>CM055956.1:3249173-4543107 GCA_029490685.1 Schizonepeta tenuifolia | reverse complement strand
ACACAATTCATTTTCTTAGTCTACAAACTCTTTATTTAAATCAATTCTAATCATACGATTTTATTTCCTAAACTGCCCAACTCATCTGTACATTATATTTTTTATTTTTTATATGTCAATTTGTATGTGTTTGTGGGTAGGTGTTGTTTTCTTTTAGAAATACTGAATTAGCAGAAATTACGCGTGAATGTATTTGAAAAAAAAAATTGAAGGCATAATATTATTGATTGTTAATTATTAACTTCAAGAAAATATTAGCAAAAATATCAATTGTTGCTTCACAATGAAATAATACGGTGCATTTATAATAGTATAGATGTAGGAAATGACGAGTGAAATATCTAGATAAAAAGAATCGAAAATAACATATCACTTATGATGTGACGAAGGAATTATTCTTTTCGATTACGTCCATGTAATTATTTGTGCATCCCCAAATATAAAACTCTGGCTCCGCCACTGGCGAAGCCCTCGAGAATATTTTTTTAGCTGTCCAATAATAAAAATGATTTAAAATGCACACAATTAGATAAAATGTAAATAACACAATATTAATGGAGTTCAAAAAGAATTATATTATTCAATAATTACAACTCAAGAGTTGAGCCTGAGCCGACGGGTCTTCATTCTCAGGAATCGATCCATGACATCTTCATCAGGAACTTGCATGAACATTTTTGTCTCAATGAAAATTACTAAACAATCATTTAACAATTGATCGTCCATGCTATTTCACAATTGACATAGGTCATCCCTGAAAATACTCTTTCCATACCTGCAGTAGCTATTGAGAACTTGACCAACAAATAAATCGTCGGATAAGTCACATGCCTTTTAGTTTCTACAAGCATCACCAAAAGGGAACCAAAATCATTCAAATTCCCAAATCTAATATTACATATAGATATATAGTAAAAAAATATTGGGGGGACAGTCGTCTCCCCTTGCACCAATGTGGATCCGCCCTAATCATTATATTACTAAAAGAAAAACGATTCTTGCTTTGAAAAAATCCTACGTGGCACCCCTTATATTTCTCTATTCATATTTATCTAAATTTTCAAATTTTTGAATTTTTAAATATAAAATAATAGATTTTAAATATCTATACTTAAATTTTGTGTCCTACATTGGTTTCTCAATGAAACTTCACCTATTGAAAAGCCTATAAATACCTAGAATCAATGTGTATTTTCTCATCTTTTGCTCCACCAGCTTTATTTGGCCAATTTATTTATCAATCGGTCGAATAAATAACTATATTTTATAATTTAATTTAATTTGGTCAATTTATTAATTGGCCGAATAGATAATTTTTTTTGTAGGAGTTTTATTTGGCCAATTTATTTATTAATCGGCCGAATAAATAATTGCTATATTTTTATAGTTAAATTTAATTTAATTTGATCAATTTATTAATTGGTCGAATAAATAATAATTATTATTAAAGAACCAATTTATTAGTTGACAAAATAAATGGTTCCATAATAGTTTGGATAATTTATTGGTTGGCCGAATTAAATTTGGAAATAGTCTAATATTTTTTATTTAATTTGATAAAAAAAAATAAGTAATTTCTAATTTGTCAATTAATTAGGTAGACGAGCCAATTCCTAACTGACGGGTACCTTAACTCGGAATTCCACGTGACACATTTTCATTCTTTATACTTATTAATTTTAAAATTTTCATTTTATTCATTTTTTTCATGTATTTTTTAAGATCTAGAATAGTCATAAATTGTGAATAGTCTAATATTTTTTTATTTAATTTGATAAAAAAAAAATAAGTAATTTCTATTGTCAATTAATTGGTAGATGAGCCAATTTCTAACTGACGGGGTACCTCAACTCGAGATCCCACGTGACACATTTTCATTATTTATTCTTATTAATTTTAAAATTTTCATTTTTTTCCATGCATTTTCTAAAAACTGGAATAATCATAAATTGTGCATTTATAAATCAAAATCGTAGTCAACGGGTCAATTTTGACATGGAACCGTGGCAGTAGACGAGCCAATTCTCAACCGACACTCGAAATTTTTTTCATATTTTGCTTTTTTTTTCCATGTATTTTCTATCTATAATCGTCATCCATGAAATAATTTTTACGTTATTTGTAGTTGGATTTCCAACTTTGCATAATTTATAATTTTAATTAACGAATATTACTATACGATTAAGGACGATAATGAATAGAACAATCATTATTTTTATTAAATTTTTGGATCTATTTAAATTCTAAATAAATTTTATAAATTACGCACTTATAAATCATCATTATATTATATTACTAAAAGGAAAACGATTCTTTCTTTGAAAAAATCCTACGTGGCACCCCTTATATTCCTCCATTCATATTTATCTAAATTCTCAAATTTTTGAATTTTTAAATGTAAAATAATAGATTTTAAATATCTATACTAAAATATTGTGTCCCACATCGGTTTCTCAATGAAACTTCACCTATTGAAAAGACTATAAATACCTAAAATCAATGTGTATTTTCTCATCTTTTGCTCCACCAGTTTTATTTGGCCAATTTATTTATTAATCGGCCGAATAAAAAACTATATTTTATAGTTTAATTTAATTTAATTTGGTCAATTTATTAATTACCGAATAGATAATTATTTTTTTTAGGAGTTTTATTCGACCAATTTATTTATTAATCGGCCGAATAAATAACTGCTATATTTTTTTATAGTTTAAGTTATTTTATTTTGGTCAATTTATTAATTCACCGAATAGATAATTATTTTTATTAGGGAACCAATTTATCAGTTGACAGATTAAATGGTTCCAAAATAGTTTGGATAATTTATTGGTTAACCGAATTAAATTTGGAAATAGTCTAATATTTTTTTATTTAATTTGATAAAAAAATAAATAATTTCTAATTTGTCAATCAATTAGGTATACGGACCAATTCCCAACTGACGGGTACCTCAACTCGGAATCCCACGTGACACATTTTCATTATCTATTCTTATTAATTTTAAAATTTCCATTTTATTCATTTTATTCATTATGTATTTTCTAAAATCTAGAATCGTCATAAATTGTGCATTTATAAATCAAAATCTTTGTCGTCAGGTCAATTCTGACTTGGAACCGTAGTAGTAGACGAGCCAATTCCCAACCGACACTCGAGAAATTTTTCAATTTTTGCTTTTTTTCTCATGTATTTTCTAAAATCTATAATCGTCATTCATGAAATAATTTTTACGTTATTTGTAGTTGGGTTTCCAACTTTGCATAATTTATAATTTTAATTAACGAATATTACTATATAATTAAGGACGATTAACGAATAATACAATCATTATTTTTATTAAATTTTTTGATCTATATAAATTCTAAATAAATTTTATAAATTACGTACTTATAAATCATAGTCGTGGTCAACGGGCCAGTTCCGATGCAGAATTGTGGCGGTAGACTAATATGCGGATTTTTTTTCAGAAAGGAACACAAATGACTAATATTTTAATCGGATTTTAAACAAATACGAGTATATAAATTTCAAACAAGTTTGAATAATACTAAACACATCATCTCAAATTGTTTTATTAATGGTCTCCGTTGGAAAACGTAGAATATGTATGAAAATTGGCAGAAAAATTACTAACGATTTATCAATGAGTCAATTCCAACAATGAATCAAGAATCGTGCGCGTAGATGGACCAATTCAGTACTTGCGGGACAATTTTTTTTTAATATATATAATTTTGAACTCATAAAATTAAGGATATTCATGGTCAACTTTTATCTTATATCATTGACTAAATAATTTTATAAATTATAATCATTTCACATAAAGTTTTGTAAAAAGGAAAAACTACCAAGTACATAGTGAAACAATTCTTGAAGTTCTATTCTCAGTTAAAAAAGTTATTTTCGAAGCTAGTAAAAAAGAAAACGAATGTCATCATTTATTTTTCTATGAATATATTTGGAAGATGATTATTTATATAATACTACAATTTATAATTAAATTTTTATTTATTAAATATTGTGTGAATATTTTTGGAATATAGTTATGTAAAATATTAATTTCAGGTAAAAAGAAAACAAATATCATCATTAATTTTTTTGTGAATATATTTGGAAGATGATTATTTATATAATTTAAAATCAGTATTGTAGTTAATAAGCCGGTTCCAGGTCGGAACCGTCAGGGTAGACGGAATGATTGTAAAGCGGTGGTTTAGCTTATTTTTTTATCTTAATATTGTGTTGAATTCATAATGTGGGGTATTTAGAGTCACTTTCATCTTATAGACAATCTTAACATCTATAGTATATTCGCTATCTGTATATCTCTTCTCTCTCTCACACTACCCGCTCCTTCTCTTGTCGTTTTTTCTTAATAAAAAGCTAAAAAATTCAGCTTAAGAGTCGCTTTTCTTTGAGAGAGAAATATATTTTGCCCACATCGGTTTTGTAGAAGAATAGAGCTTTAACAATTATCGAAAGTAATGAGAATATATTAGTTATAATTTTTTAACAAACATAACTATATGGGTTTGAGACGTAAACATGTGGTAAAATTACTTTTTGATTGAATTTGAGATGTGTTCAAGGGATATAAATTATAAGCGAGTTTAGTAGATTACATAATCGAATTATTTAACGCTAAAATAATTAACAAATAATATTTATTTTAATCTATCACATATTAGTACTATTTCATAATTTTATTAATTTTTATAATTTCCCGTCGATTTTCGACGGGTTATACGCTAGTTAATTATCAATCTAAAATAACAGCTGACCTACTTATAAGGTTTATTATCTATCTAATACACATTTGTGTACACAAATAATAATATTATGAGACCCTAGGGAACGAACCTTTTTTTAATCTCTTTTTTTTTTTGTTTTGGTATTATACGTTAAATTTTAAAGACTGTATCACATGATGGATTTGATCTGAAATTGTTAACTTCAAATATTCTACCGCTAAGCCAACACATGCACCTTTAGTCAAAAGTTTAGCCCAAAAAAGTCATAAGATGTATGTAAAAGAAGATGGCCTATAAATGTTTAATCTATTTATTAAAGATTGAGTTTTAATTTGTCACGCCCGCCGATTTAGGTATTTTAGTTATGTCCCTATTGGTGATAGGCAGCTCTCATAATTAACTTTAGTTCTACATATTTAATTGGCCAACTTTGGCTGAACTACAATTAATTACTACTTATTTAGAATCTTAGAGTGCACGCAAATTACACGTGTCAAATTTGAATACGTTTCACAAAAAAAAAAAAAAAACTAATAATACTACTATCCATAGTCGTGTAACACTTCGTATTTTTCTATATACTGTATACTATTTAATTTTAATTTGTTACACCTTTTCCATTCCCTTTCGCATTCGCATTTGCATTTGCATTTTTTTTAGGAATTCGCAATTGCATGTTTCGTTTCTAATTAATTTACATTCTTTTTATCTTCTAAAGAAAAATATAACATTTTAGGCATACGGCTTTGTCAATTACATGTTGCTATCCGATGCAGTAAGAATGTTAAGCTAATGAGAATGCTAAAGAGTTGGCTACTAGTTTGTAGTAGGGTTTGTTGGTTGTAAGGTTACTGTTTTGCCATGCATTTCGTATTAACAAAAATCTTTATTTACCAAAAAAAAAAATGTAACTTATATTCTCAACGTTGATAGAGAATAGTCATATATAGGCGGGAAATTGCAGAGAAGGGGAATTAAAAAAAAAAGAAAAGAAAAATAACTATACATATATCAACGTTGTTCATTCTATCCCTCAAAAAAACGTTGTTCATTCTGAATGACCGGCGGAACCAAAGCTATCATTGGGGGAGCCTCGACACCCTCAATTATTTTTGTACACTTAGAATTTTTCGTGATTTAGTGAGAAATTGAACCATCGTTTTCGTCATGGTTAGGTTATGAAAAAATGTTTTAAGAAAAATGACCGTGATTCTTAACAAATATATAAAAAAAATTCAAATGTGACATAACATGCCTGTAAAAAAGAAAATGTAATCCTGTCACACAACAATACGGCTTCCCCCAAGGAAAAATTCGGATTCTACTCCTGCTGAATGACCATTACCACCTATATTAATATGTATATTAAGATAATTTAAATCACAAAATTGATGGAAGAAGCGCGATCAATAAGGCTAATTGCTAATTTGACACAAACGAAAACAATTAGCCTTTTTAATTTGGCTTTGAGATATCATTCTGAGTGTATGCTAGTCATACCGAAACCCCATATAAGTTATACACCTTCCGACTCATTAATATTGTCATCATTTCTTTATTTACGTGTCATATTCATATTGTCATCTTTCAAATAATAAAAGTTTCAACCCTTCAAAATCCTTCAAAAGTGATGAGACCTACCCACTTTATATCTTTTTATCCTTATTTTATAATCTTCGTATCGAACAGTAATATAAAAGTATCAATAGATCAGAGTGAGTAACCCATATTAGTAAAGTTACGTCATCAATTGATACATATATATCAAGCGATACAATTGATGAAAGTAAAAGATTAGCATGATATTGCTAGATAAGGAAAGGCTCACTATTTGTTTGGAAAATGTCATATTATATTACTAAATGGGCCATGTTAATGGGTCAAACATCGTACGGCAGTCCAACATTACGGCCCAAAGATTAGGACCACAACTCGAATTTGATTTTACATTTCATATTAACAAAATGGCTATTTCTCTTTAAGAAAAAAATGGCTATTTATCGAGTCAATTAATACGGTCGCATCGTGTGACGTGTCCTTGAAAAAATTAAGGTTCACATATATACATACATTATATTGATATGAATTATTCTGTATGATATGTAAATATTTTGCAATAGTAGGTTTTTTAGCTTATTTTGTGAAAAAAATAAATTAATTTATGACAAGTGTGATGATGTTTGAGCGATGTGAGTTTGACAAAGTTATTATTATTACCTCGTGGCATAAATGAAATATATATTAGTATGAAACTTAAAATATTTTTGTAGAAGAATAAATTTTCATAGTAAACTAGTCCGAACGTATAAAATAGTACGAAAATCATGACACTTTAAATTTCAAAAACAGATTTTTTTTGAGGTAATTTCAAAAACAGAATTAAACAATTATGTTATGATATTTTTAAACGAGATGGGCCTTTTGCAGGCCCATTAAATCGATGACCCAATCAATTGAGAGAGGAGATAGTAATACTCTTTCTATCTCGTTCAACTTGTCTCATTTTGTTATTTTGAGTGTTCCATTCAACTTGTTTCATTTCCTTTTAAGAAAATAATTAAGAAATTACTTTATTCACTTTATATCTCTTCAAAACTACTTTATATCATTTTATGTCACTTCAGAAACACTTTATATTAGCTTATCAATTAAAAAATATTTTATATCACTTTATTCACTACACTAAACACACCATTTATCATATAATACTCTTATTTATAATGTCCGTATCGATCCCAAATGGAATAAATTTAACGGGACGGAGGGAGTACTTATTATTTTTTTAGAGAATTTGTAGTTAACTCAATTGAGAAAAACATCGACACTTGAACTCCTATTGTTAGGCTGTCCACATCGCGGCTCGAGCAAGGGTGCTCGAGCCGATTTCGAGCAGGGGGGTGCTCGAGACCATTGCGTGGCGGAGGAGACGAGCTCGAGCAGCTCGAGCATGCGCGTGTTCCACACGCGCTTACGATTTTTAAAAAAAAAAAAAAAAACGTCAGGCGCGTGCATTGCACGCGCCAACGTTAAAAAAAATTAAAAATCCAACGGTTTGATTTTGAAGCTGGCAACAGCTAGATTTTACAGCCATTTTTTTTTTTTTTTCATTTTACCACCTATAAATACTATCTTCACTTCTCTCATTTTCACACCTCTCATTATATTTTCATCTCTCACAATCTTTCCTCTTCCACAATTCTTCAAGCAAACCTTCTCAAAAAATAATTATGGATCCCAACAACCCATATTCGTCGGCGTGGTATCCCGACATGTCCGACGACGCGAATTTCTACACGGGGGCGGGGCTTGATTCAATCAACCTCAACACCGCCGCCTCCGCCGAATCCTACCCGTCGTTCTCCCCGGACTCCGACAGTCCGGCGACAAACACCGAGGATCGCATCATTTTGGCCCCGCCGCCGTCCCAGCCCACTGCCAGAGGAAGGAAGAAGAAGGGGAAGGGCAAAGTCGTTGACACCTCTGCCGCCGCTGCCGCCGAAGATGACGAGGAACCCGTCCGGTCCAAGCGACACAACTACACGGACGAGCAGGCCACCTACATTGCACAGATTTGGGTGGAGGAGACCAACAACTCCATCGTCGGATGCGACCAGTCCGACGAGAGATATTGGGGCGCTATCCAAGAGCGCTTCAACCGGAGGTTCAACTTGGCTCTCAACAAGAAAGCCGTGAGGAGCTTCTTTGGCCGCATCCAGACTGCCGTGAAACACTGGATGTCGGCTTGGCAGCAGGCAAATGCTCGCCGGCCAAGCGGCGTCGATGACGAGTTTGTAAAAAACCAGGCCCAACAGATCTACCAGGCAAATGCTCAAGCGCCTGCCTTCCGCTATTTCACGGCGTGGGAGATCCTCAGGGAAAACTCCAAGTTCCACCTAGCCAATTTCCCAGACGTACAGTCCATGAAGAGGACGAAGACTACGGCGGAGGGCAACTACACATCCTCTCAATCCCAGCCGTCGGCAGAGGAGGCCCAGTCCACCGAAGGAGAAAGCGCGCCTTCCCGACCGGAGGGTCGAGATGCGGCAAGGGCCAGGGCAAGGGGCAAAGGAAAGAAGCCGGTCGAAGGTTCGTCCCACTACGATTCCGTCATGGATCGAGTTAGCTCCCGACTTAGCCAGTTCGCCGAGGCCAAGCATGAGATCACGGTGGCGATGCGGGAATAAGCTCGGGCGAAGATGGAAAGTGCACGCCTCAAGTCCGAGTATCTTCAGCAGCGACGTGATCAGATGGACCTGGATATTGTCTCCAGGGACACGAGATATATGACGCCGGAGCAGCAGGAAGTTCACCAGAAGATGGTGGAGGAGGTGAAGGCACGTCGGGGGTGGGCGTAGTTTTTTTAAGTAATTTTTAGTTTTATGTATTATTTTTTTTTAATTATTTAGTGTTTTTTTTTTTATTTTCAATGGCATGTAATTTTCCAATTTTCAAATATTAATGGAAAATTCGTATTATTTATTTATTAGGGTATTTTAATTTATTTACAAATAGATGAATTAATTTAATAAATGAAAATGAGAAATTTTTTAATATTAAAGATAGAGCACCCTTAGAGCATCTTTGCGTTGCAGGAGTAGAGTGCTCTAAGGGTGCTCTAGTGCTAGAGCACCTCTTAGAGCACCCTAAGGGTGCTCTAAGGGTTGTGGATAGCCTTTGTATTGTTAAATGCCTTTTTTTACCTTTTATCATTTACATATAATGCACTTGCTTTGATGCACTAATTCTTCAAAAATACCACATTGCAGTATGAGATGCATGCATAGTGCGAATGTTGGTGTGATTTGAGTGGAATTCATACATTATTCGCCACGTGACTAATCCTCCCACAAAATAAAAATAAAAAATAAACTTGAATTAGCGAATTAAGTGCGCATGTTCATTCTATAGTTTTATTTTCTTATTAAATTTCATAGGTGATATATAATAAAATATAAATAAAATATACGTATTTTTAACGAATTAATTGAAAAATTCATATTTCTGTATTTGTATCACATCACCCTCACACTCACCTCCTCGCACCTATGCAACATAGTGCATTTGGTGTCCTTGGAAATGACCTAGTGGTAAAAAGTGAGCGCTTGAGACTGAGAGGTCTCAGGTTCGAACCTTATGAAGCGCCTCTACAGGTCGAGCCTGTCACATTTGTACTTGGAAAGTGTGGTTACATGCCCTATGTGGTTTGCAGATTACTGCATAAGGGACGGAGGTTTACTCAGTGCGCACTTGATATATATCTCATGGTTCTAAGATGAAAGACTTGTGTATGAAAACATTTTTTTATCCACGACTAAAAAGAAATAATTGTACTTAACTTCTTTTTTAAGGAAATTACAATAAATAAAATCTAATAATTGTACTTGCCTTTACACTACTAACTACACATGGTAAGACCACTGCACCGCCGAATAAAAATGAAAAATTTACACCACATTTAAACTCAAAAGCTCCCATTAAAAAGAAAACTTAAGATTTTTCAGCTAGCACTTGAACTGAACCTTCTAAGAATAGTATTTTCAAAATCAAAAGACGACATAATTTTTAATACCAAAATTATTGTAGATCAAACAAAAAGTTTGTATTTGAATTGACAAACAAAATTGAATAAAAAAAAGGATGGAGTGCAAAAATATCCATCCCTGAAAAGAAAAGTGCAAATATAGCCACTTTTAAAAAACGATCAAATATAATCATACATACATAACCATAATAATATACATAACAATGCACACATGATTATATCAATATACACGACCAATATATATAGTGGTATGATGCTTGTGTATATAGATCGTGTATGAGTGGCCATATTTAATCATTTTAAAAAAAATAGCTATAATTGCATTTTTATTTTCAGCAATGGCTATACTTGACAATTCTCCAAAAAAAGTCATGGTATTGAGCTATTGCTTTCGTCACTCCATTTTGACTACCGACAATCCACGGCTCTCTTCATTTCTAAAATTTCTAGAGGGAAATCAACATCAAATCAAAACACTCCGCCACCGCCACCGCCACCGCTGATCATTTCAGCAAGAAGCAAACGCGTTTGAGCTCAAAGCCATGAGAAAACAAGCCTAGAAACTAAAATAATAGTATTAAAAAACAAAAGAAGCCCAGAAAAAAAAAATCCGAAATCTGTGGAGGATGAAGGCAGGAACGCTGACGCTTGTGCTGGTGAATCTGGCCGGAATAATGGAAAGAGCAGACGAATCCTTGCTTCCGGGAGTCTACAAAGAGGTTGGGGAAGCACTCCATTCGGGCCCTACCGGGCTGGGCCTTTTGACCCTCTTTCGATCTATGGTGCAGGCTATTTGTTACCCCGTCGCTGCTTACTTGGCCGCCCGCCATAATCGGGCCCACGTCATCGCCCTCGGTGCTTTCCTTTGGGCCGCCGCCACCTTCCTCGTTGCTTTCTCCTCCACTTTCTTCCAGGTTTTCGTTGACTTGAATTAGCTATTATGTGATTCGAATTTGGTTTTGTTGCTGGTAAATTTAGGGACATTTAGTATTTGATGGTGGTGTTGTTGTTGTTGAGAGAGAGAGAGAGAGAGAGAGAGAGAGAGAGAGAGAGAGAGAGAGAGAGAGAGAGAGACTTTGAAAATGTATTACATTATTCAGTTTCTGTTGCTCAGCTGAAATTTGTTAATGATTACGGAATTCAGTCCCTATTGAGTTCAGCAGACTTTATAATTTTATGTATAGATGAAAGAAGTTTCTGGTAATAGTCACAATTAGACTTCGTTAATGGAAGAATTCTTCTAAAAGTTCTTTGGACTTGAGAGGTTTTGATGAAATGGGGATTTGTTATGGAACATTATGTTGGTTGGGTAACAAAATCTCACACCTATTTAGTTTCGAAATGGTCTTGGTTGATATATGTCGATGATGTCTTCATCGGTCCACGACCTTTTTAGGAAGCTACGATACCATTTTGGCTCAAGGCTGAAACGAACAAAAGAAGCTGCGATTTGGGTTTTCTGCAGATAGGGAGTAGTCGGGGAGCCTAAGAGAAGATACGTGTTTCTGAGGAATTTATAAGTGGTTTAGAGAATCATGGTGTTGCAAATCTTATGTTTTAGAGTCGAAGGCATCTTAGAATGGAATGCTCATGTAGAAAGACTTTGACTTCGTTTCTGCTTTGGTAGTTAGAAAGTTAGCTGTTGAATATGTTATTTTTGTGAACCATTTGATATTGTTTTCATCATTGTTACCTTGTAGTTCTTCCGTAATAAGTTTGAGTTGGTAGATGACGTGAAAATGATAGATTATATCTTTATGGTGCAGTCTCGTTTGTTGGCAATCTGAAGAAATAAAGTCATGCAAAAAAAGAGAGAAAATGGATTGCAGGCTAAAGAATGCGAAAAGAGAAAATAGGAATGCCGGGGATTCATCTGGATGTATATGCATGTGGGTGGGAGGGTAACTATATAGCGATGCTATAGAACTTAACCCGACAAAAATTTTCTGCCAGGTAGCTGTATCGAGAGCTTTGAATGGGATCGGCCTTGCCATTGTTGCACCTGCAATTCAGTCCCTCGTAGCTGATTCAACTGATGATACCAGTCGCGGTATGGCTTTCGGGTGGCTGCAGCTTACCAGCAATCTTGGTTCGGTTATTGGTGGATTACTCTCGTTATTGTTAGCTCCTCTTACTTTAATGGGAATCTCTGGCTGGAGGATTTCTTTTCACCTTGTTGGCATAGTCAGCGTTGTTGTAGGGTTACTAGTTTGGTTATTCGCTGTCGACCCTCACTTTCCACGTGGTGGCACAGACCCTACTGATCAAGGGGCCCACAAGTCCTTTAAATCGGATGTGAAAGACCTCGTTCGGGAAGCCAAAGCAGTAATTAGGATCCCTTCCTTTCAAATTATTGTAGCTCAAGGTGTTACGGGTTCATTTCCGTGGTCAGCTTTGTCATTTGCTCCAATGTGGTTGGAGCTAACGGGCTTCTCTCACGAGAAGACGGCCATCCTCATTGGCATATTTATTGCGGCAAACTCCCTTGGCGGTGTATTTGGAGGCATGATGGGTGATTTCTTATCTAAGCGCCTCCCAAATTCTGGCCGGATAATTTTGTCGCAGATAAGCTCAGGATCTGGAATCCCTCTCTCAGCAATTCTCTTGCTGGGTGTGCCCAACAATCCGTCTACTGCGTTCTTGCATGGTCTTGTCCTGTTTATAACGGGCTTCTGCATATCGTGGAATGCTGCCGCCACAAACAAGTAAGATTTTCAAGAATCTGTCATTTTCTCTATTTTCTTTCTTCACGTCTTCCCACGTTTATGAATTATTATGTGATGATTTCACCATGATGTTACCTTGCATTCGAAACTATGTTTCTGTCTCGTTCCTATTTGAAGAATAGCAAAAGCTCTCGAACGAATCTAGTAATGACTTGCCATAAACAGTCCAATTTTCGCAGAAATAGTCCCTGAGAAATCAAGAACGAGTATCTATGCATTAGACAGATCGTTTGAGTCCATACTATCATCATTCGCTCCTCCCACAGTCGGACTGCTGGCTCAGTATGTCTACGGATATAAGCCCGTCGTGCCAGAAGGGTCAGACAGTATCTCTACAGATAGAGAGAACGCCGCATCTTTGGCTAAGGCTCTTTTTGCAGCAATAGCCGTCCCAATGGCTTTGTGTTGCTTCATTTACTCGTTTCTCTATCATACTTACCCAAAAGATAGGGTTCGTGCCCGTATGGAGGCTGTCATGGAGTCGGAAATTCAGCTGATAGAATCGGAATCGGGATCTTTGCACACTAGAGGAATCTATGCTCGGACTGAAGCTGGTGAAACGAAGCAACTCGATCTAGATGACAGAACTATCGTTGCAGTGCCTTTTGAAGACTATAGTGATGAAAGAACACTACTTGTCACCCGGTGACCACACCACTGTACGGTTGAGGCGGGGATTGTTCTTCGTTCGTGGTGAAATCGCGATCCTATCGAGTGTACAGATATATTTGATATATTTGATGATCCTCAAAGGCTGCTGCATTGTACATGAAACATCATCATCCAACTGTTTCTGGAATCTTCTGGTAAGTTCTGGCTTAATTATTCGATTATTGAAATTTTATGTGATGCCATTGAAGAAACCTTTGAAATGAATTGAATAGTGATCAATCTGTGATGTTAAAGGTATGTTATTATGCAGTGCTTTGTTCTGTTATACAATTTTTGTTTTCATTTTTTTATTTTTCTTTGGCAACCATTTGTTCTAGATTAAGAGAATAAAATAAATAATTAATGCTTTATAGACTCGATGTTAGATTTATCACAATTAAAAGAAATAGACTTTCAGTATGAAATAAATTCGTGGTGAATTTAGTCAATTTTCAGTTATAGAGCTATAAATATCTTGATTAAACTTATTTTATCTATTACAATAAAGTTAGTTTGTCCGGACATAATCGGTTCGATCAAGTAAAAAACTAATTTGACACAATTTTTTAATTAATATTTTTTTCATTAATTTCAGCCATTTATGAATGTACAATAATACACTTTTCGAATTTTAATTAGAAAAGAAGAGAAGATGTTTATGTCGATGAAATATGGTCTTAATCAATACAGTTTTAATTAGGAAGAGAGTTCTTTGGGGGATGGGAGAGAAAATTTTGAGAGGGAGTGAATGTGGGGGAATACCACCGATTTTTTTCTTGATTGAACCGGTTATGTCCGAATATACTATATCCGAATAGCATACCACTTTTTCTAGTATTGTTTTTGTAGATTTAACATCTCTCTATCCCTCAAAAAAAAAAAAAAGTCTCAAACTCAATGACACACGCAAACACATAAAAGGATGGGTAGTGGATCTTCAAATTTTCAAATATACGCTTTCATATGTAGGCTAATGCTTCTTTACATGATAATGCATTTAATATATTTAAAATAATTCATCTTCATTTTTTATGATAATGTATTTTATATGTTAAAACTAATGCTTATTTGATGACAATTATAGATTATACGAAAGATCGATAGCTCAAACTACATTGTACAACGATTTGAAAAATTTTGTTTAATTATCCCTATACTTATAGAGCTAGTCTCTTGCAAGATCGATCTCTTACTAGAGATTGGGTTGATCCGGTCAAATCGAGTCAAACCCATTGACCATTTTTATTCTTATTTTTAGATTTTTTTTTTCCGCCTTTGGCTTCGATTTTACGGCACCGCCTTGTAGGAACCGGTTTTTGATAACCAATTCATTTTTTACCCATGGATCAATTATGGATATCTAACAAACACATACAAAATCCATACCTAGCATGCTCCTATGAATTTAATTACAATCATAGGATGTTTATGCGATATACCTGCAAATTTGATGCACAACGACTCCAGAGTTGACCTTCTGAACTGTTCCCGGCTAGAATACGACGATGGATGGGATCGACCTCGTACTCTCTCTCTTACTGGAATAGGCGCCGTTTTTCTCTCTCTCTCACTAGGTTTTAATTGCTTAGAATGCAAGTAAGTAATGAGTCTTATGAGCCTTGTATTTATAGATAAATAACTGCTCACATTCATTGAACCTAGACAACCCTCACGGGCCGTAGAAAACAGGCGCCTAGCCCACTAGAAACACAGGCCATTAGGCCAGTTCAGGGATCTACTAGCTTAAATAAGATTGGCCCGATAATATCTGATTTAATCTATTCAGCCCAGAAAAATAAATCAGATATAAATATTAATTCATTCCACTAAAGAATTAATACTGACTTACCCTCTTATTTAATTAATTGAGTCGGGGCTAGTATTAGACTTAATTAATCTCCTTGTTTAAGATTCTCGAATATCCATTAATTAATTAAATACTTCTGACAGTAAATTAATTAATCAATTAATTATTCACTAATAAATAATTATCTCGAGTGCTACCACTTAAACTTATTATCGTATCGGAACTAATTCCACCTGCAGGGTTTAATACGATAAACTTATTAAGTTCCTCGAGAGGATATCATCATCCCATTATTCATAGGACACGGATCCTTATTGCAGCTCTATCAATATCAAATAAGAACTGCTACCGCCCAAAATACGAAATTTTGAACCACGATTAAGTTCTCATTTATAATAGATCAAAGCAATAGTCAGACACTTATTCATACTGATAAGCCCAATTAAGGTTAAGACTATTTAAGTCACCGAGATCTTTAATTCTCAATAATTCAGAATAGAGAATTAATCTCACTGTGATCCTTTCAATACGATTAACGTACTAGCATAAATAAATAGTCAAGATAAACTATTTAATACTATTATGCTACAATCTAAACCAACAACTCGTCCAAGTTGTCTCGATTGTGAATATTAGCTTATATCTCATAAAATGCCGATTATATAATCTTCTGTGATCTACAACACACTATATAATCTATGATATTGAGATAATTGGACAAATAATAATTATGCAATAATAAACATTTCAGATAGGAGAATTATAGTGAAATAAATATCAATTGTATATAAACAAAAGTCTTGCTTTCGTATACAACCCTTCAATTCTCCCACTTATACTAAAGCAAACTTTTAGTATACAATGAGACTAATATTCATCTAGCCATCTATTACAACTTCTCCCACTTATACTCAAAGTTTAACTTAGTGTGGGAGGAAACGCAGCCCCATGCCTTCAACGTGCTTCTCAAAGACAACAGCTGGCAGACTCTTTGTAAATGGATCAGCCAGATTGTCAACTCCTGCAACCTTTTGCACATCCACATCACCATCTTGGACAAGCAGCCGAATGTAGTGATATCTTGCATCGATATGCTTAGTCGTCTGATGAAACCTTGACTCCTTACAATTTGCAATTGCTGCCTCATTATCAGAATAAATCGTGATACTTCTCGGCAAATCAGGAATCACATCAAGCTCCGCTAAGAAGTTCCTAAGCCAAACAGCCTCTTTAGCAGCCTCAGTGATAGCCACATATTCAGCTTCCATAGTAGATAATGCAATGCATTTCTGCTTCACACTTCTCCACACAATGGCTCCACCTCCTAGCTTGAACACATAGCCAGAAGTAGAAAACTGTTGATCTTTATCTCCTTGATAATCAGCATCTACATATGCTACCGAAACAAATCACCGGATCGATATACCAGTCCATACTCTCTAGTCCGTTTAAGGTACTTGAGTATGCACTTTACAGCAATCCAATGACCCTGACCTGGATTAGCCTGATATCTAGACACCATGCCAACAGCCTGGCAGATATCGGGCCTGGTACACTGCATTGCATACATGAGACTTTCCACAGCCGAAGCATAAGGAACTGTCTTCATGTCAGCTACCTCCTTAGGCGACGTAGGACACATCGCCTTAGATAGATGAACGCCATGTCTAAAAGGCAAGAAACCTTTCTTAGCATTCTGCATGCTGAAACGCGACAGTACAGTATCAATGTAGGCTGTTTGAGACAAACTCAACATTCTCTTAGATCGATCACGACCGACCTTAATTCCAAGAATGTATGCTGCCTCTCCCAAATCCTTCATTTGAAACTGCTGGGATAACCATGCCTTAATCTTAGCCAATACACTCACATTATCACTAATGAGCAGAATGTCATCAACATAAAGCACGAGAAATACTAAACTTCCATCAATACACACCCTGTAAACACAACTTTCATGTTCACATTGTACAAAGCCATAGCTCTGGACAACATCATTGAAACGTTTGTTCCAGGATCGTGAAGCCTGCTTAAGTCCATAAATGGACTTCTTTAGCTTCCACACGAGATGCTCTTCACCTTTCTTAACGAATCCTTCAGGCTGTAGCATGTAGATGTCTCTATCTTGCTCAAGATACCCGTTCAGAAATGCGGTTTTGACATCCATTTGCCAGACCTCGAGATTCATGTGAGCGGCCATTGCCATAAGAATTCGAATGGATTTAAGCATGGCTACTGGCGAAAATGTTTCATCGTAATCGATTCCTTCTCTTTGGGTGAAACCTTTCGCCACTAGTCTTGCCTTAAAGGCCGTAACCTTTCCATCTGGTCCTCTTTTTCTCTTGTACACCCACTTGCATCCTATGGCTTCACAGCCCTTAGGAAGTTCGCATTTCTGGTATACATCCATGGCAGTGATAGATTCCAATTCGGCAATCATACACGCCTCCCACTCAAGAGCATCCGGATCTGCTAACGCTTCGGAATAAGTTCAGGGATCCTCTTCGATCACACCTAATTCCGATAAATCCGTAGATTCATTAAGTAGAGTGTATCGACTAAGCAACTTTCCCTGAGCTATCCTCCCACTACGACGAAGCTTTACAGCAGATTCAGTATTAACGGTTTGTGCAGGTTCCGACGATTTCTCGTCTTGCACAACTGGAGCACTGGTTACCTCCTACCCTCTAACTTCCTGAAGCTTGATATCGCTTCTCTTTTTATGCTCAATCATATAGTCCTCTTCCAAGAATCTCGCGTTAGTGCTAATAACGATTTTCTGATCCTTAGGACAATAGAAATAGCCACCTTTCGTTCCTTTAGGATAGCCTACAAACAGCATCACCTTGGTTCTCGGACTCAACTTGTCAGCATCTTTATTCAAGACGTGTGCAGGACTACCCCAAATCCGGATGTGGTTAAGACTAGGCTTGCGCCCGGACCACAGCTCGGACGGGGTCTTAGGCACTGACTTTGAAGGAACCAAGTTTAGCGTGTGAGCCGCTGTTTCCAAAGCATATCCCCAAAACGATATAGGCAGAGATGCATAACACATCATGGATCGAACCATCTCTAGAAGTGTTCGATTTCTTCTCTCCGACACACTATTCTGTTGAGGCATTCCAGGTGTAGTCAATTGGGATGTAATCCCACTTTCCGACAAGTACTCTTTAAACTCGTTGCTGAGGTATTCGCCGCCGCGATCAGATCGCAACGACTTGATACTCTTACCATGTCGCTTCTCTACTTCCGCTTTGAATAGTTTGAACTTTTCAAAGCACTCGGACTTGTAGCGCAACAGGTAGATGTATCCGTACCTTGAGTAATCGTCAATGAAAGTGACAAAATACTCGTACCCTCTACGAGCTTGAGTTGACATAGGTCCACACAAGTCGGAATGAATCAATTCCAACACTTCTTTGGCTCTATACCCCTTGGCCTTGAAAGGCCGAGTCGTCATCTTTCCCTCTATGCAGGATTCGCAGATTGAGATAGAATCAACTTGGAATGAATCCAAGACTCCATCGGAAACCAATCTTTGGATCCTCCTTAGACCAATGTGACCCAATCTTAAGTGCCAAAGAAGAGTTTGATTCATTTGAGAAGAATTCAATTTCTTCCTTTGGTTAACAGTTAAAGCATTACTTGAAAAACTCATAGCATGTGAACAGTAAATAGTATAAAGAGAATCAACAACATGTGCATAACCAATAATCTTATCATCCTTCATAAAAGTCGCAAAACCTTCAAAAAGAATAGAATATCCATCTTTCCACAACTTAACCATAGAAATCAAGTTCCGCCGAAAGTCTGGCACATATAAAACATCTCTTAAAACTAAAACTGAATTCTCAAAAGATAAATGAACATCGCCTATGGCCGCAACGTCTGCTTTCGCTTCCGTTCCCATGGCAACGCTCAACTCCCCTCTACTCACTTCCCTTGTCCGCAGGAACCCCTGCAAGGAATAACAAATATGGTCAGTTGCGCCCGTATCTACTACCCACTTATGGATAGAACTTGAACTTAAACATATTTCATTAACAAGAGCAGAAGACATACCTTGAGCCTTCTTCAACAGGGGGCAGTTAGCCTTCCAATGTCCCGATTTCTTGCACTTGAAGCATTTTCCACCCTTCTCCTTTGGCTTTTTAATGCCGCCGGTAGGGCCAAGCCTCTTGCTCTCACTACTTCCTTCGCCCTTCTTGCCTTTCGCGGGGGCCCTTCCATTTCTTTCCACCTTTTGGTGAAACATGGAAACCCCTTGAGGAAGAGGCAAGAGCTTGCGGACTCTTTCCCATAACCCCTTCCGCCGCAACAAGTTCATTGAGCAGTTCATTGAGAGTGAACACTTTCTTGCTCATTATTGCATTAAGGCGGAAGTTCTCATAGGACTTGGGAAGAGTGTGGAGTATCATGTCGACCTTAGCTTCATCCATGATACCTCCACCGAGCACGTCCAACTCGTTGAAATGATTAATCATTCCAAGCACGTGCTCGCGCACAGACACGCCCTCCGTCATCTTTGAGCTCATGATTTGCCTCATGATCTCGAATCGGGTAGAACGGTCACTCTCGCCGAACAACTCTTCAAGATTTGTCATGATTGCAGCAGCCGTGTCCAAGGACTGATGCTGCTGCTGCAACCCCGAGGTCATAGTGGTCATCATGTAGGCTTTCGCCATACAATTGGCCTTATACCACCTCTTAGACTCCTCTTTCTGAATCTCGGTAGAGTCTGCAGTGAGAACTGCAGGCGCAGGGGTAGTGAGCACGAAGTGATAATCTTCGGCATCTAGGACATATCCCAAATTGCGCTTCCATTCCAAGAAATTTGGTCCGGTAAGCGGCTTAGCAGTAAGCACATTCAACAACGGAGTAACAGTCATATCTGAAAAAATTTAAACATACAAAACGCACATAAGTCACAATTATTGCATAAAACGTTCGTAACATTTATATTGTAACCTTTTGATAAAACAATATTAAATGAAACCTTCATTAGCTCAAGTGACTTACACGCAAGCCACGATAGTGTGGACGTTTACGTGCGCATCACTCAACCAAACACCCAGTTTTTAATTTTATCTCATGCCAAATTAACCTTATGACAAATAAAATTAATAAATGAACCTTACTATACCATATCGTCTCGAAAAGGGACTCCGATGGGGAGTTATATTCGAGACAATATCTAAGCACAGACCACAATTTAACTAATCCAAAATTGTCCCACATATTGATGCAATTACTAGAACAACATCTCCTTGTAAACAATTTCATTAATTATCTTATTCTAATCTCTCCTAGAATAAACTGTGAGAATTAATACGTGCAAGCCACGATAGTTTGGACGTTTACACGCAAAACTCCCACTATTCACGAGACTAAAATACTTTTAGAAGTTTTACTCGACAAAATCTATGAGTCAATAGCACCCATACAAGCCACGATCGTGTGGACGTTTACACAAGCCTACTAACTCAATTCGTCTAAAACCAATTGTGGAGGTCTAATTTGATTATTAAAATCAAGTTAACATGCTTAGTCATTTTAATTCAAAAGGTTTTCGCATGCAAATCACGTAAAAACACGGAATTACTAAACATGCTTTTTCTAGAACTCACATAATAAATCATGCTCGCTTGAATTCATAACATGCTTAGAATAATACGATAAATTCCTAGCATGCAATTTCTAAACGCAAATAATTTCAAATAATTACAAATTATATCATGCTTTTAGAAATAATAACACCTTAACGGTGATTAAACCCCACGACATGCAATTTATAATAAAATAAATAAAATGTCGTCTCGTCGTGGATAATTTGTACCTGCCTAAATTATTACAGAATAATAAAGGAAATAAAACAAACTATCTATTGCAAGAGATCTTCGTCTTCAAGTCTTTCCAAATCCGTCGCCTTGAAGCATCGCCCAAGAAGGAAACGAGATCTTTAATTCTCAATAATTCAGAACAGAGAATTAATCTCACTGTGATCCTTTCAATACGATTAACGTACTAGCATAAATAAATAGTCAAGATAAACTATTTAATACTATTATGCTACAATATAAACCAACAACTCGTCCAAGTTGTCTCGATTGTGAATATTAGCTTATATCTCATAAAATGCCGATTATATAATCTTCTGTGATCTACAACACACTATATAATCTATGATATTGAGATAATTGGACAAATAATAATTATGCAATAATAAACATTTCAGATAGGAGAATTATAGTGAAATAAATATCAATTGTATATAAACAAAAAGTCTTGCTTTCGTATACAACCCTTCACGCCTTCGCTCCGATTATTAATATAATCATAATCTTAGCGACAACAATTTAGATTCTTCGGCTCGCTCCGAAGCCTTCGGCTCCCCTCGTTTGAATTTTGACCAAAGAAGAAGCGGCAAACAAAAAAAACGAAGAGGCAAACAAAAAAAATGAGGGGAAAAAATTTGGAATTTTTTTTTAAATCTGAAAAAATATATACATAAAAATATAGTAGCGTATGGTGTGCACACGCCGTGTGTGTTCCCCATGCGCCTGACGCGCCGGTCTCTTACTAGAGACTGGTCGTATGGGAGAATTCGCGATACTTATTCAATCTTTCCATCCACGAAAGATTTGTCTGCTTTACCATTTATGGTGGTCCATAAAAGATTTGTTCCATTTATAAAAGTAAGCTCAACACATTTTACTTTATATGAACTTTATTCTATTCACTATTATCAAAAATGAAATTTTTATTTCACTCGTATATAACTTTATTACTTCCTTCGTACACGAAAAAATGTCTTACTTACCACATTTAAAGTGCACATTAAAAAATGCTCCATTTCACTTTATGGACTTATATACCCTAAAGAATCTCATTTATTTACACTTATTTGTCATTGATGGACCCACCTCCCAATAATTTTATCACTATCTTTTGTCAATACCATTACCTTTTTGTCAATACCACTACCCCTACTATTTAACTTTTACCCCACTCACAACAACTTTACCAACTTTCTTAATCCCCGTGTCCAGCCGTCATTGGGGCATTTTTTTGCGTACGGAGAGAGTATATCCTATCAATAGGGCCGGCCCTTCTATATGGCCAATAGGGACAATGGCCTAGGGCCCCCAAATTTGAGGAGCCCCAAAAAAAAATTATTAGTATATATAAAAAAATTATTTTTAATAGAATTTTGAACATGAAAAATACATAACATCTAAAAAAATCTTTGCAAGTAGTATTTCAGTTAGTAACGAGACAAAAGAAAAAGTAATGTGTTCTCGTTTGTATTCACGCTCTAATTCTGCCTCTTTTTTCTTCTCTCATTCATGTGTTCTGCATTCTCTAATCAATACGAAAATGTTACCAATATCAAATTATATTTAGCACATTATGTAAATATGGTTCAAGAGGCCCCTTTTGTCTTTTTCGCTTAAGGCCCCTGAAATCTCAGGGTCGGCCCTACCGTCAACTAAGTCAATTCATTTTTTTTAATTTATGTGCAAATCTATCATGACATAGGGTATTTGCTTTAAACTACTCCCTCCGTTCACAAGTAAATGTCCACTTTATACTGGACACGGAGTTTAAGAAAGCTGATAAAGTGAAAGTTAGTGGGGTAAAAGTTACTCCCTCCGTTCGTCAAAAGTTGTCCACTTTGTTCTGGACACGGAGTTTAAGAAAGTTGATAAAGTGAAAGTTAGTAGGGTAAAAGTTAGAAAGTAGGGGTAGTAGATAATGACAAAAAAATAGTGGTATTGATAAAAAAGATGTGGTATTGACCAAAAAGTAAGAATAAAGTTGTTGGGATGATAAAAAGGTAGGAATAAAATTGATGTGAGGTGGGGTCCTTAATGGCAAAGGGTAGTAATATTTGGAAAGTAGAGAGGGTAGTGTAGTACGAAAATGTAAAGTGGACATGTTTTGGTGAACATGGTTACTGTTCAAAAGTGGACAGGTTTTGATGAACGGAGGGAGTAGAATGTAGGAATAGTGAAATAATGACAAAGAAATAGCGGTAATGACAAAAAAGAGGTGATATTGACCAAAAAATAAGAATAAAGATGTTGAGATGATAAAAAGATAGAAATAAAGTTGATGTAAGGTGGGGTCCTAAATGACAAAGGGTAGTAATTTCTGTAAAATAAAGAGGGTAGTGTTGTATGAAAAGATAAATTGGACATTTACTTACGAACACGTGTATTGTAGCAAACTGGACATTTACTTGTGAACTGAGTGAGTAATTCTTATAAAAATCAATTGATCTGATGAATGACATCATGTTGAAATGGAGAAAAAAAAATGTGAATGTTTTCATTTTACTTTTTTAACATAAATAAATGGTGTAAATACCAAGAATACCCCTAGTGACTTTTATATGTGGAAAGTTGAAAGGATGAGGAATTTATTTATGGCTTTACAAGGGAATATCATTTCTTGTGTGTTTGGCAAGTTAGCTAAGCCTTTGGCTTGCATTGCAAAAGAAGTTGATATAATCATACGCCCCCACGTGTATTGTTGCTTCCATTTTCTGCCCATACCACTTATTCTTCTTTTCTTTTTACTCCTTTTATTTTCTCATTATTAACAATTTAACCAAATTCTAAAAATTTACAAAACCTTTTTTTTTTTTTGAGAGAGAGATAAAACATTTTACAAAACTTAATAAAGGTGCTATATACTGCGTAATTTCCAAATTCTCTCTTATTATTTCCTTCCCTTTTTTTTATATTTTTATTATTTGAGATGTATTTATTCTTTGCACAATAAGTTATTAATTGTATATTTATTTATGTAACACTTCTAGACGTAGCACAAAGTTTATACTTGTGTCCTATTGTTTGCGTTTTTCGTATCCAAGATTGATCGATGAATTGCATTCGTAAAAATGAAGAGAATGAGATTCTTTCGAGGGAGAAAATTTATTATCCACCGTCCACAAAGTGCAAAATAAAAAATACCCACAAACTTATCAATGTCATCACCTTTTAGTCTTTCAAATCCATCCTCTGCAACTATTATCATCTTCTTGTGGTTATTCTTCTCGAACTAACAAAATTATCTTCCAAAAATGAAAAAAAAAATTAAATAAAATAAAACGAACCCAACACTGAAGTTTGAATCTTTAAAATATCGCTCGTGTAGTCGTGTTAAAATCTACATTGCATTTATCATTTTCTCCTCTTAGTGCCAAATAAGTAATAACAGTAATTTTAGTTGATATTGATATTAAATGCGTCTTATTTAGCTGTAATGTCATTGTATTATTTTAGTACGAACATAATATTTGTAAAAAGATTATTACTTACAAAAAGAAGGATGACGTATTGCATTGATGTCGTTTTGATAGGGAACAAAATATTTTCAAATATATTATTTGTTTAGGGAATTAGGTAAACACAAAAATAATCGATGACTTTTGACTAAATTAAATCTTCAAATACATCATACTCACTCCCTTGTTATGTTTGTTTTATGCTATATGAATTTCAAGTACAGGATAATTACTATTGACTTCTCGTATGTGATTTACATATATTTTCACCTAAATGTTTTAAGTTAATTTAGAATTGCTCATGCTAAAGAAAAACACAGAGTAAAATAAAAATTATGTATTCTTCTTCTTGAAACTAATTTGTAAAAAAAATAAAATTATATTCATATCTCATAGGGGGATTACATGTGCATACTGCACACCGCACGGGAGTAGTTACATTTTTTTTTTTTAACAATATTGCAAATAAATTTAAATACCGCGTGACGGAGGACTCGAACCCGTGACCTTTGGCCCGGGCATTAATCTCACTACCACTAGGCTAACACACACACACAGTAGTTACATTTTTCATGGTATGATTGTGTCTGCAACATGAACAATCATATACTCCCTCCGTCTTATTAATAATGATTCATTTTCTTTCTTTATGGAGATTAAGTAAAAGGAAATTAGGGATAAAACTGTGGTGCACCATATGTTTATTGTAATTTAATAGAATACTTAATTCTTATTAATAAATTATTTTATAGGTTCATAAAGTAATTTTAGTTAATTAAGGAAGTATGAAGAGAGAGAATAAATAGTATAGGGTTTAGGTAAGGAAGTAGGAAGAAAGAGAGTGAATAGTATAAGTCTATAAAGTGATGGAGGATCGTTAAGAAATATAATTAGGTTCTAATTTAGTCCTAAAAGAAAACTAACCATCAATTGCGGGACACCCAAAAATAAAAGAGAGAGAATGTGGTGAAATACCCCTTTTTTTAAACAAAAGTTGCAGAATACCACTTTAAGTTTAAAAGTTACAAAATACCACTTTGAGTTGTAAAAAGTCTAATATACTCTTAATGAGTATACTTCTAAGGCTAACTTTCATTTGAATCATACAAGAAGACTAATTTCATGTATGAACTTCCGGCGAAATTTTCCGGCAAAAAACTTCCGGCGAATTTCTCCGGCAAAAAAATATGGCGAATTTCTCCGGCGAAAAATTTCCGGCAAACATTCGAATCATACATGAAGCCTAACTTCATGTATGCATCATACACGAAGACTAACATTCATGTATGGATCATACAAGAAGCCTAATTCGTGTATGCATCATACACGAAAATTTTTGCCTCCAAAAAGTTCAAATTTGTAACATACATGAAAATAAGTTTTCATGTATGATACATACACGAAGACTGACTTTCATGTATGCATTATACACGAAAATTTTGCCTCCAAAAAAATTAAATTTGTATCATACATGAAGATAATTTTTCATGTATGATACATACACGGAGATAATTTCATGTATGCATCATACATGAAGTTAGGCTTCGTGTATGATTCAAATTTTCGCCGGAAAAATTAGCCGGAAATTTTCGTCAGAAATTTTTCGCCGGAAAAAATAGCCGGAAGCATTTCACCGGAATTTTTTTAGTCTGATAATGTCGCCGGAAAATTTCGCCGGAAATTCATACAAGAAATTAATCTTCGTGTATAATACAAATTAAATGCAATCTTCTTGTATACATGAAGGGCATAAAAGTCCTAAACAAACTCAAAAGAGTATTTTGAATTTTTTTTTTTTAAAAAGGGTTATAATCTATCTTTTGTGTTTGAGAAGGGGTATTTTGAGTTTTTGCTCAAATAAAAAGTAGGCCATCAATATCGGGTTTGAGGGAGTAGGACATTTTTGTGTCCTACATAAATAAATATACATGTGTAAGTATGTAATACTCCCTCCGTCCACGATATCGTTGTCACATTATGAACGGTATGAGTTTTAAGAAAGTGATGAGTAATATTGGATAATAGTGAGTATTATTGTGAGGGAATTAAGAGTCTCACTATAAATGTGAGTGAAGTAGTGGAAAATATAATATTAAATATATTATGTAAACTTTCCTACTATAAATAAAAGAGGGACAATCATATCATGAACGGACCTAAATTATAAAATTGACAATCATATCATGAATATAAGGGGCAATATAACATCATGATTCATGTGTGCTCCTCTTATCTGAATACGCGACCTCAATCTTGAAAACTCTTGAACACATTTAAAAGTGATCAAAGATATAATTTAAAAAGTGAACGATTTTTCAAACTAAAATTCTGAAATGTCATTCATTTATTATTTTTTTTTCTCTTTTTAATTCATAGGAATCCGCAACCGCTATTTTTAGTGCCAATTGGGTAAACCTCTTATCCTTGTGCAGTAGCTTGTAAATCACGCTATCTTTGATGTGCATTGTGTAAACTCCCCGTCCTTGTACAGTAGCCTGTAAATCACACAAGGCAGATAAACCACATCTTCCAAGTACAAGTGTGGTATGCTCGATCTATAGAGGCGTTAGTAAAGATTGAATCTGAGACCTCGCAGTCCCCAAGCAACCCACTCTAGCACTAGGCCATCCCCAAGGGGGCATGTCATAGCACTAGTTCATCTCCAAGGGGACATGTCATTCATTTATTTTTATTTTTTTTAATTCGTGGGAACCCGCAGCCGCTACCTTTGGTGCGTACTGGGGAAACCCCCGTCCTTGTGCAGTAGCCTGTAAACCACACAAAGTAGGTAAACTACACCTTCCAAGTACATGTGTGACAGACTCGACCTATAGAGGTGTCAGTGAGGATTGAACCTGAGACCTCTCAGTCTCAGGCAGCCCACTCGACCACTAGAGGACGACATATCATTCATTTCAAATATATGGAGTATTGTTTTTGTGGTGAAATAAACCCTAATTATTATGCACCTATCTCTAGTCCTTTACTAAGCCACAATTCGTTGATATATCTATTACGTTAAGATAATAAAACATTATTTATAACTAAATGAACCTACTTAGAAAAAATTCAAAAACAAAAATCCAAAAGATTTAAAGGTGTTTTGACAAAAGAGGAAGGGGCTTTATGTAATTTAAATTTTTGAATTTGAAAATCCGTTTGTTATGCAACAAAAATGCAACTGTAGCGGAGAAGCGAGCAACAATAATTTAATTTTATAACGGATAGCTTTATCTCTACTTCAGCTTATACGGTTTTCGATCTTCTACGGGACGTAATTGCCCTTCTTAATTAATTACTCCACCTTCCCTCGAAAAATACTAAAAATTTACTCCACCTCATCACATTCCTGCTTAATTACGAATTAGTAGTTGTGCTTTCCCAAAAAAGAAAAAGTACTACTACAATATTTTATATAAATCTTCTAAAATTAAAGTCATATTGATGAAACTTATTGTCACATTACCTTGTTGGATGCTTCACTCGAAATCAAGCACAATAAACTTATTTTGTAACTCGTTCCATATACTATCTCCGTCCACGAAATAATTATCATTTTTGTTACTTAAGTTTGTCCTTGAAATGGTTGTTATTTTTACTATTTCACTCACATTTATTGTGAGACCCTTATTTTACTCACAATAATACTCACTATAATTCATTATTACCTACAATTTTCTTAAAACTCGTGTCATTCACAATGTGACAACCATTTCGTAGACGAATGGAGTATAATGTAAACCATTACATACGTTTTTTCCATAAGTTTTAAGTCATTCCAAATTTAATGAACAATAAAGATGGTCGAGTTCACTTTGTAGTCGATGTCAAATTAAATTAAACTGATATGACAAGAACTTGAAAACTGACTAATTATGTTTATGCATTTAGTTACAGGTGGTTTCGACTTTCGATCAACAATTAAGTATAAGAACTAAGAAGAGATGAGGTTTGAGAATTTATATTTTAAAGGCTTGATTCGATTGAAATCTTTTCTTACCGATGGTCCGGTAACGAGTGAATTGATGTATGAGGGGGAATACATTAGTAAAGATTTTTAAAATATTTTTCAAATTTAAACTCAATTAGCTCGACAACTGGATAAAACAGTCGGAGCAGTCGCTCAGTTGAAATTCAGATGACTTCGGGTCAACTGTATCACTCGAACTGAGGTGGTCAGAGTATGTGTGGAAGTTGGTGGAAAATGATTTCTCATTACTTAAACTGAAAAACTTTTTCGCGAAGGTTAGTTCGCAAAACCTTAGTGCAGTTTTAACAAAAGTTGATTGTATGCAAGCCAGAATAGTTAAACTAAGAACAATAAAGAAAGCGTAAATAACACAAGTGTTTCTATGTGGTTCAGAGATGAACTCTTATATCCACGACTGGTTTTTTGGGCTAATAATCCACTAGAGAAGTTTACGCGTACTTTCCAAACGTTAAGGTTTGGTTTACGGGCACCAAATAAGCCTATGCAGTTCGTTTGCAAGTACGAACAACACCTACAGTTTCTTTACGAGCCAAAAGAAAGCCTATGATGTGATTGCGGATTCACAACGATCTAGATCTTTTATTGCGGGTTCAAAGGGACCTAAGGGAAGGGATTGAGTTGTTTTCCTACTATAAGCCTTCTACACTTTACAGTGGAGGCTTGCTACTCTAAGATTGAGAGACTCTAACGATAACAATGAGTCTACTTAGAAACAATGGTGAACACTTATAAACTCGATCAAAGAAGAACTCTTGAGAGGGTAGAAGGAAACTCAAGGATGAGGGGCAAGCTTGTTGCTACTTGGTTTCGACTGATATTTCACGTACTTTTATTCTGTGAGATGATGCTTGGATACTTCAAACTTTGGAAGTTTATACGCTCGATCAGTAGACTTCTCACAATGAGGGAGACCTCTATTTATAGAGGGGAGGTCGAACTAGTCGTTGGAAGAAGCCGTTTGACCTCTGCCAAAAACCATGACTCATCAACTAATTTCTGCAGATTTTTCTAAAATGGTAACTGTTGGACTTGTTTTAAGCCTGTCTTCGATGTCGGTCCATAAATGGAAAGTTTCTGCTTAACTTGTGCTTGAGTAGATTTCAATTTCAAATTCAAGTTCAACTTTCTCCTTTGTCTTCTAAGATTTCTTCTTTGGACTTCTGGAAGCACGACTTCCACAAAACTGATAAACGTGTTGGACTGCATGGTTCAATTCCGAAGTCGACTGAGACGATAACTGTCTGAACTTGAACCGTCTTGATCTTCAACTGTCTTCTTTAGTTTGATCCTGTAAAAATAAAATCCTTACGTTCAATTGGAATCAATTAGGTTTTACTTTTAGTATATAAATCAAAACCTTACTAATTTTCCCAACACCTTAGAATTACTTAAAAGTAGAAAATTATAATACCAACAACTTAATCGTTATTAAATACTAGTAACTAGAGAACAAAAATTGGATACTTAGTTCATATTTATTAATTTTTTCATTTTTCACCACATATATAAAACACATGTTTTCCCATATATCACTTTCATTCAAGAACCGACCAATTACATAATTCCATGTATGGAAATGGTGTTTGAATTACTTAACAATTTCTACAAAAATAAGTCTCATCTAAAAATACCTAACCAAATACACTAATCACACTTGAGGGCAATTTCGTAAATTGACAAAGGGCCCTTCTGTCACCGTCACGTGACATCCAACTCGAAGCACATGCCGACCCCTATAAATCCGAGAAGAGATAGGGCGGAATAAGAAATTCAAAAGAAATCGAATCGCCCCTGCCTCCCTCCGGTTGTCACTCATGCGGTTCCGTCCTTTTCGCGAAATAATTATATATCAAAACAGAAATACCGAAGAAATACACTAGTGTTCAAGTAGTATAAATAACAGTAGAGAAACCACTTTCTCTATAGCAGCTCCCAACAAACCAAAAATCAACAGTGAAATCTGAAGAAATAAGGGAAGAATTCAGCTTCAGATCTCAGCGTTCGATTCCTTCGATTGTTTCGTGCCGAAGATTATTTTTTTTGTTTTTATTTTTCGTTTGGAAGGAGTTTGGTGATAATTGTTTGTGAGCAATGGAGAAAAGCACGCCGGTGAGGAAGCCTCACACTTCGACGGCAGATCTGCTCACGTGGTCGGAGAACCCGCCGGAATTATCGCCGGCTCCGGCTTCCTCCGCCCGCTCTCACCAGGTAGGAGGAATCGCTTTATTGCTGCTTACTTTCTTTTTTTCCTCTTTTTTTTGGGGGTGAGATTTTGAATTAGTTTGGATTAAATGACAGCCGTCGGATGGGATCAGCAAGGTGGTGTTTGGAGGGCAGGTTACTGATGAAGAAGTTGAGAGCTTGAATAAGAGGTCAAAGATCTTCCTTTCACATTTCCTATAATTTATTAATTACTGGTTGCTAATTTTCTTTTTTTTGGTATGTTTCTTAGTTGAGTAAAATTTTCCTTTGGAAGTAAACGTTGTTGTAATCCTTAATTATTTAGAGTATGAAATTCGAAGCTGTGCTGCTAGGCTAAGAAAGCAACCAAAATTTTGAGATCGCTGTCTCTTTTTCTTGTGTTTATTGTTTCTAAGGCTGATGGTTTGAATCTTGCGTCTAGCTTATGAAATCAATTGACTTGTAGATCTTTTAATAAGTTATCAATTATTATTCAATCTGTTGTTTTATTGAACTGTTAATAACGAGTTGAAGAATTAGTTCCAAATCCTGATGCTTTGTGGTTTATGGCATCTCTTGTTTTTGTTTTTAGCAATCTTGTCTTTGATCAATAGCCTATTATCCCTTTCCTAATCCCTAATTAATCCAGTTCTCTTCCTGTTGATGGCATGAGTTGAAATATTTGCCAAAATTTAAATTAGATATCAATATGCTTTGGTATCAGTAGATTCAAGGATGTTGGAGATGGCTCATAGGGTGTGTTGGTGGGTGCTTTTGTGTGTGTTTTCATCTTTTTTGTCGGAACATTGACCCTTCTGCATTTATGGATTTTCAGAAAGCCATGTTCTGGCTACAAGATGAAGGAAATGACTGGCAGTGGTATTTTTAAAGGCAAAGGAGAAAATGGATTAGCAGAAACTGATGATGTTGATGAGACCCCGACCAACAAAACTGGGTTGCGCATGTACCAGGTATTTGTTTCAGTCTTTCTGGCTACTTCTATGAATTCGAGCGTTTTGGATTATAATCCTGTCTCAATTATTTGATACTAGCAAGCGTTGTCGGGAGTCAGTCACATTTCTTTTGGTGAAGAAGATACAGTTTCTCTCAAGAAACCCTCCTCTCTGCCTGAAGTTGCTAAACAGCGGGAGTTGAGCGGAAATCTAGAAAGCGAAGCTGAAGCCAAATTACAGAAACAGATATCTGATGCCAAGAACAAGGAGCTCAGTGGGAACAATATCTTTGCTCCACCACCTGAAATTAAACCCCGCCCCTTGGGTGCTCGAGCTTTGGCATTAAGAGAGAGCATAACAATTGGTGAACCTGCTTCTAACAATGTACGTATGCAACTCCGTCTGGTGGCTTTTTATATACTAATGTTTGGACATAATAAGTATATCTAAGATGAATATCTTCTAAAATGATGAGTTTCAATTTGGTCTTCACATAATCATTTTGAAAGTTTTATTATTTCTGACTGAGTCTGAAAATACTATTTTCACAAGGGTGCTGGCAATGGAGCTTTGAGTGAAGAGCCTCTTAAAACAGCAAAGAAGATACCTAACCAGAAATTTTCGGAGCTTTCGGGGAACGACATCTTCAAAGGAGATGGGACAGCTGCATCAGCGGAGAAGCCACTGAGTTCAGCAAAATTGCGGGAGATGAGTGGCAGCAACATCTTCTCCGACGGGAAAGTGGAATCACGCGACTATTTTGGAGGCGTACGCAAGCCCCCTGGCGGGGAAAGCAGCATTGCCCTCGTGTAACTTGTTAGGTCTAACTCAATTGTTTCTTTTCACATGTTAATTGCATCTCGATTATCTTATTTAATGGGGGATTGTGTTGCTCGCATGATTTGACATCTGCGTTATGGGTTTTGGCGTGTGTTCTAGGTTTGGTTTAACATGTTCTAAACATTACCAAAAACAAAAAGAAGTTGGCTAATTGAGTTGTGTATGTCAATAGATTTCAGTATTTGTGGTGTAGTTTTTCATTTCTATTGAAGTGGTTACTACTATGGTGTTTTTGAGTTCTTTTCCTTTTTTTTTTTTTGTGTAGGGCTCCAGTTTTCATTTATCTATAGACATGGACTATATGTCATTTTCTCATGGGAATCAGTGTGTATTACTCTTACGTCTTTCTATATTTAGTTTTTCAAGTTCTTACTCTTTGAAGGTGAAGAAGTTTTGGTATCAAGTCGTGGTCCTCAAAATTTGTGATTTAAACCACTCGACTTGACTCTACTTGACTCGATGTTTGCTAGTAAATTCTATTGTGAATATAGGTGTACGTTATGCAACTTAATTGTTGAAGGCAAATTTCTCGATGGGTTGGTGATCCTGAAGTACTATTTGGACACACTATGGTTAGCCATATTAAAAGTCTAAAGTTGGGAGTTTGAATTTACTATTGTTAGGTTGAGATATTATTTAGATATTTTAAAAGTCGGGTGTAATTGGCAATAATGTTGGAAGTAATTAGCAATTAAATCTCTTGAAATATATTGGTTGAAACTTGGATGGAATTCTCTTTATTGGTTGAATTAAAATTCAATATCTCAAATTCTTGAAAAGTGACAATAGACTCAATGTTCCATTTACGAGGTAAATGCCGTTTTTGATATTTTAAAGTCATGATATCTCTTGGTTTAAACTGCTAACATATGTTATGTATGCAATAAATAACTTCACTTAATTTGAAGCACGATGGACCAACTTAAATCTGACCGTCCATTCAGTGCTTGTCAAGTACGATGAAATTTCCATGTGCTAGTAAACGTATGAATATCTTCATCAATCCTCAAGCTGGACTCATCTAATTTAAATCTAACCGTTCATTCAGTGCTTGTCAAGTACGATGAAATTTCCATGTGCTAGTAGACGTATGAATATCTTCATCAATCCTCACGATGGACTCATCTAATTTAAATCTAACCCTTCATTCAGTGCTTGTCAAGCACAATGAAATTTTCATATGCTAGTAAACATATGAATATCTTCATCAATCATCCATCGACATTAGAGTAACTGTCATATCCATCCAAATTACCAACAGAGTGGCTGAAAATGATGAGTTTCATATCCGACTTGAGAGAGAGAGAGAGAGAGAGAGAGAGAGAGAGAGAGAGAGAACTGCAGCAGGCATTTTATTCAGTTCAAAACCAAACACAAGTCCACAAACATGTTAAACAAGAATTAAGGTTCACAACGAGAGAGAGAGAGAGAGAGAGAGAGAGAGAGAGAATAACAACTGCAGCAGGCATTTTATTCAGTTCAAAACCAAACACAAGTCCACAAACATGAAAAACAAGAATTAAGGTTCACAACTTGGACGGCATTTTATTACCAATTTACCAAAGCCATAGGCATGGATCTCAAATACTCGAATATTCCGACCTCACTCTTCAACATCTCCGATAAGGGTCAAGAGCATCTTCTCATAGTCTCCATGGGTGTCCTTACAAATGGCTTTGTCGAGAGGCACGCTGTTCCGTTTCTCGTACAGCTCTTTGATGGTCTTCATGTCAACTTCCGCCCTTGTGGCAACGACTCTGGTAAGTGCCCCTTCATCCGTTCCTAGCTTGTTGATTGCGAGACGGAGAATCTTCTCAAAGTACTTCTCGGGGAAGATCAAACATTTCACGGTCGCTCTCAGAAGCGTGAGGAACTCGTCTTTAGGGTCAGCTTTCAAGTCCTGCCAACACATGCAATCTTAAGAACACACACACACACACTACACACACTAAGAAACATTAGATTCTAGATGTTCACAGACCTTGTTTATATCATTGCCAAATGCATTTTTATATTCATTGAGAGTTGCATTGATTTGTGCTTTGCTTCGTGTGGTCAAGATTCTGATGACGTCATCACAGCTGTACTCCTTTGCAGCGATCTTCTCGTGCAGAATCTTAGCTTCTGATTTCGCGAGTCGGAGGTTGACATCATCTCCACTGTAACGGTACGAACTCACCAAAGGCACCAAAAGCTGCAACATTGAACAATCATAATTAGTCGAATGGCACCTCACAACACGCCCGTTCAAAATTATGATAACAGTAGACTTTTACCTTGCGGAAGTCTCCTGTCGTGTGATAAGCAACATCCTCCTCGAGCGATTTCTTGAAACGAGCGTGATAAGCTTCTCTTGCAAGAAGCAGATCTTTCGGAGACCTTGTACAAGCAATCTCTGCGAGAATTTGGTTGTTCGATGTCCACTTCTTTGTAGCCTCATTAGCTAAATACGCATCACGCTCTGGAGGGTCCAATGCCCAAACCAAGACGATTCTCTGACTCAGGCAACGAGAAACAGAAATACTATTAGATTACTCGTTGGTATTGAAAGAATCGCATAAGCTAGTTGTAATTTCAATTGTATTTGCAATGTTAAACTATTTATACACTTGATCAGAAAGTAAAAATCGACATAAAAAAAGAAAATGCTCGACTCAAACCTCGAAGTCATTTGAGAGTTCCTTGTCCAAGGCTTTGAGCAGATCTTCACCATAAGTCTCTGCATAAGCCTTTTGGATCGACTTGCGCTGGCTGGCATTTCTGCGGCCCAAAATGGATATGATCAAGTCCTCGTTTGTTCCCCATCCTACACATACAATCCAAAACATACAAAATGCAAAACAATCAAAAACTCTACTTACACGAGAAACAAAGATTAAAGACGAATGCAAGATAAATCACGAGAAAACTAAACAAGTCAATCAACATACAAACCGTGGATGGTGAGCATGATCAATCAAAACACTTTGCACTCTTGAATGAGAAACAGAGATCAAAGACGAATGCAAGATAATGCGCAAGTCAATGAGATCAACATACAATCCATAACATACATATTGTGGATAGAGCCAGCAAGATCAATCAAAAAACTTCGCATTCTTTAACGAGAATCAACGATCAAGATGAATGCAAGATAATGCATGAAGAACTAAACGAGTCAATTAGATCAACATACAATCACACAGCCTTAGATCTATCACATTTCTCCTTCCAATTGAGATCTAATCAAAATTGGGCAAAAATCTATAGAATCGGTCAAATATCAAATAATCTCTCAAGATCTGTCAAACTAAACAACACTGTGTAAAATCTAATGCATTTATATACTTTTTTCCTTTTCTTCTTCTATCAAAATCCACCCCATCAAGATCAAACAATTGAAATACACTTAGCAATCATCATCACTAGCTCATCAACTCTTAACTCACATATTCATCATCATAACTTATCAAAACATACAATCTTAAACGTGAACTTGGTCGGATCATCGTACTTTCATCATAGATCAAAACATAAAAAAGGGATCTTTACACAGAACAAAAGCTAAATATATAGTTCAATTCAAGCAGAAAAAAAAGAATCAAATGAGCCAATCAAGAAACAATAATTCGATCGAAGAACAGAAAAACCCACTACCAATCTTGATCGATTCAGACCTGAAAATGCTTTGTGCAGCTGCTCACAGTCTTCGGCAACAGAGGGAACGTGGGCTGGAACGCAGAGAGTAGACATAGTATTATTGTGTAGGAGAGAGAGAGAGTGAGAGAGAGAATGATTAGCGTGTCTGAAGAGGGAGATAGCGCGTCGGTTTTATAATCAGCAACAAGAATAACAAAGGATCCTTGGGATTCGATAAAGAATTTGTGAAAATCATATTGAATATTGAGTAATATACTAACGCCATATATCTCTCGTTGTAAAGATGAAAATTAGAATCATTTCTCTATTTTATGGACTACTTTTTTTTTGTTGGCCTCATGCTTTACATCTTGATAAATTATGTTTGAATTTGTATTTTATAGTATAATGTAATTTTGAAATTCTTACATTTTTGGTTATATTTTATTACATGAGAGAGGTTTTGGAGCATTTCGAGCAGATCACTCAAAATCAATTTTAATTTTAAATTTAAGTTAAAATGATAAATATATTAAACTATTGATCTTGCATATCTCTCAAATTGTGTAGCATCCATAAAAATATTTACACCTCCTTATCATCCTCCTCAAATTTACACCTCCCTAAATCTTTTTTAGCTCACAAATTTAATTGGGCCCACAATTTTATAAGATAATTAGTAGTACAAAATAGGAGATATGTTGTATCCATTCGTAAAATAGCTAGGGGCTACAAATGATATACGGAAATCTTTAGGAGCTAATTTAAAAGCAAATATTTGCGAGATTTCTGGTGTGAATGCTTTTATACTTGTATTCAAACTTTATTTTGGTTAAATTAAGTTTCTCATTGCATTTGTTGAAATTTTGTTATAATAATGTCCAAAACATTTGGTTATTTGAAAATGTAAGATTCTATTACTGAGATTGTTTAATTTTACAAAAATTACATACATATACTAAAATTTTCATTGACATTTCTTGCTTGCATGGTATACATTCACGTTTGAACTTTGAAGTGGTAAACAATTTACAAATTGAAAATTGGAAGATGGTGTAATTGAAATCGCAAAATATAACAATCAAAATGATCAGTTTGTGATGAGTAATGTTTAGATAGCAAACTAAAATTGATCCTATCAATAAAAAACACACACACTTGTATTTATATATGGAGAGAAGATCCTCAAATTACTAGTACTTATCTTATTTTTAAGGCAAAATGAAACTTTTATTAATTAGAAGACCAACTATCATGCCACAAAATAGGGGTGATTAGAGATTTTGCAAAGACGGCTAATTCATGGGCCGCCATATTAATTTCACGATGAACATGACTAACAGAAATACTATTTAACGTTTTCACCGCAACAAAGAAATCAAACATATTCTCGCACAACACAATATCGATTTCTTTCTCTTGTGCAATAACACGGACAACCTAAATGAAATCAGCAAAAACTTCCATAGGAGATACTCCTTCCTCGACACACTGACGTACTTATCTTATTTGTAACACGGTAAACAAATAATGAAACCATTATCTAAAATGTGTTCTAGTTAAATCATCCTAGAAATTGAATGCATAAAGCAAATCCTATCCAGCTATTACTTTATTATCTTTTTTTTTTTAATAATTAGGATAAAGGCATATGTGATGAACTGTTTCAAACTTTCAATATAAATAATGTAAAGCAGTTAGTATGATTGAGATTTTTTTTTTCTAATATTTATTTATTGAAAGGGTGACTGATTGAGATTGTTGTTTGAACTAATAAACGTGTAAATTATAATGTGGGAGAAAAAAAAAAAAAAAAACAGAAATTATCCTCCAAAAATAAAAAATAAAAGTATGAGGGCCCCCTATATCTGCAAATTCCACGTGGCGAAAAAAAGTGTGCGCACGACCTTCTTGCATGATAGTTACCGTCCATTTGAAAAACGATGGACTAATTTGTCCTGAGCGTGAGCTGTAGTGCCTGTGGGCCAAATATATAAATGCCTATTGAAATTTTGAAAGTCTACGATAATCTTTAGTACTTCCCCATCCAAATATTAATGCCCCTCCGATACCATCGACACATTAATATTGTCATGTTAATATTCGATACAGAAATTAAAAATAAGGAAAAAAGAATAAAAAGTGAACATGTCTATTATTTTTAAAGGATTTTAAAGAATTAAATTTTTTTTTATTTAGAAGATGACAATATAAGTAGGACACCTAAATAAGAAAATGATGACAATATAAGTGAATCGTAGGGAGTAATCCGTTCATTTTTTATGTGAACATTAAGAAAAAGACAATTAAAGATTAAAATGTAGTGTTATATTGTACTTAGTGTAATTAAAAAAAGTATTTTATAGACCGATAAAATAATTTATAGGTCAATAAAGTAATTTTAAGTAGCATCGGCAAAATGAGCCCAACCTGATGGACCGGCTCAAGGTACCCAAAATCAAGGCCAGGTTGGGCCCAAAGAAAAAAAGGCCCGAAAAAAATCGAGCTTAAAAAGCCCACCCAGATAGCCAGTCTGGCCTACCGAATTTCGGACCAAAAGAGCTCGGGCTTTGGGCTGAAAAGGCCCGCCCAAAAATTGCTCTTATACCGTATATATATATTTTGTATTATTTTTTCCATTAAATCGTGGGTGGTTTGCCGGTTTTCCCTAATAAAACTAGAGAATTTGAAACATGAGCTTTTATTGCGAAGTAGGAGTAGGACTAGGACTAGCATTCTTCAAGATAATACGTTGTAGTGCAATAAAATAAATTGTTCATATCAAGATAAAAGTTAGGGTTCCGAGCATTAGAGTTCAATTCAATTCATGGTTATTGTGAGTGGCCAATGGGTGAGATAATTTCATTCATGAAATGACCACACTTATTTTGGATGGTCCAAAAAAAAAAAAATTGTAGTGCACTTGACGTGGACAGAGAGTGTACTATAAAAAGCAAAAGAAAAATGAAGAATATGAGTGATGACTGTTCCAACGAGGATTCGAGGGATTACGCACGACCTCGTTATTGATTCGTGAGTTCTAAAAATAATAGATAGTTTTAGAGTTAGACTTGTGTGCAACGCGTCTCACATCGTGAGACGCGCGTGGCGCATGCACTGCATAAGCCCGAATTTATTTTTAATTTTTAATTTTTAATTTTTTTTTTCCGGCTCCACCTTCGGCTCCGATTTTACGGTTCCGCTTTTGTTCCGATTACTAATATAAAGATAATCGTAGTGACAACAATTTGAATTCTTCGGCTCCCCTCGTTCGACTCTTAACCAAAGAAGAAAAGACAAATAAAAAAGGGGGGAAATCTGAAATTAAAAAAAAATTGAAATAAAAAATCAACGGGTTTGATCAGATCAATCCAAATCTGACTCGGATCCGAACTGGGTCGACCCGATCTCATATTGTGAGACCCGTCTCACACAATTATTTGCCATCCACTAATTCTACAAACCTTTCTTCAGTAATTTATGTTTTCTCTACAACTACCCTACAACACTCCTCCATTTTGGATATTGATATGTGAAGCTTCTATATCCCACATTTGGCAATGGAACATTTCTTCTTTCAACTTTACTCTTGTCTTATTAAGAAATCAATGCCCACAATCAATTATTGATCCGTTTGCAATCGATATTTCTTTTAATTATGGGCCTCGTTTGATTAAGAAGTCAATTCACATAACCAATTGTTGATCCGTGTGAAATTATTAGTTCTTATAAATTTGGGCCATATGTTGTAGTCTATAAATCTAATAATGGATCCATACTATTTTCTATACAATGTAAGCATTTTATGTGAACTTAACCAAATATATAGGAGTATTATTTATTTGGGTAATGCTATTTGATCACACTGTGACCGACCACATAAGCTAAAAATAGTAATATAAGTTTTGAAAAATGAACCTATTTGAGAATCATCAACACTAAGGGAGAAATGCGATTATTTCTATTTTTACAGGCAATTTTCATTTTTTTACGCGTGTGGCTTACCACCGTGTGATCGAATATCATTACACATTTATTTAATATTATTATTATAAGAATTATTTTCTACTCATTTTCTCATTTAACTTATAAAAATATATATGGGGCACGCCATACCTACTATTTCCGTCCCGTAATAAGTGATTCGTTTCTTTTAAGTATTAAGAAGAAAAGGTAAAAATTGATTAAAGTGATATGACACATAACTTTTGAAAAGATAATTGTTCCTTATTTGAAAATGAGCCATTTGTTATAAGACATTATAATATAAAAAACAAGCCATTTTTTCGGTGACGGAGGAGGAAGTATAATTTTCTCATCCCAATTTCTAGAAGAAAAAAGAAAAGGAATATTTAAACTAAAAATCGAAGTTGGAACCACAGCCTTATTTAAGCCGTTGCAGGCTGCAATTCGTTGCGCGAGAGCTGCGATTCTGCTGCCTTCACTCGGAAACGCCACGAAAACTTTAACCACCGATTTCCCCCAATTCCAGGTAAATAATTCACACACACACACACACACACACACTATACGTTTCGAAGTTTTTGGTCATATCATGTGAAATTTTCCGACATAATCGGCGTTGATAACTCTGAAAACATTTGGATATATGAGTATTCGTCTGAATCGAAAATCTATTATATGTGAGCTGTTGATTCGTGAATCTAGTCTATTTGATTTTAGATTTGAGGTGAAAATCGGAGCTGATTCGGAAGTTGTTGATTTTCAGTATGAAGAGAAGATTGAGAAATTGATGATCGATTTGGCGAAGGAGAAACAGATGCGCAGGAAGTCGAGGCAATTGATCGGAATATCCGTAATTTTTCTCTTTATTATTCTGCTCATCTATCCCATCTTCCTCATTTCTCTCTGATTTTTTGCATCCTGTAGGTTGTTTCAGACAATTTCTATACAAATTTTTCATTCTCGATTAATTAGAAGTTGGAAGATTGTTTTATTCTTTTTGATTTTGAAGGCAAGGTGCAGAAGATTACTGTTCGATTTTTGGAATGTTGATTGTTCTTATTTCGTTCTTTTCCATTATGTTGCCGACTAGGAGCACCCACAACAGCGTCAGTGAGCCACTACTCTCGCCTTGAGCTCAACATTTTTCATGGCGCAAGTTGCTCTTTAAAATGGCGCAACTCCGCTATTCTCATGCGCCTAGACGCGGCTGATGTGGTGGCCTATAAGTGGCCGTCATTTAAACAACTATTTTATTAATTTCTTTTAATTAATTTAAAGGGGAGAACACCAGCATCAGTCCGTTGGCACTGTTGTGAGAATTCTGAAGCCCATTGGCGGAGGAGTATTTTTCGACTTGGTGAGCGCCGTTATGAATGCTCTAATCCAGTGCTAAACTGTGTTTCTGGCATTATCTGGTTAGGATTAATGGTCTTCCTTTATCTGACAATTTGCTGTGATTTTAGTTGGTTATGACGGCCAAGCCATTTCTTATGAGAAAGTTGATTCTCTATCTCTCTCACACACACACAATCTTAGAGTCCACCATTGATATCTCTTATGCCTTACAATTGAGTGCGATGAAGACTTTCATTATTGTTCATAATTGCATACTTGCATATACTCCATCTCTCTACCAAAGTGTTGCTCACCTTTGACCGACACCTGAATTAAGAAAGTGAATTGACTTAGTTAGTAGGGTGTAATAAAATCAAATTATATTGATCAAAATAGAGTTTAGTGGTTTGCTGTGACTGAACTAATATTAAAAGTAAAGTGAAATGTGTGGGACCTACTTCTATAAATGAGGTGAATAAATTTTTCATAGACATACATAAAAGGAAAGGTAGACAACTATTTTGTGAATGCAGGAATACTAGTATCATGTATAGGGAGGATCTCAGAAAAATCCGTGGGTTAGCCCGACTAACCGAATTTTATGAATATATTTTGATTTTTTTATTTGAAATATGCTCATCTTTCTATATTTTTGTTTACTCCAACATTAAATAAAAAGAAATTATGATGCAAAAATTAAAATACATCATATAACCATTTAAATGAAAATGTATGACAAACTAGTCCGAAAATCGAAGATTTAAGATTAGGACCGAGAATTTCTAATTTGAAAAATATTTATTCTGATCGAATCAAATCGAAAATAACCAAAGCTCATAGGATTAGCAGCATGGCAATTTATGGAGGCCATTGACAGATTTGGATCCTTTAGACGATCCCACATGGAACTCTTTCATTATTTTGATTACGAGAGTGAGACTAATAAAACAAGTCAAAATGTTTATTTTAGCGTGTGGCATGAAAGCAGCCTACCTAAAACATTTAGAACCGCACGTAGCCACCAATTTAAATGGACCCAAATTCATATTTTGCATACATATGGTTTTGTCATCACAACGAAATTGATTCTTGTTACTACAACTTATCCTTTTCCATTTGGGGATAGAGCTAAATAAATAACTCAATTGTATTTCTCTAATTAGTAATAATAATTTCTGGATAAATAAGCATCACACCACAAAAGATGATATTCTTGATTAGCTTAAACATGAAGAGAATTATAAAAGTGTCATTCTATAAAGTGGCAAATTTCATGTCTTGTACATACTCACGAATGTTCCGAAAAATTAATTGAAATAAATTTATTTATTAAGAGTATATTCACTTGAAAGTATAAATTTATACTTTTATTTAGAGATAAATGGAGGGATAAATAAAAATCTCAACCTTTAAATCATTCTTTTTTTTTAAATCTCTTCTTGCCACTACCATAATGATAGATAATATTATCTCCCTTAATATTATGCGTCCTTAAGGGGATAATATTATATTTATTTGTGGTGGTGGAAAGTGAAATAAAAAAGAAGTAATGATTTCAAGAGAATAATATTATATTTCCTGATGGTGGAAAGAGAAATAAGAAAGAGGGAATAATTTAAAGGTTGAGATTTTTGTAAATATTACTCTACTTATATAAGGATTAAACCAAATAAGCCCTAATTAAAGCAGTTTATTTTGAATTAAATAACGATCAACTGCCCACATATCTACGTGTGAGCCCATCACTCGCCGTTCGATACTCCCGATCTCTCTCTCTCTCTCTCTCTCTCTCTCTATTTCGCGCTCGCGCTGGAGATGGTGGCTTCTGGTGACGGAGGAGCGGAATCCAGCTCCGCCGATGCGGCGGCGGATTGCACGTGCGACTCCAATAATTGCCCCGAGTGCTGTAGGCGGCGATCTTCGAGCTCAAGTCTGCCATCATCTTCGTCGTCTTGCTCTCTGCTGAGCTTCGACTCCTATCCGGTTCAGGACTACGATAAGCCGTGGCGAGTCTACACGGCATCAGTGAAAGGCTTCGCCATCGGCGCCGGACTCAAAGGCGGACTCGCCATTTTCGCTCTTCTCACTCGCCTCCGCCGCCGGCAATTGCTCCCTTCATCTAGGTATTGTTTTTTCCAGTTTACTTTGCGTAATTTTGTAATTAGTCTATTTTGTAATTAGTCTCGGATTTTGGAGATCTAATTTTGTTTTCTGCCTTCACTTAGCTTAGTGGCGATTAATTTTGCTTTACCAGTTCGCGTTAAATTAATGTCTAATTTTCAAAAGTTAGGTTATAATTATAGTTCTGTAAGCTGAATTATGTTTTGCAGCTTATCAGTCTGTGATGTAGTCTGAATTTCCAGGAATTGACTAAAATTTTATGCATGGCACTGTTCAGGCGAAATTCCATGAAATTCTGATCTGTGTTATTCTTGAAGTTAAACAAGGAAAAGTGTGAAGTCCGAAGAGAAAAACTAATACACACAGGATATATGCTTGCTTCCCTCCAACCAAGAGGTCGGGGATTCGAGCCATGTGTGCGTGTGTAAACTAAAAAAAAAAACGATATATGCTTGCTTCTTTGTTACCATCGATAATGTTTTGCATATGAAAGTAACGGAGGGACTTATATACTCACCAACATTTTTTGAATATGGTTTTTGTTGCAGGAAAGTAGAAATGACTTCAGGTAGTGCTGATTTAATCATGGCTTTGAAAGAGACTTTAAGATACGGACTGTTTCTCGGTACATTTGCCGGAACATTTGTATCCGTGGATGAAATTATTGCTGCATTGGGTGGTCACAGAAGGCATGATTTTTAAGCTTTCTTCCATTTTCATTTAATATTTGTTACTTAATAAGTAGGTTTTTTTATATAAGATTTTAGATTTAATAGTTTTAGTTTATTATCCACTATCAGACATGCTTGATATGTGTGTTGACTCAGCCTTTTGGTTGTTGGAAATTCCTAATTATTTAGGACGGCAAAGTGGAGGGCTTTGCTGGCAGGTGCAATAGCAGGGCCGTCGATGCTGCTTACTGGGTTGAACACACAACATACAAGCTTGGCTATTTACATTCTGATGCGTGCCACTGTTTTGGCTTCACGGTGTGGGATCAAAAGCAAGAGATTTGGTCGTATATGTAAGCCTCTTACATGGGCACATGGAGATATTTTCCTTATGTGTCTCTCTTCTTCACAGATTCTGTAAGGCCCCCTATCCTACCCAAAACTTATGTTCTAGGTCAAGTTGTTAGCATTGCATATATAATTATGTGTATTATACTTGTCATCATCGGGTTATTTGTTAAGGAAGAAACTGGAATTTATAAATTCTTTTGCGAACATTAATTAGCTGGTACAGCCTTAGGTGTCCATCAATGGGACGTGCTGCCTACATCAGAGTTTTGCTCCTGGAACATTGACTTGCAAAGTTGATTCGTTAAATTGATTGAGGTTGCTAGTGAATGTCAAAGGTGAAGAGGGTATAATAAGCAAATATGTACTATTTGATGCAGAGTTCATTGGGTTCAATTGACAGAAAAACCTTGTTCATAATAATCGTTCAAGTTCTACCTTAAGGAAAATGAGCTGAGAAGTTTTGGATTTTAGTAGAAACATTTAAGGAAGACGTGTATAGTTAATGTCATTATATTACGCCTTGATCCTAGGTCTATTGATTATGCCGTTCTGAAAGAATTTTTGAGTATTTCATGGTGGTCCTTACATAAAGAGCAAAAAGGTTTTTATTCTAATTGGTCTGCCCTGACAATGTTCATTCTGCGAAGAACCTAATGTTTTTTGTAGCTAAAAGATCTCACTTCATGTATTCGAAAGACTTGGCCTTAGGATGTTGTCTGATGTCTTAAAGTACCATGAGTTAATTTCTTTTTCCTAGGAGTATACTTATGATAATGGTATTCTTTTTCAGGTCAGCTTACATTCTGAAGCAAGAGAGCTTGCCTCAATCTTATAAGTCGTTTCTGAATAAGCATGGGGCAAAGGACCCTGTCATCCTGAATGGTGTTAGAGAGATTGCATGTGGTCTACCTCTAACAAAGTTGGAAGCAATAGAGAAATTCTACAAGTCCAATGGTGTTGACATCAAACTAGATCCACAAATGAATATACCTTGCTCGGTAAGTCAAACTACCTTAGTTTAGGAAACACCTTCTTCCGGGACTCGTTTTGGACCTTTTGGTATTGGATCCTCGACACACACACACACACACACACACACACACACACACATCCATTCATTTAAGGGTCCATAATCTGAAGCAGTGTGCAGTTTTTGCTGAGTGTGTCCCCCTGAAAAACGGTTTTGCATGTTTTGACAAAAAGATGACTATCTTTCCTAGCAAATAATCTGTAATATATATTTGTTTGGTTCAGATGATCCATGGGAACCAAGCATGTGTATCACATTTCTTTTCCTTTCTTCTTCAAGCATATAAAAGAGCAGTGCCGGTTTATCTTCCAGTCTATCTGATACCCGCCCTGATTGTGCATCGTCAAGGTCTCCTGAAAGGGTAATTTTTGTTGATATGTTATTAACTCTCTTTTGATATATACGTTATGAGCAACTAGAGTAGCCAATTTAGATCCACTCACTGTAGGGACATCTCGTGTCTGAGTCCTTGTGCTTTCAAGTAATCCTCAATAATCCAGTACATGCATGCTCTAGTAATTAGTTGGCTAAACTGCTTGCAGTGAGGTCCATCTAAAATAAATAAATTAACATGGGTTCCCTTGTAATAGTTTGATCACTGGATGATGATGGTATATTTGCTCAATGTGCCGTTACTATTCTACCATCATTTTTCATTTTTCTTAAAGTAACTTCTTCAAATTGTCAATCTTCTGTATGCGAGTTTTATAGCACGGGTATTTTTGTGAAATATTGCTGATCTATGTTTATTTTTTTCAGACCCCACACGATTTTGTGGAAGGGTCTTCTTGGTACTGCCAGGTCAAGCTTGTTTCTCTCAATGTATTGTTCATCTGCATGGTAAGTAATCAATTTAAATATCATAATGCAATGTCATCTACTCTTTTCAGACGGATGATTTAAAGGAGGAAGGGTTGTGTCGCAGTTGTTCCATCTGACCTCTGTGCCGTTTTCAATTATATGAAACTTCTCATCGGATAATCACCTCTCGTTCTTATTACTCAAGCTATAATTTTCTTTATACAGCTATCCATTTTATTTTCAGTTGTTGATTGTTGTGTTAAAACATTTTCACTCAGGATATGGACATGCACCCTGTTTAGAATCTTCAGGAGATGTAACGTTCCGATGGTGGCAATAGGAACGGTAAACATATCATCCTTTATTCCTTTCGTTTAAACAAAGGAAAATCGTTCGAGCAAGTGCAGAGAGGGACAGAGTGAGAGCGCGTTTGTGTTACATACACTGATATGCATTTTGTTTGAAACAGTTTCCAACTGGTGTAGCTCTAGCAATTGAGAAAAAGAGTAGACGGATTGAGATATCACTATACTGCCTGGCACGAGCAATCGAGAGCTTCTTCATGTGCATGGCTGATGCAGGCTACTTACCTCGCTCATTAAATTTCAAGAGAGCAGATGTTTTGGTGTTCAGCATGTCAACAGCAATTATCATGCATTGCTATGCCATGGAGAGAGATGTCTTCCGCTCCAAGTACCTCAACGTTCTCGACTGGGTGTTTGGTGTTCCTCTTCCGCCGTATGAGACGACTCCACGCAAGAGAAGATGACAAACTTGACAAACTGTAAGTTCCCTAGAAAACAATTTTCTTGAAATTTGTTTTCAATCTTATTTTTCTCTTCAGGATCATTTGATAACCTGCTTAACAATTTTCAGAGGGTTGATATAATTATTTCCTCCTCTTCCTTGCAAGATAGGCTAGGTTTATTATTTAGAAAACATGTATTTAGATTTTATTTATTCACTTGATTCATAAACTGGAAAAAGTTTTGTTTTGATATTTTATTGAAACCCTTGGATGAACCTATGTGTAGTCCGTGCATTGAATAGTTCTTTTGTTTAGGGTTGATCGCATCCATTAACACTTTCACACATATTCCGTTTTACAACATGACCTGTAGATTTTTCGCAGTTTACAACACCGATTTGGTTTCTTGGTCGGGCTCGAGAACTCGAGAAAATAAGGTATGATAGTCGTATCAATTTATGTTAGGTCAGTTTGGTTCGATCAGAAATTGAATCGATGTTGTAAAGTGCACAATTTATAAATGTCATGTTTCTGGTGCAATAAATTAAAATTCATGTTAACCGATAACAAATACGTGTGCATATGTTTGTGTCTAAATGAAAGATAAATACTGCATGAGCTCCACAATTTACATACCACACATCTACATAGAAAAATATCTGCAGAATAATTTGACTTCCACCTGCGCATGCCCAGAACGTCCAATATCCGTTTTTCACCATCCTCAAACTGGAGAGAGAGAGAGAGAGATTTTAGTATAAAATCCAACATTTTGGCCGGATTTTTCCAATCTGGTGGTGGTGTTCGTGTTTTAGCACGGGAGAGAGCTGATACGATGATGGACTTTTGCCTCCTTTTCCCAACGACATCTAACTGTGACGACGGACAGTATCAATGTCTGGATGATCGTCCCACAGATCATTCCGACCCATATGCCCTGCAAATCGATATACATAAGTTGGTTTTTTTAGGGTACATTTATTTTTCAGGTGATAGTTTCGATAGAGAGAACTAATACTATAAAGCTAATGCATCACATACTTTGATGGATCCAACAATTTTGAATCTATAGGATCGTGTAATCCTTCAAATACTCAATCTTATGTATTGTAAATCCAAGAAAATATCGAGATAAAAACAGCGACTTTATACATCATGAGGTAGTAAAAGCTCTTAAACATTTGCAAATGTCAAGAAAAGCGTCGCTTATATAATTGTAACTTTGAAAGCCAAAAGAATTCTAAAAGTTCGAATGTTATGCCTTTTCGTTTCCTCAGCCTAATATTTTCATCAATCATCTTTGGTAAAACAACGTACCTCTAAACCAAATTGAAGATACCATCCCAAGACGATCCCGAGAGGCACTCCAACGATGTAATAGCTCCCGACGTTGATATAGGCAACCAAGACCTGCCAACCAGATCCAACAGCTACCCCTGAAAATCGAAGATTCAATTCAATGATGTATTCCTTTATTGATGGCCTATCGATGTCAATGGTTTACATTATCACAATTGCTAATGGCAATAGTTATAGCTTAGAAACTATTTCAACGAACAAAGGAACTAGTCCATGACTAAAATGAGTCGATATTCAAGATATTATCCACGATAATATAGAATCTCTTACCTGAAAGAATCGGTTGAATGCTGTTAAAGAGAATGGTTATTGCCAATAACGAGGCTAGTTCCTCCACCATTGAGATTACGGAAGAGCTTGATACGAAGATCATTGCAATCTTGTCCGGGAAGGCAATGATTAATATGAAGAATAGGAAACCAATCAATAGAGAGTTGACGACGGATACTTTAGCAGCAAACTTTGCAGAATTTTCATTTCCGGCTCCAATTTCATATGCTACACGGATCCTGAGTTCATCGGAGAGGTATATTCAATGAAATGGAAAAGAAGAGTACATTTTAGCATGTGATGAATTAAAGAAAGGAGTACCGAACATAGATAAAGAAGGAAAACGAAATAAACAAGAAAGTGAGAAGTGCGACGGTGTATGGTAGAGACACATCATATAGCAAGCTAAAATGGAAAAATATGTAGCTTATGTCAAATCTGAAGTTTAGAAAAATTCAATGACTAAGCCAGAGATCTATGATAAAAAGCACAAACCTCGAAAGTTCAATATACAAGTTAAGAAGAGTTTACAACAACAAAAAAACCTAAAAATTTAACTCTATGACTTCTTAGAAGTTAGAAAATAGTAATATCAATGGTACAGACAACATATTTCATCTTTTTAGAGATTTGGACATCACTAAAAAATAATTACAGTATTGTACTGCTCTTAGGATGCTAATTCAACGGAGTACCTAAAACTCGGCCATCACCAAAATTAGCCCCAATATTTCAATTTTTTCGATAAATCTAGACACACCTCAGGTCTGTCAGTTGCTAATGTAGTCGAGTGGAAACTTGAACCAGTTTTCGTTTGTTTGGCCATTGCAGAAAGAGCAGTGCAGTGAAGAACATAAACAAGAAAGAACATACCCCGTTGCTGCATATAGTCCCATAGGAATCATAGACTCCCAACCATAGAAACTAATGCTGTCAGCCATGACGAATAAATCAATATTAGCACAAGGCAACCAGATCTCGACTACCTCTCAACCTATAAAACAAGTATACGAAGAATCATTATCCACCAACCATATGGACAAGGCATCAACAGCAACCTCTGCACCTTTAATGCTCGACAGGAGTACTAACATCCTGAAGTAAAAATTCTCCAACCTGAAAATGCAGACTTTTAAGCATTAAGGCTGTCCTAGAAATTGTCAAACGAAGTAGGGATCCACATGTGAACGAACATACGCGAGCATGACACCAGAAGCTAGAGACAGCTTAAAGAAGTCCCAGAGATCAGTAAACGCCTCCGTAGAGAAACCAGTCCAAGAATTAGGACACCAGCCACAGACACTATAGATAAACATTCCCAAGACAGACATCCGCCACGAGAAATCGAGAGTGAGGGCTATTCCTACAATGCCAACCCTCATTCTGTAAACAAAAACCCAACTTATTAACACATGAAGAACAAGCACCGCGCCAGACACCCAAGCAACGACACAAGTCTTCAACTGGCACTGCAAGAACCTCGTAAGAGTGAACTGGAATACGAAGCTCAAGTGCATGGGAATCAGCCATAACGCCACCTGACCCGTCAGCGCTGCTACTAAAGGCGGCTGCCCCATGAGCTTCAGTATTGGCTCAAGAAATATAAACAGAGGTAGAAGAGCTATCGAGCTTAGGAACAATACGACCCAAGAGCGTTGCAAATATATACCTAAGAGGTGGTATTGCTTTCCTCCACAGGCCTGTCCACACAGCATTTCGAGAACACTAGCCATTCCTAGCTAACAACAATGTGTTGGAGCTTCAATTTTTTATCATCTTAATCAGATTAATGCATTTTACTTGTTTTTGGCAACCACATATCAAAACAACAATTAAAGAATTACAGTTAGAATGGAGTTTGATCAAATTAGCTAATAACAATGAGTTGGTACTTCAAATTTTGATGATCGATCATCTTAATCAGCAACTGATTAATGCATTTTAGTTGTTTTTAGTAACCACATAACAAACAAACATTCAAGAATTAAATTTGGAATGGAATTCAATCAATTAGCTAGATCACACTAGTCAAAAAGGCAAATCTTGTTAACATACATTAACAATCTTGGACTCAATTACTCAAACCAATCTCTTTCGCATCAAGTTCCAATCTTTCTTTTTCCAAAGGAACCAGAAATCCACTAATATGAATAAAATACAAAAACCAAAAAGAAAACAATAAAAGGAATCAGCTGAAGTTAATGGGGGTAGAGAGAGAATTACCAAGAAGCCGAAGGTGATGGAGATGATGACGGTGGTGACAATGGAGATGGCGGCGAGCTGATGTTGGCCGAGGTGGCCAGCGAGAGATTGGGTGATAATAGTGAGAGAAAACATAGCAAGTCGACAAAAGATTGAGGGACCTGCTATTTGCCAAAGATTCTTGAACTCCGCCCACGCTTCCTCCACACATCCCGCCGGCTGGAGGTTGCGGCGGCGGACTTCTTCGTCGGAGGTTGAGAGTAGCAGGGGCTGATGCGAATCAGCACCGGAGTCGACTCCCACCATCACTGATTCAATAGTATTGCTCTACTCAATAGTCAAATACTATTCATTCCTCCATTATTTTCCTTTTGTTTTTCTTTTTCTTTTATGATATTTACTTTTTTTTTCTTTAACCAATACTTCCTTCCTGGAGTTATTCTTGAATCATTCTTTTCAGCAAGGATATTAAAAAAATATATTAAGAATAAATGTGATATTTAATATAATATATAAACTGTATAATATTTTTTTAAATGAATAAAGTGCTATAAAGTGTTTCTAATATGATATAAAGTAATTTTTAAATGAATAAAGTGATTTGTTAATTATTTCTATAAAAAAAATATTACAAGATGAATGGAATAACCTAAAATAAAATATGTTACAAGATTAACGAGTTTGATAGAGTATTTAGATATAAAAATTAAAAATATATATATTAAGTAAATCACGTTATAAACATTTAGCGTATAACATTAACTATTCCCGATATAATCATAAATAAAATAACTCAAGATACAGAAATTGAAATTACAAAATATTATTAGAAATCAACAAAATTACTATATAAAAATATTTATTCATTATTTTAAATCGATACTTATAATTTTTTTTACTATAATATAATCTTATGGAATAATTGTCGTTAAATACTCAAACTTTTGGTCAAATCTGGTATTGGACCCAGACTTAAGATTCTATCAACAAAATTCCCCCACTCGTGATTCTTCTTGATTTGCACTCCGACCACCTATTCAGGGCAAGAATCTGATGACATGACAAGAATCTTATGACATGTGCGTATGTGTGTTGAATGTGTGCTAAAACGTGGCAAAAATCGTTTAACTACACCATAAAACAGCGCCGTTTTGTATATTGATTTAATTAAGCACTAAACAAATAATAAATCTCCTCTTCTCTCAATCCCCAAATTATTCTCAAATTCTGGAAATTTCGTGCAATTCAAGAGATAAGATAAACAAAGTCAGTTAATCGAAAGAATCAATCCATCGTTAAGGGGGTAAGATTCGTCCCTTCTCCTATGATTATTATCGATAAGGCTAATTGCTTTATGGGATAATTTATTCTCCACTAATCGATTTAATATTCATCGACAGAGGTAAGAGAGCGACATTGGTGGTCCAAGTGGTCTCGTTTTTCATTGCTGCCGGAGAAATGGTAAAAGGTAGGTCCCCTATTTCACATTCTTTAATTCTGTGAGTGATTTTTGCCTTAGTGATTTTCTGCACAGTTGTTGTTTTGGTTTAGGGTTTGAGTCCTAACTGGATTAGGGTTTTTTATGGCTCAAATGTTGATTGCTATCATTTTTTTGCCAAAATTTTAATTTAATCCATATATTTGCAGTGATATGTTTACACTTTATTTGAATTTTGGTGGCACTTTCAAAACAGCAGATGGTGTGACAGGTTACGTTGGGGGCTAGCTACTAAATAAATGGGGTTTTGATAGGGATAAATTTGGGTACTTTGATTTAGTGGATGAGTTTGAGCAGTTAGGGTATGTGAATGAGTTGGGTTTTGGTATAAAATTCCTCAAACTCATGATTGCAGATCAATTAAAGATGATAGAGGTGTAATGAAAATGTTAAAACTGATAGGAGACGGATGCAGGATATTGAATGTTTATATTAAATGTGGAAAATTGTTTGATGAGGTTGTTGATGAGACAACACTAACAGAGTCTAACCACAATAATGATGCTAGTAATAATAATTTTGAGGTAGTTGTTGATGGTGGGGAGGGGAAACAAAAAAATTGTTGAAGAGGATGTTGTTGACAGTGAATTAGAGCCAGACTTTGAGCCATCCTTAGATGAGGGAAGTGATGTTAGTCTAGATGATCTTGACTACATTACTCATGATAAATATGTATAGGCAAAGAGAAATCTGAAAAATGATAAGAAAAAAAGTTTGTTTGACTTAATTGATAACTTTGATGATATTGATCAGATTGATTTAGGTGAGCCACATATATCTGATTATGAAGATTCTGATGGGCCATATCAGTCATTTGAAACTGATGAGGATGATCCTACTGTGAGACATAGGAAGCATAGGATTTATTATGATCCTAAATGTGATCCCAAGGATTTGCAGATAGTCCTTGGAATGCACTTTCAAGATGATTATGAGTGTAGAGAGGTTTTGACAAATTGGGTTATAGAAAATGGTAGGTTTATCAGGTTTAGGAAAGTTGGAAAAGGAAAGTGTGAAGCTCATTGCACACCACCTTGTCCTTGGAGAGTTTATGGTAGTAAAGTTGGTGATACTGGAAAATTTATGTTGAAACCCCAAGGCCATGAGCAACAAGCTGTTAACCTTTAAGTGGATTGCCCGGAGATACTTGAATGTATTTAGAATTAAATACAACACATGTGTGACAAATTTGAGAGATGACATAGTGAACATGTATAGGATTTATGTGCCAAAGGATAGAGTGTACAAGGCAATATACATTGCACAAGAGATTGTGAGGGGTACAATGGATGCACACTATGGGGGCTTGAGGAGGTATCTAGTTGAATTGCGGAGAGTTGATGTAGATAGCAGGTTTGAGATGCTTTTGGGAGAAGATCATGTGTTCAGACATTGGGTTTAGTGCATTTAAAAAGAGTTTTCTTGCAAGCTGCAGATCATTTCTTGGTCTTGATGGATGTCATTTGAAGACATACGTGGGTGGAATTTTACTGTGTGTTGTTGCAAAGGATGGAAACAATCAAATGTTTTCTGTTGCATGGGTAGTGGTGGAAGTTGAAAATGAGGAGTGTTGGAGTTGGTTTCTCAAATTGCTTATTCATAAGGTGGGCATGAAAGATGGAAATGGATGAGTCCTCATGAGTGACCAACAGAAAGTAAGATTGAATCTCCTTTACAGTTGTTTCTGCTTTACTAAATTTTATTGCTCATTACATGGTTTTTAATTAGAGTTTGTTTTTGTGTCAGGGTCTTGCAAATGTTGTGAGCAAATTGGCTCCATATGTTGAGCACAGAAACTGTGCAAGACATATATATGCAAACTTTTCCAAAAAAATTTCAAGGGCCAAACTTTGCAAAATTATTTTTGGAGGGCAGTGTAGAGCACATATTTGGCAGAGTATAGGTATTTACTTGAAGCATTAAGGCTTGAGGATGCAACTGCATTTCAGGATTTCATTGCTAGAGATACAGACAAATTTTATAAGGCTTTCATCTCTCCTGTTAATTGTTGTGATGTTATTGAGAATAACATTAGTGAGTGCTTTAATGGTTGGATAACAAATGCAAAAAAAAAACATGTGATACAAATGCTAGAGGATATTAGGGTTTCATTAATGAAAAGACAGGTACAAAGGGTTGCAGAGCTCACTGCAGTAAAGGATAAAATATGCCCTTGGATAAGGATTAAACTTGAGGAAAATAAGAGACAAAGCATTCACTGCCATCCAATTCCTTGTTTATATGGAAAGTTTGAAGTTCATGTGGGAGGAGATCAGTTTGGAGTAGATAGGGAGTGGCAGCTCTCAAGTATCCCATGTGTTAATGCAATCTGTGCTATGAATTATGTTGAGGAGGATCCTGCATTGTTTGTGGATGATTTTTTCACTGTCAATAAGACTTTACAAGCATATGAGTTTGGATTGGAGCCTATCAATGGTTAGAGAATGTGGCCTGTTGTGGAGAAATTCATTGTTAAACCTCTTGTTATTAGAACTAGCCTGGAAGACCTAAGAAGAAGAGAATCAGGGGGCTGATAAGAGGGCTTCAGGAACGATGAGCAAGCATGGAGTCTCAATGACATGTAGCACATGTCACCAGAAAGGCCACAACAAAATGGGATGCAAAAATTAACCAGTTGAGAAGCCTGCTACAGACAAGGTATGAGATTTCATACCTTATTTTTTAGCCTTACCATTTTCTAACTTATTCATGATTTTAATATGTTTAGAAGAAGAGAGAGAGGCTTACAAAACCCAAAGATGTTGTAGATAAGGGGAAAGAACCACCAAAGAGAAAAATTGTAGATAAGGGGAAAGGAAAACAACTTTCAAGAAAGGAGAAACAAGCAGCAACACAAGAAGTGAGAAGAAATAGGGGAAATGGAATCTACATAAATGAAAATTCTGGGAATATTACCTGCCATGTAAGTGATGAATCAACCCCTTTATTATTTTTCTTTCAATTTCCAGTCATGTTTTTGTTTTGAATTTTGTTTCATTTCTCTGTTGTACCAATCACATTCACATAGAGGAATGGCAAATTTTACCAGATTCAGAACACAAAGAAACACTGATGTTTCATCATCTTCTGTTGGTGCTGGTGCTGGTGCTGCAGTTATGAGTGCTACTCAAGGGAGCTCAAGTGCAAGCCAAGTCACACAACAACCAACTGATTCAGCAGCAAAGTGATTCGTGATTCAATGATTTAGCTCGTTTAGTGGATTTTTGTATCTTAAATGCAAGCTGTTGTACTGAATATTATGTCATCTTTTGGCTTAACTGTTTTTTGGCTTAAAACTAATGGACAATGTGTAGAATCCACTATCTTTTCAAGACAATGTGTACAGTGACAAATATTTTTGTATGCAATATCAGTGCAACTTTGCTTTTCAATTGCAATTATCCCTTTAATTAGTTTTTGTTTCAGAAAGTATGAATCTGATGTATCAATTTTGCATCATTTTTTTTTTTGCATCAATTTTGCCACTGAATGTAATGTTTCAACTTTGTATCAATTTTGCATCATGCTTTTTGCATCAATTTTTTGCTTCAGAAAGATTGAAGTTTTTGCTTCACTTTGTATACATTTAGTATCAATTATTCTCAATTACTATCAAACCAAATTATCACCAAATCCAGTCTAATGCAAAACCAAATTGCATTACAAATTATGCATTAAAGATGGGAATCTACATTACAAAAGACTCAAATGAGTACATAGATATCTGCATTGCATGTGAGTACATGAAAATCTGCATTACATTACAGATTAACTTTACACATATATACATTACAAAAGGATCAACTTCAACAGAGATTTCATCTCTTCCACCTTCAAGTTAGATTACATCATTAACTTGAATGCAAGAATAAAAGCTGCTACAACTAAACCAAAGTGCATCATCCTCAATTTCCAATCTTTTTTCTTGATTTCCACTTCCAGCTCTACAATGGATATACGAGCTTTATCCAGTTTCTTCTGCAGTGCTTCACACTCAGTCGCTTTCATCCTAAATCCATCATTTAGCAAATTCTCCAACAACATTTGGGCATCCAGCCGCTCCACAACCCTATCATGTTGAAGCTTCATTCGATAGAAAGCAAGCTTATAGTATGGTGATAGCTCGGGATCGATCCACACCCAAAAGCCACAATCATTAAACTGGAAAAAAAAAGTTAAATCACAACTTGAAGTCATTGACAACGCAATCTCACCGGAATTCACTCAAAAAAATTAGATTTATAACCTCTCTTTGACAACAGCAGTAAAAGCGTCGCGCCAGATTCCTCTCCGTCATTGAGGTCTTCACCGCAACGGGGCATTGTGGCCACACATTCGCGGAGGCACGCCTTCGTTTTTCATGGCTTGTTTGCGAATTTAGTGGGATAGGGTTCCCGATTGAGTTTCAGAAAATGAGAAAATAAACCCTAAGTACTTACATTTAAGGATGGTAGGTGGTAGATTCGAAAAAACGTCATTTTATATTATCAAAGCGACGCCGTTCCATTTGTCGGAAAAAATTGACATGTCACCATTTCGGGATGCCAACTAAGCACCGATTTGGGGGTTTTGGCCCGTAAGGTGCAAATCGAGAAGAATCACGAGTTGAAGAATTTTGCTGATAGAATCGTAAGTCCGGGTCCAAAACCAGATTTGACCAAGAGTTCAGGTATTTAGCGGCAATTATCCCTAATCTTATTTGTCCCTCGAAATATAATCTTATTTTGTGCATTTATTTTATTGATTTATATATTTATTCATTAATTGAGATAAATTTTATGTGATTAAAACTAAATAAATAAAAATTCTGAACTAGAGTAGAAAATAGAGTTAGAGACGTGGTGCTGAATTTGCTGTATAAAAGAAACAACCCAAAATAAAAAATGAGTTGGTGGTTAGTTTTTCTATTAAAAAATCAAGTTAAAATTTCTATTTCTGTTTTGCGTAAAATTTTATTGAAGGTGTAACTTAAATTACTTAATTACAAACGAAGTGTTGTAAGGATTTTTTTGTTTTTTTTGTTTTTTTTGTTTTTAATACTGCATACTCACCAGCTTCATGCATCAATCTACAAACAAAAATAATGTCACTTTGATTTAAACATTTTGCAATACATTTAAAATGTTGCTCTAATTGCTAATCACGATTTCTTAATAAAATTATGACTATCTATTTTGTAAGGAAAAATTCTTTATTTGTGTAAATATTTAGGATAATATACGTCACAGAAAGGAAAAGGGATTTTGGATTTGGTTGTAAGAATATGTGACGAATTCGAGTAATCGAACTTATTTTTAGTTGCGTTTTGTTATTACTTTCTAAAACAATTTTTTAGTCGAGTTGGCTACCTCAGACGATTATATTAGACTCTATAGTAAATGCGCTTAAATAAAAATAGCCATAACAACGAACGAGTTTATAAGATTCTAAAGAATTCAAACGAGTATTAAATACTCAGGATAGTGTCCTGAATATTAAAGGTAGATAAACATCTTCTTTATAATAATAGGGCAATGCTACTCGGACATAGCATGTCCGGACGTAAACGGTTCGATAAAAAAAAAAAAACTGCCGGTATTTCCCTACATTCACTCCCCCTCAAAATTTTCCTTCTCATCCCCAAAGAAATCTCTTCCTAATTAAAATTGTATTAATTAAGACCATATTTCATCTACATAAATATTTTCTCTTCTCTTCTAATTAAAATTCGAAAAGGGTATTATTGTACATTCATAAATGACCGAAATTAATGAAAAAAATTAATTAAAAAATTGTGTAAAATTAAATTTTTTACTTGATCGAACAAATTATGTCTGGACATAATATGTCCGGATTTTTCTCTATTTTTGTTTAGTAAAATCTCCAATATATTGCCACCTTCATATAATATGATATTTTTTAACTAAATTAATCATCACAAATATATGTAATCAATGAATTGTCACCATTTACTCAATGATTCCTTATTTAATTAGCTACCCTCTAATCAATCAATCGTGATTTTGGTTTATCAGTGCGCACCGAAGGTAGCGGCTGCGGGTTCCCACGATATCAAAAAAAAAAAATCGTGATTTTGGTTTATGAAATGTATGTAAATATGCAAATATTCAATCAACAAAGAAAATGCACGCCACATACATCAATCATATAAAATAACGCCATAGTGTTATTAAAATTGCATATGTAATTACGGCAATCATTAGTTAAAGAATGTATATGGAAATGTATTTTAATCTATATTAATTAATATATTATAATGTTAAATGATACAGTCGAACGGCGAGATACACAGTAGTGCATATGAAAGCAATTACGAAAAATGAAAGTGCTCAAACTGATTTAATTCTAATTTCTAAGCATACAAAGGGCTTTGAAGTTGCAAGCATGAAATTTTACTTAAGATAGGATCCGCACATACCATGAGGAAATTTTTATCATGAATTTAACAAGTACCTGCTGGGCAGACGGTCACAGTAGCTGTAAGTACTAAACTTCGGACGAGCTTCGGTCTAACAAAAGTCGACAACAATGGGCATTATAGGGTTAGGATTGCGCCCAGATTAGAATATGCTATATCTACATAATTTGAGGCGAATAACCATCAATCAGAACGGATCCCACCCATGAAGGTCTTTGGGTCGGGGCAATTTCCACTGAACTGAGCTTGTGAGAAGTCAAAGCCCGGGTTCTGCAGAATAGAAATTCGTTGGAGAATCAAATGTAAGATTCCAGATCATCGGGATATTAGCAAAGTTGTGCAACTTTGTCAAGTTATACTAAAGTTTCTATTCAGCGAAATGCATATGTACCTACTTTTGCAATAAATGGAACTACATATAAAATAGTCCGAGCTCTGCTGACTGATAACGCGATTATACAGAAAACGGGATTCTACATGTATATTGCATAAGCAACATCATCAATTTGTTTATAACATGGAACATGGAAGTTGAAGCATTAGGTGCAATTATCAATGCGTATATTCCAAGGTAGAAATACATCAAAAGCAATTTATGATCTTCAATTGAACTATTACCAAAAGCTTTCTCAACTAGGGTTCAGTTTGTTAAAGAATTGAGATGGTATACCTCTTCTTGAAATCGTTGAAGCATGAGACGCCTCTGTTCAAGATCTGCAGTATATGGATCCAACTGGGCTTGTCCCATTATAGGTGAAGACCATGTCTGACCTTTGTCCCTCTTCTGCAAGGTTATGTGCATCGTATTGTCTTCTGAAAAATACATAATTGTAAATAATATTAAGTCACGTGAGAGGAAGCAAAGTTAATCAGTAGCATATAATGATTGATATCCAGAACATGTAAAGTTAAACTCCATTATTTGACATGCCAATCAGCTAGAGGTGTCCATGTTTTTGTGCACATCAGCACATATAGGAAATCCGACGACATACCACAGTTTAATCAAAAATCCCCACAGTAGCAAGACGAATAGCTTGGTCAATTTTAAGAATATGTATAAGTTTGGACATGTACTTATCCGAGGTTTCATTTCTAAGCATTGCAGAGAATTCGGTCCTAATAAAATGCAAAGACATGCATTTGCTATCGTAAAGGAGTCGAATTTCCCAAATCCGTCAATTCAAACTTGCCTGCATTCAACTACAGTTGAGTAATTAAATGATTACAATTGTCTTTGGAAGTACTTACAGTTCCTCCAAAAACCTCTTAACTCTAGAATCTTACACTTTTGATTTCTACCTCACTTTTTGGAGTACGGGTTGGGGTAAGAGCTACAGGAACTCATAGCTCAGCAAAGACTCCTCAAGAAAATGCAGCCTAAGGCTGATAAGCATTTCATAAAAACAAAATTAACATGAGGTAACTCCACTTTAAATCTAATTGAATGAAGATATCCAACTAACAAACAACTACTACATGTCTCTTTTTTAAAAATGTTCTTTAATCATTCAACTGTCCTTGAGCTCTGTTTTAGAATATTTGAGTGTTCTCTGTTAACCTTTAACCGCCTAACTAAACCGAAGCAGACATACACCTACCAAGAAAAGAAAAATAGAAGTAAAGAAACAACGAAGCTATCATATAAGTGATATTCGAACCTTGCATTTGCAAAAAGTAAATTGATGTATATTCTTAAGTAAAAAAGAAAAGAAAAACTGAGCACAACAGCATACCAAGAGTCCAAAATGAGCAATCCGTCTTCACCGGGTAGGCGAGTTCATGCTGCAATTCATCAATGACGGCAATGAGTCAAAATCATTCTCAACCACGTAATACAATAATAAATCACTGAAAAAACTAAGACAAAATTTCCTTAGAGAAAAGCACAAAAACGGACATTAAGATAAGGTGGGTTCCCTTTGATCCCAACTTCAACATGCTTGGATTCAATTTTGCAGTGGAATAACTTCTTTGGAACGTTAGCTGGAAGCTCTATGTACATATTCACCTCTTCCAAAGTTTGATCCCAGTCGAACACCTTTTGCCCTAAAACACCAACATTTCCATAATTTCATCATCTTATCTACATAGAAAATTCACTATACTAATAGTATTACCGTTATGAATGTAGCTGTGGCTTTTCTCCGGAGCTAATTTCTCAGCCATTCCTTCTGTGTTATTGAGTTAATGCGCTGCTCTCTCTCTGTGTGCTGTTTAGCTCTGGATAATCCGATCGATCGCAAATTTTCTATCTGAGTAATCCAGAGAATCAAGTAACAGCAAAAAGCGAGCAAAAAGTTGGCAATTAAAGCAGTAAACATTGCATCATTTCTGAAAGATGCTCTGCGAGACTGATTTTATTTTTGAAATAATTCAGAAAAAAAATCGCGATAATTACATGAAGAAGATGGCTAAACAGAACGAACCAGAAGCACCGACTGAAAGTGAGCTGAGACGTAGATACTGCGTTTGGCAGCGTCAGAGTCGTCGCAAGAGGCGGAGCGACGGCGGAGAAGGATAATCGGAGGTAGCGCGTTGAATTTGGTAATTTCTAATTGCAGCGATGAATGGGGGATTTGGTACAGAATTTAGGATAAATTGCATTTGAGCCCCCATGATATTGGGCTATATAATTGACACCCCCGTGTTTTGGTTATTACAGTAACACCCTAAAACTTTGAAGAAAATATTCAAGACTTGAAACCTTTTTTTGCAGTAGAAAGCATTTTTGACAAAATTTTCTCAAATTTTATTAAATATTTTGTCTTTTATTAATTTACTTTAATAGAACTAGAGATGGCGGTGGGCCGGATCTGGACCGAGTTTTGTTTAGTTCAGATCCAGAATCGATTTTTGGACATTTGGTTCAGATCCGATCTGGATCTATTGGTCCAAAAAAATTAATTCCATATCCAGATTTATAAGATCCACGGATTTCGGATTTAAATCCAGATCCATAGTATTTTTACTTTTATTTTTTTCTAATGCAAACTATCAAGAATGAAACACTATATAACCTTCTACAATAATTTAAAAGTTCAAAACTAAGTCATTAAACCATATACATCATTACAATAATCTAAAATAAGACTTCAAGTCTTCATTCTTCAAAATTAATCTTAGAATGAGAATATAAATTAAATAAGACTCACAAATAAAACTAAAATATGTATATATATAATATACAAATGAAAAAATATATATATACATTATACATATATTATAGATCGGGTCCTAGAACGGATCTGGACCAGATCTGAGTCTAAAAATTTAAATCCAGATCTAGCTCCATTTTTTCAATATTTTATCCAGATCCGACCCAGATTCGTCAGATCCAGATTTTTGATGTCCATATCTTAAAAAATAGATCTGAAACACCGGATTTGGAATCCATTGTCATCTCTAAATAGAACGCATTACTTTATGTGTGATTTAAGGTCCTTGTGACAATATGTCAGATCATTTTGAGTAATATTACATCTATGTATATATGTTAGAGTCACATAATTTATGTTTATGCATATCATTGTATAATGTAGAGAACACATTGTTTACTTGATTCAATAAAAAAAAGATAGATATACAATTGTAACCTAGTCATGCCTATACTGTAGATCACGAGTATATAACACAATTGGAAATATATTTGGAATATTTGAATTAATCTCTATTTAATTTATGTTGACTCTTTAATCTAATTCTATAACATGTACTTATAAAAGATCCATTGATTTGAGGCCTTTTCCCCAAACAAATTAGATGCATTTAATTGCAGGTCGGATCCTCTATTGTTGCAACATGAAAATACAATAGAGGATATCTTTTGATTTAATTAGGTATCCGAAATCCAGTTCCAAATTTATCATTTATGACTTCAAAGTCAACTTAAATGTATATATTTGCTACCTCACTCTTATAAATCATAAAGTAAATTAATTATAATGTATATATATTATAGAAAAGGGCAGTGCTAGCAATGTTAAATGAAAGTGTGAAACTACCCTTAAATATTTTCTTGCTTACATGGTCCTACCAAAATCCATAATACATTATCACATGTATTTTTTCTATCTCTTCATCCTTTATTTATTTCTTCAATATATGCAAATACATAGATTCGTACTCAAGCAAGGTACAAATCATTGTAGACATTAATTAAGAGCATCCATATCGGACGACTCATCAACGGGCTCGAGCCGAATGGACAGATAAATCGTACGATGTCGAGCCGAGAGCGGATGAGCCGGCTCGATGGCGCGTCGGTTATCGCGTGCAATGCACGCACCCGCCTAAAAAAATAATAAAATTCGAATTTTGAACGGCCAACAGCTAGTTCCGGTCGGACTCCGTCACCAACGGTTCGCCAGCGCCGGCAACGGTCAATTTTATTTTATTTTTTTCAAATTTTTTCACCTATAAATACACATACCCACTTTATTTTTCCTACACCATTTCTCTCCAATTCCTCCTCATCTCTCATTTCCTCTCCATTTCTCAACTCTCATCTCTCAAATGGCCGGCAACGACGACATGTACTCATCCAATTAAGATGGCGCCATCCCTCTATACACATCGGGCCTCAAACAAATCAATTTACAAAAGGTCGGCGACGACGACGGAAGTCCATCGACCGCCACCTCCATGCTGGTCAAAGCCAAGGCGGGTGCTAAGACGAGGAGACCGGCGAAGTCCAAATCCAAGGCGGCGGCGACAGCGGCTGACACGGCGAAAGCGGAGGAATACGACATCGAAGCCAAGCATCACACCTACACTGTTGAAGAAACCAAGAATGGTGGCCATAAGTGATACTCACAAAGGTCATTAACATATCTGTTTAATAATAATACTCTTTCCGTCCCTGAATAGTAGTCATATATTATTTTTCTACCGTCCCTAAATAGTAGAGTCGTCCATTTTGGGACATAACCCCACCACCATCTTATTATGTTTATCTCTTTCTTCACTTGCAAAGTTGAGTCCATTTTTTCATTAAGGTTGCATTTACTTTGCTGGAAAAAGAAAAATTTCACCCTTTTTCCATCATTTTCACATGTTTACTTTGATGAACTGATGAAAATTTTTCTCCGGGCAGGTTAGAAAATTTTCTCGGCCAGCCCTTTTTCTCTCAATGTTGGATAATATTATCCTTAGCTTTTGATGTGAAAATATTTTCCAATGGATAAAAGACATAAAAATGGAATAGGATGAGAGGACCATGTGATAATTTTCTTTCAATCCTAGTAAACATGTGATAAAAAAAGGATGGAAATGTTAATATTTTTTCATCTTTTCTTATCCATCAAAGTAAACGCATGCTAACTTAACAACTACACTTTTTTATCCTTTTTTCCACTCACAAATAAACTTTTATTAGAACTCGTGCCCCCAAAAGAGCTCTACTATTGAGGGATGGAGGGAGTAGTAATCCTTAATTCTAACTATCGTTGATAGTTGTCGGCTATTTCTTCGTTCTTATCCTAATTTTCATGTCGTTCATATTAAACGTGATACAAATGCAGTAGCTCACATAGTCTAGCTAAATTATTGAAGGATTACCCTTCTATGTATGTTTGGGATGAATCATCGGTTGTTGGGGTTAATCTTCTCGTTACTCAATGCGTGTTTGTGATTAAAAATAAAAATCACTATTTCCCTAAAAAAACCTATATATATATACTCCCTCCGTACTTGAAATAATGTCTCATTTACCACATTTCAAGTGTACACTATCAAATGCCCTGTCTCAATTTATGGACTTATATACCCTAAAAAATCTCATTTATTTACACTCATTTGTCATTGATGGAACCACATTCCAACAACTTTACCACTACCCTTACTATTTAACTTTTACCTTACTAACAATAACTTTACCAGCTTTCTTAAATCCCGTATCAAACAGTAAATGGAACATTATTTCAAGTAAGGAGGGAGTTTTTTTTTTTTTTTTTTTTTTTTGTAAAATGGAAAGCCCAATAGGTAGTAATATATGTTTGGCCCAGCCCACGCCGAAGCAAAACCCTAGAATTCAAAATTATCCCCTATTAAATGTCTCCTCACAAGCTATTTCAGATTCACATCTCTCTCTCTCTCTCTCTCTCTCTCCGTTTTCGCCATGTGAGCACATAGCGTCGATTTGAAATCAACATTTTTACATTTATTCTTTGCTTGTGTTTTAAATAAATAGTTTAACAAATTGCCTCTTCTTTCAGCTGCAAGGGTTTAGAGATCATATGATCGATTTCCTGATGGCTTTGTTCTGGGGGCATAAAAAAAATCCAATCAAAGCGTTAAGATACCCCAGTTCTCTTTTATTCTTCAGTTCTGGGTTCGCTCGCTTTGGTATATTTTTCTAATCCAAATTCATCAATTTCCTAATTTCTTTCTTTTCTTCAGAATATGCTCTTGGTCATTATTTTGGTGGACTATTTGTGTTCCATCTATTGAAAAAATTTTGGTTTTATTTTTCTAACTTTTAGATTCTACAAATAGGATTATATTTCTGAAGTGAAGATAGAAATGTTAAATCTCGCCTTTTTTGTAAGAATGCGTAAGATTTGGGCCGTTCGATGAGAGAAATAATTAAATCTGAAGAATTGATGCTATACATCCAATGGCTATGAATATGGACTAATATGAAATTTTTTAATTTGGGAATAATGAGCATTAAAGCCTAAAATTATGATGTTCAAAGTAATAATATTAGGGTTAATTTGTTTTATATACACGAACAATTTTCCATGTGATTCAATTTAGGTGCCATGGATGACATTTTTTTCTCCAAATTAAATCATACGTGAATTGGTAAAAGAAAGATAGTCGATGGGGAGTACAGTTTTTCAAACAAAAGGGGTTAAAAAAAGTTCGTGTAAAGTTAGTTGAAGTAAACTGCCAAGATAAAAATTGTTCTGTATATTTTAAACAAATGCATCAGTGTAGATTACATTTTGCATTTTACAGTAATTAGGTTTACATTCATTCTCACTTTTCTCACATCTCAAAATGCAAACTTAATTTTTCTAAAAAGTAAAATGAAAAATACCAACAATATTAGAAAATTATGATTACGTAATAACTTATTTATTTAATCAAATTGGTAATCACTTATTAATCTAAGCAGATGTTAATGCAAATAAGAAGTCCATAAAGGCCATGACAAAACAAATTACACGGATGAATTGATTCCACATTTAATTTCTGGAATTAAGTTGAAACAAATAAATGGCATTTTCCATTTGAAAGAGTTGAAAAGGAGGGCAGAATAAAGTTAAACAAGTATCTCTCTATGTTGCCATTTGAAAGAAACAACAATAAGTTAATCTCAAAGATAAACACATGAGCTAATTAACAATAATTCAATTCTTGCATTATTCATGTAAACAGCACAACATTTCTTCTTCTTCGCCATTTCCAAGCTAGCTCTGCAGAGTTTGTTACAACAAGCAAGTAATATTAGAATAGACCCAAACAAAGAAAAAGTCATGCATGGATCGAACAAAATCACACATTCACCTCTGCTTGAGGCTCGTCGCCCTTGGATGATTGCTCACCTGCGCCATGTAAAGGTTCAGAATAAGGAATTATATATATCAACTAGAATGGTTTTTAGTTACTACAAGGGAGATGGTTTCTTCCTGAAAGCATACATGATAAATAGTTGAGTTTAAAAAAGAATGTGAATGTCAGTTGTGAAATCCATGTGTCAGATTTAAGGATGATTTCACAATTTTAGGGCAACTTAGTTTTGGAACAGAGGATATACCTCCCTCTTCTGGAAGATCTGACGTCCACAAAGTAAGATTGTCCCTTAGAAGCTGCATGATAAGAGTGCTGTCTTTGTAGGATTCCTCATTGAGGCTGTCGAGCTCTGCTATAGCTTCATCAAAGGCTTGTTTAGCAAGGTGGCAGGCCCTAGCAATGGGTAATGTTCATGTCAATACCAAACAATCCAAGATTGAGAGAGAGAGAGAGAGAGAGAGAGAGAGAGAGCATGCACACCTTTCAGGGGAGTTCAAGATCTCGTAGTAGAAAACAGAGAAGTTAAGGGCCAACCCAAGTCTAATGGGATGTGTAGGAGCAAGATCAGTGGAAGCAGAACTAGTGGCAGCCTGAAATGCAATATCAAGTAGTCCCCAAACATCAAATCATGTAAGGTAAGTCGAGAATTAATCCAGAAAAATGTCCATTCAACATAACATACACATGTAGCAGTAACTGAATAGCCACAAAAAAACAGAAGAAGAAGAAGAAGAAAAAGAGGAGAACAAGATAAAGTTAAAAAACCAACTTCATATGCCTTGAGTGACTGTTCTGCTGCATCCTTACGATCATCTGAAGCCTTGAATTCAGCTAAATAGCGGTAATAATCTCCTTTCCTTAACAAATTAGAAAAATATATTAAGCGCTAAAGACTCACATTAAGATGATCAAGAAAAGTTACTCTACCATATACGATAAGCTAGAAGCAACCAAAGCAAATAAGACAAAATGAAATCCGTGTGATTTACAATTTTGAGCAGAATGCAGAGTCAGCTTAGCTCAAAACAGAATCCCCTTTTTTCACAAGCATTATATATGAAATGCCTTAAAAGATGCACTTACATTTTGTAATAGAAAACAGATGACTCTCCCGTTGAGGCAGACGGAAGAAGATGGTCATCAATCACCGCAAGTATGTCCATGCATATCTTAGTGAGTTCATCTTCAACCTGTTGTCTGTAACTTTTTATTCTCTTAACATTCAGTTCATGCCCCTTACTCTCCTCTTTTTGCTCAATGGAAGATAAGATCCGCCAAGATGCCCGTCTTGCACCGATGACATTCTTGTACCCAACTGATACTAAATTCCTCTCCTCAATGGTCAGTTCAACATCCAGTCTCGCAACTTGTTTCATTGCTTCAACCATTTCTGGAAGAAAATAATCGTGAATAAACATATACGGTCACCACATAAGAAATAAGAAATTTAACCAACAAGTTCTGCAACTCCTACAAATAGCGGAATGAAAGAAAAGAAAAGACAAGAAAAGAAAAAAAAAAAAGCCCTAAGCTTTAAAGTTGACATTTCTACACAATGTGGTCCACACTCCACACAATAGCTATTGATGGTGACAAGACAACTCTAGTTGTTATTATCCTACTTAATGAGCCATCTAAAAGTTCTACTTTGTCTAAGTTATTAGTAAGGCTCTTAGTTGAACAGCGTATTCACAAGTTCACGAATCAAACTTTTAATCTTCTACACCAATCCGCCCGTATAAAATTTCACTCTGATAACCTACCATAACATTAAATATGTTTACAACTGAAAGCGTTCCTTGATGACACAGTAATCGGCAAATCCTTCAAAATATGACGAAAACACCTTCTCCACTCCAATACTTTTACAAAATCTAATGTTTTTAATGAGAAAATAACTCACATTTTAGCACCTACTAATCTACTATAATAACTGTAAATTCGTGCAAAGTTCTAGTACAAAAATTTGTATTCATAACCTGCAATCGATACATCGCCTTATACATGTACACCAAGCAAAATATGTTTACATATCAAAATTTCAACAGAAAAAATCCAATAGATTACTGACAAAATCCTTTGGTACAAACTAATTAATCACAGTTTTCAGCACTAATCTGAAACAAATAAGGTACTCATTTCATTTAAAAAGTAAATAATATAACTAGTCTACCTCAATACAACACTAAATCACACAGATAAAAACGATTTTAGACGAAATTCCCCAATTATGACCTTTCTCAAGGAGCCAAACCCAAACATCCAAGCAAACATTATCAGATTCGGCGTTTCATATTAGAAAACCAATCAGATCGGGAAATGAACGAAAAATATCATAGAACTGGAATCACGAGAAAATAGCAGAACAATACATCGAACGGAGACGGAAATATTTCTTCTCCAAAATTAATAAAAATCAAAAGAAGAAGTTTACCATCGTATCTCTCAGCTTGCTCAGCAAGTCTGGCCAAGTACACCTGCTGCTCTCTCTCCTTCTCCATCTCCTTCGCTTTCTCTCTCTAGTTTCTAGAGTGGACAATGGGAATTGCACGAACGTTTATCGATACGATTTTCTCTCTCTCTCTCTAAAAAGAGACGACTTTCTAATTTCTAGCTTAGCTGCGAGGGGTAACTGTATTTCTTGAGACGGCAACAAAACAACGCCTCGGTTTCTTACGAGAAAAACTAGGTGAATAATCTGGACCGTTGGTTTTGGGGATTGAGAACAACCACAGCCGTTGGATCCTTGTCATTGACTATCATCTTACAAACAGTTGACCTCAGTCAGGTTTCGGCGGGTGTGCGCTTCCCATCTAAATTATTGAATATTGCTACTTGCTTTCCCATTTATTACTCTCTCCCTTCACGTAACGCTCATCTCGTATTCGACACGAAAATTAAGAAATTTGATAAAGTTATTTTGAGTGGGTGAAAATTAAAAAGTAGAGGTGCTTTCCCATTTATTAGTCTCTCCATTCACGTGATGCCCCATTTCGTGTTCGACACGGAAATTAAGAAAGTTGATAAAGTTGTTTTGAATGGGTAAAAGTTAGAAAGTAGTGACAGTGAAATAATGATAAAAAACAGTGGTAATGACAAAAAAAGATGGTATTGACAAAAAAGTAAGAATAAAGTTGTTGGGATAATAAAAAAGTAAAAATAAAGTTGATGTGAGGAGAGGTTATCAATGGCAAACAGTAATAATTTTAATAAAATAACGAGAGTATGCTGGTAAAAATAACGAAACAGGGCATCATTTGGTGAACACAAATAATGAATGAAACAGAACATCATTTCGTGAACGGAATGAGTAACTTTTTTTAATAATAAAAACAGTATTTGAATATAAAAAATTATTTAATGTAATTTATATGTAATATTTTAATATTATTAATAAAGTTCATTTTATTGTTTACAGAGAGATAATGAATAGTATCTGCAGAGAGTAGGTAAGGGTTTACTCAACAACATTAAATACAGACTAATTATTTTTTTTAAAAGAAACAAATCAAATAGAGTGAGACGTCCAAAAATTAAGAGACCGTATTCAATGGGACAAAGAGAATAATATCGATCGTATATTAAGTGAATTTATTAATTACTTAGCTACACGTAATATTATGATAAATTTTTTTATAGAAAACTAAAATCACATAACCAAATTTAAGGACGGTTTCTACGACCTCCCAAAATACGAGTACTACTACTAATACTAACAATTATTCCCTTTTCAAAGGAAAATAAAAATTATTCTTTTTTTATGCAATAGCCTATAAATTACACAGAAATATAAATCGCACCCTCCAAATATGTTAGTGAAATTACACCTAAAGTCTTTTGTTCACTCTTATCACTAAATTATGTCATAGGAGACAAAATAACAATTATTCTTGATCTATAGCATTATTGCTACTTTTTGTTTTGAAAGACTTTATTTCTTTTGTTTTAAGAGACTTTAATTCGCTACTATTTGGGGTAACTCTGACAACCAAGTACATCTTTTTTTTTTTTTTTTCTTTTTTTCTTTTTGAATGATAATAGTCAAAAGATCGAATTTAGAGAATAATGAATGAATATGATATGATAGGGGTGCCAGTCAACACAAAAGCACCAATTTGGAAAGATCATCATGTATCTTATCTCAAATTGATTAAAATTTTGTCCAAATTCTCTAAAGTCCTTTTCCTGATGAGATAGATCATAATAATAATTTGGCATTTATATAGCTGTCCTTATTATTAAAACCCCACCAATAATATGCACTGGATATAAGATTTTCTTCAGTACCTCAATAATATAAAAATCTTTCCTTTTTTGATCGTTCGTCAACAGTATATATGACTATCTCATTTTGAGTTAAGAGATGTTAGTATAAAAACTAGTCTTTTAGTACAAACTAAAACCATGCTGTAAACTAAATATAATCATAATTTTTAATATGCATAATGATGCTTGAAAGTGATTTTTTATTCATACGTTTTTAAACAATGATGCTTATAGAAAATCATGTTTTTCTTTCATACTACTTGATGGTCTCGGTAACGAGTAACTAGTGTATGGGGAGGGATACACCAGTACCAATTTTCGTTTTGCTTAACGTCTTTTCACTGAGATATACTACTGAGGTCAGTTTGCTCACAATTGGAAGAGACAGTTGGAGTAGCTCTACAACTGAGTTGCTCAGTTGGAGCCAATCACACAGTTGGTAGCTCAGCTGACTCCTATGCCTCAAGTTCAGCTGCTTGCACCAACTGAGGTTTTAAACAATTATGCAATGAGGAAGATAGTGGAAGTTAAACTCGTTACATAAACTGAAACCTTAGTGAAAGGGGAGGATGAAACTCCCAAGTTAGTGCAGTGCATATACAGGGTTAGCTGGTTAGGTACTGAATTTAAAATGCAGAATGTAAAGTACAGAAAGTAAAGCACACAATATTTTAACGTGGTTCGGAGATCGACCTTCTACATCCACGAGTTCCTTTTCGGGGAAACAATCCACCAGGTAAGCTTACGCGTGCTTCACCAAACGCCCACTTGGATTCCGGATTCTAAACAAACCTAACCAGTTCGATTCTGGGTTCGAACAAGACCCCTCAACACTTTTCCGGGCAAGTTCAGCCTGTCTTAGGATTCCTGGTTCTAAGGGACCAACTCCTTGGATTCTTGGTTCCCAGGGACAAACTTCTTGAATTCCTGGTTCCAAGAGACCACTGCTTAGATTATGGGTTTCAAGTGACCTGATATTGAATTACTGGTTTCAAGGGACCACTGGACTTTGATTCTGGGTTCAAAGTTAGACATGGGTTTGGATTTTGGGTGGGAGGGAGGGGAGGGGGGGAGGATCCAACTAAGAAGCCTCAATACTTTAGGGGAGTGGAGGCTTCAACCCAAGGCTAAGAACTCAATCTTGTTGAGAGAGAGTCTAGAAGGGATACAAAACAAGCAAGGACCAAGTCGCTAGCCTCAATCAAAAGGGGAACTTCTGAGAGGTTAGGGGGAAGAAGGAGAGAAATCACTCTGCTCCTTCTTCACCGGTCTTCTTGCTTGGAGAGAGAGAGAGAGAGGTGAAAAGCTGTTTGCGCCGCTTCACTCTTTGTGTTGTCTCTCGACACTCTATAGTGCTTTTTCTCTACTTGTATCAACCCCTCTTTAAGCCTTGTTGTGGAGACCTCTATTTATAGAGAAAAAGTCAAAGCCAGCTGTTGGAAAGAGTCGTTTGACCTCTGCCAAAAGCATGACACTCCACGTGATTCACAGGTTACTTTTCCAGAAACAGTACCTGCGACCATGCTTTTTGCTCCCAAGTAGGTTCAACAACTTGACTGCAGCTCCTCCGTCTTCGGCGTCTTCTCTTCTCCACTTCGAGACGTCTTGACTTTGGGCACAACTTCTCTTCACGCCGACTGTATGCCTTCAGTTGCGTGGTTCAGTTGTGATGTCAACTGAGTTGTTGTCCAACTGAGTCTGTGCTTCAGCTGGGATTAATGTCCCAACTGACCTTGAGTCTTAACTGAGTGTGATCCCTCAGTTGAGTCTGGACCTCAGCTGAGTTTGAGCCTCAGCTGAGTTCTTCACGAACCTCGTTCTTTAGTCCGGCTGACTACTTATGCTTGACTCTAGTAAAGATAAAATCCCTACGCTCAAACAGTGAGCTCTAGCTAAATAGACTAAAGACAATCACCTACTCGGTAGGGGTCAGTTGGGTTTTAGGCATCTTTTGAAACCTTTATAATTTTCCCAAAATCACTTTTATGCTTCGATTAATGACAATCATAGATCATACCATAATCAAAGGTTCAGATTGGTTTGTAGTTTTTACATGAGAACTGATTTAACATGAACCAAATCCTAACCACATCTCTATCTTATTTTTTTATTTATTTCTCCACTCACAAAGATGAATCCGTTTTTCCATTAACTTAATAACTACTACTCCCACCATCCCGAAACAAGTGGCTCGTTTTCCATATTGGGTTGTCCCAAAACAAGTGACTCGTTTCCAAATTAGAAAACATTTATTTTTTCAAAACTTGTGATTCAAATCGCTTTAACAATTTTTTACCCTTCATCTAATACCCATGCTATAAAGAAATGAGTCCTTTATTTCGGAGCAAAAAGAATACACATTTTTTAAAATTTCTTTCTGCACTCACAACTATGATCAACTCAAGTACGATGAGCTATAAAAGGACCATGCTAATAATAAATTTTCTCTCTTAGCTTGCTCTCATAGTGCACGTTAGCGTGATCTGCTTATCGTGCGCCATGATCCAAGAGAGGCCGTCCGAATAAGGTGATAGTGCCAGAATTGTCGCAGTGAGCTTCGCCGGAAACTGGTGGATGTAGATCTAGTGAGATAACACCAACTGTCACACCTCCAATGGAACAGTACCAAGCCAATTATGAGAAATCCTATGCAACAGTAACCGCTCAAGGGAAGGATTCACCGGAATCTTCTCAAATGGCGAGTGCGAGTGGGACTAGACTCAGCAAACGACATGCAGAGAAGGAATTAGAGAATCAAAAGGAGGAGATACCGAAGCGAGCGATGAGAGGTATGACTCTCAATTTCATAGCTCCTACTTTGAAATTTGGTGAGCCAGTGGCTTGGAAAGATTTGCGGTAGAAATGAGAACCCGAAATGTAAACATGCCATAATTCTATATGTGATAGGAGATTCACCCTCTATCAATTTTGTGCGAACATATCTAACTAGACATTGTCAAATTGATGAGATGGAGATTTTCTATCATGAGAAATGATATTTTGTAATTCGATTTACCTGTGAAGAGGATAGAGATGCAGTATTGATGTCTGGTCCACACTCTATGGGGAGTAATCCAGTGATAGTAAAGACATGGAACTCTAAGTTCTGCTTTGAAGACGAGATACTCAAGGTCATACCATTGTAGATCAGATTACCTAATTTACCTCTTTCCTGTTGGGGAGTTGATTCATTAAGTAGGATAGGGAGTGTATTGGGAAAATCAGTGGCTGTAGATGATTATACTTCTACTGAGAATCGGATATCTTATGCTAGAATGCTGGTTGAGATAGATGTAACTCAACCTCTAAAACATAAAGTAATGATAGAAGAGGAGCCTGGGAAACTAGTGGAGCAACAAGTATTATATGAATGGAAACCCTCATTTTGCAAGATTTGCCAACAAGCAGGCCATGATTGTGAGAGAAAGGAGAAGCATATGAAAAGCAATCATGTGCCACAAGTCAAGCAATTGTGGAGAGAGAAAAAGCCAGCAACAAAATAGGACAATTCGGAGGGGAAGGCAGCTCAAGAATTGAATATACTTATGTATGAGAAAGGAAATGAGAAGGATGAATGAGAAATTCTCAAATGAGTTAGTAATAAACTCACCACCCCAACTGTTATAAAGGTTAGCACAGGGAACTCTTATCATCTATTTTCAGAAAATGACAAGGGTTTGAAAAAGGGACTAGAGGGTGGGGACCTTACCCCCTTTGTGGAGCAATAAACCTACTTTTCCGGAACATTAGGGGTTGTAATAAACCCTTTAAAGCAAAATGAACTAAAAACCTTATTGCTAAAGCATCAAATAGATATAGTAGGAGATTGTTTGAGACTAGAGTTAAGAAGCATAAATTCAGTAAAACTGGATGGAATGCAAGAAAGATAGATGTGCAGCTTCTTGAAACTCATGCTCAAGGCATCCATTGTGTGGTGACAGAAAACAAATAGGAAAGACTTTCAATCTTGTTGTTGTCTATGCATATAATACCATGGAGCAAAGACAAGAGCTGTGGAGATTCTTAGGCAGAGTAAGTAGTAGTACCTCTAGCCCTCTATTGATGGGAGGAGATTTCAACACTATTTTGACAATTGATGAAAGGTTTCAAGGCCAGCCTGTAACTGAAGCAGAAATAAGAGATTTCAATAGCTGTCTACAAGAACATGAGCTTCACAAACTCAGGATGTGTGGTAACAACTTTACATGGTGTAATCAACAAGAGGGAGCACAGAGAATATATTCTCTTATAGACAGATGCATAGCCAACTTAGAATGGATCAATTCATTCCCAGATGTAGTAGTGAAAGTGCTGGACCGCAACATCTCTGATCATTGTCCATTGCTACTGAAGTTTGATCAAGAAACTATCCACATGAACACTCCTTTTAGATTTTTCAATGTTCTATATGAGCATCCAAATTTTAAGCAGCTAGTCTCACAAAACTGGGAAAGGGGCACTCTACTAATAAACTTCTCAATGTTTGGTCCAAGCTCAAGCAGCTCAAACAACCCCTGAAACAACTTAATGTGGTCCACTTTAAAAGAACTGCAGAAAGAGTACAACAAGCCAGAAATGCTCTAGATGCAGTCCAAGCTGAACTAGCTCATGACCATCTGAATGCTGAGTTAATAGAGGCAGAAAAGAATGCATTATTGGAACTTGAAAAATAGAGTGGTATTGAAGAGAAAATATGGCAACAAAAAGCTTGTGTGGACTGGATTAAACTTGGAGACTCCAACACCAATTTTTTTCACTCATATGCAACAGCAAGAAGGAGTAGCCAAGCCATCAAACTCCTATTGAAAACAAATGGAAAAGATGTATTAATTAACAACAGATCAAGGAGGAGGTTAGAGGGTTCTATATCAATTTAATGGGGAGTGCAACTACTACACTTCCTATGGTTGATAAAACTGTGATGGAAAAGGGACCAAGATTAATTATCTCAACGTCAACAAGAGAGCTTGCTAGTTGAGGTCAGTGCAGATGAAATTAAACATGCTCTATTCCATATGGATGCAAATAAATCTCCAGGTATGGATAACTATAATACATATTTTTTTCAAGCATACTTGGAGTAGTGTTGGAGCTGAAGTTGTTGCAGCAGTTAGAGATTTCTTTGCCACTGGATATCTGCCACCTACTATCAATACCACCTTGGTCACACTTTTACCCAAAATCACAAATCCAAGCACAATAAGAGATTACATTGCAGTGTACTTTACAAGGTAATCTCTAAGATGCTTACAAATAGAATGCAATCAAGCCTGGGTGATATTATTAGCAACACACAAGCAGCTTTTGTAAGGGCAGACAAATATTTGATAACATTCTTATTGGGCATGAGCTTATTAAAGGGTACAACAGAAAAAATATTTCTCCTAGATGCATGGTGAAAATTAATTTGCAAAAAAACATACGACTCTGTGGAATGGCCATTTTTATATCACCTTCTACTAGAACTTGGATACCCATATAGATTTGTCAAGCTCCTCATGGCTTGCATCAAGACAAGACAATGTCATATACTATTAATGTTAATGGAAAATTGACAAGCCCTTTCAGAGCAAATAGAGGGTTGAGACAGGGAGATCTCATGTCTCCTTATTTGTTTGTTATATGCATGGAGTACCTGCATCGATTTCTGTTGGATTTGCACAAGGATAGTGACTTTAATTTTCACCTAAAATGTAGAAAATTTGGCTTAATACACATTTGCTTTGCAGATGATCTAATTGATGTTCACCAGAGGTGATATTGGATCAGTAAGAAGGCTAATGGATGCTTTTAAAAAGTTCTCTGCTGCCTCAGGCCTTCAAGCTAATCCATTAAAGAGTTGTGTATACTTTTGAGGGGTACAAATAGAGGATCAACAAGCCATCATTGCTGAATTTGGCATGAGCAAAGGTGTTTTACCTTTCAAATACCTTGGAGTTTCCTTATCCTCCAAGAAACTATCCATTCTTCAGTGCCAACCACTAATCAGGAAGATTCTGGCCAAGATAGAATGTTGGACTTCAAAGCTTCTCACTTATGCTGGAAAAATACATCTTATCAAATCAGTTTTGAGTAGCATCCAATCCTATTGGTCAGATTTTCCTAATTCCACAGAAGGTAATTAAGCTCATAACCACTGCTTTAGACAGTTTCTATGAACATGATCTGCAGGCCTCACCAAAAGGGCTTTGGTTGTGTGGGAGCACATTTATCAGCCTAAAGATGCAGGGGGTGAAATATCACTCTTATGAGTATTTGGAACAAAGCAACCATCTGCAAGCTTTTATGGAGTTTAGCTCAGAAACAAGACATAATTTAGATTCAATGGATTCATGGGATTTACATCAAAGGGCAGGATCTCACTACCATGGCAGTGCCCAAGCAAGCATGCTGGATAGTGAGGAAGGTGATCGAGGCCAGAGTATTTGAGAACTCTTGCTGATGGATTTCAAGTTTTGTAAAATGACAAGTTCTCCATCAGGAAGTTGTACAAGAAAATGCGGGTAGACATTCAAAGAGTGCCATGGTATAAGATGCTTTGTAATAATGCAGCTCCTCCTAAATGCAGGTTCAATCCTTGGCTTGTTCTTATAGGAAAGCTTATCACCACAGGGAGCTTACAAAGGATTAGAATTACTTGTGATCAATAGTGTATCGTATGTTTAAATGGGGATGAGAGCATACATCATCCCTTTTTTGAATGCATATTCTCATCCACAGTGTGGGAGACAGTGACTCAGTGGTGTAAGATAGTGGTGAAAAGACAAGGGTGGACACAAGAGTTCCCACATCTCATTCAACAATGCAGAACTAATGCAGGTTTCTCATATCTTGTACAGAACTTTGATTACTATTGTGATATACTTCATGTGGAAAGAAATGAATATTCGAAGGTTTCAGAGAAAGCAAAGAACAATGGCTGAGGTGGTGAGAAACTGCCAGCACCATGCAGTTTTAAGGGGGTGTATTTAATCCAAACTTTCATTGGACTTTTTAAGTCATTGGACTTTGTAAGTTTATGGATTTCCATTGGAGTTTTGTTTGATTTTGCGGATTTATGTTGGAGTTCTGTTGGAGTTCGCATCGAATTTTGTTGGAGTTCAGAAGTCCATCAACCCAGCGCTCACTGGTATCCAGCGCGCGCTCGAAGTTCCGAGCGCCCGCTGGATGCCAGTGATCGCTCGAAAACGTACAGTATATAATATAAATGCAGACCAATATGCAGTTGAATCCCATTCACATTTCCTCGTCTTCTTCATCTTCTTCTACTATTTCGCGATAGTCCATGCTGCATTTCAACAATAATAGTTAGTAAACTCACATTATGTACTATAATATGTTTTACACACTGACCGCTATGGCTCAGCGCTCACTGAAATAAGTTACTGGAGTACAAACCAGCGACCGCTGGAGTCCAGCGTCCGCTGGACTTGAGTCCAGTAACTTATTTCAGCGATCACTGGATTACAGTGACCGCTCGAAAATCTACTGTATACAGAATAGTCATTACACAGTGGGTCTGAATCAAATTCACAAACATATCCAATGTCCAAAACACAATTTCAACATTTCCAAAGTCCAAAACATAACTGATTACATTTCCAAAATCCAAAACATATCCAATATCCAAATCATAAAACAAGATGTCCAATATCCAAAATATAAAACATGTCCAATATCCAAAACACAAATGCAACACATAACAAATTCAAAATTACAAAACACAAACAAGCTATCCTCTAAGCTTATATGCTATCCAACTTGATCTTTTCTCTACGATCATCTTCAAAAAACTATACTTCTTTGACTTCGTGTCAAGCATATCAAGTGCTTTGAGGCGAGTGTGTTCATCCAAATTTGGGATCTCTTTGATAGCATCCCAAGTTGTGTACGATCTTTCTTTTTCTCTTTTCTCTAGCATGCTCTCTCTTTTCTCTAAAAGGCTATGAACTCCATCAAATGTTTTGGTTAATTTTCTAATTTCTTCCACGAATACATTCTCACTAGAACTAGAATTTTGTTCGTATTGAGCTCTAATTCTCTTCGGTTGACTCTTTTTTTTAGTGGAGACCTCGGGCACTTCAGGAAACTCCAAAGGTGGTGTGGAACCGGATAGTGGATCATTTTGAGATAGTCCTACAAACATCTCATTTTCAGTGTCATAAGTAAAATCTTCTACGCGTGGAGACCTATTTTCATCCTCTTACAATATTCTTGCTTCAGTAGCACTACTCAAACCAATGGAATTTTTCCCTACCGCAACACCATTTCCTATAAAGATTTCCAAGTCCTCATAATCTGAACATTCCGAATAGCGCAAGTTCGCATCTTTTGAATGAGCCTATCATGAATAAAATAAAAATAATTATTAACTATCAAAATGAAGCTATTCTATTACTTGATTAAAATATTTATGCTTAAAAAGCTTACCGCTAAGTAATCGTCCCATACTTCATCTGGAGCTGTGAACTTTTTAGTAATTAAATCATACCCAAAATCGGAGCTAAATTTCATAAGATTTGAATAAGTTGTCCAATGAAGTTGAACCATTTAAGGCGACTTTGATAATTGCTATAATTCTTATTACACTCAAGTCTTTGATTCAGAATAGGAAGTATTCTTTCTTCCACCGTTGCTTTGCTAAAAATGCCACTATTGTCACACCATCCCCGACGAGCAGCATCAGCCATAAGTTCTAATAACACGTCACTTTGTGTCTTACTCCATGATTCATAAGCTGGCTTTCTTTTGATATCATGTTGTGTATCATGTGGTTGTGAATCTCCCATGCTTATAAAACTATATTAATAGACAAATATATATATATATATATATATATATATATGTTAATGAAAATATATAGTATTATTTTTTAAGAAAAATCTTCACAAAACACAACAGAGAATTCCAGCGTTCACTCAAAGTCAGCGACCGCTGTAAATGCAACGGTCGCTCACTTCCAGCGTTCGCTGGTTACATCTATGAATGAAGAACATGCACGAGTTCAGAAATACTCCATCCATCCAATATCCAACATTATGCAAAATGTATATGAAAAATCATACTCCATATCCACAATATATTTCTGAAATTCATATCCAAAGTTCAAGATTTCTAAAATAGCATTACACATTTTGGACAAATTCATAAATATTTCAAATTATCCACACATGCAAACAAACTCATAAGAACAGCTTGTTGCAATAACATACAAAAATAACCTTCAACAACAACAAATAAAATATCTCTAATAATACCTTGTAGAAGAAACTGGTAAGTGAGAATGTGCTCTAGCTCCAGCAGAAACAGAAACAATAAACGAAATTGGTAAAGTTTTTCAAAGTGAAGCCTATTAAACTACGACCGACGTTTTAGCTTCTGTGGAACCCAGCGATCGGTGGATCCCAGCGCCGGCTGGGCGCCACGAGCGACCGCTCGTCCTCACCCGGCGCTGGGGATGCATTGGATTTGAAATCTCAACGATATCGATCGGATTTCATCGTGCCTATTTTCTTCATCAAAGTCCAACGAAACTCCAACGAAAGTCGATAAGTTAAAAGTCAATGGAATGTTAAATACACCAAGAATTAAGAAACCCAACAGAAGTCGTAATTGAAAACACCCAAATTTCAGAAGTCCAACAAAAGTCGGGATTGAATACACCCAGATTTCAGAAATCCAACAGAAATCTGATCAGACTTTTGAAGTCTTTCAAATCCAATAAAAGTCTGAATTAAATACAACCCCTTAGTGTGTGGCAAGGAGAAGAAACTAGCTAGGTTTATATCCCTTTGATAGCGTGATTTCCTTGCTGGAGGTTTTGTGTTTTTGAGGTTGTACTTTCACGGTTTACTTGGTTTAATAAAATAATTATTTTACCAAAAAAAAGGACCATGCTGGTCTGGGCTGGTTCGAACCCATCAGACCAAGAGGTAAAATCAAACCGGGCCCAAAATAATTCTGGTTAATTTTATGTGGCCCACTCACACTGCAGTTGGGCCGACCCACTTAAGACAGCTCTATTGTAGAGTGACATTATACAGTAACATCACAAATAGGAAGAGTTCATCTCACTGAATCAGATATATAAGAATTCAGAGCTCAAAAAATGAAAAGAATACATAGAGAAGATGCATAAATCAGAGCTACAATTAAAGGCAGAAATGCTCTTAACAATTCTTTTGCATGGTCTAATAAAATCAGCACTATGTTACAAGAATATCATTGCAGAAACATAACTTATGTGCCCAACATGACATATATGGCGCGACGGAGCGCCTTGAAACACCTAGCTAAAGAATTTGAGAAGAATGAACGCGGACCAACATCAGCAAACATAGAACCTGGATTATGGTTTGTGCAACGAGATAACTATGATTGCGCCACGTCGTTGTTCCTGATGATGAGGCATAATTGGGGCGTTCGTCCTATAAGACCACGTCCCGACAAGTGCAGCTCCAAACTCAGATGATACTATAGGGCATCTTCGTCTACTTGAAAAGCTGCTATCAAGCATAGCAGTAGCACAAGGAGAAAAATGTACATAGATAGAAGTTTGTGGATATTACTCAACATTATGGCTCGAGCTAGCATCCCCGAACGAGACAGTTGCTAGAGACTTAGACGCCCAAGCCTTGGCATTCTTTGCTCCTTCCTGCAAATTGCTTTTCTTGCATGGCTCGTTCAGAGACTTGAATAACAGTAAGAGTCGATTAATGTGGACAACGGAATGCTCCCACAAACTACTGAAACCCCCGTTTGTGATGTACCTCCTCCAAGCCAATTCGCCATATCTGCGCAATGTTGGGAAGGTGTAGTAAAGCAACCTCATAATCACAAAAAATGTTGCTAAGGCCAGATATGTTTCCTGCTGCAGCAAATTTTCGGGAGATTTTGCCCAAGGGAAAGGGCACGTTTCCTGGTATATGTTGCGTCTTTCATCGTACCCTGAACATCCAATCTTTTCCAAATACACTGGATCAGCTGATGATGTTTTCAAGCCTGAATTTTAGAGATAGTTTCAAAGTTAAATTCATCGAGATGATGAGATTTATATATAAACCTTATGGCATAGAAAAAAAGGCTTGCTTTAGACACTAATATCACACCCGCCATCAATTTGGTTATCAGAGATTTACAAATTTATTTTTGGATAGCAATTTAACATGCAATAAGCCCCTTTCTTTCTCCACTTAACATTGCATAATCCTTTTCTTCTTTTCTTTTTTTCTTGTTTTAAGGAGATCAATATCTCTAGGTAAAATTATACTACTGCTGCACTAATCTAACCCAGAAATTTTAGGACACTAATAGTAACCAATAAGAGTTCTTTAATACAGAATTAAGTAATAAAAATAAGAACACATTTAAACACATGCCCTAGAACATGAGCGTATCCTTACCAGTAACATCACCATAGAAGGTAATTAGAGAATCCATGGTGCGAGAGCCCTGATACCGCACACGCATGGTAGAGTTAAGAAGTATCAAGGTAGGAAATCCATAAACTCCATATTTTGACAGAATGCTGCAAAAATACGCAGTTATCATTTACATTGATCATCCTACGATGTCAACAATAACATAAGAATGAAGGCATTGATCATCTAACCTTGGTCTGACAGATGATTCTTCAATTGCAAAGTGCGGAATTGAAGGGAATATGGAAGACAAAATGGATAACTTTGGTCTAAATGTTCCAGAGAAAGGACACCAAGCCGAGTAAAAGAGAACAGCAGCGTAATCATTTTCATTTGTATGGACCAGATGCAGTGCTTTCTGCAATGCAACTTCATCCCCCTTCACAATGAAAATTTATTATTGCAATAAGAACCCCCAATAAGCATGAAAAACAAGCAGTCGCTAACTCAAGCAGTTGTGTTAAATTCAAAATGAGAATTAGCAGTCTCCCATCCCCAACAGACATATATAATAAAATTCATTTAAAAAGAGGCACCCTTTGGAGAGAAAGAGACTATGTACTCCCTCCGTCTCGTTCTCCTTGTCTCACTTTCTATTTTGGATGTCCCACTCTACTTGTCCCACTTTTCATTTAATAAAATAATTAAAAAATCACTTTATTCACTTTATATCACTTCAAAACCACTTTATATCACTTTATGTCACTTCAAAAACACTTTATATCACTTTATCAATTAAAAAATACATTATCAATTAAAAAATAATTTATTAACTACACTAAACATACTTTATATCTAATCCTTTTTTTCTTAATCTCCATGTCCGTCTCAAATGAGACAAGTAGAATGGGACGGAGGGAGTACATAAATAGAAAGCAGAAGTTCGAATTCAAATAAATGATGTCAAATATATATATCGCTAACTCAAGCAGTTGTGTTAAATTCATAATGAGAATTAGCAGTCTCCCATCCCCAACAGACATATATAATAAAATTCATTTAAAAAGAGGCACCCTTTGGAGAGAAAGAGACTATGTACATAAATGGACAGCAGAAGTTCGAATTCAAATAAATAGTGTCAAATATATATGTATATACCTAGATTTAAACCCAGACATACGTAATACGAGCATCAAATTGAAAATAAATAAATAAAAATCCAGTCAAATTGCTAAATCAAATAACATAGATGGTGTAGTTATATAGACTACAAATGAAGCATGATAGTCTCACCAGCCACATTTCCTCCCAAAATATTGGAGTATTAAACAATGGCATGCATAGCAAATTACTATTTTAGTATTTCTTGTAGAAGAGCTAATAACAAAACGAAATTATGGTCGCAGGATCGCTTATGGAACTACAACTAAAACTATAACTAGATTCTCAAGATGTATGTAGTACTTGTAGACACACTTATCCTACGTTGTGGGACTAGAAAAGTAGAATGCGTTACGTTCTAAAGTAAAAGGGATTATAAGGCACATATATTCTCCTAATCTTATTTTCTTATTTCGGTGATAATGCAAACAACCCCAACAACACAAAACTTTCTTTGCACATGAAATTGAGTAAATCGACCCAAATATTCATCTTCCAAAGCTTTCAACTATTCCTAACAATTCCCAAGTCATAATCCTCATTAATCGTCTCTTAATACCAATTAACCTTCAGTAAATTGATAGGCAAACATGATTTGAGATGTAGCTACCTAAAGTGCAAGTATTTAAATAATGACACTATAAAGGCGCTGGCAGGAGCTCGTATCGATATCAAATGCTCTGAATCCTAGTGTTTGAAAATCACTAGTCAAATAAACTTAAGCTAGATTCTAACAAAAATACCAGCTTTCTTCATAAATCCATAAATCCAATTCCATACACCAAAAATCATTCATACTCCCCAGTGACCACGAAATCAACACTTTATTTCATAGCAATCTATAAACAATTCAAAATCGAAAACAATTTCACTTCCCCAAATCAACAAATTGAACATAGTATACCTCAATCACGCCAACAGCATGAGAAAAGCGGTCGCCACTAATGTCGCAGACATCGCTCCGGGAATCAAAGATCGAGTCTTTGAGGGATTCCAACGGACATAGGGGAGGCGACGGAACCCTAACGGCGTCGGCGCACGTTAGCCTCCCGATGAGAAAAAACACCGCCAGTCCAGCAAGCTCGCGAAATCTACGCAGATCCCCCATTATCGGAGTCGATCAATTGAATGAATTAGGGTTTAAAGAAACGATTAGAGGAGGTAAAAGAGGGGCGAGGTGGGTGGTGAAGAAGTAGCCGGCTCGTTTTAGCATACACCTTAATACGATTCGGTTTCAGTTTCTCTCCTTCCAACCTGTCTCCTCTCTCTTTCGATTTACCCACCTATTTATTTTTTATTTTGACGATAGGCTCGGTATAACCGGTCATGTAGTCGGTTAGTTCTGCTGTAAAATCAAAATTGAATCAATTCGAAGCGAATCGGTAAAAACAGTTAAAAACTAATAACCCAACGACCTGACCTGTAAAAATCCAACAATCCCGCTAACTAAAAGTAAAATAAATTTGGCATTGCGTCTTTCCAAATTTTTTATTAAAGTATACAATTAGAGCTCTTCAACTAGAGTTTTGATTTTGAATTATGAACAAAACAAACACTAACTACCAAATTTCAACTATCTTTGCTACGGTTTCTCTTCGCGAAAATATGTAAACAGACCTTATAAAAAACATCAAGTATTCTCTTTATGTTCTTGCTTAATTGCTAGTAGAATAGATTGATAATTACACGTGGCTTGTTTGAAACTTATCTTTAATCTGCAATTTTCCCCTATCATTACCCATAATATTAAAAATTTGGAATATACTTATAAAGTTTTAAAATTTAATTTATATATTTTAATGTGTATGTATCTGTATATATCATAACTATGTGAAATATATAAAATAATAACTCAATATCGGATCGTCCAATTATTTCAAAACAGTTCAACCGGTCGAACCGATGATTAATGATCCGATCAAATGACCGGTTTGCTTTCCGGTCCAATTTTAAAAACATTGAATCAGCTTGATTTACAATGTGTTGGTGGAAAATGCACTTTGATAAATTTTACTAGAGTAAAGCGTTTTTTGAGGACTCTAACTTTTACCGTTTTTTAATTATAGGCCAAAAATGTTGGGACTTTCAATTTTAGGACAATTTCAAGTCACACATGAGCTCAAAAATTTGGCCCGATGCCTGCTTGACGTTCTTACAAACACTTGGCGTACATAAATCTATAAATCAATTTTTTGCAGGTTCGTTTTTCACTTTTGTGCGTTTCAGTGTTTCACATAATAAAGTTCATCTCTCAAATGGTTGGTTGATTGATATACCACTCGGTGTTCTAGTCAATTCATATTATTGATTTCCTATTTAAGAGGATGGAAAAAAATCGTATATTTCATAAAAAAAAAAATATATATATATATATATATATATATATATAATACAAACTCAGTGAAACAATACAGGAACACTATAAACATGTACAAAAAGAAAAGCTCAAAAAAATCAACATAATTCGTACTTTTAGAGAATCACACGCGTGGGGCAGAGAAATAGATAGATAAAATTGGTATAGGAATGATAAATGATTATGATTATGATTATGATTATGATTATGATTTTCGATTAACTCCATCAAATTTTAAGAGAGATAAAAGATAAGTTTGAGAAAGAGATAGGAAGAGAGATAGAGAAACATGGATCTACATGCAGACGCGAAATGAAAAGTTGATGAATAAAAGAATATGCTTTTGCTTATATGTTTTCTTAACTTTTTCATCTTTAGGATTGTAAAAATGTCAAGAAGGAATCAGGCTGAATTTTTGAGCTCACGTGCGATTTAGCTCGAACGGGCTCAAATTTGTCCTAAATATGATCAATTTTTTAGATATTATCCTAAAATTGAAAGCCCGCAAAAGTTTGGCCTACAATTGAAAAACGCTAAAAGTTACCGTCCTAAAAAAACGTTGTACTCAATTTTACTAGTATATTGCAACAATAATCTACAAATTGCGCAAAATAAATTGTACTTTCGATAAACTGCAGGTCACTCAAAACAAATAAATAATTTCTAAAAGTAAGTTCGATTTATAAGGTGCCGGTGAAAATGCACATTGATAAATTTTATTAAATTGTAACAATAATCTGCAAAACGCGCAAAATAAATTGTACTTTTTCGATCTAGAGGTTGTTGGTGAAAATACATACTAACAAAATATTTTGCTTTTTACAATGTCATATACTCCCTCCGTCCACGAAATGGTGCACATTGTGGACGACACGGGTTTTAAGAAAATGGTAGGTAATAGTGGATAATAGTGGGTATTGTTGTGAGTAGAATAAGAGTCTCATAATAAATGTGAGTAAAGTAGTGAGAAATATAATGTATTATGTGAACTCTACTATTATAAATAGAAATGACAACTACTTCGTGAACGGACTTGAATAGCAAAAGTGATAACTATTTCGTGGAGAGAGTAGTAGCATATTGAAATGAAGATATGATATACTAGTTGTTACTAGATAATGTTAGATATAATCATTAATATGGTTGAATTCTTTTATGTTGGTCAACTACTTTTCTAACTTTTTTTCATTTGGGGTCAATTTGACATCTAAGCCTGTATATGTCAATGTAATTCATGTTTCTCTGTATTTGGGTCCTATTTCGTATTTTATTCCTAATTTGTCGGCTAAATGTTGAAAGAACTTCAAATTTGACAATATCCACGGGGAAACGTTTACGAAACTTGAAATTTGTTCTTTTTAAAACTTGATAATAATGTGAAAATAACAAATTAAACTATTTGCATGCAATCGATGTTTCCCATTGAAAACTTTTCATAATAATAAATTAAACTGGAATTGAATAATTCATCCTTCCTATATAAGTTGATAAATCTACTCTTTTTTTTTTCATAATTATTGTATAAAAAGTTAAATAACTGAAGAACTTGCATTTGAGGGCAATAAAAATGAGATGTTCGACATTCTTTGGAGTTGTATTTAACAGTTTACCTTAAATCTTCTACCTTGAGTCAATCATAGAGGGGGACACAATTCTTTTTCTTTAGAAAATTAAATTTGGTGGCATAATTCATTTTATCAACAACCATGTACTAATCCAAGACAAAAATGGGTACTCCTCCAACCCACTGAAAATTTCATGTTATTTGTTCAGCACATAGATTAAGAATAAGGATTAAAAATAAAAAGTGGATAGGCCGCATTACTTTTGAAGGATTTTGAAGAGTTAAAACTTTCCTTATTTGGAAGATGACAATATGAGTGAGACACGTAAATAAGGAAAAGATGACAATATGAGTGAATTGGAAGAAGTAGGAAAGGTTTCCATATTAAGTACCAATTGTCAAACTTGTAACGTTCATGTAAAGGAATCCAAGCAATAGATCTCCTATGCACAAGAACGAGGTCTCAAGTTCAATCGTCACCGTTCTCGCTTTGTCCCCAACCCAACATCTATTCATTAACATGAATCAAAACTCTGAAGTCTAAAAGAGGTTCATGAAATTGAATTGATAACAATTCTTCTACTATCTGTATAAAAAAATTCAATGTACAACCAAATCTACTTATTAATTCTAAACTAAATCAAAATTCTAAATTCTTTCTACAATTAAAGAATAATCCTGCAACGAATAGTTACCTATTGTCCTGGATTATTGTTGTGGATTGAAAAAGAATTCATCTGAGGAGGGCGGCTCGGGACCGATGAGGGAACCTTACAGCACATTGAACTGGCCCCTGCAAGATGGACAACTAGTGCCAATTGAACCTGTTTGAATTCCAGCTTGGACGGGGTCGTGAAAGAAAACGTTTCTACAACAAACACAAACAGATGTAGCCTGACTGGAATGAGATGCATTTGGTGTTAAAGCATCCTTTCCTAGCCAAAATGAGGGATCCATTCCTTGTTCCATATTTGTACCATATGAGAAAATCTTGGGCTCTCCAGGTAATAAGTTTACTCGTTGCTCGCCCATAAAACTGTATTCCACAGGTTGGGCTCTACCTGGCCTCATCATGTCCCTTTGAATAACATAGTTGTGATTCACACCATATGAACCATCTGATACCTGCACATGAAGCATATCGACACAGCATGAATATAGCAAAACATGAAAGACAGACTTGGTTCAGCTTTAGTGATTTGGAACTTCTATCTAGAGAGAAAGGCACTCATTCATAAATAAGTTGCTGAGAGAAGGTTCTTAAGGACTTAAAAAAATCCAAACAAACAACATGATAGACAAGCATAAAAGGATATCCTGATTGCACGAATTAGCATGTACCATTATTAGATCATTGATGGTTCTGCTCAATTTCTTTGAGGTTTTAAGTTATCTTCTTCATCTAATATTTCACGATAAAGATTTCTGAAACGTACCTTATTTGGTGCAAGGCCGAAAGAGGGAAAAAAGCTTGATGATGGAATGTGTGGGCCTGAATTAGCATCAAAACAACCTCCAAATATATTATCACGACCGGTGCTCCAGGAATTGTCGTCTGCGACACACTCACTGGTCTGCAAGCTATTGTTCCCAAAACCAACCATAAAGTTCTGGCTACTTACCTTGTTTCCTCTAGTCCCATGCCAGTCCCTTTCTGGGTTGACCACATTATAGCTACTGTCAGGTTCATGTCCCGTGTTGTTGAAGGATATATTAGAATATCCAAAAGGTCTGCCTTGTTCCAGATCAGCAGCTACGTTACTACTTAGTACACTCGAATGTGCTTCATCACCGTATGTTTTATGGTCAATATTGAAGCTATTCGATTGATAGCTTCCCCGTTCAACCGTATTTGACTCTGCGCACCTATCAGTCTGAAGACTACCAAAGGAAAGGCTCAGCTCATGTTTCACGCCATTTTCAATTCCATTAAGTTCAGAAGGATTAGCAGGGTTAGCGTAAATCTTATTCGATGTAAATGCCTCATTTGATACTTCTGAAATACCAGACTGATTGAGTAATATACCCTCAGAGGGATCCTGTCTGCGCTCTTCCATGGTATCATTGAACATCATAATCATATTATCTTCTGCAGATAACTGTTTATCAGCTCTAGGTGTAAAAGGAGAGCACACTCCGAGTCTCGTATCCAACTTGGTTCCTGTAATGGAATTGGAACTAATTCTAGCAGAACTGCTGCCGAAGAGATCACTAAATTGACCGTTCCCAAAATTTTGGAGACCGTCAAATTCGGGTAATTTGGTCTCACTTCTACAAACTCCACCATCATTATTTTCGAAACCGTATATGTGCTCATCGTCAGCAACTAACTGGCTTTTAGACACGTCCTGCATCCCAGGCACCTCTGAAAGATGACTGAATACCTCAGTGTCATCTTTTTTTGTCAAATTTTCTTGCTCATTCCAAGATTGAATAACTGAAGCCATTTCATATTGCATTTCCTCAGGCCTGTTTGTACCTTCATTATCTGCATTGGAACACTCATCCTCACATTTACCAAAACTGAGTGTTTCACCAACTTTGCATGTAACTGTAGAGCCGGGAACATTGTCTTCTCGACATCCTTTCTCCTCATCAGCTATGGGCAGCATATCGAAATTAAGAACTTTCTCGACTTTAGATGCCTCTGATCCAGAAATTGATAAGCTCTCAGTGGCACCAATGTCCGTACAAGGCAAGTATTCCAAATCACTCTTTTCCTTAAGACTGATTGCTAAATCCTTCTCCTGGTCTCCTTCAATCCCAAAAATATCAAAAATGGATTCATTAACTGCAAGCTTCTGAGGATCAAGTTCTTGCTCATTCATCTCTTGATTGCTTTGATCATTGTTCCTGTGCTGACTATTATTCACTAGAGGATATTCTTCCACATGATTATTAGAATCTAACAAACAACTTTCGGGTACCGTAATTTGCTTGGGCTTCTCCGTAGAAGCAGAATTTTCAATCACACTGCTATTCATATCAATATCTGCAGCTTCACTGTGAGACAAATATGAATCCATAATGGTCTCTTCTTGCAAAGTGGAACTATCTTTACTTAATTCGGCAGCAGAATCATTCAGACATGCATCTTCATGCAAACTTTTATTCTCATTGCTAGATAAAAGAATCTCAGGAGCTAAAGAATGATTTGTTTCGGTGACCATATCAGTAGCTTTATCCATCCCTCTCATGTCCTCACTGGCATCTTCCAAATCCCCAAGATGATCATCTTTATCACGAAGCGAGCAGATGTTTGGCCCATTATTTGTGATACTACAAAATTCCATAGAATTATGAGATTTCGATGATTCTTCCATTGCAATATCTTGAGTACGAAATCCATTTAAAGAAGTGGGATGAACAGACTGAGATAATTCTCCAGCAGTCTTAACTTGGAATCTCACATGGGTACCAACATGACCATTGTACCTATGCCTTTCACTAAATGTCTTATGACAGAATTGGCACTCAAATTTTCCATCCTTAATTATCACTCCATCAGTAATGCGTGTGACGTTCTTGTTTCTGTTTTTTCGGTGAACTGATGTTTGGTGGTGCAAGAACTCCTCTTTGTCATTGAAAGTTATATTGCACTTGCTGCAACTTAAACTATCTCCTATTCTATCCTCTAGCACATTCCCCGCATTTACTGCAACTTGCATTTCATGGTTACCAGTTACTGAATCCAATGGAGGTGATGATGCATGGGACACTAAGTTCTCTATTTCATAATCATCTTCTATAGCAAGCTGCAAATCAATCGCATTCTCAGTGAAAAACTTATGACAAAAAAAAGTTAACGAGCTATACCAAAAGCAAGAAAAGGCAGCCAACTTACAGGCACAGAAGTCAATTTGTCAGCATCACCGACAGTATCATTATACTGGGGAGAGTTTGTATCTTGCATACCATGAAGAGAGAGCAAATACGATGATACTCCCTTGCATGAAACAAAATGCAGTCCACTAGGGCTGAAATGAGCAACATAGAATACACTAACTTAATAACCACAGGAAAAAAAGTAATAATAAATAAATGGTTTTATTCAATCATCAAATTTAACAAGTACTCCCTCCGTCCCCAAATAAGTGTTCTAATTCAAAATTCTTTAGAAAAATGATGTCAAACTCCCTCATTTCGCCCTAGTCCTCAATGAAAATGCTTTAGTTATTTCAGTTTTCCATGCAATAACTAGGAGTAGAAGAACTAAATACAAATTACCCACTTTTACACCAAAATCACTCTCTGTGAATGCCAATAATTTCACATATTGGAGATTGATATTTCTAGAAGTGGAGTGGCATCAAAAGATCACCATACTCAAATAATACTCATAGTTTCCCCAAAGTTCTAATACTACTTCTGTCTTCTTCATGATAATTTATCATTGGACAATTTAACAATGATATTCTACTATCAAAGTTAATGCATACCATCCATTTCAGGAAAAGAAAAAAATTCCACATTCTATATAGATGATATCACTATTCCATTCATATATCAAGTTAATAGCAAAGCACAACACATAAAAAAAAATACATAAAATTAAGTAAAAAAGGAACCTTATGTAGCGACGGCAATACAACCATACATGACCATTCTTCTTCTTGACAGAGAGCAAAAGCTTCCAGCCAACCGGCAGCTTCGACCCGAACTCATTAGCATCGACGATCCTCTTCTTCTTCCTCCTACTTCCCCACCTCCCCTCCAATCCTGTTAAGAATCCCAACAATGCCTCCTCAGTCTGCAATCCCTCAGTCCTCTGACGAATCTCCTCCCAATAAGGATGCTCCACGGCGCCCAATGCCGCCAAGTCCACGGCCACTCCATCGCTATTCAATACTTCTCTGTCCTTCTCTTCTTCATCGTTACGCACAACAATTCCATTCAACGATGGATATGGCAACCTAGCCACATCGCTAGAATCAATAACACTAACCTCCACAGCCAAAGTCTCACCATTCCCTAAGAAATCGGTTCTCCGGGGGCGGCCGCGCTTCCTTTTGAGGACTGTGGGGGCCGCATTGGACGGGGAAGATGGCGGCGGCTGTAAAAATTGCTGCACAGGTAGTGAGTTCGAGTACTCTACTTTCACCGGGTATAAATCCGCGGGATTAATGTCGCCGATGAAAAATTGCTGCAGAAGATTGATAATCTGGTGATTCTCGGCGTTTTCCGGATCGGACTTACCGTTGACGGCGCCGTACGCGGCGGCGGTGGAGCGGAGATGGGGCGTGCGGCAGCGAGGGGTGGCGGATGACGAGGAGTCGGCGGGGGCGAGGCGGAGGCGGGAGTAGATCTGCTTCCGGGAGCCGGCGGATTCGTTGAAGACGGAGCGATCGATAATTGGGATGACGACGTCATCGCGGCGGTTGGGATCGGAGGTGGAGGAAGAGCAGCGGGATAGAGAATAGAGCTCTGTTTGGGAGAGGAGGCGGAGATCCACAATGGGGATTGAATCCAATCGGAGGAAGCCGCCGTCTGTGTTTGCGGCGGCGGCGGCGTCATCGACGGTGGCGGAAGCCATATTAAGGTCGATAAATGGAGGTTGGTTTGGTGTTTTAATTGGGGGGAATGTCTAAGAGTATATTTACTTTTCTGCCCCTTGAAATTTAGCTAATTTCAAATTTGAATCGACTAAAATTAATTAGAGAGAATTTTGTAGTCTTTTTTCTTTTTCTAAAAAAAAATTACAAAATATCACCCCCACTTTTGAAGTTTCAAACTTTGAGTTTTGAAATGTTTATATTTTTAATAAGTATACAATAAGGTTAACTTTCAAAATTTCGGCAAAAATTACATGAAGCCTAACTTCATGTATAATGTAATATATATATATATATATATTATACATGAAGACTAACATTTATGTATGCATCATACATGAAAATTTCAGCAAAAATTTCTGGCGAAATTTCGAATTATACACGAAGCCTAACTTCATGTATATATCATACACGAAGACTAATATTCATCCATGCATCATACACGAAGACTGACTTTCATGTATGAATCATACACGAAGCCTAAGATTCATGTATGCATCATATACGAAAATTTTCGCTGCAAAAAATTTCAAATTTGTATCATACATGAAGATTAGTTTTCATGTATGATGCATACACGAAGATAAGTTTTCATGTATGATGTATACATGAAGTTAGGCTTCGTGTATGATTCAAATTTTCGTCGGAAATTTTTGTGTCGACGATCGCACGACCGCGCCACTATTGGCGTCGAAAAATTTTACAGTCGGAGATTCATACATGAAGTTAGTCTTTGTGTATGATACAAAATAAAGTTAATCTTCTTGTATACATGAAGGGTATAAAAGTCACAAACAAACTCAAAAGACTATTTTGAATTTTTTTTTCTTTTTTTTTTCCAAAATGACATAATTCATCTTTTATGTTTGAGAAGAACTATTTCAATGTTTCACTCCTTTTCTTTTGGGAAGTGTTGTGCAACGTTAAAAATCGATAGGAAATTGTCATTTAATATAATTAGAAAAAAAAGTAATGGCTAAAAAAGATACTCCTATTGTTGGTTAATTGTTTTTTTTTTTTTTAAGTTTCTTAAAGAAAAATTATTTACTTAATTTATAAGTAAAATTCTAAAATATAATTTAAAGTAGGATAAGAATTCAACCATCAGAATAAGTTGAAAATAATTATTTTTTTTCTTTTTTTTTAAAGCAGAAATTTATATAAGAATAATATTTAGGTTAGGTTCGAACATTTGATTATTCAATCTACTGAACTCATTTAGAATTTATATACATTTGAACAAATCTTAAATTTGATTAAAAGGTAATTTTACTAACCTTCTTATGAATTTTATATATTTGAACATATCTTAAATTTGAATAAAGTGTAATTTTACTACATATTTTCATCTAAAACTCATAAATCTAATTTATCCCTATTTTTATAGATAATTTTCTAATCTTTTTTCCTTCTCAAAATCGATGTACGACAAAAGCATAATTATCTCTCAAATAGATTGTGTTGCGTCGATTTCATATGTGAATTGTGGTAGATTCTTTTGGCATCAAATATCTCTTTATCCCATATTGATAATAGAGAATATATATATTTTTAAATATTGTATATAGGAATGAAGGTGATGCTAAATATCCTACATTAAGAGATTAACATAATTGTTTGAAATAAATAAATAAAAATCGAACCACCGGTTCATAATCGATTTGTCTACCCTAAAGTTTTGAGTCGAAATCGACTTGTCGACCATTTTTGTGAGCACCTCTAATATAAATTATAAAATTTGTTAATCCATGTCATAAATCATTAATTACTACTTTGAATATGAAAACTAATTAATTAAAATTCAAGACGGAAACAATAACAAATAATTATTTAAATATAAGTTATTTTCATGTGCAACCGATCTCACATTGTGAGACCGGGCTAGTGACCAATGAAATTCGGCATGCTCAGCAATTCCAGCCGGTGCTGGTCTTTTTTTTTTACAGTCGTATTGAGATGCACCAGCCTTTTTTTAAAAATAATTTTCCATTTTTCTTTTTTTCGGCAGAGCCGAAATTTTACGGCTCCGCCTTCGCTCCGATTACTAATATAAGGATAGTCGTCGGACAACAATTTGAATTTTTCGGCTCGCTCCGAGGCCTTCGGCTCCCCTCGCTCGAATCTTGACCAAAGAAAAAGCGGCAAACAATGTGCATATGGAAACATAACGCAGTGCATCTCGGTAAACATGGTTGTGCATATGGATACACTATGTGGTGCATCTAAAAAAATAGGGGAAAAGAATATTAATAAAAATTAAAAAGTGGTGCATATCAATATACTTAGTTGTGCATATCATTATACGGTGTGGTGCATATGAATACACGTTCCAGACTTCCAGTGCATATGAGTTGAGAATCGAAAAAAAAAAATTACAGCGCCGACTGGAATTTGAACGTGCCGAATTCCAGCGGTCACTGGCCCGATCTCACAATATAAAACGGGTCTCACACAAAAATTTACCTTTAAATATTAATTAAAGAAACTGATTTTATTTCATATCAACCATCTATGATCAACTATGAGGACCTCATTGTTGATATGGATAAAAGCAATCCTTGTCTATGCGCTTCAAAAGGCTTGATTCCTCTCACCTCAGTCCGTACAATGATCGTTGATATTCTCCATCTTTTTCTTGCTTTTCCTATTAGTTTTTCATGAGTTTGACGACATCAAAATAGTCTTGTTCACTTCCTTGCTTCTTTTTTTTTTTTTTTAACAACATTGCAAGAAAATTTAAATACCGCGTGACGAATGACTCGAACCTATAACTTTTGATCCGGACATTAACCTCAATACCTCACTACCACTAGTGAGGTTCACTTCCTTGCTTTTAGTGTTGTTTTAAAGGACGCTCTGGCCTGTTGTTTCATCTCAAAAGAAAGAAAGAGAAAACAAAATAAAAATAAATAAACAGGTGTTTACGGGCCGAAGGCCCGTGCAATAATCCACGTAGGCCCGACTGCCCATCACATTCACCCCCGCACAGTTCTTCACTAACATAAGCCCCAAAGAAATGCAGCTGAACTTTTACTGTTTTGAATACATTCACAAACAAAATATGTTAATAAAATCCTCTAAAAAATGTTAATAATACATTAATAAAACAACAATTCAAAAATAGATATTTTATATATCTATCTATCTATCTATCTATTTATTACATAAATAAAAAGACTCTTGTTCCAAAAAAAAAGACTCTCCGTAAAACAAATCTTATGTGTCACCTCTTATATCCCTATATTTCTATTTATCTAAATTTTCAAATTTTCTAAAATTTAAAATCAATATTTATCATACTTATATTCTGACATGACAAAATATTAACAAGATCAAATTTTTAAAATCAATATCTATCATATTTTAATATTATATATATATATATATATATATTAAATGTGGAAAGAAATTCAAAATTATCGTTATAACTTATAGTAACAATTTTATGTAGTACAGTAAAATTTAGAGTACACCATACTTGCATCTATAAAATTTTCTATACATAAATTAGACTAAATCGTATTACATTTAAAATTGTAAGAAATTAGTTACTTCTCGAAGACTCTACTTAAAAATAATAATAATAATAATAATAATAATAATAATAAATAAACTCTTATGTACCCTCATATTCCTCTATTCCTATTAGTCTAAATTCTCAATTTTGTTTGAATTTAAAATCAACATTTATCATATTTATATTCAATATTATATATTATATATGAAATGAAAATAAATTCTTAACAAAATCAAATCTTCAAAATTAATATCTATCATATTTTAATATATTCTATTTATATACTATTAAATATGGAAAGAAATTCAAAATTAACGTTATAACTTGTAGTAACAATTTTATGTAGTAAAATTTAGAATATGTCATGCTTGCATCTATAAAATTTTTGATACATAAAATTAGACTAAATCGTGTTACATTTAAAATTGTAAGAAATTAATTAATTCTCGAATGTAATTAAATTTGTAACAGATAGGATAGCTACATATTGACATTTATTTTCATCTAAAAATAGGGCATTAATTAACAAACAATATTTTTCTTATACTGTCACATATTAAATTTTATTAAATAATAATTTTCCGTTATTTTTTGACGGGCTACATACTAATTTTATATAATAAATAATACTATTGTTTAACTGATTAAAAAAACGTTTGTCGGCAAAATGATGCATTAATACTACTGCCTCTATTCGGTATTATCTTTGCTGTTAATTATGTACATATCAGGACAGGAGATCTAGATACAGTACATTTTGAAAATTCAAACTTTACATTAGAGTAATTTTCCTTAATTAAATGAGAGTAATTATAAATACTCTTGGTATGTATTGATAATCTGCGAAACATATTCCAAATTTATCATCGTTCATAACCTATTGGTATTAATTTTTGAGAATTGGCCATGCATACACGACTTGCATATACGATCAAATACACGATCATGTATACTGATCGTGTATGCATGTCGTGTATGTTGATATGGTCATGTATGTTAGTCGTGTATGTTAATTTAGTCATGTATGTTAGTCGTGTGTGCATTGTTGTGTATATTGTTATGGTCGTGTATGCTAGTCGTGTATGCATGGTCAGAATACACGACCAGTTTAGGTCGTGTATGCTAGTCATGTATGCATGACCATATTTGATCATTTTTAAAAAAGTGGCTATATTAGCACTTTTCTTTTCAGGAGTGACTATATTTGCACTTCTCCCTTAATTTTTTCACAAGATGCCGATAATTTATTTATTTATTTAATTTTTTTTTTACAGTATTCCTCTATTTACAATATTCCTCTTTTTTTTTAACAATATTCCTCTATTTACAATATTCCTCTCTTTCCACTGAAACACTTTGATATTATTATCCTGGGCGTTGGATGCATGTGTATGTGCTAAAGGCTAAAGCAGTGTATATACCTTGAGAAAAATGGCTTTTCATCAAAAGCATATATTCTTGGTCGCCCTTCTATTTACCATTGCCGCCCTTGGCTGTCATGGTATGGTTTCTCTCTCTCTTGATTGTAAATTAACTCGTTTGGTATTCATTTAATGAGAGCCGATATGGCACTCGACTTCTGTAAGCACCGTTTGTGAACATCATTCTCGATTCGTCTATATTAAGCTTATATTATTTTGATATTTTATTTTAATCTAATATCTTAAAAATGTTATTGAAATCACTAAATTGAAAAATTACATAAAAAAATCAATGCTCGATTTATGTTTACCTAATAAAACTATGTTTATTTATTCATTTTTTTGAAGTTAAAAGGGGAAAACAACTAATCGAGCATTGAGTTTTATGTAATTTTTCAATTTAGTGATTTCAATAACATTTGTTTAAGGTGTTAAATTAAAATGAAATATCAAAAATAAAATAATATAAGGTTAATATGGATGAATCTGGAGTGATGCTCACGAACGGTGCTCATGGGAAGCGAGTAGCATATCGCCTGATATCAATGTAACTCATATCCATATTTTGTGTTTGGTTATATCAGTAAGGAGAGGATCATGTATGAACTCATCTATAGGTAGGAACTATGAACTAATCTGGACCGTTGATGATCGTTAAGTTTCTACCAAGCAATATTAACCGCACTTTATCGGGTTATTGTAGTATAAATTAACGAGTTATCGTATCCTCAAGGACTATTAGCCGAGTTTTTAATGAAAATGAAATTCGTGCACATTCCTACTATTCAAGCTTTTAGACAAATTGGATTTGGCTTCATACAAACTCTTAAACAAGAAATCAAAGCTAAATAAGCAATTAAAAGACAAGAACATGCAAAAACGGCAAACACAAGATCAAATGAACGAACAAGGAACAATAGAGAGAAAGGGTTGGTCCTAGGGATTTATTCCAATTCTAGATAGCTTGATCACAACTTCCTAAATCATGCAAACCATTTTAATCCTCTAATTAAGAAGCAATCGCCAAAGTATTTACTAATCTCTCTCGACAATTAGCAAAAGCGGATTATTACAATGACTCTCTCGATTAGGACTCAAGACGCCGCAATAACTCCAAAAGGCACAAGGATCTTAGGCTCCCATGTAAAAGATTATCACCTCTCAAGTCTCCAACCAATACATGATGTGATTTTTGGATTCCATGCATGCAAAAACCTATTAGGAATTTTCACAACCACTTGACATGCAAAAAGAGTGATCAACAATTTCCACATGAATCAAAGCACCAAAATCACATTCAATTAGAAGAAGGAAGGTAGATTTAACAAGCTATGATCCAACTATCATCAAATCATCATAAACCCCCAAAGACTAACAAGAAGTTTAGCTAGACATGAATGAAATCAACACAAAACAAGAAAGAAATGATTGCATAATTAAGAAACTAGGAACCCAATGATCAAATCTTCAACAAGTCTTCAAATCCAACCTTAATCAACTATTACAATCAAATAAAATGTTTAGAACTCTAATTGGAAACTTTTTAAAATGGAATTTAGAGTAGGGAAAGCGTTATCTACGTTTTGGGGCTGCAATGGGATTTATATAGGGAGTAGAAAGTGCTAGTACATGTTAAAATCGCAAAGAGGGAAGAAAAACACGATTTTGGGCAAAAACAGTAATTTTCGGCGGTTCACCCCTGTTTTTCCGGCGGTCCAGGGCCGGACCGCCGACTTGACCGCCAGTTTGGCCTTTCTTCTTGGCTCGCATTCCAGTAACTTTCGGAGGGCTAACCGGCGGTTTGGCCTTAATTTTCGGCGGTTTGGGACCAAACCGCCGGTTTTCTCTTTTCGACCGCCGGTTTCACTTGTTCTTTTCGTTTCGCCCCGTTGTTCACCTTTTCATCCCGTTTCTTCGTCTCCGCTCTTGTATGACCTTTCCCTTTCGACTTAGCCTCCTACATTCAACCTACACACATGCACAAGCACTACCAAAACGTGACAAAGATCCAAAATAGTGAAAATAATACCAAACCAATAACGATTATCGACAAAACAAGGCAAATTGTGTTATGATAACATGCTTAGTTGCTACAAAATAGATATTTATCAGTTGATTTTTTTTTAATTTACAATCCAGATTAATTGATGCATTAGATTACTATTGTTTTTGCATTAAAAGTGTGCTAAATAATTTGTACATTAAGTTACTGTAATTTGTGCATTAACATGTTTGTGCATTAACGTAGTATATTTTGGGTATTACGTAAGTGATATTTATGCTGGTTCCTACGAACTCATGTAAAGATGAGTTTCTATCAGATCCACACCCTATATCAGTAATATAAGGTCGAAGGCAAGAGCTGGATTGCAAGGATCCTTAGTCAAGGCCCTCAACTCTTACTTCGATTAACAACTATAAAGGGACACCTCGTTGCGTGCGTTCTAGGCCGCGTATTTGAGGTGCTTTTTCTGTGGGTATTTATAAAAGGTAGTACTTTTCCATGTCTTCGGTCAAAAGAGAAGGAAGCGACTTTGCGATTCATTGCTAGTTCAAGGATAATTGACTGACTGGCTTAGAGGACATTTCGCGCAATGACCAGTGCAATTCGCGCATCTGTCGGTAGAGGGTTCAGATAAAGTAAGTAGCTCGCAAAGAGGGAGTTCCCCAGCACTTTTCATGTCATTCCCATTTAGGTCCGATTCGGATCCCTCCGTTGTTTCCTTTTCCTTCCGCACCCTTTCCTCGAAATGAGAAAGAAGATGGTATACTTGAATTGTATTATTTAGGTGCTTATTGCTTTCAAAAAATCCTACTTCTACAATTGGTGGGTCACCGGGTTATTCAAATAAGTCGTGTTTTCCGTGGTTTTCCCATGTTACAACTTCCGTACCAATTCGGTCGATCCGGAATGGATCGGTTAAACATTCCATTAGGGAGCCTGGTCTTGACTCTTCTGTGTGGTATTCATTCTTTCATACACCAATTGTTGCTACTATGACCTATGTCTACTTTCCTTCCCATATATCTTCACCATATCAATCTCATACCATACATAATATCTGATATACTGATATATGAATACAAAACAAACCCGTAACGTAATTGGTGATGATTTCTGCATGCATAATGCAGGTGGAAGAATGTGTCATACCAGCAAGGACTGTCCACCATGCAAATTCGGTAAACCGGTGTGTGCTGATGGCAGCAGCGTATACAATGAAGGACAAGGGGTTACAAATGTACCCCCCCCCAAAAAAATTAGTAATTATATATATATATATATTTATTTATTTATTTATTTATTTATTTATACTTTTTTTTAAGGATATATATATATATATATATATATATATATTATATTTATATTAAGGGTGCGTTCACTTGAAATGAAAATGAGGGAAAACGAAGTATAATATTATTTTACTTCCTTATATCTTGTTTGGTTTCGATTTAAGAAAAACTCCGGCAGGAGGTATAAAATTTCGGACACCCCCTTTTTCCTTGCCCAGAGTATAAATTTATACCTCAAAAATGGAGATTTAATATTATACTTTCCATATTTTGTTAGATATTTTCTCCTTTATCCATCTATTTCATCCCAAGTGAACAAGATATAAACATTATAGTACCCCCATGAGAGTATAAATAAGTATATTATCACTCCAAGCAAACAAGATATAAACCTTGTGATCCCCATAATGAAGTATAAATTTATACCTCATAATATTATCCTCCATTTAGAGGTATAAATTTATACTCCCAACTGAACACACCCTAAAAATATAAATATTTAATTAATTTCACTACTTTAATTATTTTCGGATATAATTAAAAATGCACCTGAATCTAAAACGAACTTATCATAAGTCCAAAAAAAAAAATTGGGGGCTTCGCCCCTGAACCCCCAATACATAATTTCTTGTTTTTTTTTTTTGGTAATATTGACAAATTGTAAAATACATGAAAATAAAATAGTCAAAATATAAAAATAGGAGCATTAGGAATGACTAATACCGTTGTTTGATAAAGAATGGTTAATCCCTTGGAGAATGGAATTATCATTCCGAATGGAATGACAATTCTTGATTGTAAAGCATACCAAGCAAAGGAATCGAATGGAAGTAAGAATGATCATTTCATTTCACCCTCTATTCCATCATACCAATCACCACATTGGGAGTATAAATTTATACGTGTGTTCACTTGAGATAATAAATTTATACCACCTCTACATGGAGTGATAATATTATGAGGTATAAATTTATACTTCATTGTGTGGACCACAAGTTTTATATCTTGTTTGATTAGAATGATATTATACTTATTTTTACTCTCAACGGGGAACCACAATGTTTATATCTTATTCACTTGGGTGAAATTGATGGATAAAGGGGTAAGTATAAAACATATTGGAAGTATAATATTAAACCTTCATTTTGAAGGTATAAATTTATACTCTGGACAAAAAAAAAGGGACTATCCAAAACTTTATATATCATGCTCGAATTTTCCATAAATCGAAATAAAACAAAATATAAGAAAATAAAATAATATTATATATTTTAAAACATAATCCATTTAACACGTGCATAAATACCTCTACTTCTCTCTCACACTGTCACACAGCTGCACATGCACACACATTTATTGCATATTACGTAAGATTGAGACTTTTAATTTCTTATCAAATGATAGTAGTGTAAATTTTTATGCTTACTGTTCATCACATTGATTTTGAAACGTATATTACTAATGAAACATAATTTTATTAAGCAAGCTTATATACGTCTTTTGATTCATGTTGTAATTATATTATGGAGGTGATATTTGAACTTAGAGCATCCACAATAGTGAGAATTTTAGTACTTGAAATCTTTTCTATATTAGTATTTGGTGGGTTCCAATAATTGATAGTTTAATGTAAAAATGATTATAAAGTGGAATTTTTAGGCAAATGATGATAAATTTATTAAAATTACAAAATAAAATAAGAAATAAAAAAATTGAGCGAAATGACACTTTTAGAGAGAGAGAAATCGAGGGAGATATGATTTTTCACCCTCCCAATCACCTCCCATTGGAGACGCTCTTACAAATCTAATAATATTGCAGCATAGTTAGCCTCTTATTTGGGTGTTTAAGATACGAAGAAGAAACAAATAACATTAGCAATCATATTTTGTAATCTTCAATTACATAAAAAAAACCGTCAAACCTAAATGGATAGCGAGAGTCGTCGGGAGAGTTTAATTTGGATGCATGTGAAGAAACCCTTCTCCAAATGTGAATGGATTGTATAATGGAAGAAGTGCAAATATAGCCACCCGTGACGGGTTCTTTCCTCAGCCCACACCGGCCATCCACGGATACCCACCACCTGAACATCCTTTTTCAGTCCGGCTGACTTCTTTTGCTTGATACCTGCAAAGATAAAATTCCTACGCTCAAACAGTGAGCTCTAGCTAAGTTCAGACTGAAAGCATTCATCTACTCAGTTGGGAGCAGTTGGGATTTTGGTATCATTCGAAACCTTCTACTAATTTTCCCAATATGTATTACCTAAAATTGTTAGTGATTGGCAATCAGCTTTCATAAAGGGTCGTGTGATCTTTGATAACATAATTCTAAGTCATGAAATCATTAAAGGGTATAGTCGAAAGCAAGTGTCTCCCTGTTGTATGGTAAAAATAAATATTCAAAAGGCATATGATTCAGTGGAATGATCTTTTTTAAAGTTTTTTATGCAGGCCGTAGGCTTTCCTCACATATTTGTTAATTGGATCATAGCCTGCATGAGTACAGTTTCTTATTCAGTGTGTGTAAAAGGAGAGATCTTTGTTCTTTCTCTAGCAAAACGTGGGCTGAGGCAAAGAGATCCCATATCTTCTTACCTCTTTGTAATTTGCATCGAGTATCTCCATAGAGTGCTAAAAGAACTGGAATCCAATAAACTGTTTGTTTATCACCCAAGATGCAAGAAGCTAGGTATTAGTAAAGAGTGTTTTGCAGATGATCTTCTTCTGTTTGCAAAAGGTGATTTGCAATCAGTGAGACATTTGATGCTAGCCTTCTCAAAATTTTCAGAAGTCTCAGGGCTCAAGGCTAATCAAGTCAAGAGCAACATATATTTTGGAGGAGTGCCTGAGAACATTCAGCTCCAGATTTTATCCGAATTTGGATTAGTGAAAGGGGAACTCCCTTTAAATATCTGGGAGTCCCCTTATCCACTAAGAAGCTATTCGTTATTCAGTGCAGACCACTCATTCAGAAGATTTTGGATAGAATAGAGAGTCGGGAAACTAGATGTCTATCTTATGCAGGAAAGGTCCAGCTTGTGAAATCAATTCTATTTGGTATCCAAACCTACTGGAATCAGGTCTTCCTACTTCCCAATAAGGTGATTACATCTATTCAAACTGCTTGCCGAATCTTCCTATGGACTGGAAGTACAGGAAACTCAAAACGAGCACTAATTGCATGGGAAAAGGTATGCCTCCCTAAAAGTGCAGGAGGTATGAACATCTTAAATTTGTATTGTTGGAATAAGGCAGCTATTTGTAAGCATTTCTGGAGTATTACTCAGAGGAAAGAGAAGATTTGGATCCACTGGATCCATGAATTCTATATAAAGAATCAGGACCCTCTAACAATGAGAATCTCTCCCCAAGCTTCTTGACTTGTCAGAAAGATCCTTGCAGCTCGAGACTTGTTTATAGCTAATGAAGCGAGGAGGCAATTGTTGGAAAGTCATAAATACTCTATCAAGAAGATGTATGTTGCCATTCAAGGGCCAACTCAACGTGTTTCATGAAAAAAAAAATGATTTGCTGCAATCTAGCCCCTCCTAAGGCTATTTTCATTATCTGGCTGTTTATTTGGGGTAAGTTAATGACGTGTGATAATTTGAGGAAGATTAGAATTCATGTTAATCCCGTTTGTAGTCTCTGCGAGGAGGAGAATGAAACAATAAATCACATCTTTTTCAAGTGTCTCTACTCCAAAGCTGTGTATGAAACAATGTCTGCATAGAGTGGTAACCCTAGGGTGGTTGGCTGTTGGGAAGATGAGAAGCAATATATGATACCTCAATTTGGGACGAAAAACTTCTGTTCATCTATGTATCGACTGGTGCTTACAGTGGTGCTCTACCAAATCTGGAAGAACGAAACAACAGAAGATACAAAGAAGCTTGCCTTGATCAGACGGATATGATAAGAATTTGTCAAGTTATTATTGCTATGAGGTGCCAACAGAAGCAAGGCATGGTTCATTATTGCATGATTAGAGCTTGAGAATGTCGTGTTTGTGGGATTGTTTGCTTTGTAAATTCAAAGTTCTCCTTGGTGAAATAAAAATTTTATTTACCAAAAAAAAATGCAATAAAATGAGTAAAGAGAGAGTGAATAGTGAAAATAAAGTGGGTGCATGCAGTTTAATAAAATTAAATTAGTAGAGAGAGTAAATAGTAAATGACGCGGGAAATGAGGGGAAAAGTATAATAAAAGATGTAGTGAATAATTAAATATGCCTAATTTTCGCTAATTATTTCCAAATAAAAAAAGAAGATAAGTTTAAATAGATAACCCAAAAAGAAATAGTTTAAATTTGGGTAATACGACGGATATATCGAGACATGACAGATATACCCAGATAGCTAAAAGAAAAATTTTCCATAACTCTTACCGGCCCCCATTAATTCTAAGGAGTGGATAATATCCAGTTACCCGCCGGATTCTAGATCTGCTCCGAATTACCCAAATACTCGGAGTCCCTATATATATATAAAGATCACTAAATATACTCACTCCGTCCCTCGTATTTATGCATAATTTTTTTTTTCATCTGTCCCTCAAAATTATGCATAATCTATTTTTAGGAAATAAATATTTTATTTGTTACCCTTTAATGTGGGACCTCATCCCCACTTACACCAACTTTTTCTCCACTTATATCTCATTTTTCAAAAATTTCTTAAAACCTGTGCTAACCAAAATTATGCATAAATATGGGGACGTAGGGAGTACTTTTGATTATTGCTGAAAAAAGATACTTCCTCCGTTCGTGAAAAAGAGTCCTACTTACTCCATTTTTTTTGTTCATGAAAAATAGTCATACTCCACTTTTTTCAATCAAATTAAGTGGGACCTTATTTCAATTACAACAACTTCCACTCTTAGTTTACTTTTTCCACTCAAAATAAGCGGGACCTTTATTCCATTACAACAACTTTAACTTTATTTTACTCTCACAATAAGTGAGACCCTTATTCCACTTATAATAATTTTAATTCCAATTTACTTTTACTACTCTTAATAAGTGAGACTCATATTTCACTTACAATAATTTTATCAGATTTTTTAATCCTCATGCCCTGCATAAAATGAGATTCTTTTTCGAGATTTTTTTCCGGAACGGTGGGAGTAGAATTAAATCGTCTGATGCATAAATATTGATTTTATTTAACTTTGTGATTAATAATAAGACAATGAAAAGTCGGGAATTGAGGCCGCAGACTCTCCACATCTGAAATGAGACATATGGCTCTTGGAAATGGCTAAGGTTGAAAGTCGAGCCGAGCCAAGCCGAGCCGATACGGCTCGGGACATTGTGATTTATCTTGCGCCGTCGCTTAAAGTGATGACGTGGACCATGTAGATCATTCTCAGATAATAATTGTCTTTTTCCCATAATTTTGTGTACTAATTTATTTATTTTATTTTTTGAAAGGCTCTGTACTACAAATTACAATATCGGCAAAAATCACCTAAAACAGTTTGAGAAATAACAAAGAAGTGCAGTTCAAGTGGTAAGATATTTTTTTTCCGATAAAAATGTTAAGAGTTCGATATATGTATGGTAGTCTACTGATAATGTAATTAATGATCGGGTCAAAGGTCACGAATTCGAATCTATCATCACGCGATATTTAAATTTCCTAATAATGTTCAATTAAAAAAAAATTTAGAGTTCGATACATACGTATACGTGTAAACTCAATAATAAAAGTATTTGAAATTACATTTTAAATTTTAAAACTACCTTAGGTCTTGCAGACATGATTTCTATAGTTACAATTAACTGTACAACCTATTAAAAACTACCCCTCCCTCTTGTTATTCATGACACCTTTTTTTTCTGGGCGGGAGTATTAAAGAGAAAGGAATTAAAATTTAGGAAACAAGATGGCGTTTTTTGAAATTTTCAGTCATATATAATATGATATTTTCTATGTCCACGAAATAGTTGTCACTTTTGCTATTTAAGTTTGTCCACGAAATGATTGTCACTTTTGTTACTTCACACACATTTATTGTAGGACCTCACTCCACTCACAACAATATTCATTATCCACTACTAGCTACCATTTTTTTAAAATATGTGTCGTTCACAATGTGACAACCAATTCGTGGACGAAGGGAGTACAAAATTGAAAATTGAATTATACTGTTGAAATACTGAAATAATAAATAAAATAAGTACAAATAGTGAAGTAAGTATTAGAACCGGGCTACTCGTTCGTGCAAATTCAAATCCAAATCGAACAACAAAAAGCTTGACTAAGAGTTACGATATTAAAAATACAAAACACAAAATAATATTACAGCAAACAATTAAAACAAATTCAAATAGAAGTCGTCTGAAGGAATCCTTCTGTCCGCAAGATGAGAAACGCTCCGATAATACTCACGGATTGGAGGCTCGTCTCCAAAGGTAAACGACTTTCCGTATCGTATATAGTAGCACCAAAAATCTACGAGTCCCGAAGAATTGAACTTGGACGAGAAACTGAGCTTGACTATATGATAATGCAATTTCGTGTAACAAATAGATAACGAATTTTTCTATTCTTAAACCATGGAAATGAGATACTCCCTCCGTCCACGAAATGGTTGCCACTTTTGCCATTTAAGTTTATCCACAAAATAGTTGTCACTTTTGCCATTTAAGTTTGTCTACGAAATGCTTGCCACTTTTGTTACTCCACTCACATTTATTGTGGGACCCTTGCTCCACTCACAATAATACTCACTATAATTCACTATTACCTACCATTTTCTTAAAATCCGTGTCCCCAAGAATATGACAACCATTTCGTGGACGGAGAGAGTATGATATATAGACTAGATCAACATGGAGGGATTAATACACAATAATGTGTAATAACTAGCCAAGATGGCTGATACAAAGGTTGTAACATTAAAAATCATTAACCACATATTTAAATCTGGGTGCTACACCTTGACCACTATTTAGGCTCATCAAATTCGTCAATTTCGTTTTTGAAACTTAATTGTGGTTGTTACAGATAAACTGAACCATCTGTATGGCCAAAACGGTCCATTCTGGTTGAGGTGCACACCACCTGTTGGGTCAAACTGATTTAGCCTCAATTTATTTTTATTGGGCTAGACCCAAATAACAATAATAATATTCAATAGAGTAATAATATTTGGATACAATGTGGCCAGCCACACGCATGGAAAAATGAAAGTTGACTGTAAAAATAGAAATAATCACATTTTCCTCTTAAGGTTTATGCTTCTTAATTAGGATATATTTCCATTTTCAAAATCTATATTACCATTTTTAACGCATGTGCCTGATCACAGTGTGTACGAATATCGTTACTCTATCCAATAATACTCTAGTTGAGATGCACACCACATTGCATGAGACATATCGAAAAAGGAGCATTTGCTATTAGTTTCAGCATCGAAAAGCTCGCGCTGTTTGCTATGCCAACATAATTTTTTTTTAATACACCAAAATGAGATGAAAAACTGAAAATAGTTGGATGAGTTTTGGCCACAAAATATTAATTCAACAAATTAGATGTGGAGTCGTGGTCCTAGGAAAGGGTTGTTCTTACCCGCGCGTTTGATCTGAACTGTCATTTTCTCTACAGAAATTCATGCTGGTTAATTAATTAGTTTGATCATTAATTTATAATGTCACGTTATGATTATCATTTTTTTTATCTAACTGTACAGTATGACCACTAACACCAATTATTCAATTTTTTACTAAAAAGTGAATTTATTGTTGATTTGAATTGTGTATATATATGATATATCATGAAGAAACAAAAATATCCGTACCAAACTTCAAATAGCGATGGCGAATTATCTCGTCAATTATTAATTAGGCGGCCATTATTCAAAATTGACAACAAAGAAGGTCCAATGGAAATACTAGCCACAATTGTTTTTCTTATTTTCCCAATTCATGAATCTTCTTTTGCATTCATGTTTGTCGTGGTCTACATAATAATAATTCATGTTAAATCAATGCTAAGTTTTTGATTAAACATATTTATCTTAGAAAAGAATCAATGTAGACATAAATATTGATTTAAACTATAAAAAAAATGCTTATTTGATTTTTTAGTTACAACACAAACACGCATAACTTGAACACTCAACCTCAAGGTCGGAAAGGAAGCATATTACTACTTGCGCTTCTATGTCAATACTTGTATGTTATTGTGTGACAACAATTATTAAGTTAATTTTGTGTTAATGATGCTTTATTAAATTCTGAAGTGTTCGTTTGATAAAAATATTAAGAATCATATGTAATAAATAGGGGATTTTCAATTAAATAGCTAAACTACTCAACTTTTTTCAATTATATTCCAAATTAATAAAATTATCAATTAAATGACAGAAAATAAACACATGAGTTAACTGAAATACCACACAACTAATCTATGGAGTGTAAGTAAAGTCATACAGAAAAATGCATGTGAATAGTTATTTCTAGCCGCCAATATGTATAATTTGTTTGTTTTTAAATATGAAATTACAACTATACAACAACATAAAATGGGATGTAATTATATTTATTCACATCATTTCACCTTCCGATTTTTGCTGGAAATGGGTGGAATACTTGATTTATGTCCAATTTGGTTAAGTTTTGAAGGATTTGGAATTGTGGAATTCTAAATAAATTTATCGTGTGACACCTTGAATTTTCGTCGCTGGAAGTTTGAACCTAGAATATTATTTTGAGATTTTCAAAAGTTTGACCATTTAACTGATATTTTTAATAATTTGAAATACAATTGTGAAAATTTTAATAATTTGGCTACTTAAATGATATTTTTTATAGTTTGGAATAAAATTATGAAAAGTAGTTATTTAAGTGAAAATTATTCTTAATAAATTAAAATTAACTAATATTCCATACTTTTTAAGCATAGTTATTAAAAGCAAGGATAAAAGAATAGAAACCGATAAGTTTCAATATTTTTAAGAATTAAATATTTTTATTTGTGAAAATAAATATTATAAATAAACGGACGAAAAAAGAAAGATAAACACGAAAGTAGCAATTTATAAAGCCAATTGAATAACAATTGTGGATCCGTGAATAACGACTATTTAAATTGATCATATGTAAGTAGGGATGACAATGTGTCGGGTTTTTGTGGGTATCCGCACTTTCAAAACTCTGATGGGACAAGTTTGGGAAATATTAAATGGTTTTGGGACAGGATTGGGTAGAAACATGTAAACCTGTCACGGGTTTGGGTCGGGTTTGGGCAAATACCTCTGGGTACTCGCTACCCAAACCTATTTATATATATATAAGATGAAAGATATTATATGTATAATTTATCATATAATTACAACTATTAGTATAAATATTATACTCCCTCCGTTCGTCAAAAGTTGTCCACTTTGTTCTGGACACGGAGTTTAAGAAAGTTGATAAAGTAAAAGTTAGTAGGATAAAAGTTAGAAAGTAAGGGTAGTAGATAATGACAAAAAAATAGTGGTATTGACAAAAAAGAGGTGGTATTGACCAAAAAGTAAGAATAAAGTTGTTGGGATGATAAAAGGTAGGAATAAAGTTGATGTGAGATGGGGTCCTTAATGGCAAAGGGTAGTAATATTTGGAAAGAAGAGAGGGTAGTGTAGTACGAAAAGGTAAAGTGGACAGGTTTTGATGAACGGAGGGAGTAATAGATTTAGGATTTTATATTATTTTCTTAACACACACATTCCGTAAGAGTCGAGTCTTTAATGTTTCTCCTCTACTTCTGTTAATGTACTTCTGAAATATGACGATACAACGGCATCTTTAATAATTCATAATCTTCTAGTTATGTTTTAGGATTTTGTAAGTTCGTAGTATTTTGCATTGAGATTAATGTTAGTGAAATTTTCTATTGATGTTTCTATTTTAATAATATTTATAATATTTTGTTATTTGATGTTTACTTTTTAGTATTCGAGTTTTTAGCGGGTAATAAACGGTTATTATCCAACGGATTTGGGTCGGATATAAATTTTAAAATTATTTTTTAATCGGATTTGGGACAGGTTTGAGTTTAAAATTTTTTTACGGGTTTGAATTTAAGAAATGCTTAATAGATGAGTACCCATTGTCATCCCTACATGTAAGATTATCAGCGCACCCAAATTCTCGAACACTTGTAGCATTAGTTTATTCAAAGAATCCCAGCTCGATTGCAAGAATTTTTGGTAATAATCATGAAAAACATCAAAATTTCCAAGTTCGGACAATATTCCCACACTTAAAAAATGTAGAGAAAATTGCAATAATGGCGTTGGGAGGAATATATAATTTAATGCAAGGCTTTAACCGCGGGAATTGCGCGTACGTCTATTTCTAGTATTTTCTGCCCCTTTCTCACCACCACCATTTTTATGCTCGTTTCTTTCACACACATTCTCACCTCCAAGAACACGCACAAACTGCTTCATCCATTCTAGCTGCTCCTCCGAAAATTTGGAACTTTCTCAACCGGGCCTCATTTATGTAAATTTGGTAGGTGAATCCTTCATGTCTCAATCGTTTGCCTTGTTTTTATCAATCAATGACCGGAATATTTCATGGGTTTTATCATTTATGTAGCAAAGATTTTAGCTTTTTGATTATCTGTGTTTGCCTATTTTGATTATTTGAATGATTTCTTGGGTTAAAAAGGTTGCTTGTTGGTTTGTAACTCCTTTAGTTGAGGTGGGCTACCTGCAAAATTTGTTCTTTGCTGAGATTTAGCAAAAAAATTAATTTGGGCTATAATTTCGTGTGGTTTTGGAAGTTTCTTGAAATGGGATTGTGATTTTGTTGGTGGGGTTTTACAGGAAAGGAGGTTGGTGGAGGGAGGTTCCAAATATGATATGAATTGCTGAGCAGCTTTATTTATCACTCTGGACAATTATATATTTGTAGTGTGTTGGAATTTGGAAAGACTGAAAGCAAGAAAAGCAGGCTGTGAAGCTCTGTTTATTATTAGGTTTTGGGGTTTATTGATTTGGGATCGATCGTTGCTTTTGCTGCTGCCGGTTGATTATGGCTAATCCAATGTGAAATTAGTGTTTTTGGGGGATTTTATTGTTGTGAGGAGCTCTATGTTAGAGATGTGAGTGATTTGGTCGAGCATACGATCTGAATACGAGGAGAGGAGGCGAATCACGACAGTATTAGGCTTACCAGGATTAGTAAGAGTTCGTTGGAGTGAGGGTTTTGATCTGACAATGGCTTCTCTTAATTGCTTTTGCCCTGCTTGGAAGAAGAAGAAGAATAAGGTGAGTGTCTCATGGAATTTGTGTGTGTGCGTGTCCATGCATTCGTTCACTTTGTGTTGTCTCTTTTGTGTGTGTTCTGTAACTGATTTTGATTTGGTTGTAGGGAGAGAAGGAGCATTTAATGGATGTGTGTGTGTGCATTTGTTCACGTTATGTTGTCTTGTTTGTGTGTTTCTTGAACTGGTTTTAATTCGGTTGTAGGGAGAGAAGGAGCATTTAATGGATGTGTGTGTGTGTGTGTGTGTGTGTGTGTGTGCATTTGTTCACGTTATGTTGTCTTGTTTGTGTGTTTCTTGAACTGGTTTTAATTCGGTTGTAGGGAGAGAAGGAGCATTTAATGGATGTGTGTGTGTGTGTTTGTTTGTGCATTCGTTCACGTTGTGCTGTCTCGTTTGTGTGTTTCTTGAACTGATTTTGATTTGGTTGTAGGGAGAGAAGGAGCATCTTGGGCTATCTGATGATGAGAAGAATGTCAATGCTCTACACGTGAAGCTTGATCATCTCCAAGAATCTTCGGAAGCTACTGAGCCGAGATCAACATCTTTTAGTGTTGCTGTTCCTTTCCGTATTGCAGGAAATTCTAGGTGCAACGTCAAGGTGATGAACCATGAAAGCCCCGCAGCAGCTGATTCTGTTGAGGCGGACTATGAAGGGGGAGACGAGCATGATGAGACTTATCGGTTGGAGAGGGATTCTGAATTTAAGTTTCAGGCATGTTCTGGAAATCTAAACCGTGCTAAGAGTTCCAGCTCCTTGGATATAAACGAGGGCAAATTCAATTTTCAAGCATGTTTTGAGAATCCAAATGAAGAGAAAAGCCCAATGCTACGAGAAGTGAATTCTTCATGCTCCTTGAACATTGATGATGATCATGAAAACAGCAACACTGAAGTAATGTTTGAGATGAATGCAAGTGGTCATCTAAGTGATCCGGGGATTGGTAAAGCTCGATTCTGGGCTTCTCCGGAGCTGAAGCGTTCGTGCTCTAATTTGGCGATAAGAAGTGCCACTCTCGAGCTTGAAATTTCAAAGTGTAAATCGTACGAGGATATGCAGAGAATAGCTGAAATGCACTCAGGGGATCATTTTGCAGGTGACGCAGCAAGCACTACTTCCATTAGGACGCATTGCAGTGCCGATAAGGTGATCTTGAAGAAGCATTCTTCGAGTCAGATACTTCCTTCCGGGAGCAAGAAATTGTGGTGGAAATTGTTCCTTTGGAGCCACCGGAACTTACATAGAACAGCTAGTATGAAGCCACTTCTATCTGAAGTCAAGCCTCCTCCTGCCAACCAGCATGGTGGATACTCGTCGGATACTTTAGAACCTAAACATGCCACCGGCACAAAAGAGTCGACTGAGAGGGGCAAGCGCAGCATAGATGATAAGAAATGGGATGGATTTGACGGGCTTTCCGGCATGTGGCCTCAAAATCAGTGGCTTGCTTTCCCCCCGGACTCGTCTCCTCTATGGAGAGTCGATGAGTGGGTGAAAGAAGCTTCATCGCAGCCTCCTTGTCTAGTGGACAACGATGATCACCACTCCGATGATGATATCCCCTTCCCATCTTCTCCGGAGAACGTCGCACTACCGGCAAGAGGCTCTACTCATTTGTCTCGACCGGATGAAATCTCACACGCCAATACTGTCATCCGCTCGCTCAATACTAACTCGTCCGTGGCTCACATTGCAAGCCTCGGACTTGCAGCGATCCCCTCGATTTCACTCTTTTCCAGCCTTCGATCCGTCAACTTGTCTGGCAATCTTATAGGTATATATATGATCTTCATAATTCCTCAAGAAATCACATTAGTTCTTTTTTTTTTTTGAGCATAATCACATTAATTTCATAATGGCTTAAATTGATTTATGACTTTCCTATTTCAGTTCATATAACTCCAGGATCTCTCCCAAAGGGTCTCCATGTTCTTAACTTATCGAGGAACAAGATAAGCACGATCGAGGGTTTGAGGGAGCTGACTCGTCTCCGTGTGCTCGACCTCAGCTACAACCGGATCTCCAGAATCGGTCAAGGTACGTCGTCTCGAGTTAAAATCAGACAGATAATAGACACTCCGAGCTATATACAAGCTAACACGTCGTTCTTGAACAGGGTTGTCGACGTGTACCCTCATAAAGGAGCTCTATCTGTCGGGGAACAAGATAAGCATCGTGGAAGGGCTGCACCGGCTCTTGAAGCTGAGTGTTCTAGACTTGAGCTTCAACAAAATCACCACAGCAAAAGCATTAGGCCAGCTTGTAGCCAATTACAACTCCCTCATAGCAGTCAATCTCTTGGGAAATCCTATTCAGAGCAATATGAGTGATGAATTGTTGAGAAAGACACTCTGCGGTCTGCTACCGAAGCTCGCGCTGCTCAACAAGCAGCCGGTGAATCCGCAGAAGGCTCGAGAGATACGTGCGGACGCCAATGCTAAAGCTGCAGTGCTCGGGAGCAGCAGCGGCTGGAGTAGTCGGAGGAAAGCAGCGAGGAAGGGGTCAGCGACAACGTGGGGCTCGTCGTCGTCGCACAGTGTTCGGAGAAGCGCTGTGAGCACCAGTCAGAAGAGCAAACACAGGTCAAGAAGCCATTCTCGCCATCATTCTACTTTAAAGGACAAGGCTTGATTTTCATTAATTTGCTTTTTAAAGCTGTTGGCCTTTTGTTTTGTTTAATTTGCTTGGTTTTTTAAATTTCAAGCATTCAAGAATGGTTTTGGTTGAGCTGCTCTGTTTCTTTTTTTGTCTGAGCGATTTGCAGCTACTAATGTCAATATGGCTTTCAACTATATAAAGTTGAGAAACAAATTTGTAATCAATATTTAGAAATTAATTATTCTAAATTTAATGATTAACATCACTTTCTCTTTCATGTATAAGAAGTACATGATCTGTATCAACAACACAATTCTATGACATGTCTCTCTCTCTCTCCCTCCCTCTCTCTCTCTCTAGCAATTCAAAAACCATTTTCCCTCCACTCTAAGGAATTCAATCACAAATCACACCTAAACTTCAGCTCCTCTTTTCATTCTTGTTTTTTGCTGCAATCCAACTCCAATTCTTGCAAATCCAATCTCTCAAACCTCATTCATCATCTCATTATTGTTCAATCCCTGCAATCCATCTCCAATTCTTGCAAGAATCGTTTCTCCAAAACCCGATCACACATCACATTCCTGCTCCACCCTGCAATACATCTCCGATTCTTGCATATCCGCATGCTTATACAGTTTCTCGTTGAACACCACCTGCGGATCCTTGTGAGCGAGCTCTCCATCCTCGCCATAACCATCCTTGAGAAACACACACCAATTCATCTGCGTGCCAGCCAGGTAGAACGTCTGAGGCTGCTTCATCAGCATCTCATAGTTATGCTTCGTGAGGCTAAACTCCTCCTTGAAATCCACAATGTTGTGTATGTACGCTCTCTTCTCCAACGTCAAGCTCAAGAACTCGTGGATGATCCCCACTCGATACTTCTGTGCCTCCAACGTCCATAAATCGAGCTTGCTTCCGTCTGAATATGGTGAAACCAATGGCAACGTGTTCAGCAAGTTCAACTTCCTCTCATCCTCCAACTCCAGCTCCAGCTTCCTACCATGCTTCACTGGGAATCGAAACGCCTTCTTCACCTTCTCTTCATCGGCCAAGAATTCCTTCTCCAGCGCGCTCACTGCCAACGAATCGTCCCAATTCACGAGCTCAAGAATCCTTTTGCCATCATCCTCAACAATTACTCGAAAATAATTAGGGTAATTGGAAATTTTATCCCTAAAATCCTCTGGAATCCCAAACAATAGCCGGTTGTGATAAATTGTGCTTAACGGAATCCTCTTATTCACCGACATCATTAGCAGCTTCCTAACGACGTCAACTCTCTGTTGCTCGGATTTGAGAGCGATATCTCGCTCCTCGCGGAGCAATCCGTCCATGAAATCGGTGAATCCGAACCACATTTTGTCGTCGGAGTGGCGGTAGGTTTGGAAGATGAGCGGGTGGCGGAGGATAGATTTGAGGACTTTCCGGCCGCGGGGAAACCCTAGCTGCTGGTGGAATTTGCCGGCGTCGTCGAGGCGGAGGACTTGCTCGGGCTGTTTGGAGAGGAATTCTTTGGTTTTGGAGAGGAATCGGAAATGAGCGTCGCGGAGGAGGATGTCCTCGAAGTGGCGGAGGCGATTTGGTTGGGTTTGAATCGATTTGGTTCTAGGGCTTTCCTTTTTCTTGCGTTTTTTTCGGAACTTTTCGGGGGTTTTGGTTTTGAGGAAGGAGGTGGAGAAGAAGGCGGCGGCGGCGGCGGTGGCCGTGGTGGTGGTGGTGGAGGAGAGAATGTGGTGGGGTTTGGACGGGATTACGGTGGTTCTGGTGAAAAGGCGGAGAAGGGCCATGACGGCGGTGATGGCGGGAGAGCAGCGGCGGAGCTCAATGGGGTTTTTAGAATGCGAAATTAAAAGTTCATAAATTTAATAATTAAAATTCGAAAATTACATAAATAAAAAAAATAAAAAATACATAAATTAAATATAACAAAACTTACGTAAAATTCTATATTATATTTTCAAGATTAAGATAATTATCACAAGTAGTAATTTTTTTTAAGAGGTCGGATTCAACCCCCATTAACAATATACTACTCCATCCTTCTAGTTCAGCATGTCTCATTTTTATTTTTGGACATCCCGTTCAATATATCTCATTTTCTCTTAAAAAAATAATTAAAAAATCACTTTATTCACTTTATATTAATTTAAAATCACTTTATATCACTTTAAAAATATTTTATATCACTTTATTAATTAAATACAACACTTTTCATAACTTGTTATAATTATAGCATTTTGTCGTTTTTTTACCCTTCATCTTAAGTGCAAATCACCAAAATATCAAGTAACTAAGATTTTTTGGTGATTTAATAGTTTTTCAAATTTCTCTACTCTAAGCTCAAACATTTCCACCGCCACTACCTCCGCCGCCGCCGTTAGTGGTAACCAAAAAAATTTTGTGACTCACAAAAAAAATGTGATTGACCAAAAAAAGAAGAAACCGCCACTCCGCCACCACCATCGCTGCCGCCGTCGCCGGCGGTGATCACAAAAAAATTGCTACTCATAATACAAAAAAACGCCACCTATTATCTGCCACCATTGCCGCCGTCGCGCTGTCGTCGGTGGTCACAAAAAAAATTTTGTGACTTAACAAAAAAAATAAAATCATCGCCTCTGCCGCAACCACCAACGGTGGTCACAAAAAAAATGTGATCGACCAAAAAAAACAAAGAAATTGCCGCTTCGCCTCTGCCACCGGTGGTCATAAAAAAAATTTGTCTCTCCAAAAAAAATGTGACTGACCAAAAAATGTGCCGTCAGAGAATAGGCGTCGGTTTTTTTTTTTGGGTGAGTCATAATTTTTTTTTGTGACTATCGTCGCCGCCGGTGCCAGTGGTCACAAAAAAAAATTGTGACCCACCCAAAAAAAATGTGATTGACCAAAAAATGTGGCGTCAGAGATTAGGCGGTGTTTTCCTTTTTGGGTGAGTCACAAATGTTTTTTGTGACCGGCGGCGGCGATGGTGGCGGCGGAGCGGCCGTTTCTATTTTTTTTTTCTTTTGTCAGTCACATTTTTTTTTGTGACTACCGGCGCCGCGGCGGCGACGGCGATGGTGGTGGTGGCGCGGCGGCCGACAGGCGGTGACATTGACAATTCACGTTTTATAATATGTTAGTTCACATTTTATAAAATGTGCTCGAAAATACAATTATTAACGTTGAAAATATTGTGAAAAAGATGAAAGAGGAGCAAAAAAGTTCAAAAGTGCTAAAATTATTAGAAGTTATGAAAAGTACTAAAATTTAAAAGTGATAGAGGGGAAGTGCTATTTTGTAGTAAATTCCTTATAAAATTACCTTAATATATATTATTGGTAGCATTGGCTGTTTGGCTTCTAAAACATGCAGTATATATAATTAAACAATAGAAATTTATTCAACCTAGCTAGATGTAGTTCATAAACAAAGTAATTATTAAGTCAAAAGAATTGCCACACCAAAAAAAAAAAAATGACTTGATCAACATGTGTTGGAAATTGAATTGAACTAAAAAAATAAAAATTCTTCAACTGTCCGCTTTCACAAAAGAACATTTGTGAATCTCACTTATAATAATATGTTAATTTATACATTATGAAATTGTTAAAAACGAAAAAAAAAATCATAAAGATACAAAAGTGATATTTTTATAGTAACTTTTTTCAAAATGATAATCTTTTCTTTTAACATCAAAGTGCTATTACCTTATATTTATCAAAGAAAAAGTTGAGTTGCATGCCTAGATTTTTCAATAAATTCAAGTAGATTTGCCAAGATTCTAATCCCCATCTGCGCCATCAAGATCATCAGAAAATAAACACAAAACTCAAAAAAAAAAAAAAAAATCAATAAACAAGCAAATTTTTATTTTCAATTAAACGTAATTATTATAAAAGATCAAACACAACATATTAAATTATCAAAACAACCCCAACTTTGCCTCAAATGGATGGCATCTGATTTCACCAGATAAAAATCAAGATCACTGACAATAACTCCAGAAATATTATGACTTCATATGAAAATAAACACACACTGAATGCAGAAGTAGAGATGATAGAAAGAATATATATACACAAGCAAATCATTTTTTGCTTATTGTATATTTCTATAAATCCAATCCATCAAAGTTGAGTATATATATGTATGAGTGTACCTAAAAAGAGGCATCAAAAGGAGCACTAGTATATATTCCTATACCTCTCCCACTTACCCTTTCTTTCCCCACCTCTCTCTCGATACACCGTCTCTTACAGACACCTTACGGCTCCACAAGAGCTGTGCGTCGCCAAAAATACAACGCGGTATGCAGTTTCTGCACCATGCTATCGTCTTTCTGTTCAAAACTATCTTTCTCTCCACCATTTCTGTGGAGCTTTAAGAAGGTAGATGCAGTAAAGAAATGAATGTGAATATTATCGTCTGTATTATGAAGATACCCGGCATTTTTTTATTTTTTTTTTCCAGAATCAGCTGGCTTGTCTCTTGAGGAAAGGTTTCTGGCAGATTAGGAGCCTTTCGTTGCTGTTGCTCTCGATCTCCACCACTCGTGCATCCCATTTCAGATGCGTTGTCAGAGATCTTGCAAACTCGATTAGAGGAGTGGTGTCTCTCAGAATCAACCATCCCTGCATTTTTCCCACGTTGATCAGCAAAACAAGAGATTAAGAAACGAGCAGTCATAATAAACGGGGGGCTGTCAACAAAGGTTTAAATTTTTTAATTTGCTTAGATCGATCAAAATAATATATGCCAATCCACCACATACTTTGACGGATTAAACAATTTTGAGCACATTTGATTATGTAATCCTCCAAATACTGCATGCATTTCTATGTGAAGATTCATTGATCGCCATGAAACGCAAACTTAAGACAGGTGATATCATTTGGAACTTAAAATCAAAATTATACCTCTGGACGAAGTAAGCGATCTATCTCAGCAAACATATCTATCATGTGGCATTTTGGCTGCTCAGAGAATTCAAGAGAGAGAAGTCCTTCTGCATGAACTAGATCATACGTTCTCGGATATGATGGAAATGGTTCGCACCTGACAACAGAATACGAACTTTAGTCCATGAAAAATTCAAAGAGGAAAGCTTAACGACAAATTCAATAGAAAGATGTGAATAAAATGATATGCTTCAGATTAAACTATTCATTTTTGTCAAAATGCATGTGTTTTTTTAATTACAAAACATAAACAGTTATCAAATATGATGAGTGCTTAAATAGTATAGAATGCTAAGTTAGTAAAAGATATCCAAGTGAATAGGATAGCTGTACTCAATTCTTCAGCCATCACTATTTTTACACGGTCTTTATTTCTAGAACGGGCAAATAAATGACATACGATTGAAGAGTTATACACAACTTTTCTTCGGGTTTCTGAAGGTTATAAATCTCCAAAACACAAATGACAAAGGAATGCTGTCTCAGTAGAAAGAATGAAACTATGATTAATATGTAATGGAAGGTAAGAGTTACCAGTTATGCAGCACGCCAATAAATCCTCGGTCAACTATTAAAGGGAGACTGTTACGTCCACTTGTAGGGACCACGTTCATAACCCAAACAGATTTCTTAGTTTCTAATAAGGCAGCATTGAAACCTCCCAAATGTGCATTCATGTCCAGCACATTTCTCAGCATGTTATAAGGTGGAGAAGGATCTTCGTCGCCAGGCCTTTTCGGATGATCTGAAAATATGAGGGGTGAAAGCAGAGACCAAAAATCTTGGACGGCAGATTTCCAGTTTATAGAGTCTTCTGCAAACTCTTCTGAGTTGTAGCCTACATGAAAAGAAAATCAATCAGTCGGTGCAGAAAAAAGGTAATATGCGGTGACAGCAGTGTATCCAGCCCACATCGTAGCAGGCTGTTCGAATAAAGCCAACATACTAATAAAAACCAGTAGGTAATGTTAACGTTACCATAACGCTCGAGTTCAGTTGAGCTCAATGCCGCCTGTGAAGGCCATTTTCTCCTTTCTTCGATAGGAACCCAACGGCTTCGTTGAGTCCCTCCAATGCAAGCTGGGAGCGGTCGATAATATGGGGTCTCGATATCACGGCCCTTACTACACAGAGAAAGGGAACCACTTTTCCTGGAAATGCAAGCAAACATTTCATTACTATTATACAACAAAGCAAATGATTCTTCACTTTCAGAGTAAGACAATATTCGTTGAGTTGTAGCAAAATTATTATGTGGCCCTTCTTAAAATATCAGTTGGCCATTATAGGCATGTAGTAAAGATTTTGTTTATTTCATTCTATCTATTTAATGAACATAGCGATATAGCAGCAAGTCCCAAATAATGTTTTTTAAGAAAGAAAAGAAAAAGGAAAATGCCCTTGCTACGATCCGTGCATATTTTAAAATGGTTCTTTCCGCCACAAGGATATACACCCATGGTAAAATTACCTCTTAGAATAACAATTCTTCTTAGTAGTTTTCTTCCATACAACGGTTTCATCTTGCTGTGGGAGCATATCCCAGCAGAGATTTTCTGCAGCCACGCGCACTGTATCCCATTTTTTCAGGTTGGCTTTGTTTCGAAGGGAACGCTGAGAATTTATAATGGGATCAGTCCACACAAAATATCCACCAGGCCGCAACAACCGATCAACTTCAACCAAATAAACGCCATCTGCATCACATGAGATAATACTTAAATTGTAGAAAACTTATTTTGAATCATAATACTATCCTCTATAGATTGAAGAAAATAGATTCTCAATATATTTTCCCGTCTAATCAGGAATGTATCGTTTCTTGTGTAGTAATCAAGTAACTTCTTCAATTCTTTAACCACTAAACAAAAGATGTTTAAACGAAGAAATAAAAATTTTCAAAAAAAAGAAAGAAGAAATAAAAGAAAAACACTAACAGTAACAGAACCAAGAGTACCTTTTGTATCCCAATCAACTCGACATCTTGCGCAATGAATCATGTCAAACGATAGAGAGGGATACGGAAGCTGCTTAGAAGTAAATGAACCAATCATTGCTGGTAGACCCCTTTCCAGAGTTAGCTGAACTTGACTCCCTGACGCCTCGTAGTTTGCTAAACACATAGTTAATAGTTGGTAGGAAGATAAACGGGCCCCGAGACTACCATAACCACATTCTATGTCCAGGATTGTTCTAACCTGAAAATGAAGGAACAAATATATATATTTATATTCCAGAACCCTGAAAATAAGTAATTAAGTATGAAGCACGTCAAAGATATCTACATTTACTTTTTTTCACCGTATAGAGCTGCCTAACATAACAACTCACCGATGCAAATGATCCATCCTACTCTACTTTCCAAATTAGAAGCAGTACCAAATATATGATCAGCTGAGATGTCAAGATCCTGAATGGGGCGTTACAAGTTTAGCTGACTGCATTTTTTATTTTATTTTATTTTATTTTTATTTTTTTGCTCTCAAGTAAATCTGTGAATAAAAGCTTTGCCATGCATCAACATATTTTCAGTGAAAAAAGTTGTATAGTTTTGGCATTCCTCATGACTGACTAAATAGACATAAATCAGCCAAATGCTCGATCACCAGAGTGCTTTCGCTGCTTACATTAAGAGATTCAGGAATTATCATAGTTTCCCGAATCTACTACAATAAGTACATTTCATTTAAAAGGTGCCGAATCAAGCAAAGAAAATATAAAATAATTTTTACTCACTCCAGCTTGTATAAACGAGGACTCGTTTCTTAGCCCAATAATTTCTGCAATTTGATGAGAGTAGTCTTCAACATCAAAGGTCGAAGATACTGAACGGAAGGAAATCTGGTCTTCGTCCAACATCATCATCCTGTAATTACATGATGGAGAAAAGATATCAAATGGAAAGACACCAAACAACACCAGCTTCGATTTCACTAGGAAACAACTCACCGCTCATCAACTCACCTCTTAGTCAAACTTCCAGAAGACAGGACCTCCTGTGCCGTAATATTAACATTTGCAAACCAGATTATATCTTTCCCAGCAGGCCACCTTAGAGGAATCCGATAGTTAACCGGTGGAAGAACCAAGCAGTTTTGCTTCGTCCCGTGCGCACAATGGCGATCGTATTCTTCACCCCCAGAGAATCCTAAAGCAAGATTCTCCGAAACATTGAAGCACGGAACATAATTCTCCGACTCCTGCGAACAGTACTCTAATTCTCTAAACCTTGACGCACTAAGAGAAAGCTCCCCAATTTCATACATGTCAGAGACCAGCTGCTCTTGAAGTCTCCTATATCCATGGAATACTTGTACTCTCGACGTTGAGGCTATAGACAGCGTCCACCAGTAAGAACCGGTAAGAGCAAGAATCACAATGACTACTAAACTGAATTTGAGAACGGAGAGTATCATTTTTTGCCAACTCCTAACAATCCCCGGGCTGAAGGGATCCGATACAAAACCATGCTCGCCTAAACTGTGAGTTGAAGACATATTATTCGCGAAAAGAAATCGAAAAGGGTTTTTCAAAGACAAATGTGTGCTATCAGCACCATTTGGTTGATTTCGATTCACATCTTCCTTCTCCATCCTATCTTTCTTCTGTGAATCCTCAAAATAATCATGATTATTCCCAATTAATCGCCCACCGCCACCCAAAACACCTCGATGAAGAGGCCTCGACATCTCAATCACTACCTAAACAACCCCAGATAGGACTGATCACACAACAGCAAAAGAATCAATACCAAATTAGCAAAAAGGGAAAACAAGAAGAAACCAAAGTGAGATTCTAAAGCAAACTTAAGCATTTTGAATTGACTATTCCCAAATCTGATACTAGATCCTAAAACATCAAAAAATATAGCACACGCCGCGATTTATGGAAAATATATAGATACAAATACATGCCGCGATTTGTGGAGAATACATAGAAATCAAATCTAAACGAGGAAGCTTTTTAGTGTTACATGTGACTTTAACTAAAACTAGAAAATGGAAATACAAAATCCGAATCAAGCAACCAATACAATTAAGGAGATATCTGGCAATTACAACTAAGATTCAAGTCGCAGAAAATCACTGAAATGAAACTGAAGCAACGAACCACTCCCAAAACCATCAATGGCGAACTAAATTCGGAACAAATGAAATCACAGCTCAAGAAAATAATATATACCTCGAAAGATGCAAACTTTGCTAAGAAACAAGAGAAACCTCACTTTCAGCTTATTGTGAGGCAGTTTTTCATGAATTCTCTCACAACCCGAGGTTTATTTGTCTTTTCTCTTAACCCTCCATCATCAATTCATCATCATCCCTTTGATTTCTCACATACACACACACACACACACACTGCCTCCCAAATTCGAATTAGCTTTGGATCACTCGTTACACATTACAGAATGGGAGGCAGCTAGAAAGTAGAGAGATGAAGAAGATTGCTGCAGAGTGTGGAAAGGGTTCCTATATATGAACACAAATTTGGTGGGACTGAAGAATTTCTACTACGGAGAGTGGGAGTGGGATCCAATCTTATCAGAGGTGGCTTAAGATCTCTCTCTCTCTCTCTCTCCTCTCTCTCTCTCTCTCTCTCATTAATGTGGAGTTCGTTTGATTTCTTATTTAAACGTCAATATTAATTTGAGTTAATTTAATTTTCACTTGTGTCGCGCTTTTATGATTTTTTAGATTGGAAAGAATATAAGTACAATCGAAATATTTTAATTTTCTGATATTTATTTTGTTTTCCGTAAAATCTCTATAAATCAATATAATATGATCAAGAAAAAATATTGTTTTACAGTAAAAGTTATTAATTTTTCGAATTAAAATTTAAAAAATTATCTTATATTTAGACCGTAAAAATATATATTAGATAAGTTATTAATTCACCAAAGGTTATACAGTATTTATTTATTAAGGTTACAGTGGAAGTAAATTATAAAAATAAAATAAAAAAATCTGGCATTTAATTATTTTCACGCGTATTGTTGTTTTTTATCATACCGCCTCATGTGAACTTTCCAAGGAGCATTTTTCATGGAATTAAATAATGTATACTTTTTTGGTTTATTAATTAATAATTTAATATTGAAAAGTAGTGTCAGAGAAGTTCATGAATCGGTCTGAGGTTTTCTTCATCAAGTAAAATATTTTACAGAAGTGGAAATTTTCAGCAATTATACATTTTAGTTATGGAAAAAGCACATGTAATTAACCATTAAAAACAATTAAGTCTCGACATCTTTATGAAGGAACAATAAAGTGCACATGATTAACGATGTAACTATAATTGTGAGCATTAATAAGTAAGTTCAATCACATTAATACAAAGTCTTAAAACAGGGTTATATACCTATATAAGATGTTGGATTCTCTCTCTACCAAAAATTATAGAAATGCATTTCTCTCTCTAAGAAAATATTATTTTCTTGTATTTTAAACGTGATTAGTTTTTTTTTTTTAAATGCTCGAGTTACGTCATATTTTGAGTAGCGTAGACTAAATTGGTAACATAAATAAGATAAGGACAAAAACGTATACACATTTTAGATCTTCATGTTTTATATTTACATCATATTTCGGATATTAGAAATAAAATAAAATTAATTGTTTGGACGGATAAGGAATTGCATGGACTTGTCTATTGTAGTGGCCCCGCCAAGTGTCAAAACTTAAAAAAAAAATAAAAAAAAATAGAATATTTATTTTTACATTATTTTTTTTTATAAAATGCATTTAATATTCATTTCCGTGAAATTAGTTAGATGTTGCCTAATCGTCTTAATTAAAAAAACACGCTATTAATGGTTAATTAAGAGACTACTTAGTCTATTCAAATAGAATCCATATTTCGAGGAAAACAAATCTAAAATTCTCTAACAACGCGGAATTTTATTTTTTATTTTGACTTGGGGTGGAGGAATAATAGGGTTGAATCCTATAATAATGAAATCGTCTTTGAATATACCAAAAGTGTATCTCGATTTAAAAGATGAAATCAAATTTGAATTCAATGTAGCTTGACTTTGAGTATGAATTTATGAAGCAAATGTGAATTTGAACTTTAGTATGTACATATAAAAATTATTATTTTCAGTTTTTTTGGAAATGACTTCATGGTAGAATGGACTGTTTGGGACTTAGAAGTCTCAGGTTCAATGTCTATTAACGTCTCTATAGGTCGAACCTATCACATCTGTACTGAGTTTATCCAGAACGATCAAAAATAGCGGCGGCGGGTTCTCACGAATTCAAAAAAACAATTATTATTTTCAGTCATGCAATCAAGGGGGACGTTTTTAATATACTCCAAATTCATAATTTGGATATATACTTATATAATGATTATACATAAAAATTTCTTTTATATCCAACGTAGTCGACACATTTGTACGTATTATGAAGTGGGTATATTCACCAACCTTAATAAATGTGAGCAATTCCAAAATAGTCACAATCAAATAACCCATCATCCAATAAAAGCTGTAATATTTAGGATAACGTTACACCAACATCAAAATTTCAATGATGACATTTTAATTTATTTTTTCCGGCGACATTAAGAAAAATAAATTCTATGATGACTAGAGCAATTAGTGATATAAAATTGTACAATTTGCATAGTTCCATAAAATTATTTTGAATTTATCGCTTTTGAAAATTTAAACTCCCATTTAAAGTGTTATTGGGTTGTTAATAGAGTAAAGGATTAATTAATTTTAAGGTTAATTGCCTATAAAGGCACATTTTTTTCACAAATTTATAATTTTAGCATGATTTTTTTTCACTGGCAATAATAGGCATGACCTCTCAACTCATTGCAATTCAGAGCATATTTTCAACTTCCGGTGATCAAAAAGATGACGTGTAATTTTTTAGTGACATGGCATTTTAACTATTTTTGATGTGGCATTTTTATTTATTTTTACTAAATAATTTTTTTCTTATATTATACTCTTTTTTTCAATAATCCAAATTTAAACTCGGCGCCATAAACTTAGTTTATGGCTATTGGCTATGGCAATGCCTCGAGTAAAATTTCTTATCATTGTTTGACCCTTTAATTTATTTAAATTGAGTTTAAATTTGGATTATTGAGAAAAGGGTATAATATAAGAAAAAAATTATTTAGTAAAAATAAATAAAAGCCACATCAGCAATGAGTAAATGTCACATCAAAAATAGTTAAATGCCATGTCACTAAAAAATTACACGTCATCTTTTCGATCATCGGAAGTTGAAAATATGCTCCGAATTGCAATGAGTTGAAAGGTCATGTCTAGAATTGCCAATGAAAAAAGGTCATGCTAAAATTGCAAATTTGTGAAAAGTTGTGCCTTTATAAGTAATTAACCCTTAATTTTTAACCGCGTGTAAAAAACGAATAATCTAATTTTTTATATATGAGTTTTATTTTTTTTGAAGAAATATATGAGTTAATTTATATTTTCATTAGTTAAGCCAACTTAAACCAAGTTTCACGTCTGAGAACTGAAAAGTGATTGGTTTTGACTAGTTTTATTTTTTAGATCTGTTTAGACTTTAGTTGTTTGTTAAAAACGATTTTCAAAGAATCTTCTTTTTATTGGGGAATATTTTTTAGGAGACTTTTTTTTATTGGAGAATGAAATTTAAAGAACCGTGACTTACACGGATCCATTTTAGATAGAGCTAGTTTTTTTTTTTTTTTTTTTTTTTCAATGTTAAGGTCGATTCAGATTTTTCAACAAACCAAATTCAGAAGAATTATTAACTAAAATAATTTTTCATTATTAGGTAATTATTTAAGGGAAGGGACCTAGCAACCTAATTACTAATCATATAAATGAGAGAAATACTACTAACTACAAACTTATTTGTGATATAGTCAAAAATACCACAAACATTTTGTATATTATTTTTAAATGGTTAAATTAAATACCACCATAATAGCAATGGACAACTGATTATAGTTAAATTAAATACCATTATAATATATATATATATATATATATATATTCGGTCACACTATGACCGACCACACAAGCTAAAAATGGTAATATAGGTTTTGAAAATGGAAATATATTTTAATTGGAAAGCATAAACCTTAAGAGGAAAATATGATTATTTTCATTTTACAATCAACTTTTCTTTTTTTACGTGTATGGTTGGTCACAATATAGCCGAATATCATTACACTATATATTACGACGAAAAGAAAAATAAAATATAATTGGAATTCCGCATGGAGAAGTAGCCCATATATGAAACGTGCTGAAACCGATTTAACATTAAATAGATCACCGACTCCCAGTCGACAACAATTCAAGTTTAATTGATTAACTTGACGTGACACTAAAAATATTTCTTTTTTTTTAAATCTAATATTATAAAACAGGAGGGTAAATTTATCATTCTACTTGATTTTTAATAGTAATTTTTAAAACCTTTTCCAATTTTTGATGAATATCATATCTAAATATAACATAAGATCAAAATTCGTTGCACCGGCCACAATATTCTGCAGGTTGTCACAAAATAATACATAAGAATCATTAACATTCTTACATTAATACTCGATAAATTAATAATCTTTTTAAAATAACAGTATTTTTTTCAACCCCGTTTATAAGATTACCTTTTAAATTTTAATTCGATAAATTAATAAACTCTATAAATTAATAATTTTATTTGATTCTGACTGTATTACTTTATAGGAGTTTTAATGTACTAACTATTTTCCAAAGAAAGAGATATTTTCGAAAAATATTACTTATTATTTTTTTGGACGGATCAAAATATAATTGAAAGTCGTATTAGAATGATGTTTTTTCCCAACATACTAAAATATTTGGATGGGCCCATGTCTCAAGTAGTGTAAAAAAATAAGAATATAGTACGTTTCTACCTTAACATAGGATAGGATAATGAAATTCGGTAACGAAAAAAAAAAGACAAAAAAGAAATTCCCTGCCCTTGCGTGTAAATTGGTGGTAAATTGCAATAAATATCGAAACACTAAATTCAGAAATCGACATTTCTTATCTCAACCAGCAAAATAATCTGCTGTCTTCACTCGTTTATAATTTGTGCCTTTTTCTCTCTGCGGTCTGTCATCTTGTCTAGCTCTACTTTATTTAAACCCTTTTTATTCGACATTCATATTTTTTTTTAAATCTTGAAGTCGACTAAATTAATAATTAAAGAAAATAATAAGAGAAAATTGGTATAGAAGTATAAATTCCAACATAAATTTTTGCTTTATTTTGGATGACGAACTTTTTTACTTGGCGTGTGTCTGTTGTAAGTTAGTACTCAAACTTTGAATTTATTGTACTAAAATTTTGATTATTTATAGTATATAAATGCCTTTATTTAATTTTATTGGAGAATGATAACTAATTATTAATTCAAGTATCAATGATAACTAATTAGGTTAGAAGACTTGCTTGTCATTTTCGATTATTGATAATCATATATTTGTAGTATCTTAGAGCATCACAAAACTTGGGTATTATTTTCTAATTTGTCATGCAACACTTATATCTAGAAATCAAAATTCATTTTTTTTGGTAAATAAATGATATTTATTAACCAAATGGGCAGTTAAGAACAAACGAATACAACTAAAAAACTCAACCAATCTCAAAACAAAACTACCAACAGATCAGGTTGCAAGCATGCGTTTAAGTTTAATATCCTTGTTGCAGCAGCAAGCTATGATGAGTTGGCTTTGGCGAGCCACGTGTTCCAGCTCACACATCCTCCACGAAAAACTCTATTATTTCTTTCCCTCCAGATATTGTAGATAACCACACAAAGAACGATTTTGAAGAGCTTCTGCTTGCCATTTTTCGAGCCACAGTTTGCAATCATAACTAGTTTCTCCTTCTCCCATACTGCACTAGCTCTATATATTCCACCCAAACTCTTAACTTTCATCCAAACTTTAGCAGAATATTCACATTGGAAAAGGAGATGGTTTTGTGACTCATCTTCCCGACCACATAACTTGCAAACTTGATCTACCTGAACTCCAAATCGTGCAAGCCTATCACAAGTCGCCAGCCTCCCAAGCATAAGAAGCCACGTTATAAACTGAAGCTTGGGGGGGGGGGGGGGGGGGGGGCAAGATTATTGCATATCATTTTGTTCCAATATACTTTCTGAGCATGCCTCTCAAGACTGTATACAGTTTTCTAATAGAGAAGTTACCTTGTGTAAGCATATTCCGACCCTCTCCAGTGCATACAGAGTATCTCTTGACTCTAAGATCTTCCTCACAACCCATAAGGCTTGTGAACGAATCCTCATTGAAGCAATGTTCTGCCTTTTAACATAGTATTCATGAATCCACTTGATCTAGATTTTGTCTTTCTTCAGAGCTAGGTTCCATAGAAGCTTGCAGATGGTAGCTTTGTTCCATAGCTGCATGTTAGTCAAGCTCCAACCTCCTGCATGTTTAGGCAAACAGAGTTACTCCCATGCAACCAGTGCTCTTCTTGATACTCCAGAACCCCAGTCCAAAGAATAGTTCTACATGCAGCTTGGATAAGCTTGATAACTTTTTGAGGGATAAGGAAAATTTGACACCAGAAAGCTTGCATGCCAAATAAGACAGATTTAATAAGCTGGATTCGACCAGCATAGCTCAAGAGTTTAGAAGTCCAATAGTCTATGCTAGATAGAATTTTCTTGATCAGAGGATCACACTGAGCAATAGAGAGCTTCTTGGTAGACAAGGGGACCCCCCCACGTATATAAATGAAATCCCCTTTCACTATTCCTAATTCATCTAGAAGTTGCTGTTGAGTTTGAGCATTGACACCTCCAAAATAAATACAACTTTTAGCCTGATTTGCTATAAGGCCTGAGGCCTCAGAGAATTTCTGAAAAGCAGTATATAAATGCCTAACAGAAGGAGCATCGCCTCTTGTGAAAAGCAAAAGGTCATCAGCAAAACACAATTGCATTAACCCTAGTTTTTTGCATCTTGGATAGAAATGAAAGTATGAATTTGTTCTGAGCTCCAAGAGACATCTATGTATATTTTTACATGCTTACTACAAACAGGTAAGGTGATAAAGGATCACCCTATTGAAGTCCTCTTCTTGCTAAAAAAAGGAGTTGTAATCTCCCCATTCACATTGATAGAATAGCTGACAGTAGATACACACTTCATTATCCAATCAACGAATTGATGAGGAAACCCAAGTCCTAACATTAAGTGTTGTAGGAATGGCCATTCTAAAGAGTCATAAGCTTTTTTTTTATCATTTTTGATCGTGCAACGATGAGAGATACCCTTCCTAGTATAGCTCTTAATTAGTTCATGACTAAGAAGTATATTGTCAAAGATATGTCTTCCCTTCACAAAAGCTGACTGATTTGGACTCACCACTGTATCCAACGCACATTGCAATCTATTTGCCAAGACTTTAGAGATGATTTTATATAGAACAGAGCAACAGGCTATAAGCCTAAAGTCTTTGACTGCACTAGCATTAGGAATTTTTGGAAGCAGAGAAATAAGAGTGGAATTGACAGTCCTAGGCATATAGCCTGTAATAAAGAATTGCTTAACATCTTCAATTACCTCATTACCCACAATATCCCATTCTACTTTGAAAAAGAAAGCATTATAACCATCAAGACCAGGGGCTTTATGCGAGCTCATGTTGAAGAGAGCTCTTTTAATCTCATATTAGTGATATCCCTGCAAAGAAATTGTCTCTGTTCAGTTTCAAGTTGAGGCCCTCTCTCAATTACACATCTATCCACCACTGGAAGTTGCACAACTGCACTTCCCATCAAACTTCTATAGAATCCTGTGATTTCCTCTTTGATCTGAGACTGATAAGTACACCTTGCTCCATCCTGTGTGATTAGTAGTTTAATAGCTTTACCTGTTTGTCTGACCTTGGCATAGGCATGAAAGAATTTGGTGTTAGAATCACCTAATTTAAGCCAATCATTCCTGGATTTCTGCTGCCATATGTCTTCTTCAATTTGGCTCCATTTCTGCACTTCACTCAGAATATCTTTCTATTTCTGAATATGATCCACATTAAACTTATCTTGCATCAAGAGTTGTTGAGTCTCTGCTAATTCCTTTCTCAGCAGTTGTAGTTTCTCATTGATATTTCTGTAATGAAGATTATTGAGCTGGTTGAGTGGTCCTTTTAGCTACTTCAATTTATACCAGATATTAAGCAGACCATTCTTGTGCTTAAATTCATTCCAAGTGCTCTGGAGAATAGTTTTGAAATCAGCATGTTCAACTAGTACATTCATAAATCTAAAAGGAGCTGATCACTAGTTTTACTTAGCAAAATAAACCGCACTTTATCGGGTTATTGTAGCACTAGTAACGAGTATCGTATCCTCAAGGACTATTGGATCGAATTTATATTGAAAACGAAATTTATGCACCTTCCTACTATTCAAACTATTCAAACAACATGATTGGTTATTCATTCAAACATTTAAAAACAAGATCAAAGCAAGTAAGCAAATGAACAATCAAATTCAATTAAGGAAACAATTAAAAACGATTAAGGAACAACTTGGAACAAAGGTTGGTTCTAGGGATTCAATCCGATTCTGAATAGCTTGATCACAACTTCCTAATTCATGCAAACCGTTTTAATCCTCTAATTAAGAAGCAATCACCGTATTATTCACTAATCTCTCTCAACAATTAGCAAAAAGGGATCATTCTATCGACTCTCTCGGCTAAGACTCGAGATGATACAACAACTCCATAAAGCACAAGGATCATAAGCTTCCATGCATTAGATCATCACCTACTAAGTCTCAAATTAATACATGAAGTGCAATTTTGAATTCCATGCAAGTAAAAACCTATCAAGAATTTCTACAAGCACTTAGCATGCAAGAAAGGTGATCAACAATTCCCACATGAAAATAAACACCAAATCCACAATTAATTAGAAGAAGGTAAGAGAAATCAACAAGCTACGATCAATCCATCATCAAATCATCATAAATCCCCAAAACCAACAAGGAAAATTAGCTAGACGTGAAAGAAATCAAAGCAACATAAGGGAGAAATGATTGCATAATAGAAAAACTAGGAACCCAATGTTGAAATCTTCAAATACTCTTCAACTCCAACCTTAATCCACTAATACAATGATGAAAAGTGTTTAAAACCCTAATTGGAAACTATTTGAATGAGAATCTAAGCTAAGGATGGAAGAATACACGTTTTGGGGTTGTCCCCTCATATATATAGAGAGAAAAAACTGCTAAAAAAAGTTAAAAACGCGAAAAGGGCAAAATCGTCCATTTTTGGACAAAAGTTACAAAATCGGCGGTTGGGAGGGTGAAAACCGGTGGTCCAGGGCCCAAAATCGACAGTCCGGGCCCCAAGCGCCGGTTCACCCGCCGATTTGGGGTTTTGCCTTGGTTGCGACTCCCGAGATTTCCGGCGGTCCACCCGGCGGTTCACCTCTGAACCACCGATTTTGGAGCTTAAACCGCCGATTTTTGGTTTTCAGGCGCCGATTTTCGATTTCTTCTCCTCTTCGCTCGGTTTTTTACTTTTCTGTCCCGTTTCTTCAACTACGCTCTTCTACGGCCTTTTCATTACGGCTTAACATCCCTTGCTTGACCTACACACATGTACAAAACTCCACCAAACGTAAAATCAAACCAAATATCGAAATTCATCCAAAACATATCACAATTAAAGGTAAATCAAGGCAATTAGTGATACAAAAACATGTTTAGTTGCTACAAAATGGATGTTTATCAGGAGCAGATCTAAACCCCTCTTCAATTTCAAAACTGAGTAATTGAGGGCAGTGGTCTGAGACTCCTCTCTCCAAAACTTCCACCACAATAGAGGAGTATGCACTAAGCCAAGCAGTATTAGCAAGACTTCTATCAAGCAGTATTCAGTTGAGAATGAAAGTATCACCTATCATTCTCAACTGAGATAAATCATTCAGTTGAATACAATTCTGAAAGTCTCTAGTATCTGATTCAGTAACAGGATTTCCATGTAATGTTTCCATTGGACTATGCACTATGTTGAAATCCCCACCAATAAGCAAAGGCTCATCACAAGAAGCACAAGTTGCAGAAATAAAGTTCCAGAGGTCTTTTCTCAGCTCAGGAGAGTTAAAAGCATACATAGCAATTAGATGGAAAGATTTACTAGAGAAAATATTATCAACTACACAGTGAATAACTTGAGCATGTTCTTGTTTTAATGTGATCGCTAATTTCCTAGGGTTCCACCACAACCAAATTCTCCCATTCACAGCTTGTGAGTAATTGTGAATGAATTCCCAGTGTTTATTGATCTTCTTTATAGTTTTTTCGAATTTCACCGCCTTTACTCTTGTCTCTAACATAACAATAATGTCTATTTTCTTTCTCTGAACTCTTTTTGCTTGAGGGGCTTGTTACAGCCCCTCACATTCCACATAACCAGTCTCATGAGGAAACAAAGGGGAAAAGATCTCCGCCCTCTAATTCAGTTTCCAGTTCCTGCTCATTTGTTTCATCAAGAATTTGGTATGAATTCATAACCTGCATTGGTGTGTTCCCTTCTCTTACTACTTGGCTGAAGGTTCTCTTAGGTATTGACAAACCTTCCTCCACTGTTTCATTGTAAGCGGTTGATCCACCACCTGAGGCATAGCTTTGGGAATCCACTTCTGTTTCATGTGAGTGGGTTTCTTTTTCTCTTGAGCTAGGCAATCATGGCCTGCAGCTTGGCATGATTTGCAGAATTGAGGAAGCCACTCATATACAACTTTCTGTTCAACCAATCTCCCTTCCTCACCTTCAATATGAATTACATGATGGAGTGGTTGAGAAATATCTACTTCAACTAGCATTCTAGCAAATGAAATTCTCTGCTGATTCATGGTAAACTCATCAGTGCATATAGGCTTACCTAAGCTGCCGATTCTACTCAGAGATTTTAAACCCCAATAGTTTAATGGTAGATTTGGAAGTTGAATCCAAAGGGGAATATCTCGTAGCACTTCCTTCTCAAAACAGAAATTCGATTCTCAGGCTTTCAATATAGCTGGTCTATTAGCAATAGTGTGGGATGTAGCATATAACACAGAATTTCTATCATACATGCTTTGGAAACGCACCACGAAATAACCTTCAACATGATAGAAAATCTCTGGAGTTTTCACTAGACACTGCTTCTCCAAATACGTAATCAAATATTTAATAGTCAGAGTAGCCAATCACATACAGAATAACAGCATTCTCCCATTTCTTAGCCTCAGATTCAATATCATCACGTTCTAAACAAGCTACTGAAGTTCCATCTTTGATAGTAGGAGCAATATAGTATAATTTCACACCTCTGTTAGCTTGACGAGGAGGATTGTCTGGTTTCGACTGATTTTCCTGGTTTATCTCCAAATCCCACCGTCGATGTGTAGATCCACGAGCTGCGGCTCTTGCCGAAGACTGTGCACCTTCTTCAACAATAGTCGGTATTGTTCCATTGCTTTGAGCTTAAATAAAGAAGTTATTATTCAGACTGGCAGCATGGAGCTGGGAATTCTCCTTCCCTGTCGTAGATCCAGGCGGGGTAACTCGGATTGGCTCGTTTCCTGGCCTCCATCGGAAAGCGCACGCCAACACAGTGTTGCTATCATGCGCCGAGGGAGAACTTGGCTTGTATGGAAAGCGAGCTCAATTTCTTATTAAAATCAAATTCATATTCAATAAATTTACATCATTTTTCATTGGTGTTTAGTTTTCTTTTTACTATGATAAATTTTAAATACCTAACACAAGATTCCCGCATAGTATAAATATATTAAATAATTTAAATTTTGTAAGCATGTAACTCGTCAAGACTCTCCCTCAATATAAACTGTATTAATTTAGGGCTTTGACTGTAAACCCCAAGATTAGGGAGAATTAAATTCATACCAGGTTTCACTCCACGATTAATGATCATTTTTACTATTTAAAAATAGAAACTCAATTAAATATAAGTCCAAGTAGATATGGCTTGCTTCGTAGACTGAGACTGAGTAACTTAATAATAAAAAGATTATGAGTTGTTTTTTATTTATTTTTTTGAAACCAAAAGATTAGGAGTTTAAATTTTATGAAAACCATGACCAAATTATTTAATTGAACTTATGTAGTACAAATTAGTCAATCCCGTATATGATATATCTACTCAAGTTTTCATATCTTTGTAATCACTTCAATATTACTCACAATCTACAATAAGTTCACATAGATTAATAAATGACAAAATACACAAATTTAGACTAACAAATAAATAATGTGACAAATTTAGTTTGAAATTAACATAATATATATTTTAGGCCTCAACGATTTAATGATTTCGTGACTGAAAAGTCGACATATCAACCAGAATTGACATGTCACGGCCATCCAAATTACAAGTACATACTACATGTAACATCTTACATTTTTTTTCGAAGTACAAAGTTAATTTTTTTTTTTTCATTTTATTAGAACGACTGTCCATACATGTGAAATCTCATTTGAGAATCGCACGTAGATTAAGAAAGAGGGTTAGAGTGTGATTAAAATAGTATTTTATTGTTAATGTTAAAGTGTGCTGAGTAAAAAAACACTGTACAATAAAGTAAACAACACTGTTCACGTTTGTGTGTGACATAAAGTGAATTGTAGTGTGTTAATTTTTGCCAAAAAAGGAAATGAAACTTCTTGAACGAAATACCCAAATAGCAAAATGGGACTTTTTGAACGGGACAGAGAGAGTATTACAATTACATATTGAAAGGAATTGTTTCATTAGACTTGGACACTGCGTGTTAATTTTAGCTGCAGAAACGACTTTTTTGTCGTAAAAAATCATTAAATGACTAAAATTATCATAAATGGTTATGCACTGGCTAAATTTTTTGACATTTATGCATTATCATGCTAGATTTATGTATTTTACCTTAATAGATCTACTATTTTTCTTTTATAAATTACTACTACAACTTTTAAGTCATGGTTTCAAAGTTCTGATTATGTGGACAAGATCCACACCACATAGGGATTGAGGCAATGATGGCAATTGATTGTCACTGAATTGCAATTGCCCCACAAATATGATACATTATGGGTCAATTTGTCATTAATTACCAAGGCATAGTGCAAGCCCCCACTTATTTCTTAATTATTATAATTATTTTGATCTTTTTTTCCTATATATCTATCTATAATTATTTTGATCTTAATTTACTTTTTTTGAATTCGTGAAACCCGCAGCAACTACTTTTGTTGCGCATTGAATAAATTTTCAGTAATCTGTAAATTACACAAGACAAATAAACTACACCTTTTAAATACAGATATCACAGTTTCGACTCATAGTTATTATATTTTTATAGTCATAAGAAATGGTTCTAGCATGTACGTATGCATTAATACCAAATTTTAACGCAATAAGTGAAGTGACTTAATGGTGACGGTTAAAGTGTAAAAGTTAGTATGTTTTTTTTTTTTTTTTTTTTTTTCTTGTTGTTGTTGAACGTTGACATAAGTGAAACTGCATTTCAAATTGAAAATTTGATGCTGATTCAATTAAAGGACAATAAAAACCGAATCGAGCTATTTTAGTTGTTGAAACTTTCAGGATCTGAATATTATCAATGTATGAAATAAGTATCAATTCAATGTATCAAATACCAGCTCATCTATAAAATCATAGTAATTTAAGTGTAGGGATGGTAATGGATCTTGGACCTGGCCTAGATCCGTGGATCCAAATCTTTTTTTAGGATATGGATCTAAAAATTTTGAATCCAATGAATTTGGAATCGATTTGGATCTAAATTTTCAATTTTCAGATTCGGATCCGATCCACGGTTCCATAGTATATGTTATATTTACATTTCATATTTATACTCTAATAGTTTATAATTTAAATATTTATTTTAAAAATCAATACACAATTTCTACTTTACCGAGAATGCTAATCTTAATTCCTATTATCTATTATTTATAAAATATTTATTGTATATATATGTATCGATTATTTCTCATTTGAAATTTATTTTTGATAAAAGAGCAAGGATCTGACTCTAGATCCATGGATCAGATGGATCTGGATCTTAAATTTTCAGGTTTGATGAATCTAGATCGGATCTAGATTTAAGCAAAAAAAATAGATCTGGATCTGAATTCAATAGGATCCGATACAGATTCGGCTTATTGTCATCCCTATTAAGTGACATGCACTAAATACCTATAAGGTACTCGTATTTTTTGTATGTAGTGAGACCCGTATCCGTTATTCGAAGTCTACATTGGATTTATTTACTCGTTCATGTGCAATAAACTTACAAACCACATTGAACAATTATATACGTTCTACATATGAGATATGGGTAGGATTAAAATTTGAGATATTTAGATATAAAAAAATGTTCACTCCAACATAGTGATAGTACTATTTTTGTTCATGACTCATGATGCATTAAAAAGTCAAGCTCATGTTAGTGGGGATCAACCCATTTTCTAGATAGGTTTTTGGACTAAATTTTTGCATGATACATTTAAAATTTATAATGACTAAATTTATTAGTGCTTGTTTTACATATGTTGATAGGATTTTAATAAAGATTGACTTCACAAATTCCTGGGTGATTTTGGTGGATTTGAATTTTTTTATATTGATACTAGCTTCCACGGAATTCCATCAATGCTTGTAATTTTCTAGATTTTAATTAGGTTGGGTTGAGACTTGAGAGTGCAAATCATTTAGTTAATCTAATTTTGGATCGTTAATATAAAAAATAAAGATGAGGTGGATAAATTGTTAGAGCATTCCCAGCAGATTATTCAACATTAATTTTAACTCAAAATTTAAGTTAAAATGGCAAAAGTATGCTAAAATATTCATCCAGCAGATCTCTTAAATTGTGTAGGCCCTACAAAAATATTTACATCTTCTTATAATCCTCCTCAAATTTACACATTTCTAAATCTTTTTTAGCTCAAAAATTTAACAATTGTATCCATTAGTAAAATAGAGGCTACAAATAATATAAGAAAAGTTTTAAGAGCTAATTTAAGTGAGTGCTCTTAATCCCTTCCTATTTTTTAATTGTTAATCAGTTGAAGCTATCTTTTAGTTCTACAGTTGATTTTGAAGCCTATCGAGAGCGGATCCAATTTTAATATAAAAATTGTCAATTTCAGATTTGTTTTTTAACAACAATTTCAGATATTCGTATCATGAAAATTTCTTTATTAGTAAAAAGAACCATGGACCTAAGAAAAGATTGGCAACTTAAAAAATGTCGAGTTCCAAACAGTATATTACACGAGAATTTCCTGCCAGCATAGTACTTGTCATTTTATTGCGTAAATGGTCCCTAAATTTTTAAACTTATGTAATTCTCTTATTTTTTAACCTAGAATTTTTTTTTTGCTATTTTTAGTTCCATCTGATTTTGCAACCCGAGTCCAATTTCTCCAAATATGTGATGACCTAAAAAATCCTATATGACAATTTCGTCTAGCTAACAAAACGACTGCCTTCTATCCTGCATGAACGACGCCATTTTGCAACTCTATAGTTATTATTATTATTATTATTATTATTATTAATATTATTATTATTATTATTATATATATATATATATATATATAGAGAGAGAGAGAGAGAGAGAGAGAGTGTGTTATGATTTTCTTTTATTCTGGTATTTTTGGCATTATTAATTCATAATAATACACATATACTATAGGCTTGTTTGAGGAAAGATGATATTGATGTTGAACGTCTGAAATGGAAGAATTCTGTGATACTATATGTTATAGGAGAATCTCCTACCATAAAATATCTAACTACATATCTTGAGAAACAGTGTGGTGTGAAATCGACTGAAATTTTCTATCATACAAAAGACTATTTTGTAGTAAGATTTCAGAGTGAATTGGATAGAGATGTTGGGCTATATTCTGGCCCCATACAATAGCCGATCGACCTCTCATTGTTAAAGCATGGAATCCAAAATTCAGTTTTGAGAAGGAAATACTCAAAGTGGTGCCACTTTGGGTCCAGCTTCCTAATCTTCCATTATCTTGTTGGGGGATGCAGTCTCTTGGTAGAATAGGAAGTATTTTAGGCACTCTTGTGTGTGTAGATGAGTGCACAACCAAGCAAAACAGGATAGCCTATGCTAGGATGCTTATTGAAATCGACATTACCAAGCCTTTGCCACAGAAAATATGGATTGAAGGAGATGAGGGGAAGAAAATTGAGCAACAAGTGAGGTATGACTGGGTCCCTCGTTCTGCAAAGCATGTCAAACAACTGGCCATGATTGTTTGAAAAGAGGGTAGCAACAACCTCCTGTTCAACAAGAGAAATAATGGATACCTAAAGAACCACAAGGTGATGAAAATTCTGAGAAGCCACAACCTGTAGAGCAAAGATGTAAAGCTAATGGGAAAGGTGATAATGGAGGTTGGATAGTTCCAAAGAAGATTGTATTTTCAGGTGAAATGGGGGAGACTTCCATCACTGTTAGAATTGGAAACACATATATGCTACTAGATAAAGAGGAAGCACGAAGATTGAATCCACATGGCGGGGACTTTCTCCCTTTTGTGGATAAATGAAACTGTTAATATGGAATGTGATGGGTTGTAATAAACCCTCTCAAATTGAAAGAGGTAAAACTTGTTTTAAATAGGAATAAGATAGACACGATGGCTTTATTGGAGACAAGAGTGAAGCAAGAAAATTTGAAGAAATGCATTGAGAAGTTGAACAAAAATTGGGAGTTTGAAAATAATTATTCTGTGGCTGAGAATGGAAGGATATGGGTAGGCTGGGACCCCAAGAGAATTGGAGTTAGTGTGTTAAGCAAACAAGCTCAAGGAATACATGTGGAGGTAACTGACAAGATTGATGATACTATCTTTCAAATGGTAGCTATCTATGCATTCAACACACGAGAACAAAGAAGAAGTCTGTGGAGTTATCTACATGTGCCAGAACACTACTATTCCCCTTTTGCTTAGTGGTGACTTTAATGCTATCCTCTCTGCAGAAGATAGATTTTAAGGGAATGTGGTAACTGAGACTGATATCAGAGATTTTAAGGAGTTTGTGAATGGCAATGAGTTGCATATAATAAGAAATGTGGGATGCAAGTACTTTTGGTGTAATAATCAACAAAGTGAGGATAGAATTCTATCTCTGATAGATAGGAGTATTGCAAACACAACTTGGTGTAATCAATATAGCTATGTTATTGTAGAACTTAGAGAAAGAGGAGTTTCAGATCATTGCCCACAAGTGATTCAAATTGGTGAAGATACAAGACCTCATGATACTCCCTTCAGATTTCTGAATGTGTTTGCAGAGCATGCTGAATTTTCTAGCATAGTGGAAGAAATATGGGATCAATTTTTTTTATCATAACTATCTTCTAGATATATGGTTCAAGCTGAAAAAACTCAAGCACCCATTCAAACATTTGAATACCAGCCAATACAGACACCTAGCAGCTCAAATTGAGCAAATCAGAGAAGAGCTATAGCAAGTGCAAACCCAACTTGCCAATGACCCTTTACAAAGTAATATAATACAAAAAGAAAAGGAGTTGGTGACAGATTTGGAGAAACGGAGCAATGTAGAAGAGAATATATGGAAACAAACATCCAGAGTCAATTGGATAAATTTGGAAGACTCAAATACTGGATTTTTCCATGTTTATGCTAAAGCAAGGAGATCTGGAAATGCCATCAAATATTTGGAGAAAGGAGATGGGACAAGATGCACTACTCAGCTTCAAATCAAAGAGGAAATAAGAGGATTCTATATGGGACTAATGAGAAGTGCTGCTCATACCCTTCCAATGGTGGACAGGGAGATTGTGAGAAGGGGTAAATTACTTAACAATGAACAATAGCAGAAGTTACGTGAACAATTTTCTGAAGCAGAAATCACCAATGCTCTCAAGGGTATGGATTATCAGAAAGACCCGGGTATAGATGGCTATAATGTATTTTTCTTCAAAAAAGCTTGGCACATAATAGGCAAGGAGGTGGTGCAAGTTGTCCAACAGTTCCACTCTTCAGGTTTTTTACCTAAAGCACATTAACATAGCTTTACTCACTCTTTTGCCTAAAACTGAGAATGCTTGTCATGCCAAAGACTTTAGACATATTGCTTGCTGCTCTGTATTGTATAAAATAGTGTCTAAAGTCCTTGCAAATAGAATTCAAGTGGTGCTAAATGATATCATTGATACCAGCCAATCAGCTTTTGTGAAAGGTTGGGTAATTTTTGATAATGTATTGTTAAGTCATGAACTGATTAAGGGCTATGGGAAAAGAAGAATCTCACCTAGGTGCATGGTAAAGATTGATTTGCAGAAGGCATATGATTCTATAGAATTGACCCTTTGTGAAATATCTAATGCTAGAAATGGGCTTCCCTTATCAGTTTGTGCGCCTAATAATGCAATGCTTGACTACTATGAGGTACTCAATTTGTATAAATGGTGAAGTGATAGAACCTTTTGAAGCAAACAAGGGACTAAGGCAAGGAAATCCTATCTCCCTGTACTTATTTATTATATGTATGGAATATTTACATAGGTGCCTTCTTGAGCTCTATGAAAATAAAGAGTTTCATTTTCACCCCAGATGCGAGACATAGAATCATTCAAATGAGCTTTGCTGATGATTTGCTTTTGTTTTCTAGAGGAGATGTATCTTCTATTAGAAAGCTGATGAGATCATTTCACAAATTCATAGAGGCATCAGGGTTGAAGGCTAATGAGAATAAAAGTTGTGTTTACTTTGGTGGCATCTCCAAAGAGCAGGAAGAGACAATACTTCAGGAGTTGAAAATGCAAAAAGGAGAGCTCCTTTTTAAGTACTTAGGTGTTCCCTTATCTACTAAAAAGTTGTCCATTTGCAGTGCCAACCCTTAATTTCCAAAATCCTTGCTAGAATGGACTGCTAGTCTTCCAAATTGCTTTCGTAGAATTCAGTTGATAAAGACGGTGCTCTTTAGTTTGCAAACCTATTGGTGTCAAATATTTCTAATTCCATAGAAGGTGGTTAAACTGATACAAACTGCATGTAGATCCTTCCTTTGGTCAGGCTCATCAGTTGTGACAAAGAGGGCATTAGTTTCATAAAAACATCTGTGCTTACCAAAGAAAGCTGAGGGCTGGAATCTAGTCAATATTCATGATTGGAATAAGGCTTCCTTATGCAAGATATTACGGAGTCTTACACACAAAAAAGAGAAGTTATGGATCAAATGGGTGCACGACCATTACATTAAAAATAGGGATATTACAACCATGAAGCTACCAGCTCAGGCCTCATAGGTTATACGGAAAATTTTGAATGCCAAAGAATATGTGAGCAGCTCATCAGAAGGTAGGTCTCTCATGACCAAATCCTACTTCTCAATCGGGAAAATGTACTGCATTCTTAGAGGGAGGGTGACAAAGGTGGCGTGGTATAGAGTTCTATGTAAGAATGAAGCGCCTCCCGAATGCATCTTCATTCTGTGGCTCACCATCTTGAATAAACTGGTGACAAGTGTGAATCTCAACAAGATTGGCATGCAAGTTGATCATGTCTGCAGTTTGTGTGGGAATGGAATAGATTGTGTGGAACATATGTTCTTTGAATGCGAATATTCTACAGAGATTTGGAATGCTGTGAAGAGATGGTGTGGATTAGAAGAGGGAGCAGATGCATGGAGAGATGAACAAGTTAAGATGAATGCTCACTGTGGATCCAATACATGTAAGCACAGATGGTATCGATTGGTGTTAGCTATTGTGGTACATGGTATATGGCGGGAGAGGAATGCAAGGTGATTTGCTGCTACATCAACTTCGAGTGATAGTGTGCTCCGACAATTGCAACTAATGGCTGCAATGAGATGTCAAAAAGATCATAGACTAGCGAGGCATTTGAGATCTTGATAGAGGGTGTGTGCTCAGTTTGTTTGTTTGATTTATGAGATTGAAGATGGTGTCATTATTGACACTTTGGTTATTTGAATAAAATTCTAATTACCAAAAAAAGAAATACACATATACTAGTACTTTTTATATTCATATAATAATTTCTCATGCCTCATGTATATTTGTTATTACTATCTTTATTTTATTCTTTACACTCCTTTAAAGCTTTGCGTATTATTAATTCATAATATTAATATTATATACAATATTTCAATTCTTAATAGATATATATTCTCAATTTCTAAAATACAAATTATACAACTCATTTTCATTATTAATTATATGTTTAATAATTATGAAAAGTAAAATTATTTTTTTAAGTTAGTCTATAAATTTAGAGGCTATTTACCCCTTTTATTTGTAGAAAAATATTAGGCAAGTTCCTTTTGCTAAAAAAAGTAAAGTAAGATCATCATTGAAAAGTTTTACAAATAATGTCTCCAGTTAAATCACTGATCAGGTCTAGATCAAGTTGCTAGTTGATGCACTATAAGTCTTTATTAAGTTAGAGGTGCTAGGTTCAATTGCGTCACCTTGCAGTATATATATTTTCACTTTGTTTCGTGGTGTAGTAGTTCAACCTGCTTGTAATGTCACCTATACAGTGGTACAATATTTTATTTGATAATATATACGTATGGACCTTTGTAATTCTTTCAAAAAAAAAAATGTCTCCAATTAAATCGAAGTGTGAGTTGTGTAGGTGGGAAAAAAAGAAGAAGTGTGAGTCGTGTCTCAATTATATTGACATGTTCTTTTTATATTAGCTAGTTTGATTAGTATTACAATTTATATATAATTTCTTTTTGTATAATCAGATTATGATTTGATATTATATTTTGTATATAAAAAAATCGAATAAAAGTTATAAATTTTGCTAATTTCAATAATATTAATTTAAAATGGAATAAAAGACATTGACGTTATATGTTGTTGTCATGCTTTCACTAAACATATTAACATGCCCTCGTGACTTACTTCAACTTTTAAGTAAAATGTCTAATCTTATGTCACAGTCGTTCACTATTGTTAATGTTCAAACATGAAATTATAATTCTAAAGGTAGAATACATTAATCACGTACAAATTTATATAATCATAAGTAAAGCAATAAATTAAAAATCATTGTCAAATATGGTGAAAAATTGAAATCATCAATCATTTTCCTAGAATTTAGAAAATGATATATGATGAAAAAGCTGTGTTTTATGGTTGGCATAAAAGCTTTGACGTCGATAATTGAAAGCATGCTTTTCATTAATAATTTGAAAAATGAAAAGTTGAGCGCATGAATCATTTTCTTAAATTTGAACAAAATAATTGTAATTGTACGAGTAATATGAGTTTACCAATTCGCACAAACATTGAAGAAAGAAAAAAATATTAGACGGATAAATCATTTTTTTAGGAAATTACATGAGGTATATATGTCTACTATAAGCAAAAGAAATACTACAGTATCAAATAAATCACTACACTAGTACACTACACAACTATATATATGGGATTTTTACACCACACAAAAGTGAGATCACTATTCCACACGCAGATGCGACTACTACACCTCCAAATAAAGTGAGAATATACTACACCGCATTCTGGTAGGATTAAACCTAAGACCTCTCACTAAAAAGAGATTTAAAGTTACTCAGCTAACTAATTGAGCTAGGCCTCATCAGCCGGATACAACCGGCCCTAGGCATAGGTTCGGAGTGCATCTGCCTAGGGCGCTGCTAAGGCTAGAAGAGGTGCAATTTTTGTATTTTACCGTTATATAAGTGTATCAAAGTTACATTTCATATAATTATATTCCTTTTATTTTGAGATTATTAGAGTCCAACAAATCATTTAATCTAAATCAATTGTGATGTAATCGTTGACACCATATATTGCTGCCTATCTCTCTCCTCTCTCTATATGAGCCCTTTTATTACTAAATTGCATTCATTTCTCGTAAAGAGAGTAAATCATTTCTTACTCCCTAAACATATTATCTTACGTGAAAAAAAATATTAAATCAAAATAAGAATTCAATATAACCTTAAGGCTCCTATTTTCTTCTTTTCCCCCTTTTTGCTCTTTTTTTTTTTTTTTTTTTTAGACAATACTGATAAAGAGGAAGAATGAAATCACATGCAGGCTTTCTGTTTCTCATTCATGTGGGGCCACTAATTTGAGCGGCGATTGCTGTGGGACGGCAAAGGTCCACGTGTTACATTTAATGAATTTACACTCTAATTATTTCTATGGGTTACGTATAAAATAAAATAAAATAGAACTAAGTTGAAAATCAAACATATGTTAGGCTAGATTGATTTAAGCAAGAAAATATACTAGTTTCAATAATATAATATATTATACATCCTTCAAAAAATATATATACCACATTAGATATTGGGCGAATATATACCGACAATATTTCATCTTTTTTTTTTCTGAGCAGGGACAATATTTCATCTTTGAGTAGTAAACATTGAATAAAATTGAAACTTCAAGTTGAATTATGTCTAGTTTAAAGGACTGGCTGAGTTACCACTAGTCTTTCTTATGGAAAAGTCTTAGATTCAATCCTGCTTACATGTAGTATAGTATATTTTCACCTATTTGATGGTATAGTGGTCTTACCTGCGTGTAGAATAATAGTTTCACCGTCTCACCTATATGGTATATGGTGGTGTAGAGATTTATTAAAAATAAAATAAAATCACACACTAGTTTTTCTTCTTTTTCCCCTTACATTTATATCAACCATGGGTACATATAAATTATGAAACGTATAAGGTCTTACCAGAAGAAAATCTTACATACAGTTTCACCCCTAAAACAAAAGATTAACATTTCATTCGCCTACATTGAATTTAACCCAAAATTAATTATCTTCCATGCATTGCATTTTTTTAACATTTCACTCCCTCCGTCTGATAATAAGTGTCTCGTTTTGATTCCATTCGTACCCCGTGATAGATGTCATATTGTAAAAATTTAGGGTAAAATAGTGAAACACGTCTCATTTAATCCTTATTTAAATATCAAAACCCTTTAAAAGTGATGAGCTAAGTGATGTCGATTGTATGAGATGGAAAGAGGAGTTGGTTAGGGAGTATGGGCTTTGTTCTAAAAGATTAGAATGGCCAATTGGTTATGGCAGCAACAGGAGAAACGACAATATAGTAGCGGGTGTATTTCTTGAAGGAGTGGCTGTGAAGTTCGCCTTCTCTCCATGGATCATCAAGCATAATATTAATAATATCGTCGTAGCAAGCGATAATTCGGGATTGATTGCTGCGGCAAATGAAGAAAGACAGGTGAGTGAATTTAAACCCTCCCCCCCTCCCAAAAAAATGGTGGATTCTATTCACTTTATATTATTTTACCTTTATTCTTAATTTTTGTGCCGAACAAAAAATAGTTAAATTGAACACGGAAGACGAATCAAATATGAGAAGAGAAGTAAACTGTAATTTGAATTTTGAACAATCTTGTAGTATGATAATTTAAAAATAAACTACACTTAAAAAAAAATTAGACAAATTTAACTTATGTAAAATATTGGTGAAATTCAAATTTTAAAATAATACTACTGCACAGCACCCCCACTTTCTCAGTAATAATTTCAGTATATAACATCCAAGGGAACAAATTCATCTTTTTTAATTCGAAGTTTATGAAAATTAAAAATTTAATATTTAATAAAATTCACCGACAGTAGTAGTATTGGTTTCGATGATTGATGACGAGATATCAGGCGACGTGTCGGCTGTGTGAACGGCGTCGCAGGTGCATTTCCCGGGAATTGCTCACTGCTTCAATTATTATTTTAAGAAAAAAAAAAAAACAATTATGTTGGCATTATTAAAAATATATATTAGTATTAAATATGTTGATTAAGTTCAAAAGTCTTCATAAAACAACTTAGGCATTGGGTTGTCAAGTTTTCATATCATTATTATATGAGTTAAACTTAGACAAGGTTGACTTCGATTGTGCAGTTAGATCCGAACCAGTAGTCCCTCAGTATTTTGCTTTAAGATCATTTCGTCGGCATACATATTAAGAAAAATGAGTTATTTATAATAAAGTTAAAAAGATAAATTAATTTTTTAGAGTTATTTTTTCACATTAAGTGAGAGAGAATGAAGTTAGTCGTTTTTTAGTTGCATATTTTGGTAATTTATGAATTATAGTGAATATTTATTATATGATGCATTTTCATTTTAATAAATGAACTTAATAAATGATATGCTAAAATAAAGTAAAATGTGTTTAATGAAAAGATAAGGAGGGAGTATTACTTTTTCTCATAATAAATTCTACTTTTCTACGTTACTTTTTTTTTAGGTGAAACTACTTTTCTAATTTGACTCAAATCAGAAAAAAAATAAAAAAAAAATTGACCCGTTAGAAGATAAAAGTTTTGTTGTCACTTTTATTTGAGAATAATTGTTATTTTAATTCCCGATAATTGTTACGCCTCCATACTGTATTTAATATGGTATGTTTCTTTTCGTCATATAGATTAATAAGTAGGGAATTAGATAATAAAGTGTTAATATAGTATATTTTTAATTAATAAAATATTAACAGAATTTCTTTTTAGAAATAAATCCTAGTTATTTTCGTAAAAGAAAACATGTCACATAGAATGTGACGATCCAAAAATAGAGTATTTGTTTTCCCCCACATATTGTCAACTCCATCCAAATATTTGTGATATTATATAGAGTATATAACATCAGATTTCGTTGCTCTGAATACATTAATTTTCTCAAAACCCAATATAAATTTCCGACAGAATTTATAGTAAATCATCAGTGCAACAACATCTTTCGCAAGCCTCAAAACTTAGGTAGACTGATTGTTTTATAAGTAATGATATTCGGACATATTGTGATCAGTCACACTCGTGAAAAAAGTAAAATTGACTGTAAAAATAGAAATAATCATATTTCCCCTTAAGGTTTATGCTTCTAAATTAGGGTATATTTTTATTTTTAAAATTTATATTACTATTTTTAGCGCGTGTAGCTAACCACAGTCTGTCCGAATATCATTACTCTAGTTTTATATGGAATCCAACATGAAGGGCTCACAAATTATAAGAAAATGTTTTTAATACAAGTAATTTTGTTATGGGCTCTACAGCAGTAAAATAATCAAGGTTCTTTTTAATATAAATAAATAAGACATACAAACAAATATTTGTCAAGTCCAGTAAAAGAGAATTTCAAAGCCCAAAATGGACCTTTAATAAATGTATTAAGACTATATTCAGGCCCATGCATTATTTGTCATCAAATTCCAAAATATATTCAAAGTACAAAGAAGCCTAAAACTGAAGCAGGTGGATATGTGGGCGGTAAAGTAAAACTTTGAGCTAGAGGAAATTTCCAAACAGTAAATTTTCCATTTTTAAAAAACGGAATTTTTCGTGCAGGCCGGCAATTAGTGGACATTAATTTTTTATTCTTGCAATAGGTGGATCATAATTTTATTTTTTCTCTTGCATTCCTAAGCTAATTTTCGACTCAAATTCAAATTTCTGGGCTTTATTTGCATTTGGGATGCAGAAAATGTGTTTGATGAAATGCTCCTACGAGACCTTGTATGGACTCTTAGGTTATTTGCAACCTTTGGAGATCACCAAGGGGTCTTTAGCACCCACTTTTTCACTAGAGACCTCTTAGAGACACCTACCCCTGCAACGCAGATGTCTTCAAGCTGTCTCTATCTTTAATATTAGACAATTCCTCATTTCCATTAAATTAATTCATGAAATTCCATTAATAAAAATAACATAAAACATTACATGAATTAAAAATAAAATAAAATATTACATTAATTGAAATAAAAAAATTACATTAATTAAAATAAAATAAAATATTACATCCGCATAAATAAATAAAATTACATAATTAAAATTAAAACTACTCAGGTAGAGCTCCAAATTTGCGCCAAATGTGCTCGGTGAGATCATTGGTAAGCCAATGGTGCTTTCGTTGATCTCTGAGGTCGGCTTTCCGAGCAAGATATCCCTGAAAGGCGATCAGTGTGGCCCTCTGGGATATCCCGCTAGTAGACGGAGAATCGGAGTCGTCTCTCCAATTCTTCACATCCTCTCGCTCGTCTTCGATGATCATATTGTGCAAAATAATGCACGCGAACATGATATCTTGGAGATGCCTCGTGTACTCTAAAGGCTTGGAACACTCCAAAGGCCCGCTTTATGTCCTTTCTGGCCGACTCCTGCATCTTCTTGAACCTCGCCGTCTTTGAGTCAGTTTCGACCTTCAGAGCTTTGATCAATGTTGGCCAAGAAGGGTAGATCCCGTCGGTCAAGTAATATCCCTTGCCATATCAATTACCCATGACGGTGAAGTTGCACGGCGGAGCTCTATCCTCAAGCACGTCGGTGAACAAAGTCGACTGATTGAGGACGTTGATGTCGTTGTTGGAGTCAGCACACCCAAAAAAAGCATGCCAGATCCACAAATCACACAACGCCACCGCCTCCAAGATTAAGGTAGGCACGCCTTGATCGCCGCGCGTGTACGCACTCGCCCACCCTTTTGCACAGTTCTTCCAAGCCCAGTGCATGCAATCCAGGCTTCCGAGCATCCCTGGAAACCCATGCCACGCTTCGTGCATTTGGAGCAGACGTGCGGTGTCGGCAGCGTTTGGCTACCTCAGGTATCGCTCGCCGAAGAGGTCGATCATTGCTCGGCAAAATTTTTTGAGGCATTGCCGGCCCGTGCTATCCCGATCTTCAAGTACTCGTCGAACACATCTGCAACACCATCGGTGGTCAGTTGTCGCACTGCCATCGTGCATTTTTGCACCAACGTCAGCCCCTATCGGCCAAGTGCATCTTGTCTATGCGTGAAGTAGTGGATGTTGTCCTCCAACGTCTTGCAGATGCGCAAGAACAAATGCTTATGCATCCGAAAACGGCGTCGGAAAAAATGCTCGCCGTAGGTGGGGTTGTCGGCGAAGTAGTCGGCGTGTAGGAGCGCACACGCCGCTTCACATTCACGGTCGCGGTCGACAAGCGACCTTGCCCTCTTCATCTTTTTTTTCTGTGCTGCTAAGTGTGCACGGATGTGTCGATCCACGTCCGCCATCATCTCCAGTACCTCGTTGTCGGTGTCGATCTTGACATATTCGACCGACGAAGATGAAAAACTCGATGAATACATTTTTTGAGAGTTGAATTTGAGAGAGAAAGAGGTTGTATTTTTGTTTGTGAGATGAATGGGGGATGAGAGGTTGTATTTATAGTGGCGGAAAAGAATAAAAAAAAGAAAAATCGGCATTTAGCCGTTGAGGATTAAACGTTCGAAATTTATTTTTTTTTCGTTGGGCGCGTGTAAAACAGGCGCCCTTAATTATTTATTTATTTTTAGTGGAAAATGGAGCGCGTGCAAGCCACGCGCTGGCTTCGACCCGATCTCGTGCACTCGAGCCGGTCTCGAGCCACAAGGGCTTACAACGCGGCGGCCTCGAGCTTGCGCCGTCTCGAACCCCCTTCGAGACCGGCACTCAAGCCCGCGTTGCGGGTAGCCTTACGAGTAATGTGGGAATGGGTGGAGCTGGATTGAGGTAGATGATCAGAAGTTGGCATTGGGGATAAAATCTTATCCCAAATTACACACACACACACACACACACACATATATATATATATATATATATATTTCAATTATTTTTAAACTTTTGAAGTTTATTGATTTTATTCCAATCAATACTCGGCCATAGAATTTGAAGAACATTGAAATTTTGTCGTAATATAAATTTTAAAGGTCGAGATAGAATTGAACAAAACATAAAAAAATACGATTAAAGATACTAAAACAAAAATAAATGTGTAAAAAAGGACTATTACTAATCAATCTACCATATAATTTAAGTGCTTACTATTATTCATTTTAAGCTGCTAATTCTAATTGCTCGTAATCGATATTATGATTTAACAAAATCTAAATTATTAATTGATCTTGTGGCCGTCAATAGATTCAACACTGAATAAATTTAAAAAATGAAAAAGAAATAATTAAGTATCTAGTTTGGATGAACATTGTTAGAGTTGGAAAAATAGATAGCTCTGCGGATGTCATGGAGGTGGAAGCAGAAATGAAGGTGGTGTCGATATACTTGTTGGAGGCGAACGTGGCAGCTTTCTCTAAAGTCTTTCCCATTTTGAGGCATTTTATCAAACACCTTCCGTGCATTCCAAACTCCAAAAATTCCAAAAATTGAATTTGGGCGGAAAATTAGATTAGAAATGCAAGAAAAAAATAAGTTATGGTCCACTTATTACAAGAAAAAAAAAGTTACAAATCACTTATTAACGACTCCGTACGAAAAAGTTCGTTTTCTCAACACTGGTACGGTCCGAAAATTGCCTTAATTTTGAGTATATTTCAATCATTCTTAATTATTTCCTTTTAAGGGGCTACAGTGAAAAGAGAAAAGGAAGAAAAAGCTCAATAGTGAATTTTCCACTAGTAAAAAGAGGCAATTATATTTTTCTCTTTTTCTTAACAAATCTTAACGTTCCAATTTCGGAAGATGCTACTAAGTTCTATTTCTAAAGTAAAAAAAGCTCACAATATACAAATACTATTTTTTAAATTAATACTTGATAGTATAATTATTTCTAAAAATAATAATTTTCTTCGATCAAGAACATATAAATTTATAGAGGTTCTCTTGTATACTCATTTTTAATGAGTAACATAAACATGCCTCCATATCTTTGGAAAAAGTATTCTGAGTGACACCTAAAATTCGGAGTAGAAATATTTATTACACATGAGGATATTATTATTGAGATCAAATATTAATGAGCCTTAAAGTCAGAAATAAAAATATTTAGAATATCTTTTTTTTTTTGTATGATGTATGGTCCAAATTAAAAATAATCTTCACCATTTATCTATCTATATATATTATTAATATTGAAGCGGATTCGAACTCTTTCTTTGAATTTAGGTCCTACGTAGTGCAACCACAATTCGATAGTCATATTTATTTTAAATTCTTATTTTATTAATTTTAAAATCATAAATTCTATTATATTTAGTTAATTTTTATGATGGAAATATAAGATATGGTAAATATGGATTAAGAGATCTCATTTTTATAGTAATATTTCTCTGAATTTTAAATAAGGCATATTTTAAAATTTGAATAGGTTTTCCTGTAATAGAAAACGTGTTGTATATATTTTCAAATCCATTTGTACACTATTGAAATAGGACTTTTGAAACATAAAAAATGAATTATGTCCCATTGAAAAAAAAAAAAAAAAAATTTCAAAATAGCCTTTTAAATTTGTTTAAGACTTTTATGCCCTTCATGTATACAAGAAGGTTGCATTTAATTTGTATCATACACGAAAATTAATTTCTTGTATGAATTTCCGGCGAAAAATTTCCGGCGAACTTTTCCAGCGATATTTTCCGGCAAAAAATTCCGGTGAAAATTTCTGGCAAAAATTTTCCGATAAATTTTCCGGCGACAATTTGAATCATACACGAAGCCTAACTTCATGTATGCATCATACATAAAAACTTATCTTCGTGTATGTATGATACATGAAAACTTATCTTCATGTATGATACAAATTTGAATTTTTTGAAAGTAAAAATTTTCGTGTATAATGCATACATGAAAATCAATCTTCGTATGTGTATGCATACATGAAAATCAGTCTTCGTATGTGTATGCATACATGAAAGTCAGTCTTCGTGTATGATGATTACATGAAAGTGAGTCTTCGTGTATGTATCATACATGAAAACTTATCTTCATGTATGATACAAATTTGAATTTTTTGGAGGCAAAAATTTTCGTGTATGATGCATACATGAAAGTCAGGCTTCGTGTATGATGCATAGATGAAACTCAGTCTTCGTGTATGTATCATACATGAAAACTTATCTTCATGTATGATACAAATTTGAATTTTTTAGAGGGAAAAATTTTCGTGTATGATGCATACACGAATCTTAGGTTTCGTGTATGATGCATACATGAAAGTCAGTCTTCGTGTATGATGCACATATAAATGTTAGTCTTCGTGTATGATGCATACATTAGGCTTCGTGTACGATTCGAATTTTCGCCGGAATTTTTGCTGGAAAAATTCGCCGGAAGTTCATACATGAAATTAGTCTTTGTGTACGATTCAAATGAAAGTTAGCCTTCATGTATACTCATTAAGGGTATATTAGACTTTTTACAACTCAAAGTGCGTATTTACAACTTTTAAATTAAATGCGACATTTTGAATCTTTTATTTCAAAAAAGTGTTATTTCACAACATTAATTCATTGTTAATTAGTATATATCTTATACGAGTATTATTTTTATATTTTTCTAAATCATTAATTTGTGCCTTGTTATTATAAGTTGGACTTGGGTTCAACCAGTTGCACTCTATACAACCGGTTTGACCCGATCCGACTCCAGATCCGAGCCTTTTTACTTTTTTTTTTAATAATCACGTGCGTAACTTATAAAGAAGAGAAGGAGTAAGAATTTAATGACTGGTAATTTCCCTACCTCAAAAGGAATATAACCTGCTGGTACATCGTCACCTTTAGAGCTCTTGCTCATTTGAGACTCGAGTTCGATCCTCCTCAAGAGCAGGTTTGCCAATTTTTTTTTTAACCCGCGGCTGCTGTTAGAGTAGCTTCCTAAGAAGTCATAACCAAATAACGAATAACCTAATTACTAGAATTAATTGGTGTTGGTTAAGGTTTATAATATAAGGAAAAAAGAAAGCAAAGAAGAACAAATACTGGAACATCCCTTAAAGAAAGAAACAGGTGGAATTTATTTCTAACAAAGCAGACGAGACGGCTACGATTGCTAATGATGCGGGTGTAGTGAAATTTATTTCTAACATACCCATTGTTTTATTATTTTAAGAAATATTGTATTTATTTTATTCTTTTTCGTTTTTTTGATTTCTTTTTTTCTTAATTTTTAATTTTTATTATATTGTCTGTCCTACCTTTAATCAGCTTATTTTATTTTCAATTTTTTTAATTATTTATTTATTTTCTTTTTTCTTTAAATATTTTTTAATAAAAAAATATTACTTTGATTAATGACAATATTTACTTTTATTAACGACAACGTGTACTTTTATTTATTTGATTAAGTAATTATTGTTGTGACTAAAAATAATTATTGATATGAAGAAAAATAATGTTTCATATTATTTTTTTCACAGCGATTGTTAATTTTATTCACGACAACATATACTTTAAGTTATTTTGTTAAATAGTTGTTGTCGTTATGAAAAAGTAATCATTGATATTAAGATAGGTAATCTTTCACAAATATTACTATTCTTCACGATAATATTTACTTTTATTCACGATAACATATACTTTTAGTAATTTTGTCAAGTAATAATTATTGATATTAAGAAAGATAATGTTTCACAAATATTATTTTTCTTCACGATAATATTTACTTTTTTTCACGATAACGTGTACTTTTAGTGATTTGGTCAAGTAATTATTATCATGATATAATGTAATTATTGATATTAAGAAAGGTAATATTCACAAATATTACTTTTTTCCACAACGATTGTTACTTTTATTCACGACAGCATGTACTTTTAGTCACCAATTTTTCATCCGGCAATTATTTTCGACAATCAATTTTAGTTGGCCAATGAATAGTTCCATTTTAATTATAAAATTTAATTTGATCAATTATTATGTTTGTCAATATTAAATTGTCAATTGGCCAAATAAATAAATAAAAATCATTATTATTAATCAATGTTGATTCAACTCCTCCCCTTAATTTTAGGTTCTACGTAGCGCTCTCTCCATATTCAGTGTTCATATTTATCTTAAATCTTAATTTTAAATTTTTTTCTCCATATATTCTACTAAGTTACTACTATTTAATTAATATTTTAAAAAGTTCCATATATATATATAGGGTTGAGATCTAGTGAGAATAGATCTTATGTGAGAATGTGAGAATGATAGATTTTAATGCATTTTTATCATATTGGTAATGCATATATTGCAGAAATGGAATGTACACACATTCTAATGCATAAATTGTAGTAACTAAATGCATAAATATTGTTATACATAAATTAGTATAACATAATGCATTGTTAAATTTCAACCATTGATCAACAAAAATCAAGGGTCAAGATTTATTCTCATTTCTCATTTAAAAATTCATTCTCACATGATCTTCTTCCTATATATATATATTATATATATATATATATATATATATATATATATATATATATATGTGTGTGTGTATGTATGTATGATGTATGTATGGAGTTAAAAATCTTCCAATTAAATAATTTAAGATTGTAAATAACGTGATTTCCCTATCCATTTGTATACTGCATAACTTAATGGCTATATTAAACTATATTATTAAAAATCTTCCATAATATATGATTTATATTATAAACGTGATGTTTTATAGAATAGCATTTGCATCTAAAAAGTATTCTATCCACATCGTTATTTTATAAAATATCATTCTTAGAAGACTAAGAGTGATATTGAAAATAAATAGTTTGATTTTACTTTGGTCGACAAATAGTTTAATATTTAAATATAAATTAACTTTGTAATAGTAAGTTTTAATGTTGCATAATTATTCTTCCAATAAAGAACATTGCTTCATATTTTTGATAATATGTGGGTTAAAATTGAACTAAAATAAGATAAAAAATAGTAGTAATTAAATATGAGCGAATAGTAAAATAATTTTCTTAGATCTTACTGAAGTATGTGGATTAAATTGAAATAAAAGGATAAAAAATTGTAAATAATATCTTGTTGATTTTCGATGAGTTGCACACTAGTTTAGTGAAAATAGATGCATATGATTTATTCGTATTTCTTTGGATATGGTTCAACAAGTGTTCTTGTTCCTACAAGATCATTCCCTATTCCCCAATAAGAACATGTAGAATATTTTTAAAAATCAATAATTCTATTCGGACATATTGTATCCAACCACATATTTAGAAAGAAGGAAAGTTAATTATAAAATAAAAATAATCACATTTCTCTTTAGGGTTTAGATTCTCCTAGGGTATATTTCTTTTTTTCAAAATCTATATGATTTTTTTTAGCTAGTGTAACTGGCCATAGTGTGTCCAAATAGTACCATCTTTTTAAAATTTAGGCCAAAAACATACAAGTTGTAAATGGGGGAATGGTAAGAAATAAAAAGCCAAATAAGATGATATTTTTTCTTTGCACAATAAAATTGAAAATAGAGATGACATGTTTTGAATAAGAAAATATTCGTTAATAAGAATTGTTTGTTAATATGAATGACCGACCCCTAAAACAGAGGGGGGGAATTGAATGGTTACATAAATGAGATTTATTGAGAGCCGGAAAAAAGAAAAAGGAATATAGATTAATTTTGCAAATATTGTACAATAAACACCTTTTTAATTTAAAAAATTTAGTCCAAGGTTTCTGTCTTAAGCAGTCGAACTTGTTGAAGTAGCTGGTCCCACCACTTCTGTTTCTGTTGATGTCTGAGGAGGAGCAGCCAAGGAATCTGCTTCAAATTGTTTTATCCAATATAAATAAACAATTAGATTCAAAACCAAAGACAAAAGAACAAAAATTAAAAATTAAATAAAACAACAATCCAACATATCGTGTCCATAACCCCTCTGGCAAAGTGAGTGAGGGAGTTTGTGGTCAAACATAAGTATGATAATTCTAAAATAAAAAGTACTGCCGGATAAAAATCAAATTCAACCTTATTTACGGAATATCGATGCAATAAAATACGAGTTGAAACACGAATAATAGATAAAATTGTCTGAACCGCACATGGTGGTGGCATAAATTCCGATTGACCCATTTTAATGGGTCAGACCACCAGCTCATATCACGTGCTTACACCTTCAATCTTGGGTCCCTTAACACTCACGTCCTCACAATTCTTTTTCCTATATATTTCAATCGTATATAGTGTGTAATAATTCTTTCAATATGATATTTCCTCCGTCCCATCGAATACGACATATTTTCTATTTTGGGACGTTTCATCATACTTGGCCTATTTTTTTTAAAAGAAACAATTAGTTTATATACATGACTCATCATCCCATCTAAACCTCACTAACTTACTCGCACTACACACTCAATCATCTCATCAATAACTTTATTAGCATTATAAAATATTGCATTCACACTATACTAAATATTTTCTTTATACTCAATACCCTTTTTCTTAGTCTTCGTGCTCATATGAACTAGACCGTATTCGGCGGGACAAAGGGAGTATATAAATACACACGTCGTGATGTAGGGATGATGCTACATAAGATTCTACGTATAACTTGTTCGTACTAAAATTTAGACCTCGTAATATTATTGAAAACATACTAAAATATTGTGTACTTATTGTAAAAAAAAAACGACATTATTGAAAAAAGGTGACCAAATATGTTATTTTCCCTCCATAATAAGTCATGATGAATGAATGCAAAGAGGGATCCAAGATAAAAATACATATTTTTAGGATTTAATTATGCCTCTCTATTTTTAACTAAAAATGAATATCTTACTATTTAAAAGATATTAATGAAACAACTCCACATCTTAGAACATACATGAACCATAACTTCTCGTAGTTAGAGGAAAAAACAATTTACTTACTTCCTAACTTTAAAGGTTAATGCTAAAAAAATTAAAAATTAAGGTTTGGCATGTGCCTTTTTGACCTCTTTCCTTACCGTACAAGAAAAGATAAGATAGTTAAAGAAATAAAACTGAGAATTATTCTTGATATAAATATTGCCGGATAATACACCCACACAAATATATCTAAAAGAAGTCATCTTGAAATAATTTTTCTTCATCCTTGAAACACATGCACATGCAACTATACTACCCGCATGTTTATATACTCCTCCATTCCACTCATTTTGTTCTCTTACGGTTCGTCACGGAGATTAAAAATAAGGGTAAAAAGATCAAAAGTGAATAGATCTCACCACTTTTGAAAGATTTTGAAGGGTAATTTCTTTCCTTATTTGGTATATAACAAATTGAGTGGGACAATCATTTAAGGGAAGTGAGACAAAATGAACAGGACAGATGAAGTAATACTTATATCTCGATCTAAAAGTAAGTGTAATTTGAAATTAAATCATACCCCTACCTTATTGCTCATCACATAACTTTTGGACATGGTTATTAAGAAAAAAAAAGTGTAAAATGATGAACCTTGCTAGGTCATATGGTTAGTTTTGAAGAGTTTATTATTTTCTTATCTGAAACGGGATGTTATCAATAAAACGGACAAAAAAGAAAAATAAGATGTTATCAATGAGACTGAAGGAATATTTTTTTACGTGTGACATCGTCACAGACTAATTAATTCAATTATATGATAGCTCCATCTAATATATAAAAGTTAAAGAGTAAAATATCTCGATCATCATAATATTTAATACATATAGATAAGAAAATAATGCATATTTAACCTTTTGAAAATAACATATTCCTAACTTTATACAACTTCTACCCCTCCATCCGAAGTTAATGTAATGTAGGGAGTGCGGCATGAGATTTAAGAAAATCTTAATTAAGTGGAAAAATTTCCCGTATATTTAATCTAATATGACTTGTGAGGTATAAATAATTTAATAAAATCATTTTTATTTATAATAACAACATACTCATAGCGGGCTTGAAGGAGGGGCTCGAAGGGAGGAGGGAGAAGACGGCATTGTTGCAGCGTCTGTGGGCTCGAGACCGGCTCTAGCTAGCGCATGAAACGCATGCGCCATCCAAAAAAAGTTGAAAGGCATGTGTTTTACCCGTGCCTAACGGAAAACAAATTAAAATTCGAACGTTGTGCGGCCAACGACTATTGTAGCATCGTCTCTTTTTTTTTTTAATTCAAAATTTACACTATAAATACCCCTTTTCTTCCCTCATTTCATTCCACAACAAATTCATTTCTCATTTCCTCTCTCTAATTCATATCTCAAAGATGTCTTCTTCATCGTCGACTTCAATTTCCTTTATGGAATATGAATCTCATAGCACCGGCGATGAGGTCCTGGAGATGATGGCGAATGTGGAACGAGCTGTACGTGCACACATAGAGGCGCAGAAGAAGAAGAAGAAGAAGCATGAAGCGACCATGAAGCGGCATGTGAGATCCTACACGCCGACAACCCCACTTACGGCGAGCACTTTTTCCGATGCCATTTCCGGATGCATAAGCATCTTTTTTTTGCACATTTTCAAGACGTTGGAGGACGTCCGCTTCTTCAAGCATCGACAAGATGTACTGGGACGATGGGGTTGACGTCGGTGCAAAAATGCACGATGGCGGTGCGACAACTGGTCACCGGTGGTGTTGCGGATGTGATCGACAAGTACTTGAAGATTGGAGATAGCACCGACCGTTGTTGCCTCAAAAAAATTTGTCAAGCAGTCATCGAGCTCTTATGCGAGAGATACTTGAGGAAGCCAAACGCTACTGACAACGCTCGTTGCTCCAAATGTACGAGGCGCGGCATGGGTTTTCGGGGATGCTCGGGAGCCTAGATTGCAAGCACTAGGCATGGAGAAACTGTCCAATAGGGTGGGCGGCTGCCGACACGCGTGGCGATCAGGGTGAGTCAACCTTAATTTTGGAGGCGGTGGCATCGCAGGATTTGTGGATCTGGCATGCCTTTTTTGGGTGTGTCGGCTCCTAAAAGGACATCAACGTCCTCAACCATACGCCCTTGTTCGTCGACGTGCTTGAGGATAAGGATCCGGAGTGCAACTTCACCGTCATGGATTGGCAGTACAACAAGGGGTACTATTTGACCAACGGGTCTACCCTTGTTGGCCAACACTGATTAAGGCTCCTAAGTTTGAAACTGACCCAAAGACGGCGAGGTTCAAGAAGATGCAGGAAGCGGTGAGAAAGGACATAGAGCGGACTTTTGGAGTTCTCCAATCCCGACGGGAAATGATTCGAATCTGGCTCGGTGTTGGTATACGAGGCATCTCCGAGATATCATGTTCACATGCATTATTTTGCACAACATGATAATCGAAGACGAGCGAGGGGATGCGGAGAATTAGAAAGACGACTCTGATGCGATGTCCACTAGCGATGTATCCCAGAGGGCTACTCCGCTCGCCTTTGAGAATTATCTCAACTGGAAGCCGACTTCAGAGATCAACGAAAGCACAATCGGCTTGTTAATGATCAAATCGAGCACCTTTGGCGCCGATTTGGACCTCTACAAGAGTAGTTCATATTTTAATTAATGTATATTTTTTTATTTAAATTAATATAATTTTTTTAATTTCAATTAATGTAATAGTTTATTTTATTCGAATTAATATAATATTTTATGTTATTTTTATTAATATAATTTTTTAAATTAATTTAATAAAAAATTTAAATTATTTAATATTAAAGTTAAAAACAGTTTAGAAACAGTTAAGTTGCAAAAATAAATATCTCCAATGCAGAAAGTGGGGATGCAAAGGGTTGTACTTGCAGATAATGTAAGAAGCGGTTAAAAATGACAAATTAGTCACACTTTTCCGGGAGACACTGGTAACAAAAATTAAACTAAGTATTGTTGCAATGATTATGAAATCCAACATGGATAAAGCCTGTCACCACGTGGAAGACTGCAAGTGGAAAATGACCATCTTCAATGTGGTCAAACATTTCCAAAAAGACCAAATAAAGTATTTTCATTTAATTTTGTAATCCAATCAATTTTTTAAATTTTTCTGCCCTTTAAACTAACCGTCCATTACTTAACTATTTATATTTATTCACAAATAAATATTTTATTCATTTTTTCCAATCATATCAAAATCAATTTATAATTATTTTCATTCACAACAACTTTAATTTTATTTTACCTTTTCCATTCTCAACAGGTAAGATCCTAACTCTATTCAAAATAACTTTACTAACTTATTTAAAATTCGTGCCAACACTCAAATTGGACACTCTTTCATGAATTGAGGGAGTAATAAAGAAAACAAAACAACAATCTTCATTCGAAATAGTGCTTTCAGCTCCTATTTTCTTAGCTAAAAAAAAAATCCTATTTTCACCAAAATGTGTGTAATTAATCAATACTATGAGATTTATGTAAAATATTTTCAACACAATACTAATTCTACTAAATAAGTCTTACGTTTTCGTATGTGGAACTCGATCGTATATAATAAATCAACTTATCAAAAAAAAAAAAACATAGTGAAGTAGTAAAAGACATACCCACAGAAGAAGGAAGCGAATGCCTTATTGGTTGTAATGAAGGTAGAGGAGTAGGAGGATAGGTTAAAGACGTGCCCTCCACTGGCGTAGGATAGTAAAGATAAGACGGTCCCGGCATACGTTGCGCCGCGGGCATGGGAAATGCTCCCCTGGGTGCGTACCCATAGTAATACGGTGAGCCCAATGCCGATGATGAAGTCCCATACATCTGATTGTAGTACTGCGATTGTTGCACGTGTGGATTGTACATTGTCTGCCCAAATAAAATCCCATTGTTATGTTTTTGCTTAATCATGAAAACCTCCCTCGCTCGTATGAAAATCCGAACGCGAACGTCCAATGTGTGAGATCTTCTATTGTCACGTTTTATTTTCTCATCGAACGAGATAATGTGTGTAGTTAGTTATATGCATTATAGACGGTATTGATTTTATTGCGATTGATAATATTATCCCACATGTGAGACTTAAATACGATACGAAATAGATTACGTTCAGATTGTTAATTGCACATGAGGGGAAGCTAACCTGTTGCTGGTAAGCATAATCTGGTGAATAGCCTGTATACCTGAAAAAATAAAGTAAAATAAAGTAGCTATTTTCTAATTTTAAGAGGAAGCACAAAAAAAAAAAAAAAAGACTTGGTGCATTTTAATTGATAAATTACTTAAATATAAACTAATGTCAAGTATTGGCTACCATGATATGCAAAAAGCTAATTAATTAATTAATCAAATGAGCAAGTGATCAACACGTCTCATAAATCTACTTTCTGATTAAATCAATTTGAATAAATCGTCAAATTATTAAATGATTTCGTAATTTATACAAAATAATTGCTGGCATTGAACTTTTCATTGACACCACAGAGTATCTATCTGTCATTAATCTCAAATGTATCCGAAGTTAGAAAACTGGAATAGGTATATTTTAGTATTTTATTAATTAATAATCAAATCCTTGAAATGATATTGGATATTAAATGTGAATTATAATGTTTCATTTATGTTCCATTATTTTGTTGAACTACTGCCAATTAAATATTAGTTGGGCAAAAGCCATCTATAAATATATTCACTTCCTACGCAATATTTGATTTTTAATAAGAGAATTTATAGGCATTAATAGTTTGTGTGGACTGACAATTTTTATACATAGATTTATTTATTGTTCATCTGCCAATATCTACTGCATTGAATTAAATTCAAGAGTTTTATTCTACTTTTGTTTGATTTCTCCTCTGAAAACAAGAAAAAAAAGGAACAACTCATAAGTTATTAGGTAAATATTACTTTAAATTCTAAATTATTTTCTTAAAAATATCTTAAACTATCGATATCAATAAGTAACATTGAATTTCTCTACCCAAAAAACTAAATAATATTCAAAAAAATATTATTGTAATGTCATATAAATGAATATTGCTATAAATTAAGATAACTTTATCATAATCCCAATAATTCGGGTCTTTTATTGATATATGAATAGTAAAAAACATACTTTGACAAAAAAAAAAAAAAAAAAACTCCACTTATAAAATAATTTAGGATTTAGAGTAATATTTATCTAAAGTTATTTTGTTCGTTATCGTTTTCTTCTTAAAACAAAGTTCTATTTCTAGAATAAAATAAACATTAACATTATAGTCGTTGATCATGTTATGCACTGATAAAATATGAACCGGACCATACTATAAAAGATATTAGTAGCATATACCCATAAGACGGATAAATGACGGATGGCGGCGGCACCGGCGGCGGAGGTGGCGGAGCTAAGGGCACATACGATGATAATCCGCCTTGTGCTATTCCACTTCCTTGATATATATTGGCAACTTGATTTCTACCTACATTGTATATTCCACATATATATACCAAGTTATTTAATAAATTTCATTAATAATTTAGAACATACTTTTTTTTTTTTGTACAGTTCGAAATTGTACCTCGAGGTGGAGATGGTCGCGGCCGTCCCAACGAAGCAATATTACAATTGGCTCTTCTCCCATCGATCATCGGGTTCGGATCGGCACAAGCTCTTCGTGCCGAGTCAGGATCGCGAAACGTCACCTGTCGATGTTACGTTGGGTGAAATATGTAATAATGTATATTTCCACTATTTATAAATAATCATTTGAAAATATAGTACACAAGACATATCAAAATTCAAATAGAAAATAAAAAAGGCAAAAGAAAAGGAAGTGATCGATGATCGGACAGGGGAGAATGCTTACGAATCCGTAGCCCTTGGATTTGCCGGTGTTCTTATCGGTGATAATGACGGCTTCTAGAATATCGCCGAACTGGTCGAAATAAGCGCGCATTACATCGGTCGGAGTTTCCCAAGCGAGACCTCCGACGAAGACCTTAGTGAGAGTGGTGTCGCCGAACGGCGATCGGTAATGCTGGTGGTGAGCCATCTCCGGCGAGCTCAATCCGACCGATCGATCGCGGTTTTTAGCATATCGTTAAATAATTAGTGATCGATCCATCCATTCGAAATCAATGCGGAAGCAGTAGAGTTGCGGCGGCGCGTGGAGCTAAATTTGAATTTGATTAATCTGCGGCGGCGGAGGAGATGATTTGAGGGGAAAGGAGGGAGAGAGAGAAATAAGTTAGGGAGGAGAGAGAGAGAGAGAGAGAGAGAGAGAGAGGGGAATCCGACAGTTGCAAACTCTGATTTGCTGTATATGAAGAGGGATTGGGATTTGTGGGTTTTGTGTACTCGAATGACAGCTGCGTGACTGAAGAGCACTTGACTCTGTCCACTCTGTCTTTTCACCTATTCAAATTACTCACTGTTCGTGAAAAAGAGTTCTATTTATCTCGGTTTTTTTTATTCGTAAAAAAGAGTTTTGTTCCACTTTTTTCAATCATATTAAGTGGAACCTTCTTCTATTTACCACAACTTCTACTCTCATTTTACATTTTTCACTCAAAATAGATGGGACCTTTATTCCATTCAAAACAACTTTAACTTTATTTTACCTTTTTCACTCACAACAAGTGATACTCTTATTTCACTCACAATAATTTTAATTCCAAATTACTTTTACCACTCTCAACAAGTGGGACCCTTATTTCACTAACAACAACTTTTTACCAACTTTCTTAATCCCCGTGCCCAGTACACAATAAGACTATTTTTGACGAACGGAGGGAGTATGAGATTAATACACACATGTACCTATACTGTGTGTATTTTGTGTGTGTGTGTATTGTGTGTGTAGAACACGTAGTTGTGTAGTATAATTTCAATTTTTAAAGAAGAGAGGGAAAAACTCAGAATGTTCGTTTTATTCGTTGAGGAAGGAGGATAAATTAACTAATTAAGTAGAGAAGAGAAGACTGTCGTTTCGCAAAATGGAATTATTCCTAAATATATAATATTAAAATCTGCAGACTTTTGATTGGATAATGTCAACTTATGAATCTTGTTGTTAGTTTCAGTGCGCGTTTATAAATTGATTGATAGGCTAGGAGTTTATTTAAAAAAAAAAAAAAAAAAAAAAAAAAAAAAAATAATAATAATAATAATAATAATAATAATAATATATTCCTTTCTTGATATAGATGGTTTAAGCTTGTCCGCAACAGCGATAATCCTATGTTGATCATAAAATACTGATTGTTTATCATTGCAGATCGTGGAGATCGCAAAGAGGAGTTCGGAATTGTGATTTTTTCGGAAGCACGATCGCAAGAGAGAAACGAGATAGGGAAGGAGTTAGTGGTCATCTCGCGCACTCCTATTAGCCAACAATTTAATGAAAGAGAGTTATTAGCCACTTGGCACACTCAAATTCGCTAACAACTTAATTAAAGATCACCATGTGACCTCCATAGGCCCGACCCTTTTATAAGGCCAATAGGGGCAATGACCTAGGCCCAAAATTTGAGGGACCCCAAAATTAAAAAAAAATAAAATCTATTAATATATGTAAAATATTACTTTAAATAGAATTTTTAACATCAAGAATATATAACATTTAAAAAAATCTTTTCAAGTAGAATTTCAGTTAGTAAACGATAATAAAGAAAAAGTAATGTGCTCTCATTTAGTATTCATGCTCTGATTATGCCTCTATTTTATTCACTCATTCATGTGCTCCGCAGCTTCTAACATATGCGAAAATTTTATCAATGTCAAACTGTATTTTTAGCACATTATATAAATATAGGAACCCTTTTTTTCATTTTCGCCTAGGCCCCCCGTAATCCCAAGGCCGGCCCTGGATCTTCATTGTGGAAAAAGAAAAAGATACCACAATGATGTTGATGAGGTCGCACATAGACTGAAAATATGGCAGAGATCACCCCTTGGTGATCGCCGCTAGCATATTCTTATAATTGTTTGGTTTGCTTGATATATAATAATACATAATTGATAAAATAATCGGATATAATTAATTATTTAATTTGAATAATTTGATCTGTAATGAATAACGTAGGCGACTTCTATTTACCATTTAAATGATAATTTGTCATCTCAAATTTGAATGAGTTATTAATCATTTGTATAATACTAATCTTTTCAATCATGTCCTACCCACCAGACGGCACATTTGGGTATTATTATGGGAATATTTACAAATTTTACTACACTGATCATTTTAGGGTAAATGAGACTAATGAGTATTTAATGGTATTTGTCCTACCTAATTTCATTTTTTTAATTTTTTTTTACTTTAGTCTGTTTTTCTATTTATTAGTTAAAAGTTGATTGTACGCATATTTTTTGTTTTTGTTTTTTTTTTTTTTTTTGGCATTTCATCCAATTCAGTTAATAGTTATAAAAGCTCTAGCACAAGTTACAAGTTTACCACGATTTTTGAGGTAACAATTTTAATTGAAAAAGAAGGAAGATGTTAATCACTAATCCACAAGATAGTCGAATAGTGTTTTATGCAAGTTTTAAGGAGGAGACAATTTTTGAAATAGCTATTGGGCATTGAAATTTATTATTTGACCTATTCTTTTTATAAATATAAACTTTGAATAATATTTATACTTTGAGACGGATTTACCCTTAATGAGTAGAGCGTGGATCGTGAGTCGTTTTGCGGGCGAATATTAGGATTATGGTTCTATTGGTACATCTAGTACAAATTGAGTCATTTGTATCAACTAGCAGCAGTTTTTCCTTTCATCAAATTAACAATGTTCCGTTTTTAGTGATTTAATCGTTTTTCAGTTCCGTTCATCACCTTAGGAAGTTAGTTTCGATCAATTTCTTCTCAAATTTCGTCCAAATCGCTCAGATTTTTGAAAAAATTGGACCATTATACAATTTCTAGGATTTTCCCGTCATTGAGATGTTATTCCCGTTTTTTCGGCACCGTCGTCAGTTGTTTTTTTTTTCTCAATACCAAAATTGAGGTCACCTTGATATTGATACTCTGTTGGTGATCATGGTGGTGAAGTCTCACCGTCGTTTGTCGGACTTGGTACTATTTGTGCAAATGGACTTGGTTCGTACCAATTGTACCAAATTTAGAACAATTGCCACTAATAAAACTAAAATTGTACCAACCACAAAAGTTAAAACAACAAAAACAAAAAAAAAAACGAATTTGGCACATTTGGAACTAATATGACTAAATTTGTACCAAATTTACCAATTGTACCATAATTCTGATACGTGCCTGCGATCCGCGCACCCTTTATTAAGGGTATTTTTGTCCCAAATTGCAAATAATGGCTGGAATTTATGTTTATGAAGAGGGTAGGCCAAATTTTGGGTTTTAATCCCCACTATGGCTATATCGATATATTTCTTTTTAAAGAATATAAATGTATGCCGATGAAGCCTAGGTAAAGTGGATGGTGTAGTATATTCTCACCTTAGTGAAAGTTTTGGGTTTAATCCTGTGTGCGAGTGGTGTAGTATATTCTCACCTTATTTGATGGTGTAGTTGTAATACCCCTAAATTTTCTAATAAGTTTAATAACTTAGAAAAGTCCTTTATAAAAGAAAATATATTTTGATATTTCTAAGATTTAAAAATAAGGGAAATAGCACCTGGAGAAAAATCTTTTGAATTCCAACAAAAGTTATATTTGCAAAATTAAGCTTTTAATCTATCCTTCTAGAAAAAAATATTTCTTTGAATAATTAGTTGATACAATATATATATAAAAGTAAAGTAAATTTATTTATATGCATATATATGTATATATAAAGTAAATTTATTTATTTATCTATACGCATTTATATATATATATATATATTATATTGCGTAAATACATTTAACATATTTGATATATATTACACATATTGATTTTAGAGTTAGTTATCCAAAATGCCAACTTGCACCATATACCATATAACGTATGCAATTTTAGAGTCTCCATTTTCTACTTGTAGACTTATGACTTTCAACCCTAAACCATATAACGTATGCAATTTACTTCTATAAATAGCAAGTTTTAGAAGGCATTTCGATTCACTCGAATCATATCGTTCGAAAGGAAAAAAAAAAGTAGAGCTTGTTTTCTCATATAAAGGTTTACGTAGTGTTTTCTCAAAAGATCCAGACACTATGAAAGTGATGGTCCCGATACGAGTTCTGGTGTATGGGGGAGGGGGGAATACACCAGATAGGAATTTTAAAAACAATCCCCGAAAAATACCACAACTGAGTAAGAAGACTCAGCTAGAATCACAAGTGAGTAAGAAAACTCAGCTGGAAGAATGGTGCTGTGCGGAATGTGGTGGATACAAAAACAACTCGTATAAAACAACTCACGCTCAGATGCAAGGTCGGTCAACAACCAAATCAGTTGAAATGTAAAGACGCAGTTTTGAGTGCTGGTTAGTTGGACAGTTAGATATGCAGAAAGTATCTGAACACAAAACACAAAAGCACAGAGGAATTACGTGGTTCGGAGAGAACTCCTACGTCCACGGGGAGTTGTGAGTCCGCACAACTCAGTCCAAATTCTTTAGGACAGCTACCACAAAGCTTACGCGGGCTTTGCAACCGTATAGATAAGTTTGCGGATACTTATCAACCTTTCTACTCAATTTCGTGAAGAGCAGGATCGTAACAACCTTTTTAGGGGATGTGTATAAGGGTGGGTTTTCCAACTACTAGCTCTAACATAGAAGTGAGCTAGGATCTAAGCTTGAACGAATGAAGACTCAAACTAAGATCGAAAACACCAAGACAGATTCTAACTCTCTATGAACTCTCAGCTGGTGATGTTCTTAGAAAGAGAATAATTGCAGTTTAGCTTGTGCGCAGTAAATCGTCGTTCTTTCGCTCTTCTGTCTCTTGTCTTGATGAATGAATGAATGCCTCTATTTATAGGCGATGAGGATCAACTAGCCGTTGGAAGAGCCGTTGATCTCTGTTCTGTGAAAGCGATGGCTTGTCTCTCATCTCTGCAGATTTTCCCGATTTGACAACTGTGAACTTCTGCTTTCCTTCTGAGACAACCTTGTGTTGGGCCAAATGAGGTAATGACAGAACATCAAACCTTCACGTGACTTCCTATTTAAAATTCAAATTTCAACCGTTGTCTTTCAACATTGGTTAGTCGATTGAGACGTTTGATCTTCATCCGAGTGGTCTTCAGCTGATGTTCCATCTGATCGCTACCTTCATCTGACATTCTGTCTGAAGAGGAACAGTTGAACCCTCAGTTGCCTTGAACTTCATGTTGTTGATTTATCAGATTGAGTCCTGCAACTGATGTTTCACATCTGAGTTTCCATCTGTAGTTCTATCCGAGTATAGTTATGTTGCCGTCTTCAGCTGGAGTCCTATAAAGATAAAATCTGAGCATTGCTCAAACAACGAGCCTAAATACTAACATTAGGATATGACAACATCTACTCGGTTGGAGTCAGTTGGTTTTGGAATCAATCAAAACTTTACTAAATTCCCCAACAATTTCCCCCTTTTTGATGATGCCAAAACCCTACTGATCTAAACCCCACTGACCTACCTATAATCTCAGCTGAAATTCTAGACAGTCTATAAGGTTAAACATCAAAGGGTTAGCACAGTTATAACATGGTATTGAAATAACTTTGCGATTCAGAGCTTGGACAACTGGAAAATTGTACGTTAAGATGAATCAGATATATGATGAAAGTTTTCATTACAACTGATGTGTTTACACAGATATGCATAGAAATCGAATACATCAGTGGCTCAAAAACTCTATGTCGGCTAATACTTCAGCCCATACTTGCCGAAAATCCTGACAAAAATTTCTCTCTTGGCATCAGATTCCTTCGAGATATCCACTCCATGTTCCTGACAGACTTTTCTGGCTTCAGCTGCGATCTTCTGCCTGTTAGGATTTCTTGTATCTGGAATGAATGGAGGAAGATATGTAACCTTCTGAGGGACATGGACGGTATTCATGTCCAGCTTTGCATCAATCATAGCTCGTCTGAACTGGTTGAACATGCCCGGATCCCCAGAGTGATGCTCAGTTAGGGCTTCTTTGAATGCTCTTCTTGAATCCTCAGTTGCGAACACCTTCCTGTAGTAGAAATCATTCACAAATTCTTGTTTGAATGATTCTCAATCATCATTCCATTCTTCCGGCATCCATTTATCAACATGCTTGAAGCGTCCCTGGAGCTTGATCTTTCCCGGCAGTCTTTGCTGCTTTATTTTTGCTTCAGCCTTCACTTGATGTTTCTCAATGCGTCGTCGGCTTCGGGAGGCAACATTTCTATCCAAGTTATTGGTAACCTTGGCAAGCTCTTCCTCGAACTTGTTAACTCTTGTTGCTTGGTTGGCCGCGAATCTCTTCACCCATTCCGGATTCATGTAATCTTTCTCCGGGACATCCATAGTTTTAGCAGCAGCAATACACTCTTCGGTTGTAATACCGTCAAGTTCAGCATCAATCTCGACTGCAATCTCAGCTATTGAGTTGTAGGAGACTCCATACTTCTTCGCCTGCTCCATGTCCTTAGCCATTTCTTCTCCTCCGACAACAATAGATTTCAGCCGTTCTTGTTTCTTGTCGGTTGGCTTCTTCGGAGCTGTCTTCTTCAACTCGGTCTTCTTCAGCTGAGATTCCTTTCCGGCTGGCATATCTTCTTCAGCTTGTGTCTCATCTTCCCCCTTTTTGGCATCAGCAATAAGGCTTGTGATTGAGCCATCCAGAGAAGTGAGGTTTTGTTCAGCCTGCTGGATCCGGTTGAAGAGTTCATCTACTGCACATTCCACATCAACCTTCTTCGCCAGTTCCTTATCACGACGCTCTTGATCAGCTTTCTTCATCGCAGTGAAGGTTTCAGTGACTTCTGTTTGAAAAGCGATGAACTCAGCCCATTTTTGTTCGAACCGAGAATCCCATTCTTTGTCTTGCATCTGTTGAGATTTTGCAAGATTGGATTCTGAGATGGACTTGAACACGTTCAGGTCTGATCTGATTCCAAGAACTGTTGTCTTCAGGTCATTGATGTCTTTGCTGGTGGATGTTGAGAAGTCATCCAGCTTCATCTTTATCGCATCATGTTCTTCCAGCAGCTTCCTATGTTTCTCATCCTGAGCTTCTATCATCCTCTGCTGTTCTTCGCGGTTGAGCTGGATGTTGGCTATCATCTCCTTCCTCAGCTGATTGACTCTCTCAGCGATCAGCTCGCATATTTCATCCGAGGAGGGTGCTGGCTGATCAGATGGTGCTGGCTGTTCAGATAGTGCTGACTGTTCAACAACAACTATGACTTGGCGATTGGCCAGGTACTGTTGAAGTTCTTCTTCCTCCTGCTTTGCTGCTGTTGCTGCAGCTGCGTCAATATCATCCATGAATTCTGCAGACTTGGCCAGCATGTTGTCAAGGAAGGTGACACATTCTCGATCTGCTGTCAACTCCCTCGTGTCTCTTCCTTCTGCCTTGCTGATATCCAGACGGCGAGTCAGTAGTGCGATCTTGTTGTTGTATGCAACCTCGAGGCTGGTATAATTGAAGTATTCCCTCAGACGGGACTCATCTGCCTTGAGCTGGTTCCAGCTGTGTATCCGGACGGTATCTTCCTTGACTTACAATTGGTTGAAAATGATGTTGAATTGATACAACAGATCAGTTCCGAGCGTGGCAAAGGTGGGCATGTCGCGCGTCTCGGGGAACATACCAATCAGCTTCTGAAAGCAATATACCAACTTGCCTTCATGTTCCGGCGCAACAGCTCGACGATCAGCTTCTTCGTCAATGGGGGAAGGAGAGAGATTTTCAAAGGGAATAGGTTCAAGAGTTTCCTCAACATTGGCCAAAGAAAAGGTCGTAATGTTGGCATCGATTGGGGAGCTCGGAATTTCTGACTGAAGATCAGTTGTGAGAACCTCTCTGTGCTGTACGGCATCAGTTCCTGCCGTGGGGGAGGATAGAATATCTTCAGATTCCTCGGATGAAGAAGCTGCATCCGAGGACATGTTCGGCTCATCTTCCGGATCGGTTTCCAGCCCTTCTATCCCATCTTGATGGAAAAACCTCACCTTCCTTGTTCCACTTACGCGAGGAACAATTTTGAAAGCAGTCGCTTCAACTGAGTGACTCGACTCAGATGGTACCTCCTCAGCTAGTTTTGCAATTGACGGTTTGATACGAACCTTCAACTTCTTCTTAAGCGGCTCTTCCTCTTTATCCTTATCTGGCTCATCTCTGAGTCGGCGTGCAGCTGTCGATTTTGAAGAGTGGCCGACAGCTGGAGGCAGCTGAGATTCCATCTGCTCCTCAGCTGTATCTTTCTCCACAGCTGATTTCACAGCTTCCCTTTTATCTTTTGGAGTGTAGACACTTCGAATCACATCAAGAGCTTTCTTGGCTGTTGGGAACAGCATCTGCCTTTTAACTGATGTCTCCTCACAGTCTTCCAACACCATGTTTTGATCCTTCGTGGTGAGAAGTATCAGGGCAGAGATTTTGACTCCACAATTAAGAGTTCCCTTAACACTCAACAATTTTTCCCCGAAATCATTTGTAGTTCCTAAAATCTTCTGCTTCTCCATCATCAACTGGTGTTCGAAGTACTTGAACCAGTTGATGTTGTGCTTGTGCTCCAAAGCTATCTGTTGCTTGAGCTTGGGTCGGCTGATATCTCCAAAAGCTCCGCTGTATCCAAAGATAACCTTGGATATAACATCGAACAGAAGTCGATGCTCGGGTTTTAACTTTGTTCGCTGCAGGTTGCTCCTCAATCTTTCTGAGGTGATAAGAGCATTCTCAAGAAATAGATCTGCATCTGCATCTGTGATGTTCTCGACGGTGTCCGTGGCAGTCAGATTCGGTGGAATGATGGAGCTTAGTATCTCGGAAACTGGTAGCGGGATGGTGACACGGCGGATAGTTCTGGCAGGGACGTCGCGTTGTCGACAGGAGATTTCTGAACCGAGGCCTACTCGGCAGTCGATAGGAGATTTCAAGTTCATGTAAAATTCTCCGACCTGTCGCCTGAGTAAGTGGGTGGGAAAGAGCGTTGCCCACTCAAGAAGACGATTATTCCTGAGAAGATCGGCGAGAGGGGATAACACCGGTGAGTCCAGTGCTTCTTTTGACAGAATCTGCTTAAAGTGGATTTTGGATATCATCATATCATAAGACTCCTCGTACGACGAAGGGACAAGTGCTGGTCCTGATGATGCCATCTTTTTTCCTTGCGATGAAACTTTCGGTGCCATTTTGTATTCCAGTGAAGTTTATATATAGAGAGAAGAAAAGAAGAACTTAGCCGAAAATGGTGAAACAAAATCAGAGACGAAGATGAACAGTTACTCAGATAAACACAAGTATAGAAGGTAAGAAATCACTTCCTGATTTTCCGTCTTTTATAGGTTAGTGGGTCGTTTGAAATAGATGGCCAAGATTGAATGGCACGAATCCATCAACGGCTGAGATCTCGCGACTGTTGACTAACTCTGACTGACGTCACATTCCGAGTTCCAATACGCGCGCGTGAGAAGGTGAACTATTTTTGTGTCAGCCCAGTCGCACTATAAAGTAAGGCTATTGATGTCCAGCCGTACTTTACATTAAATGCGCTATGATGGCTATTTTAATCTATCTGACATGCTTAGGAATGTTTGAATTTATTTGAAACATTCTCATTTAAAACACCTGCAGTCATAAATGATACCTGCCAGCTGATGTCGGAATCAGCTGTGCTATTGTTGCGGTATGCCATCAGCTGACTCGAGTTCGTCTGTTCAGCTGACGTCTGATGTCTTCGGATGACGATCCGCATCTGAGATTCCCCCTTCATCTGAGCTTCCCCCTCAGATGGATATCTATCTCTTCACCTTGGCTGATTCCTCATCTGATGGATCCAACAATCCAAGAAGATCACATAACATCTTGAATCGTGCTTCGGCTAGAGGTTTGGTGAAGATATCGGCTCTCTGAATCTCAGTTGGAATCTTCTCCACAGATACATCCTTTTTCTCAATATGATCTCGGATAAAATGATGTCGGATGTCTATGTGCTTCGTCCGAGAATGGTGAACAGGATTCAAAGAGATAGCAATGGCACTTGAGCTGTCATAATGGATGGGAATCTGTCCAGTTGCTACTTCATAATCTCTCAGCTGTTGTTTGAGCCACAACACTTGCATGCAGCAACTACCGGCAGCCATATACTCTGATTCGGTTGTAGAAGTGGCAACACATGCTTTTTTCTTGGAAAACCATGAAACTAGCTTGCTTCCCATGAACTGACAGTGTCCAGATGTGGACTTTCTGTCCAACCGATCTCCGGCTAGATCCGCATCTGAATATCCGGATAGTTGGATATTGTCGTCAGTTGGGTACCACAATCCAACATTAACAACACCCTTCAGATACTTAATGATGTTCTTTGCTGCCAACATGTGTGCTTCCCTCGGCTGAACTTGGAACCGAGCACACACTCCAACCGCGTAAGATATATCTGGCCGACTGACAGTTAGATATAGCAAAGAACCAATAATCCCTCTATACTTACTGGCATCCACGGGTTTTCCCTCAGATCCGGGCTCAATCTTCCATTTAGTATTCATCGGGATCCTTATGGTTTTACTTGTCTGCAAACCGAACTTTGCGATGAGCTCCTTTGTATATTTGGAGTGATTAATAAAAATCCCTTTTGGTGACTGCTTCACTTGTAGCCCAAGAAAATAATTGATCTCACCCATCATCAACATCTCGAATTTCTCCTTCATGAGAGTTGAGAATTTCTCGCACAGCTCCTCCGACTTGGAACCGAATATGATGTCATCGACATAGATTTGCACAACAAGTATGTTTTCTCCTACTTTTATGGTGAACAATGTTTTGTCAACTGACCCTCGTTTGAACCCAGAGTTCAGAAGAAAACCACAGAGAGTGTCATACCAAGCCCTAGGTGCTTGCTTCAATCCATAGATTGTTTTCTTCAACTTATACACTCTTCCATAACCAGTCTCAAAACCGGGAGGCTGTTCAACATAAACATCTTCCTTAATATCACCGTTGAGAAAAGCACACTTCACATCCATCTGATAAACCTTGAATTTGTAAAATGCGGCATAGGCTAGAAATATTCGGATGGCTTCCAACCTTGCAATAGGCGCGAAGGAATCCTCGAAATCAATTCCTTCTTGTTGGCAATATCCCTGAGCTACCAACTTTTCCTTGTTTCTCACGATGAATCTAATGACGTCTTGTTCTTGAAAATCCACTTTAATCCAATGACTTTAACACCATTTGGTCTTTCTACCAACTCCCATACACAATTGCGTAGAAATTCATTCAGCTCTTCTTGCATGACTGTTGTCCAATGAACACAGTTGGGAGCTTCCATAACATGCTTCGGCTCTGGCACATCAGCTACGAATTATGAAATCATGGCAACATCTCCGGCTTGCTCGAAATCCTCAAGAACTGCCAACTCCTCAGCATATTGGGCGTAAGTGCTGGAATATTTCTCGGCTGAATCTGGATTTGCAACTCTGCTCCTAGTACACACACCTTTGGCTGGATCTCCGATGATATTGTCCTTGGAATGATCTTCATACCATCTCTTGTTGCGTCTTCCTTCTTCTTCCAACAGTGGCGGTTCCGTGATTTCAAAGGATGGGATAACCTGAGCCGTGGGAGATGCTGGGATCTTCAGAACTGGTAATTTATCTGCTGTTGAGTCTGGATCCTCAACATGGATAATATCTCGAACCGGGCTAGGTTAGGCTTCGGATGCTGATGCAGTTGGGGTAACATCAGCTGAAGTTTTCCCTTGAGATGAGCTGGGGTCCTCACATTCATCTTCAGAGGAACAATGATCATCATCCTCGGTTGCCCATACCAATGGTTCAGCCAGATTCTTCTGCCTTAGAACCTGCGATCTGGTGAGAGCTGGTGGAACATGTGGATCTACTTGTTGTCCTTTAGCCTGTTCCCTGCACTCAAAAGTAGATTCATCAAAACTAACATGAGGTGTTATCTCCACAACACGAGAACTGTTGTTAAAAACTCTATAAGCCTTGATCCGAGCGGCATATCCGAGAAATATGCCCTTCGAAGCCTTGGCGTCAAAAGTTTTTAACTGTGTCTTCCCATTGTTGTGAATATAACACTTAGAACCAAAAACGCGAAAATATGAAATATCAGGCTTCCTGCGTCTCCATAGTTCATATGGAGTCTTTCCCAACCGCTTGGTCAGAAGAGACCGATTCTGGGTGTAGCATGCTGTGTTGATTGCCTCAGCCCAAAATCTCTTTGGCAGAGCTGAGCTTGTCAACATGGATGTAGCAGCATCCTTCAGCGTTCGGTTTCTTCGCTCGGCTACTCTATTCTGTTGTGGAGTACGAGCAGCCGATGTTTGATGAGTGATTCCGTGCTTCTCGCAGTATTCGATGATGGTTTCATTGAGGAACTCGGTTCCACGGTCTGATTGGATAGAAATGATTTTCATCTCTTGTTGGTTAGATATCCGATCCATCAGCTTGGGTAGCTCATCTCGGGTTTCACTCTTGTGACGCATGAAGATGGTCCACGTGTACCTAGAGAAATCATCAGTAAAAACAAGTGTATATTCGTTACCATTCATGCTCTTGGGAGTAACAGGCCCGAAGAGATCCATATGGATCAGCTGCAATACTCGGTCGGTTGATGGAATCGTTTTCAACCGAAAGGAGGATCTAGCGAGCTTTCCCAGCTGACACGCACTGCAGATATGTGTTGGTGAAAATATACGGTTCGGAATACCCTTTGCATGTTCCGTCTCGCAAGGCGGTTCATTGTCTTGAAATTCAGATGGTTGAGCGTTTTGTGCCACAGCCAGCTCACATCTGAACTGCTCTTCGATAAAAGACAGGTCTTAGGAGGACTACTATTCCAATCTGCATAGTAGACATTGCCGGTTGGGGATCGATTTCCCAAAAATATGGCTTGCTTTATTCTGACATTTTTGACCTTGCAGCCCTGCGCATCAAACTTGACAGAGAAACCATTATCACAGAATTGGCTGATGGAGAGCAAGTTATGCTTCAATCCATCAACATATGAAACATTGAAAATAGACACGTGATTGGTTTCAAGGGTACCGTAGCCTTTGGTGTGACCTTTTGAGTTGTCACCAAAGGTAACAGATGGTCCTTCCTTGTGCACGAAACTCCCAAGCAAATTCCTCAGATTTGTCATGTGTTTCGAGCATCCACTGTCCATCACCCACATGGTATGGGATGCTTTATTCTTCCTCAGCTGTTCCTCTTGCTCCTGCACAAATAAACACGCTTAGGTCCCCAATTTTAGTTGGGTCCTGGAGGGTTAGAACCAGTTCCCCCTTGAACTGTAGGTCGTTTTTCCCTGTAGATTTGGATAGATTTGTCATTCTAAATTATCTTTCCTTCTCCATCAACTATAACAACACCTCGGTCATCCTTAGGCTTGTTGTTATTATTGACGTTCTGTTTCTTGGGAGGATATTGATTTCTCCCATTGTGGGCTTTAGGAGGAGAGACGTTCCCCCTATTTTGTTGACGTTTCTGACCCTTTTGGTTTTGCCGATGAGGTTGGACGCTATTTTGGAATCTTTGTGGCTAAGTCTGATTCCATTTTCCTGGTTGTTGACGACAGCTGTTCATGCCTGGTTGTTGATTCATGTTCTGGCATGAATATCCACATATGCTGGAACTGTTCCACATTGGTTGACTCTGATGGAACCTCTGGTTGTTCTGATGATGGAACCGATGTTGATTCTGATGGTTGAATCCCTGTCGGTTCCGTTGATTCCATCCCTTCTGAGGTCGGTTCTGATTGTATCTCCGATGTCTCTGGTTCCTCTTCTGAGTCCTGGAACATTCCCCCTCGGTTGTTATCCCAACCGATGGATTCTTCAGTTCTTCAACCACAACTTCTTTTCCTTTCTTAGCTGCAGTTCCCTTAGCAGGTTGTGCTGTAGGTACTTGCTGTGACGTGAAGGTTGGATTAAGTTGGGGAGTTGCAGACTCAACAGTATTTGGTTTGGCAACCGTGACATCCACAACCTTGATAAAAGGTTGCGGGTGGAATTCCAGTGTCCTTGACCATGTCGTAGCCGAGTCCAGACACGTCATCCATTTGTTATTGGTAACTAATGAGATTCTCGATGATTTTGGATGATTGATATAGCTTTATCAGGTTGTCCTTCTCAGTTTGTAGATCCTTGAGAAGAACAGCTATATGCTAGGTCTGTGCGTCTGACATCTTCATCAGCCGGTCGATCTGTGCCTCTTGCTTGTTCAACTGCTCATGCTGCTCCTTGATCTGCTCCTTTAAATCCTCATCGGTTGGAGCCTTAGTTTGGTTGGCCACATTCAGTTGACTTTTGAGATCATCAATCTCTTCGATTTGATTTTTGATCAGATCATCCTTTTCGGTTAAGGATTCTTCAAGTCTGGCAAACTGTTCTTGAAGATTCTTAAACTCAACCGATTGCTGACGCAATTCCTCACTGAGTTCTAGGAAGTCACCCCAAGAGGGTTCCAACTCTTCATCTAATGTTTCCTGCATGTTAGTAGTATTGGAAGAATTTAAATTGACTGGACTAGAATGTACCTCATCATCATCCTGGTCGGTTCCAAATGCCATGAGACATTGATCCTGTCCGATAGCGTTGTTGGTGGAAGTCAGCTCGTCCTCATCTTCGGTGTCGGTGAAGATGTCTATGTCATCAGCTGCTTCTTCTGCAACCATGGCCTTGTTCTTTGCATTTTGCTTGGCCCTCAACGCATCTCTATCTTTCTTCGAAAGATCTGGACAATCAACTTTGAAGTGTCCCTCTTTTCTGCATTCAAAGCAACCGTTGTTCACAGGCTTTGAGTTATCTCGAGTTCGGTTGGATTTATAGAACCGCTTGTATTTTCCGAACCGAGTTTCCATGTCAGCCAGCTTCTTTGACATGGCGGTAATACTCTGTTGCAGCTCTTCTCTGCTCGGCTCCTTCGAAGCTGTGTCCGCAGATCTTATTACCCTTGATGTTCGCGGCTTGGAATAGTCTGCTCGAAGTGCTACTGTCTTTGTTCCGGAACCAACATCCTCATGTCGACTCGTCTGCACCGAGGACTGAGTTGATCTTCGTCGGTTCACCTTGTACTCGTTTCCTTTCAGAATTGAGAACAGTCTGTCCGTTCCCATCTCTCCAAGATCAGCTCGGGTTTCATGAATGTTGGTGAAGGTGTCCCACTCAGCTGGTAGGGTTTGTAATACTTTGAGATTGATCTCTCTCAAAGTATATTTTCCTCGTCGGATAGACTGAATCCTTCGGATGATATCCATGAACCGAAGCTCCAACTGATCAATGGTTTCATCGACTTTTAGACAGAAATTGTCAAAATCTTGACAAGCATGGGAGAACTTGTTCTCCTTGGTTTCGTCACTCCCTTCACTAAGAGATGCCAAAATGTCCCACATTTCCTTAGCCGTGTTGCACTCTTCTATCCATGGAAGATAGTCTTGTCCAACTGTGGACATGATAGTGCTCTGAGCCCAGATATCCAGCTGGCTCACTTTTGCTTCCTCAAGAGTAAAATCTTCTGGCTTCTTCTCGACTATCACCTCACTTGCATCCCCATCATTGGGATTTGTAGGAGTGCGAATGACTTTTTCCATGATGGTGATCGGTCCGGATGTAATCACTTGTTGCATTCGGTGATGCTTGGACAGTTTAATCTTCTTCATCCGAGTTTTCCAGAATGTATAGTTCATAACCGAGAACATGACAACAATCTTGACTTTAACATCCATCTGCACACAACAAACAGACGACAAATGCAAGCAGAAATGCACTAGCGTGAAAAAGATCTATTCAGTTGACCACTGAAGAAAAACACCTCGATTCACACCTCGTGAAACAGAGACAGCGGTCTTGTGAACCACTGCTCTGATACCACTTGATGATCCCGATACGAGTTCTGGTGTATGGGGGGGGGGGGAGGGGAAATACACCAGATAGGAATGGATAATTTGCTAAATTTCCAAAATATTTCCAAAATGGCACATGCCCACTGAGTACAATAGTATTCAGCCCAAAATATTTTCAAAATATTTTCAGGTCAGGAGGCAGGTGATGAGACGCGAGGCTGAGGTTTTGTAGCTATTGTGTGCTTCTGCTAGGTTATTTAATTGTGCAATTCTGAATATGTCTCTTTTGTATTATTTATTATTTTTATGGAGAGTGCCTTATGATCAGCTTCTCTTGGACGCTCGAATTCCCACTCCCTCATGATAACATCATTTGGTGAAGTGAATGGTCGACTCCTTTTGTTATGCTAGACACAAGTTTATCCCATATTTTATTTTAATGGGTGTAGCGTGGTTTTGTCGCCTCACTTCATTAAATTTGTGAATAAATTATTATATGTGCAAAAAGTAAGCCCCTTTCTTTCCCGTCTCTTTAATTCCCTCTGTCGCGTCTCAGTTTATGGGAACCGGAATGTGACAGTAGTGATCGCACCATTGTGTAGAGTAGTGATCTTACCTTTGTGTGGCGTAGAGGATGTATAACAATTTATTTGATAATATACGTACATATATACCTCGTTTATCTCACAATAATATATATATATATAGATAATTCGTTGAAATTTCCTAAAAAAAAGAATATAAATGTATTTATGAAATGTAATTACCTTTTTTTTTTTTTTTTTGTATCTCGTAGATCTAAATTATTATTTCAAAAAAGAAGTAAAAAACACTAATTTATTAAATTACACAATCGATGATTTCTCTTATATGGTAATCGACCTGCAAGACAGATGGCAAATCATATTCCATAATTTTGATTCATCATTATTGAACCTCAATATAATGCACCAATCGTCACACCTATTTGTATATTTATATATAAATACAGAATGAATATGTGGTTCACATCAATGTTAGTATTATGTTTATGTTTTAATGCTAATTTTTTATTCAATAATTTCAAAAACTATCATAGTAATCATCAAGTTTATAAATTATACAAAAATTGAAGCTCGATTTATGTGTATTTTTTTTTATTTCAACGAGATATATAAATAAAAGGTATAAATAGAAGTATATGAATTAAATTGTTGATCTCGATAATAATTTAAAATATTTAAAAATAAATTGAAGAATTTGATGTTGCCTTAAATATCTATATATGTGTGTATGGCGAGATGAGTGTTTGTGAGAACTAAGAACCACAAGGGATAGAGATTTATCCAGTGCGCATCGAAAATAGCGGCTGCGGATTCCCACGATATCAAAAAAAAAAAACCACACTTTTTTCTATATATAATTATGATTTGGTGTATACAAAGATGCTTAATAAATAAAATATAAATGAAATTAATTTCAATTTAAAAACTATGACATCATCATTGAAATATAGCTTGACGTGTGAATTTTCATAATAAAAAACTCGACGTGTGAAGCTGGAAGTCGGTATGAGTTTCTTCACTTGCCACATTTTTCTATCCACGACAAACCTCTTTCGTTTGAAACGACGATTTATAGATCTAAAATTAGTTATTCTTAATATGTTTGTTACAATTAAATATTGAACGCTAAAAGTGATATTTTCAAATGTTACAATATTTTAGAAATTTCAGCAAACTTTGGGACAATGCAATTAATATATTCTCTCATTTTCAAATCAACGCAATAACAATCATATTTGGCGCATTCCATTGACTCCATCCATATCCAGTCACCAAAACAGTTCATGAATTGAATTTCTCAAATGAACGCGATTAAAAAAATAAATTTAATTAATTCTAGATATTTTTCAATTGTTTGAGACTTTAATCATTTTTTACCCCTATCCGATATATAACACCAAGAATTTCTGGGGCCCGTTTGGTATTCATATACTAGTATATCAGATATCGGGTATGGGTATGAGTATCAGATATCGGGTATGGGTATCAGATTGATATTTGATATTCGTGTTTAAATTTTTGAAGATATAGATTGATATCAAGTGAGAATGAAAGTAGAGATATAAGTCATATACTAGCAAAAATTGGTATATGAAAATATTGAAAATTAGCATATCAAGTATATCAATATGATACCCATATACTGATATACCAAACACAAGGTATGAATACGAGCCATATTCATACTCATACCTGATATACGTATATGGATATCAAACGAGCTCTAAGTGTATTTTGTCGATATCCGAATCGTGTTTTAACAAAAGCCATTTAATTATGGTAGGTGCTTATAAAATTAATTTGGATAAAACTAGAACCAACTCCAAATAAAAGTAACACAACTTATTATTGATTTTGCTTTTAAGAATTTTTTTTTTTTTGGTAAATAAAATTTTTTATTTCACCAAATGTGTGATACAAGTTCAGGACCCCAACAACTCAAAAACGAGAAAACTCAAAAACCACCGTCCACACAGTAGCTTTTAAGAAATTATTATTATATGTAAAAAAATATATATTTGGTAGGAGAATAAAAAATGTACATTAACAACTTTTGTAGGACAGATAAGGAATCAGGAATGAGGAGAGGCACATGAACTCACGTTGCTAAATACAAAGCTTTTTATTTATTTATTTATTTTCTTTGAGATAATGCAAAGCTTTTTTCAATCATAAGATGTTAACTGCCCTAACAGCCAAAACAAAGTCACACAAACAGTTATCGACGCCTTAAATGCCCAAAAAAAGGAGCCACTTCATCTTCAAGGAACACACCCACACACACACCCACATGTGTATGTATGTGTTTTTGTACAGCCACAGACACACACTTTATAGATATTTGATGATGATTAATCATCCGTTTGTAATTAATTAACCACTGGAATTCCGGTGTCAATTTTCAAGAAATGAGTATCAAATTCAATATGGTTAACATATATACACCACATTTACTTAATATATTTTCTTTTCCTTTTTTGTAATTGGGGAAAAGGGAAAGCAATAGAAATTAAATTCGAGACCCGAGACCTCATTGCTTAGAGACTGAAAGTGCTTCCTATATATGACATGTATAGTATGGTACTCTTATATCACAAAATATACATATATAATAAATTAAGAATTCCAAATTTCAATATCCATCCATAAAAGGATTATTGAACATCTCATTTTCAAAAAAGAAATAAAAAGACATACTTCATCCATCCCATAACAAGTGTCTCATATATTTTTTGGGATCGTTCCATAACAAGTGTCTCATCTTAAAATAAAAACTTCTGTCTCAAAAAATTGCATATAAATTCTCCACCTTTTATCAATTGTTTATATTCCCACCTTTTTAAATAGGTGAAAATTTCTCACCTTTTTAATTTTGCAATTAGATACCTCCGACCATTTTCCCCCATATTAGCGCTGGCATGGAATCCGAAAATGCTTACATGACAAGTCTGGCGAAAACGACGACATTTTATATTTTTAAAACTACGTCGTTTGTTTTTCCACCGGACTTTACCATGCAAGCATTTTCGGATTTCACGTTAGCGCTAATTTGGAGGAAAATAGTCGGAAGTATCAAATTGCGAAAACTTAAAAGATGAAGAATTTTCACCTAACCTAAAAAGTAGGGATGTAAACAAAAAATTATAAAAGTGAAGCATTTATATGCAATTTAGTCGTCCACATATTTTTATTTTTTACCGTTAACTGTTAATCATCTCCCTCCTTAGTATTCATGTCCATAAAATATGAGATAGTACTTTTGATGAGATATTTTGTTATGAGACGGAGAGAGTAATATTAAAAAAAATGAACTAATTAATATCAAACAGTGTCGCATCGCTGCCTAAAGTTTAAAAATAATACTAGTAATAGTTTTTGGCGAATCACGTAATGAGAAATTGATTTCATGTTATTTTTATTAATTTGTGATTAAAGTATTTAATTATAACTACGTATTGTTCGATATAATTTTTATCGAAAAAAAATTCGAATATCTAATTATAATTATTTATAAATCAGAACATTACCGTCAGAAAATTAATAATTTGAGTATTAAACAATAATTTTTCCGATGCAATTTTACTAGAAATATTTGGTCTAATTGGAAGACTTAATTGAAATTCCGAACACTCAATCAAACAAGTCAAGTAACGTTATAATTTTTTCGTAAAATATAAAAATATAATTAATATAATTAAAAATATAATTTATTAAGTGAATATTTTTACATGAGTCCAGCTGTCCACTTTCTAAGATTCGCCAACTTTGTGAAGAAATTCTCCTACCTTATTGATGGCCCCCCTACTGTCACGGCGTCGTTTTATGGACTAATTTTGCAGTATTTCAAGGATTAATTAGCAGCTGCTCTCCAATCGATTGATTGCATTATACAGTTGGTCAAACAGTTTCTCTGTTATAAAATTATTAATTATACTTTTCTCTGTTTATTAATAGCCGAAATTGTATAAATATTCCTAACCTTTCCTAATATTCTGGTTTATTACCCGAACTTTTTAATCTGTATAAAAAATTTTAACTTTTTATTTTGTTTATTTTTGTTCTGGAATGAATTTTCTCGAACATTGAAGCTGAGGGAGGGTCTGGAAATGCCTGCATGGCAAATCGGCCCAACTAACCAAATGACGTAGTTTTATCCGGATCAAAATATCGTTGTTTCATGTGTATATATACAGTTATAACTCATACTTTAGGTCCATCAAAAGCGATTCTCATCGTTTTCCTCATTCTTTTCTCTTCTTTCTCTCCTTTCATAAATAGTGAGAAATCAATGATGGGTAATACGTAGTCAGTTTGTGGATTGTAAGTAAACAACGTTGTTTTAATTGCACAAACATACACTAGCACAGAAAGAGAGAGAGAGAGAGAGAGAGAAATTTAAGCCACATGAGAGCCACGTATGTAAAGAAAATAATAAGTTTAATTTCGCTAAAACACTTGGCCCAAACAAAAATAAATATAAAAAAAGAAAAAATTGAGGATTTTATATGATTTAAAAGTTTCGCATAATAAATCATAAAATGACAAAAGGTCATGAATTTTTATACTATTTGGCCTTATTAATGGTATTAAAGTTCTACTTTTGTTTAGGCAACTAGATCGCACATAGTCGGTATACATTATTTTCTACATTAATAAAATTTATAAAGTATATAAGATATGGTAGATTAATGAAATTATTGTTTTTTTAAACCAATGATAAATTATTTTTGACCTAATGCGATCGAATCAAAACATAAAATAATTAGTCAATCCAAGTTATAGTATTCATATAGTATATTCGAATGAATTAAAAAGGTGAAAATATCATGTGTGAATTTATTTTGAAGTGATGCTTGTATATATATTATATTTAATGTTAAGTTTGTTTAATTTTATGTGAAAAGTACCCTCAATTTTTTTTTTTGTGAAAAATGAATATAATTTATCTCCCATTGCCAATTAAGTAAGTAGCATTTTTTTTTTTTTTTAAATCAAGTAAGTATCTTTACAACGTGCATTTAAATATTTGCGTTAAATGAATACTCGATTTGTGTTTAATGCATTTTATTGGATAACTAGATGATAGAATTCAGGGTTTTATCATTTCTTTTGTGTATAGAAGATACATTTCTAGATCACAATTTATTAATATTAGACAACACATATTTTTGAAGGAATTTGAAATTTTATTATCTTTAAATTGCATAAATTATTTAGTCAAATAATTACTGACTCAAACATATAAATATTTTTTTAAAGGAACTTAAACATATAAGCACATGGAATGATTTTGGTACAAAACATTCCTATTGTGGGAAATATGAATAAACAATTACATATTTAAGCAATATTAATTATTAAATAAATAAATATTTTTTTTTTTAAATTTACATGTACTTCTATGCAATACATAATTAGTAAATAAGCAAAAACTATTACATATTTAAGCAACTTATTCATAAATAATTTTACATTTACTTGATACGCAATATATAGCCAGTATATAAGCAATAACCATTACGTATTTAAGCAATATTAATTACTCATAAATACACGATTATCTTTTGTTTGAATTCTGAAGTATCATACACAATATGTAATTAATAAAGTAATAATTATTGCATATTTACACATTACTATATATCTATGCAATAATATTAATATGCATGATACTTGTATAATATATAGATATATTGCTTAAAACATACATGTTGTTAATACAACTATATTTTTATTAATTATAATTAATAGACATTAATACAACTACATTGCGTAAACTATGATAAGAAATATAGATGAATTATTGTTTCAGATGACGAAAAAAATAGTAATCGAATTCGAAAGTATGTTAAACCATGATAAGAAAAAAAATGTCTGTATCATTAAAATATTATGAAGAAGTTACAAATGTCTGTAATCTGTTACAAATACTTTGTTATTGTATGTATTTTTTATTAGTATTGTTTTATGATGCATCATCTTATTTATTTGGAGCAAAAATTAATAAATTTTTTCTTTTATCTGCATATTATGTTATTATATTTTTTTGTTTTACTTAGTGAATTTTAATATATTTTTTATTGTATATTACATTTATTATTAGTTTATAATGTTTCTTATTTATTTGTACTTGTAGCAAACCTATCAATACATCTTCCGTTTTTACTACACATTATGTATTGTTTTTTATTTGTATTACTTATTGCATTTTAATTTGGGAGAAGTGCAAATATAGCCACCCCTGAAAAGAAAAGTGCTAATATAGCCATTTTTTAAAAAAACGGTCAAATATGGTCATACATACACGATCTAAACTGGTCGTGTATGCTGACCATGCATACACGACTAGCATAACCATAGCAATATACACAATAATGCACACATGATTAGCATACACGACTATATCAGCATACACGACCTGAATACACTACACGACCATAACAGCATACACGACCAATATACATGGTCGTGTATGCAAATAGTGTATGCGTGGCCATATTTGATCGTTTTAAAAAACGTGGCTATATTAGCACTTTTCTTTTCAGGAGTGATTATATTTGACTAATTTTCTTTTAATTTTGTTATTGTATGTTTTGTTTATTAGTATTGTTTTATGATGCATCTTACTTATTTGGAGCAAAAAAAATTAATATATTTTTTCTTTTTTCTGCATATTATGTTATTGTATTTTTTTGTTTTACTTAGTGAATTTTAATATTTTTTTTTATTGTATATTACATTTATTATTAGTTTATAATGTTTCTTCTCATTTATTTGTACTTGTAGCTAGGGATGTTAATTTAGCCCGAAACCCGCGGGTTGGCCCAAATCGAACCGAATTCGAGGAGGGTTCAGTCCGAAAATTTTGAGCCCGAAAAAATTTTAGCCCGATTGGACCGAACCGAAATTAGCCCGAACCCGATAGGGCTAGCCCGAAAATCGAGTGGGTTGGCCCGATAATCGTAATTTTTCATTACTTAGTTGTTACATTTCATTACTTTGTTTAGAAATTCAATTATAAGTTCTTTTTTTCTCAAATATTGTTTTGATTTTTCATTTGTAATTTGTATTCATCATATATATTATGAAATTATAAATTAATAATAATTTTTTAAAAAAAAGTGTACCATATTATGAAATTACAATTATATATGTATTTAATATGGGTTAATGTTTTTTTATAAGAAAACACTTTATATTTTTTTTGCTATAAACATGGTTATCAAAAATAGTTATACATTTATTTATTATATCATAAATCTCTTGACCCGACGGGCTAGCCCGAAAACCGAAGGGTTAGGGTTAGGGTCAACAATTTGTAGCCCGAAAAAAATTTAACCCGATTGACCCGAACCGAAAATAGCCCGAGACCGATAGGGTTGGCCCGAAAACCGAACGGATTAACCGATCGACATTCCTACTTGTAGCAAACCTATCAATACATCTTCCGTTTTTAGTACACATTATGCATTGTTTTTAATTTGTATTACTTATTGCATTTTAATTTTGCTATTGTATGTTTTATTTATTAGTATTGTTTTATGACGCATCTTACTTGTTTGGAGCAAAAAAAATTAATATATTTTTTCTTTTTTCTGCATATTATGTTATTGTATTTTTTTTTATTTTACTTAGTGAATTTTAATATAATTTTTTATTGTATATTACATTTATTATTAGTGTATAATGTTTCTTATTTATTTGTTGCAAAACTATTATCGCTCTTTACTAATTTAATGCATATGATGTGATAAAAAAAATTAAATAGTTTATGCTCTACAATAAATGCCTCCAAGTAAAAGTGCTTGATACTATCTCAGACAATTACGTGTCACAAAAGAAGGAATAATTTTATTTGTTAATTAGTAGGTTAATACGGTTCCCACAAAATAAGGTGGATAATAACTAACAATTTTGAGATAATTACTATTGTGCCTATATTATTTGCATTGATTGAGTAATGCACTCCAACATAAATCCGCGAATTCATACGAAAGTCCAATGAAATTCTATAAACTTTCTAACTCCAATAACTTATAAAATCCAACGAAAATCAGGATTGAATACACTCCCTTAGATATAAACTACCGCACATCACGTGGGAGGGATACTAGTTTTGATTAAAAAGATGGTCAAAATTGATTATCATGTATTATATGCATTACTCTGATGCACAGTAAAATTTATACATTTTATATATTATTCTGATGAACCCATTAATCTAGATCATAAGTAGATTATATAAAAATCATTGGTCGAACTTTATTTCTAATTTTTTCTCTCTATAATTGTTTTCGAGGATCTTCCCCTATAAGTATTAAAAAAAAAAAAAAAAAAAGTTAAGTGTGTATTAATATCTATTTTGGGCCTTGTTGAGCCCATTAAACATGGGGACTCAATGGACTGAGCGGTTAATTCGCAAAAGTAATGGGCCTATAAATGGGTATCTTTTTTATGGTATAATTTATTTATTTTACATGCTTTATTTGGATCACACCATTTTTTTTTATGGTGGTACTTTTTTTTAATTTTTTTTAATAAATCTGGACTATTGCCGCTGTGTTGCCGCCGATTGAACTATTTAGTTTAGTATTCGAATAATTGTTTTATTTTGAAATAAATATTATGTGAAAATGTTACTATATTTTATAATTTTATACGAAAACAATCATATATTTTCTAGTTTACGCTTTTCATCATTACAAGTAATTGATTAGTTTAAATAAATGAGTGGATTTTGGCCAATATCTTATGATGATTATCAATATGTAATTATGGAAGAGTTTATATCAGTATCAGCCAACTATTGTTTAAAATTCAAATTTTAAGTTTCCGGAAAAGCCTCAACATATCATTCATTGTGTCGTCACTAAATCATGCGTTAAATTTCAATCACTTTGCGTTCCAAATTAAAATTTTGTAACTGAAGACGCATTTTCATAATATAATTGAATCTAGTAATGTTTTAAAAGACTGTCCGAAAGTTGACTCTAAAAAACTTTCTCCCCAAGTATGCTCTCGGCGCACACGATAGTTGAATAGACTTATCGTATGCCATTGTCGGATTCATGGCCGCAAGGGGGAGACCGAGGAAGAAGGTGGAACCGGAAGTGAGTTCAGCTAAGGATTTATCATAGCAAGCTACAGAATCGAAAGAACCATCACCATCATCTGGATCGGGCAAAAGTAAAATCAATGAAACAGTGATGAGTGAATTTAATGAACAGGAAGTGCATGAGGATTTACAACACGACGAGCTCAGCGACCTGGAATTGGATGAATCTGAGCTCAATTCTAAGACTGAACAGATGGCGCTGGCTAGTAAAGGTATGTCTCTTACATACATAGCTCATTTATTGAAGAATGGTGTGCCAGTTGCATGTTTAGAAACTGAGAAAATTTCAAAGGAAGCTAAGAAATGGGAGAATGCTATAATTCTATATGTTATAATTTCAGCATCACATTGGAGAATGCTCTCACATTGTAAGAATTGGGAACACTTTCCTGCTCTTGGATGCACAAGAGAAACCTCCAGATATAGAGAATATGGGCGGGGACCTATTCCCCATTGTCTCATCATGAACCCCCTGTTATGGAATGTGAGGGTCTGTAACAAACCCTTCAAAATAAAGGAAATAAAGCAGTCACTACTACGGTTTCATTTGGATTTAGTTGTTTTTCTGGAAACTAGAGTTAAGGAAAATAGTTTCAAGAAGGTGAGTGGGAAGATTAATTAGCACTGGGAGTTTATAAAGAATTATACTCATGCACACAATGGCAGCACATGGGTTGGGTGGAATCCCAAGAGTGTGGCTATTCAGGAAATTGATTAACACGAGCAAGGAATGTTGTCTGTTGTCACAGATTTAAAGGAAGGCATCCATTTTCACTTGTTGGCAATATATGGCTTGCATACTATTGAGCATAGAAAACCTTTATGGCAATTTATTACTTCAGTTTGTAACAACATACAGAGTCCACTCTTAATAGGAGGTGACTTTAATATAGTGCTTACTATGGAAGATAGATTTCAAGGAAATCCTATCAGAAACTGAGATAAGAGATTTTGAGACATGTGTTAGAGATAATGATTTATCCATGTTAAGAATGTCTGGTAATGACTTTACATGGTGTAATAATCAGATGGAGAAGGATAAAATTCTCTCTTTAATTGATTGATGTTTAGGGAATGTCAATTGGTGCAGGGAATTTTCTAATATTTAAGCTGTAGTTCTAGAGAGGAATATCTCCGACCATTGGCCTTTATTGCTGAAGTTTGGAAGTTTAGAAAGGCCTCAGATCTCTTCATTCAGATTCTTAAATGCTATTTCTGAGCATTAAGATTCTTACCAATTGTTGCTGAGACTTAGCAAGCCAATCTTCACAGCCATAAATTGTTAAATGTGTGGTATAAACTCCACAAACTGAAGTTTCCTCTCAAACAACTCAACACTTGCCATTACAGAAACATACCAGAGAGACTGAGTAATTTGAGAAAGGAGCTATGTGAGGTGCACGAGAATCTGATGACACATAGACTAAACTCTGATCTCATTGATGATGAAAGAAAAATTTCGGAAACAATAGAAAAATGAAGTAATGTGGAAGGGAGTATTTGGCAACAAAAAGCAAAAGCAGATTGGATCAAATTGGGAGATGCTAATACTTATTACTTTCATGCTTATGCTAAAGCTAGACAGAGCACCAAAGCAATCAAGTTTTTTATCTCAGCAAATGGAGAAAGATGCTCTACTTAAGCTCAGATCAAGACTGAAATAATGGACTTTTATAAAAGTTTGATGGGGAGTGCTGCTGCACCTACTCTTCCTATGCTTGATAAACAAGTGATAGCTTTGGGACCTAAACCGTCATATGCTAGCCAAAGAAATCTATGTAGTGAAGTGACTGCTCATGAAATTATCCAAGCTTTGGCTCAGTTGAATTCTCTGAAATCTCCAGGTCTTGATGGCTTCAATGCTCACTTCTTCAAAAAGGCCTAGAATATAATTGGTCCAGAAGTTATTGAAGCAATACAACAGTTCTTCAGGTCAGGGTATCTCCCCAAAGCTATTAATACTGCTTTAATAGCTTTGTTACCTAAAACTGCAAATACATGTTCTATTAAGGATTTTAGGCCTATAGCATGTTGTATGTGCTTTACAAGTTGATTTCCAAGGTGCTGGCAAACCGAATGCAGATGGTTTTGACTGAAATTATGAGTGAAAATCAATCTGCCTTCATCAAGGGTAGAGTGATTTATGACAATATCTTGTTAAGTCATGAGATCATTAAAGGATACACTAGAAAAGGCATATCTCCTCGTTGCATGTTGAAGATTGATATATAAAAGGCTTATGATACTGTGGAGTGGCCTTTTCTCAAGTTCTTGTTGCTGGAATTAGGATTTTCCTTTTGCTTTGTCAATTGGATACTTTCTTGTGTAACTACAATCTCTTATGCTAATAGTATTAATGGAGAAATCTCAGAATCATTTGAAGCTAAGAGAGGTTTGAGACAAGGAGATCCTGTTTCTCCTTATTTATTTGTGATTTGCTTGGAATACTTGCATAGATGTCTTAAGGAGCTGAGTTCTAATACTCTATTCAAGTTCCATCCCAGATGTAAGAAGTTCAACCTTATTCAAGTCTGCTTTGCTGATGACTTGCTGCTATTTGCTCGAAGAGATGTTCCTTCTGTCCAGCAGCTTATGAATGCATTTAACAAATTTTTTGCAGCTTCAGGTTTGAAGGCTAATCCTACCGAGAGCAAAATTTATTTTGGAGGGGTTTCTAAATGCTAATCAAGATCAGAATATAAATAGTTTTGGCCTTGTGAAAGGAGAATTACCTTTCAAATATCGAGGGTTGCCTTTATCTGCAAAGAAGGTAACTATTTTGCAATGTCAACCTCTGTTGAAAAGAATTTTGGCTAGAATCGATTATTGGTCTGCAAAACTTCTTTCTTATGCTGGAAGGATTCAACTCCTTCGTTCGGTCATTTTTGGGATTCAATCATATTAATTGGTGCCAGATCTATATTCTTCCTCAGAAAATTCTGAAAGCAATCCAAACAGCTTGTAGGATTTTTCTGTGGACTGGTAAAGCAGATTTTGTAGAAGAGCTTTGGTGAGTTGGGAGCAGCTCTGTTCTCCTAAAAAATCTGGAGGAATAAATATCACTAATATCTGTTTGTGGAACAAAGCTGTAGTGTGCAAGCTATTTTGGTGCTTAGCTCAGAAGAAGGACAAGCTTTGGGTTAAGCAGACACATGAGTATTATATCAAACAACAAGATATTTTCTCCATGCCAATCCTTGCTCAAAGCTCGTGGGTTTTGAAAAAGATAATTCAAGCAAGAGACATGATCATGATGATTTCTGAAGGCAGAAATATATTGAAAGGTCAGTTCTGTATCAGGAAGGTTTACTTAGGGTTGAGAGGCAATCTACCTTGTGTGTTTTGGGCCAAAATGATGCGTGATAACATCGATCCTCTAAAGAGCTTATTCATTTTGTGGCTAGCTCTTGTAGGTAAGATGGTTACTTGTGATGTGCTGCATAGATTTGGTATCCAGGTGAATAATAGATGTTGTTTATGTGAGAAAGAAGAGGAGAATATGGATCACTTATTTTTCCAATGTGAGTTCTCTACAAGAGTTTGGCATGAGGTTGCTACATGGGGAAGAATCGCTGCCAATCCTCTCCCTTGGAATGAGGAAATAAGAAGGATTGCCATACACTATAAATCGAAAACAATTAAGCAAAAGATTTATCGACTTGTGATAGCAGTTGTACCATATCACATCTGGAATGAGAGAAATGCTCGTAGGTTTCAAGAGAAAACTTCTACTGAAGAGGAAGTGGTAAGAAGATGTGAAATGATGATTGCTTTGAGGAGTTGTGTGGATCCAAAGATAGCTAGGTATTTTCAAGGGAGTTAGGATTGAGATCTTTTGCATGTATGAGCTACTATCTTTTGAAATAAAGTTAAGTATTTTACCAAAAAAAAAGACGGTCCGAAAGTTGAATCGACAAGATTTTCAAGTCACGATAATTCAATAAGCTCGATTCAACACGATCAATTCAAAAATAGTTTTACCATTTTTTAATTATAGGCCAAAATTTTGCCGTATTTTAGTTTTAGGACAATATCTATAAATTTGATGCAGCACAAACGTACAATAAACGTATACCTTCATTGATTCAATGAATACTGAAAGCAACACACGATTAATCTGTTGATTCTCGAAAGAATACCAGAAGAACACGATAAAAGGGGATTAAACCCTAACTTTTTCTTGTTAATCAAAACCAACCGATCAATTTATTAAGATATAGACTATTTATAAAAACAAATGACTAAAGGCCAAGCCCAATAAACTACTACTAAAGACACTAAACTATCGCTAATAATTAAATACTTAAAAAATAATTAAATACTTAATTAACTTAAATAAATAAGCTAAAGTATAACAACTACTAATAAAAACGTGAAGGGAATAACAACTTTTAATAAGTTGAAACTTCATCTCCATCAAAATTTGATCAATTTTAGGATAAATTTGAGCCTGATAAAACTAAGCCACACGTAATTTTCACATGAGCTCAAAACTTCGGCCCGATTCCCACTTGGCTACCAACTAGACGATCCATTCATCAATTGAACATATAATTATTACAAACAAAAATCAAATATTCACTCAATATAATAGTCATTTGATTCATGGAGACTGCTCCAATGATCAACACATCTTGCATTCTTGCTAGACAACTCATCAAAATCTGAAGAAGTTTTAAAACAATTATGCTTCCACTTATCAAAATCTGGAGAAGTTTTAGGAAAAAAAATCCATTAAATTCTTACCAACATGAAAAAGTGACGTAGTAGCTTTCACCGTTGTGGAATCTCCAGAAGATGGCGTTATTCCAGTATGTTCGAGAGGTTACAATGGTGGTGACGTAAGGCAAATTCTCTGCTGCTGAAAATGCTCTATTAAAATACGCCCTCCAAGTGTTTGGTAAAACGCACAGAAGATAAAGAAACCAATTGTTTACAAATTTGTGTACGCCAAACGTTTGTAAAAACGTCAATGTACAATGCAGATGTATAATTGAGCAATGATAGAGATAAATGAGCGACATGGTTTTTGCTTTTGTGATTTCTCTCAAGAACATTATTGAGCGACTTCTTGTAATGACCCAAAATTTTATTTGTTTTTTTATTTTAAATAAATATTTATTATGTTTTTATGTAATTATTTATTTAAGTTTTCTAGGTCGCGCCTAGAGATCTTGCAAGAGCATGAGCATCATTCTTGTATTTATTTAATTTGCATGATCCATAATATTTCAGAGATTTCAAGCCCAAAGTAATTTCATGCATTTTTCTTCATCAAAGATAATTAGTAATCGATAGATAAATTATTTTAGCATTCATTCTTTTATTTATTATTATTATTATTATTATTATTATTGTTGTTGTTGTTGTTGTTGTTGTTGTTGTTGTTGTTGTTGTTATAAACTAGAGATAAACGAGAGAATAGAGAAGAGAATATGAATCGAGTGTATTCAATATGAGGGCCAAAGACCTCTATTTATACAAGTAGGAAGTTAGGGCTTTAGGGTAGATTTCTTGGTCAACACACATAAGATATATCTAGAAGATATATTACAACACTTCCCCTTGACTGACCAATCCCTAAAACAAAAATGTTGCCTCATTAAAATCTTGCTAGAAAAACCCAATGGGACAAAACATAGTCGAAGGAAAAAGAGTATAACTGCTTTTCTTGAACTTGAGATCATTGTAGATCTTTGAGTCAGCGCATGCCGATCCCATGTACTAACTTTCTCAATGTTGATGTTGGTAATTCCTTGGTGAATAAGTCCGCCAGATTATCACTTGAGCGTATTTGTTGAATATCGATATCGCCATCCTTTTGAAGACCGTGTGCATAGAAGAGCTTGGGAGAAATATGCTTTGTCCTATCGCCCTTGATATATCCTTCCTTGAGTTGCGCGATGCAAGCAGTTTTTGGCACTTTTCTTTAACACGCCGCAAGTGCACGGGTGCTATTGTGTATATGGAAGTAAGGTCGTATTCCACAGATATTATTTTAATCTAACAAGTACTACTTTCAATTATTATCCTCTATTTAGACTCCGAACTTTGATTTGAATTATTAATCTAAAAATTAACAAACAATCAAAAGGCAATTAGCAAAAATATTCAAAGATTTAAATATGATAAAAGATATCCTAAGGCTTCGATTTCAATGGATAATTAAAATTCAAATCTCAATCAATCAATCAATTAACACTGGGACTTTTCTTAGAACAATCACACAATTAGATAATATCATTTTGTTTAAGCTAACCTCTATTGTTTCCCTGGTGTATGTTTGATCGTGGCCTTGCAGGTACGCCTCGAGAGCATCTTTGGTACTATCCTGAGATCGAGAAACTACCTAGGAGGCTACGAGCACAGACAATGAGGGAAAATAAGGCAGAGAGGATACGAGATCTGCAAGCTAGAGTTACAGATCCAGACGAGGAACTTGGAGATCTCGAATGAGGAGATTTAGATTTAGAAGCAAAGGACCTGACTGACGACGAGATGAGAGACAACCATCAAGAGGAGCCTGAGCGCACGATGAGGGAAATGGTGTTCCTTACCAACCTCAACCTACGACCCATAGGCATAAGGTTGCCCGAGCCCACCAGGTTTTGGGAGCTGAAGCACACTTTCATACAAATACTCCCGAAGTTCAGCGCTATGCCTGGTGAGGACCCCCAGAGACATCTACAAGACTTCGAGATGACGGTCTCGACGGTCCGTACGGAGGGCAACATGGAAGAATTCATTCGACTAGTGTCTTTCACCTTCACACTCCATGACAACACTAGAGCATGACCTTATTCTTTGGAGGAAGGGAGTGTGACGACGTGAGCACAACTACAACAAAAATTTATGGAAAGATACTTCCCAGCTGCATGTATTATGGCTATGAGAAAGACCATCATGAGCATCAAAATGGGCATTGGGGAGTCTTTCTATGACTATTGGGGAAGATACAAGAAGCTGATAGCAAAGTGCCCACAACACAACATTTCCACTCATGATTTGGTGCAGATATCGTAGGAGGTTTGAGGGCCACTGAGAAGTCCTTTATCAATGCCTGTTGTGGGGGGAATATTGCAAACAAAGCCCCAAGTGAAGCTTTCAAGTGGTTAGGAGATATGGCAGAAGACTCTCGCGATGATGGGGGAGAAACATCCAAGCAGCTTGCCACGAAGCCCTCAGAAGTAGAGGCCAAGATCGATGACCTATGCTCCGCTGTGAAGATGCTGGTCAACAACTTGGGCTCACAACAGAAGAAGGTGGTCAAACCTTGCAGGTTTTGCCAAGGCACACACCATGAGACGGATGTTTGCCCCACACTCTTTGTGGAGGATGTCAATGTATTGATGCAAGCAGGAAACAACAACAATCAGCAAAGGAGGTTCGAGCCCAACAATCAGTACTACAATCCTGCTTGGAAAAACCATGAGAATCTGAGATGGGGACCCAATCCCGGGCACTAAGGAAACCAGCTAGGGCATCAACAACAGTATCAACAGCCTCCAAACCAAAATAGAGGGCCTTCCTTGACCGATGTTGTAAACACATTGGGGGCTAATTTCACAAAGGAACAAGAGGAGAATGCCAAGTTCAAGCAAGAAATGAAGAACACCCTCCAGAACCTTCAAAATCAAGTGGGTTAAATGCTGGATGTCATGGCAAGGATGGAGAAGAGACAGGGTGAACTCCCCTCTCAAGTAAAGATACCTCAGAAGGCTCAACTCAATGTCATAGCTCTGCAAAGTGGGAAGCCACTTCCTGAGAAGGTCTTCATGCCAGGAACAGAGCCCACGATGGAAGGAAAAAAGCCATATGTCAAAAAATGGAAGGAACCAATCGAAGAAAATCTGGTGGAGAAGGAAGTTAAGGTCGAAAAGCCATATGTCAGACCTCCAACACCTATTATACAAGCCTCTTTCCTACATCGATTGGCTAAAGGAGAGAAGGAGGAGGAATTGATGGAAATGTTCAACATACTCAAGCAGGTGGAAATTAACCTACCCCTCATCACTGCACTCAAGATCATGCCTCGTTGTGCCAAGTTTCTGAAGGATTTATGCATGAAGAAAGTAATGATTCAAGACGATGCAAGGATCATGGCAGGGGAGAATGTGTCTTCAATGATTCAAAGAAAAATGCCATAGAAATGCGGAGATCCAGGAATGTTCGTGATCCCTTGTGTAATTGGTAACTTACGAATAGATAGGGCGATATTGGATGTGGTGCTTCTATCAATGCCATACCCTTGATGATGTACAACGAGATGAATATAGGAGCGATGAAGGCCAGAGGGTAGCGATTCAATTGGTTGACAAATCAGTGATATACCCGGAGGGCATTATGGAAGACGTACTGATCAGAGTAGGGGATCTTATCTTCCCTGCTGATTTTTATGTCTTAGATATGGGGAACAACGAGATCAAAATCCGGGGGATTACTGCTAGCAAAGACCCTTTATGAGGACAACAATGACCAACATCGATTGCCATTCTGGGAAGCTGACTTGTGAATTTGATGGCGAAAAGGTGAAGTTTGATGTCTACAAGGGCATAAAGGATGTCGTCGGAACTGAAGACATGGAATCGATGGACTATATAGAGCACACAACAATATCCCAAAAGCTCTACTATGGCACCGATGAGTATGCAAAGCAATTTCATGATCAATCAGGAGAATTTATGCCAATAGTGGAAGGTTTTAAGGCCGGAGATCACGAGATTGACAAAATTAGGCATCATCAAACCTATTCCAAAAGGGGAATAGCTTATTACAGTGCTCATGGTGCCCACCACTTCTGATGATCAAGTCATGAAGGACAAAAGAGATATGTTAGTTCCAAAAGACTCTTACAAATGGATTGCGAGTATGCATGGACTATAAGAGAGAAAGAGAGAAGACTAGCAGGCCACACATCTCAATGAATCTCATTGAGAAATTCCTGAATTGACTGAGAAAAGAATTTGATCAAATGATGCAAGTAAGGCAGTTTAAACGAGGGTAACGGGTGCTACTTCATCAACCTAAATTCAACCTGTGAAAGTGCAAAGTGACGACCAAGAAGAAAGGTCCATATGAGGTTGTGGTCCACTATCAGAGTAACACTGTAGAGATCAGAGATTTAAAGTCAGGGAAGCTGTTTATGACAACCAGCCAAAGGCTATCCCGACGGAGTAGATGGTGCCCTCACCACTACTCAGCCTCGCCATTTCATATAACGAAAGGGGTTCGAGCCTACGACTATAACCAAAGGCACTCACCAGGAGGCAACCAGGTACGTATTTTGTCTTCTTGTTTATTTTTCTTTTGAGTGAATTGTTGTGCTAACCTAGGATGTAGAGAGTGTTGTTTTGTGTTGGAGGTGTCTGGTCATTATGTGTACGTAGGAGGGCTTTGCTATCATTGAAGAGGGCATGAAGATGTGGTCGGGAGATTGAGAGGCATTTGGAAACATCTCCTGATATGGATTTTATCAGCAATATAAAAAAAATCATAAATATCTGCCGCGATCCTTCGTCTCCCCCATTTCAAAATTCAAAACCCTTATACCTTATTTTTCAGCAACCCCCCCCTCCCCTCCACTCTCTCACAACCACCACAAACCTCTACTCTTAAACTTCTTCCTCACCCTTCACAACCTCCACAACCTCGACAACCCTCCACCGTGAAACTCGAGTAAATGGCCAAAACAAGAGGAAAGTCTGAAACTACCGTTCCAAAAGATCCCCCAACCAAGAAACCCCAAAAACTGAAGAAAATGGTTGCAGATCTCCCAGCCGTTGACGCCGAACAACAGAACTCCTCCTCTCCTGACCACGACGAGGAGGTAGCCGTCTCTCACATGCTTCAATTGGGAGAAGGAAACCCTCAAACAGAGGAGACGGAGAAATCGATAGAGTCTTCACCCAAGGAAAAGGGGACGAAGAGTAAACACGACGCTAAGGAGCCCACTCCATCCCAAGAAGAAAAAACAGAGGAGGAGGGGTCAGAGAAGAACGAAGATGATGAGGATGAGTCCACGGCTAAAACTATCGATGACATTATTGAAGAGTACGCAGCAAAGAACAAGAAGAAGAAGAAGGAGAAGGAGAAGGAGAAGACGGTCCATGAAGAAGAGGCTTCGATGGCCTCTGAAGATCCGATGAAGTCGCCGAAGGCCTCCAAGGCAAAGACGGCGACCAAGAAGAAAAAGACCCAGAGCATTCCGGCAACCCATTCCCCCTCCAAACCCCCACGGAGAGATGTGGGAACATGACCTCCACCCTTCAAGCGAGTCCTGGTGCCCAAGACTATGGATTTCAAATTCATGGAAGAATTAGGGGTGTGGAAGGACATGGAACGCTACTTCGAGAACATTGGGTGGAGCCCCTTTCTGACTTGGAGGGGGAAGGTGTATGGAGATCTAGCAAGATAATTCGTGAGAACCATGGCGATGAAGACTCTGACTTCAGTGGGGTTGGCGACTGCTTATTTGTACTTCGAGATCAGGGGGGCAGAAAATGAGTCTGTCGGTGAATGAGATCAACCAGGCTGTAAAAATGGTGGATGTGTGGGAGTTGCAACAAGAGGAGTATAAGAATGTGGTGAGAAAGATACCAGACCAGACGGTGCATGAAGTGCAGGAGGAGTGGAGGACGTTAGGGAAGACCCCGGAGTTCAAGAGTGGGTATTCTAAGGTGCACGAGTTGAAAAGTGATGCCCTCCGCCTTTGCCATAGAGTGATTTCCTATAACTTCTATGGGAAGGATAATGCCAGCAACTCCATATTCAGAATGAGTTGTATTTGTTGTGGTGCATGAAGACCAAGCGGAGGGTCAACTTTGGGTCCCTGGTGATCACACAGTTGCAGGAGATCAACAAGACCACCAGGAGTAAGATAATGTTCAGCCAGTTCATCACTGAATTGGCCAAGAACATGCGACTGGTGAATGTTTAAAAGATGGAGGCTATCTCGGAGGAGCTGCTGGATTTTGGATGTTTGCATAGGATGCAAGACATCAAAGTTGGAGAAGGCGGGGTGTACAAGTTCACTTACCCCGAGACCAATGAAGTTGTTGTGGAGGGCCCGATGACTGCCGCAATAGGCCAGGAGATATTGAACAACATCCAGGAGGTGGAGACTGTTGTTAGAGCCAACAATTACATACTCAAGGAGATCCTCCATGCCCTCAAAGAGTTCAATAAGAGGCAGGAAGCCAGGTACCCTGGGGAGCAGCCTTCTCCCTAGTTTGTATCCTCCAATTTTTTTTTTTTAATTTTTAGTAGTTTAGGTTTGTTTTCTTTTTGTTGAGTCTGTTGGATTCCACCACTTTGCTTGCAGGAAAGTGTGTGGGTATGTTGGTATGTGTGTCTGTTCTGTGTTTGCTTTGATCAGCATGAACTTGTCCCTTTTTGTTTTTATTCTTTGTTTGTTTTGTGTTCATTCTATGGGCTTAGATAAATAGGGACGATGAATGGGTATGAAGCATAAACCTTTGAGATTTTGGGCTCTGCATGCTATATCATGATCTATGCAGTATTCCTTTCTTGTGTGATTATGCATTCTCATCTAGGATTCTGCTAGAATTTGTCCACTTGTCTTTATAAGCTTTTATGACTATGGGTGCTAATGATTAAATGATATAGGCATTTCTATCTATGAAGCCAAAACATCCCTTCCCTGAAAAAAAAATGTCCCTTTGTTAGCCCAATTTGAGCCAAATAATTCATTTGAATTAATCTGATAAAAAGCCCGAAAAAATCATGGTCCTTATAATAGGCTTAGAGATAACTCGAAGAAAAACAAAAAGGGGTTGTGAGCTGAAAAAGAAGAAAATCACCCTAGTGCTTAAGACAAAGAAATCCTAAAATTCATATGAGAGCGGTTACTTACAAAAAAGGGGGATAGAAAAGAAAAGAAGAAAAAAAAAAGAAAAAAAAAGCAGAAGGTGTGCTAAGGCCCGTAATCCAAAGAGTCTAGTCAAAAGTAGGATCTCAGAGGCCTCCATAAAGCCTATAATGACCTTTGCCAGTACCTAAATGATCTAACCTGCCTAAAGCCCCATTACAACCTGCTAAGTCCTATTGACAATCTGAAAGCACTCTAGTTCTTAATGAATGAAGAAGTTATGAGCCAGTAGACAAACCTATAGCATGGTCAAGATTGAGAATGATTTGAGCGTAAACAGTCAACCATGCACACGAGAGGTGCTGTGAGGGAGTGAATCTCATGTTGCTTACCCAATTTTGACCTATTTATTAGCCTTGATGAATGAACATGTTGTTGTGTCTTTGTTTTCCTTTTCATGCTGATCTTGTTTCGTGTCTGTTGTTGTTTTTCTTTTATGTCTTTTCATTGGGTAAGTCTGAGCACATACTTGAGGACAAGTATGAATTAAAGTGTATGGTTATGACGAGCCCTATTTTCGTTCTCTTTTTAGTGTATGTAGAAATCTAGATCGAGTATTTTCTTCTTTAGTTTTAGATCTTTTGTGTATGGGAGAACACACTGGTATGCAGAGGCACAAGATTCCTGCAAATGGGCACAATGGAGCGGATAAAGGGCATAAAAGAGGATGGAATGCAGCAGGGCGCTGGAGGTTCCAAAGAGTTTGATGGTGATCACGATGACAGACGGCAAAGCCACGAAGACTCTGTGTTCTGAAAGTCAAAACTTTTCCAGAAATGGAAAGAACAAACTCTGACAGGGCCACAACATCTTCAACGGTAGCCTCCAACAGCAGCAGCGACCAATGGGATGAAAGCAAGGACAAGGGACTGAAAGGAAAGGGCTGACCAACCAAAGGGATATCGGACTCCAAACATTAATTAAATGGCAGATTTGAAAGACCTAAACTCCAACTACCAACTTTGGAGCCGCCATACATAAGCCATCGCTTCTCCGTCACTCGGATTATCATTTCCCACTAACGATGAATAGATAGAACACCAGCACACACTACTCTCTCTCTCTCTCTGCACTTTTTGTTTTCAGTTCAAACAATATCACTCTTTATATTTTGTTGTCAAGACCTCTGTGAGGCAAACACTTATTTCCAGTTTTAATGTTAATGATGCTTTCGTTTATTTCTTTCTTTACTTGTTTCTTTATGTTTATGTCCAGCTAAGTTTTTTGTGCTTGGGTTGGTTGAAATGCGGTGAGATGTGAGTGTTGTGTGTGAGAAAGGTGAGGCCGAAAGCTTGCCGGAGAGCAGCTGGACACGTTCCCGACATGATGGGCTTGATTCCAAAGCGGTGGAGCCTCCACAACTCCTGCAGTGGCCAATGGAGGAGCGGTGGAGGCAAAATCGCTCACAATACTGGGCAAAGGTGTAGGGGTTCCCCTCACCTCCGGTCGTGTTGCGGGCGCTGGAGTGTGGTGTATGGTGCAAACCATGCTTATAGCCATCTTGAGCCTTCTAGATCTAAAGACTGCTGACATAAAGGGCTCAATTGGTGACTTTTCCAGATGCGAGCTAACTCTGTGGACAGTAAGGTGGGTTCCTAAAGTGACTTGGAGGGCTCGATACTGAAAGAAAGTGTTGAGGTTGAAACGCTCACGTGCGTGACATGGTGTTAGTAAAGGGGCATGAGTGCCGAGACCCTATAACCGAGAGACGTGCCCATGTAGTGACTATTCGAGGGTCTGGGATCCAAACACACACGCACACACACGTCGAACCAAGTCAAGACTGACTCAAACATGCTCTCCATATCTGATTTATTTAGTGTTTTATTTCAGTCTTGCTTCTAGTTTATGCTAAGAGTGTCCCAAACCAAACCCCACTCATGTCCAGTGACATCGAGGTCATCACAACCTACCTCCCTTGGGTTCGACCCTGAATACTTACCCTAACTGTACTTAGTGGTGGGCATCAGGAATTACAAATAGTATTTTGATGCGTCCGATTCCCGACGACAAATCTGGCGCCGTTAGCAAGTACGTGCCCAATGTCCCATCATGCCACATCTCTGGCATTCAATTTTCTTATTGTATGAATTGTGCTCGTTCGATGCTTTATGCCTTTTTTTGCTAGAAGTTGCATCATGTGGTTTACCGTGTCCACGACCGCGACCATATCCAACTCCACGTCCACGCCCACGTCCACGTTGGTTCCTACGACCACGTCCATTGTTATGGTTGAAAGTTGCATTGGATTTAGGCAATGCAGCGGAACCAATGGGGCGGAGTTCGTGGTTTTTCAGGAGCAATTCATTATTTTGCTCGGCAACCAACAAACAAGATATTAGTTCGGAGTACTTTCTGAAACAACTCTCCCTATATTGTTGCTGTAACAGCACATTAGAAGCAGGAAAAGTGGATAACGTTTTCTCAAGCATATTAGCATCAGTGATTTTCTCTCGACAAAGTTTCAGTTTAGAAATAATTCTAAATAATTCAAAATTATAAGCACTCGCAGACTTAAAGTCTTGTAGTCTAAGATGCATCCACTCGTAACGAGCTTTAGGAAGGATGACAATCTTTTGATGATCAAACCTTTCTTTGAGGTTCGTCCACAATTCTTGTAGATCTTTGTCAGTCAGATACTTTGTCTTAAGGTCATCATGAAAGTGATGACGAAGGAATATTAGTGCCTTAGAGCGATCCTGCTCAGATGCTTTATTTCCTTCTTTGATAGTATCTCCTAGACCCCTTGGGATCGGGTGAACATCAACATCAATAGTCCATGACATGTAATTCTTGCCCAAGATGTTAAGGGCGATGAACTCAAGTTTGACTATGTTTGTCATCGTGCAATTCTGCACAAAAGAATCAAGAATATGTTACCCAAATGTTTAATTTACTTTCTCTTAGAGCATGGAATATTACTTGTGCTACTCGAATAGCATCAATTATTTTTCAATATCATTTCGGAAAATATCAATCATCATATTAAGATGAACGAATACAAACATAAATATAATATATATTGTGAATTGAGTACAACTCAAATATGTAAACTAGCCTATTCATATTTCAATATTAAAACACAAAAGTTACGGCATATAATTTGGAAACAAATCTAAATAGCGTGGAAACTGGTAACAATGAACTTCACGATAAACAGATTAATGAAAATCAGTCTGTCATATTACTATATTAGAAACCCAATTAATAATATTATACTTTGAATGCTCCAAAGAGATTTATCAATTCTTGGCAAATTAAAGGACATCAATTGATAAAATACCAAAGCATATGAATTAGCAATTTATACGAATAAATATCTTAATCATACAAACTTCTAACCTTGCACATATATTTCATATAATACATAATTAATTTGAATTTGCATATAAGTTTAACACGAACACGATCTAAGAGAAATTAATGACATGTTTGTTTTTTCATAATTAAAGGAAATCGATCAATTCGTCAGTTTGATAAAATTAGCTATTCTTCGATATGTCATATGAACATATTAATAATACAATATTGCATCAATCAAAAGATTTGCAAAAAAGTCGCGAATGTCAGAATTTCATGAGATCAAATAGAGATGAAGTTATTTAATTAACTAGTGTGTAACCCGTCGAAATTCAACGGGGTCGCTTATAATATTTATTTTAAAATATAATTAAAATAGTTTGTTTAAAGTCATAGTACGACCACAAATAACTAAGAGATTTGTGAAGTTACATACAAATGAAAGGAATTCAAGTGAAAAGAGGAGGGTGTATTGCTTTAAAAAAAGAGGGAGTGTATTCAATTTCTCCCAACTTTATTTCAGTTGCAAGCTATGAAGCACAAATACGCTTGGGAGGCTAACGTATCCAATGAAATACATACAAATACATTTTAAATACTCTCTAAATACGTTTCAAATACATATGTTTTTTAGTTTAATTTAAAATTTTCAAGTATATTTAATCCGGCCTAATACATTTTTGAGTAATCAAAATACGTTTTACCTATAGTTTTGTTAGATTGTGAGCTTATAATTTTTGCACTCTCGTTAATATGAAAGTCTCTAAAATACTTACATATCAAATACCTCGTGCTCCGACTCATGCCGTAGTTTATGCCGGACATCGCTGATTCGCTGTTGACGACACTCGCTCGGACTGGATTACGGCCGCCTGGCCTCTGCGTTAATTCTATTCAACCCGTTGATTTTAGGGTTCAAATGATGTATCAATTTCGAATTTCGGATATGGTTTTATTTTGAAATTATTGTTTGGTTTCGATTCTGATTTTAAATGAGAATGAGATTGTGGGTTGTGGGATAGTCGGTTTTTATTACAGGCTGTAAATTGCTAACTTTGATAGGAATCGAGGTTTATTTTTTCTGGAATTCTGGGTTCTAATTATTTACTCCATCCGTCCACAAAATGGTTGCCATATTCTGGACGACACGGATTTTAAGAAAATGGTAGGTAGTAGTGAATTATAGTGAGTATTATTGTGAGTGGAGTAAGGGTCCCACAACAAATGTGAGTGGAGTAGCAAAAGTGGCAACCATTTCGTGGACAAACTTAAATGACAAAAGTGGCAACCATTTCGTGGACGGAGGGAGTATATAATTTTCATAATATTATTCATAAAATGTATACGTATTTTCAACATATTCGTTTCTTGATTTATAAAAATTAACGTATTTTCATATCATATCGTATTCGTATTCATATCTCTGCTTCTTAGGCTGCAAGAAACCAAAAGAAATCAAAGTAAATACATGCACAAAATAATATTGTACTGCAATACTTAATTTTGCAAATACCTCACAATCTGTCAAAATTTTTATTGTAAACCACATTAGTTGTTGTGTCATGCGCCTTACCACCATCGTCACAAATTTAAAATTTTTGAGACCTTTATTGCCAGTGACTCGTGAGATAGCACCGTATAAGTGACCATGACTAAACATAGATTTCGGAAGGTATAGTCCCACGTTTGAAAGTGATTGACCCTGCCATATCTGGAATCGAATGTGAAATTTAGTAAAATTCGAGGGGCTCATGATCGTTCTTGTGATTGTAAACTTTTTGTTCCCATTCGTTCCTGAAATTAATTTGGACTCAATCACGCGGTCCTCGAGTTTAGTTACTATCATTCTGGTGCCATTTCAAAGCTCATTCGACGGATCAATATTTCTAATGAGCACGATGATGCATCCCTCGGTCAATTTAATTTCATGACACGACAAACTTGAACACTTGATCATGTTGAATATTTAACTGAAAATACATCATCATCTGGATCACTTATCCAATCCGTTTTGCATATGTTGTCCAAACTAAGGTATACCTTTTCTTCGCCAGGCATTTCAGACATGATGTGATCATTAAACCTATTAACCGTGTCATTGGTAGGGACCAAGATAGCTATTTTCAAATAAATTTATGGATGAAATGCAATGTGCAAATGTTTGGATACATACTTTTCACTACGGCTCCAATAGGATTAGATGTATATCGTAAGAATATCATCATACAATGTCACATCAACTTCTCCATCAGCAATAATGTCACCGACAATAGCATCACCCACATTAAGTACCCATTCCGCAAATTCTCTAATATCTTCAACATCAGAATCACACGTATCAATCCGATATGAAAAATATTTAGAATAACATTATAATCAGAACAATATAATTTTTTTAATGGGATTCTATTAGATTTATGCCAAATGTTTTGGATTTAGATTAATACATGCAACCACATGTTCATAGTTAACCTAAGAACTTAGCATGAATTCCAAAATTGAGATGAGCTTATTGAGGGATGCACAAGTCATATCGGTTTCCATTAGGAACGACTGGGAATCGCCATCTAAAACGATAACCAAACCACAAAATGATTTGTCAGAACAATCATATCAAGCGTTCACATAACAACTCGTAGGCTCCTATTGAAGCAGTTTATTGTGAGTCATTAGTGCCTCACCCTAAATTATAAATTTTATCTTCTTTAGAAGTGCTCTGACGCTATCTAGTTTTATTTTATTAAATGTGGAGTTCTCATCGCAATCTAATGGTATACAAAATCTAGAGTATGAGGTCATATCCCTAGGAAGTAGTAGTAAAGCTATACCACGCGAGGCTACTGAAAGTTTAATATCTCTCGTCTCACGTCAAGTCGAGCATAGTGTATTTCAGATATATGTCTTTCATGTACCACCGTATGCATGCACAAAAAATGTCCACCCATACCACTATCAAGTGCATTTATTATCTTCTCATAAATGGTCATTTGTTCATCCGTCAAAAAGGGATTTTCATCGTTTATACTATATTATTTGTAGAAAATTAGTCATATAGCTACCTGATTAGTTTAAAAATTCATATAGTAATAAATGCCCGTTAATTAATTGAACCTGTTTATTTATGTACATACTCGTTCAAATCAGAATAAAAAAATTCAGTTTGTTCACATCTTATGTCCATATAATATATGTTATTATTTGAATATCATAAAGTAAACATTAACAATATATTGAATAAATACCCATTATTTATATACACGTTTTTCGTCTTAAATTAATTAAAAATTTTGTATCTTGTTATTGTGTCAAACCTCATAGTAATACACGATTAAGCTCTGAATATTACAAATGAAATTTTGAAAAAATAAATTTCAAGTATCAATAAATTATATTTCATCCATCCTATTTAAGGTGGCTCTTTTTTTTATTTTTTTATTTTGGGATGCCTACTCTAAGATGGCACATACGAAAAATGAAAATAATTATCTTATAAATTATTGTGGAATTCATCACTTTAATCACTTTATATCTTTCTCCTTAATATTCGTGTAGGAAAGAAAAGTGTCATCTCAAATGGGAAGGAGGGAATACAATTTAAGAAACCTGTTTCTAAACCTCGATTAATGAGTAATTCAACTACTCATTGCCGCTACAACCTGTAGTAATGTCCCCTAAATAAATGGTAAATGCGACACTTTCTATGAGACAAAAGGATTAGTTATTAAGATTCAATATATATAATGTATTACAAAAAAAAAAAAGAGGATACACCCAAAGCTCATAGTTTTTATTTTCTAACACTTAAACCTTAATTTGCAAGCATGGCTTAACACTTAAACCTTAATTTTCAAGCAGGGCTTATCAAAGGGCTTTCCACAATCTTAAACTATGTTATTCTTCTGCATACTAGTGAGTTTACAATCTGGAAGCACACGTTTCAATTTATTACAAAATTATAGAATCAAAAGTATGTACAAATTTTGATATTATTATGCTAATAAAATGTGCAAGTTTTAAAAATGAAATTCAAACATATTAAATTCTTCATAATATTTTTTAAAACCCATTGACGTCTAATATGAAAAACAATAATAACATAACTATCATCATTGCCCCATCGTTTCTCAATTTAAAAAAATTCAACATAAAGAATTGTTAATTTGTTGAATAAGAATAGATGAAATATTGTGAGTCGTGAGTTTAAAATAAATTAATAATTAACTAATATTCACTAGAAAAAGTGTTGATGTTAGAGCTTGGGTTTCCTTACAAGTTTGTTCAGTGGGTAATGGTATGTCTAAGCTCTGTGTCTTACTGTATCAATATTAATGGTGAGCTCACTGAACCATTCCAAGCAAGGAAGGGACTATAAGACAAGGAGATCCGATCTCTCCGTATCTTTTTGTCTTGTGTATGGAGTATCTGAACAAATGCATGATGGAACTAAAAAATGATGCTCACTTTCACTTCCACCCGAGATGTAAGAGATTTGGAATCACACACGTATGCTTTGCTGACGACTTGCTTTTTTTTTCCAGAGGAGACTTGCCAACTATTAAGAGACTAATGCATTCCTTTGCTAAGTTTTCTTCTGTATCATGTCTCCAAGCAAATCAAAATAAAAGTTGTCTATACTTTGGAGGTGTGAGTGAAAGGAATCAACAGGAAATTCTTAGAAAGTTGGGGATGACTCGTGGAGATCTGCCATTCAGGTATTTAGGAGTTCCCCTATCCTCTAAAAAGTTATCTATAGCACAATGCCAACCTTTGCTGGATAAAATACTTGCTCGGATTGATTGTTGGTCCTCAAAGATGCTCTCATATGCTGGAAGGATCCAGCTCATAAAATCTGTATTATTTGGGGTCCAAACCTACTGGAGCCAAATCTTTTTGATACCCCAGAAGGTGATGAAGGCAATGCAAGCAGCATGCAGAGCTTTCTTATGCCAGGTACTGCCGTTTCTAACAGGAATCTTGTGGCATGGGAACAACTATGCCAGCCTAAAACTAATGGCGGATGGCACATCACAGATAGTGTAAACTCCTGTGGTGTATTGCCAAGAAAAAAGACTGACTTTAGGTTCGATGGATTGATGGATACTATGTGAAAGGCAGAGATGTTTTCAGTATGCCAACTCCAAATCAAGCCTCGTGGGTAGTTAAGAAAATCATAGGAGCAAGAGCTTATTTGGTAGAGCTGGAAATATCTGAACAAATAAGGAGGAAAGACAGATTCGCTATCAAACAAGTGTACCAGAAAATGTTGGAACATAAGGATAAAGTAGGATGGGCAAAAATGATAACTCAAAACATGGCTACTCCAAAATGCTTGTTCATTACTTGGCTAGCTATTTTGGGCAGGCTAGCCACATGTGATAGGCTGGAAAGATTTGGGATTATCAGTGATAAAATATGTTGCCTTTGTCAACGTGAAGAGGAGAGATTAAGTCACCTATTCTTCCAATGTTCCTTCTCTTCACAAGTTTGGAAGAGTATTGCGGAATGGAGTGGCTTGCATACAGAAAATAATGACTGGGAAGGTGAGAAAAATGTAATGCTCAGACACTGTGGCTCGAAAATGGGGAAGCAGCTTACATATATCGCCGTGTTCTTGCTACATTGGTCTATCAAGTGTGGAAGAAGAGAAACCAAAGAAGATTCCAAAGCAAGTTCAGCAGCATTGAAGCTGTTGTTAGGGAATGCCAACTTCATATTGTGGTGAGAGGAAGAAAGGATGCCAGAATAGCTCGTCACCTTCGGAATTAGGTTGGACTGACTATTGCTGGCTAGTTTTGTTTGTATTATGTACTTCATTAACTACTTTGGTAATAAATCAACCTATTTTACAAAAAAAAAGTAATAAAATAGCTAAGTAAGGCAATTTCTTCGATTTTTTCCGACATCTATATAGGATGGCAATGGGTCGAGTATTCACTCATAAGAATTTCTCAAACTCAAACCCGTTTAGATTCTCTTTACCTGTAACCATCTCAAACCCAATTAAAAATTAATTTCACTACCCAAACTCGCCCCAAATCTGTTGGGTAATACTCGTTATAAACCCGAATACTATAAAATCACATTAAATAATAAAAATTAATAAAGATTACAATTAAATTACAACGTCAATATAATCTTTTTAAAAATGAATCTAAAAACAATACTACATACTAACAAAAAAATCTTATATGAGCGTTAATTAAGGTTGAAAAAAAGATTATACAACTATTTGTATGATTTATATTAATTGGAAATTTGATATAGATTTCCTTTATTACAACTTAAAACGCGATTTTGACAGTGGCCAATTTATGGCCGCCCGAATTCCAGCTATCGCTTGGGCAAATTTCTTTTTTTGAACTATATTTGTGTTGTATTTTGCATCCCCCCCTCCCATTTTTTTATTCATAAGTACAAATTTATTCGCCTAAACTTGTGTCTTGCATAAATATAATCTCGCTCGTTCGATTTCAAATTTGTAATTTTGCTCCTAAATCTAGGATACAAAATTTTAGATAAATAGAAATTCGATAAATTAGAAACATAGAATAGAGATTAATTGAATTGGTTAGAAGATTTGAATATTTCTAATATAATGAAATTAAGGCAACGACCTTGGAAATTCATTTTTCCTAGAGCTTACAGCCAAAATGCTAAGAATATAAATTTGACAAATTTGATCATTAAATTGAATGAATTATGATACAAAATTGAAAAGACAAATTTTGTACAATCTTCCATGAGGGCTTTTTAGTATATCGGTTTATTCGTGTTTAAGGTTAAAAATGTATATTTCAAAATTCTAAAAATCCATTTCTAAAAAAAAAATTCTAAAAATCCTTCTAATTTTTTTTTTTGCTCTAGTAGTTAGAACGAAAAGTTTAATACGAACTATTACATTGTTTTCTAAATTAAATTAATTGATTGATATTGCTACGGTTATATATAGAACAATCCAATATGCCATGTATTCATACGGGTGCTAATTTCTTGCGCTAGATGTTCCATCAATCATCATAATTTGATTGACACATTTCGCAATTCATTAGACATTCATTAATAAATTTAATGTATATTAGCTCAATCTACTTTTCTAGATTGATGATTAAATATATTGTAGGCTATTCTTTTGAATTCAGCTACATAAATCCGAATTGGTGATATTTATACCACAAAAATGTCATGCTAGCTATTCTTTATTTCAATAATTTTAATAATTAGTCTATTGAAATTTAATATTTAATTATACTAACTTCCATTATATTAATAAAATATATACATGCAAATCTTATAAGCTTTAGTACTGTGTGGTTCTACATAATAAACTACGTACGAACAAAAAATTCTTTTTTTAAGGAAAATAGAAATTAAGAATGTTTGTTGGTCACAAACTTGTTGGCAATGTCACATACAATTTGAGAGAAAAAAAAGTTTGTGATCCTAGAAAATAGAAATACTATATTATAAAGCTGAAATTTTCTAAGAAATCAATAACAATAATATATTTTCCTGTAAAAATAATTTTAAAAAAATAACAAACGAATTTTACATCATCAAAGAGCCTTGCAAAATCATGCTTGCACCACGATAGGCTTTACTCTATTATCTGCCGTTTAATTTACACATCAAAGGCATAGTTCCATCTGATTTCACTTTCTGGCTATCTATCAAAGTTTCTTAATGCGCCAGCCTTCGTATTCTTCCACCGTGAAGAAGACAATTATTTGAAAGCATGTGAAGTGTGCAATTGTTTTTGACATCAATGTTCTAGAATTTATAGGTAGAAAATATTGTAAAAATGGAAAGTATTTTTAAAATTAATATTTTGCACCAATTAAGATTTTGTAACGTTTGATATTAATTAGTTGATTGATAAATATTAATAAATAATTAGGATAATAACAATTATATATAATTAGTATTTTTGCAGCTCGTCTTCCATAAAGTAAAAATACTAACTAAAAATTCGTAAACACTAAATAAATTATTGAGTATGATATATCGATGCTTACATATAATTTACAATATCATTTTTTGAGAATATTTGCAGAAATGCTGAAATTAATATTGTCACAAATTAGGAAATAAATATTTTTTTTGTTATTAAGTTTGATTTTGTAACGGTTTTTATTAATGATATGATTGTATAATAATTAATGAATAATTATAATATACCAATTTTATAATTTTCAGAATTTGAAGTGAGTAATTGGAAAAAAAAATTGAATTTATACTTTCTAAAAACAGAAGGCTTGCTATTTTTGTGTTAAAGGATGAAATGGACGTATGTTATATTAGATGTTTTAGATAATTAAAGAAGAAAATTTCTTGAAATGCCACATATGATTAAAGATGAATGTGATGACTCCAAAAAACTTAGCAATTATATATTGATTACACTCTTATATGATTCACATAAAGACGACAAAAAGATTAAAATAGATCTACTTTCTACGATCGAGGGGGATGAGAGAACTAGAACTATCATGCTGATGACGTGTTATAAACTAGAGAGAAACGAGAGAATAGAAAAGAGAATATGAATCGAGTGTATTCAATATGAGGGCTAAATGCCTCTATTTATACAAGTAGGAAGCTAGTTTTAGGGAAGATTTCTTGGTCAACAAACATACGATATATCTAGAATATATATTTACAACAATTATTATTAGGGTTAATTATCACTTATGGCCCGAACTTTCATTCCTTAGTAATTTTATGGCTTGACCTTTTGAAATATTAAAAAATAGCCCGACCTGTATCCCTCTGTAACACTTATGGTACAGGAGCGAAAATCCGGCAACGGAAAACTGACTGGGCGCCGGATGATGTCGTGGATATTCTCTCCCACCTTTTATTTAAATGACATGGAATTTCTATTCCATGTAGACAAAATAATTTTATTTTTAAATAAAATAATAAGAACAAGATTTCACCTTTTCTTATTTCTCTCAAAAACAAAACAAAAAGAAAGATTAAAAAATTCCAACCCTTTTCTTATTCAGCCGCAGTACACTTTTTGTCTTCCAACCCTAATAAAAGTTCTTACTCTTTCCTTTATGCCACTACTCTATATTTTTTCGTTTACAGAGTATGTTTCTCTTCCAATATATTTATGGAGTAACTAAAGCTTCTGGGACGACAAGCTTAAACAAAATATAATAGTTTGAGGTTGAAATGGATGGACTATAAGAGGTATTCCTTTTTATATTCATTGTTTTTTGTCAATTTCTGCTATGAAATAATTAAAAAATCCCAAGCTACATAGTTTGTGTTATATAATGTTTAATGTTCGAAATTAGTTTTTAATTTTGTCCATTTTCGATTTCTATCGTTTATTATTTCTAAAATTTAATTTTAATGATTCAAAACTATAAGGTTTAGTTGTAGTCTTTTACCAATTTTTATTGTTTACAGTTTCTAATATTAAGATTGAATAGATATGTTCTCATCATGTATAAGTGAGCAATATTTTTTGTGCATTCATAGGAACGACTGGAGGTGCCTGAAATGATAGGTGTGTATGTATATCATGGGGGAGAATTTATTGGTGATTTGGAGTATGTTGGGGGGGGGGGGGAGAAATTCATATTAAAAAATACGGAATGGATTTTAGCAGGAGATACCGACATGATAGGAGCTGCAATGGGTTATGATAAGGTTGTGAAGAGTGGAGTTAGGATAAATGGTAGCAAAGTATTCACATTTCTCCCAGAAGATTATCATCTTGTTGCTAATATAATTGAAAACGCTATATAATTGAAAACGCTGTTGATGTCGAGCAAAGATGTGTACACTTATACATAGAAGCACTTACTGAACATGAATACACATATATGCAAAAACATGAAAAATGGGACAAGGAAAATGGGACATGAAAAATAAACTAAGTTTGTTTTAATGAATATTATAGCAGGCACCTGGAGTATCTACAGCTCATTTTGTCCATGGATCGGCAAAGAATATGAGGGTGCAAACAAGGCCTCAAAAGAAGAAACGCTTGACAACCGAATCTTCGAAGATTGATGCAGATGAGGGTGGAAGCCAAGTTGTTAACTCTACACCTCCATAGCCATTGGTATTAGACTCCTCAAATACTTTTGGAGCTTTTTTTGTTAATGCAAATCAGTAGAAAATATGTTATGAATTTTGGATGTGAATGTTTTGGATATTTAATGCTATGGATATCACTATTTTGGATATAAATTTTCGACAATCTTGGCTATCTTTTTTTTTTTTTTTTAATTCCACCCGCTTGATAAAAATCCTAGCTAAAAATGGCTAATGCTTCTATTTTCTAACGAATTTGAATTTTAAGAGTCATACTGCTAGATTTGAGGTGCATCTCCGATGAATTTTATAGAAACAAAAATTAGGAGAAAAGAGTATGAACGATGATAATTGCATTGAGAATAATTGGAAGAAAAACACAAAAATCTTCTATTGTAATGATTAGAGAATTAATTTTGGAGTAGGAGAAATCTTTTTTTTTTCTATTTAAACACAAAATTATTTTGTATACATAGCATAGAAATTCCATGTCATTTAAATAAAAGATGAGAGAGAATATCCACGTCACCATCCGGCGTCCCAGTCACTTTTCCGTCCCGGATTTTCGCTCCCGTACCACAAGTGTCACAAAGGGATAAAGGTTGGGCCATTTTTGAATATTTCAAAAGGTCAGGCCATAAAATCACTACGGAATGAAAGGTCGGGCCATAAGTGATAATTAACCCTTCTTATTATTATTATTATTATTATTATTATTATTATTATTATTATTATTATTATTATTATTATTATTATTATTATTATTATTTCTGTACTAGTGAATAATAATTAATTTGTCTAGATTATAATAGTTTCACGATATACGAGAGTAAATAAATAAACTCATGCTTATCACTTTGAAGTTATTGTTTTTATTATCAACATTTCAATTCGATACAACCTCCTTTTGTTGTATTATTTATTTATTTTGTACTCATAGATTAAATAAATCAAAATGATTAAAAATAGGTGATTATTCGTCCAAGATTTTCCCTTCCATTAGGTTTCCTGGAGAAGATATTTAAATAATCAAACTTCTTTCAATTTTTCTTTTCATTTCTCAATTTCTTGGAGAAAAATCTCATGAAACTCATAATTACCCTTTCTACATAATTTTCTAGTATAAATAGAGATCATCTGCTCTATTTCTTTTCACACACTCATATCTCGAAGCTTATAGAAAGGAATTCCTCATTCATTCTCACTATCCCTATTTATCTGTGAGTCATTTCTAAGATTGGGCAGTAGCAGTAGGAGGATGATGGTGGGAAGAGAGGAAATGTTTTGGATGCATAAAACAAACAAGTTGTATCCAAATTCACCGACCCAACAATCATGGCTACTAAGATTGGACTTGAGAGACTTGTGTAGGTACTTCATCTTGCATAAAGTGCTCTTCATGTTCATCTTCATCTTCTTCAACATGCTGACTCCTATTAGGAGGAAGCATTGAAATGACAGGTAAGAATCTCGGATATTTACTGGGGAAAAGAAGATGAGAAAAATAAGAAAAGCATATAGATTCTACTAGTCGAAGAAGTATTTCGGGAAAGAAGAAGAGGAAGAAGAAGAGGTAGAAAGAAAAAAATAGACAAAATTAAGAGCAATGACCGGCCAAAATAAAGTATTTGAGCTCAAATGAAAAGATAAACTGCACTTTTACTTATTTGGAACAAGAAGTTGAAGACATGTGCAGCAATATTATAAGATCAAATCAAACATATCAAGCACAAATGATAAACAAGTGCAACAAAACAATCATAAGACCAAACCAAGGAAAGAAATAAACGTGTGCAACGAAAATTATTTGCTCCCAAAAACAAAAACACATGCAACACACAAGCCAATTGAAGCCTGTTTATTATCACACCACAAATTTGGAAAAACAAACAGAAAGATGGTAAATTGTTTGTTTGCAACACACATCAAACTTAATGGTTGCGCTCAGTTGTCATCGGCGGGAACGAGAGCTGAATGCTGGTGGAGATCGACACAAAAGCGGAGCCGGTAGAGGGCACACCTATCAGTCTGGATGCTTGAGAAGGGTTCACCACAAGCCATAACATCAAGGGTCTTCATCAACACCCGTACTTGGAAAGTGTGGTTTACCTGCCCTGTGTGGTTTGCAGGCTACTGCACAATGGACGTGGGTTTACCCAGCGCGCACCGAAGGTAGCGGCTGCGGGTTCCCACGATATCAAAAAAAAAGGGTCTTCATCAACACAATTCCAAAATTTGTCTTATCATTACGTACTTGCTGAGGGTTCCCTTTTTCATAGACCACATTCCACAAATGGCACATTGGCTCGGTGTATCCCTTCTTTTCCCAAACTCCTTATTTCTCACACAAGCGTGACACATGCAGACGCATATGCTCGAAGTACTTGCCAACACACTTGATGCCCAAGTGAAGGGAGTCCACGACTGTGATCCGCTGCAACTTAAGATTGATCTCAAATCCAATCCAGTACTCATCCAGATATATACCCAAACCCGTATACAATCTCCACAGTATGCCAGGACGCTGCTGAGAGAGTAAATATACTTATGTATTGACCGGGAATGATTGTAAAATGTAAAGAAAAATATAACTATACAAGAAAAATCTTCTTAACTTTCCACAAGAATATTTAACGTAATTAAATATTGTAGAAAACATTTATCAATAAATTACTTAGTGTTAAGTTTACTCATGCATAATTATCATATATTAATATGATGATACAAATACTTTATCAATTACTAATTTATTGTGGTTCATCTATTACTAACGATGCAAGTAAATTTGATAAACATTAGTATATATATAATCACGGTTAGTTTGTATTAAAAATTACACGAAAGCCAAGTAAATGTTGTAAAATTAAAGGAAAACAATAAAGAAAACAATCCCACACACTTATCCCCAACTCTCTCCCGTGGAGAAAATTATACTACATTTTTACTCCATAAATATATATTTTTAAAATTTAAAGTATTATAACTTATTTATTTGAAATCCATAAATTACAATTTTTATATGAAATTAAAGATCTTGATGTCATCAAGATCTTTAATTTAAAATTCATCTTCATTATATTTTAATTAGTCAAATTAGACGAAGAAAGAAAATAAAATAGAAGAGAGATAAAAAGAAAAAATAAATAAAAAACCGCAACACTTTAAGAAAAAAACTTGAATTAGTCAAAATTAATCAATTAAAAAGAAAAAAAAAAACGCTCCACTTTAAGAAAAAAAATTTAAATTGGTCAAAATTGATTTTAGAATTTTCTTTCTCCTCACTTTTGTTTTAATATACTCCTTCCGTTCCACCGAATGCGGCTTGTTTTTCATTTGGGATGTCCACTATACTTGACTTGTTTTCTTTAAAGGAAACAATTAATTTATATACATGACACACCATCTCATCTAAAATCATTAATCTACTCTCACTACACATTCAACTATGTCATCTATAACTTTACTAGCATTATAAAATATTGCATTTACACTACACTAAACACTTTCTTTATACTCAATACCCTTTTTCTTAGTCTTCATGTCTATATGAACTAGGCCGTATTCGGCAGGACGGAAGGAGTATATATATATATCACTATCAATCATCAATCAATATATTAAAACATATGTTTATTCTAAAAAAAAAACATATTTTCGTAAATTAATTGGTTTTCAAGATAAAATAGGGCACAACAAACCAACAATTTCGAGGGGGCATTCGCTTTTCTTTTTCTAGGAAGGGTTGTCTTTATTATTTTTTATACTATATAAAGATGAATTGAACGGTGCCCATGAGAATATTTCCTTCTCGTCAAATTTTCTTAATAATTTCAATTTGTTTTGAGAGTTGAGACTATGGCACTATTGCTCAATTGTTCACTTGGATGATGTGGACCCCTCACCCACAGTTATTTACTACCAGTATTTATTATTATTATTATTATTATTATTATTATTATTATTATTATTAACTGATTTAAAAATGAGACAAGAAAAAAAAAAAAAAAAAAAGAGAGAAGTCAATACGATACTAACTATACCATTATTTACCCCCTTAAAATAATTAGTAGTAAATAATATTGAGGGAAAGGACCACCTATTGCTCGTTACTAGTATCTGATAAGTAAGATTTTTGGGCATACAAAAAAGAATAGGCATTACAAATTTATAATTTAGACGTGCTTATAACTACGAAAAATCGAAAACGAAGTGAGGCTTAAGTGATAAGACGTTTCTTTCCAACTAAGAGGTCTGAAGGTTAGAGTCAAGTGTACGTATATAATCTAAAAAAAATATAAAAAAATCTTTCCAATATAATAAAAAAAATTAAAAGTGTGTGTTTAGTAATATTCAAACTGTTAAAATTATAAAATTAAATTATTAATTAAAAAGAGAGTAATGATATTCGGACACAGTGAGGCCAATCACACGCGTGAAAAAAGAAAAGTTGACTGTAAAAATGGAAATAATCACATTTCCCCCTAGGGTTTAAATTTCCCAATTAGGGTATATTTCCATTTTCAAAACCTATATTGTCATTTTTAGTGCGTGTGGCCGGCCACAATGTGTCCGAATACTATTACTCTTAAAGAAAAAAATTTCATTAAATCCCTATTTTTACCATCGGATGGTTGGACATAGTGTGTCCAAATAACACTACCCTAATAAATTATGGAACATATAACTATATTCCTGAAAAAAAAAAAACGTACAAATATCATTAAGTTAATATTCTATTAAAAAGTTAGATTAACTTAATGTCTAAAATGAAATAGATGTAATAAACATTTGAACAATCTAATAAAAAACAAATCAAATTTGATTATGATTTGAACTTTCCTCATTTTACCAACTTATATAAATTTTGAGTATCGAGATAATAAATATATACTTATTGTCGCAATACGGTTGATACAGAGTAATCAATGTGAACCTAATCCTATTGACATCGGGATAATTTTTATTTAAAAGGTCGTTGGGAAAATGTTCCACTTATTAACCCGACCCACCTTTATTTACATACTAAATCCAAATTCTCAGAATCGATTCACCTCCCTTTACACACAAAATCCAAATTTTCAAAACCGAATGTCATAATCTCCGCACTTTCTTCCATTTTTCGGAAAACTCTACCGTCATCGCCAACGCCGCACACGGAATTTCAACCTTAAAGCCGAGGTTCGTAATCCCTACTTTTTGTCTATTCCCCAGCATAAAACTTATCGATGACGACCCACGTCAAAACCCCCAAAACGATGTAGTTTTCCAACTTAAAAGTCGAGATTCGTAATCCTTTCTTTTTTTTCTTTTGTCTATTTCTTATTATAAAACGTATCGACAACGACCCACCGTAAATCCTCAGAACGACGCCGTTCGACTCCACAAAATCACCAAACGGCGTCGCATCAACACCCCCCATTAGGCCATCACTTGTGTCAGCCCACACGTGCGGCAACACAACTCACGTGACCCCAACCAAGCACAAACCCCACAAACCCCACAATTTTATATACCCCTCCAAATTAAACCCAGAAAATATAGTAAAAAAAAGAAAAAAAGTGCCAAAAAAAAAAATAAAATAAAAATAAAAATAAAAAAAGGGTCCCCTCCAAAGCCCAAAGCAATGGGTAAGGTAGCAACTGCAGAGATGAAGCGGAAGAAGAAGAAAGGGCGACCGGCAAAGACCCAAATTCCCGTTTCTGCCCCTCGAAATCCCATTATTCTCGGTTCGCCCCCCATCACCTACAGCCGATCCCACCGCCGGAACCCTAAGTATTTCAATATTCCGCCGCGGAATTTCGACGACGACGGCGACGACGACGACGAGCGCAAGGAGAAGAAGGTCAAGCTCGTCGTTCGCTTGCCCCAATCAGACGAGAAACCCCCCATAATCAACCAGAATCAGCAGCAGAAGCAAAAATCCGCCGCGCATTCCGCCTTCGAATCCGAACCGGAATCCGGCTCCGGCTCCGACCCGGAGTCGGCGGATGATCGCGATGCCGGGGCGAAGAAACGGAAGATCAATGCCGTCGATCGCGGATCTGACGGCGGGGGCTCGACACTGGTGAGGGAATTCTACCTGAATTTTGAGAATTTTGAGAATTGAGGAAGAGTTTTGTAGCTTCTGAAAAAAAATTGTACGCGTTGCATAGAATTTGGCAACTTCTTCGAAAATGGATTTTCTATTGTATTCAGAATTTTTGAAAATGGATTTGGGGGTGGTTTTTTCTTTGTGGATGTTGTTTGAAGGGGAGTTTGGGATTTCGCGCGCAAAAAAGATTTCTACTTTTTTTTGGGGGGGTTTTGCTCTGACTTCTGAGGATCTAAGAGAGAGAGAAAGAGGGGTGGGCTTTGTCTGTGATTTGACTCGGTCAAAATCTATATCTATGCTTTGTTGAAACTACAAAATAGGATATTTATTTCTCTTTCCGTAGTAAAGAAATCTGTGTTTGTGAATTTATTTTCTCTGTGTTGTACATTTACTGCATGTATTTCTTTCTATGTATTAGTGTTTGCTAATCTCTTTCTGCTTAATTTACAGGATTCTTTATTGAAGCACACATATATAGTTATTTACATATGTATGTGCATGTGTGTGTGTGTGTTATTTATAAACCCTTTTTGTTTCTTGGAAAAGGTTTCAAGTTTGTCTTTACTTTCAGTTGATGGTTGTGTGGTTACAGTACTCTTTATTTTTTTTCTTTCTAGTTTGTACTTGTTGATGCAGCTGTTCATTTATTTCTCAATTGCTGTCCCTTTTCACTGTTACCTCATGATTTTTCATTGAATTTTGAGATGAAAATAATTTGTTAATGATTCTATTGTTATCTGTAGGAGAAAAAAGATGTGAAAGCGACGGACACTCAACAACATGGTTCTAATCACATCCCTTAATTTTCTTGATTTTGGAATAAATAACAAAAAGCTTCAGTTGCAAAGGTTTAAATCTGGAGTTTGTGGTTTAATTTGAATATGTTGATATATAATTTAATTTTTGTGGCCAGGGTCGCCATTGGTGTCTGGTCCCACTACACCTTTGCCGGACAAAAAGTTGTTGGTGTTCATTCTTGACAGGCTTCAAAAGTATGTGTTTTTTCCCAGTGTACCTCTTTTGTGTTACTTAGATTTTCTTTTTCTTTTTTTAAAATTCTATTCTTCGACTGTACGATGTTTCCATTTTCGACTGTCGGTTTGATGTTGCTACTTTGTTGGACTTATGTTGATGCAGGAAGGACACTTATGGGGTATTTTCTGAGCCTGTGGATGTCAATGAGGTGATGACATATTTCATAGATAGATCTTGAAATGATGATGACATTTGTTGTTGTTAGTAGCTCATGTGAAGATAATTTCTGCAGCTGCCCGATTATTTCGATGTAATAGAGAAACCGATGGATTTCGGGACATTGAGGAAGAAACTCGACCGTGGAGCTTATAGGAAATTGGAAGAACTGGAGGTTGGTTGGTTCTGAATTTTAAAGGGCCATATTTGGATTTGCTTGTCTTCATTTGAATTTTAAGGAACTTGGCTTTAGTCACTCATCCTGTTTTTTTGCTTTACCAGACCATGAGCTCTCGTTTTTCGAGAACACTTCTCTTAGATTGAGTTAGTCACTCGTTTTGGTTATATGGTTTGTTTTCCTTGATCCCCTTTTAGAAATGGTTTGAGCCTCGTTAACCTTCTAAGGTGATTGCTCTTTTCTTTTCGGATGTGAAACAACAAAATGCCCAAATTGACATTGTAACGGTTTTTGGTTGAAGAATCTGCAGGTAGATTTCAGACATCTTGAGTATTAGAATGTGGATTTTCCAGCTATCTATGACTTTTAGAGCATGAAGCTTGCTTAGTTGATGATCATAATCTTAGGTTCGTCTTAATCTTAAGCAATAAAATGAAGGGAATACTCTGTAGTCTGTATGAAGGGTAATTGGTGTCGATGGGACTTATTTAGTTGATACTGAACACTATCCTTGATACATTCTAGATCGTCTGTTAAAATCGCTTTGCACTTTATTTATTCGTATCATGAAATAAGATAGTTGAGGGTCAAGCATGCAAGGAAAATGATGTCTACCTAATTGTTTGTTTAAATCTGTGGACAGTTTAATATGATTGCCTAACTTTTCTATTTCCTTTAGATTTGGCATTCTTTTGGAGTTTGGTATATTTTCTATAGTTACTTAGATTAACTTGACTTTATAAAACCTATGAAGTAATCGTGGATGCCAATTGCTGAAATAAAGCTGATATTTCTCCACAATTCTGATTCCAGGCTGATGTGTTCTTGATATGTTCAAATGCTATGCTGTATAATGCTCCAGACACGGTCTACTATCGGCAGGTTGGCATGGTCCTTTTCATTTTCTTTTTTTGGTATCCATCGTTCTGCTTTTATCTGATTCAACGGGCTATTTTAGGCACGTGCAATACAAGAAATTGCAAAACGGGATTTTGAAAATTTGAGGCATGAAGGCGACAATGGCGAACCCCAGCCTAAGGTTGTTCGGAGAGGCAGGCCCCCAAGTAGTAAGAACCAGAAGAAATTTCTCGAAACATCCCCATTAGATCGTGTTGGTGCTTATCCATCATCAGGTGTAACTCCTACTAATGCGGAAGACAAGGCAACGGGAACTAACTCTTATAACCTGAGAAAGGGACCTGCGTTATATAGATATCGACCCAATGACCCATACGTGTCATCATACCGCCCAAGAAATGGCGAAAACTACTCAGAGTTTTCGGGTGATTGGAATAATGAATTTCCAGGTTTTGTATTTCCCATCTTCTTCTGCCTAACAAATTACGCACATAGACTATTTGTTTTTGTGGACTTGGTTAAATTTTCGTTTCTGACTTGCAGCGTCCATTTTACGGGCTGACATGAAGTATGGTAAAAAACAGTTTACAGTGGATGAGACAAGGCGCGATACGTATAGGCAATTTCATCCCTCGTCCTCGGCTAACAATTCATCTGCTTTCACTAATTCCATGGGAGATGTGAAGCGACTTGTGATGGTATGTATATCGTGGATCTCTGTTTTTATACGGTGGCTTCGTTTGCAAATATGAGTTTCTCCTCATCTGGATTTTTGCATATGTAGTTCTTAATCTGTATAAATTTTTCAATTTTCCGAATTTAATGCCTTTCACATTCTGCATTCAAGAACTTACACATTCACTAGTATTATTTGCATAGGCGAAAATTTGGGTTATGTTGTCACAAAATAAGCCTAATCTCTACTTTGTTATGTACTAAGGTGCGTTTACTTTGATCGATAGGTTTGTATTTGAAGGATTAAACGATCAAACAAGCTCAAAATTGTTGAATCCATCAAAGTATGTGCCGGATTAGCCTATTATTTGTGTAAAGCTCGATCCTTATAAATGCTCGTTTGAATGTACAGGTAGGTCTGCAGGAGCCCTTTGCATACGCGAGAAGCTTGGCTAGATTTGCTGCGAATCTTGGCCCTACAGCTTGGAAAGTTGCATCGAAGAAGATTGATCATGTCTTACCTCCCGGGACAGAATATGGTCCCGGTTGGGTTTCTGATAACGGAGCTTTGACTTCACAACCACCACCTTTTCCGAACAACCCTGCTGTTGACTGTAGACCCCCTGAGTTAAGCCCTTCCGTTCCACATGGGCTTTCTGAAGAAATGATCGAAGCCGTGAGGAGACTCAACAGCCAGAACGGACGAGGTTTGCAAGGAGATGTATCTCCGTGGAAAACGCCGTTCCCCCAAGTCCAGCAAAATCACTTGTATCAGCCTCAGATTCAGTCACAGATGCAGTCTCAAATTCAGTCACAGATGCAGTCTCAAATTCAGTCACAGATTCAGAGAAATGGTTTCGGTGGAATGCTCGGATACGATGCATCTATGGTTGGAACGTCGAGGCTGGCCATGCCAGGTCACCCGGTGGCGGCCATGGAAGGGTTCCAATTTCCTTTACAAACCATAAATCCCATGATGGCAGGCTATTCATCAGCAATTCAAGAAGCAGCTAAGCTGCAGGAGATGTCGGCGGCCTTGCCGCGTCAGGAAGCTGAGACGTGGACGTTTGGCAGATCGTCTTGGCCGGCTGTGCCAGCTCAGCATGGCCGGAGTTTTGCAGCTCCGCCCGACCTCAACATGAGAGTCCCGGCCGGTTCACCCAGTTCTAGCTTGCAGATTGGTTCACCTCAGCAGCAGCCGGATTTAGCATTGCAGCTCTGAACATTAAAAATTTTCCATATTTAAAAAGGGGAATCTAATTTTATCGATATGTACATGTTTTGTATCTTTTTTTTTTTTTTTTATTACCTAATTGAAACTACAGTTTATTAGTGTAATATTTAAGGAATGAAGATAGGGTAGGTTAAGAAAAAAAAAATTATCAGCTTAATTTAGTGGCAGGATGACTTCCATATTGGCTAAATCCTAAATATTAGTATGATTCATGTTATATTAACAATGTCTTGTTTTATTTATTGCTTTCATTTCGTACGTTTCTGCTTTTTTGGAGGGTTTTCCCCCTTTTGTTGTTATAGGTTAATCAATTAAAGAGTATTAATTTCAATTAAGGTTTATCTAGATAAGTTAATTAAAAATTTAAGACTATTTTTAAGTGCACTTTGAGCATTTCCATTATAATTTTTAAAAATAATTTGCATTTAAAGTGTCCTCTATATTATTTTTAATCTCTATTTTACACTGTATACAATAGTTTTCCTATTTAAATTTAGAGGTAAAATTAATTTTGAGTGAATTGCTCTTAGGCCTTACAATTGGATCATGAGTTTACTGCAATCAATTTAAAGTGGAAACTATTAATTTGTTGGAAGAACTAAAATCATTTCCAAAAATCAATATCAAGTTTTCTATGGAATAATTAATCTGTGCTCAGATAGTAAAATAACCAATTTGACCTATTTCTTGGGTAACCCAAAATCAGTTAATTAATTTGAATTTTGTATTGTTCCCACTTTATTTTGAGGTAAAAGTTAACTTTCATTGATACCAGATAAAAGTTACGCATAATGGCGTATGCTCCCTCCTATTCAAAATATAAGTTTTCTTAGAGTTGTGCACATAAATTAAAAAAATTTATATTTATTAAATTTGTCCTTAATTAATTATGAATTGAAATTAGTGAATAGTGAAAATGTGAATTTTGAGGTGAGTTAATTAAGGGTAAACATGGATTTAGAAGGTAAAAAATGCTAGAATGACTTATATTTTGCAAATGTTATAAAAAACTAAAAAGACTTACATTTTGAATATGAGGGAGTATGTTATAGAGCACCATTACAGAAAACACCATCAGGGCCTCGTGCCATATAATGTGCAATATTGTTAAACTCTCGGAGGTTATAAACAAAAGAGATGTAGTGGAAGCTCATTGCCAAAATTTTGATGCCGTCCACTACTACCCTTTCGTATTCGCCTGCAACCACCTAGCCACGGATAGCCTGAACCAGCCCTTTATTGTCACTTGCAACCACAATTCTATCATAGTTTTTCTCCTTCATTATTTCAAGTGCGAATTTAACAGCTAATCCCTTCGAGTAAAGTTCTCCCTCCTGATGCAGTCGTCTCTTTTTGTGCTGCAATAACAACCTCCCCATCATCACATCGCAACACAAATCCCATTCCGATATGGACCATATGGTTTATTAATTTCCTTACTTTTTATCAAACTAATTTCTTTGTATTTACTAAAGTAGTAGATTTGTATCAAATACAGAAAAATTTGTATGAGATGTAGTAATATTAATATATTTTCATCTAAAAATAATTCAATTTAGTCAATTACTAATCCCCAGAGCCTTATTCACATTTATCTGTATTGCGTGTAATATGTGTAGTCTAATTTACTTTTACTGGGAATTAATATTCATTTAAGGCCATTTCCTAGCCATTTAATTCTTAGTTGTGAAAAAGGTGTGATTAATACTCTCTACTATTAATTAATTAATACTTTCTATCGAAAACCCGTATAAATAAAAGGAGCAATTACCTAATCATAAAATGCAATGATGAGGATTTGATTTACTATTAACATTCTAAGGCGGGTCTTTTGAAATAATAAAGTAAATTTTGTTTATGAGTTAATTTTTTCTTTCAACTATGAATGTATTTGTGTGCAGTTATGAATAACGTATTTATATTGAATTTACTTTACATACTCGGTTACATCGGTTTAATGTGGTCAAACATATATCAATATTTTGTCTTTTAGTGTTTAAGTGTTTTTTTTTTCATTTTTTTAATTTTCAGTTTTTTTGTTTTTTTTTCTGTTTTTTTATTTCCAGATTTTTTTTCTGTTTTTTTAATTTCCAGATTTTTTATTTTTCTTTTTTTATTTCAAGAGATTTTTTCTTTTTTTCTATTTTCTTTTTTATTTTTTTTATTTTGCAGATTTTTTTTTTGCTTTTTTTTTATCTTCCAGATTTTGTTTTCTTTTTTTGGTTATTTTCCACATTTTCTTTATTTTTTTTTTCGTCTCTTCTTTTTTGTTTGCCTCTTCGTTTTTTCAACATTGTCGATACGAAATTTAATGATTGTGAAACTTTACGTTTCTTAATGACAAATGTTTACTTTTTCAACGACAATAATTACTTTTTTATACTACTCCCTCCATTTACCAAAAAATGTTCCATTTAAGGGTCGGTACGTAGATTAAGAAAGCTGGTAAAGTTATTTTTAGTGAGGTAAAAGTTAGGATGTAGGGATAGTAGGATAATAACAAAAAAACAGTGGTATTGACAAAAAAATAGTGGTATTGACCAAAAAGTAGGAATAAAGTTGTTATGGTGACAAAAAAGTAGAAATAAAGTTGTTGGGAGGTGGGGCCATCAATGACAAAGGGTAGTAAATAAAGGAAAAGTATGAGGGTAGTATTGTACGAAAAGGTAATGATGAACCCATATTTGTGTCCATCTTTTCGCGTTGTTTTTCTTGTGTTTTTAGTCTTTATCGAGTCATTATGTGTCTGGGAGGACACGCAAGTCGATAGATAGAGTGCAGAGGAAGAACAGGTGGATGCTGGGCAAATCCGATGGAAAATCTGTTGTTGAGATGGCGATACGATGCAAATGGGCATAGGGCTGGAAGCTTGTAGCTGGGCAACATCGAAACATCCTTTCTACAAGTCAAGAAGTACCTCCTCATATCCTTAAAGGCCAACAGAGAGAGTACTCGGAGGAGCCAGGATCGTGGTCAACACCGGAAGCAAAGCAGGATGCAGACGATGAAGGGCAAGATGAGAGTCGAGCAGCAGCAGCAGGTTTCTTTTCCTTCAAGGAAAAGGATAAGGATTAGATGTTTCCTTCCTTATCCTAGCCGAGCCAAATCATGGAATAAATTTACCACACAAGGGAAGAAGGAACGTGCATGCGAAGGAAAGAGAGAGGGGCGAAGGTTATGATATGCATGGGAAGAATCCTTATTCAACAAGGAAACTTCCCTTCAACCTTAGAATCTCATCGCCTATATATATGGCCGACTCTATCATGTAAAGAAGCTCTTCGATTCAGTAATTTAGATTAGTTCTGCATTCTAGGTTGAGAGAAAGTGAGGAAGAAACAAGTCCTAAGGGCAATTTACTTTTATTTCGTATTTTCTGCACTTTAGTTTTAGTTGTTGGCGTGAAGCCAAGACCCTGGTTGCTGACTACGCTTTTGGGCAGCAACCCCTTTCCAGATTTATGCTAAGTATGTTTTTCTTTATTTACTTTGTGTTCTTATTTAATATTATGTCTAGCTAAGTTTATTGTTTGGATTGGATGTAGATGAAGTGATTCTAAGTTACTCGTTCAAGCTTGTGAGGTCAAATTGTGTTAGTTCGTTAATTAAATTTTGTTCCCGAAACACTTAGGATTAATTCTAGACTTAATTGATATTGAAGTTGATTGATCACCATCTAGATATTGAGATTAAGTCATCAACAGAAATTGGGAATAACACGAGAGTGTCTTTCGTGCCAAAGAAGGTAAAGAGTGTTGGAGAGCAGTCGGTATTGACCTACCTCTTGGCTATCTTGGGTCTATTTATTCTTAATGCTTCTTGGGCAGCATCGTTACTGAAGTGTCTTCGTGACGTTGTTGATCGAGAAAGGAGATCTTGCCTTCTGGTCAAGATCTGTAAAATTGATTAGACATAGGTTAAGTGTATTAGCATAGTGACTTTGTGACCTTAGGGTGTTAGCTAATCTTTTCTTTAAACCAAGTGATAGAATTAGTTAATTGAATATCCTTGCACCGATGAACGAGTGAAGAGTAATTATGATCATGGATTTGAAACCCAATCCAAACTCTTTTGTTATTTGATATTGTTATTTGTTGAGTATAGGTTATTTAGATATTTTGTGACCAAAACCCTTTTGTTGAGCAACATCTGAAGAATAAATTACGCCGAGTCCCTTGGGTACGATCTCGCTTGCCGGTGACTACTACCTTGTTGGGCAAGAGGTGTTTTATAAATATTATTTGTACGAAGTGTGTGACGACAGCGCTCCGTCAAATTGGCGCCGTTGCCGGGGACTTGGTTTTAAGCTAGTTTGTTCTTCTAGCTTGTGTGTGAGCACGGTTTATGCCCAAGCCACATCTACGAAGTGACGGAGATCCACAAGATCACGGTGCTTACCCGGAGGTGATAGCTAGGAGAAATCGAGCAGAACAACGCAAGAAGAAGAGAGATCTGGAGGAAGGCGTCAACGAACCTTCAGAGTCGCAGAGCTTGACAGACGACCAGGATACTGAGCAAGAAGTCGAATCTTGCTCAACAGCCAGTTCAGATAGTGAGAAGTCAACATCCAGTTCAGAAGCAAAAACATCAACAATCATGGCAGGAACACCAGAGAGAACCATCCGTCAGATCATGTTCCCTGACAACAAGGGAATCAAACCATCAAGTATCCAGTTGCCCATCATCGATGGCAATTGGGAGCTCAAGCACTCGCTGATACACATACTGCCCAAATTCAGTGACCATCCTGGAGAAGATCCTCAAACTCATCTTCAAAACTTTGAGATGGCGATTAGCACAGTAAGAAACAATGCCACTACTACCACCAGGAACAATGGGGATAGACAAGGACATGTTGTGAGGAACCAAGATGCTGCCCAAGACACCTTTCCTGACTACGTAAGGTTGCTCACGTTCCCGTTCTCACTTCTTGACGGGGCACGTGAGTAGCTTTACACCTTGCCAGAGGGAAGCATTGATACATGGAACAAGATGCAGCAAACCTTTCTTGACAAATACATACCCGTTGGCCGGATACAAAGTGGGAGGAATGCCATTTCATCGATCAAGATGGGAGGAAGTGAGTCATTATATGACTACTATGAAAGGTTCAAGAAGTTGTTGGCAAGATGTCCTCAACATCGGATTCAGGATATCGATTTGATCGAATATTTTTTGAAGGGATTAAGGGCATCAGAGAGAAAATACATCATTGCAACGTGTGGAGGAGCCATAGTCGATCAACTACCATCTGAAGTGTTCAAGAAGATAGCTGCCATGGCTGAGCAATCCCGAGATGAAGATGATATCCCAAGAGGGGGGTACGAAGGCAGCAAGGGCAACCAAGACAACTTAGTCAGCACCATGAAAGACTTCATGACCAAGATGTCTAGCCAGATGGAGGATTTGAAGAAGCAGGTTAATGGCAAGGAAGTTCAAAGAGCTGTGAAGAGATGTGAAGTATGCCAGACAACATCACATGTCACCTCAGAATGTCCCAGTTGGTTCGTGGAAGAAGGAGAAGAGGTGAAGGCAATAGGTCAGAACCAGCAAGGAGTAGGGCAACAAAGGTTCCAGTATGGCAATAACAATAACTATGGCAATAACTATGGTTATAGGCAGAATCAGCACGAGAACCTGAGGTATGGCAACAACCACTATCAGATACCTCCTGCCCACCAACAACCGCAGCAGCCTGTTGGGCAACAACAGCAATATGTGCCTCCACCTCAATAACAACCTCAACATCAAAATAATTATGTGCCTCCACATCGAGAACCAGCGAAGACGAAATTCATGAAGGAGACCATTGAAAAGTTTACCAATGAGAACCAAAGGCTGAGGAGAGACTTCGAGAACTTCCAACTAGAAAGTCGAGGACAGTCCAACAACCTTCAAGCTCAACTGACTCATATCAACCAAATCTTGTCAAGGTTGGTCGAAGAAAAGCCAGGCAGGCTACCTGCCCAGGTAGAGGTCAACAAGGAGCAAGTTAATGCTGTAACGTTGCGCAGTGGGAAGAATTTGCCAGAGATGTTGCCCAGGACCCAACCCAAGGAACCAACGCGAATAGAAGAGACCAAGATGGGTTCAGGAGATATCAATGACATCTACGAGGAGTTGAAGGCAAAGCATGAAGAAGGGATAAAGGCCAACAAGAACCCAGTCTTTGATAATGAGGAGGATGAAGCCTTGTTTGATTACGTAAAGATGGAGAGATCTAAACTGGAAATTGACAAAAATGACGTGATGCTGGAATCTTTGCAGGCTGAAAAAGAAGCAGAGGCTTTGGCCAAGAGGACCGTTCCTCGCACTACCAAGGCCAAGATCCCATATCCCAGACGTTTTGCCCGCGATCGTGATCAGCGGGAGTTGGAGGACATGATGGAGGTGTTCAAGAAGGTGGAAATCAACCTACCGTTGTTGATGGCATTGCAATCTATGCCTAAATGCGCAAAATTTTTGCGAGAGATGTGCCAAAAGAAGACAAAGTACCCAGATAATGCCCGTTTTCATGTGGAGAACGTGTCAGCACTAATGAATTCCCAGATCCCGACCAAGAAGAGGGATCCAGGCATGTTCGCTATTCCATGCACGATTGGTACTACGTCAATACCCAGGGCGATGCTTGATCTTGGAGCTTCGATAAATGTCATGCCAAGAGCCATGTTTGACGAGATGAGTTTTGGACCTCTTTCTCCTACACGTGTTGCCATCCAATTAGCAGATTTATCCACAGTTTACCCGGATGGAGTGTTGGAGGATGTGTTGGTCAAGGTAGGGGATCTTTTGTTCCCAGCCGACTTCTATGTTCTTGACATGGGAAAGAAAGCAATCAAGAACCCAGTGATCTTGCTCGGGAGGCCATTCTTGAGGACAACATGTACCAAGATTGATTGCGATACTGGGAAGTTGACAGTCCAAGTAGCAGGAGAAGTAGTAGAGTTCGACGCTTATAGGCAAAATCAAGATGATGCCCTGGAACACCTTAACACCCTCAGTGCCTGTGGAAAGCAAGTGGAGACTTTGAATAGCTTAAGTTGTTTCGTAGAAGACAACGAAGATGCAATCCAGGCGGAATTCAACCTAGTTCAGGATCTTGACCAGGATCCTGATCAGCATGAGGATAATGAGGAAGATGGTGCTCTGATGCAATTCTACGGAGGAGATGAGTACGAAAGTGAGAAAGATTTTTGGGAAGAGACAGTTCATGGACATAGCTTCGACTCTAACGATGAGGACTACTCCACGGACGAAGAGTTGGAGAATTACGTGTTTGAAAACATCCGTGGAGATGATGGAGATCAGGATAGAGGGGAACAAAAACCCCTTGATGAGTTTGATGAGGAACTTGAGGAGTTACCCCATGATGATACCGAGGAGTTAGTAGAGGAATTTTGGCAACAAACAGTTCTTGAGGAGGATGCCAGCTTGCAAACAGAAGAGGATCTTGCCCAGAACGAAGAACCAGTAGATGAAGAGGAATACAGTTATGCCAGGATTCCGGGCAACATCCAACCTCAGGGGTTTGAACCACTCAATATCCCTGAACTTAAACCGGAGGACAGGTTGGTGCCATCATTGCAAAAAGCACCTACCTTAGAACTGAAGCCCTTGTCCAAGCACCTGAAATACATTCATCTTGGCAAGAACGAGACCTTGCCCGTGATCATATCATCAGAGTTATCGAGCATGGAGGAGATCAGAGTTGGTGAGGTGCTGAGCAAGTACAAGGAGGCCATAGGATGGACATTGGCCGACATCAAGGGCATTAACCCTTTGGACTGTGTTCATCATATCTTGCTCGAGGAAGATGCTGCCCCAGTAAGAGATCCACAACGAAGATTGAATCCAGCCATGAAAGAAGTGGTAATGAAAGAAATACTCAAGCTTCTTGACTTGGGGATCATCTACCCCGTGTCTGACAGCCGGTGGGTGAGCCCTGTGCACGTGGTGCCCAAGAAGTCAGGAATTCAAGTTGTGGAGAACGACAAAAACGAGATGGTGGCCATGAGACTACAAACTGGATGGCGAGTGTGTATAGATTACCGAAAGCTCAACCAAAAGACGAAGAAGGATCACTTTCCTTTGCCCTTTATCGATGAGATGCTCGAAAGGTTAGCTGGTAATAACTACTATTATTTTCTTGACGGTTATTCTGGTTACATGCAGATCTGGGTTGCTGACGAGCACGCAGATAAGTTCTTGGAGAGTGCTCTAATCACCCCGGAGAGGTTAAGGAGCAATATGCAGAGGACGAAGCTGAAGCCAGAACATCGACTCCTGTTCGATGTTGTGTCCAAGGTGGTTTTCGGCTACAGCGGTGCCTTCGGCGACATCAGCCGACCAAAGTTGAAGCAGTTGGTGGCTTTGGAGCACAAGCATGAGATCGACTGGTTTCAATACTTTTTTAACCAGCTGATGGTGGAGAAGTCGAAGATCTCCGAGACAACAACAGACTCATGAGAGAAACTGTTGAATGTGAAAGGGACACTCAACTTCGGCTGCAAGATTTCAGCCCTGATCTTGCTCGCGACCAAGGATCGCAACATGGTCTGGAATGACTGTGAGGAGACGCATGTCAAGAAGCTGATGTTGTTCCCAACAGCTAAGAAGGCACATGAGGTGCTTAGGAGTGTCTACACTCCTAAGGAGAAGAAGGAGACTGCGAAGTCTGCTGAGCCCACAACTGAGGGGGAACCAGCTGTAGTTCGCCCCACCAAATCCAAAGCTACACGCCGATGAGCTGAGTCGAAGAAGGAAACAGCTGAGGAGCCTGCCCAGAAAAAGCTGAGGGTACGGTTCAAGAAGACCGTTGAGAAGCCAGCTGAGGTGCCAGCTGATGAGCCAACTGAGGTGCCAGCTGGAGAGCCAGCTGAGGAGCCAGTTAAGGTACCAACTGAGGAGCAAGCTCCAGCTGAGTCGGCACCTGCTGAGGAGCCATCCGAGGTATAGCCACTCAGCTGAGGTAGCTGCCTTCCAAATCGTTCAACGAGCTGCTGATGAGGCTGAAGGAATGGAGACGGATTTGACATCAGATGCTTTTTCCTCATCTAAGGACGTTGAAGACGTTCCCACCTCCCCCACGGCAGGAGTTGATGACGTACCGCCTAAAGAGCCTCTTGCTCTCTCAACCGAACAAACACAGCCAAATGTTCCGAGCACATTGCTCGATGCCAACATTGTGACCGCTCCTTCGGCCAATGTTGAGGAACTAATTGAAACCCCCATCCCGCCTGAATCCAATATTCCGAGCTCCCAGCTCGATGTCGATGTTGTGACCGATTCTTTGGCCAATATTGATGAAGACTTTGAACCTTTACCTTTCGAGAATCTATCTCCCTCGCCGATAGATGAAGAAGCTGACACTTAGGCCATCGCACTGGAGCATGAAGGCAAGGTGGCCTATTGCTTCCAGAAGCTGATAGGCATGTTCCCAGAGGCTCGTGACATGCCGGTCTTCGCCACTCTTGGAACCGAGCTGTTGTACCAGTTCCACCTGATCTTCAGTCACTGGTACGTGAAGAAAGATACAATCAGGGTGCACAGCTGGGACAGGCTGAAGTCAGACGAGTCTCGCATCCGAGCCTACTTCAACTACTCCAACCTGGAAGTGGCTTACAACAACAAGGTTGCGTTGCTCACTCTTCGTCTGGACCAGAGCAAGGCAGAAGGGACAGACACCAGGGAGGCAGCTGGACAAGATTGCATCGATTTTCTCGACAGCATGCTGATCAAGTCAGCTGACTTCCTCGACGATCTGGACGCAGCCGCCACAGCAGCTAAGGATGAAGAACAAGAGCTGCAGCTGTACCTGGTCAACCGACAAGCCATGGTCACAGTTGGGCCTCTAGCGTTGATTGAACAAGCCCCTCCAGCTGATCAGCCAGCTCCCACATCTGAAGAAAATTGTGAGCTGATAGCTGAGAGGGTGAACCAGCTGCGAACCGAGATGCTTGCCAACCTCCAGCAACAAAAAGACGACCAGCTAAGGGTGGTGGAAGCACAAGACGAGAAGACCAAGCAGCTGGTGGAGGAGAATGTTGCGATGAAGACAAAGCTAGAAGAATTCTCCTCCTCCACCAGCCAAGACATTTCTGAAGTGAAGACAACTCTTCTGGGATTTAAGTCTGAGCTGAACGTCATCAAATCCTTGTCTGACTCTAATCTCGCCAAGTCCTAACAGACTCAAGATGCTGAATGGGAGTCTCGGTTCGAGTCGCGATGGGCTGAGTTCGCTGCTTTTCAAACTGAGGTCATTGAAAACCTCTCTGCGTTAAAGAAAGCCGAACAAGAGTGCCAGAACTCCGAACTGGCGAAGAAGATGGAGATCGAGTGCGCGGTCGATGAACTCTTCAACCGCATTCAACAAGCCGAGCAACAACTCACCTCTCTGGATGGTTCAGTAGCAAGCCTTATTGCTGATGCCAAAAAGGGGGAAGAGAAGGAGGCAGATGTTGAGTTGCAGGGAGAAGAAGAGACCCAAGCCGAGGAAGAAATGCCAGCTACAGGAAAATCTCAGCTGAGGAAGAAGTCTGGTCAGAAGAAGAAGGCCGCTCCCAAGTCAACCGAAGTTGGTGGAGCTGAAATGTCTAAAGACTTGGAGCAGGCAGAAAAGTTTGGAGTTTCTTACAACTCCATAGCCGAGATCGCAGCCGAGCTGGATTCTGAACTCGACGGTATCACAACCGAAGAGTGCATTGCAGCTTCCAAGGCTATGGACGTTGAAGAAAAAGATTATATGAACCCAAGTTGGATCAAGAAGTTCGCCGCCAGCCAGGCGAGAAGGGTGAACCAGTTCGAAGAAGAGCTGAAGAAGATAACCCAGAATTTGGACTGCAACGTTGCCTCCCGCAACCGACGCCGCATCAACAAACATCAAACAAAGGCTGAAGCTCGGTTGAAGCAACAAAGGTTTCCAGGGAAGTCCAAGGTCGAGAGTCGGTTCAGGCATGTTGATAAGTGGATGCCGACCGAATGGAATGAGGAATGGGAACTCTTCAAGCGGGAGTTCGTAAACGACTTCTACTATAGGAAGGTTTACGCAACTGATGACTCGAGGAAAGCGTTCAAGGAAGCCCTGACCGAGTTGACTCTGGGGATCCGGGCATGTTCAGCCAGTTCAGGCGTGCTATGATCGAAGCTAAACTGGACTTGAATACAGTTCCGGTTCCTAAGAGGGTCACTTACAAGCCTCCTTTCCTCCCAGACTCCCGCACCCCCAACCGGACAAAAATTGCAGCTGAGGCGAGACAAGTCTGTAAAGAGCACGGAGTCGACATCTCCAAGGAATCAGCAGCAAAGAGAGAAATTTTTGTTAGGATTTTCAGTAAGTATGGGCTACAATTTTAGCTCAGATAGTTTTTGAAGCAACTGATGTAATTTTTGGTTTTTGTGCTTATCTTTGTAACAATCAGTTGTAATAAAAACTATTCAGTTATAAGATTCGCCTTGATGAACAATCTCTCATTGTCCAAGCTCTGAATCGCAAAGTTATTTCAATACCATGTTATAACTGTGCTAACCCCTTGATGTTTTCATCTTATAGACAGTCTAGAATTTCAGCTGAGATTTTAGATAAGTCAGTTAGATTTAGATCAGTTGTGATCTGTAAGGATTTTAGAATTCTTATAAGGGGTTTTGGCATCATCAAAAAGGGAGAAATTGTTGGAAAATTTATTAAAGTTTTGATTGATTCCAAAACCAACTGACCCCAACCGAGTAGATGTTGCCAGATCCTAATGTCAGTAGTTAGGCTCGCTGTTTGAGCATTGTTAAGATTTTATCTTTACAGGACTCCAGCTGAAGACGGCAACAAGGCTTCACTCGGATAGAACATCAGTTGTGAGGAAGACAACTGAGCGTTCGTCAGATGAAGCATTGAAAAAGGGGGAAGTTACACTCAAGAGATAGAACATCAGTTGTGAGAAAGTCAACTGAGCGTTCAAGCGACAGAACATCAGTTATAAGGAGCGTTCATCAGATGAGAAGTAGAAAAGAGGAAGAGAACATCAGATGAAAGAAAGTCATATGAGCGTTCAACCCAACTGATCAGATACAATGAAGACAACTGAGTGTTCAGTTTCAGAACATCAGTTATAGGACCTCAAACCAAGAAGATCAACAGCATGAAGTTCAGATCAACTGAGAGTTCAACTGTTAGCATTCAGACAGAACATCAGTTGAAGAACCAGTCAGATGTAGATCGAAAATCTCAACCAACCTCTCCTTGATGAAAGTCTAACGTTGAGATTTGAATTTCAAATAAGGAAGTCACGTGAAGGTTTGACTCTCTGTCATTACCTCATTTGGCCCAACACAAGGCTATCTCAGATGGAAAGCAGAAGCATACAGTTGCCAAATCCGGAAAGTCTGCAGAGATGAGAGACAAGCCATCGCTATCAAAGAACAGAGATCAACAGCTCTTCCAACGGCTAGTTGATTCTCTCCGCCTATAAATAGAGGCATTCATTCACTCACAAGAGACAAGACACACACAAGACGAAACAGACAAGTGCAAAGAGCGAAAGAAAGAACCAAATTCTTCACACAAGCTGAACTAGATTCATTCTCTAAGAACATCCTTAGTTGAGAGTTCTAGAGTGTTAAATTCTGTCTGAGTGTGTTTAGATTCAACCTTGAAAACATCACTTTGTGAGAGTTCGTAGAGTGTTAGATCATAGCTCACTTCTTGTTCGAGCTATTTAGTTGGAACCCCACCCTCTCTTTCACCTGAAAAGGTTTTAGGACCCTACTCTTCCCGTAACTGAGTAGATAGGTTGTTTAGTACCCGAAAACTAAACTGTAAGGTTGATAAGTACCCGCAAACTTATCTTTAACGGTTGCAAAGCCCGCGTAAGCTTTGTGGTTTGTCCAGAAGAACTTGGACTGAGTTATGTGGACTCACAACTCCCCGTGGACGTAGGAGTTCTCTCCGAACCACGTTAAATCTTTGTGTGTTGTGTTTATTTTCAGTTATATTATTGCATATTCAACTGACTATCTAACCTGCATACAAACTGCATTCTTTCTCAACTGTCTTAGTTCTTGACCAACCGTGCACAAAAGCGTGAGTTATTTTATACGAGTATATTTCCACCACATTCCGCACAGCACATCACTTCCAACCGAGTGTTTCTTACTCGGTTGTGATTCCAACTGAGTTGCATTACTCGGTTGAGTTATTTTTAGGGGGTTGTTTTAAAAAGTTTTATCTGGTGTATTCCCCCCCCCCCCCCATACACCAGAACTCGTATCGGGACCATCAGAGGGAGTATATCTTATCGTCATCAAACAAAAACTCTTCTAGTTTTGTCCATTTACTTCTTAAAAAAATCAGTATATAAAATAGATTTGAATAAGGGAAAAATTCGATATAAATACCTGACCTTTTACCAAAATCTAGTTTTTTGGCAAACCTTTTAATTGTAGCAAAAAATATAACGACCTTGCAATTGGTTGCAATATCGGTCCAGAGACAAGTTCCGGCTAAAATTAAATCTGACTTGTTATGGTTTATTGCTTACGTATCGCCTTTATCCGATGTGGCAAGAATTAGTTGTATTCGTGGCATTAGTTGTATTTGTGGCATGGTGTGTGTGCAAGAACTAAACGACGTCGTTTCTAGGCCGACCAAAATGACGTCGTATCATTGCCATGTTATTTAACTCCTCGCGACCTTCCTCGGACTTAGAATATTCACAATGAATCTCAAAGCCCTAATCCCCTTGTAATTTCAAGCGGTAAAATCAACTTTAACACTAAATAATTCCTCTATTCCCTACATTCACGGTAGTTTATTGTTCATTTTGTTGTCTTCTCGTCATGAACCTATTGCGGAGTGGTCCCAGTAGCATGAGGAAGAACATTCATTGCGAGCGAAATGGGGAACAGGTAGGTCCCCAGTTTCTTTTGTTATGATTTATTTAACAGTATTTTGGAAATCTTATGAGCTTTTTCACCAAAAAAAATTGTTATTTGAAATTGGTTATTGCCTGTAGTCTCTAGGGTTTTTGGTGATTTCGTGTGTTTTTTTGTTTTTTTCAGCTTTTTATTTGCTCTTTACATTAATCACGTTGGTCGATTTGTGCATCTCGATGAAATTGATGTTTATATCGGGGGTGGATGCGAGGGAACGTTTTACCTAGATCTAAACAAATTTGGGTATTTTGATGTCAAAGAATTAGTTGAGAAACTTGGTTATGTTTCTTGGTCAAAACTCCTAAGTCTCAGTCATTTAGAGTCCTGCAAAATGATCAAAATGTTGTGGATATGTTGTCTTGTCTTAAACCAGAGACAAGAGTTTTACATGTTTATGTTGATGGTGGGATTATATCAACTGTTGAGGGTGATAAGAAATATGAGGGTGAGGGTGGGAATGTTGAGGGTAAGGGTGTTGAGGGAGGTAGTGTTGAGGCTAGGAAAGCTAATGTTAGGAATGTTGAGGCTGAGACAGATTTTAGGAGGGCTGATGGTGGGACTGTTGAAGGGTTTACTGTTCAAACTGATGACAATGGAACAAGTTATGAGAATGAGGATATTTTTTAGATAATTAATTCTTATTCAGGATGAGATGAAGGTAATGAAGAGGGTGAGAAAGTTTATAATGATGGTGAATTGGTTGATAATATTATTAGTGAGGGTGATGGAAAGGATAAAGGGTTTGATAATGACAATGATGAGGATTCAAATTACTTTCCCATGGATAGTAAATCATCTGATGATGAGTTAGGTGGTGATGAACTTGTCTCTGATGATGAATATGTTAAATAAAAGAAGAAAGTGAAAGCTAAGAGGAATATATTTGACTTAGTTGATGAGGAGCCTGAGAAAGGGATCGGGTTTCAATCAAGTGTATGAACATGATCATGTGGAATCTGACTAGTTCTGGTGGTGATATGTGCTCAGATTCCACAGATGAGGAGTTAGAAGGTAAGAGAAACAAGATCTAGCTATGATCCTAGGACAAAACCAAAGAAGCTTAAATTGCAGTTAGGCATAAGATTTGCAGATGGATTTCAATAGAGAGAAGCTCTCAAAGATAATGCAATAGCAAAGGCCAAGCACATCAGGTTTGGAAAAGTGTCCATCTTGTAGAGCCACATGCATACCACCATGTAAAATGGACACTATATGCTTCTCTAGTAGAAGCTAATTAATGACACTTTCATGATCAAGACATATTTTCCCAAACATACGTGTACAAGGAAAAACAACAACAAGCTTATGAGTTCTAGATGGATAGCAAGCAAGTACCATAATGTTTTCAGATGGCTGAGCATTTTCAAAACTTATTTTGTTGAAAACACTTTAAGTTGTTGGTTGTTGTGAGTGGGCTTGATGTTCAAGGTTCAGTGGAGTAAACTTGTTTGGAATTCTTAAACATTGCTCCTTTTTTTTGCATACGATGAAGATATTAGTTTGTAATCTTTTGTTTTTGCAACTCAGATATGATTTCAATGCAAGTCTCTATTTGTTTTTATCATCTTGCTTCTCCCGACCTATCAAATCTGAATTATTCCATAAATTGCCTTATGTTCTGAAGTTCCATAATTCAATTTGTAATCTTTTGTTTTTGTTTTTGCAACTCAAACATGATTTCAATGTTTGAAGTTTCAAATCAAGATTTCATTATTCCATAAATTGTGAGAAATTTGAATTATGTTAGGTTAGAAACAACAAAAAATTAAACAACCATATCATTCAACTCAATTATCAACAACCAAATTTAAATTACTACACTATTATGGCCAAGTGCATTCAGTTGCAACAAAGATATGTACAACCACATTCGAAGGAGAGAGGAGAAGAGATAGTGAGATATGATGATCCATGCCTAATCCTAATATATATTTTAGTTACATTTATTTGTAGTTAAATCGTCATCGTTTTATGTATATGGAAACGACATCGTTTCATTAGCCGGCCCGACTAGCCATCTCAGCTTTCTCGAGATCCACCTTAACATCGATTTAGCCAAAACTTGTGTCAGGACCGATATTGCAACCAATTGCAAGGTCGCTATATTTTTGGCTACAATTAAAAGATTTGTCAAAAAATCAGATTTTGGTAAAAGGTCGGGTATTTATATCTGATTTTTCCTTTAAATAAAATTATAAATTAACTCAAAATTACTCTTATTTCAATTTCTTTTACCATATTTACATAGTCTTTGCATTTTATTTTTTCACCTAAGTCTTAGCTTCCAATTTGAAAAATAAAAAAGTTGTAATTCTTCATAAAGGAAAATATTTTCTATTTCTTAATTAGTACAGTCGGATTTGTTGTCATCACCGAGTAAATTTTCCCAACGCTAATCCTATAAACAATCTTAAAATTCATCACTAATTAATCTAATCAATAAGGTTTAAATAAAATTACAATACTAGTAATCTGTAATAAAAAATAATTAATTACTACATATACCATAGTTATAGTAGTCATATAAAGAATAGACATCGCCTCCTCACTCTCCTCCTTCCATCAAATTCTCTCTCTCTCTCTCTAGAAAATTGATGGCACGTAAAAAAAGCCTCCGAGCAGCGTTCCTTTACGTCGTCGTTTCAATTTTCTTCTTCGCCTCTCTCTACCACCACTACCTCCACGACGCCGTCTCCACCTTCTCCTCCGCCGCCATCCTCTCCTTCTCCTCCGGCCGCCAAAATCTCCTCGCCGCCGCCAAAACCCCCGCACACCGCCGCTCACTCACCACCACCGCCGTCCTCGTCCACGACTGGGAGGTCCTCGTAATCCTCTCGCCGGAAACTCCTCCGCCGCCGAATCTCCATGGCTACTCCTGCCTCTTCCACACGAGGGAGCTATCTCCGGCGAAATTCTCCGGCGTCTTACCATTCCCCGATCGCGCGACCTTCACTTGCCTCCTCCCAGTCAAAGCTCGCCATCGAATGCCGTTCAAGCAGCCGGTGCTGCTCCCGACGCCGCAGAAACCTCCGGCGCTGGTGCCGGCCCCGCCGCCGCTGCCGCTGTGGTCGAATCTCGTCTACGACTCCCTCACCACCGACGACGACGTCGTTTTGTTCGTGAAGGGGATCCACACTCGCCAGGGGTATAACCGTCATCCCACCGAGTTCAGGTGCGTCTTCGGCGACAACCACGCCGCTGACGCCGTCAGGACCCCCGTTACCCACTCCAAGCAGGAAGTGTTCCGCTGCAGACGGCCGCGGCTAACGGCCGTTACTCCCGTTGGCGGGGAAAACGAATTATTGAAAGTCTCCTTAGAAATAGTAGCGGAAAAAAGGGTGGTCCCCTCCGTGGCGTACTACACGCCCCCGCGCAAGTTAGCCTCCAGCCGCGGCAGGTCGCTACTCTGCGCTGCCACCATGGTCTATGACGTCACCAAATTTTTGAAGGAGTGGGTGTTGTACCATGCCAAAATCGGCGTCGAGAAATTTCTGCTGTACGACAACGGCAGCGACGACAATCTCGGCCGCGTCGTGGCGGAGCTCGTCGTCGGAGGCTACGACGTTCACACCTACACGTGGCGGTGGCCGAAGACGCAGGAGGCCGGCTTCTCACACAGTGCAGTCTACGCATTAGATGCTTGTACCTGGATGATGTATCTCGATGTCGACGAATTCGTCTACTCGCCGGCGTGGTTGAATCTATCTTCGCCGTCGAAATCGCTGCTGCAATATCGACTCTCATCGAATTCGTCGAAAAATTTAGGTCAAATCAGCGTGAATTGCCGCGAATTCGGACCGTCGGATCAGAAGGTTCATCCGGTGATGGGGGTGATCTGCGGCTACGATTGCCGGCGGCGGCTCGAGAATCGGCATAAATCGATCGTGCGGTTGGACGCCATTGATGACTCTCTCGTGAACGTGATCCACCATTTCTATCTCAAGGAAGGGTTCAAGGCGAAGAAGCTGAACACGACGGTGATGGTGGTGAACCACTACAAATACCAAGCTTGGCCGGAGTTCAAGGCGAAGTTCAGGCGGCGCGTGTCTGCCTACGTGCTCGACTGGACGCAGAAGATGAACCCTAAGTCCAACGACCGGACGCCAGGGTTAGGGTTTACACCAGTCGAGCCGGAGGGGTGGCCGCAGAAGTTTTGTGAGGTCCGCGACGAGAAGTTGAAGGATTTGGCGATTAGATGGTTTGGGATTGAGTCGGAATTCGGGATCAGAATGGTGTGGGAGAGACGGTAGCTGTCGAATTTGGCTCTGCCCGTTTTCGTCGAAAATTAGGGTTTTTGGGGAAATTGGGGATTAGGGTTTTGAAAATTGGGGGTGCAAAAGATGATTGATTCTTGGCTTTGCATGCATGGATATTATATTCATTGTTTGTTGCAATGGTTAAAGAGGTTGCTTATGGTGGAGGAAGAGAATAGAATTGTTGATACTATATATATATATATATATAAATTAATTAAAGATTTGAGGAAAGGATTTTTTTTGCTACTTGTTTATTTCAAGATGGCTTTATGTGAAAAGGTTTTTTCTGGTATTTCTTACATGTTTTCCTGTTTTATATATTCATAGAGTTATGATCATCACTATTAAATTAGGGAAGAAATTGAAGGGATTAATTCTTGAATTTTCATCTTCTTTAGAATTTTTGCATGTTCATAATCTTTTAGAGGCATTTAGTATAGTATTATTATTAATATATTGCATGTTCATAGAGTTATGATCATCACTAATATATTGCATTGATTTATTATTAATGCATGTCACACGTCACAATAAAAAAAGAAATCCATATAGGACTATGAGAACTAATTTGTTTATGAGTATTATGTATTGCCAAATCTTGCATTATGCATACATTTATGTCGATAGCTAGCTCTTCAATAATCTGTGTTTTTTCAGGGTGTGAAATTTTCCGTTCTCGTACACTATATAGAAATTGTAAACTGCACTAATTAAAAGAATTAGATGTGACTTGACTCGATGGATATATATATTATCGCAAAAACTTGAATGCGGTCGGCGATGCGATTGTCCCACAACGCGCGGTGAGTGCGGAACACGCTCCTATATATAAACAGCCTTTTGATCGGGCACGTGAGATACACGCGCTCAAAAAGCACGTCCACGTACCGTGAAATTCTTTTTAATAAGAACGTGTATTACACCCGCCTGATATATTATTTTTTTAATCCGTCCGATTTATTAAGACGCTTTTCAAAGTGTCCTAATAAGTATTTTCCAGTGTATTTCTTTGTGTCATAATATCATTAATTTTTTCAGTTCTTTTTTTTAATTGCCTCTTCCTTTTTTTGTTTGCCGCTTCTTCTTTAGTCAAGATTCGAGCGAGGGGAGCCGAAGGCCTCGGAGCGAGCTGAAGAATCCAAATTGTTGCCGCTAATATTATCTTTATATTAGTAATCGGAGCGAAGACAGAATCGAAAAAAAAACTGAAATTAAAAAAAAATAAAAAATAAAATTTTAACCAGGTTGACCTGCGTTGACCGGGCCGGGTCAACCCGGATCCGGTCGCAGCCCAGGTGGCAGGTCGCACAAGAGTGCTTCTCATATATTATTAGGTTGTGAGCAGCGGCGATCGCCAAGATCGCGCTCGCTCACATGCCATGTCATAGAGAGCTCGCGCGCTCGCTAGGATTGCAGCGGCCAACTCGTTTTTTTTCTGTTTTATTTTTATTTCTACATTTATTTTATTTTTGCACAATAAATTATATTAACTTGCATAAATAAATTAAAACAAACATAATTAATTATAAAAAAAAATCCTAATACAATGACATAATTAAAAAAAAACGCTAATAAGAAATACATTGACATAATAAAAAAAAAAAACCCTAAGCGCTTAAAAAACCCTGCACGTCCTTTACGAGGTTCCAAACCACCAAATGCATGAACGCCTCGTCGTGCATGGCCGCCCATACATTAAGCGTCGAGTCACCAACATCTCCTCAGTGACGCCGACCGGTGCTTGATTCAGGCGGTACATCGCATTGAATAATCCGCAATTGGTCTTGACTCGGAACCAGTGGTAGCGCAACTGCGTCGAGTTGCCTCTGCCGAGTACTGTGGGCGATTCACGTTGTAGCGAGTCTCCACTCTCGTCCACATGGCTCCGTTGCCGCCACCGCCATTGTGGACGTACAACCACGCCTGTGCCAATTCCAAGGTTTCGCCATCAGTGTAGGGATGAGGAGGCATCGTCAGGAAGATCGCTGGAGATCGCCGAATGAGAAAGATTGAAAGAGAGGGAGAAGGAGAGGTGTGATGTTTGAGGGAGTGGAAGAGGATATTTATAGGGGTAAAATGGAGGGTTAAAAAAATGAATTAAAACCGTTGCGATCGCCAGCGGTCGCTTGACGATCGTTGTGCGATCGCCACTTGTCCCTAAGGGTGCCAGCGCGCGCGTGGAGCGGCGATCAGCAGAGCGAGCCTGCGCTCGCTAGGGATGCACTCGACACTGGTTCATGTGCGGTGCGAGCACGCTCGTAAGGGGTGCGAGCGCGCCAGTCTTATGTTATTAACGTGTTAATTAAATTTCAATTATGATAATTGATCATAATAGAACTTGCTCTAGTACTGCTAGATAAGGTATATGAATTTTAATTTATTTTACTTGGGTTCAGTGGAATATTAGGTTGTGATGCATGTAACTGTTGAATTAATTGTTGATCAGGAATGTTCCTAATATTAAAATTCACTCGCAATATATTAGTGGACCCTATAGAATTTCGCTTCTTCACTGCAAATGTACTTTATAGTTGACTTCGTTCAATTTCCCAATACCAAAATAATTTTTAAAAACTTTACTACACAAAATTATTAATATAATATGATAATTAGATATTCACATTTTAAAAAGCTTTTTGAACTGATAAATGATTTCTGAAGTCCTAAGTAATGTTTAGAAAAGGTGTGCAACCGTCACATGACTATTTAGTCATGAATATTATAAGAAATATATTCTACTACAATTAAGTATCAGTCTTAAATCGATTTTGTGTTGAGTTGGGACATTATGTGCATGTTAGTACATTAATCAGTAATTTTACTAAAAAACTGGTTTAAGGCATCAGGAAAGATTTTAAAATATGATTTTATTTTTTTTAAAAGTCAAAGAATAATTAACATTAATACGAGTACAAGGGGTAGTCGAAACCCTTACAGAACAATCCACTTACAAAAATTCATCTCATCTAAGAATAGACGGAAAGCAAATAATCGGACTAGAGCACCAATCATGAAGAGAGTGACCAAAAGAAGAATAGAAAAAAGAATAGATCCACTTCCAAGATCTAAACTTGGCTCCTTCTATAATGCTTTCCACATTCAGTTTGATCCCGTTGAAAATGTCATCATTCCTAGCTTTCCAAATGCTCCAACAAACACATTGCCAAATAATATTCAAAATTTTCTTATTCGTCCTTCCCCTTTGAATGCCAACAAATTGCACATAATGACTTCTAAAAATATGATTTTATAAAAAGAAGATATAATTATAATTGATTGTGCTCCGATTAAATGTTCGTTCTATTTTGAAAACATAATTAAAGAAGCAAGAAATTCAAATCGAAGCAGTTAATATTGACCAATCATGCTCAGTGAGATAATTGCGTGACATTTAATGTACAATAGTACTATATAAAAATCTCCAAATCAAATCATATTAGTAATTATTATGAGTTGGCATATGTTTATGGCTATTGACAGTATAACACGTAATTCAAACTAAAATTTATGACAATGTAAATTTTTACTGAATTATAGGATCATCTATTATTTGTAGTAACTATAGTAATTAATTGCGTCGTCTGTACATCAATTTGGGTTAAAATTAACAGTGTAGAGTCAGAAATAATTTATGTATATATCTTTAAAAGGATTTGATTCATTAAGGCAGCTGCTTGCATGATTTAATTTCATCCCATTTTATTAACTGGTTTAATTGGTAAATTGACGATTTTTGACCAACTAGAATCCTCGACTACCTATGGTATTTCATTCTCTATTTTATTTGTTGGATTTTTGACATTTAACAATTTGGAAATAATATATACCCTATTTAGATGAAATAAATCTTAGTTAATGTCACATGTCGTTCAACTAATGAAAGGAGCAGAAAATAAAACACGAAATATGAGTAGTAAATCTGATTTGATTTTCCACGAGCATCAAGTTGAAAGAACATTATAAACACACTCAATATGCGATGTGGCATGATATTATATATGTAAGCGCATTTTGTGACTAGATTTTATTTGATAATCGATAATCCATGTTATCACGTTGTGTTCATTGTTTGGTATAAATACATATCTGTGGCGTGTTAAACATATTTTTTGAGAGATTATAAAGGTATATATGTATATTATTTGATAAATCATTACACTATTATATAAGTGGAACCTTGACATCACATAAAAGTTGGATCACTACATCACACGTAAGCGGGAGTGTTTAATATCCGATTATATTGTATTTCATATTGTACTTAATATTTTCTTTTTTGAATTTGTGGGAACCCGCATCCGTTATTTTTTGTGCATATGCACTGGGTAAATCTCCGTCCTTGTGCAGTAGCCTATAAACATATTGTACTTAATATTATATGATAAAGGAAAGGATAAAGTGTAACCGAAGTAAAAGATTTTGGGGAATGAAAATGGGGGGATGAAAAAAAGCGTGGGGCATGGCTTTATATCAATTAACTATCTTGTAGCATCAATTTCACATAAAGTTGAAATTTTCGCTCTTTTATCATCTATTATCGTTTATATAATTAGAAGATTTACCCTTTAATTAATTTCAAAGTCATCACACCTTAAATTTAGCTTTTTGACTCCACAATTCACAAACTCATATTGACCTTCTTTGTATTAATCTTTAAAAATAGTAACACGGTATTTGTCGTTTTTAATTTGAAACAAGATGAACCAAATCTATTTATATTTCATTTTGTTGATGCATTTTATACGCAAAAATTGGGGAATCACAAAATCCCAAGAAAAATGTGAATATTTTCATTTTTACGGTTAACTTTCATTTTTTAACGCATGTAACTAGTCATAATAACTGAATTGAATTTTCCTTAAGAATATCCTTATATAAGTAGAGTTGTCAATCAGTTCGACCTGAACTCGAAGCAACTTGTCAAAATGGTGTTGGGGTCGTCCAAAAATTAATCGGGCCAAATATATGGAAATCCAACACAACCTAAAATAGTGATTTTAGTATTAATGGTTGGGGCGGATCGGGCTCGCCCAAGCTTATATTGGGCTAAATGGTATATCGGGTCGGATTGAACTCCAAAATTTAATTGAACCTCTATTTTTCTAGTTCCAAATTTTGAAACCTTGCTACATAAGAGAGGTTGAATCAATAATGGCGTTGTTTCTTTCTTAAGCGATAACGAAATTAAATATAAATGGATGTAATATAGAGTGTTTTCCCTACATTATTTGATGGCATTTAATTACATAAAATATACATGCATGGTAACTTCAAAATTGTACTAGACATATGATTTCCTTTACTTTTTTTAATAAATAATGAAACTTTATAGAAAATTCAAAATTATACTACACATAGGATTTATCTCATCTAGCTCTAGATGATCCAATTTGGAAACTGGGCCTATTTATTTGTTTCCGGTCCAATAAAAGTATGGACTTTGCTTTATTTAAGAAACTATTCAGAATTGGGCCCACAGCCTGAACAAATAATTAGACATTATTACAAGGCCACTTATAGTTGAATTGGACTTTTTAAAAAACCCAAATGCAAAAAAGCTTCCCGTTATGTAGGACTAAATATTTTTTGAGGGAAGAATAATTACAACCAGGTGTTTATTATCAAATAAATCGCTACACCACCATATAAGTGAAACCGTTATATCATGTAAAAGTGGGATCACTATCCATACGTAGGCAGGGGCAGTTCTATAGGATGCATCGGGTGCTCAACCACACCGGCCCCCAAAAAAACGAGGGCCCCACCTTTTTTTTTACCCTTATAGTATATATATATATATATATATTTGTTATAAGTAAAATATTTGTTAGCTCAGTTGGTTAAGTGTCATTTGATCAATAAGAAGGTCATGGGTTCAATTCCCCTCACCCAATTTTTGCATTCATTTCATTTTTACTAAAAATTTTGGTCTTAGTTATTAAAGGGCTCAAATTTATGAATTCGCACCGAGCCTCCGATTTCTTAGCCCCATCCCTACACGTAGGCAGACCACTACACCACTAAATAAAGTAGGAATACACTACACCGCTGTTAAAAGGGATTGAACCCAAAACCTCTTAATAAGAAGATATTTGTGGTATCTCAGTTAGCCACTTAACTAGGCCTCATCAGCATGTAGGACTAAATATTATGTCAACTCAACTTTACTAAACAAGCATATTATAGCACAATTTTCCCCAAGATCGAAACCTTTAGTGAGATTAATTGTGATCTTTTAGTGTCATTTTGGAAAAATAAATAATTAGATTAGTTTTTATTGCAACAAAATTCAGGTGTTTACGTTCATTCTTGCATCTTTTCGTCAATTTCTTCTTCTTCTCTTTTTTTTTTTTCCTTTTTTCTTATGTTGTGGGAACCCGCAGCCGCTACCTTTGATGCGTACTGGGTAAATCCTCGTCCCTTGTGCAGTAGCCTGCAAACCACACAGAGCAGGTAAACCACACTTTTCAAACACAGGTGTGACAAGTTCGACCTAATTGATCAAAATATTCTCATTTGTTCTTATATTGGGCAATGTCGTCGTTTTTTTTTTCTTTTTTTTTATCACAACCATCATTTTGAGTGGTTTGGGTTGAGATAGATGCATGAGTCATGTAAGCACACTTAATGAGTGATCTATCTAGTGAATATCAAACGTGACTGAGAGTTTAATTGGTTGTATAAATTAACCATATGTCTAATGAAATCAAAGTTACAAAATTTTCTTATAGTATGAATAATGAACTCTTTTTTGAGGAAAGTATGAATAGTGATCTTAATACACCATATCATATGAAGTGAAAAAGGATAATTGTGTTAGAATTATTTGAGATAGTTCTAGAAATGGTACTATTTGTATTTGCCCCAAAACCTAATAAAGAAAATGAAGATTGAAGAGTATGTAAAAATGAATTGTTTGTTTCTCATTTGATCACATGCAATGTCAAATGGGCTGTTGGATAAATTACACGTAGCGCTCAATGATTGGATGGTGTGCCAAATTGTTTGGTCATGAAAATGTTGCCATTCCCTATGTTCAATCATTTTCGTGGATAAACTCTGTGAAAATGAAGTGTAATATACGAAACTCACTTTGATATTAAAATATATATTAGTTTCACAAAATTAAAAGATTACTACTATATATTGGAATGTTAGAATTTTATGGGAGTGGAGAAAATGTCTTTTTTTATTTAGTACTTCCTCTGTTCGAACATAAGTGTCCAGTTTATGCTGGGTATGGAGATTAAAAAAGCTGATAAAATTATTTTTAGTAGGGTAAAAGTTAAAATATGGGAGTAGTGAGATAATGACAAAAAAACAGTGATAATGATAAAAGGTGGTGGTATTAATTAAAAAGTAGGAATAAAGTTGTTGTGAGGTGGGTCATCAATGACAAATTGTAGTAGTAAATAAAGGAAAAGTATAAGGGTATAGTTGTATAAAAAGATAAAGTGGACATTTGTGCTCAAACACTCGTACTGTAGCAAAGTGGACACTTGTGCTCGAACGGAGGGAGTAACTATTAACCAAAATAGAGAGAGAGAGAGAGAGAGAGAGAGAGGTGATATCTAACTCAATTTATTTGAGGAATCAACATGTGACAAACTAATTAATTTTTATATATCGCCTAATTGTTGTTCATCATTGATATGACCCTTCTCTGTGACTCTGTCTAATCCTAAGAGTCTTTAATATGAAAATGAAGCGATGTTTATCGAATTCATATACGTATTTATATTGATTATATAGTAATTAATTAAACTTTATAGGGTGGAGAAGTTTTGTAAGTCTTGTTTTTTTGACTCGATGAGTCTTTTCTTTTCAGTAAGAATATGTATATTACTAGCTTTCAATTATCAAACATATTTTATTTTTATTGAGGTAGACAAATAATAAGTACCCAGAGCATAATGTACATCCAAAAAGAGTAATTAATAATAGACGAACTCATAGTGAGAGAGTATATATATATATATATGACTATACACATGTAGATGAGAATCATATCTACTATTCATCTAGTTCAGGAAGGAAAAAAAATTGATTTTATTTTTTATTTTTGCATAGTTTTTGAAATTGACTATCCCAATAATAATTTTAAAATATTAAAATATAAAAAGAAAAATATAACATAGATTAAACATAAAAAATACTCATCGAGTCTGCACACATGTATGATTTGGATGCTATTATACGGAGCAAAAATTAATCCAGTGCGCATCAAAGTAGCAGCTACGAGTTCTTTGAAACAAAAACTAAAGGTGCTTACAAATAATGAATGTCATATCATCTAAATAATCATGTAAATCAGAATGCTCTACCATTTGAGCTACATCCCCAATAATCATGTAAATTGATGCAACAAAATGAGACCTGTAATTGGACCCCATAACACCATCTGTTGTAAAGAATTTGTGAAGCCTACCATTCTATTTTGTCCATTTATACAAATTAATTTCAAAGCAATAGTTGAACCAATAGATATGAACTGTGTATTTGCCAAGAAAATCTCAAACCAAACCAATGAGAAGGGTGTGATCACACTTTTCTGTCTGGCATTTTCTCATCATCCAATTGACAAGCCAATTATTGGGAGCTATCACTATCTTTGGAAAAATTATACTATACAAATAAAATAATGTGAAAAATATACTTATTCAATTCCTATTTCCTATATTAGTGTTTAACAATTTATTTGCTTGTTTTTATTGGTTTAATGAGAAACTAAAGTGAAGTCATTGTCATCCTTCTATTTGGACCCATCTTGGGCTAGTTCAATTAATTTCAGTCGTGAATTCAAAAGGAGTTTGTTTTTTTTTTTTTGTGAAAAAATTCAAAAGGAGGTTTATTTTTCATTACTTAAAAATTATTAGTATTATGAATCTAGAGAAATATTTATATATCTATTTGGTCTTCCATCTTCGTTTTTTCAGTTCATAAGAAAGAGGATAAAAATATTGTACAACACGGTTTTAAAGATTCATTATTTTTCTAGTAAATAAACTGCGTTTTTTTTTATTATGGATGTAAAATATTTAGATTATTATGCTTAGATTTAATAAAATCGGCTGTATTGCGACATTTGCATATATACGACTATATTATATTCCATATATATATAGATAAATTAGACAATAATATTCAATAAAATATACCTCTAAAATAAAATATTGTAAAGTTGTTCGCGTTGTGTTTTTTTTTATTGTTCTCACAAGTGCAACTCTTATTGCATTTAAGCAAAAATAAATTTAAAATGTATTAAGAATTTTCAAAATATTCTTAACTATCTAGTTATAAGTTTCACTCATTTCCCCAACTTGGCTACATTATTTCTCTAAATCATACCCATTTAAACCCTAATTTGCATAATAATTAAAGTCGCATCTTTATAAGCACTAGTGGTCACTAAAGTGCAATCTCTGTTTTCACATTCTTATTGTCAACAATTAGGGCCACCCAAATAAATAAAATATTATAAAATTAACCCAAATCAAATCTATCCTAACAACTTGATAATAAAAAATTGACCCCCAAATCTAATCTAATGATAGATAGACCCCCAAAAAGAAAAATATTCCTATACAATAATCCCATGTGAAAATTTGAATCCCCTTTTCCCAACCGATCCAAAACTAGTCCCCTTTTTGTCTCACTTACTGTCAAATTTTCCCCAAAAAATAATTATGAAAATGGCCCATCATAATCATTGAGTTAATCAAAATTAGCAATGGCCGGCTAATACTAATCTTTATTTATCTATATATGTATACTTAACTTCCCTAATCACAATCGACACGACTTAACGAGCCCACCGCTGATGTGCTACAAAATCAACTTATTGAACCACAAAATATTTGATTATAATCACAAATTTAATTCTTTCACAATTCTCATTCTTCTTGTTACCTTCAATGAAAAAGTTACCTTTGCAATTGTAATGAAAGAATTTCAAATAAATTACGTCTGATTATATTTAAGGTACCAAGAAAATTGAGAATTAGGAAAGAATTTCAGTAAAATATTGTGACTCAATAAGTTTCTCAACTTTCGATGCATAGCTACATCAATGATAAGCACGTTAAATCGTGCCTACAATGGTTAAGGGCCGCACATATACAATAATATGTAATCATACAATAAATATTACACTGTACGAGACTGAACAAACATGATTGAGTAATCTTTATGTGTGAAGAGACGATATTACATTTATCTATATCGATTATATACTATTTGTCCAGATTCGAGTTTTAGCAAAGTGACATTAATAGAATCGGCCAAGACCCATGAACAAAATCTTTATGTGTGAACCGACGATAAAAACATTACTACACGGATCGATACCGATTAGATTACATCGACATCGAAATCGAATTCGAGTTTAGCACAGTGGCATGTGGTTAGTAAAATCAACCAAGAACCAAGGGCATTATGGTCATTGCGGCTGCCTTCTTACCCAAACGTTTAAATGCTAGCTGTGTATGAGAGTGACTTGAAAACACTCATCTGAGTGCTTTTATTGCGCTGCTTTCCCCAAAAGGCCCACAATCTGCACACACTACACACACTAAATTAAACAATTCATGAGAAAGAAAAAGATTTCATTTTTATTCTTAGAGCGAGAAGAGGAAGAAGAGAGAAAGAGCAGGAATTAACCGTTAAAGGTGGCGCTAAAAAAGGGCTGTAACGTTGGGGTAGTAAAGGGGTTGAAAAGAAGATAACTTTTTTGTTGAATTCTGGGGTTTATTTATTTGTGATAAGTCAAAATTTGAATGTAGTTTTTGAAGTTCGCTCTTCTCTGTTCTTTTAAAAATCAAGTCTTTGCACATACTGTTTGATAAATGTGTGTGTGTGTGTGTGTGGAATTTGCGTTTTTGGTTGAGCACTAGTTTGGCATAGATCTGTTGGGAGATTTGAGCGTTTGATGTTTTTTTTTTCTGGGGATTTGGGTTGTTGGATTATGGGAGGAAAGCTGACATATTTTGTCTCCTAGTAATTATTTTTTAAGTTTTTCGATTTTCTTTCCTCTTTTGCGAGATGCTAGCGTTTATAAATGGTAACGAGGGATTGATTTGGTATATATTAGGTAATTCAATTGGAATTTTATCCAAAGAATCATATTTTGGATATTTTAGGGCGAAGGATTTGATAGAGTGAAGCAGGATTTTGGGGTTTAAGAATTTAGAGAAGAAAAAATGAGGTGTTTTTCTTGCATTAGTCCTCCCAGTAAGGATGTGAGGGATTATGATGGAGGAGATATAGACCCAAGATATGTTAAATCGTCAGGTTCGTGTGTTCGAGTATTTCGGATTTGTGTTTGTGGTTGTATTTTCTTGAATTTCAGTGTTTTGGATCATTGTTTGGTGTGTGTTTGATTTTGAATTATGGATTCTTGATGATGTGCAGTTGGTGGGAAGCGAAAGGCGAAAGCCAATGGTTGTGGTAAGATGACATGTATATGAAGCTGTTGAAATTTGCCTTTTGTGTGGCTTGTATTAAGAGTGAAGAATGATAGTTGTCTTAGTGATTTTCCGTTGTTCGAGTGATTGTAGTGAGCGTAAAGAAGGGAGGTGCTACTCGAGCGAATGGCAAGGAAGGCATTCCTCCGAAGGGCAATGCTGCTCGTAGCTTCACTTTCAAGGAGCTTGCTCTGGCTACTCAGAATTTTAGGGAGGCCAATTTGATTGGTGAAGGAGGTTTTGGGAGCGTTTACAAAGGCCGTCTTGAATCTAGCTTGGTAATCTTCTTAGTGTTTTTTGAAAGTTTGAATTTTAGATGTGGGTTTTTGCATGATGATGGGATTTGTTGGAAGGAAATTTGGGATTTTACTTGAATTAATGCAACTTATGCTTCATTATGATATGGAATTTTTGAAATTTTGAATTGTAAAAGTATGTGGAATTTTTCTTGAAATTTTGGACTGTCGTAGTGTGGATTTTTTCTTGAAAATTTGGATTTGTACATGTAGATATTTTCTTGAAAAACTTAAATTGTAGAAGTATGTGAATTTTTTTGTTGAAATTTTGAATTTTAAGAAGTACTTGGATTTTTGCATGATGAAGGGATTTGTTGGAGGGAAATTTGGGAGGTTGCAACTTATGCTTGATTATGCTGTGGGATTTTGAAAATTTGAATCGTAGAAGTATGTTAACTTTTCTTGAAAATGTGAAATGTGGAACTATGTAGATTTTTTCTTGAAAAATTGAATTTTACAAGTATGTGTATTTTTGCATGAAGGGATTTTGTGGAAGAAAATTTGTTAGTTTACTTAGATTGATGCAACTGATGTTTGATATTGGTCTCGTATGTTGTCAATTTAGGTTGTTGCTGTGAAGCGGCTTAATCTCGAAGGACTTCAAGGGAATCAAGAATTCATAGTGGAGGTGCTAATGCTTAGTCTTCTGCACCACCCAAATCTCGTGAATTTGATCGGTTATTGTACATCAGGCGACCAGAGGCTCCTTGTTTACGAGTTCATGCAGATGGGCAGCTTGGAGAATCATCTGTTTGGTACTTTTTTTAGTTGAATCTCTTAATTGATTGAGTACTTGTATCGTATTATTTTCTAGGTTTGGACCACTTTCTCTTTGTTAGTCTTAATTGTTGAAAACTGATGAAAGTGACATGATAGAAAAAAAGAAGTTAATTATCATTCAACTAACTGCACTAAGTACTAGTTAGTCCCCTTCTGTGTTCTTTGTTTGTCTTTTTCTTCCTTGATGCTCCCTCAACGTTTTTTGTCTTTCGACTGGTCTGCATTTAGTTTTTAGACGTACATTGAGAAACGAGCATAATGAATACGAATTAGGCTATAAATTGAGAAGGCCTTTAGTGTTTGCACCTATTTGATAACTAAATAATGATGAATGTGTTGCTATCTTGTGATTATGTATGCTCGTCTAGATATAATTTGTTAGACTTAAATTGAGAAACGAGCATTTTCAATTCGAATTAGGCAATAGATTGTGCTTCAAATACAAAATAAGTATGAAATGAGATAACCTCTAGACATCTGCTTCTAATTAGATAACTATATTATAATAAATGTGTTGCTGCTATCTTGTGATTTGTATGCGTTGCTTGAAGAATTTAAGCGAAAGAACTCGAGTAAATCAAGAATCTTGAGCTAAGGCACCGATCCCACATGATTTTTCGTTCTGAATTCTTACAATACTTTCGAATCATCCACATTTCTTATATGAGTTCTTATTTTTATTTTGAAATGTAGAGCCTACTCAAAAGCCACTGAGCTGGAGCACGAGATTGAAGATTGCTGTTGGCGCTGCTCGTGGCCTTGAATACCTCCACTGTAAAGCGAATCCGCCCGTCATTTATCGTGATTTGAAATCTTCAAACATATTGCTGGACAATGATTTCAACGCAAAGCTGTCGGATTTCGGACTCGCCAAACTAGGACCAGTTGGCGACAACACTCATGTCTCGACACGAGTGATGGGAACTTACGGATATTGCGCCCCGGAATACGCTATGAGCGGTAAACTCACTCTAAAATCCGACATCTATAGCTTAGGCGTCGTTCTGTTGGAGCTCATCACCGGACGCAAGGCTATCGACTGCACTAAGGCTCCGGGAGAGCAGAATCTCGTTACGTGGGTAAGTTCTTTATTTCGTACTATTTTCTATATTCAATAAAATAAAGAAAATATTTGAGCTCCGTCCAAGAAAGATTGCTTTTTTCTGTTTACTTTCAATTGATTCGAAGGATTCTAAATTATTTCGTTATTCGTTTAGTGTCAGCCTTATTTGAAGGAACGAAGGAAAAATGTACAAATCGTCGACCCTCTGTTAGAAGGGCGTTTCTCGGTCCGGAGCCTGCACCAGGTCGTTGCAATCGCTGCAATGTGCCTTCAAGAACAAGCAAGCTTCCGCCCGTTGATCAGTGACATTGTTTTGGCACTCGAGTTTTTAGCTTCACAAGCAGAGGATTCTCATAGAGGCAGATCTCACAATCGGACCTCGTCTTCCCCATCTCAGCTCAATGCTAATGGTGATTCGAGAAGGCAAGATCTTGACCGTCCATCTTGTTAAAGTTCCATCGTCATCTGCAGCTCGTCCCATCCTTCCACCGGGGTGTCGGGAGGAAGACGACAAGACGTGCTTTGAAGGTAGTTTTGATATTACTTTCGTTGCCAATCGATACATATAGAGTTTGATCATTTCTAAATAGTTATTTTTACTGTAAATAATGGTTCATGATGGTGCTAAGCTAACACAGTTTTTTTATTAAATTATTTTATTTGCTGTTTTTTTTTTTTTCTTGCCATGAAATTGTAGTTTTCCTGAGCACATATTGCCATATCTTATTTATGGACTATCATCTGGTGTTCGTGTTCGTTTACTTTCATTTTCTTTTGCAAGGGATTTAAGCGCACATTCTAAAATAAATTTGTTTGTCACTATTTTAAAAAATTATTTACATTATCATACAATTCTCAATTGTAATATTATACCCTTTAATGATGGAGTACTTATAAAATGTCAAATGTTTCATTTAATATTAGCCAAATTTCAATTAAGGGATAAATTCCAAATCATATATTTGGTACAATAATTTTATTCGGACATATTATGTTTGGACATACGTGTTTGAAACGAGAAAAAAAAATTGTTCGATTGCCTTTAAATTTCCGTCCTACTTAGACCCCTTTTCGAAATATCGATCTCACGCACACCCGCTCCCAAATTTTACTCTCATCCACACCCAACCCCTAAACTTGTGAAACTTGTGAATTTAAATTGGGATGAAACTTCATAATTAAATTTTTTTAAAAAGTGTATGTTTATTAATAACCAAACTGTCGAAACTATGAAATTAAATTATTAGTTAAAAAATTACGTCAAATTCCTATTTTGACCATCGTATGACTGAACATAGTGTGTTCAAATAACACTACCTATTCAGATATATCTTGTTAAAACTTAATCAACAATTTCTTGGTGTATAATTTATCAATAATGATGGGAAAAGCCTAACCTTTTTGTCTTCACCTCGCCTCATACAAAATAAAACTAAAAGTGACAATCCATAGAAATACACCTTTTGGCAATGCAAAAATGAAAAATACACTATACTCCCAAAAACAATGAATTTTACACCCTTTTGAATATTTCAAATATAAAATGCCATCTTATCAAGCACTTTATATCACATCTCTTACACATGTGTAAGAGATGTGATATAAAGTATATGACATTGCAATGATTTAGTGATAATTATGTGATTATTTGACAATCATTACCCAATAATTATTTAATTTAATTATTTAATCTGAAACATATCGTGATTAAGTAAGTACTCCCTCCGTTCACCAAGTTATGCCCCATTTCAGTGGTGGCACGGAGATTAAGAAATCTGAAAAAGGTGTTTTGAGTGGGGTAAAAGTTGAAAAGTAGGGGTAGTGTTAATGGGATGTTTACTTTTGCTAATCTTTAATTAAAGTTAGTGGGTGTTATTTCTATTTATTTAATGGATTATTGTGTGTAAATGGAATTGTTTCTTATTTTCCGACTTGTTCGATTTTTATTTACTGAGCTCATTTTTTTACTCGTCATGGCCTTTTTTTTTTCTCTCACTGACTTGTTCTTTTTTTGTGTGTGTAATTCCTTTTCGGGTTTTTTTTTGTGTCAATGACTTGTTCGATTTATTTTACGGAGCTCAGTTTTCTTGTTTAATCGTTCTCGTCCTTTTATTTTGTCACTGACTTGTTGCGAAATTTTTGCGTGGTGCTTGTTCGATTTTTTATTCCTCACTGACTTGTTCATTTTCATTTTCCTGTTCTTATTTTTTTCAATTCCTATTCTTTTTTTTTCCAATTTCTGTTCCTTTTTTTTCTTCAATTCCCGTTCAATCTTTTTTGCATGTCCTTGCTTACTTGTTCCATGCAGAAACGTGTATAAATACATGCAATGAAAGAATAAAAAAAAAGGACAGCAAGATAATTAGAGGGCACAATCTGCACAAAACATCATTTCATTAACCTTTCAATTTCCAGATTACAGAAGGGAATCAAATCCTAAACATTGGAGGGAAACAATTGGTGGGAAATTTAAATTTCCAAGTGTCTAATCAACTTCCAACTAGCTAATGGTCTATATATACAAGCATTTTTCAGCCAAATGCAGCACAAATCAAAAATCAGATTCTTCTTCTCTCTATCTTTCCTCCTGAATTTACAACATCAAAACAGAATGGAAGAAGCATCTCGAAGGCCCGATCTTACAAAAATTGAAAGAAACAACCTCGTACATTGGCTGCTACAACACAGTTGAGACTTGAAGCTCAACTATGGCGCGAAGAAAAAAGCAGGTCAGATTTTCAACTTGAATGTAAAGAGTGTTGGCGCATTTGGAAGGAGGTTTGTGCACAAAAACAGCTTGGTGTCATAGTGCATCTCAAATCAATGAAGAAGGGTGCAAAACACAAAGATGCATGGGTGCTTGATGAAGACAAAGTGAGAAGCATGAGTGTGCTAGAGAGGTCCAGTCTCAGAAAATTATCATCACAACTGGGACTATCTACACCTTTGATGCATAAGTGGGTGAAACAGAAAAAATTACAGCCACACACCAATGCAATCAAGCCTTTTCTCACACCACAGAATATGATAGCAAGGGTGAAATGGAGCCTCAACATGCTCAGTTCCATAAGCTCAAATAGGAGAATCAATTTTCAGAGGATGTATAACATTATACACGTGGATGAGAAGTGGTTCAATCTCACAAAGACAACACAGAGATTCTACAAGTTGGCAGATGAAGAGGTGCCATACAGAACATGTAAATCCAAGACACACATTCAGAAAATAATGTTCTTATCAGCTGTGGGAAGACCAATATATGATACAGATGAAACAGTAATCTTTGATGGGAAATATGGCATTTTCCCATTCATTTATGAGGAGGCAGCAACAAGAAACAGTAAGAACAGACCAGCAGGAACCATGCTAACAAAGCCAGTGCAAGCAATTACAAGATCAATCATGAAGGAGGTGTTTATCCAGCAGGTATGTTTCTTATTTCCCAAATCTTATCCAAATTCATACAAATTCATCACATAGGCACATTAACACCTCAAAATTCCAATGTACAGCTTGTACCATGCATCAAACAGAAATGCCCACCAGAAATCAGGCACATCATCATACAGCAAGATAATGCAATGCCACACATTAGCAACAATGATCCAGAATTTCAAGCTGTGGCACAAGCTGATGGATTTAATATATAGCTTGTTTGCCAACCTCCTAACTCACCGGACACAAATGTGAATGACCTAGGCTTTTTCAGAGCTATACAGAATCTGAAAAATGAGAAAAAGGCAACTACAATTGAGGTTTTGATACAAAATGTACAGGATGCATTTCATGAATATGAAGTGGACAAGATCAATAATGTTTTCTTGAGTTTGCATGCTTGTTACTATGAGATTATCAAGGCTAAGGGCAGCAACAACTACAAGCAGCCACACTTGGGTAAGGCCAAGCTTAGGAGACTGGGCTTACTACCAGAAACTTTAGAGGTTGAAGATCAGCTTGTAAGGGAGAGCATGGAGTATCTACAAGAGCAGGAGCATGAAACAAGTGCAATCTACAACCTTGACACACTAGTTGAAGAGTTACATCAGCTGTTTTTAGCATAATAGGTGGACCACATAGGCTGTTTTTGGTAATGGTTTACAGAGACAAACATTAAAGTTGTAGTTGCAGGTGTTTGGAATGTAAATTGTCAGTGTTGCAGCTAGAATTTTGAACAATGTAGTCTCAGCTTATTTAATGACATTTTTTTGCATCATTGACTTGCTTCAAATCTATCCTAGGTTGCCTCCAAAACCTGGTTATCAAAAACCAGGTGGTGGCAACAAAGAGATAGATGTGAAGGTTCCAGCTACCATCAATCAGACAACCAACAAGCAAACACAAAAATCACATACACCAAGTTCATCATTTAAAACACAGGGCATGAATGTAAAGAGTGTATGCTCTTAGAATCAGGGATGAATTCCAGAATCAGGGAATTGCAGCAACACCGAATGAGGGCATTAATTCCAGGCAAACAGAATCACAGCAACTCATCATCATGTAAATAATATGAATCACAGCACCTCAACATCATGTAAATAATAAGAATCACAGCACCTCAACAGAATCACGGCAACTCAACATCATGTAAATAATAAGAATCACAGCACCTCAACAGAATCACAGCACCTCAACATCAAAAATTGGCATCACCAGCCCCAGCACCAAATTAAATGAGGGAATAACAAACAAGATAACCTGATGAGAAAGAAGCCGCATCAGTTTTCTCTGAGTTTTTTCAGAGAAGCAGCATCAGCTGCTTTTTTGGCCTTTCATTTTCGCCGGAACAGGGCAATCTCGGACATCAACCAGTAAGCAGGGTCATCAGGCGACATTGACTCCAAGATGGAGTCCAGCTGCTTCGGTCCAGCAGTAGCCGGTCCAAAGGGCGGCAGCAGAAAAGGCACCGCCGTCGATGGAGTTGCAGGCACCATCACAGCCGCCGCCTCAGCCGCCGCATCAAGCACCACCTCATCCACCACCTGGAGCTCAGATTCAGGCACGAAGTCGACCGGCGCTTCAAAGTTCGTTTCAGGCACGAAATCGACCGGCGACTCAGGGTTTGTTTCAGGCACGAAGTCAACCGCCGCCTCAAGGTCAGTTTCACGCAAGAAATCGACCGGCGGCTCAGAGTCAGATTGAGGGACGAAGTCGACCGGCCCCTCAAGGTCAGTTTCAGCCACAAAAAATCGACCGGCGGCTCAGAGGTAGAGGGATTTCGATTGGAGAAGTGCGACATCATCGCCGCCGGCGGTGGTGGAGAGATGAAGCAGATGGGGATGGGTAGTGGAGAAAACAGCGACTGAATTGGAAATGGGGAGTACGAGGGATAGGATTTCACATCGAATGGAAATGGGGATCGATCTGATGAAGAAGATCACCTCAATTTGTGAGAGATGAAGCAGATTTGGGTTAGGGTTTGTGTGGAATAGAATTGGGGATCGAGGGATCGAGGGAATGAGGGAGGGAGAGAATGAGAGAATTAGGGTTTCAGCTGGTGTTTTACTCGATGAGGACTGGGTCGGATCCAAATGGGTGGGTTTGGGTAGCAGATTAGGGTTAATTAGTGGGTTAATTAAATATGGGTGAGTTAAATAATGGCAAAGGGTAGTAATTTACATAAAGTAGGAAGGGTATGTTGGTAAAAAAATAAAACAGGGCATTACTTGGTGAACAAAAATAAAAAGTAAAACAGGGCATAACTTGGTGAACGGAGGGAGTACTAAATTAAGTCGAAAAATTATGAATAGGCATTAAATGAACCTAAATGAAGTTCTAGCTCGGACAGAACAAAATCCCGCTCGCCACGTTTCAAATCCCGCTCGAGCGGGAAATATGATCCCGCTCGAGCGGGATTTGACACGTGGCGAGCGGGATTTTGTTCTGTCCGAGCGAGAAATGGCAGAAAAGTTGGTCAATGTACAGAATGATGGATTATTGGTGTCTGGCATGAATTTATTTGCTTGTGTAGACATGAGCCAGTACATTTTCACGTGAAATACGGAAAAAAAATCTGTATAGCATTCACAACTCTATATATTTTACCATTTACACGCCTCTTTTACACACCCACAATGACATCCTTTGAAATTCATCACATTCGATAGTGTGCAGCAATCTTTCAAATAATATCCTTTCAAATTCATCATTTGAGGTATTTTTCTAGTCTTGTAATTTTTCTCTAGTGTCCACTTAATTTTTTATTGTACTTGATAAATTGGAAAATCAGACTCTTTAATATTAAAAACATTGAAATTTATATGAATGCCGTATAGATTATATAGCAAGTGGATTTTATCATTTCCCGCTCGAAATTGAATTTCCCTCTCGTGAATCTTAATCCCGCTCGAACGGGATTTAGGTCTGCCGAGAGGGATTTTGTATATTATGACTAAAAAAAATTATAGAATTTGCATATATCATTTCCCGCTTGAAATTAGTACTTCCCGCTCGTGAATGTAGATCCCGCTCGAGCGAGAATTAATGTGGTTGGCGAGCGGGATTTCATATTTTTGTGTTAATTGTTACGTGTTTGTACTTTTGTGTAGATGGATCACTATTTTATTATCAAATACGGAGGAACATGGTCTGGTTGTACGTACTCGGGCGGATATCAATTCGTACATGTCGATCACTGTCTCTCCGGCCTGAGGTACAACATCGATTGTCAATTGAGTGCAAACTAAATAACAATAATTAAACTATTTCCCGCTCGGTTAAACTATATCCCGCTCGAGCGGGATTTAGGCCACCAAGAATTTATCGAGCGGGATTTAACGTAATTAACATGTGAAAATTAAAGAATAAATTACGCGTAAATTACACATTCAAAAAATTCAACAGTCTTCCAAATCAAAATTATTAGCATACATTCAACAACAAACAATCGAAATATGAACAATTTAGCAAATTAGGGATCTAAGGGAGGTTATACACTATTAAATACGAGAACTAAGAATTTTCCGCTAGGTTATAGAATATCACGCTCGAGCGGGATGTACATTATAAAGTGTTATATTGAGCGGGATACACTAGAGCTTCACGAGCGGGATTTCACATAAATAGATCCTACATAATTTTATCAACTAACATATGAAATCTCAGATTCAAATTCTAATGCATGAAAAAATAAAAGAAATATTCACCTCTCCATAATTAGCCATATTGTGGAAAAAACTAGGTGAAAATGGACCTTCCACTTCACGGTATTGCTGCTCGGAATTTTTTTCTTCAGAAAGAGAAGAGAGTGGAGTGAGATTTGTTGAATTAGAGAGTAGAGAGTGGGGCGGAATGGAAGTGTGGAGCGGGATGTGGAATTAAAAATATGAGGTGGGGGTGTATAATGTGGGAGGCGACAAAATAGGTCAACATGAATTGATTGATGTCAGGTGGAGGTGGGTGGGCTGAGATTCTTATGTGATAGCCGACAAAGGTATGAGAGTTAACAAGATTTGACCTATTTTGTCAATTTAGTGGGCCCTTTAAGTAATGTGTGCTTTTTCATTGATTTTCAAGTCATGGTGTATTTTTCATTTTGCACACTTCAAATGGTGCATTTTAAATTTTTCCCCAAAATAAAAATTGAGAGTTATTTTTGTTTTTTTGTTTTTTAAATTCGCCTACTGATTCTCTGAGATCTCTCGTTGTTAATCAATATAAATCCATTATTGATGTTGATGAGGCTTAACTTAAATGACTGGCTGATGTATTTTAAGTTTCTCCTTAGTGAGAAAGGTCTTGGGTTCAATTCAGGTGTAATATATTTCCCATCTTATTTAGTGGGTAGTGGTCCTGCTACATCATTGTAAATTTCCTGGGAAAAAAAAATAGATCCGTTGTTGATACTTGATAGCATTCCAAGATACCTACTTTCGAAACATCCTTAGTAAAAGCTAATACAAATCATCGATTTCTTTAAATGAGTAACCAAACTCGACAGCCTGAACAAATTTAAACTAAAAAGTTAATATTTGAAAATTGATTCAATATAATTTCTATTTTGATTAAATTATAACCTAATAATAGATAAGTCAAATATCCAAGATGGTGCGCTTGTATTTTAAATTTCAACAAATGATGGCCAAATATGAGCATTACCATGTCTTCAATGTCACTTCGCCCATCAAGCGACGATTATGATAGTAAAGTTTATTTGCTAAATACGGCTGGATTATCTACAGTAAGGGATTATATTTGTTTGAACTTTACGTTGCTAACTTGTTTATTTGCAACACCCTTACTGTAGATAATCCCAGCCGTATTTACAATTTCTTGCACCTTCGGGGTAGAATGTAGAAGCTCACCGATTTCGTTGATGCTCATCCATTTGTTCTTGCCTACACATATTCCCTAATGACCTTCGACGTTTTATTAGGGGGATCATTAAGTTTAGAGGGAGACTCTTGTGCGACGGGTCGTATATGAGTTATTGTGTTAAGTTTATTACTCCTTCGGTGCACGAAATGGTTGCCACATTGTAGACGATAATGACCTTCGACGTTTTATTAGGGGGATAATTAAGTTTATTACTCCTTCCGTCCACAAAATGGTTGCCACATTGTAGACGACATGAGTTTTAAGAAAATGGTAGGTAGTAGTGGATATTATTGTGAGTGGAGTAGATTTCCCACTATAAAAGTGAGTGAAGTAGTGAGAAATATAAGGTTAAATATAATGTATTATGTGGGCCCTACTACTATAAATGGAAGTGACAACAATTTCGTAGACGGATTTAAATGGTAAAAATGACAACCATTTCGTGGATGGAGGGAGTATATATAATCACACTAAAGAATTATCTCTATTTGAACTTGATGTTGCTAACTTATTTATTCACTTGATATTACTAACTTGTTTATTTGTGATGATACTCTGATCATGTTTTGAAATATTTAATCTAATAATTTAAGCATATAAATTGTATCCGTTACTACAAAATTTAGCATAGTGATTAGCACAGAAAATAACGAGTTTGCTAAGTAAAGAACACACAGAAGTGGTAATCCAGTTCGGTTAGTCAACCTACGTCTGGGGGGGGCTTCTTACCCAAGAGAGAATCAATCCACTATTGTAAGTTGTAGTTACAGACTCTTACACATATAGTTTGTCAACCATATGAAGTCTCCTAACTCACACACTTCCCAACCCAGTGTGAACCAACGAATGTTCAAGACGCACTCGAACAATCTAAGCTTGAGTCGCAACCCAACGCTCACATCTCTCCCAAGTATTTTTATATGAATAAATACTCTCAAGAACAATACGAAAAATACCCTCTCACAAGGAGTATACTAGCTATGAATATAATGAAAAATAGCTAAAACAACGGCAGCCTCCAAATGATGTTGATGTCGATATATATAGATCTTGAGAAACCCTAGATATGATCTTCATCGATTTGCCCTAGTTTCCTTGTAGGTAGAAACTTCCTTTGGAGGCTTATTTTGTGGAACAAACAATATCTTCACTGGATACGATCTTCTCTGCGTCAATATTGGATAAGGAAAAGATCTCCGCAAAATCCGCTTAAATATGGAAAGAATTTTTCGAATCTGTTCTAACCTGTTCCACAATACTCTAGCTCAGGCTGAAGAACATAATCTTCATTCTGTGTCAGCACACTTTATAATATTTCAATATGATCTCCTTCTACATAAACTTGCCAACTTGATTGAGCTGCATGCTCGAATCTAACATGTTTGATGTTACTTTCATTGAAAATGCCAATAATCTTTCCAATAAGTTTGACTTAATCATCTTAGCTGATATTTTGGACCAAATCTTCGTTGTTGCAAGTAGGGGAATCCCACCTGAATTTGCAGATTTGATGTTGTGTTTGAGGAATCACGACCATAGGTATGTTTGAGTAGCACAAATGATTACATTCTTTTGGCTAATTATTTGGCCATTTTGAAGACATCCAAATGCGTTGATCGAATTCGGAATTTCAGAGAAAAACGCCAGATCATGGGGCATCAATACTATAGGAATCTTGTTATATATATCTATGATGTTTTGGTAATATTTATATCTACTTTTCCCACTTTTGAGTGTTTTAAGTTATTTATTTCTCAGTGTATCCCATTTCAATTTCCTGATTTATTTTAGAGTAATGATATTCGGATATACTGTGATCAGTCACACGCGTGAAAAAATGAAAGTTGACTGTAAAAGTGGAAATAATCACATTTCGCCCCTAAAGTTTATGCTTCTCAATTAGAGTATATTTTCATTTTCGAAACTTATATTACTATTTTTAGCGCGTGTGACTGATCACAGTGTGTCCGAATATCATTACTCTTTATTTTATATCCCTCGAATAAAATATCGTCTACTTTTCTTATCTTTAATTCGACTACAGTAAGCCAGCCTTCTTAGTTTTGGCCGGTCCTTGATTTCAGAGTTTGATGAGTCCAAAATAAAAAAATAAAACTAAAATTCTTGATAAGTTTCTGTATCTTATCTAGTAGGATAGTTTTGATTCTTCACATAAAGTGTATATATTATAGTGAAACTTTTCTATAACAAAAATTTGGGTGAATTGTTACAGTTGGTTTGGGCTTAGTTATGTTGGTCATTTTAATGTATTATCTCATTTTGAATAATACATGGGTTTGATATGGAAGAAAAGAAAGATGGAACTGTGGAAACTCTTTAGATTTGCATTGTGTGGAATATCTGGAATCATAGAAATGGGGTGATTTTCAAGGACCAAACGTGCAGCAGCGATAATTTAATTGAGTTGGTTAAGGTTAAATTTTTGTTTTGAATTTCCAATCTTTTTTCCGAGTTTGTGATGCTATAGATGGACAGATTGGATTTGCAATCCTTCTCATTATCTTGATTTGTTAAATTAGCATTGCTTGTACTATTTTTTTCTTGTAACTTCGTTTTGGATTGCACTCCTAGTAAGTGATTAAATAAATTTTACTTGATAAAAAAAAAAAAAAAAAAAAACACAGGTTAGTTAGCTTATAAATTTTGAGGCCCAGTGATATATGCAAATGTTATTGTGTCATTGGACTTGGTAGCCCAACTTATGAGTTCATAGATTTGTCTCACAAATTTAATAATGTTAGAATTTAAATAAATTCACATGGTCCATTTTTTCCTCAATATGGCACTCTACTTTAAGAAAATAATACAATATTCGTTGATATACTATTGACTATTGCATTTCCTACAGACACCATTTTGATTTTTTTTTTCTCAATATTTAGTCAATCCATCCTAATTTCTTAGAATTCTATGTAAGTTTTTTTTTTTTTTTTGTACGTAAGTTTATGGGTAATTTTAAACATCCCCCAAATGACTTACTGTAACCCCTAATTAATATAATAATAAAACAAATTATAAATTTACAATTATATTCTTATAAACTCAAATCCAAATTTTAATTAAATATTTTTTTTACCCTTTTATTCCATAATCGATAAACCCAGCTTACTCATCAATCATCATCCATTCTCTCTCTTTTCATACGCAACAATCAACCCCTCCAACTCATTCTTCCTCATCCCTGAAGGGGTGTGCCTGCTTCTGTCTGTACTAATCTCTAGAGCCGAACAAGTGCAATGTTGGATCATCTATGACTAGAATTCGAGCGCCATTGATGAGTTTATGAAATTTAATTTCGAGATTTGCGCAGAGATTTATTTGTTCTGTATGCTTTAATTGATTGTACCCTCAAATCATAATCTGGATCGGTAATAGTGAGTTAGTATTAATTGAGTTGTAGAAGTCAACATGCCTAATCTATTCTCTCTCTCTCTCTCTCTCTCTCTCTCTCTCTCTCTCAACATAATTCTAAATCAATCGGCGATTATTGACAATAATCACACGATTTTATAGGTGAGGAAGAACATGGGAAAGGCAGTGGTGAGGGGGAACTACGGTGAATACTCAACGGCGAGGTTCGCCGGAATTAGGAGAAGAAGAATGAGTTATGGAGGACTACATGTTTCCTTTTTGCATATGAGAGGTAGAAAGGATCAAATTGGGGGTTATGACTTATGAAATAAAATAGTAATATGTTTATTTTAAAAACTTTAAGTATGAGGCTATAAGGTTATATTAGTATATTCATTATTTATTTAATAATTATTATAATTAGGGGGCCTAGGGAGTAATTTGGGGGTATGTTTATAATTTCCCTAAGTTTATAATATGGTAGTTTTAGTGAACTTAATAGAAAGTGTATGACAGTTTTTGGGCCATTCATTGGATAACTGGACTTGGAAAGCCCAATTTATAAGTTCATTGTTAGATTTGTTTCACGAATGTTATTGTGTTAATAATTCAAACAATGATAATTCAGGTTCGATAAATTCGGCTTGAAAATCTTGCCAATGTATTCTGAGTAACTTTTTTTTTTTTTTTTTTTTTTTTGAGGAATGAGTAACTAATTTTAAGTCAACTGATTTTCATAACTCGGCCAAACTATGTATTTTTAAACTTTTAACATTGATCAATTATAAGTAAAATGATTTGCATTGCCAATAAATCGGTCTAACCATGTATTTCAAACATTTAATATTCTAAAATGCAGTATATGTGAATATTTTTATTTAATTCAAATAATAATTAAAGTGTTTCGAGCATTCCAGTGTTAAAATATGGAGGTCGGATTTTTAGTCGTGGCTTCTTGATATTTGTCGTGTCGATTTGACTAGTTAACGGAGTGGTTTTCTTCTAAAAGAATATTAAAGTGTGAGACTATAAATCATGATTTTGAAATCTCCAGTGGAAGGTCATATTCACTTATCATGTAAAATAATTTCAATTAGTTTCAGTTTCACTTTATTTCTTTTTTTTTTAATTTCCTTCTCTCTCTCCCTTTTTTTTTTTTTTGGTTCACCCCTCCTCCATAAATTTTTCGTAATTATGAGAATATGGATTATTTTTTGCATATTATATTCGAGAAAGGAAGCAATAATTATGTAAAAAAATGACAATTTTTAAATTTCCTTTGCAGTTACGCGAAGTTGTAATAATTGATGTGTGGATATGGCTAATCATAATTGTTATTATGAGGTTGACTCATTTCTCATTCTCAGTCATTTTATCTGAGTTTTTATATCATGCGCAGCCATATAAATCCCCAAAATATTCAATTTTTAGAATTTATTTTTATGGTTGAGTGCTTTTTTTTTATTAAGGGGCGTAATTTTTAATTAGTCATTCATTTATGCGGAAATTTTCAATTAGAAGCCAACAAAATTATAAACTTTTTATCAAGAGATTGGCATATCTCTTTTTTTTTAGGAAATTACATTGAAGTATATATTAATATAATCGAATAAACCGCTACACCACCATATAGGTAGGACATCTATACTATAATGTGAGACCTCTATACCACCATGCAGAATGGGATATAGTATTAGTTTACAATAATATACTAAGAATTAATATAATTATAGTGGTTAGAGTAACAGAGTTATGTCATGACACCTAATCTTATATTATGAATAATCTTACCTCCACAACTATTTAAAAAAACAATAATAATACTAAGAAATACTTCTATGTTATTGATTTCAGACTACGACTCTTTGAAGAAATGGTGTGAGTTTCTATTCGAAGGTTTTATTTTACATCGCGGTAAATAAAAATTAAGCAAGAGTTGAATAGATAGCTTATTTGTCATCCACGTAGGCATAGGCTCGCATAAAATTAAATCACGTGAGATGCAAATGCAATTTAGTCCGATCGGGCTCAATTTGTCCTATGGATGTCAAATTTTTGAAAATTTGTCCTATAATTGCAAGCCCGCAAAACTTTGTCCCACATTTACAAAACATCCAAAGTTATTGGCCTAAAAAAATTTTGGACTCGTGGTTAGAGTAACAAAGTTATGTCATGACACCTAGTCAAGTTTTCAAAACTTGGACTTTATCTAGGAATAATATTAAGCATGATGTTACTTTTAATGAGAATTACTAATTTAATTTATTTCTCATTACGTCTAGTTTAATACTATAAATGATGGGAAAATTCTAAGTAGTATAAGGTTTTGATCGATTCTAAAACTCATCTGATCACCATTGAATAGATGATTGCCTGAGTATGTTACATAGACTTATCTTTTTAAATACATGATTGTTAGATATTGGAGTGTGTTTTCTAATCAATTTGATTGATGAAAATTATTTTTATTAAAAAAAAAATAAGGAAGAAGCAGGGAAAAATAAAAGTATTGACGTAATGACATATGGAATAAACTATGATTTTAGAAGAGAATCAAAATTGCTCTTTTTGAAGAAAGTTTGTATGGCATCTCTCTTTAAAACTTTGGTAAATATAAAATTAAATGTATGCTGGCATGAGTTTAGAGTGCAATGATTGGGACTCAAATCCCTAAGCATGTTCTCAATAATCATTACATACACATCCATTTAGTCATTTGCATGTGTCTTCTATTCACCAACATTAATTAGTACCTGCATTTATGAATTAAATAAAATTATAAATTTATATTTCTCTTTCAACTTTGTTGAAAATTATATATATATTTTTTTTTTATATCGTGAGAACCCGCAGCCGCTACCATCGGTGCGCACTGGATAAACCTCGTCCCTTGTGCAGTAGCCTACAAACCACACAAAGCTGACATGCTCGACTTATAAAGGCGTTTTACGAGGTTCGAATCTCAGACCTCTCAGTCTCAAACGCTCACTTTTTACCACTAGGCTATCCTCAAGAGGACATCACTTGTATATTCATGTACATTGGATGAGTTTGTACTTATATGGACATGTTTTACAAAAAATAGATTTTATTGTAGAAACTGTCCTATTTTCTAGTAGTGTGCGACTATTTTTTGTAGATTATTCTCGTTTCGAAGCAAAATTGATATTTAGAATTTTTTTTGGGGGAGGAGTATGGAAGAATAGTGTTCCGATTTCGAATTAGTTGAACGAAAAATATGTTAATCATTTTCTATCTTTTTACTTTTCTTCTTAATTTCTGTATCGAATAGTAACAATCTAAGATGGACGGAACCGACGGAGTACAAAATAGCAACAAACTTATCCTAGTCAAGGGTGGAAAGAAAAGGCTTTAATTTAATACTTTTCTAGTTTCTTGATGTATAACTCGAAAGAAAAATATGTTAGAATTAATTATCATCAAAGCCCATGCTAAACACTCATGATGCCTAAATATTTAAGGTTTTGTCGTACACTTTAAATTAAATTTAATTAGCATTAGATCGTTTAATTTTGTATTTGATTAAAATCATGGTTAAGCACGCTGCGCCGCTGAGGATTATCCCTTTCTGTGTTTCTTTAATTATTTAATTAGTTGTACCTAAAGCCAATTTTTGAATAGCAAAATATTTAATTTAAGTTACATTATAAAATTTGTTGTAACTGGCAGCCCAGTTTAATATGCATTAATCATGGTGAGATTATTGTTCAGCCTAAGTCTAGCTAGCATCATAGGTATTTAACTTTAATAATTTATTTATATATGTTTAAAAGATTTGTAAATTATTTTCCGTTATTTTAATTTTATAACTTTCGTAGCTCATCATATTTTGGGCTTTCTTAATGTATCTCTTATGTGCTTTCATGTGATGAGCTAGCACCCTCGAATTTGGTTTTAATGAATTTTATTTTACTCCAAAAAAATATAGAGTAATAATATTCGGTCATGGCTGACCACACAGACTAAAAATGGTAATATAAGTTTTGAAAATGAAAATATATTCTAATTGGGAATCATAAATTCTAAGAAGGAAATGTAATTATTTTTATTTTTACAGTCAATTTTTTTATTTTTTATGTGTATGGCCGAATATCATTACCCAAAAATATATAATGTCCAAACTTAATCTAAATAGTGGATTTTCACCATTATTTTGTAATCTTAACTGGATTGTTAATTTGAACGTGTTTGTGTGTGAGATTTTATCTTTTTTAGTAGGAGGAAAAGGACAAGTGAATAGGTCCAGCCCCAGGCTTTTATGGAAAGAGAAAAATATTACTACTAGAAATTAAAGCACAAAGCTAGGAAAGTTAACTGAGTTCAGATGTTCAGACAAAGTGTTTTACTAGGAGTGTCAAGTGTGTGTGTGTGAGAGAGAGAGAGAGAGAGAGAGAGAGAGAGAGAGAGAGAGAGAGAGAGAGAGAGAGAGAGAGTATGTATGATTTGTATTTTTATTTTTTTACAATTCTTGAAATATATAGTTTGTCCATCATCATAATGATATGTCTGGTTGATTTTTCTTACTTTATTTCTTACTTTATGTGAAAAAGAAATTCTGCTGCTGTTTTGGGTTTGGGCCCCCTCCAATCATTTTATGGAAAAAAAGAAAAAAAAGTTTTGGCCCAATTCTTGGCTGCTCTAATTCTCTAAAAAATGCAAACGCTTAAAATCATTTGAATATTAGTTACTTTTATTTGACTAGCCATGACTTCTACATTTATAGAAGTTGGCAACTAAATATTACTAATACTATTGTAAACAGATTAATTATTGGAGCAGTCCAATAAAAAGTAGAGTTATGATATTCGGACACATTATGATCAGTCACACGCGCTAAAAAAGGTAATATAGGTTTTGAAAATAGAAATATAAGCATAAACTCTGGGGAAATGTTATTATTTCTATTTTTACAGTCAATTTTCTTTTTTTTCACGCGTGTGGCTGACCACAGTGTGTCCGAATATCATTACTCTAAAAAGTATTAGGGTTTTTAATTAAAATGGGTAATTATATTATTATAGTATGGCTTGACGTTTGAGCAAGCTACAAAAATTATCGTTGGCCTTCAAAAGATTTATAAAAAATTCTGATATTTGAAATATGTTATGAGAGGTATGTATTTTTCGAGGATGAAAATATGATTAAACTTGCCTTAGACACACATGATAATTATAAGAAGATAAAATTTGAATTAGGTATTTGGAACAAGTGCGTCTCTATTGAGTTGAAATAGATTTTTGTTTTCAAAATTTCTTGACGCAATGTTTCAAATTTCTTTTAAAGCACGAAATATTTACATATATTTTGAAAATCGGATCATTGTTGAAATTCGATAGGAATGTCGTGCATAAGCTATACTTTAACGTTATTTATGATTAAATAAGAACCTCGAATAAACTTTAACGGTATAAAAACCAAATGTCAATTAGTAATAAATTTCTAAAAAAATGTCAATAGTAATCATATCTCATTCATTTTTATGTCACTCATGAGATGTTATGCCTTTGGTCAAATTTTTAGTAAGAATGATTTCAAGGGTCCACTTAAGTCAAAAATCGACTGCCAAATTAATTTTTTTCTGTCTCACATGGCAAGAAATTATTCAATAAATATTATTCAATACATAGTTCACTTGCCACAATTTCATTTACTGGAAAGTCAGAAAAAATGTTTGGTTTTGAATAGTATGTTACTTTAACTTTTTTTTTTTTTTTTAACAACATTATAATGAAATTTAAATATCGCATGACGGAGGACTCAAACCCGTAACCTTTGGCCCGGGCATTAACCTCACTACCACTAGGCTAACACACACACACAATTGGACATTACTTTAACTTTTGTACGAAAAATATTGTCCTTTTTCAAGTGCGGAGCTACGATTTTAAAAATGAGGGGGCGAGATTATGTTTAATATTTAAATATTAATTTAATTAGAGGATAAGTTTACAATTTATATGTAAGATAAAAAAAAATATTCAACCTAAATATAGGTTGTAAAACAAATAGGAAAGCAATCCACCAAGAACAAACAAGAATTATAAAACCCTAGAATTGCAGAAAACTTAAAGAGATGAATGCAAGCAGATTTACGTGGTTCGGCAATTGCCTACATCCAAGGGAGAGTTAGCCTTCTTGATTAATGGAAACGAGATCAAAAAGATTATTACAAGATCACTCACCAATTCTAATTTACCCAGATTGAATCAGATCAACTAATACAACAGTAACTCTCACTCACCTCTCTCGTGTATCCCTTCTCTCTCTTCAATTAAAATTTTAACCTTGTGAATAAAGAAAACGTACTATTATACAGTGCAGGTAACCGCTTCTGATCTCATGATCTTCATCGTTGATGATTCACGGCCAAGATCAATCCACAGCTCATCATTTCAATCCATGCACGAGTTGCCTTCTTTGTAACAAACTCTCATGAGCTATTAGCTGCTCGATCCTTTCCTCTCTTGTTATTGCAAAATGGTCCCTCACCATATAAACTCATGCCGCATGCAGTCACAGTCATAACATAGTTTAAATGAAAAAATTCGGCCCCGATCTTCAGATCCACCATTGTCTATATTAATTTGTGTTCGATCTTCATGAAGAAATTCATAATTTACATGTCATTTTTTTAGTTCAAAATCCAGTGTTCATAGACATAAAGTCAAAGATTTAGGATTTCGTTTGAACTTAAAATTATTATTAGTATGAAGATGAAGAAGTACATTTTAATACCCGATTTCTCAATACAAATTTACTAATTACTAAGGTTGTGGGCAGTGGCGCGCTTGTGCGCTGCCCTAGCGAGCACCCAAGCCGAGCTCATTGTCCACTGCTGAGCTCTGCGCTCGTTCGCTCAAGTTCGATGGAGCGAGCCTGCGCTCTCCCATGCTCGATGCCACGTGGTGGCCGCTTGTTGGTCGCCGGCATAGCCGTTGCGATCGCCAACAGTCACCAACGAGTTTTTATTTTATTTTTTTAAATTCAAATTACTACTATATATATTATCCTTCCCCACCCACAAATCACACACTACACTCTTCTCTCTCATATTTTTTCCCATAAACCGGCGGTCACCTTCTCCGGCAAGCCCTCGTCACCGGCGGTCAATTTTTTCTTCCAAAAAAAATGGATCCCAACGTGAATTTCAACATCAATTGGCCATTCACCGAAGATTCGCCGAGCCCCAACCCCTCTCGTCCATCCCCTCGACAAAAAATGTATTCTCAAATACCCCAACGAGATTTATTCTCGTCGCCTCCAGCCTTCGCCCCACAATTTTCCACGGCGGGAGCCTACGTTCCTCACTTTCCGGCGGGTGCCTTTGCACCGTTTCAAGGCTTCGGTGCCGTCGGAGCAGCCAATGCCACCCCCTCGAGCCCCACGCAACCCGCGCCGTCGCCCGAAAATTTTAACTCGGTCGTGAATTTGGACGCCGACGACGACGAAGTCCAAGTCACGTCGTCGACAAAGAGGACAGGGAAAAAGGCGGCGACCTCCGGCAGTGGTCGTCGTGGTCGCCGTGGTGACAGTCGTGGAGGGGGTAGGGCAGGTACGGTGAAGTTGGTGGATTCGTCTTCCGAAGGTGAGGACGGGCCGGCGGGACACACCGAGGCCGAGACCGAGGTCTTGGCTCGGTGTTGGATCGACATCTCCCAAGACCACATCGTTGCCAATGGCCAAAAGATAGGTTCGTATTGGCGCCGCATTTTGCATCGTTACTGCGAGCTCCGTCTCAAAAACTCATCGGAGAGGAACACGTCAAAGCTCCACAACCATTGGGATCGAGTGAAGATCTTCTTAATGGAATTCCAACAAGTTTACAGGGAGTGCGAGATGGCAAGTCGAAGCGGTGACGCGAAGAAAGCTGCTTTCAAGCACTTGCCTACGTGGCGGGTAGTCAGAGATACGCCGAAGTTTGCATTAGTCTACTCCGCAAAATACCAGCTCGAAACGGCGGCAAAGAGAACAAAGACGGGCGAAGATGGGAGCTACACCACTTCGGCGCAGGATTCGGCGGTCTGGAGCAATCCGAGCGGGAGCACACCGCGGTCCTCCACTCCACTTTCCGGCAGCGAATTTGGGTCGGAGCACTCTAGTCGGATGGAACGCCCGATGGGTAGAGACAAGGCAAAGGCGGCGGCAAGAGGGAAGGGGAAGGCCGGATCAAGCTTTGAAAGCGGTTCTACATCGGGAAGTATACGAGAGGAATTTGTCACGGCGGCCACGAAATGTCGCAGCAAATGGAAGAATTTACGAGGCAACAAGACTATCATATCATTACGAGAAAAACCGACCATATGGCACCGGGCCAGAAGTTGTTCCACGAGAACTATGTGAAGCAGCTTAAAATTAAATATAGGTGGCCCGATGATGATGAGTAATTTTTTTTATTTTTTTTATGTTTAATGTAATATTTTAATTTTATTGTAATGTAGTTTAGTATAATACTTTAATTTAGTGTAATATTTTTATCTTCAATGAAATGATTTTTTTTAATATTATATCTTAAAAAAAAAGAAAAGGAAATAGCGAGATTGCAACCATTTTCGTCACTGTACTTCAATTAGTGCGCCCGCCTTGGGCTCACCAAAAAAGCAAGCAAAAGTTAACGTAAATGAGCAATTGTACTTTTTGTAATTCATGCAATATTACAACTTTTTTTTGCGACCATCGTAGATCGTACAGAAGTCAACGATTCCGATTGATTCTAACGCTAAGATTGAAACTCATGTGATAGATGCAGGCCTCAATTTTTCCACCATAAACAAAAAAAAGTGAAAATGTGCTAACTCATTTTTTTAGTTTACCCATTTCGTGCACAACTTGCAGATATATGATATGAATAAACATATATTCCCTCCGACCCCCATATTTATGCATAGTTTGATGGACACAAGTTTTAAAAAAATTATGAAAAGTGAGATGTAAGTAGAGAAAGTAGATGTAAGTGAATGAGATCCCACATTATAAGGGTAATAAGTGGAAAAGTTATTTCCTAAAATGAACTATGCATATATAATTTTGAGGAAAAAACGAAAAAGAAAAACTATGCATAATTTTGGGGATTGGAGAGAATATGTATTAATTTAAATCATATTGGTACACAAAAAAAAAAAAAAAAAAAATTATCAAAGTAGTAACAAAAGATCCAATCCACATGGGGAGCTTCATAAAATTTGATAAAACCGTACAAAAATCCACAATATCTTATATTCTCACTTTTTTGACTTTCCCATTACAAATAGACAAGATGGAATATAAACTTTTTATAATACTAATAAAAAAAGAAATATAGAAAAGAAAAATCATGTGAAAACGTACGAGTTTTGCCTTTAAAAGAAAATCAGATCGAGATGCTTAATACTTTATCATGATTTAGATTTTAAACTACTATTAGGATAATATAGCTAGCTATTCATCAAATAGATACTCGTTTTAGCTATATAAAAATTACTTTATATGCTCGAATTTATCTAAAAAAACTTTTTCTTGAAATGAATTAGAATTCTTTATAAATTGAAAGATTGAATTTTGTCGTGTTATTTTTGTGAATTAAGTAGACTTAATTTGGCTGTTTAATTCGCATGAGCCGAGGCGTGGCTAAAGTATGAAATAATGATGATAGTGATGAGTCTGATGACAATGTCAGTCGAATTTGCAATCATCATTTAAATTTAAATATATTATATCAAAGTTGATATATCATAAAATATATTTAATTTCTAAAAAATATATAGAGTTATAAAACATGTAAGTACATTGAATTTACGAAACATCTTTCTATTTACGACCTATCATGTTATAGTTTTCGTCGAAGACTCGATCACCTAGTTTTGTAAGATAAAAAAACATGAGATTTAATGTTGAAAAAGTAAAATGATCACATTAATTTTCTATTATACTCTTTAATCATCCACAATGAAAAATATTTTGAATTTTCATTGTGATTTTTACGACATTGGCATGTGCATCGTGTTACTATTATACAAAAAAAAATGTAGAAGCTAGGGTTTTCAAATGAGGAAGAACTCCTTTAAAATATGAAAAATAATAAATGAATGTGGTTACTCAAAAATTAATACATTAATGCGCCTCTTTCCCTACAAAAGACGTAAACATAAATGCATATTGACTTATGAGTATTACTAGTATATTCATAAAACTGCAAAAATATAATTATGATCGACCCCAAAGGTTTACCATTATCTTTTTTTTAAAGGTCAATAAATTTTAATAAAAAAAGTATAAGAGATACTCAAAACCGAGTCTTACAAGGAATACAAAGAACGACATTATATTTCTAGGTCATATTTTCTTTTCTAGAACGACGTTAATAATCTTAAGCAAAAAAGTCGGAAGATTTTGCAATATTAGATTTGATACCCAAGTGTGAGTGAATTATAGTATAGTTTTTAGTTTGATTTGGGATAATAAGTTATTGATCAATAATAGTCTTTCGTCCATTCTCGTCATAATTAGTTATCTGATCGCTTGCTTGCATACCATCTATTTTTAAATGAAATTAACTTTATGCAAAAGGTTATGTTCAACAATATTAGGTAATGTGTTTATTGAAAGTTGTGGAAAGTTAGAAACGAAAAATTTTCAGAAGGAAGAGCTCGGATGTTATGAAAACTGTGAACGAGATTTGTTTTGCTCGTGGAGATGACTCAAGACGATGTTATCCATTAGAGCACTTACTACGGAGTGCGAAGGGCTATGTCGATGGGTGGTGTCGAAACACTCGACACACCCCCCACTCGACATACCCTATGTCGTTGCCATAGTGGAGCGCTAGACACACCCTATGTTTAAGGGTGTGTCGAAGGGTGTGTCTAAATTTCGACACACCCTTCGACTCAAGCAGCCGCAATAATGGGGACACGTGGCGTGTCCCCATTGGTCCGTCCATTTTTTTTATTTTTCTGATTAAAAAATTAATTCCCCACTTATTAAAATCACGCTTCCCAATACTTCAACACACACCCCCACTCAACCTCATTGTAGTTGGAAAATCAACTTATGTCTAATTCAACACCACCAATCATTAAAATCACGCTTCCCAGTGCTTCAACCTAGATCTAACTAAATACCCGTAGTAAGTGCTCTTAAATTTTGCTGCTATGCTCATGATTGACAACTAGATTCAATTTGTTATTTCCCTCCTAAAATATTGTAAGACTGTGAAAGTGTTGCTTTTTGTTGTTCGTATTACTGTGACTTTGTAATAATTGAATTTTGAATACCCATAATACTCACATCTCGATATAATTTTATTTGACTTTGAAAAAAATAATTCCAGAATCCCTATACTAATTTTTAATGTTAATCTCATTCACATAAAATGCAACAAATTTTTAAGAGAACTTGGAAACTATTAAGATATCATTTTTTATTAATGATGTGGGACCCGCATCTATAATATGAATTGACAAGCTCACAAACACACCAATATGAGAGAGAGAGAGAGAGAGAGAGAGAGAGAGAGAGTTCACACTGATCATGATTAATACCACTTGCCCATCTCCCCAACTGTCGATTTGTCCATAAAATTATTCCTTTATGTTTTCTTCTACTTTTCCACATTTCTATTCCTTATTTTTATCATTTACTATAACAATTAACATCATTCATTCCTTCCATTGATGGCTTAAATTCACACCTTACCAACAACATCTGTTCGGGTTAACTGTTTTGGAGCCTTCTACTAGTGAATTTACGCGTTTGCCCTCTATTGTTCAACATTATTTCCATTTGTCCTTTTTCATTTTTCAAAATAATGAATTTGTAATCGATAAAAATTGTGGATAACAACGCTATAGATTCTTAGAGTACTTACTACGGGTATTTAGTTAGACGTAGGTTGAAACACTGAGAAGCGTGATTTTAATGATTTGTGGTATTTAGTTAGACATAGGTTGATTTTCCCACTACAATGAGGTTGAGTAAGACCTAGGTCTAAGCACTGTGAAGCGTGATTTTAATGATTGAATAGATTTTATTTTGTTGTTTTTTTTATTTGTAATAAATATTATTAAAAATAACTTAATTAAATTCAGAAATTAATAAATGACAATTTTATTGAATTTAAAAAAAAGACAATAACTAAAAAAAATACAATAATTAGGAAATAAATAAAAACACAACAACTACTCGCGGAGTGGACCAAAACGTGCCCAAATCTCTTCAATCATATCCTCCATAAGGCGGTCGTGGGCACGTGCATCCTGAATTTGAGCTTGTCTCTCAATAACTTGGCGGAGTGGCACTGCCGCCCCTTGTTGGACTGGTGCCCTGTTCACGTTTGCATCGCCTCTTGCGCTCGATTCAGCATGGAATTCAGTTGCCCTCGGTCCTTCATCTTCAATAATCATGTTATGCAGAATGATGCAGGCATACATGACATCACATAAATGCTCCCGAAAGAACATGCGAGCAGGGCCCTTTATGATTGCCCAACGAGCTTGCAGGACGCCGAAAGCCCTTTCAACGTCTTTACGCGCAGCTTCTTGCATCCGAGCGAATCGTTGTCTCTTCGGATCTGTTGGCGCATGGAGCGTCTTCACGAAAGAGGCCCACTTCGGATAGATGTCGTCGGCGAGATAATATCCCATACGGTGCGGGCGGCCGTTTGCAGTGAAAGCGGTTGACGGCGCTCTACCATTGATGATGTCGGCGAAGACAGAGGAATGATTTAGCACATTGATGTCGTTCAGAGAGCCGGCGACACCAAAAAAAGCATGCCAAATCCACAAATCTTGGGAGGCGACAGCTTCAAGGACGAGGGTTGGAGATTTATTTCGTCCAGTGTACATTCCTCTCCAAGCAGTTGGACAATCCTTCCATTGCCAGTGCATACAGTCAATGCTTCCAAGCATTCCGGGAAAGCCGTGCGTCCTCTCGTGCAATGCAGTGATCCGGGCGATGTCAGCCTCATTTGGCCGCCTCAAATATACGTCGCCGAAAGCAGATCTGATGGCCCGACAGAAATTCTTGAGGATGTTATTGCCCGTTGTATTGCCACGGTGCAGATATTCGTCGTACTGATCGGCTGCTCCACCATTGGCTAGTTGCCTCAGAGCAACGGTGCACTTGACCCAGGGATGGAACCCCAATTTTCCAGTGGCATCTGGGTATTGCTGAAAAAAATGCTCCCGATCATCAAGAGTTTGAGCAATTCTCAAGAATAGGCGCTTGCTCATTCGAAACCATCGGCGGAAGACAGCATCACCCCATATAGGGTGGTCGACAAAATAATCTCGTCGGAGGCGTTGTTCGGCCTCCTCACGATTCCGATACAGGTACGTCCTCGTATCCTCCTCGTCGTCGTCTGACGAATCAGACTCAACCACTATTTGGTAAAGCTCCCTGGCTCGCTGCATACGTTGGCGGCGGCGCGCCTCCGCCTCTTCAAGATTGTAGCTCGCACCCGGCCAACTCATAATTTTATTTTATTTTTTGAAAAAACGAGTGAATTGTATGATGAATGAATTGAATGAATTGATGTGGTGGTGTGGTATGGATGAATTGATGTAGTGGTGTGGTGGGATATATATAGGGAAAAAATGGGAATAGCCATTGCTGGTAGCAAAATATACGTTGTAGACAAAAAATATAACCGTTGAGTTTTATTAATTTTTTATTAAAAAAAAATGGACTGGACCAATGGGGACACGACAAGTGTCCCCATATTGCATCATGGAGGAGTCGAGCGGTGGGTCGAAATTTCGACTCCACCATCGACACACCCCTCGACATAAGGGTGTGTCGATCGCCCACTATGGGCTCGACATAGCCTACGTCGAGTGGGGGGGTGTGTCGATCCACTCGACACCACCTTCGACACCCCCCCTTCGACTTTTGTAGTAAGTGCTCTTACCTAATCACAATGCCGATTTATAACACAATACAATGCCTAATTATCTTCGAGCACTCCCAACGGCGGGCGATGCCGCGGCCGTTGGGACGTGCTTTGCCGGATCGTTCGATCGGGACTCGGGCGATGGTCGTTGCAGCTTCGGTGCGGGCAATCGTCCCTCCGTTGTGGAGCTCGGGCTACATTGGCCAAATGGGAAGGGAGGAGGGACACGCATCGTCTCCTCGTTTTTCATCTTTATTTATTTTTATTTTTTTTAAATTCTGCAATAAACATTTATTAAAAATTATTTAACGGCTAACTTTTGTTCTTCAAACAGTTACATTTTTTCCACATATAAATATCTCTCATTCATCTGTCAACACCCACACCTTCTATACTACTTCACTCTCACTTCTAAATTTTTTCTAAAAATTCTCTTGCATAATTTTTTTTTGTTCTTCAAAATGAATTCAACCAGTGGTACTCCCAAAATAATTCATCATTTCAACAAAAGCCTCGTCCCTCTTCCTGATCGCCCAATCCAATTCCCACACGATAATTAATCACCCAACCCGCATATAGTTTTCTGCCTTCTTATCGTCGCCCGATAGTGGATTTGGGCAACACTCATCGCTTATTGGTGGATTTAGGCAGTACTTGTCATCACCGGGCTTCAGTGACTTCACTCCTTTGCCGCTGCCATCAGGTCCATTCCACCAATTCTCTACGTAGCCAGGTGGCTATCAATCTTTCCAGACGCCGTCGTCTGCACATCGGCAGTTTAGAGAAATCAACCCCAATGATGACGAAGACAATGTGCCTGAGGATGAAGAAGAGGACGTGGAAGAGGAGGAGCTAGAGCCGGAACCACATTGAAGAAAGGGAAAGGCCGCGGTGAAGGCCACAACTAAGGGAAAGGCCCCGGCGATTCCAGAAAGGTCGAAGCAACAACTGCACGCCCGAAGTTGAGTGGATTGCCAAGTGCTATGTTGATATCAGGCTTGATGCGGTAAATTCGAACTATCAAAATCTCGATTAATTTTAGGAGAAAATTACCGCCAAATTCAACGAGTTCATAGCTCCCGCCCACCTTGCAGCATAGAAGTTATTCGGTCAGTGTGGACACGCGCCAAAACCGAAATTACTAAATTCAACGAGCAATACATCAAGTTTGAGACAGAAAACACAAGCGGACAGAGCGACCTCGACCATATACCGACTGGCCTTCGATGCTTATCAGGTCGACAGGAAAAAAGAGTCCAGGTTTTGGAAGGCGTGGGAGATCGTGAAAGATATTCCCAAATTCTGTAATTCAGATGCTTCAACCCAATCGAAGCACTCGAAGACTAGTGCAGACGGTGGCTACACAAGTCATTCCAGCAACTTCGCATCCGCTAATGAGGCCTCGTCGATACTAACCCATCCCAGCGGCATCAAGGCGGGGAAGAAGGGAATGGAAAAGTCAATTCAAAGGTGGACACGAAAAAAACCAGCCAGATCGAGGAAGAAATGAGCATGATGCAGAATGCTACGATGTTCAAGCAAGACTACGATATCTACACGAGGAGCACAACCGATATGGAGCCGCAACAATTGAAACGCCACTTTGAAGTGTGCGCGATGCTGAAGTTTATATGAGGTTTTCTGGATGCAGATATATAATTTTTAATTTTTGAAAGTATAAAAACAAAATAGTACTACCTCCGGTCTTGAAGTCTTTTACTAGGAAAGAATGGCAAGAGAATTAAGGAAAAAAGGTGTTGAGTTGGTTGTGAGTGGAGAAAAGGTGATTGAGTTTGTTGTGAGTGGAGAAAGGGTCACACGTAAAGGTTAGTTATATATTAATTAATTGAGATTGTGATCCATGATATTATAGGTAAATAACTAGATAAAATTAGGAGTAATTTATTGTGGAACATTGTCTAAAACTAGCTAGGAAGTAATTTAGGGACCATCTCAAAAAAAGAGATATAAATAAATTTAGGGACCGAAATTAAAAATTATAACACGGGGGTGCCGCTATAGGATAGTTCCGATCTTTGGCAAAAACGATACAAGTGATACTTGAACTTATGACTATTTTAGTCACGGGTAATTGTATAATTTAGAGATACGTTAATTTGAAATTCATTTAATTACATAGTGAGATAAAACGATCATTTTTCAAAAATTTGAGTGTGAAATTTGGTTGTTGGCTACTTGGCTATGAATATGATTAACCGTATTTTCATCATTCTCCAAAAATTATAATGAATGCACCAATATACATGTTTGACCCAACTAAATGCCTCAATAAATATGGAAAATGAGGAGATCAAGTTATTATTCTAAACGACTAACCTACACGCAATGCTAAAACCCCAACCATAATTTTCAAGACAATTTGGTTAAACTTGCAAGAAAAAAAATAATCATTTTTTTTAAGTAACAATTATTCAATCACGCACGAGGGCTCAATCCAAAATGAAGTTATAAGAAAAGCATCAGATCAAACAACGCTAATCCAACAAATCAAGACAATGAGAATGATTGCAAATCCGATCTGCTAAACTATAAAAGGACAAACTCAGAAAAAGATTGAAAATTCAAAATCAAAATCTAACATTAATCAACTAAATTAGATCACGTGCCGTAAGTAATATAAATTTTAATAATTCGGATGGGTATCGAAGACATAAATATTGACACGCATATACATATAACTACCTTTTATTTATTTATTTTATGCAAAATGAGTTTTGGTTGTTGAGATTAGTGGGCATTAGGATAGTCACAATCTAAGAATTAAGCATATGAACTAGTGGGGTGGGTGGTGTGATTTTAAGTACATAGTCATATCCATTTACTTATCCACAACTATGTTGAAAATAACCCACCTTTAGAGTTGGGTTAATTTGATTTTTGTCAATGATTTTTTTTTTAATTTAATTTGATCACTTCTTAAGATTTTATGGCAAATTTGACCAGATTATGAGTGCCTATCTTCTTAGTTATAATAAAATGATATTGTGACTTTGTAAGAGTGTTGTTTAAGATGGTCAAGATTTGAATTCAGATTAAGTGATATAGTTGTAATAATATATTAATATTTGCAACAATTGTTAGAAGTATTTGATATCGATCTGAAGTTTCTGGTAGAATTAATTTAATATTTTACCATGATTAAAAAAAATATCAACACATTATTTCCCCCCTTTTTTGGTGTTTTTAATTGATAGGTGCTCATAAAAATGTCCACCATTATTGTTTAACATAACATAAGTAACGTACGTCTAGACAATATTATAATATGACATGTATTAATAGTTAGTACATTAGTATAACCATATTTTATAAGGAATGCAATATTTTTTATGTTTTATATATTACTTCTACAGTCTTGAAATGATACGTGATAATAACGTCACGACGTTTACAAGAAAAAGTTAAATATTCCTTTGTTTAAATAGATGGAGTATTTTTTAATATGGGGTCCCGCAGTCATTATTTTCGGTATACATACATATGAAAATAAGAAAAAAAATTTATAGATGTATCTTCAATAAGTACATCCACCTTCATATAATAACATTTTAATAATATAAATTATAAATATTAAAATATTATTATGTGAGAGGTACACCCATAAAAAAAATTCCCGTATAAATTTATAGTTTTCTATATATAGCTAGACGTCAATACTTTGATACGTATGATTGGTATTGAAAGACGTGTAATTTGATTATTTTCCAATTTTTGCCGTGACAAATAACAAAACGATTTTTCAGTTCGTTGGTGAACATCTAATAAAGAATAATGACGTTCATCAATAAATTAAAATCTTAATAATATTTCTTAAGAGACATTTATCTTTGGATCGAAATTAAAATGTGTTTGAATAACCAAATTTGAATAAAGGTAGTCGATTTTTTTATTTTTCATTTACAATATGGAATATTCACGTGCGTTCCGGAATTTAATTTTCTCAATCGAAATGATAGGTGAAGCGATAATTAAAGGAAAAGAAAAGATAAGTATTACTATTCAATTAATCAATTGATAACGAATATAATATACGTACAATTTATCATTTTATTTATTTATTTTTTCGCGTGTGATGATCTAAAGGGTACCACAAGGTCTGCATTTTTCATGAAATGGCTAAGGATGATATTTGTGACATCAAATACATACAATATGATGAAGTTTGTTTCCTTTTTTAGTTTTCTTTTTCAAATCAAAGAGATTTTTATATTAAGAATACAAACATGGAATATGGAGAAAATCATCCACAAACGACACATAATCATTTTAAATATGAAGTGTATCGATATCAATAATTTTCGCTGATGTATGAGCAATAACGTTTGCACAAAAATAAAATAACTCAATTACAAAGCTATTCGAGAAACATTATATATGTATTTTAATATCAATTACTATTAATTCTCAGTTAATGAGGATAAATACAATACTTCTTTAATCAATAATTAATCATATCATACCAATTCCAACTTCCAAGTAAGTAGCCATCAACCCGTCACTAATTGTTGGTTTTAAACAAAATTACAAAAAAGGGCCTACACTAATTATATCGTTTCCACACCCCTTCTAGAAATTGCTTGCACATCACCATCGGCCCCAAACCCATTTGTATAATTTCACACTATGATGGATTAGTGTGTCTATCTCATTATTTTCCTAATTCCGTTCAAATTAAAATAAAAAAGGTACATAAAAAAGGTTGTCGCATTTGCTACCAAAGTACCTCCAATCAACAATTATCCTCATAATAATCGTACGAGTTATTATACTGTCAATTATTGATGCAATATTTATTTTAGTTGAATTCTAATAATATTTAATAAAACCACAAATCACATATGGTAGGTAAGTCGCACTAAAAGAGTGTGCGACGAGTACCTTCGGTTCTTATATGATAAATTTCTCCCTTTACATTATAATAGCCTATAAATAATACATGAGATATAAACCATATTTAAAGAATTGAACGTGACATGCTCTATCTTTAAAAGTATTGATGAAATCCGAACTTGAGACGTTTGATTTTAGAAATATGCATTGGACCACCCCACCAGTAGATCATTCTCTAGAGGTCCAATTTTCTCATTTTCCCCCTACGTTTACCTTAACTTTGAAAGTTCCAAAAATATTAGTACTATAATGTATCTCAAAATTTGATAAAAAAAAAGGATATGGTTACACGGCGAATAGGTCATTATTCATGTAATACTTCACCGTTGGTGTTAATATCATGATAAAAATAAAAATGTGTGCATTAAAATTTAAAACTATAACTTCCTTGCTATAAATGTATTGTATCTCCAAATTTTATAATCTTTTTTACAAATTACTATGGTTACAACTTGCAAATATATGATAAGTCCAGGGCCGACCCTAGGCATAGGCCACGAGTGGGGCTGCCTAGGGCGCTAAGGCTGAAAGGGACGCAATTTTTTAATTTTACTGTTACATAACAAGTCTAATTTACAGTCCATATAATCATGATCTTTTTATTTGGGCCCTTTTTAAATTGTGTTTATTATGCACAAACTGAGTGAATAATTTTTTCCTAAACATATCATCCTACAAAAAAATCGTTAAACGAAGAAAAAATTTAATATAATCTTAAAGACCTATTTTTTCCTTTTCGACTGAGGCGCCCGAAATATTTGGTTCGGAACATATAACAAGCATTTCTTGCTACTAACTGAAACCACCCAACCAAAATCTTGCTTGACTTATGAAAAATATATTACTATATTTTAGTTATTAATTTTTGGCCTAATTAATTGTTTGAAATCGAAATTTATAATTATTGAAACAATCATTTTCCGCAGCAATATGATCATACGTAAGCATGAGAATGGGAAACATTTATTCATTACCCCTCCCCCGACATAACGACCGAAAGCAAGGGCATTTCCGTCAAATCACTCTAAACAACAAAATAGTTTTTCATTTTTAATTTATTTTATTCATTCCCTTCGGATTTTGTTCCTTAAAACTCGCAAGCAAGCTTACTCACTCTCAACTCTCTCTCCTCTCTCTCTCTCTACACGTCTCTGCAACCATCAAACATTATACAATAGCAACTCTCTACATGCGTGATGATCTACTGCATTTATGATCAAGGATTCTGTGCATTGACTCTGAACTACCTCACCGATTTTATCTTCTCGAATTGAGTGCTCTGACTCTCTCTCTAGATTGCGGCTGCTGTGATTGAATTTCCAATTTGATTGGAGCTCCATTTTTGCTGCAATGGAGGGGGAGAGAATGAGGATCCTCCGGCGTTTGCTCGCTTACACGGTGAGTCGGCGCGGATAATAGAACGCCGTCGTTTGTTAAGCTGAAAATGGAACTAATGTTGGCGAAATTCATAGTTTGACGTGTGGAATAAAACGCGGGATTTTTGTTTGCAGGTGTTGTTTTTGGCAGCTGTGGTGAATTCGGAGCGGTCTGACACGAGGCTTCTTTTGACGGAAAATGCCGACGGCGGGTATGCTTCTTGTCTGTCGGTTGGGAGATGATAATTGGCAATTGAATGCTCTAGTTTTTACCTTCTCAATTGTGTGTTTGTGTGTGTGTGTTTGTGCGTGACTGTGTGTGTGACTGTGTGTGTTTGTGTGTGAGTGTGTGTGTGCTTACTTGGAAACTTTGAGGAGAAAGATGAAAGCCTTTTGGCAAAAGTTGGGAGGAATGTTCTTTTCTTGTTTTTATTGGTGATTTTCTCTGAAGAATTAAGTGTTAACTTTCGACATTTTGAATTATTAATTTCTTTACATATACGAAATTTGAACAATATGATTTAGTTTAAGTGCGAGTAATTGCTTTGAGCTAGATATTACAGTGGTAAATGGCTGATTCTGGTCTTCGAATTCGTGATCTTGGTTTCCCGGTTAATAGTTTTTAGGTTGTCTTTATTGAATGATGAAAGAATTGTTTCTGTTGTCAGACAAAGACATTCGGAGGAATACTGTGCTATGTACGACATTTGTGGTGCTCGTAGTGATGGTAAAGTGCTGAATTGCCCCGTTGGCACCCCTGCAGTCAAGGTAACTAGTGCCAGCTTTATCCGGTCGAGTTCATGTTTCCTTGATTGCTTGATTTTTTTTATTGTATCTATTTTTCAGTTAGTTGGTAATTATTGCTCTAGTTTTTATGATGTTTGATGGAATTGACATGCGTGAGTTGAATCTGTCTTATGCTGTATTGTGTTGTGTTTTCCTCCATTGCTGACAGCTTGATGTGTTTTGAACTCGATTTGTTTGATTTGACAGCCAGATGAATTGTTATCAGCAAAAATTCAAAGTTTGTGTCCTACAATTACTGGAAACGTATGTTGTACAGAGTCGCAGTTCAACACATTAAGGACACAAGTCCAACAAGTAAGAAATTCAGCTATGTTGTACTTTTTGCGATTCAATCCAGTTCATCCTATTGAGTATATGTGCAAAATTACTCGTCTACAAATATTTTGCTCTTCGGTGCAGCAGTTTGGTGACACGGACATCGCTCAAATTTGCTTCTAAAAATATACACTGTTTCTTAATGCAGCAATCAGAGTCCCGTTGTCATGTAAAATAGCTATCAATTAAATGTCTGATTTCAAACAAGAACAGAGCATTTGCAGTTGAATATACATTGACATTGTTGATGCTTTACACAGAACATGTGCGGTTGAATATATTTGTGTGTTGAGTATTAGACTTTTTACTTATTTCTGAAGCCGCGAATTTTCATCATCATCAATGAAATTGCTTCTTGTATATCTCTAATTTCTAGTAAAATAAACTTATATTCTCTTAGTATACTTTTTTTTGCAGGCTATTCCTTTTCTCGTAGGTTGTCCAGCATGCTTGAGAAATTTCTTGAACCTATTTTGTGAGCTTACATGTTCCCCGAACCAGAGCCAGTTTATTAATGTGACTTCTATTGCCAAGGTCAGTAATCCAACTCAACACTTGTGATTTTGATAAACAATTCTTTTTTTTTTTTACCAATAATATGTGTCAGCAACTATGACCTTTTTTCAAAGACCACTTTTAGCATCATTTGGGATTTCGCCCACACATATATTTTTATAGCCTTGCTGCCTTTGTCTAGTGCTGCATAATAATGGAAAATGTTCGATCATTTTTAGCTCTTGTTGAGTTGTTTCAGCTGCTTCCTTAACATATTTTCCGATATAGCTTGTATAATAATTATTCCACTTTTAGGCTTCTAAATAAGAATTACTATATTGGATTCTAATATTTTCTCTCTCATTTTCTCTGTGTTTTGTCCAGGTGGGGACCAATATGACTGTTAATGGTATTGACTATTACATAGCTGACACTTTTGGCTTGGGAATGTTTGAATCCTGCAAAGATGTGAAATTCGGTACCATGAATACTCGAGCTATAGAATTCATCGGCGCTGGTGCTAAAAATTTTCAAGGTAAAATATGTTCTTAGGTCCCTTTAAGGAGATACAGAAGCATGCGATCACATAATGTGATACATTCATTTAGTCTCCAAGTTACCTTTAAGTAACGACCTACTTTTCTTATTCTAGAAGAGTCTGCTAACAAGTGATTATGTATACATTCATTTAGTCTCCAAGTTACCTTTAAGTAACGACCTACTTTTCTTATTATAGAAGAGTCTGCTGACAAGTGATTATGTATGGCAGAGTGGTATGCATTTATTGGTAGACGGGCAGGGCTTGGTGTACCAGGATCACCATTTGCTATAAATTTCTTGCCGGCTGCCCCGGAATCATTGGGAATGAAACCTATGAATGTGTCCACATATTCATGCGGTGATACATCATTGGGCTGTTCCTGTGGCGATTGTCCTTCATCAGCTGCTTGTTCGAGCTCTGGTCTTCCTGCTCCTTCCAAGAAAGGTTCTTGTTCAATGAGAATAGGGTCTCTAAATGTGAGAATTTATTTTAGGCGATTACGGGTGATTTATTATTCATTTTGATGTAAACACTCGAACGTGATGTGTTTCCCATTATTTATATTGTGCAGGTAAAATGCATTGAGTTTGCATTGACAACATTATATGTTGTACTTGTTTCTCTATTTCTTGGATGGGGCTTCTTTCACAAGAAAAAGAAAAGGAGTCCTGTTTCGAGAACTAAACCATTGATTAATATCCCAAATGGCGGCGTTATTCGCCGTATAAACAGTCAGAAGGATGAAAATATCCCTATGCAGGTGCATGCCCATATAAACTTCTTAATGACGTGTTTGATCTTTCGTTTTTGCCTTTTCTCTCCAATTTTTGAATATTTTCTTTAGTAGCATTTGACTACTTGTCACTCACTTTTGATCTATGCCAATATTTTTTATTTTATATTATACAGATGCTTGAAGATGGTCCCCAAATTAATAGTGGAGTACAACTCTCAATTGTGCAAGGCTACATGTCAAAGTTCTACAGGTGAATCATCGCTTAACTGCAGCAAAGTACATTTTCTTTGTAATCGGTTCATTGACAAGGTTCACGGGATTTCTGTTTCAGGAGATACGGGACATGGGTGGCCAGAAATCCAGTCCTTGTATTGTGCTCATCAATTGGTATAGTTCTGGTGCTTTGCTTAGGTCTTATACGTTTCCAGGTGGAGACAAGGCCTGAGAAGGTAGTGTAACGTCTTCCAACTACCATTACACTTATTGTGAATTGTATACGACGAGCACGATTGTATTTCATATCTTTCTTGCCCAATGCCTCGTTTCTTCACTTTTGTCATATTTGGACCTCATGAGTCATTTCCTTGAAAGTATTTTGGAGGGTTCCCATTGTCTATTACTGCAAGTGGCATTTTTTCGCCTTTGGATGTTTACTCATATCAAACTCATTTTTTGCATTTGATGTCTAGGCTCGGTGTTTCTCATTGGAAATTATTTATGTTTTAATGATTGGCTAATGCATAGTATGCGACCATTTCAAATTCTGAAGTTTTTGAACTGTCACTTTTACAGTTGTGGGTAGGCCCTGGGAGTAGAGCTGCAAAAGAGAAACAATTTTTTGACAGTCATCTTGCTCCTTTTTACAGAATCGAGCAGGTATTTCAATAGTTTACTATGCTGCTCCTTCGACAGAAAGTATTCACAGATTTACAATATAATTTTGAAACAAACATTCAGCTCATAATAGCAACAATTCCGGACACTGTGAATGGAAAAGCACCAAGCATCGTGACAGATAGCAATATCAACTTGTTATTTGATATACAAAAAAAGGTAATCCCTGTTTGACATTCCTCCATTGTTGTGCCATTTGGATTCACTGATATGATTGAAGCAGTTCCTTGCTACATTCATAATTATAAATTTTAATTATTACAGGTGGATGCGATCAGAGCTAATTTTTCTGGTTCGATGGTATCTCTTACTGATATTTGCATGAAGCCACTCGGCAATGATTGTGCCACTCAAAGTGTTCTTCAGGTATATCAGTTTTGAAAATTGACAAATTTTCTTTTATATATATTTGCTCATAGTAAGAGAAAGGTCCAAGTACTGTATTTTAGACCATTATTTTGCTATAGAAGTAGATACGACGTAGGTCCAAGTACTGTATTTTAGACCATTATTTTGCTATAGAAGTAGATACGACGTAGGTCCAAGTACTGTATTTTAGACCATTATTTTGCTATAGAAGTAGATACGACGTGACAAATTCTAGTACTGTATTATGATCAAATAGCTAAATTATTAACCTACTACCATAAAAATAAGACATTTTATTGTTTATTCAAACGAGATTAATTATTGATGAAGAATGCTTCCCTACTTGCTTCTATTTTTCTTTAGTTTTGTAAGGATCATTTTCATTTGTACACTCTGAAATTGATGATGGGGAAGTATATCATCTTCTTCTAGATTTTGCATTTACTCTGAGACATTTAACAATTGACATAGAATCTAGTTTCCTTAAACTTACATAATTAAAGTGCCCAGACGGCCAGACCGACTGCTCTGCATCTTCACCCTACCACATGAACATGCCATTTTCATCGGCTTATGTTAAGAATGACTTTGATCTCAGATTCAAAAAAAAAAAAAAAAAAAAAAATTGCCTCTAATTTTATTAAATGCCAAGGGTTGTTTGACCAAATATATTAGTGCTCGTATGGTTCCAAAAATGTATTTTGTTTTATAATTGAACTTCTTATAACTTGGAGTGTTCTACTCTATAGTATTTCAAGATGGATGCTCAGAATTATGATAGCTTTGGGGGTATAGATCACGTTGAATACTGTTTTCAGGTACTTTTTTGGCCTCTGTACATTGCACATAATATCCAAAGTCTTGTTTATTGCGGCCTTCGATTTTTATGTTTTTCTTTTTTTGTTATGTTTGGACTCTTATTTGTGGTCTTAATGTGCCTTTTAGCATTATACCTCAGCAGACACATGCGCTAGTGCATTTAAAGCTCCACTCGATCCAAGCACGGCTCTTGGTGGTTTCTCTGGAAATAACTATTCAGAGGTAACTGTTGTTTCTCTTTCAATTGATATTTTTATGCATGAAGTATATAATCACAACCATTCTTTCCAAACAGGCTTCTGCTTTCATAGTGACATATCCTGTGAACAATGAAGTCGACAAAGATGGGAATGATACCAAGAGGGCAGAGGCATGGGAAAAAGCCTTCGTTCAGCTAGCAAAGGTTCTCATTCGTTCTATTTTTCATTTCTGATCCCCAAAAGCTGAAAGTAATGAGATTGTGATCTAATTAGCTTGTTCATAAGGACCCAAACCCTATGCAGGATGATAAGAAGTTGTACATGATTCAATTATTCTAGTATATGCCACTGACAAAATAAATTATTTTGTAAACAACGAACAAGACATGGGGCCCTATCTTCTCTCGACTGTCCATTTCTAAACGTGATTATGGACCTCTTTTAATTTCTAATTTTTTATATGGTGGGTTTGTATGATGCTAAAATCAGTTCTCTTATCAGGAGGAGCTCTTGCCTATGGTGCAATCCAAGAATTTAACACTTGCATTTTCATCAGAGAGCTCTATCGAGGAAGAACTGAAAAGAGAAAGCACAGCAGATGCTATCACTATCGTGGTAGGGAAACGGACCTCTTATCTCTCTCCCTCTCTTTCAACTCCACAGTCTCCACTCCTCTCTGTACATTATAGTGGTAGTTTCTAGAAGAGGCGGAGTTCACAGTTTCTTGTTGAAGCAAATGAAAGTTGTGTCTCCAGTATCTCAAAAATTTTATAAAACAGAAGTCGAACTGAGAACATAGGATGCTGAATGTAGTTTTCAAGCCTTTCCATTCATAGAATCATAATTTTTTTCTTATATGTTTTTATCTTTGTGTTTCAGATAAGCTATCTTGTTATGTTTGCCTATATATCCTTGACTCTGGGAGATGCTCCTCGTTTCTCCTCTTATTATATATCCTCTAAGGTACAGTTTCGTGAAAAGGCTTTATTGCATGTATATTCTTAAAGATAAAACCAAAATATTCTGTTAACATTGCACGATGCGTTTACAGATATTACTAGGTCTATCAGGAGTACTGCTTGTCATGCTTTCTGTTCTTGGATCAGTTGGTTTTTTCAGTGCAGTTGGAGTAAAATCTACACTGATAATCATGGAAGTCATCCCTTTTCTTGTTTTAGCTGTAAGTTCTATTTGTTCAGCTGCATAACTGCATAACTTTATATTTGAATATAAATCATGCCTTTCTTTCTTACCAAGCTGATTTTATATGTTCAGCATGATAAACTGACTAGTAGTAGATAAGAGATATCCTGAGCTCCTTTATGCGTCATGTACCTTATTTTGACACTATCAAACCAATTTGTATAATTTTCTTAATTTTACTTTTTTGTGATGTACTTTGGATGCCACAAAACCAAGCCCAAACCCCAATAGATAAGCTGAATTGCTACACCTACTTTCCAAGTTAACTTTAGAAAATTAGCATGAATTTTATTTTTATGGTTCATCATAGGGGGCTAAGTTGAGTCTGAAACCATAAATAGCTTGCCTGGAGATGCTTTGACTATAAATGTTCGTTAAGCACATCGATGGTATAGGCATTTAATTTCTTACTCGTCGATTATGGGATTATTTTCTCCTCTTGGTGACTTGATGGGTTTTTCCCATGTTATTCAGGTTGGGGTGGACAACATGTGCATACTGGTTCAGGCTGTAAAGAGACAACAAGTAGAATTGCCTATAGAGGGACGAATTAGTAATGCACTTGTAGAAGTAGGGCCATCTATAACACTAGCTAGTCTGTCCGAGGTATTGGCCTTTGCAGTTGGAAGTTTCATTCCTATGCCGGCTTGCCGTGTCTTTTCAATGTTTGCAGGTTAGAACTCCACCATTTAAATATTGATTTTGCATCCTTTTGACTGTTTGAGAAAATATGAGATTGTTATAACTAGGTGCATGTTCTGTGTGCAGCATTGGCAGTTCTTTTGGATTTCCTTCTTCAAGTTACTGCATTTGTAGCCTTAATAGTTTTTGACTTCCTTAGAGCTGAGGATAATAGGATTGACTGTTTTCCTTGTATCAAGACATCTGGTTCCAATGGGGAGTTGGAGAAAGGTATCATTTCATACTTCCATCTGAGACGGGCTTCTTCTTTAGGCTATTATGCTCACTTATTCTATGCTTATTCTATAATAAAAGCACATAGCTAAACTGAAGTATTTCTGAAATTATAGGCAGTAGTCAGCAGAAACCAGGACTGCTAGTGAGATATATGAAGGTAAGAGATGGATTTGCTGTTCTCGTCTAATGAAATGCCTTTTCTGTTTCATTAAGTCAACAGATTTGGACATCAAAGCTTCAAAATTATTCTCTCTTGTTCATTTTTATAGCTAGATCAGATTTCTTGGTTGTTGCCAGGTCAGGAAGTGTGTAGAGATTATCTTACACTTATTGATTTTCGATGAATTTAGTACACTTGTCTCTCCTGATAAAACCAAAACTTTTTTAGTCATGTCAACTGTTTTATGCTAAAACAGACTTCAGCTGCCTTTCAGAAAAACACTTTAAAATATTTATCTGGTTGTTGTTTATATTGCATAGATTGTATATACAATAATTCTCTCTCTGGCTTTTGATTCGTGCATTAGCTTAATATATTAACCTTTCTCTTTAAATAACTAGTGATTTTACCATGTAGGATATTCATGCTCCTATTCTTAACCTTTGGGGTGTCAAACTACTGGTTGTATGCGTTTTTGGCGCGTTAACATTAACAAGCATAGTAAGTTGTTCAGCTTCAGATCTTGGCATCTTGCCCATGTCCTGATGATACATATCAAATATTTTGGCAGTTATTTCGCCTGTTTCCTAAAAGTAAAACTTTCTTCTATTGTTGTGTGCAGGCATTATGTACAAGAATTCAACCTGGTTTAGAACAGCAAATTGTTCTTCCACGAGATTCATATCTTCAGGTGTTTAAGAATTAATACTTCTGTTTACAGTTGCCTGTCTTTTTCATTACCCTTCTCAAATTTCACACTTCAAATTTATAATTTAACTGCAGGGTTACTTTAATAATGTCACCGACTATCTCAGAATCGGTCCTCCACTCTACTTTGTAGTAAAGAACTATAATTACAGGTAGCTCAGTTTGACTCTTGTTTTCCATTCACCCCTGAACTGATATATGATACGTGGCAAATTCATTCTCAACATAATTTTCTGCCTCGTCATGGAAATTTTTGCTGCAAGTTTGATATTCATCCATAACTTGAATGTCCAAGCCAATGCCCAGCATACAAAACATCCTCAAACTGAAAGTGTAAAACATACGAAACAAGAAAAATTGCTTAATGTTAATTTGTTTGCATGTTAATATTAAATGTTGTAATGGATTTTTAAGTGGAGCTCGACTGCTGGAGTGACATCTGTATTTTACGGCTAAGAAACAATGAATAATTTAAGATTCCTATGCTATGCAGATCCAACTATGAAATACAGTATATATAATGTAAAAACTGCAGTTTTTGTCTTATGAAAGTACTACTTTCTGCTATATTTTTAAATTACTCTACTAAAGGCTCACATCTCATCAACATAATGAATTTCTTATCATGCTCCTTTTTTTTTTATTTTTCATTTTTCATTTTCTCAGTTCAGAATCTAGGCAGACAAATCAACTGTGTTCCATCAGCCAGTGTGATTCTAATTCTCTTCTAAATGAGGTAAACACAATGTTATTGAAAAGTAGACTGCTTTTAAAGTTTGCTATATCAGATAGGTTAGGATCTCTGGTTTGATATAAACAGGAATAACAATGTCACTCTTGCTGAATCATGCAGATATCTAGAGCTTCGTTAGTGCCCGAATCAAGTTACATAGCTAAACCAGCAGCTTCATGGCTCGATGACTTTCTTGTTTGGTTATCTCCTGAAGCTTTTGGGTGTTGTAGGAAATTCACAAATGCAAGCTATTGTCCTCCTGATGATCAGGTCTGCCACTTATTCTGTTCCTTTTTAATTTGTCGGAAAGCATTGCCTTTGAATTCTTTATAGGTTATTTTAATTCATGAAAAGGTCTTCCAAGTATTTGTCATGCCCAAAGGATTTTGCTTGTTATCGTAAAATAAATACTATGAGTATAGAAGTTTGATATGATTTTGTAATATATTATTTCGAATAAGGACATTCTTGAATGTTGCCTTAATAAATTCTGCAAATAGACAACAACTTGGTGTAAGCTAGGTTACAAAGCCTTATAAGAACACCGAGTGGGTTTTTTAGGAACTGCTTAAAATCTGTGACAATTCTCTCTCTCTCTCTCTCTCTCTCTGCTTTTGTTTATATTTTCACAAAACCTAAATATTTATTGCAACTTTTGTTGAAATGCTTTTCAGCCCCCTTGTTGCACGAGTGGTGGTAGTTGTGGGCTGAGCTCAGTGTGTGGGGACTGTACAACGGTAACATAATCCTTTTCCTCTAAAAAATTTGAAACTGAATACGAAGATTGAATTGTAGCAAATGATGAATATCACAATTTTCCAGTGTTTCCGCCACTCGGAGTTACAAAATGGCCGTCCATCGACTGCACAATTTAAAGAAAAGCTTCCGTGGTTCCTTAGTGCTTTGCCCTCTGCTGATTGTGCCAAAGGTGGAAATGGGGCATATACAAGCAATGTTGAGCTCAAAGGTGGATAATTAGGCAATCTTAAAAACTCTTCTGCTAAATCCATTCTCTCTCTCTCTCTCTCTCTCTCTCTCTCTCTGTCTCTCTCTCTCTCTCTCTAAAACTGATGAAGATGTTTCCATTTATGATTAGGCTATGAGAACGGAATCATTGAAGCATCAGCATTTAGGACTTATCACACGCCCCTTAATAAACAGGTACACATTCATTCTGAAATATTCTTGTACTTTCTTTATCCTGCTCAATCGTCAACATTTAAGGAATATAGTTTTGCAATTATCTTACAAATGTATTGTCTTCAGGCTGACTTTGTCAACTCAATGAGGGCTGCACGAGATTTTAGTGCAAAGATATCTGATTCTTTGAAGGTAATTGCCTTTGTATCCCCTACCCCCCTCCTCGCCAACTGTCTGGCCTCTCTCGTGCACTTGCCATTTGATTATTCGGCTGATATTTATTTACTATGCTGCAGATTGACGTCTTTCCGTATGCTGTATTCTATATGTTCTTCGAGCAGTACCTTAATATATGGAAGACAGCTTTGGTCAATCTTGCTATAGCTATTGGTTAGTTCTGTTGCTTTTGAATCAATTTCGTAAATGGGCTGAAATTGCACGAGGATCTTATAATGGCTCGTTGATATAATTAGTTCTTGAAATCTTGATTTTCCAAAAGATGTATTTTGATCATTTCCTAGGTATAATATAATAGTCGTGATTCATTTTCTCTAACATATCAATTTGCTTGTGGTTAACAGCTGCTGTCTTCGTCGTCTGCTTGGTCATTACGTGCAGGTTAGTATTATACGCATGTTGATGAAAATCAACCCTGTATCTTTCATCAAAAGGATTGCAATTTACCTAATCCGTTCGTGTCCTCTCTGTGTTCAGCTTGTGGACTTCTGCAATAATTTTACTTGTTTTGTCAATGATCATCGTGGATCTTTTGGTGCGTTCTTTCTCTCGTTGAAGATTTGCATCGTTATGCATCTTTTCGAACATGAGTTTGGCAATTTAACTCATTTTGCATCTGTAAAATTGGCATATTCAGGGAGTAATGGCGATCCTAGATATCCAGCTGAATGCACTGTCGGTTGTGAACCTCGTGATGTCAGTTGGCATTGCTGTTGAGTTCTGCGTGCATATAACACATGCTTTCTTGGTCAGATTTATTCTCTTATTTACAAACATAACTTTAAAACTACAAAATTTGTAGCATTGGCTTTCAAATATCAGTGATAAGAAAAAGAAAAGATTGATGGCTTCAGTCCATAATACGAAGCATTTCACATTCATGTCAGGTGACAAGTGGAGATAGGAATCAACGGATGAAAGAGGCTCTTACCACAATGGGGGCATCCGTATTCAGGTTCGAGTTTTCCGTTTAAGTTGTCTTAGTGTTTACTTCAAGCGAGAGCTTAGATAGAAACAAATAATACTATTGAAGAGTTGAACGAATTGAACTTTTTTTTAAACATGTAATCCTTCAAATACTCAATTATACATCTTTTCAACTATCCGAGTACTTACACAAGTCTCTTAACCTTTCCATTGCAGTGGAATCACACTCACAAAGCTAGTCGGAGTGTTGGTTCTCTGCTTCTCGAGGACGGAAGTTTTTGTGGTACGTGATCTTGTACGCTTAATCCACATTCAATAGACGAGTCACTTTTGTTCTACTTGTAAACATCTCCTTGTTTATGTAATTTGCAGGTTTACTACTTCAAAATGTATCTTGCTTTGGTGCTCCTCGGATTCTTGCATGGCCTCGTATTTTTACCCGTAAGATTTACTTCCTTTGCTCCCCGTTGAACACACACACACACACACTCCGATTTCCAACAAAGTATTTGAAGTGTGTAGATTGTTGAGACGCATTTATTTAAATTTGAAATTTTTTGTAGGTCATCTTGAGCATGTTTGGTCCGCCATCAAGGTGTGTTCTCATCGAGAAGCAAGAAGATCGGCCGTCGACATCGTCACACTTTTAACCTTAACGTCGATGCATGGAGAATCTGTATTTTTTGTAGGGTATGAGGTTTTTATATTTTTATTTTTGTGTTATTAATTTTATTTTACTTTTGAGGAATGTATTTATTTATAGATGGCTAATTCCATGTACAAATAGGTAGGGAAACTTACTGTGATTGTTCAATTGTAAAGGTGAATTATATTGTTCCTAGTAAAGGGAAAGAGAGAAAAACAACTCTTAACCTTTAATTTCACAATGCAAATTTTGGAGGGAAAAGTCTTATATATCCTTTGTAGCCACGAGTAGTTTAAATCGTGTTTTGAATGAAAATGGCAAGGCATTCTTATATGGTTGGTGCATTAGTTGTAATGTCGTTAGTTTGATTCACATTGACATCTCTTAAGTCGAATATACTAGTAAATATAACTATTTGGTCGGCTCTTTTACTACCGTGGACACCATTAACGTATTCATCATTAATGTGGCAATGCCATGTGGACGGGAGAATCAACTATAAAAACAACTCTATATTTAACCTCATCAAATCTTTCTTAACAATTTACGAACTATTATACATTAATTTGCAAATCAAATATAGCGGTCAAGAATACAATCTCTAGTACGGTTTTATTTATTTATTTATTTATTAATGTGTGTGTGTGTTGATTACGTAGGAAAATAGTATTTTAAAATGTGGAGAAGAATTATTTGATCACTCAATGTTGCTCTAAAAGCAAGAGGTAGATGATGTATCGTTGTGCAGTGATTGTAGTGCTATACCAAGTAGGCCGATCCTGAGATTTCGGGGGCCTTAGGCGAGAAGGAAAAAATGGGCCTCTTCAGCAATATTTATATAATGTGCTAAAATACAATTTGGTATTGGTAAAATGTTCAAATGGACTAGAGGCTGCAGAGCATATGAACGAGAGAAGAAAATAGAGGCAAAGTCCCAACATAAATACTGCACGAGAGCACCTTACCTTTTCTTTCTTCTCATTGCTAAGTGAAATTCTACTTGCAAAGATTTTTTTCAAAGTTATATATTATTCTTCATGTTAAAAATACTATTGAAAATAATATTTTTTATCTATATTAATAGAATTTTATTATTTTGGGCTCCCTCAAATTTGAGGGCCTAGGTCATTGCCCCTATTGGCCATAGGGAAGGGCTGGGCCTGATACCAAGTTCGGCAGTGTCAAATTCTTATTGCATTGAGATGTAGGAAATATACTTCCTCTGATCCACTCATATTATCATCTTTTCCTTATTTAAGTGTTTTACTAATTGTTATCTTTCAAATAAAAAAAGTTTTTTATCTTTTAAAATCCTTCAAAAGTGATAGAACCTACTCATTTTCTATCTTTTTATTCTTATTCTTAATTTCTGTATCGAACAATAAAATGACAATTTGAGTAGATTGAAAAGAATATTGGACTAGTTGAGATGTTAAAAAATTAGGCGTAGTGTTTTTATATTGTGAGGTTGGGGTTTGTAAAGCTTGTGTTTTTCATTGCCGAAACACACTGATATCTTTTGAGTCGAAATATAGTAAATAAATCTATAAATAGCAAATGTAATTAGCTAAAAGTAGATAAAAATCTCAGAGAGATCGATAGAATCATCTTGCATAATGGACATGTATGTATGATGTATGGCTCGAAAATAAAACATTAAAATAAAAAATATTGTATTAATTCTTTTGATTCAAGAATTTTGAGAAAATTTGTACTCCCTCCGTCCCACTACACTTGTCCTACTTTCCTTTTTGGACGTCCCGTTACTCTTGTTATAGTTTATTTTTGGGAAATAATTAAGGAAATTAAGGACCAATTAATTTAACTAATTAAGCCTATTTTACACCTTTCAACTTATTTTTCTTCTCATTTTCTCTGTCATATTATTCACTTTCTCTCTACCCACTTTATTTTACTATTTGTACTTACTTTATTTCACCATTCACTCTCTTTCTATCCACTTTATTTTACTTTAATAACTTCACTAAATATATTTTTTCATCATAGTTATTTCTTCTTAATTTATGTACCAAAAAAACTAAGATAAGTATAATGGGACGGAGGAAGTAATAAAATCTGGGCGGAGAGAAATAAAATCAGGCAATTTATGGTCGGTAGTAGAAGAAGTTACCAAAATTATTTTGGATAGGGTAAGAAACTTCCAAATTTAGTGTGGTTGCTTCTATTGCTATGTGTACAATTTAACAACCACAAACTCTAATAAAAATTCTGAGAACAGTCCAGTTTTTTCAATTTTAATTTCACACCACAAATATCTTTAATTAAATGAGTACAATGTATTAAATGATATAGCTTGAAAATAAAAATAGCAAAAAAGAAAAAAGTAAAAAATGGTAGGTGTATTTTCCCCAAACATTTTATTTTTGACTATGATATTTTGGCGTCAATATGTAAGGTTCTATAAATCCAAAATTAAAAACACGAGTTTAAAATGTGAACTACAAAGCCTTTATTTTGCAAAATAAATTAAAGAAAATAGATAAAAGGTTAATAATATCACTTCACGTCCCAACTTTTCACAACTTTTTAAAAAATATCGAGAAAATTTAACTAATTAGATGTTATATTTAATGTTAAACAAAAAATCATGAAAAATGTATCAGAATACTTGCCCGATGAATCTTTACATGTCACCACGACCTGAAATACATTTGAAATTTTCTTGTGATAATTACATTTTATACATATGTGCGTTTGGTTTGTGGGACATGATAGATAGAATTGATGAAATTGATACGATTATACGAGTGATAGAAATCCAACCAATTCTGATATGTTAAATTATCATTCGATTGATAGGTAGGAGCACAAATATATTTTTCATCACGAGCTTAATTATTCAAACCAAATATGTGATTAGAGTAAATTATTTTACCGATCAAGCCTTATTAAGCAAACCAAAGGACTCCCAGTGTTCTACAAATCACACGGATGCAGCGTTCACTCTTAATTAGCTATTAAATCATTAAAATTATGCAAAAATTTATCAAATTGTCAATCGTTAAAATTATGCATGTCGTGCATTGAAATCTTAACATATCACCACGACCGGAAAATACACTCGGAAATTTCTTGTGTCACATATGTCTAAATGATGTCATATTATTTTGAAGAAATTGAAAATTTCTACTGCAGTCCAAAAAAGAAGTTCTAAGCAACATCATTTGTAGTTTATGTGTGGCACCAGAAAATTCCACGTGTATTTACACAAAATATATTCTGACGTGGCACGTTAAATTCTGATGCCAAATTATATCACAAAAAATATTATATTAACGTTGTTGGAAAAAAGGGACAAAAATCATCGTGCCACCTAATGTGAACTCAATTTAAAAAGAGCATCTAAATTCTAACACATAATGTGTGGGCCCAGACGAAATACGGCCCAAATTAAATAACTGCCCCTTTCGGCCCATTAAAGGGTAATTTCTATCTAAGGCACGCGGTTCTAGGCAGAGGACACGTGGCGAGATCTTACCGGTGTAGATGACTACCGCCACAAAGAAGCTCGAGATAGACTCCAACGCTTGGATAAGGAGAAACAATATTTGGCTTCTTTACGTCCTCATTTAATGTATATTTTTCTCTGCATGCAAAATTATTTTAATTAGTCTTTTTTTTTTTTGCTTTAATAACACGTTAAATTAATTTTTGCCACATAAAATGATCGCTAATATAGCCTACGACACTATTTATTTGTTGTAAGAAAATATTTTCTTTGACTAGCGTAGTTGAATCTCAAATATCTTTATCCAATCACATCTTATATACATACCATAAAGTATATAAATTAATGCTTATTTACTTATTCGGATAATTTGCTAATTATTTATGCACACAGTAATTACCTAAGTTGATTATAACATTTTTACAATAGGATATTCTAACATTACTTGTTATGGCAATAATAAAATAGCATGTCTCGTATTGCTTTCTTAATACTCAGTATTAAGAAAGTGGCTATTATAAATGGGACGAAGAGAGTATTAGAGTGAAAATTCCTTTGAATCGAGCATGTTACAACGGATTATCGAAATAAAATACTAAAAATAATGATTGTGTGTTTCTATTACATATAAAAAATAAGTATGTAGTCTCTTTTCTAAGTTAGGTTGGAATTGCAATATATTGTGATGAAACAACTTAAATAAATTTTGTTATATAAGGTTTAGACTGGAAATAAATTATATTCCATGAAACCAAATACATGAAAATAACAGTATTTATCAAGTTTACGTAGATGTGGTTTAGATTAAAATATGATTGTCCTTAAGGGGACATTCAAGCGGTGCGGCTTCAATCTGTCGCAGTGAAGTTTTGGGTTCGAACTCCACCGCTCCCTTTTCCATGTAAAAAAAAAATTAAAATATGACTATGACTGAATTAACCTAACGTTAATTTAGAACATTAGACAAAGATAACATGATAATATATGATAATAATATCGTGAAAAAAATATATATTCGTAAGGATAATATTCTTACGCATAGGAAATAGAAATGCGAGCCACGTAAAATAACTAAATAAGAACTATAAATAATAAAAATTAAATAATAAAAGGATGACCCTACCATTTTATATATAAGTATAAATAATCTCCTTTTTCTATTTTAAAACCGCTAAACGCCCATTTTCGAAAAAAGAAAGCTCTTCGGAAAATCTCTCCAACTTCTCTCTCTACAATGGATCCATACAAGGTAAAGAATTGCTGAAATTTTGATTTGATTTCTTGATGTTAATCTTCGAATTGGTTGGATTGAATCAATACGTTGTTTTTTTGTCGATAATTTCGAGGCTACATGATTCATAGGCTTTATCAAATTTAGGAGTTAACCTTTAATCTGCTCTAGCTGGATTCTGAGATGCGTCTGTGATTTAATTTAATTTTATTTGGATTTTCTCTGCGTTTTCGATAATTTTGGTTTGTAATGCTTGAATTTTAGCTCCGTATGTGTGTGTGTGTGTGTTTTGGTGATGAACTGATGTTTGACTATTTGATGATGATGATGCAGTACCGACCGTCGAGTGCTTTCAATTCACCTTTTATGACCACGAATTCTGGAGCTCCAGTTTGGAACAATAACAACTCTTTGACTGTTGGAAGTAGAGGTAATTCTTCGTTTTCCCTTTTTGATCGAAGTGAGATGCATTCATCATCGGAATTGTGCACTTTCTGTGTGAAATTTTTGCTATTGATATGTTGTTCTTTTGTTATTGGATGTATGTTTGTTGGATTTGGATTTAGGCGTGATAAGATTTGTGTTTTCTGCTGGGAGGGATATGGAATGTAAATCGGCTATTTCTTTGTTAGTTTTGTGTCTGAGATTTCAGTCGAGAACATTTGGTTTTGTGTTTGCTGATTTGATTTGGAGTTGTGCTACTTTGCTCGATGATATACGTGAATTACACATGTCTACATTTTCCCGGCCTCAAGTTCTCAATGAAATGTTAGTCTGTTACTTCTTGTGAGTTTATGTGTCTGCAGAGTTCAGTCAAGAACATTTGCATTCGTCTATGTTGACTTGATTTCGAGTAATGCTACTTTGCTTGATGATATAAGTGAATTACACATGCTTGCATTTTCCTGGCCTTAAGTTGAATGGGGCTTCATACGTTATGGTTTGAGTTTGAGGGAACTGATGAAAATGGTGTTAATGACAGGTCCAATCCTACTTGAGGATTATCATATGGTGGAGAAAATTGCTAATTTCGATCGTGAGAGGATCCCAGAACGTGTTGTCCATGCCAGAGGTGCCAGCGCCAAGGGATTTTTTGAGGTCACTCATGACATAACGCACCTTACTTGTGCTGATTTCCTTAGAGCCCCGGGAGTTCAAACGCCTGTTATTGTCCGTTTCTCCACTGTTATCCATGAGCGTGGTAGCCCTGAAACTCTCAGGGACCCCAGAGGATTTGCCGTGAAGTTCTACACAAGAGAGGTAAAATTGTTCTCATTTCTTGTTTAGCTCAGTTTGTTAATCGTATTAGAAGGTTCTCATTCAAACAAATGAGTTCTATCATCAACCTTATTTGTTTTGCGTATCTAAAACTTTTGTGTTTTTTATCATTGTGAATTTATGTCTTAGTTGCGTGACTGATTTCATCTGCTTTTTTCAATTTGTATAGGGAAACTTTGATATGGTGGGAAACAACTTTCCTGTCTTCTTTATTCGGGATGGAATGAAATTCCCCGATATGGTTCATGCGTTGAAACCCAACCCGAAGTCCCACATTCAGGAGAACTGGAGAATCTTGGACTTCTTTTCTCACCATCCCGAGAGTCTGCATATGTTCACGTTTCTCTTTGATGATATCGGTATCCCACAAGACTACAGGCATATGGAAGGCTCGGGTGTTAATACCTATACTCTGATCAACAAAGCTGGGAAAGTAAATTATGTGAAGTTCCATTGGAAGCCTACCTGTGGAGTGAAGAGTCTGTTGGAGGACGAAGCTATTAAGGTTGGTGGAGCCAATCACAGCCATGCCACCCAGGATCTTCATGACTCGATTGCAGCAGGCAATTATCCCGAGTGGAAACTGTTTATTCAGACTATAGATCCCGACCACGAAGACAGATTTGACTTTGACCCACTTGATGTTACAAAGACTTGGCCCGAGGACATCATTCCCCTGCAGCCCGTTGGTCGTTTGGTGTTAAATAAGAACATTGACAACTTCTTTAATGAGAATGAACAGCTTGCATTTTGCCCTGGTATTGTTGTTCCTGGAGTTTACTATTCTGACGATAAGCTGCTCCAAACTCGGATCTTTTCGTATTCTGATACGCAGAGGCACCGTCTTGGACCGAACTATCTGCAGCTCCCAGCTAATGCTCCAAAGTGTGCCCAGCACAACAATCACCATGAAGGTTTCATGAACTTCATGCATAGAGATGAGGAGGTATATATCCTTTCTTCACATCACACAATTCACAAATACGAAGTTTACAGTATCTCCAATCATGTATTATGGAGAATGTAAGCTTCCGGTTACGTTTCTTTGCATTCACTATTCCCAAAAGATGTGTTTCCTTATTCTTAGCACGTAAAAACCTACTCATAATTTGTTTTCTTCTGCATCATACTTCATTTGTTTGATTAGATGGTTCTGCTCTTTCCAGGTGAACTATTTCCCATCTAGGTATGATCCATGCCGTCATGCTGAGACATACCCCATCCCTCCCGTGAATTTGACAGGAAAGCGCGACAGGGTATGCATTTTCAGTTTCTTAATACTGCACTGCTTCGCGTTATTTTTCTCTGTTCGATTCTATTCTCATCTTAGAGACTATGGTGTTCTATAAAAACTTCGGTGAGAAGGGATTCCAGAGTCGAAACTAATGCCATCTGCTGACAGTTTGCTCCCCTGATCCTCAGTTTACTTGGTCGATTTCTTTGGTGATTTCATAATAAATAACACTTCATTCTTCGATGCAGTGCTGCATTGAGAAGGAGAACAACTTCAAGCAACCCGGTGAGAGATACCGTTCCTTCGCACCAGACAGGTAGATCGATTACTTCCTGCCTGTTTTTAAAGCTGAAAATTATAGTTTCAAGTACGTAAGAGTTTAATTCTTTGTTCGACATGTCTCCTTCAGGCAGGAGAGATTTATCAAAAGATGGATTGATGCATTGTCCGACCCCCGTCTCACCCATGAAATCCGAAGCATCTGGGTTTCGTACTGGACTCAGGTATGTGTATGCCTTGAACCCACCTCTCATCTGTTTTGTTACCTTTGTACTCAACATTGAGTGGAAACTCACGGTTACTGGCCTCGACTACAGGCTGACAAGTCTCTCGGTCAGAAGCTCGCCTCTCGTCTCAACGTGAGGCCGATGATGTGAAGGTGAGTCGAGTTGGAAATGCTGTGTTAGTTGAGGAAAGAACTGCTGGTGAAGTTCGTTGTCATATCGATTACTTTGTTGTGTTATGTAGTGAATCGAACTCTCTGTGTTGTCGTAAAGCCATGACAGATTTGTGATATTTAATAAATGAGAGACATTGATATTGTTACTGCACTTTTTATGCTGCTTATTTATCTGGTGAAGAATTTAATATGTTCTGATCTCTCTCTAATTTTGTTAGATCATGTTTCACTGACTGGTATACTTCTTTTTAGAGAGAGAAGCTCTAGGCTAATTCCACCGTGCATGAGAGATGCACTAAGACGAGGGTGCAGATTCAGTCATACGTGCAAATGTTGTAAAAAATAGTCGACTTAGCTCGTCACTTATGTGACTAAGTGACGAGCCAAGTCGACATCCTGTTGCCGGAAAATTATAGGCGGCCTTTCTTGAAAGATATAACACAATTGAGGTATTTTTAAGAGAGAAGAAGTTGAGGCTATAAACTAAAAAATGTTGAAAGTTTTAAGTCATAAACTATGAATAGACCTAAATTACATAATGAACTGTCTTCGATTGTATTTCATGTAAATATTGTTATATGTTTAATTTAATCTGTTGCAATTTAAAATTGGCAATTATCCGAAGAAAATTGGCCATGATAACAAATTTAACAAATCGGTAATTCATTTAATGCATGTTGCCATGAAATCTCAAATCTAGTGAATTCGTAGAAGTAAAGCAGGATACTGGTACATTTTTTTGGCTGATTGTGAGCCTTCTATTGGGGGGTGTGTTTTTGAGAGAGAGAGAGAGAGAGAGAGAGAGAGAGAGAGAGAGAGAGAGAGAGATCCATAATGATACGTAGTGAATTCGTAGAAGTGAAGCAAGACGCCTTTTGTTTTGAATTGGTATAAAACGTGTCACGTTGTATTTATTTTAAATCATGATGGTGTATATTATATAGTGCTATTTTAATTTCAATTAAGGAGCGTCTCCTCCAACGGCCATCTTGTTAATCCTACGGTTTGGATAAAAAGGGGTGTGAATTCCATTTTGATAAAAAAAAAAAAAATTGTAAGTGAAATTTATTCAATCACACACAAGGGGTGCAACTCAAAACGAAGTTACAAGAAAAACAACAGTACAAGCAACGCTAATCTAGCAAAGAGAGACACTCATGTGCATACTTATGCACCATTTGCACACAACCTGCCCCGCTCACGACCCGCCACGCGCCGACCCGTCCCGCGCGTGGGCCCCACGCGCCAGTTTTTTTTTTTTTATTCCAGTTTTTTTTTTTTTTTTTAATTTCCAGGCTTTTTGTCCCCGTCGGAGCTTTCGGCTCCGATTTTACGGCTCCACCTTCGCTCCGATTACTAAAATAAGGATAATCGGCGGGCAACATTTTGGACTTTTACGGATCGCTCCGAGGCCTTTGGCTCTCCTCGCTCGCGTCTTGACCATAGAAGAAGCGGCAAACAAAAATAAATTAAAAAAAAAGCTGGAAATTAAAAAAAAAAAAAGCCTGGTCAAAGGGGGGTTTGACTGGGTCAAACCCGGGTCAAACGGGTCGGATCAGGGGCGGGTCGGGTCAAATGGACGGGTGTTCTACGGTGGAACAGTTGCACCCAAGTTTTTGTCTCTAACAAATCAAGACAATGAGAAGGATTGCAAATTCAATATGTCTAGTTATAGCAAGACAAATAAATCATCAAAACTGTGAAACAATTTTGAAAAATATAAACCTGTTCTTCAATCTATTCGTCGTTGTAATTTATTGGGCACAATGGGTGTATGTATAAGGGAAAATTACATTTTTCGTATCTGGGTCTTTCACTTTCATCACTTCATTTTACAGCAACATAAAATACACACGATAAACGGAAATTAAGTTGAATTTCAATAATAAAACATAAAAATGAGTTGATATGAATACATATGCCCAATGATAAAATCCAATTTAATTACTCACAATGAAAATATAGTTGTCACTTGTCAGCATCCAAATGTGTTGGCCGCCCCAAATTGAATTTCCGTATTAAAATGAATTTTTTTCTACACAAAATTTGAAATATTAGTAATGTGTAAATTTTATTATAGTATTTTTTAGGAACAAATTTACTATAGTAAGTCATTGCGAAAGAAAGAATTTAGCACAGGCATCTTGAGGGGAAGTGTGCCTCTGATTAAAAAAATATTGTAATTTTAGTCGTCATGTCATGGAAGACCAAAACCTAAGCTCTCTTCTTTATTAAACTACAGATGATGTTATTTAATACTTCAACATTGTTCCATAATACTACAAAAATTATACTAGTCCCTTTGGGGATGACCTAGTGGTAAAAGTGAGCGTCTGATACTGAAAAATCTCAGGTTCAAATCCCATGACACGCTTTTATAGGTCGAGCCTGCTACACCTGTAATTGGAAAGTGTGGTTTACCTGCCCTGTGTGGTTTGCAGACTACTGCATAAGAAACGAAAGTTTACTCAGTGTGCACCGAAAGTAGCGATAACGAGTTCCCACAATATCAAGAAATAAAAAATAAATCTGGAGTCATGTTTTGTACTATAATCAACTTTGAAGTTTGACCAATCTCTTTTATTCGAATTATAGGAATCGAATTGCACACAATAAATAAAGAAGATTCTTGACGTGGCCTAGGGTGAGTTGTTGTACACCATGTCTCACTCGACAATAAATAAAGAAGATTCTTTTATTTTTTTAGCATGATAATCAAAATGAGGAAATCCCCAAAATAGCTTCAAATTATTGTCTTGACGTGGTAGTTGTATGATATTGATATTGGTGGTATTTTAATGGGAAAATAAAGAGGCGCACTTGTGACCTACTGCATGGGTCATGTGATCTGATCCAGGTCGGGTCCGATCAATTTTTTTTCGTTTTTTTTATATTTTAGATTTTTTTTCTGGCTCCTCATTCGATTCCGATTTTACGGTTTTGCCTTCGCTCCAATTACTAATATAAAGATAATCTTAACGACAACAATTTGGATATTTCAGCTCCCTTCACTCGAGTCTTGATTAAAGAAGAAACAAACCAAAAATTGAAGAGTCAAACCAAAAAAAGCAAGGAAAAAAAATTTAGATTTAACAAAAAATTGAAAAAAATAAAATATATCGACGCGTGCACCCTACATATCCCATGTGCGGTCGCATACAAATTTTTGGGGAAGATGAATAATGGTGTACAAAAATGATCACTTTGGTTTTATTTAAATTAGACTAATTGCGACTCAAGGCTTGACCAAGATTACAATTACAACATCATTTCAATAATCGATATTTTGATATTTAACATTCCAATTGGTTACAAATGGGGTCTCGCCAAGATTCTTTAGTGACACGTGGACTTTATTTTCTTACATGTACACATGAGCCGCATGTGTTTTTTTTTTTTTTAGTTCTTTTCTTATTGATAACTTCATCAAAGCCAAAATTCAAGATAAATTAAAAATAAAAGAAAAACACGAGAAAATAAAAATATCGCTAGAAATCACGAAAAAGAGTGTGATTGAGAAAAAAAAAATTATCGCTACAATATGTTCGCCTGAAAAATAACTAAATATATTCAATAAAAGTAGTTCAATTAAATGAAACTACATTTTACGAAAATTGAGAATATCAAGAGAGATGATGGTTATAACAACCTTTAATTCCATAACGGCGATTATGTTTTTACGTGATCATCAATTAAAAAAAATAATTACGTATGCCTAAAAAACAAAAAAACAAAAATTACGTAGGACTGATTTTGTATTTATTACAAAATCTGACTTTAGTTCGATAATCATTAAATTAATTTAGTAAAAGTTACTACTATACCTATAATTTTTTTGAGAAAAATTTTACTATTAGATAGCAAAATTAAATTATGTCAAAAACTTAAATTAGTATATAAATTTAACCTTACTCTTCGTTTTCGCTCGATTTCTCTCTCCTCTCTTCTCTCACTGTCCTCTCTCACCCGAACACTTAATCATTGCTGCTTTACTGTTGTCGACCATCCACTGTATTCATTAATGGCAGTTTTCCCATTTTATTTCACTGTATTTCGTTCATGCTGACATGGATGGTACGAACGATACATTTCGTACTATCTGTACCATGTTTTGGCATCATTCTTTATTTGTAGATGTCGTACTTTTGGCATCGATTCATCAGTCATTAATGGTGGTTTTTCCAATTTATTTCAGTGTATTTTTGTTCATGCTGACAATGATAGTACAAATACTACATTTCGTACTTATTCGTACTTGTTTTAGTATCATTCTTTATTTGCATATGCCGTAATTTTGGTATGAAAAATAATATTCGTATCATATACGGACAAAGTTTGAAACTGATTTCTACGCTTTTCTCATCATGCAGATGGGTCCAGCTGTTATTGTTGCTGCCCATGGAGGCCAATGGAATGACAACACATACGATGGTGGAAGAGATGAGTTTATTCCAATACCAGCAAACATTTTTGTATGAAAGATACGAAGATACAATTTACAACCAATCTTTTGTACAATTGAACCATAATGTAACAGATCCAAAATGTACGATGTAAATTTTTCGTACCTTTCGTGCCAACACAATTTATGAGCGTAACAACAAACATTTATATTTGTATCATTTGCACCACATGAATAATGTCACCTAGGTTATCGTTTTGGGAAAAATGTGGAGGAATTGGCTGTATTAGTCCCATTCGTACGAAGACAATATACAAGAATAACAACAATTGGACGAAACACTTATATTCGTATCTTTCGTATCGCAAAACAATCTCAACTTGTTTAAAATATTGGACAAATTTATATATATTCGTACCATTCGTATTACATAAAACAACAAAATTAACAAATCAATTAACAAACAGATTGTGTGCAATACATAAAGATAACAATATCTCCATTTAATTTAATTTGTACGAAACCCATCAAGAAAAAATACTCTGAATGATGAAAATGATAATTCAAAATTACCGGTGGGCTTATGAACGAGGGAACAATCTCTAAATCGTCGCCTCCGTGGTTGAATGTCAATTGTCCTCTTGCCTAAAATAGAGTGGTTGTCGGATTTTCCTTCATTGTCCACGTCGCTATAGTGGCTGGATCTAGGAACCAAAGAGTCGTCGACGTGGTGGTTGGATCTATGGTTTTGAGACGTTCTCGTCGTCGCTTGATTTAGATTTTTAAGTCATTGTCTTCGCCTTCATTTTCTTATTCGCCGGTGGAGTCGTGGTTTGGAGGATTAGATTCAGAATTGCTGTCGGACATGATTAGACGGCGTGGATGTTGGATGATAGCGGAGGTGGGTAGACGGTGGTGGACGGAATAATAGGAGCGGTTAGCGATTTTTGAGAGAGAGAGAGAGCAGAGAAAGATGTGGAGAAGAAATGAAGAAAAATGGTAAAAATATAAATTTTATAGAATAGAGTATAGGGAAAATGTCAAAATGAGGTAAAAGGAGATATAATATTATTTTACTCCTTTATATTTGTTTGGTTGCGATTTAAGAAAAATTCGGGCATGAGGTATAAATTTTTAAGCAGCCCCTTTTACCTTACATGGAGTATAAATTTATTCCTCTAAAATGGAGGTATAATATTATACCTCCATCTCATGTGTTTTAGATATTTTCTTCTCTATCCATCAATTTCATTCCAATTGAACAAGATAAAAAAAATTTGTTCCCCCCTTGAGAGTATAAATAAGTAAATTATCCCTTCAACCAAACAAGATATAAAACTTGTGGTCTCCACAATTAAGTATAAATTTATACTTCATAATATTATCCCTCCATTTAGAGGTAAAATTTATACTTCCAAATGAACACACACTAAGGGTATAATTTATCTTAAAATGATCTTTTTGACATAATTTATTTTTACTAAGTTATAGTAGCAATTCCACGTGATAAAGTCAATTTTTTTCTTCATAATTTTTATGATACAATTTTTATTTGTTTAAAACAAATTTATCCATAGCTTTCAAAAAACAAAAACAAAACAAAACATATTATCTTCAACAAATCTTGCTACATATTTGCGTAATCACTTGATTTTGGCCTCAAACCAGTTTGTTGGCCATGAAGCTTATATTTTGGAAAAGTTTCAAGAAATTAGGAAAATTCGAATTGATGCTTATATGAGGGAAAGATAATAAGTTTACCTTACAGCACAACATTATAAAAAAAAATATTTTCATTCACAATTTTAGGTACAAATCATATGAGTACAAAATATTTTTATCGATAACGTAAGTATTTACGAAGATATCATATACATGAAGATGCATCGTAGAAAATATTTTTTTCGACAATGTGAAAAATAAAGATATCACACAAAGGTGCTTCAAACCACGAAATATTACCCATCGGATTTTCCCTCTATCATATAAATCTCTTACCATAGTATTTTCAATTAAAATTGAAAAAAAAAAATCTAATATTCAAGCTTAAAAAAATAGAATTTGCGTAATCAAATTTTGGTCTGAGGATAAAAAACAGTTGGGGAAAGAAAAGGAGGCAATTAATTAATTACTTAATTACCATTTACTTAATAAATGAAGAATTAAATAAATAAACCTGGCATTTAATATTAAACAAAGACTTGAAAAAAAAAATGTTTCGAAAAGTGCACATGGGAGAGCGCTGCAGCGAAGATCGCAACATCTAATCTAACGGCTAAGATTTACTAGCCGTTGTTTTTCAAAATATGAACAAAAAAAAGAGCAAAAAAGAGAGAACAATAAAGAGGCAGACATTTATCCGCTGTTTACGTTCTCTCCAAATTCTCCCATTGACAATTTCTGGGATTAAATCGAACAAGAAAGAGTTACACAGCACACGCACTGACTGATTTAGAGAAAGAGGGAGGAGAGTTTTTCTCTCCATTGATTGATTTAATGGGGTCTTCTTGATGCTTGCTGTCATTCTCTCTCTCTCTCTCTCTCTCTCTCTCTCTCTCTCTCATTTATTTTTTGGGATTTGTTGAGGTTTTTCCTGCGGATTCATTGATTTGGAGGTGGCCCTTTTCTTGTTAATTTAATGATCTGGGGTTTTTTAATCTTTTATTTTTATTTTTTAAATTTAGTCTTAAATCTTGATACTTGAATATTTGTGGGTTTTTTCTTATAATTTCTTCAATGGGTTTATCATGATTGAATCCTTTTTTTATTTCCAGTAGCTGAATTTGAAAAAGATGATCAATTTGGGATCAGATGAGAATTTTCCGGGTGTGATCAAGCCTCCAAACGCTCAAGGTAGTTTGAAATTTCAAAAAATTATAGCTAAAAGAAAAATCTGAAAAATTGAATTATTTGTAAATCTTGTTTGGATTTGAAAAAAGTTGTAATCTTTGATTAATTTTGTATTGATAGGGGGGTTGAAGCCTGGAGTTGGAAAATTTGGTTTTGGTGTGGGGAATAACAGAAGGGCTTTGAGTGCAATCAACAAGAACATAATTGGAGCTCCTCCTTACCCTTGTGCTGTTCACAAAAGAGGAGTTTTGAAAGAGTATGAATTTCTTTAAAATTCATGAGTTTCATAATTAAGAATGTGTGTTTGTGTTTCCGTTTATTATATGTTTAGTCTTGTGCTGAATGAATGTTCGTTGCTGATCTCGATCAGGAAAAAAGAGGCCAATGATAAGTATTCTTATGGTCCAGTGCATCGTCCTGTTACTAGGTTGAAATTTAACTTTTTCTGAGCTCTTTAGCTCTGATATCTTTATCTTGAGTTCTCTTGATTGTATAATTAACCTTATTGATCTTAATTAACGTAGTCTTAAGGAATTGGGATAACCGGATAAGTAAGTTTGGAGGTTATAATGTGCTGTGCAGTTTCATAATTAAGAATGTGTGTTTGTGTTTCTGTTTAATATATGTTTAGTCTTGTGCTGAATGAATGTTCGTTGCTGATCTCAATCAGGAAAAACGAGGCCGATGATAAGAATTCTTATGGTCCGGTGCATCGTCCAATTACTAGGTTTGAGATTTGACATTTATAGAGTTCTTAGTTCTTGTATCTTTGTCTTGCGTTCTCCTGTAAAATTAACCGTATTGATCGTAAACGATGTAGTCTTAAAGAATCAGGATAACCAGATAAGTAAGTTTGGACCTAATAATGTGTTGTGTAGTTTCATAATTAAGAATGTGTGTTTGTGTTTCTGTTTAAAACATGTTTTAGTCTTGTGTTGAATGAATGTTCGTTGCTGATCTCGATCAGGAAAAACGAGGCTGATGATAAGAATTCTTATGGTTCGGTGCATCGTCCTGTTACTAGGTTTGACATTTAAATTTACTGAACTCTCTAGTTCTTATATCTTTATTTAGAGTTCTCTTGATTGTTTATATAGTCGTCTTGATCTTAAACGACGTAGTAGGTACATAATCGTGATAAGTATGTTTGGACCTTATAATGTGTTGTGTTGTTCTGTTTAGGAGGTTTTCTACTGAATTGGCTGGAAAAGAGCAGCATCCATCATTTGAGGTGTGGTTTAATTAATTTAAAAACTAGAAATACATATAAAAGAAATAAAGTCATATAATTTTGGACTTGTGTTTGGAGTTTATTGTGTCTTAGGGAATTGAATTATGTGTTGTTTAGGGAGTCAATGTCAAGCCAATAGTGCAACGACCTTCAACCACGCATCAGCCATACGACTGCATCATCATTGATGAAGATGATTACAAGAATGTGGATTATCTTGATGTGCCAATGTATGTGCAGCATACAGAAGCTATGCTGGAAGAGATTGATCGAATGGTACTTCGTTTTTGGTGATCTTTGTATGTGAATATACAGTCATTTTGTTGCAGTTCTTGAAGTTGCAATTTGATGTAGGATGCAGAAGTTGAAATGGAAGACATCGATGACGAGGAGGAGGAGGAGGATGAGCCAGTAATGGATATCGACAGCTGTGATAAGAACGATCCACTTGCAGTTACTGAGTATATTGATGATATATACACTTACTATAAAAAGATGGAGGTGAAGTATCTATTAAGTTGCTCGATAACTTCTTGTGCCTCGTGTGATTACCGATACCCTATCTTTGATTTCGTGTTTTAACCGTATGAAGTTCATTGCAGAGCTTAAGCTGTGTTCCCCCGGACTACATGGATCAGCAGCAGTCTGATATCAATGAAAGGATGAGAGGTATTCTCATCGACTGGCTAATCGAGGTAAAAACAAGAAAATTACAAGCTTAAATCTTATTGTAAATATTGAAGTTCTTCTCATCAACATCAAAATTTAACATGTGTAGGTGCATTACAAGTTCGAACTGATGGACGAGACGTTGTATCTAACTGTGAATCTCATCGATAGATTCTTAGCCCTCAAGCCAGTGGTGAGAAAGAAACTGCAGCTAGTTGGTGTGACTGCCATGCTTCTTGCTTGCAAATACGAGGAGGTCTCTGTCCCGGTAGTCGAGGATCTTGTTTTGATATCCGACAAAGCTTACTGCAGAAAAGAAGTTCTAGACATGGTAGTTCAGATCAAACCCAAATCCTTTTCAAATCAATGCAATCAATAATTCCAATTTCACATGTTTTAACTCCTTTTTATTTTTTATTTTTTTGAATGCAGGAGAAGTTGATGATCAATACCTTACAGTTCAACATGTCGTTGCCAACGCCTTATGTCTTCATGACGCGTTTCTTGAAAGCATCTCAGTCCGATAAAAAGGTTGGTTCCTTCTCAGTCCGATAAAAAGGGCTTAAATTGATCAAATCTGTTTCTTTCACTAACTATGAATAAACACTTGTTATTATTGCTCTAGCTGGAGCTGATGTCCTTCTTCATAATCGAGCTCTGTCTCGTTGAATACGAGATGCTTAGCTTCCCGCCTTCTCAGTTAGCAGCTGCTGCAGTCTTCACTGCTCAATGCAGTCTCAGTGGATTCAAGAAATGGAGCAGAACAAGTGAAATGCATACGAGTTACACTCAAGAACAGCTCATGTAATCTACTTTCTCGTCTAAAATTCAAGAAAATTTCAAGAAAACGGGATAATTAGTGTGAATAACGATGAATGTGCATTTGTAGGGAATGTGCTAAACTTATGGTGAGTTTCCATCAGAAGGCTGGAACCGGGAAGCTAACTGCTGTGCAGAAGAAGTATGGCACTTCCAAATATGGCTACGTAGCAAAAGTCGAACCTGCTGTTTTTCTCATCGATGATGAATACTGATTGGCAGATCTCCAATGCTGCATCATAGATTGACGTAGTCTAACACTGTTTGTGGGGTTGGGATTGGGCAACGAGCAACAGAAGTTGCCTCTCAGGGTAGTGCATAAGTCGAGTTTTTCTTGATTTTGCTTCGTTTGGGATGCTTTCACTGTATAGGGTTTAGCTACTACTGATTGTATCAGTCAAACTTCCTTTGTTTCTGGTATCAGTTTTCTGTGCAGATTCTTATGTTGATTTCTCGTTTCTCGTAGAATGTCTTCCAAAATCTCGATCAAGAAAAGTCGAATGTCCTTAGATAAACACCACAGAAATGTCAGCTCTAGCAGCTTAATTTCTCTTATCAGCCTCACTCACATTTCATCACATTTGTAGCATTGCTATCATTACATTTCCATCGAGATTACCTGTGTACAACGACGAACTTATAATGCTTCGTTCTCCAAAAGTCGATCAAGAAAAACGAATTTATCAGAAGAAAAGAAATCCTCAACTCCAAATTATGAGCTTGTTACAGTTTTGCATTGCAATTTAGCAATTTTTGCATCATTTTTCATTATTTTCACACCACTTACATTTTCAAGAACACTTGATGATCATGCACTCGGACAATAGATTATTCAGCAGTTTTGATCCTTATTTTCTTACCAAAACTGATGAAGCTACGAACATTTGAATCTTGATCAAGCACTCTTCATTTCATTTTTCAAAATTTCAACCTCAAAACATTTTCAAGAACATTTCAACTGTGATCATTCATAGCCAAACACCCTTAAATTCTCAGATTCAGACAGAGTCACAATATTTTTCAGCAGTTTTGATCCTTATTTACTTACCAAAACTGATGAAGTTATGCATCATATTTCACAATTTCAACCTAAAAAAACTCAAAAACATTTTTCAAGAACATTTGAATCTTGATCAAGCACTCTTCATTTCATTTTTCAAATTTTTCTCTATTTGGGTCCGTTGGAGAAAATGCTTGGGTTGAAATATTATTATAAATTTGCTTAAACATTGGAACAACAAATAACAATATTACTCTTTAGGCCCTTCATTAACAATATTGTTATCGATTTTCTTTATTAGTACAGTACAAACTCCTTAAATTAATACTCAATCAATTGATCCCTCTATAAGATAATGGTTTTTTACGGTTCCAACTATAAAACTGTTCTTTAAATTTTAACTCGATAAATTAATAATCTCTATAAGATAATAATTCTTTTCCGTCCGGATTGTAGTAATTTTGTAGAGGTTTTACTGTACTATATTTCTATTTTATCAACTTATACAAAAATTAAATAAAAAATAATTTAAAATGGTAGTATCAATTTTCTCTTTTCTTGTACTATTATTATCCCAGTAGGCAGGCCCCCGACTCTTTTCTCTTTCGTTTTTTCCATTTTCTTTTACTTTTTTCATCTGGCCCAACAAAAAAAAAAAGACTAACTCAAATTAATTAATTAATTAAATTAATTAATAGAAGAAGTAGCACTTCCAAATATGAATTCTCTTGATTTGGTTTCGTTTGGGATGAATTCTCTGTTTTCCGTGTCTACGAAACTTCGATGTGTATAATTTAGTGACTACTGATTATATCAGTCAAATTCTTATTGTTTTTTGTATCAATTTTCTGTGCAGATTCTTATTATTGATTTATCGTTTCTCGTAAATGCTACATTAGTTAAAAAACATGCATGTTGTAGTATCTCGTGCATGTACATATAAACACGTTCAATTATAAATATAATTGTACGTGTTTAAAAACTGTCGTTTAGATAGCATCCTTTCAACTCAAAAATTAAAGTAAAAGCAAACATAAGAAACAAACATCAAGATATTGTTTTATTCTAAAGAAATTTACTGTAATTTTCAACAGATTTTGAAACCAATACGTTCATTATGAATTTACCATAATAAAAACTAAAGAACTAGTGTGAAATATGAATGAATCAATGAAGAGAGCAATAACTGAAATTAGACACACATATGAGATGGCAAAATTCATGAAAGAAAACAGAGAATTATTTAGCTACAAAGTCATGTAGAATTTCTCAACCTAAAAAGTAGCCTTTATACGTTGAAAAACAAGTCTGCAAAAAATCAAATATTATAAATTCCGAGTTACGTTGAGTTGGAATGTTTGTATGTTGAATTCCAAAGCTTTCTCCAGACCACAAATGAGCCTATACAAGTTTTCCTAAAACACATTGTATATATGTTTGCGTCTGAAACGATAGGAGCTCATGTGCAAATAACAACATAATTGTCAAATCTACATCTTCTAGAGTTGGAGGATTGTAGTCGTGCTAATATAAGCTATTAAGAAAGAAGAAAATCATAAAAACTACTCCCTCCGTACGTCAAGTTATGCCCCAATGACGGTTCGGTGCGGAGATTAAGAAAGTTGGTAAAGTTGTTTTAAGTGGGGTAAAAGTTAGATAGTAGGGGTATTGTTAATGACATAGGTTTAGATTGTTAATTGCAAATTAAAGAGAATGTGTGGTTGTGGTTGCGTGGGTCCAAATTAAAGAGAAGAATGTGTGATTGTGGTTGTGTGAATCCAAATTAAAGAAAATGAGTGGTTGTGATTATGTGGGTCCAAATGGTAATTGGATGTAAATATGATAGATTCTTTAGGGGTAGAAATGTACATAAAGTAAAACAGGACATTACTTTACGTACCAAAAAAATGGTAAGTTGGGCAAGACTTCACGTACGGAGAGAGTAAATAGAAATAAAGAATTATGAAGATTATTTGGATGAGAGATCACGGGCAGAGCCACGAATTTTCATTGGACTGTTTTGAAAATTCGTTTCCTTAATAGTAGTAAAGAAATCGAGTTACAATTATACAACGAAAATAAAAAGATATCCAACTTGTTGGAAAAATTAGTAAATGTTTTGATTTATCACAAAATTCAACTGACCCCAACCGAGTAGATGAAAGCCATCAGCCTGAACTTAGCTAGAGCTCTTTGAGCGTAGGGATTTTTATCTTTACAGGATTCGAGCAGAAGAAGTCAGCGAGACTGAAGAAGTCAGCGAGTGAGGAACTTGGTCAATCGGATCACAACTTAGTTAACTCCAAAACTGAACCATGCAGCTCAAGCATGAAGAGAAGTTATGTTGAAGTCAGACGTCACAAAGCTCAGAAGAGAAGTCGAAACCAAGCCCCTCAAAGACAAGGATATCCACCATCGAATTGGACGGTACAAGCTCCAAGGGAATTTCAGTCAGTAGTCTATGTGGATGAAGAAGAAAAAGTGATTCGAACTGATCGCACAATTCAAGTCTTTAAGGAAGCTCCAGCTACTTTCAAACCTGGATCCACTGAGCTTGGATTAAGAGTTCGTCTTGTGGGTCTGCAGAACAAGATAAACTTTAAGAAAAATATCCTGCAAGGTCTGTATGCATTGTTGGGAAAATTCATACTAATCTTCGAATATGAAGAAGATGGAATTCACAAGTTGAGGGGAAATCTCAACTTGAGGGGTAACTGAGACAGTCAACCGGGATGCAGTTCGATGGGAGATGTCAAGTTCAAACCTCAACTAAACACACAAACTTGAGTCAGTTGAGTGTATGCTGATCCAGTTGGGTTTCAAACCAACTGTGAAGATCTTAAGATCTTTTACATCTCTTTGTAATTAAGGCAGAAGTTTTGAAATAAATTCACTTATCCGCTGACGTAATGATCACAATTCCAGCGGTAACATTCAATGCAAAGCTAGTCCTATTCAATAGGTTACGCTTTGGAGAACGCGAGTGGGCTTACATGGATACTCTTTCATGCCTCACGCGCGAGTACCTTCACCGCAAAACCCACGATCTTCCCCACGTTTCCACGTCACTGATCATGTGAAACGTCACTTCATCTCTACTGAAGATCCTGATTAAGCGGGATTAATTTCTCACCGTAGATTTCCCATTCTACATCATACTTAAGAGATATCCTAAAACCTTATTCCTTCTTACAAACAATTCTCCGAAATTCCCTCTGTTAGTCACAATTCTTAATAGACCTCCTTCCATCCTTGATCATCGCAAGAAAATTCCTCTCACCAATGGTAAATTTTCGAACTCCCAATCCCATCTCTATCAACTCGTTGGGTATTGCTAGCAACCTCTTAACAATTAGAGATGTCAGTGTTTTTGAGAACATACTATCTCTTGCTCAAAAAGAACACGAGACACTGAAGAAAGTCTTAAATCAATTTTGTTCTGCTAAACTTAATAGATGGATTACAATAGAGCCAAAATTCCTTCTCCATACCGTGGCCACATAATTTTTCTTCCATCTCCTCCTGTTGATTAATAAAATGAGACTTAAAAAAAAATAAGAATCAATTCGAGTTAATCATCCACACATATTTTTAAAATAAATGATTTTGGACTTATTAAAACTTGTAAAAATGAAGTAATTTCTCATTGACATTTTGCAAAGTTTAAATCTGCAAGCAGAGAGATGTAGAAGAGAGTTCCCTAAATCAATTTCTGGAAAAATGTTGTGGTCAATGATAATGGACAAACAAACAATAAAAAGAATCAACAAATTTAACCTTCTTCATAATCGAGCTCTAGCACATGATGTAGTATCCTCGTGCATGTACATATAAACACGTAGAGTTATAATTGAACATGTTTAAAACTGTCGTTCAAACAGTATTCATTGAACTCAAAAACTAAAAAGTAAAAGCAAACATAAAAAACAAACATATCAAGAGATAGCTTTATTATATTTACGGTTGATAGTATGTAAGATGACAATAGTTCTTTCTGTTTACTAATCTGTGAAACATATAATATGGTACTAACTCTCTTCCACGTCATCTTCGGAAGCTCCAATTCCTGGCACTAACTTCTGCACCGTGTCATCTTCTAAAGCTTCATTGATTCTGCTTTTGTTAACTTCGTCTTCTTCAACTCGATAGTAGACCTGTGCACACAATACTAGGCATGTCACTAGTAGCAACGGATGCAATTGAAAGACAACAGTTGATTATGCTAGAAATAAGGGGAGAGCATATAATGCAAAATTATTATGTATAGAGAATTGGATCTATAGGAAGTGGATCAAATGAGAATGTTTTCTTAGGTGAGAAATGAGAACAAGTCTGGACCTTTAATCTTTGTTGATCAATAGTTCAAATTTAAAGATGCATTATGTCACTCTAATTTATGCATTACAATGTTCATGCATTAAGTTACTGCTGTTTATGCATTAAGTTTTTGGTATTTATGCATTAGCAATGTGATAAAAATGCATTGTTCTCACGTTCTCATATAAGATTTATTCTCTCATACTTGGATCTATAAATCCATATATATTTCTCACAGCACTTGTTCTGCAGTTTATTATTTCGAGTAAATGTGGAACGTTGACGGGGCTCAATACATACAAGGAAGAGGAATGTTGATTATAGGGACTAAGCAATCATAATACTATTGATCTTGGTTGTTCAATGTTTTGCATGTGTACTATCACTTCAAGTGCTAATTAAAACAGTGTATTGTTAAAAAATCTCACACAGTACTAGAGGTGCTAAGCAAGGGTTGTGAGTGCATTTAAAAGGCCGAGTGTTAGAATCGTACCACACATGTTCGTGGAGGAGAAAGCACTTTGAAGGAATTGGGACGATTATTGAAGTTTGTTTCAGGAACACCAGGTACACCTTCAGGGCTCGTGAAATGGTCTGAATCATGGGCAACCTGGAAAATATGAAAACAAACAAAGAAAGTTTATTGTCAAAACGTCTAGACAATGTCACCTAGCCACTTCGATTTAGGATAGACGATTGAAAATAAACCATTCAGAAAAAAAATGTGTGTGTGAGCTAATTGCTTAAATTACGCCTTCAACATTTCTCAACTATTTCGATTCGCTTGTTCAAGGGGAAACTTGTGGTTCAAGTAAAGGTTCTTACTCTTCCAGGTCCACCAAATTCCCAAGCATCGCTATCCAAAGCAACTCTATATTTTCCAGGCAGGTTGCAACCAACTTTATATCTGCGAATGAAATGTGTGCATCGAGTAAATCAAGTTATACTTCACTAAAATGCCAGTAGAAAGACAATTAATTGAATTGCATTATAAAAAAAGATACCCTTCATATGTATTTTTTGGGTGGAAGTTAAACACAAATACCAGGTCTCCACGCTCGAACACAATCACCTGTAACAAACCATCAATCGAAGGATAAATCAAATTGTTGAACTAAATCACTGAGATTGTGTAAATCGAATTGAAAACTCTTTGGCAATAAAAGCTGGATATTGTTGCTAATAAGTACTTTTACCTTGTCAGCTTCGTTCGTGCTGCTAACAATTTGTTTTGATGACGCAAGAAATTTAAATTTTTCATCAAGCAAATTCATGGCTCTGTCAAAAGCATTCAGAAACTGCATTTACGATCACAAGTAAGAAAACATAGGTTTCAGATGCACATATCCGGTGAATGGATAGAGCTACCACTCTCTAGTATGCAATTAACTATTTCAATCCGTAAGATGTTTTCAGCAAATAAGGGCCCTGACAATAGAGGCAAGTAAAATGTAGCAAAAGCGAACAAATGATACAAGATCAATTTTAAAATCTCGGACTCCGGGAAAGCATAAAACTACAAAATCAGAAGCAACAATGGACCTTAAATCTCAAATGCTCGGTATCCACGAGTTCCCACTGACGCCTGCATTTATCAGAACTCCAGCCATTGCCTTCTCTGGGGAAGTCAATCCAATCTGGATGCCCAAACTATGATAAATATCGAACACCAAATACAATAGGATTAAAAGAACAGAAAACAAAAAAAGTACGTCTAACCATCAAACTCAAAAGGTATATATTTGTAGTTAGTGAAACAGAGTTCTTCCCAAGTCCCAACAGACAATTAAAACCCTTGTTTTTATCTTCATTAAGAATTTGCAATTTCCAGCCACATTTCATGGTAGCAAGGTCAGAAAAGGCATCGTTTTCGACCTAACTCAAGTATCTTCCGTACCCACAAAATTTACAAAATTCTCATAACAGAAGCTCCAAATCCATGCAATACATCTATGGTCAATGTGATCTTAGAAGAAATTCATAACTTTTAGGCCGGCTTACCTCATTTCCCATGAAATTAAGGTAACCCTCTCCTCCTAATGCCATCGTTAAGAAATGAATCATCTGTGAAAAGGATCCAACAATTTGATACAACGTACTCAATATGACAAATTGACAAGCAAAAACCACAATCTCATAGTATAGCGAATACAAGAATACTGAAGTACCTTGTGAAGGGCAATTCCTCGATCGATTACTGGAGAAGCCTCGTTCAAGCAGGACATACCAGTATACATATCTTTATCCATCAAGAGAAATGCAATTGTTTTGTCACCAACAATAGCCTACTCATAGCACAAGCCAATGGCAAATTCAGGAAATTTGCTTGAAGATAGATGGAAGCTGATGCCGAATATTAACATATCTCTATTTACATGAAACTGACAACATTATTCGTTGTTATTTAACCAGAAGAGATAATTGAAAGAAACTCAAGAACATACCCACTAAGGCCACTAAAGGTAACTATTTGAGATTTTTTTGTGCAAGTATTTGCCAGAGTGCGTAGAGCTATACAGCCAGCCATTGATAAATACGGGATATAAAATTATATTGAATATGGTAATACATTACCTGATCATGACTCTCAGCATAAGCTATACACTTTTCAGTGTATCGCCTGTTTGTCAAACTCCATGATATTTCACCCATTGACCATTCTTCATCCTTCTTATTCTTTAGGTAGTCAATCCACTTGTCAGGAATGGCCATGGCTAGGCGATAGTTGAAACCTATTCCACCTTCCGACACAGGCCGGCTAAGTCCAGGCATACCAGAAACATCTTCAGCAATTACAGTTGCGTCAGGTAAAATACTGTGTATTAGATTATTGGCCAACATCATATAAACCACAGCATCGACATCTGTTGCTTCACTAAAGTACTCGTTGTAGTTTCCAGAGAACCCCATGTTTATTCCATGATGATGATACAACATTGAGGTTACCCCATCGAATCGAAATCCATCAAAGTTAAACTCATCAAGCCACCACCTCAGATTGGAGAGAAGGAACCGAAGAACTTCCCAATTTGAATAGTTGAAGAGCCTGCTATCCCACAATTGGTGATAGCCTCTATCTCCGGCGTGAAAATAAGATTCTTGAGAGCTTTGCCCCACATCAAAACCATTAAGGCCATCAGTGATATTGTTACTTGCATGGCTGTGAACAACATCCATCAATACTCGAAGACCCAAGCTATGTGCCTTATCAATCAAGTACTTGAGGTCTTCCGGGGTACCCGAACGGCTGCTCACAGCGAAAAAGTTTGTAACATGATACCCAAATGATGCGTAGTAGGAATGCTCCATAACAGCCATTAACTGAACCGTGTTATAATTGTTTGCTCTAATGCGAGGCAATACATCATCAGCAAACTCCCTATATGTATTTATCCGAGGTTCTGAGCTACTCATTCCAACATGTGCTTCATATATTCTAGGTGCCTCGGGTTTAGGTGGACGAGGGTATTTAAACTGGTACCTGCAACGATAATGAAATGAGAGGTTGTCGACACACTGACATCTGATTAAGTCAACAAGACAAAACAGCAGCATTGATTCTTGACATAGAGATATAAGACACGATAGAAGTACTTTACCACTCGAAAAAAATTCGTATACTATGTAAAAGAAAGGACCTACAACAGCCTTATACACCCCGGAATCTAGAGTGGCATGGGTTTGATGTGAATCTGTCACAAAATACCTTTCTGTAGGTGGTGGGTCCCAATACACACCATCATAAGGAGCAGCAAATCTTGTAGGATCCAGAGTCGCATACTTTATCCAAGCAGGAATCCGGTCTACCCAAACTCCATTGGTATGCTTGAATCGAAACTTGACTCTTGAACTGTGTGGTATGGCTGGATGTCCACCAATATCAGGAATTGTGACACTCCAGACACCAAATTGATTTTTCTCCATTTTGTGAGCAGCACCATTCCAACCATTAAAATCACCAATAAGTTCTGCTTCCCTGATCATAAATACGTTAACTTTGAGACCTACGAAAACAATAAGCTAAATCTAGAAAAGACATGTGTGACATTAGTATGCAATATGCCTGCTGCACATGCAGAATGTGAATAAGATAAAATATAGCATTTCTTGAATAATGAAGTAGTATGATCATATATTTTTTATATCCTAATGATTTAACAAACATTCTTTTGTCTACTGAACCACATCAATTCTTACTTTTTAAAAATGTGACTCGAAATTCTTATTTCTATATATCATTTCTTTTTCTTTTGCGTATATGCTTGCATAAAGTAAACGGAGAATTAAAAAGGTAACCATAACTCCGAATTTATGGGCTTAAGACTCACTGTGCAGCTGGTGCCCATTCACGGTATACAATGCAACCTTCTTCTTTGTTAAATCCGAACTGTAAATAACCTGAAATATATTTGTTCGCATTACAGATAAAGACAATATTTCATTAGTGAAGAATCAAATTATGGAATAATTTGAATAAAGACTAAAGTAGCAGGTAATTTGATATAATTGTGGTTTAGGAACACTTTCAACATCCAGAGCGAGAGAGAAAGAGGGGATTACGTAACCAGAATTTCATATTATTACCTTGTGCAAATTCCTCAAGGCTTCCCTCATGTTTCTCAATAAGCTTTTTCTGATCTGCAAATTTCCTTATTCTGTATTTGAAATGATCTTTGAAAGCTTCCAAGGATGGATCCAAACTAAAAAGGAGTAAGTTTTCAGCATCTTCCTCCATCTTTACCGCAGCCGAATTGTCATCGGTTAGAACTGCAGAGGCAGAAGACCTGGGTACCTAGTGATAAAGTAACCAAAAAAAATACTTCATTCTCAACGATAGAGAACGAGAGAATTAAATTGAAGGGCGACGAAAGGCTGCATCTAGACATTTTGCAAAGTGTAACAACTCAAAGTGCATCGTTTCTGTAACCTGGTTTAATGAAAAGTATGATTGACCGATTAAAAGAAAACCTTTTTCCTTCTCATTCAATTTGATTAACCAACGTGCAGGGTTTTGTGAAATGCATAATTTTCTCTATGACTTTATGTAGCGATTATTTACACGACGATTAAATATGAAGATCGAACTTGACATCATACCTTTCCATGTGCTATAATACTCGACAAAGAAGTAGCTCTGCTATATGCTTGTAATTTCTTTGAACCAATTATGGTCCCAAATGCTTGCCTAGTAATGCACCTACCACTAACTGAGGCCTGTCAAACACATCAATAAAACATTTAACGTATACAAATTAACAATACTACACTAAATAAAATCAGAACTGGATTCATCATCATATCAATAAGGGGAAACACACAGAAATCCAAATATTTCTGGACTTTTTTCCACAGAAAGTGAGAGGCCAATATATAGAAAATTACATTTTGTAGTGGCTAAGTGAGAGAGTGTCGACAGGGAAAGAAATAGGCATAATGTTGAATATATCTGCCACTCACTAGTTTATGACAATATCATTGCAACAGTTTCCAAATTATACACCAAATTCTCACAACAGAAAACCGAAAAACAAATCCGAAAAACAAAATGAAAATGGATGAGTCAAAAGTGATAATAGCATTCCTGTGCAAATGAAGAGAAAAATTGATCACTCATCACCTCTTTGAACTCTTACACATTAATATTGACTACATCTAACTTATCGTTATTTTCTTCATTCTTCAACGAAAACCTATTCATGCTCATACGAAACTTCAAAATCAACAGTTTCCACATTATACACAAAATTCTCAAAACAGAAAACGGAAAGAAAAAAACAATTCCGAAATACAAAATGAAAATGGACGACTCAAAAGTGATAATAACATTCCTCTGCAAATGAAGAGAAATTGATCACTCATCAGCTCTTTGAACTCTCACAGAGTAATATTAACTACATCTAATTCATCGTTGATTTCTTCATTCTTCAACGAAAATCTATTCATGCTCACACAAAACTTCAAAATTCCATAATTTTCACACATGAGCATTAAAATTAGTAAATTTTAACACTAATTTCGACAATAATCGACTGCGATGACGTAGTTTCATTACAGAATTACAGTAGTTAAACGAAATTTTCACTCATAAACAGTAAATTAAGCTGCAACCAACATTCAACACAAACAATTTTCTATCAAACGAAGGGGAAAAAGAAGATAAAAAGTAATTATTCATCCATCACATCAAATCAGTGGAAAATGATAAAATGCAAGGAAATTGATACCAGAGAGGAGAATTCACGTGAAATCGGAGATGAAGAGGTAAGAGCAGGTGGAGACAGCAGATTGCACGAACTGTACATTTCTTCGAGAATTAGTTTACAGAGCGAACTGGAGAAGAGAGATCGCACCAATTACTTTGCCATTACCGCAACTTTAATCATATGTTTAAGCTTGAGATTATGCCAGGAATATTTTCTTAATGCCAGAGCAAGTTTACGTGATTTGCCATATTTGCCCTTTCACATTGAGGACTGTCGCATTGTGCATCACTATTTTTAATTTTATTTTCTTGCGTTGCATTTTATTTAGCAAACCTCAATCTCCAATGCCACATGTTACTTTGAATTTTATTCTACATCGTTACAAAATAATTTTTTTAGTTTAATGTTAATAACTATTTTGCTTAATTTCCATTTTGCAATCCACGCCGCTTTTATTAGGGGTGAGCAAAGCGAACCGAAAAATCGAACCGACCGACCAACCGTACCGAAACCGTCCCGAAAATATGGTTAACCGAACCGGCGGTTTCGGTTTATTTTTCTAATTTTAAAAAACCGAGGGTACCGGTTAAGTTTTTATTTTTATATATAAAAACCGGCGGTAAACCGAACCGAACCGAACCCAACAAAAATTACTAATTTTACTATTTATATGTTATAATGTTATGATAATTATTTACCTTTACCACTTTTGCTTGAAAAACATAGTAGAGTTCAATTTATAATTAATTTATTACATCTTTAAATTATATATTTTGAATATAAATTTTTTATATGAAAAACTTTTGATGCTATTAATTATAAAAAAATCGAAACTTTCTTTTGTCATGGTTAACCGTTGAATAACGGTTAACCGTACCGTTTTTTAGGTTAACCGTTGTCACGGTTTTTGGTGTTTATTTTCTAATTTTTAACGGTTAACCGACCCGAATAAAAACCGTACCGTGCTCACCCCTAGCTTTTATATAAATGACAGAATATTAACACTTTTATTTGCTAAAACTTTTCCATAATAATTTAGTGGTTTATTCGTAATGCAATATATATATATATATATATATATATTGAGATGAGTTAATAGAAAAACATTTTCTAGTGTGAGAATTATGCTTAAATGAATTTGCAGTTATGTTTAAAATTTTATTAAGCAAGACAATATATTTATTTAAGCATGACTACAAATTGATTTAAGCATGTTCTCACGTTCTCACATTGGAATTGATTTTTATGTGAACTACTTCCTTTATTTGTGCATTCCGATTATTTGGATTTCCTATATTTAAACTGATGTTCGAATATAATGGTATAACATACTATGTCATATTTGATGTTTGTAAATAATATTACAACACGCTAATTCTTCTCATAAATTAGTTAAACTTTTTTTGTGTGTATATCGAATCCACGTTTTTTTATATATTTAAACTTGATGCCTTGAGTACATATTTTTGTTACTTGTTGATTGTTTTTCATTAAAAAGATATTGGGAATATAAGAAATCAATCTACTTGTTACGTGAGGTTATAAATGTCAATCAACAATTGCTACATCCTAATTCCTAAACTTTGGGAACATTCTGCCATATGTAAAAATCTGACTGATGGGCCCACAGGTGTCTCCACAACATATAAAAATTTGCGCTTTTTGACGCTTTATTATTTTGTAGTAATTCTCCATCAAAAAAAATTATTACTGCTCCAATTTACTCTTTCCCATCTGCTCATTTTGTCTTTTTACTGTTGGGCACGAAGATTAAGAATAAAGTTAAAATAATATTAGATAAGTAAGTATCATCATTTTTGAAGAATTTTGAAAAGTAAATTCTCTCCTTATTTGATATGTGACAAATTGAGTGGGACATTCATTTAAGGAAAGTAACACAAAATGAGCGGGACAGAAGAAGTATTATTCACTCGTATTTCTTTTTTCTTTTTTTAGGTCATTTAATCTTCTATTATGTTGGCGTTTTTGTGACAATTCGATTGACTCATTGACTAGAATACTGGCAAAGCATATTCTTTAGGAAAAACCCTATGTTTGTCTTTCGAAAAAACAATTGTTACTATATTTTAACACTGAATTACTATATTTTATCAGTAGATGATACCTACTAACACGCTTCAACTAATAATTTACATACAAACTTAAAATATATAATATTTTTAACCTTAAATTATTTATATTGTTGTCTTTAGACTAAAGTTCTTAATTATGAATGGATGGCTCTCGAATCCATCCTCAAATGCATAATTCTAAACTCAAAATAGAATATTAGTAAAAGTTATGTGGCGCTCACGAGCGGATTTTTTTATTATTATTTAATAATTGTGTGATATCTTATATTATCTATATTAGATTAATGATATGTACATATATATAAAATTAACTATATACTCATCGGGTGGAACAATGAACCTTATTAAGACGACATACTTAAAGTTTCAAGTTGTCATATACTTACAATTGAATATAGCAGTTATGATTGGTGTTGGAGTGGTGTGGTCTATTTGAAAGATAAGAAATAGAATGATATTTAAGGGATGTGAGTTTGAACTCGGTAAGGTGGTTGACAAGATTAAGATTAGAGTTTGGTCTTAAACTTTTTAAAAAAATCGGAACTTGTTTGATGTTTTTATTGCTCGTTGGATATCGGATCCTATCTTATTTAAAATTGTAATGTTGTTGATGTTTGGGAGTTGTAATATAGGTGTCCTCGGCATTGAGACGGTCTTATTGTAAGGATGGAATATCCTTGTACTCTAAAATTTCTCTTAATATATCTCATTTTCTTGGGAAAAAAAAAAATCCTTACAATTGATCCAGCAAAAGCAGTAAGGAATGTCGCATAAATTGACAATAGAAAATTGTATATTTGCACTTTGCATATGATGCCAAAAAAAAAAACCATTTAAAAACTAACCCCTCAAAGTAAAAGAACGGAAACAAACGGAAAAAGAGCAAATGCTTAGTAGTGGAAAAAGAAGATGAAAGAAGTAAAACCATATTTTCTCTCGAATAATTTGTGAAGGAAGACTTTATAAAATACTCATACCCATTTCACTTATAGTGTATTTATTTAAATAGAAATATTTTTATTGGAAAATGATACATAAGAAAAGTGAAAAAAAATTAATATTTTTATCATTTTTTATTACATATTTACTAGGATGAAAAAAAATATCATATTGTCTCTCACTCCTTCTCTATTTTTATGTCTTTTATCCATTGGAATATATTATCACACACCTCCCTCATATTAATATTTTCTACAATTGTTGAGAAATTGATGGAAAATGGACTGTCCGGAAAAGTTATTAATGGTCCTGGTAACGACTGAACTAATGTATGGGGGGAATATACTAGTAAGAAATTTTCAAACTTTTTCTAACTCTTCAGTTCGGTGTCTCAACAACTGCAAAGCTCAGTTGGAGCAATCACTTAGTCGAGTACACACTTGACTTTTTTGACTGAGGGTCAACTGTATTTTCATGACTGAGGTTTTGACAGAGTGTAAGTGTGCGACCTAAGGAATGAGGGTTGGGGTGGTTTTCCAACTAATAAACCTTCTACACTTTACAGTGAAGGTTTTTTACTCTATGATTTAGAGACTCAAACAATACAGTGAATCTACAAATAAGCAAGGGGGATGACTTTTAGACTCGATCAAATAAATACTTCTTTGAGAGAATATAAATAAGCTCAAGGAGGAGGGAATAACTCTCTACGACTTGACTTCAAATGCTCTTAACACTTGCTTGCTTGATGCGAGAGAATGCTTGATGTTTCTTGCTCTGAGAGTTTGTGCGCTCTTTCAGTAGTCTTCTCGCAATGAAGGAGACCTCTATTTATAGAGGGAAGGTCGAAGTAGTCATTGGAATGAATCGTTTGACCTCTGCCACAAAGCATGACTTCTCACCTAATCTCTGCAAACTTTTCATAAATTGTAACTGCAAGTTTTGCTTTATACATGTTTTCGTTGTCGGTCCATAAATAGAAAATGTCAGCCTGTCTTGTACTTCTGAGCAGATTTGAATTTCGAATTTAAGTTCTTCTTTCTTCTCAATCTTCTAAGTCTTCTCCTTCATACTTCCATACTTTTTTTTTTTGAAAGGTTCATACTTCCATACTTGTGACTTCGACATCACTGAACACATGTAGTTGCATGGCTCAGTTCTGGAGTCGATCGAGTTATCTTCTGACTTGATTCGGACTGCTTTGATCTTTACTTGACTTTTTCAGTTTAATCATGTAAAAATAAAATCCTTACACTCAAACAGTGAGCTATAGCGAAAGACTAACCGAAGACACATTTACTCAGTTGGGTTTTGGTAGTAATAAAAAACCTTACTAATTTTTTCAATAATTATCTATCCTACCCGAAAAAAATTAACCAACGTAATAAATATATGAAAAATATAAAAAAATGGTAAAAATATTTATTTTCCATAAAGCAAACGCACCTTGAAGCAAAAGAAGCATAAACGAAAAATGAAAAAGAGTAGACAGTTTTTAAATTATGAAGGAAAAGGAAAATAAAGAAAATGAAGAGTAGAACGATGCCGTTTCATCCCACAAATCAGCGTCGCCGTTTCAACTTTCAACTCGCCACAGTAGAGGATCCGATCCCTACTGCTATGATACTGGGTTGGATCCGATCCGCATTCATCTATCGGAATCCAATAATCTGGGTTGGATCCGATCGAATTGTAACCATCGAAACTGATTGAACGACCAACTTCAACAATTAGGGAGAATCTCTAGGGTTTTTGATCGGAATTCAATGGAAGCAAAATTAGAGAAGAATAAGTATAGCATAATCGTTCCCACCTACAATGAGCGCCTCAACATCGCCCTCATCGTTTACCTCATTTTCAAGCATCTCCCGTGAGTCTCTCTCTCTCTCTCTCTCTCTCTCTCTCTCTCTCTCTCTCTCTCTCTCTCTCTCTCTTGTGTGTGTGTGTGTGTGTGTGTGTGTGTGTGTGTGTGTGTGTGTGTGTGTGATTCTGATGATTATAGTTGAAGCCGATTGCGGAAGTTTGCAATATGTTGGAATTGGATCGTAGAATTTTCTGTTAACATGTGATCATCGCTTTGCTTGATTATGAATTAAGTGTATTTGTAAATAGGAAAAAGATGAAATTTTCTGGGATTGATGACACTGGTACGACTTTGAGAAGATGTTTCGGGCTCTATATCTCGAATTTTTAGAAGAATTTCTTGGAATTTGGTATTAGTGATTCATTTTCTTAAGCTGTTTGCAGGGATAGTTGTAAATGTTCAATCTTCAAACTTTGGATTTGAACTATTGGAATTCTGGTTTTGTTAAAGCAGTACTAATCAACTCTAAAGACTTGAGAGATTCAATATTCTTTGGTTGTTAGTCGAATCATACTGAAATGTACTTTACATACATTAGATGATAACATTTTAATTGCCTGATCCGCGATCAAATTATTTAGAATTAAGCTCGGAATCTTAAGCTTATAATCATTAGCTTTTCCTTTTCTGATTCCTACTCTGGAATGTATTTGTAAGAATTTAGCATAAAACAGTTGTTAAACCTTTTAGATGGACAGCATTCCCATCGCACTTTTCTGTCTGACTGCAACTCCTAGTAATGCGTCGTAACGGTTTTGTGCCTTTTGTTTGGATCAGGAATGTAGATTTTGAGATCATAGTGGTGGATGATGGAAGTCCAGATGGAACTCAAGAGATAGTCAAACAACTGCAGCAAGTATATGGGGAAGATCGTATTGTAAGTTTGAGCAATTTCCTTTTTCCATCTGTAGCTTTCGATTTTTCAAAGCTTAGCCTTTTATGTGTCTGTTTAATAATGTTGTTCTCGTAATGCAGTTGTTGAGGTCTAGAGCAAAGAAGCTTGGCTTAGGTATGTATTTGACATGTTTTACTCTGAAAGACAATTGTGAAACTTCTAAAGGTTCTTCATTTCAGGGACGGCCTACATTCATGGTTTGAAGCATGCAACTGGAAATTTCGTTGTGATAATGGATGCAGACTTGTCACACCATGTACGTATCCACTGTTAGATGCATAAAAAATGGAATGTACCTCGTGTATTGTCTTGTGAAAATAGAGTATGATATGATAACCTCTGATTCTCTAACTTCCTTAAGTAATACGTAAAACAATAACTTCTGTAATTGTATAAAATTCAGTTCTTGAAAGTCATTTAACCAAATAGGAAAAAGTTATGCCCGAAACAGACCCGAAACATTTAAACAAATGGGAAAATAATTTAGTTTCTGGCGAGTAGGTTGCCGATTACGATGACTAGGAAAATATGAGCTTTCTATTAATTGTACCCTGGCAAAGCTTACAACTTTTTTGTTTTGTCATTGCTACATATTATTCTTTATCTATTTATCCGATTTGGTTAATTTTTCTTTTTGATGCTCTCTAACAGCCAAAATACCTGCCCAGCTTTATCAAGTAAGTATTTTCCTTAGTGGAGTACTGGAATTTCGTGATCCCAGAGTATCAAAATTTAGTATCATATCTTCTTGAGTTCAGGAAACAGATGGAGACAGATGCAAGCATAGTTACTGGAACTCGATATGTAAAAGATGGTGGGGTCCATGGGTGGAACCTGATGCGTAAATTGACGAGCAGGGGAGCCAATGTCCTTGCGCAAACACTTCTATGGCCAGGTGTATCCGACTTAACTGGATCATTCAGGTATTATACGATAGCAACAAGTTAGTTCCTTCTATTCATTTACCACTCTAAAATCTTGTTTTGCTTTTTTGTTGCAAAGGCTATACAAGAAATCTGTGCTTGAAGATGTTATAAGCTCCTGTGTTAGTAAGGGGTATGTTTTCCAGATGGAGATGATAGTTAGAGCTTCAAGAAAGGGTTATAACATTGAAGAGGTAATCACAATTTTGAGTAATATTTATTTTGAAACTAGTCAATATCTTGTGTTAATCATGTTATTTATCATGCCTACATTTTTGTTCATTATCTGAAATTGAAGATGGCAGTTAAAACTATTTCATTGTTTGAGGAATCACTATTGTATTGATTCACATTTCAAACTGAATATCACGATTTTACTGATATCTGCTCAGGGTGTTTGATTATGTTCTTGCTGCTATTTTGCACCCTAAGACGATTCTGTAGCCTAGTCATTGTTTAGTTCAATCTGGGTGCTTCTCAATTTCTATATTTAAGCCTGTCTGTAATCATGATTCACTTCTTCATAGGTCCCAATCACATTCGTCGACAGAGTGTATGGAAGCTCGAAACTGGGAGGATCAGAAATAGTAGAGTATCTTAAGGGACTTGTATACCTTCTGGTTACAACTTGAAGAGGATTAAAAGTGGGGCCAATCATGATTCATGCCATTTTGCAGAGTTTTTTACTAACAGAAAGTTCAAAGCCATAGATCTTTCAATTTGAAGAAGAAATCACTTTAACTTCTTTGATAGTTTCTATCTTCTCTATTTTATTACACAAACTCAATTTTGATGTGACTGTAGACTAAATTTTAATTCATCATGTTTTGAATTTGCTTAATAGTACAAGAATTCGTGCTCATTGTGATAATGTATTTTATTAAGTGTAGCTAGTTGTTTTATCGCATACATTATCCAAAACAGATTCCATTTTTCAAGCAACAAATAAAGTGACAATTTGGAGTGGAATTATCCAAATTGTGTTGTCTTCCTTTCAAGAAAAGGTGAAGGAAAAAAAAAAGTAAAGAAGAAATGAAAATATTAATAGTAAATAATATGGTATTTATGCAACAGTCTGATGAAAAAAGAGTAATTCATCAACTCAAAAATCAACAAACATTTGGTGCAAAAACTGCAAACCAGAATCCTCATAACTATAAGCAAGAATATATAGGCTATTTTAGCATATAACCATAAATTCCACAAATTAGAATCCAGCAATCTTCAAATCTTCCTAGTCCTCCTAACTTTCCTCTCAGTAATCCCCACAGATTTCTCCAAACTCATAGCAGCAGCCATTGGGATAGGAGGCTTCTTATTCTCCTTGCTCGTGCTCCTCAACGAATACCTCGGGGTCCGGGCCTCCCGCCTCTCAGTCACCGGAGTGGCTGCAGCTGCAGCCACTGCCGCCTTCCTCCGGCTGTCGAACTTACTTGCAGACTCTCTCTTCTTTGCAGACTCAACCCTAACACCAAGATCATATGCAGGCTTCTTCTCATAGCCCTCGACTTCGCCTTTCTTCCTCTTGAGCCTTTCGTTTCTTCGTGCAGAATATTCATCGTAGAACCTCCCCCTCTCGAACAAAGGGCTCCTCGGACCACCAAGAACACCTCCATCCGATGAGGGATTCCCCATAGTTCCAAGCTCTTGGTGCACCATTTTGGCTAGAGCCCTTAGCTCACAAGAAATCGTGTGGTATTCGGGCCGAAGCCCGGATGCTTCCACGTCCCAGCTGCGGTTAGGCATGTGGGATTTGGTCAGTGAACCTGTTGAGTTCAATAAGATTCAAGGATCAATCAGAAATGAGCAAGATGTTTGAATAAAATTGAGGGAAATTTCACTGCCAAACAACAAAATAATCAAAATCAGAATGATTTTTTTATAGTGATTATTGAAAGTAGAATCAATGAATCATACTATTGAACTCATCAAACCAATCAGAAATTAGCAAGAAAATTGTATATACAACAAAAAGGTTAAACCTTTTTCATCATAAAATTCAATAAAACAATCGAGGGAAAGAAATTGACATTAAGACACAACTCAGAAAGAATTGCTAATACCAACTAATGTTTACAAAAGAAAAGGGCTAAAATCATCAATTTTTGTTTGAAATGATTTCAGTGATAATTCAATACAAAATCATCATTTCTTCATTTAAACATGTTTTCATCATAAATCTGACTAAAATCAGTCAGTCATATTCAAGAAAAAGCGATCTGATGAAATGAAGACACACACACACACACAAAGAAGCTAAAATCACAAATAATTCTTCAATGAGCCGATTCTCCTCTACAAACTGTATGAAATCCCAATCAAGAAAAAGGCAAAACAATCTAACAAAAATGATTAATTATATGTGTAAACGATCGGTTGAATTATCTCACAAAAAAAGCACAGAAAAAAAATCAGAAAAAAAAAGCAATCGAATAAACAAAATTCGACAAATTCTTCGAACAACCTGGCGGAGTGCGGACGGCGGTATTGGCGGCGGGCTGAAGCGGCTTCCGCCGCTGGCGGAGGCGAACCGGAGACCTTGCGAGTGGGGGTTTGGCGCTTGACCTCAGCATCATCTTTGAAATGTTATCGACGAGTTTCAGAAAAAAATAGATAGAGAGAGAGAGAGAGAGAGAGAGAGAGAGAGGCTTTATTTTATTCTTTGGCTTTTATATATTTTGAATTTTTAATCGGGGGAGCGTTTGCAACGGTCATGTTCTTGATCCGACGGCTGCAAATGATTCATTTGAAATCGATAAAAACGGGCGATGTCATTATATGTTTTAATTAGGGTTTAATTCGTTACTAAAATATAATTATTAGCAAATCCAAATTTTTATCACCAATATCATATACTACTAGTACATTGAAATCAAAAAGTTAAAAAGTAAATAAATTGAGGAATACCACTAGAATCAGTATAATATTGCTATGTAAAAAAAAGTTGTCCAAAATATTGTTAAAGAAAGGTAATACTAGCATTTTTTAACACAAGATTGTATACATTTGTAATGTGATAAACTTCGTTGATTTTTCTTGATTGACAAGTTCACGTTGTAAATAGTATTTTTGTGACTATAGTTTATGAATTGAAGAAATCTCATACGTCTGTCAATCTGAATTTATTTGAAAGAAAATATGTTGACTTTCATTAATTATTAAAGCTATCAACAAATTGTTCAATGATTCATATGTTTTGATTATTTTTATAAGTTTAATTATTTTCAATAAATTATATTATATTCAAAATCTCAATAGAGAGATCCATGTAATGACTGATTTTCAATTAATACAAAAATAATTAACATTGACAATATTATATCCTTTACAATAAATGACTTATCAATTTTTGAAAATGGTTGACATGATGCAATATAAAATATATATTTACTAATTAATACTTTCTCCGTCCCATAATAAGTTACTCAAACTTCTGGATATCAATCGGTATTTCGATAAAGCATAAAAGTGATTAAAAAGATATAATTCATAATTTTTGATGAGATATTATTTCATTATTTGAAAATGAGCTACTTACAGTGTGAGAACTTAATAAGAAATTCGAACCATTTATTGTGAGTCACGTGAGCACCCTTAGAGACCTTTACCTCTGCATTCCAAGGGTGCTCTAAGGGTGCTCCAGCACAATATTAAACAATTCCCTATTTTCATTTATTAACTTAATTCATCTATTTGTAAATAAATTAAAATACACTAATTAATAAATAATACGAATTTTCCATTAATATTTGAAAATTGGAAAATTACATGCCGCACACAATAAAAAAAACACTACATGCTCGAAAAAAAAAGTACATAAAACTAAAAATTATGAAAAAATACTACGCCTACCCCCGACGTTGCTTCACCTCCTCCACCATCATCTTGTGAACTTGGAGCTGCTCCGACGTCATAAATCTCGTGTCCCTGGAGATAACTTCCAAGTCGATGGCATCACGTCTCTGCTGAACATATTCGGTCCGAATGCGTGCATTTTCCAGCTTCGCGCGAGCTGATTCCCGCAACGCCACCGCGATCTCATGCTTGGCCTCGGCGAACTGGGTAAGTCGGTCGCCATATCGATCCATGACGGATTCGAACTGGGACGAGTCCTCTACTGGCTTCTTTCCTTTGGACCTTGCCCTGGCCCTTGCCGCATCTCGACCCTTCGGTCGGGAAGGCGCTCTTTCTCCTTCGGTGGACTGGGCCTCCTCCGCAGACGGCTGAGACTGAGAAGATGTGTAGTTGTCCTCCGCCGTAGTCTTCGTCCTCTTCATGGAGGGTACGTCTGGGAAATTGGCGAGGTGGAACTTGGGGTTGTCTTTGAGAATCTCCCAAGCTGTGAAATAGTGGAAAGAAGGTGCTTGGGCATTTTTCTTATAGATCTCTTGGGCCTGGGCATGCACATACCCGTCATCGACGCCGCTTGGCCGGCGAGCTTGGGCTTTCTGGAAAGCGCTCATCCAGTGTTTAACGGCGGTCTGGATGCGGCCGAAGAAGCTCCTCAAGGCTTTCTTGTTGAGATCCAAGTTGAACTTCTTGTTGAAGCGCTCTTGGATAGCGCCCCAATATCTCTCGCCGGACTGGTCGCATCCGATGATGGAGTTGCAGGTCTCCTCCACCCAAATCTGTGCCATAAAGCTGGCTTGTTCGTCGGTGTAGTTGTGCCGCTTGGCCCGGACGAGTTCCGAGTCATCTTCCTCGGCAGCGGCAGAGGTGGCGATGGCTTTGCCCTTGCCCTTCTTTTTTCTTCCTCCGGCAGCGGGCTGGGACGGCGGCGGTGCCAAAATGAGGCGATCCTCGGTGTTTGTCGCCGGACTGTCGGCGTCGGGGGAAAACGACGGGTAGGATTCGGCTGAGGCAGCAGTGTTGAGGTTGATTTGATCGAGCCCCGCCCCCATGAAACCCATTTGGTCGTCGGAATTGTCGCCGAACCAGTTGTATTTGGGATCCATAATTTTTTTTTGGGATGAATTTGTTGGAGAAATGAAGTAGATGAAAAAAATTTGAGGGATGAAAAGAATAAGAGGTGTGAAAATGAGGGAGATGAAATGGGTATTTATAGGTAAAATAAATAAAATAAAAAAAGAAAAATGCATTCTTACCGTTCTGCTACCAAAAATCCACCCGTTGCCATTTAATTTTTTTAACGTTGCACGCGCCCGCCATTTTTTATTTTTTATTTTTTATTTTTGGCCCGCATGTGCAACTACGCGCTGTCTCGAGCTGTGCTCGAGCTCTTCCCCCCGCCATGCAGCCAGCTCCAGCTACCCCGTGCTCGATCCCGGCTCGAGCCCCGTTGCAGATAGTCTTAAATTTGTGGTCAATTAAAACAAGCTGAAACACAACTATCAAAAGTCAACATCAGTTTAAGAAAATCTAATCTAACAGTAATATGTTTCTCGTTAACCGACTCAAGTGTTGGACCATGTCTCTGCAATAGCGTAGAATGCTTTCATTGACCAATTTCATTTGTGCCTACACCATTATAAGTAGCATGTTTATTACCAAACAAAAAGCAATCCTTAGCTGCCCCCAATCTAGGATCCAGAGACATGAACTTTCAGCCCAATCCTCTTAACAGCGGCAAGCTTGGCGAGCTCGCTTGCTTACCTTTTTGGTGGGTCCATCGTGCGCGCACCAAATGAAGTGCAGTGACGAGCTCGCCAAGTTCGCTATTTTATCTTTTTTTTTATTCAAAAAAATGAAATTAAAAAAAAATTCATTTCATTCCACTTAAAATTAAAATACTACATTAAACTACATTAATAAAATTAAAATACTACATTAAACAAGAGCTTAAAAAAAAAACTACTCATCATCAACGGGCCACCCATATTTTATTTTAAGCTCCCTGACCCATCAATCGTGGAATTCCTTCTGGGCCGGATCCATACCGATGGTGCTCCTCGTGATGATATGATAGTCTTGTTGCCTCGTAAATTCTTCCATTTGCTGCGACATTCTCGTGGCCGCTTGAACAAATTCCTCTCGTATACTTCCCGATGTCGAACCGCTACCTGAGCTCGATCTGGCCTTCCCCTTCCCTCTTGCCACCGCCTTTGCCTTGTCTCTACCCATCGGGCGCTCCATCCAACTAGAGTGCTCCGACCCAAATTCGTTGCCGGAAAATGGAGTGGAGGACCGCGGTGTGCTCCCACTCGAATTGCTCCCTACCGCCGAATCTTGCGCCGAAGTGGTGTAGCTCCCATCTTTGCCCGTCTTCGTTCTCTTTGCCGCCGTTTCGATCGTGTATTTTGCGGAGTAGACCGTGGCAAACTTCGGCGTATCTTTGACTACTCGCCACGTCAGCAAGTGCTTGAAAGCAGCTTTCTTCGCCTCTTGCCATGCATTGAGAGCATTGGACAAAATGTCCTCACTGCTCTCACCGCTCCGACTTACCATCTCGCACTCCTTGTAAACTTGTTGGAATTCCATTAAGACGATCTTCACTCGATCCCAATGGTTGCGGAGCTTTGACGGGTTCATTTTCGATGAGCTTTTGGGACGGAGCTCGCGGTAATGCTGCAAAATGCAGCTCCAATACGAATCTATCTTTTGAGGGGGCGGCATTGGCGAATCCACCAACTCCACCGGCGCCAACACCGAGCCAAGACCTCGGTCTCGGCCTCGGTGTATCCCGCCGGCCCGTCCTCGCCTTCGAAAGACGAATCCACCAACTCCACCGTAGCCGCCCTACCACCTCCACGCCGGCCATCACGGTGACCACGACGACCACTGCCGGAGGCCTCTGCCTTCTTCCCCTTCCTCTTTGCCGGCCACGTAACTTGGACCTCGTCGTTGTCGGCGACCAAATTCACCGCCGAGTTGAAATCTTCGAACGACGGCACGGGGTGCGTGGAGTAACCGGTGCTTATTAGCGACATTGAGGGGGCGGCATTGACGGCTTCGAAGCCTTGAAACGGTGCAAAGGCACCCGCCGGAAAGTGAGGAACGTAGGCTCCCGCCGTGGGAAATTGTGGAGCGAAGGCTGAAGGTAACGAGAATAAATCTTGTTGGGGTATTTGAGAATACAAATTTTGTCGAGGGGATGGACGAGAGGGGTTGGGGCTCGGCGAATCTTCGGTGAATGGCCAATTGGAGTTGAAATTGGCGTTTTGATCTATTTTTTTTTTACGGAGAAGGTGATTGCCGGAGGGCTTGGCCGGAGAAGGTGACCGCCGGTTTTAGGAGCCTAGGTGAGAGAAAAGAGTGTGGAGAAGAGAGAATAGAGAGTGTAATGTGTGATTTGAGGTTGGGGAGGGAATATATATAGTGTGGTAATTAGAATTAAAAAAAAAAAATTGAATGGTGACCGTTGGCGATCGCAACGGCTATGCCGGCGATCAACCAGCGGCCACCACGTGGCGTCGAGCATGAGAGAGCGCAGGCTCGCTCTATCGAGCTTGAGCGCGCGAGCGCGGCGCTCGGCAGTGAGCCTTAGGCAAATTACTCATTTGAACTTTGACTGTTTGATGATGATGTTACTTTACGCCCGACAAATATCCAATGTGCCCCATAAAATTGTTGATGCGTGTGCGTCTTTCTTTAATTGTAAGGCTCACGGTAGCGGCGAGCTCGCCATATGCGCTCGCTGTCCTTTTTAGTGGGCCCAGCACGCGCTCACAATGTCAAGTGCAGTGTTATGTTAAAAATAAAAATTCATTTCATCCAAAATAAAAATATTACAATAAATAAAAGTATTACACTAAACTACATTACAATAAAATTAAAATACTACATTAAACAAAAAACAAAAAAAAAAACTACTCCTCATCAACGGGCCACCCATATTTCAATTTAAGCTTCTTGACCCAATCATTGTGGAGTTCCTTCTGGGCCGGTGCCATACCGATGGTGCTTCTCGTGATGATATGATAGTCTTGTTGCCTAGTAAATTCTTCCATATGATGCGACATTTTCGTGGCCGCTTGAACAAATTCCTCTCGTACACTTCCTGTTGTTGAACCGCTTCCCGAGCTCGATCCGGCCTTCCCCTTCCCCTTCCTTCTTGCCGCCGCCTTTGCCTTGTCTCTACCCATCGGCCGGTCGACGGTCGACCCAAATTCGCTGCCGGAAAGTGGAGTGGTGGACCGCGGTGTGCTCCCGCTCGGATTGCTCCCTGCCGCCGAATCCTGCACTGAAGTGATGTAGCTCCCATCTTCGCCCGTCTTCGTTCTCTTTCTTCGGCATATCTCTTACTACCCGCCACGTCGGAAGGCAGCTTTGCGCGAGATTTGCCATTCATTGAGAGCGTTGGCCAAAATGGCCTCATTGCTCTCACCGCTTCGACTTCCCATCTCGTACTCCTTGTAAACTTGTTGGAACTCCGTTAAGACCGTCTTCACTCGTTCCCAATGGTTGCGGAGCTTTGCCATGTTCTCTTCGATGAGTTAGCGGGATGGAGATCGCGGTAATGGTGCAAAATGCGGCGCCAATACGAATCTTTTTGTTGGTCGTTGGCGACGATGGGGTCTTGGCTAATGTCGACCCAACACCGCGCCAAGGCTTCGATTTCGGCCTCGGTGTATCCCGCAGGCCCGTTCTCGCCTTCAGAAGACGAATCCACTAACTCCTCCGTCGCCGCCGTTCCGCCTCCACGATGGCCACCACGACGACTACGGCGACTACTGCCGGAGGTCACCGTCTTCTTTCCCTTCCTCTTTGTCGGCGACGTGACTTGAACCTCGTCGGCGTCCTCGGCCAAATTCACCGCCGAGTTGAAATCTTCGGGCGATGGCGCGGGGTGCATAGGGTAGCCGGTGCTCGCGGAGGCAGCGGCATTGGCGGCTCCGAACTCTTGCAACGGTACAAAGACACCCGCCGGAAAGTGAGGAACATAGGCTCCTTGAGTGGGAAACTGTGGGACAGAAGCTTGAGGCAACGAGAATAAATCTCGTTGGGGTATTTGAGAATAAAAATTGTATCGAGGGGATGAACGAGAAGGGTTGGAGCTATTTGGATCGACATCGTCGGCGTATGGCCAATTGGAGTTGAAATTGGCGTTGGGATCCAATTTTTTTTTTTTTTTTGAAATAAAATATGACTATCGGTGAGGAGGGCTTGGCTGGAGAAGGTGACCGCCGGTTTTGGGAGGGAGTTTGAGAGAGAAGAGTGTATAGTAGAGAGTATAGAGAGTGTAGTGTGTGATTTGTGGATGGGGAAGGAAGATATATATGGGTGTAATTTGAAATTGTGAAAAAAAAATAAAATAAATAAATTTGAATGGTGACCGTTGGCAATCGCAATGAATATGCCGGCGACCAACCAACTGCCACCACGTGGCATCGAGCTTGGAAGAGCGCGAGCTCGACGCTCGGCAGTGGGGTGCGAGCTCACACATCGCGCGCGCTGTTGCCCATAGCCTAACAATCAACTATACTTGATGCAAGTATATTTCTTTAGAACAAAAATATGATTCGGTATTTTAATTCCTCCAGAAATTGAAAGATCCACGCTAAGCAACTACAAAACAAAATCAATCATATCTTCAAACAAGACTTAATAAGAATTGAGAACAAAATGGTAGACATACGGGTTGGCTATAGATTTTTGATTACAACCTTAATTTTGTAAATTTCCAATGATAGACCTGCCTCATGTTGTAAATAAGCCTCCTAATTCTAATATAATCTTTCATGTACCAAAAAGTTTTGTATCCCCAACAAGAAAGTTTAGAGCACATTTATGATTAATCCTCATCACATATTGAAGTTGCTCCTCACAATGTAATGTCAGTTCAAAAAAAGTTTCACAGTTTATAAAATAGCATGAACCAAAAAAAAATCCAAACTACGAGACATTAACACTTTTTTTGAATGGAAGACAAAAAACCAAATAAAAGCAATCAAAAGAAAATAATTAAAGATTATTGCATTAGTTTGCATTTCGTGTTCTCCTCTGTTGACCTAAGCGTATCATTAAAATCTCGATTAATTATTATTTCTTGATTCTTTTTGTATAATATTTAATTTTATATATATATATATATATTAATTATTAATATAATATTATATATTTATTTTGGAGAGAATATGTGTAGGAAGGATGGATATGAACCACCAATTTGTGAGCACTGTTAATATTTAATCCATAATATAAATAAGGGATCACAAAAAATTAATATAAAATAATAGTCTTCAATATAATACTGCATGGGGAGCTTAAAGCTTTGGTAATTGGTATCCGACAGTGTTTAGAAGAAGGAATATCTCCGGTTGAGGCTTACACGGATTCAATGTTAGCAGTTATTGCTATTGCTGAAGAAAAGGAATCGGTTAGTATTCTTAATGAAAATTTGTTTGATTTTTTTGCTGTGGCTAAACATCTTAATTTGTTGTCGGTGAGTCATGTCCGCCGTGAAGCAAATAAAATGGCTCATGAACTTGCTCGTTTTGCTAGAAGCATTAGTTCCACGGTAGTGTGGCATGATAACTTCCCGTCTTGGCTTGGGAGTATTGTAAAGGATGATTCTAGTTGATTGATCAATGAAATTCTCTTTTCCTCAAAAATATATAAATAAAATCGAGCCTGAAAGATTGTAACCTTCCGAAAAAGAAAAAGAATATTGTGCCGATTGTGAAATCGATAATAATGTAATAGAAGATGCAATTTACATTATTTACTAACTTTTCTTTATAAAATAAAATATAGAAAGTTTGATTTATACGTAATATATTATATTTATGTATGACAGACCTCATTGCGTCAGCTCTCGAGTGGATCTTTCTTTGCACCGTCGAACCTCAAATTAGTTGAATTGTGACATACGACTAATTGAGAACTTTAAATACATTCTATAAATAGCATAGAATAATAAATATTCGCCTCAAAATCAATTTAGATGCTTTTAACTTATTCTACCTAAACATTTTCCTATTGACCTCCACTTAAATGGAGGACTTAGGTGGGAGTGGGGTCCACGACCGCAGAGTAGAGTTAATTTTTATTTCTTAATTAATATAAATTAATTTTGAATGGTAAAAATAAATTATGTTTGTGATTACTATATTTTATGTCAGCATCAAAGAGTTTTAACTAAAATTTTGCAAAAGTCAGAACCTTGTTAGTATTTTCAACTTTTATATACACTATAGTTGTAAATATTCAAAAAATACACGAGCTAAAAATGGTAATATATATTTTTAAAATAGAAATATCCCCTAATTGAGAAGCATGAACCCTAAAGTGAAAATGTGATTATTTCCATTTTTATAGTCAACTTTCCTTTTTTTTACCCGTGTGGCTGGCCACAGTGTGGCCGGATATCTTTATTCTTCAAAAAATTAAATACTTTTAATTTAGTAAAAGTATTGAATATTTGTACACGTAGACTCATTTTAGTCAACTCTATGAAACTTATTAGCAACTTTAGTCATGATTTTGACCTTTTCTTATATTTTAAAATTAAACTTTTGTTTAGAATGATTTTTTATTAAAGTTAGTGACTTTTTCCCCACAAGCAAGTAATCAAATATCAAATCTACAATTAATTCACTCATCACTAAATTTCACCTTTTTTGAATTATTTCGACAATCTTTTTTTAGAAAATAAATAAAAACCAGTGTCTACAAATTAACCTCTTAATAATCATCACCATATATTGAGTTTCTTATAAATTAAGTCTTTCCTATATATAGTTCAGTTGCACATCAATTCAATTTACTCACACAAAAATAAAATAAAATAAATTGATTTTGGACTTATTCAACTTGTTAGAGTGAATTTATTTTGTCATTGACCTTTTGCAAAGTGTCAATCTGCAAGAACACATGCAGAAGAGAGTTTTCCTTTCCTTCATTAATTTCTGCAAACTAGTTTGTAGTTAACAATATTAATGGACAAACAAACAAATCAATAAAAAATCAACCTTCAAGTCATGAAGTAGAATCACATGCACTGGAGCTATTTCAATGGTACAAAAATACATATGTGTGTGTGTGTGTACAAAAACAAGCAAACTCTGCAGCTGTCCTAATCTGGCATGGATTCTCCAATGTCAAAAGAGCCAAAAATGGCGAAAAAGATAGCGATAATCGGTGCAGGAATCAGTGGCATTCTTGCATGCAAGCATGCCGTGGAGAAGGGGTTTGATCCTATTGTTTTTGAGGCAAGTAGTTGCATTGGAGGAGTGTGGGCCAGCACCATAGATTCAACCAAGCTGCAAACTCCTAAGGATTACTTCCAGTTTTCGGATTATCCTTGGCCCGATTTCGTGTTGGAAGCATTCCCTGATCATAACCAGGTGTTGGACTACATTAGATCCTATGCTGTCCATTTTGAGGTTGTTTCAAGAATCAGATTCAGTTCTAAGGTTACTGCAATTGACTATTGCCGTTTGTCGTCTGATGATGATGATGATGATGATGATGATGATGATGGTGATGGTGATGGTGATTGGAGTTTGTGGGGTGGTAGCGGTGAGGCCTTTTCGTCTAGAGGGAAATGGAGTGTTGTTGTTGAGGAGGTTTTGCAGCCTCTGCAGCCACCTAAGGTACTAATTCTCTCTCTCTCTCTCTCTCTCTCTCTCTCTCTCTCTCTCTCTCTCTCTCTCTCTCACTCATGAACAAGAGAATTATGTGAGTTTTGAGTTTGTGTGTGTGTGTGTTGCTGTTTCTAGATGGTTTTGAAGATTAATTTTTTATTCTCTTGGAAAAGTATAATAATATGCCAAAAACCCCAAATTTTCTTTATTTTCTAGTTATGCATGAACAAGAAGATTTTGGGAGTTTTGAATTTAGAGTGTGTGTGTGTTTTCTTGTTGATGTTATTGATGGATTTTTTCTTTTTCTTTTTTGAGATGAGATGTTTTTGATGGATTGAAGGCATGTACGATTAATTTTGTGATTATGTGCATTTGAAAGTTTGATTGTATCCAAAAATCCCAAAATTTCCATCTTTTTTAGTTATGCATGAACAAGAAGATTGTGGGAGTTTTCAATTTTTTTTTTGGTGTGTGTGTGTGTTTCCTTGTTGATGTTTTTGATGGATTGAACTTTGAAGGTAAATTGATTTTGTGATTCTGAGCATTTGAAAGTTTAATTTTATCCAAAAATCCCAATTTTCCATCTTTTTCTAGTTACGCATGATCAATAAGATTCAGTGTGTGTTTTCTAGCTGTTTTTTATGATTTTGAAGGTATATCAGATAAATTTTGTGATTTTGTACATTGAGAAGTTTATTAGTCTACAAAAAAAATGACTTTCTTAATTATGCATGAACAAGAAAAAGATTCCATTTTTTTTATAATCTTTCTTCTTTTCTGCTGTTTTTGATGATTTTGAAGGTATATGAGATGGATTTTGTGATTCTATGCATTGGAAAATTCAGTAATCTCCCAAGCATCCCTCATTTCTCGACTCGTAGCTCGTTCAACGGAGAAGTTTTACACTCCATGAACTATGCAGCAATGGACAAAATCCAAGCAGCAAACTTCACTCAAAACAAGAGAGTAACTGTCATTGGTTTCCAGAAATCAGCCCTCGACACCGCAGCTGAAATCGCCAGAAACAACGGTACCCCTCCTCCCGTTTCTCCCAAAACACCGATGTTTTCAACCCTAAACGTCTCTTTTCTCCGTGTTTCTAAGGCCCCGAGCATCCCTGCACATTGCTCTTCAGAAGAGTTCACTGGTCTCGTACCGAAAAATTAGTGAAATTCACATTCAAGAATCTTACCCGATTTTCGGAACTAATGGTTCATAAACCTAATGAAGGCCTAATCCTCTGCTTTCTAGCTTTCCTCCTTTCACCTTTGGTAATTTCCCTCAATTTTTTTTATAAAAAAAAAAGTTTTGATTTTTTTCAACTAATCAAACTCGGATTGTGCAGCGTTGGATATTCTCGAAACTCGTTGAATGCTACCTCAGATGGATATACCCTCTGAGGAAGTACAATATGGCGCCTGAGCACTCATTCCTCAAGCAGATTTGCTCATGCATGTTCATGATCTTGCCTCGAGATTTCTACGAGAGAGTGGGGGAAGGAAGCCTAATCTTGAAGAAATCGACTGCAGTAGGCTTCTACGAGAAGGGCCTCATTCTTGACAGTGGAATGGGCCATTTGGAGACAGATGTCATCATCTTCGCGACTGGTTACAAGAGTGATGAGAAGATCGCGAGTATTTTCTCTTCGGTTGAGTTCAAGAAATGCATAAATGGATCATCAGCTCCCTTCTACAGGTACTTTGTTATATGTAGTTTTTTTTAGTAGTTTTAGAGTTTAAAATTGCTATTTTAAGCTAAAATTTTCGATCAAGAAATAGGCGTTTTCTCTAGATTTAGCTGAATTTCATTTATCAATAGAATTCACATATTTTTTGCAGTTTAGCATTACAATTTAAGGCTATACTTGCAGAAAATACTAAAATTGTCGATCAAGAAAAAGGCGATTTTCCTCTAGATATAATTGAACGTCAATTTTCAGACAGTATTGCAGTTTAGTTGGCTATATTTGCATCAAAATACTAAAATTTTGATCAAGAAAAAGGTGATTTTTCTCTAGATATAGCTGATTTTCATTTATCAGTAGATTTCACAATTTTTTTGCAGTTCAGCTTCAGCATTGCCATTAGGTCATATTTGCATCAAAATACAAATTCTTGATCAAGAAAACGACGATTTTCATCTAGATATAGCGGAACTTCATTTATCAGTATAAGTTGCAGTTTAACATTGCCATTTTAGGCCATATTTGCATCAAAATACTAAATTCTCGATCAAGAAAAAGGCGATTTTCATCTAGATATAACCGAACTTCATTTATTAGAATAATTTGCAGTTTAGCATTGCCATTGTAGGTCATATTTGCATCAAAATACTAAATTCTCAATCAAGAAAAAGGCGATTTTCATCTGGATATACTCGAACTTCATTTATCAGTAGCATTTCACAGCTTTAATTCAGTTTTAAAATTGCTAGTTTAGGCTAGATTTCCATCATTATAACTGTGTAGAGCGATGAACTAATGTTTCGTTTCCCAGATTTTCGAACAAGAAACGACAAGATGTCTTAGAAAACACTAAGCATCTCTAGAAATAACTCAACTTCATTTATCAGCAATTTTTACATGCTGGCATTACCATTCTAGGTTGTTTTTCCATCAAAATACTTAATATAGAGCCATCATCTAATGTTTAATCTTCCAAAATCTCGATCAAGAAAAAGCGAACGTCTTCAGAAAAACACAACATAACTTCTCTTATCACTATCACTCACAGTTCATTACAACTTTTAGCATTGCTATTATTAATTTCCATCTAAACACCTTTGTAGAGTGATGAACTAATGTCTCGTTCTCCAAAATATTGATCAAGAAAAGACGAATTTATCAGAAAACACCCCTCAACTCCAAATTTTAGCTAAACTTCATAAATCATTAGTACTCAAATATATATGTTACAGTTTTGCATCAAAATACCTACAAAGAAAGGTTAAAAAATGCATCTTTTTTCAAAATTTTGAATTAAAAAAAATGCCAACATTTTCAAGAACACTTGATCATGCACTCAAATTCCCATATTCAGACAAAGACAAATCATAATTTTTTCTTTAGCAGTTTTTGATCCTTATTCTTACCAAAACTGATTAACTGGTGCATCATTTTTCATAATTTCAAAAAAATCGAACTTTTTCAAGAACATTTGAATCTTGATCATGCTTCAAATTCTCATATTCAGACAAAGATAAGTCACACTCTAGTTTGATCACCAAAAACTGATCTTGATCCAAAAAAATGCAGGGAATGCATACATCCTAGGATTCCAAATCTAGCAATCCTCGGATACTCGGAGAGCCCTGCAACGTTGTTCACGTTCGAGATGAGAAGCAAATGGCTGGCACATTTCCTTGCAGGAAAGTTCAAGTTGCCTCCAATTCAAGAAATGGAGGAAAATGTGAAGAAATGGGAGGCAAACGCGCGTCGTTACAACCGAGAAAACTACAAGAGAGCTTGTGTTGGAGTGATGCTGCAGCTGCACTGCAATGATGAGTTGTGTAGAGATGTAGGCAGCAATCCAATGAGGAAGAAATGGATTATTTCTGAGATGTTTTCTCCTTATCACCCTTCAGATTATGCATATTTGTGACTGTGAAAATGATATAATTTAGTTAATTTGGTGAAGTGATTTTTAAATATCTAGTATGCTTGCAAGAACTGAGGGCATTTTGGACTCAAGCAGGAGCGGAACCAGGATTATTTATTTGGGGGAACCTAACAGTTGTGAAACTATACTACGTTTCGATTTTTTTATGGACGTGAAAAATTTTACATCTCATTCGATTTTTTTTATGTTTTTGGTATGAAATGAGGTAATTTTCCTTAAAATTCACCTTTCCATACTCGAACTATGACGAATTGATGTTGTTAAGTTTTCAAGAAATTGCGATTCTTTCATGTGTAAAAAAAAATTTTAAAAAGTTTGGGGGTGCCAAGGCTCCCCAAGAGCTGGCTATGGTTCCGCCACTGGTCTCAAGGGTTAATTAATTATAAATTTTAGTTTCATTGGTTTATTTATGCTATAATTTCATGAAAATAAATAAAATACAATTTAAATTGATTAATTATTATAATTTAAAATATAATTTTCTCTAATAATAAATTTAACATAATTAAAATCTGAATTATTAAAAAATAAAATTCGATTTTATATATTTTTGGTAGATTTTTTTTGTCTAATTTTTAATTTCGATTTTTACACCTAATTTCTTGATTTTCGATTTTTTTGTGTATTTTTTCGAAAATAATGCTAGATTTTTAGGAAAAAAAAATTAAAATTTCGATTTAAGATTTATTTTTGGATTGGTTTTTATTTTGTTATCTTTTTCATACCAAATTTCCATCCTAAAATTATGCTAGATTTTTAGGTTCAATTTTGAAATTGATTTCGATTATATTTATTTTTTGATTGATTTTTATTTAGTTTCCTTTTTCATACAAAATCTCCACCTATCCGAAAATTATGCTAGATTTTTAGGTTAAATTCCGAAATTGATTTCGACTTTTCATTTATTTTTTGATTTATTTTGATTTTTGGATTAATTTTGATTTGTTAAGATTTATTTCCTATATTAATTTTCGATTTTTTTTCATCACAAATTATTTAATTTTTCTTCATGACATAAATTATGTGCGGATTTATTTTCATCACAAATTCAAATCATGTAGAATTTTATCCATATATAACGCAATTCCCATTTTTAATTGATTTATAGTGTGTTTCCATACTTTCCAAACAATAACAAACCCTAAAAATTAGTGTGGATTCAAGCATCTATAAATGTGGAACCGATTTTGAGTTTTCAATCATCCACACTCAAACACACATTTCTTCCGAGTTCTCATCAATTCACCATGGCTTGTGATAAGAAAGCAAAAAAATCTGGGAAATCTCCCAAAATCCACAAAAAAACACCTAAATCGGTGAAAAATGCTGCTTCGAAAAAATTGTTCTCCAACACCCCATCACCCTTCAAAAGTTCCAAATCCCTTGATTGCACTATAGTTCCTTCGCCAGATAGCTACGAGAAGCTGTATAGGAACATGCGAACTCAGCTTCACAAATTGAAGTCTGAGATTTATCAATTCTTTCATCGTCTTATGGTTGTTGCCGACACGGACTATGTTAAGAATGTTTTGATGGATGAAATGCCTCCTCATAATCTTGTTGGCATCCTAATGGGGGTCAATAAGAGAAGCATTGAACTGGTAGAAGTTGCGGGATATGGTGAGGGCATGTCAAAGGCAACTTCATTCTGCAACCTTGATGATTTAACCAGCCATAGTTCACCTTAGCATGTTTATTGATGGATGGAGAGCATTTTATTGTTTTGAAGTTTGAGTTTCTACATTTTTGGTTTATGTCGTGTCGTGTCGTGTCTTATTTCTAATTTATGTTTAGTCACTCTTGTCCAGTCTTTTATTTTCGAATGGTTTGTCGAGTCAGTACCTTATTATTAATATATTGAAGTTTAATTTTATGCAACTCTTACTTTCATCATTCATGCAAGTAATTGATTTACATACTGTTTGTAATAAAGTCAATCAAGAACAATACCTTAACCCACGTCAAAAACACACATCAGAACCCCAAGAATAAAACATAAGTCACTCACTCCATCGAACAAAACAAGTGCTCTCATAACAAATACAAGCTAGTGATGTTGGAAAATTAAAACTATGTTGCTAAAAATGCTCTATTAAAATACGCCCTCCAATTAATAGATGAAAAGCCCAGAAAATAAACAAAATACACATGCAAGGAAAACAAAGAGGAAAACGATAATGGACGATGATTTTGGAGTGGGTTGATGAAGGACGATTGATAGCATTATTCATGATGGGTGGGGGGTGGGGGTGGAGGAAGGTGTTGGGCCGTGTTGTTTGTAGGGGGTGGGGGTGGGGGTGGGGGGGCACGGGTAGTTTGGTGGGGTGAGGAGGGTTTATGATAATTAAGGATATAATAGTAAAACAAGATTATAAAAAATTCGACGGGTCTAATTAATATTGATGGGTCTGGTTTTTAAGTTTTAAATCCGCTGTTGTTCGGACAACAGTTGTCCAAACGTCATTATTGTTTTTAAATATCAAATCCGTCAGATATTAACTTTCCCACTATTTTCATCGGATCTATTGTTGTTGACCATAAATCCATTTATATATGCATCACTAAATTACGTACCAGATTCATATAATCTATTCCATTCGTGGCCATTTTTAGAAATTTATTAAGTTCTTATGGTTATCGGTCAAATCGAGCTTCAACAAATTTGTATCGAGTTTCTTTCTTTCTTTTTTTTTAGATAAATTTTGTATCGAGTTAAACACATAGAAGTCTTATTAGGTCATATTATTAAATCTTTGAATTAATTTAGATCTGAAAAACCATAAAAAATTAAGAGAACTAGTCAAATATAGCCACTTTTGAAAAGAAAAATGCAATTATAGCCACTGTTTTTAGAAACGATTAAATATGTCATGCATACACGACCATATGGTCGTGTATGCTAGTCGTGTATGCTAGTGGTGTGTGCATTGTTGTGTATATTGCTATGGTCGTGTATGCTAGTCGTGTATGCATGGTCAGCATATACGACCTGTTTAGGTCGTGTATGCTAGTCGTGTATGCATGGTCATATTTGATCGTTTTTAAAAAAATAGCTATATGTTCACTTTTCTTTTAGAGTGACTATATTTGCACTTCACCCAAAAATTAATTACAAAATGAATTCAAAATAACTTTCAGCTCAAGACGCAATAATATTCAACCGGATTTTATACACAATTTAATTTTACGCAATCTTCCAATTGCTCGAACTTTTTGTTAACTACTACTACGTCATTTTCTTTTCTTCCTTTGGTAGTGCTATAAATGATTAGATTATTTGGAACTTTGTTAGATATTACTACTTTTTTTTGCTTATATATCGAAACTCATAAATATATCTCGATCAAACATCTTTGACGTGCAAGCTATCAACCCACCATTTAATTTACACAATCTTCAAACTTCATAATAATTAATAAACTACAAGGTAAGCTGTTAAATTGGACTTGTAGTATATATAATTTTTGTAAAAATCAAACTTTGATACCATTTCTGTTTAGAAAACTTGAATTACTAAGCTTGAATTCTAAATATATTCAGATGAACACAACTTGAATTGTGTGTGTTAGTCTAGCAGTAGTGGTTAATGCTCAAACCAAAAGTATCGGGTTAGAGTCTACAGTGGCACGGCCTTCAAATTTAATTGTAATTGTAATTTAGTTTTTTAAAAAAAGTGAACATCAAAATTTTCTATAATATTATCGAAAATTTTCAACTTTTGATCTTGCTGAATAAAAAGAGAGTAGTTTTGCCTAAGAATATCAAATAGATAAAAACCCATTTTGAGACTCTACACACCACTGAAATATAAAATACATAATAAATGTTGATGGAGAGTATTTTATAGTATAAAAATCAAGAAAAATAATAATACATACATGATGACTCTTTGAAAATAGTGGTCCCTAAATTTTTTTCTTCAATTAAACCCTAATTACTCTCGTTGAAAAAACAAAGACCCTTCATCAATTAGATTGCTGCTTCGACAGTGATATTTCAGGTGCAACAATTATTGTACGTTGACAAGCAAAATTCGTTCTTATAAATTAAAGGGTTATTGGCTTGTAAATTTCTCAACTTTCAACAATTTTAATTTTGCTCTCCAACTAAAGATTCTGCCTCCAAAATCTCCAATTTTCAATTTATTTGAATTTTGCCTCTTTTGATGACCTCGGCTAAAAATAATTTCGGGATTTGCTGATGTGACATACTATAATATATGTGGCACTCGTGTGACATTCGAGTGGCATTAAACATGAGAGTTTATCAAACGACATTGTTTTGAGTAAATCAAAATGGTGTCGCTTGGAAGAACTTGACGACGTCTTTACCACCAGCAACAAGGTACCATGGTTGCACAATCTTGGCTGAGAAGATGTTTGTATAAACGAACTTGATGAAGAAGAAGCCATAGAAGAACTCACTCTGCTACTCATTAAACTCCTATCTATAGGGGAAAACAAGGGCAGCAATCCTTTCTTTCGAGAGAGCTGAAAATAAGGCCTTAAAACGCCACTTTGGTACATTCTTTGAGTGTGCTTACGTGAGGATCTTAACAATACCGAATAGGACTTTTTCCTGAACCATCTTCTTCCAAGAATAAAAGAACTATGATAGAATCCTGTAAATCTAGCTCTAAATAGAACAACCGTGGGACTCCTTTCTTTGTTGGTCCGTAGCCCTAGAAAAGCCCTTACTATTCGGCATGGATTTCGTAGATCATTCTTAGAACTCAAAAGAAAACTATGCCTTCGCCATATCAATATTAAGTAATAATAGCATGGCACTTCGAATTCGATATGAATTTTTTATTTTTATTTTTTCAAAAGATTTGATTACGTATCAAGAGAGTAGTATGAGATAAAAGATATTTCCGACTTCCTCTTATCTATCGGAGTCCAATTTAGCGTCACAAACTTGTTTGTTTTCACGCCGGTGGGCTCTTAATAATATTTAAATTATAAAAAAAGGGTGCGAAAAAAACAAAATTTTCTTTTTTGGTTAGCTAAAATAAACTTGGATTGCTGAATCAAAAAATAAAAAAAAAAATCCACTTTAAAATAGCTAGAAAGCAGCAGAGCCATCATAGTATTTTTGAACTTCTACGAAAAAAGAAAGGCGGTATTTTGATCATTTACCCACCTGGGATTGATAGATTCTATTTTTATCTTTCTTGAACGCGAAAATAAGGATCAATTTGATTATAGAGCCGTATACAATGCATAAAAGATAATGCCCGTACGGTTGTTTCAATTCTATCATTTTTCCTATTATTCTTTATCTTTCTTTTATGTCATCACACCAGACAAAACTATTATCAGGATAATGATCCATCAACCTGCTAGTTCTTTTTATGAAGCACAAACGGTGGAATTTATCCTGGAAGTGGAAGAACTGCTGAAACTACGCAAAACCCTCACAAAGGTTTATGTACAAAGGACTAAAAAAACTTTATGGGTTGTATCTGAAGACATGGAAAGAGATGTTTTTATGTCAGCAACAGAAGCCCAGGCTTATGGAATTGTTGATCTTGTAGCAGTTGAATGAAAAAAATGGAGTTTTTGCAAATTCGTGATTTGATATTTTATCTACGAATTGACTATAAAAAATCCGGTTAAGATCAATCTAAACCATCCCATTATGTATATGACTCAACATGCCAACTATTAAACAACTTATTAGAAATACAAGACAACCCATTCAAAATGCCACGAAATCCCCCGCCCTTCGAGGATGTCCTCAGCATCGAGGAACATGTACTAGGGTGTATGTGTGACTCGTTTAGATCATGGGCTGACAAAGAAAACCGCTTCCAATATGAATGATCAATGCCAATGAATAGGATAGAATGGAAGAAGGGACTCCATTCACTATACTAAAAACAAGCAAATCTATCCTTCTATTGTATATAAAGTTTATGGTTTCCAATGGTGCAAATCCTATCACCTGAATTTAAGATGAGAAAAAATTCTCCATTGGTAACAAATGGTTATCCATTAAGCGGAAAAATCTTATTGAAAAAAAAAACAGAAAAATGAAGTTCTCACTCGGCCAAGAACGGACTACGAGGATCAGCTACAAAGCTAACTTTCATAATTAAATGTCGTTATTGTATAGGTGGGTTGCTTTGTGAAAGATCTATTACTAGATAATTTGTGGGTAGAGTCAAAGAGTTTGGTGTGAACTATACAAGTTATTGAGAACATTGATGAAATATTAAATGAAGTCAAAGGTTAAATTGAATCTAAATTCTCCCCCAAATTAAATACTATATATTCTAATCTCTTATCTTCTAATTTCACCAGAAACGACGTTGTTTAGTTAAGTAACAAACGACATCGTTTTGTTCATCGGACGACATGTCAACTATCATATTTCGGCTGCCATGTAAGCAACCAATTTAGGAGATGCATAATCGGAATAAATTAAAAGTTGGAGGATTTGGAGGCAAGATATTTAATTGGAGAGCAAAATTAGAATTTGTTGAAAGTTGAGAAATTTATATAGATCAATAATCCTTTATAAGTATAATTAGGTACAATTTATGTATCCAAACAGCCTTGAACTGGTTGAATGTACGTATATAGATTTTATTTAGGTAATATACGATGTTGATAATGAAACTTGTTACGGTTCACTGTTTAGTCCAAATCATTTTCCGGTGAAATTATGTTCTATATGATGCCGATTTATATCTGTGTGACACTTAGGGCGCGTTTGGTATTCATATACCAGTATATCAGATATCAGGTATGGGTATGAGTATCAGATATTAGCCATGGGTATCAGATTTATATTTTATATTTGCATTTGATATGTTGAAGATATCCATTGATATCAAGTGAGAATGAAAGTAAAGGTATGAGTCATATACTAACAAAAATTGGTATATGAAAATATTAAAAAATTGCATAATAAGTATATCAAGTATATCAATTTGATACACATATAGTGATATACCAAATACAAGGTATAGATATGGGTCATATTGATACTCATACCTGATATACGTATATGGATACCAAACGACCCCTTAGTGTATGTGTCATTGTGTTGGATTTGGACATGAATACGTGACAACCTCTAATAATTTCGGAAAATCAGCATCATGTAGGACATAATTTTACCGAAAAATAAATTTGTTGAAAGTTGAGAAATTTATATAGATCAATAACCCTTTATAAGTATAATTAGGTACAATTTATGCATCCAAACAACCTTGAACTGGTTGAATGTACGTATATAAATTTTATTTAGGTAATATACGATGTTGATAATGAAATTTGTTACGGTTCACTGTTTAGTCCAAATCATTTTCCGGTGAAATTATGTTCTATATAATGTCGGACATGAATACGTGACAACTTCTAATAATCTCGGAAAATCAGCATCACGTGGGACATAATTTTACCGGGAAATAAATTTGTGCTAAAAACCAAATTCTAACAAAGTTTCGAAAAATAGATTGTATTAAAAACAAGAAAGTGTAGTTTATGTATTTACTGACAATTAAGCCTTAATCTCATCATTGATTTTCATAACATATTTAAAAAAAAAAAAAGAACATATACTTGCTGCAATCCCTAGAAAGAATGGAAATAGTAGTATTTCTTAAGTTTGAATTCATATTTAACATTTCTGGATTATATTAATTTATTATTTGGCATAATTTTTGGAGTAAAGCAGAAAAAAGGTTCCTTTAACTGTCATTTCCATCTTCATTTAATTTTGAGGTCAAACCCTAAAAACACAAATCTCATTTCCCCCAAATTAACATTCAATCACTCTGCACTTTCGCTCAATTCTACCCCATAAATCTATAGATACATACACCTATACGTACACACACACACACATAGATATACATCACATGCAAACACGTTCAACCATTATTGATTCAGGAATCGTGAAGATCTGTGAGAACTGAATTTCGCGCTAAGTGTGTTCTTCTAATTTTGTTACAGAATTCGATATCGGTAATTTTGTTTTACTGCATTTTGTTGTGTACGGTTATCTCTCAAGTAATGCGAACTTTATTTTTTTATTTTTTATTTTGCTTCAATTCAGTTGAATTTGATGGTTTTGTGTGGTTTGATCTGTAATTAGGCGTGTAATTGAAGTGGTTTTGGGGGATTGAATGTGATCTGGGGAAATTTAAGGGTTTTGGAACGTTGGATCTGATGGTGGTGGGATATAGATGATTTTGAATTGCGGATATGTGAATCTTGGGGTCTGTTATGGTTAAGAATTGAATTTTTTCTTGGTTTGCGAATTGATTTAGGATAGTGCTGTTAGATTGAGGTGGATTTGGTGATCTAATTGTAGTGATGTGATAAATGCCTCTCAAATGTTGGAATTTTTAAAATTCTTTGCCATTTTTAATTCCAATAAAGTGGTAAAATGGTACAGTATGAAATTAAGAAATGTGTTGTATATAATCGTGGCTATTTTTTTGTTTGTTGATGTCAATTTTATTGTAGAAAGTTTGTGTTCAGAAAGCTAAGCTATCTTTGATTTCTCTATGCTAGAACTGTTTGACGTGTTAATAGTTTTATAAAAGGGTAATTATATCAATGGAATGTTTACTAATTGGCTTAAATCTTCTGGTCCGAAACGTTGCTTGTGCAGGATATATAGCGGAATCTTGGATTTGATGTGGTGGATTCAGTGCTACTTTATGGTCCTATCAGGGTAAATATTAACCCCTTGCAACACGAGTAAGGGAAAAGAAACAAGATGCCATCAACAAGCAAAGCTGATAAGAAGGCTGCAGTCGATGCGGCTGCATGGACGTTCAATGTAGTCACTTCAGTTGGCATCATTATTGTCAACAAGGCATTAATGGCTACTTATGGCTTCAGCTTTGGTAATATTTGTCGTCATTTAGCAATTATTTATAATTTTTATTATTTGGACTTACACATGCATGCTCATCATCATTATTTCTTGAGACATGCATCTAATATATATTATGTTGAAGATTTTGTTTAAGAAGAATCATTCTTGCTAGTTAAATTTGTCAGTGAACCTTTGCTCCGGAGCTACTCTTGTATCTAGCTTAGAAGTTATAGACACTGTTTACACTTTGATAATTACAAAAGAAGCGCTTACACTCTTTATGAAGAGCCAAATGATATAGCTTGTCTTTTTAAAAGCAATTGAAAATAAGGAGATAGCTGGACTAAAACATGATGAAATCCTTTTTCGATTTTAGTGGTGGATTTGGCAAGTGTAGCTTTCAGTTTTTATTTGTTGGTGCTTTCAATTGTAATGCAGGTTACTTTAAGGTTTTAACTAGTTCTATTTTTGCAGCTACAACCTTAACTGGTTTACATTTTGCTACCACAACCTTGATGACGGTTGTTCTAAGGTGGTTGGGTTACATTCAACCTTCTCATCTACCATACTCGGAGCTTCTTAAATTTATCTTTTTTGCAAATTTCTCCATTGTTGGGATGAATGTCAGCTTAATGTGGAATTCAGTAGGATTTTACCAGGTAATTTAACGAAATTCCTCCATGGGTGTGGATATTTGTCCAAAAGATTTATGAATACACCCGGACCATTTTTTAGCTGAAATAATTTGAATATAAATGACTAAATTACCCTAAATTCATCTCCTAAAGTAATCCCACACCCGGCCACAATTTGCTCTTGTTTCTGGTGTCGGTTGGGTGATCATGGTATATTTGTTTTTGTCTCATCGCGAGGACTGTTTTGATGTAGCTGTTGGGTTGTTTGGATCAAGGGTGAAGGGACAAGGTGGCTAGCAGAGTGGCAGTGATGATGGAGGGGATGTGGAGATGAGAAGGGAGAGGAGATGAATTTGGGGTACTTTAATCATTTCCATTAACATTATTTTTGAGTGAATAGTAGTTCAGGCGTATTTGTAACTCTGGGTGTGAATATCTGCACCCTTCATCCTTACTGAATGCAGAATGAAAAGAAAGAGGGGGAACATATTAAGCAACTTCAGTTACTAAATAACTGATGGTGACCTTAACCTTATGCCTTGCATACTTTCAGATTGCAAAACTGACGATGATTCCCGTCTCCTGCTTGTTGGAAGTTGTATTTGACAAGATCCGATATTCGAGAGATACAAAGCTTAGCATCTTAATTGTTCTCCTTGGCGTTGCTGTATGCACTGTTACTGATGTGAGTGTTAATGCTAAAGGGTTCGCTGCTGCATTTATTGCAGTGTGGAGTACAGCACTACAACAGTATGTAAGTCCCACTCTATTGACTATTGTAATACAATACTTCTTTGTAAGCATTATATCAAAGAAAAATAATTGGATGCATGGATTTGAGCAAGAAAGTTGCTAACTGCAGATACTTGGTTTGTAAAATTGCCATTCTATGCTCGGAGTGTCTCTCTAGTTGTGCCAATGCCCATTAACTATTTTCTACTCTTTCTGTATGCATTATTGAAGACAAATATTTGACTGAGGATTTACATTTGCATTTGCAGTATGTTCATTATCTCCAACGGAAGTACTCTCTTACCTCATTTAATCTACTGGGGCACACGGCACCAGCCCAGGCTGGTACACTATTGTTGTTAGGCCCATTACTGGACTATTGGTTGACTAACAAGAGAATCGACGATTTTCAGTTTCATTTACCATCTTTGGTAAGTAATCCCATATCCATGCTCATTTGTGTGTTTTAATTGCTGTCAGTTTTCTCTGATCATGATTTGATAAAGTATTTAATACCCCATTTTTCTTATGCATCCATCTGTACTTTTCTCTCGGTTTGCATATCATGATATGTTGTAGGTTTTCTGGCTCAAGAGATGATACTAAAAACAAAAGGAACTTTTGAACCATTTTAGGTATTGATTATGCATGTTGTGCGCGTGACAATAAATTTGCCATTTCGATGAGAATTAAAGGAATTTAATATTTTCTGTGTAAGAAATGGTGAAAATAGTTTTGGTGCTCCAAGTGAAATTTGCCAAACCTGATAAACATGCTAAACCAATTGCTCTGCTGATTATTACGTCCTGTTACACAAAAGTGAAGAGTTTGAAAAAAAATCACAAATCTGGTATCAGGGAACCATTAATATTAGGATCTTTTACGGGGAATAAAAGGAAATCGTTCCATTTCTATGAGGCATACCATCTGTAAAATACTACTTTACAGGATTTCGTATTTGTTGACTAGGTATGAACTTGGCACCTAACCAGTAGTTTGAATTGATTGTTCTGTATAGAGAATTCTTCTCTAGTGGGATTTATTCAGTTGGAGATTGACAATCAGCTACTATGTTTTAACATTTCTCCATCATCAATTGATGTATCATCTCATAGGTTTTTATTATAAATTCATGTTCTTGTAATTTATCAATACTACAATGCAAATACAAAGCACCAGCAACCGGCCTTAAAAATTTATTTCGTATCTGAATCTCTTTGCCTTGCGACTGCGAACATTTCCAAACCATGTACAATAACGTTATTTTGTCCCTTCAGGTGTTCTTGATCCTGTCATGTAGTATTGCAGTAGGAACGAATCTCAGTCAGTTCATCTGCATAGGCAGATTCACTGCCGTCTCCTTCCAAGTCCTCGGCCACATGAAAACTATCCTTGTACTGATCCTCGGTTTCTTATTCTTTGGAAAAGAGGGTCTTAACATACAAGTGGTCGTTGGGATGATCATTGCCGTTATAGGGATGATCTGGTATGGCAATGCCTCGTCAAAACCTGGTGGCAAAGAACGACGTAGTCATTCAATGTCCAGAAACAGCCAGCAGAAGCATGGAGGGTCGACAGAATCTTCTGAAGCTGATGATAAGGTATAACACTTTCTACATTCGGAGTTTTAGCACGAAGAAGTTAGCTCATACTGCGATTCTTTAATCGTCTGACTCTAGATACAGTGGGATATTCTTGAATTGGGTGTTAGTAGAGTCTACGCATACTAAAAGCAACTGAGGCTAAACAAGAACAGGAAATTTTGTATTTTCTCATATATATTCTCTTCTTATTTGTGTTAAAATCGCCCTTAATCGGGGTTTTCGCCCCTTGAATCATAATTTATAGTGAATTAACTTTCATAATTTATAGTGTCGTTTATAATTTGTTCATTATTTTTTATGTATAATTAGTATGAGTTTTGCGTTGTAATGTGTAGAACCAAGAGATTTTTTTTTGGGACCCTTTTTCATTGTTGTATTTTAATATTTCATCATTTGTTTGCAGTATATTTGTGGTAAATTATTTTGTTTTGTTTATTAAAATATGAACTACAGCAATTCTGTTCATTTTAACCGTAATCATGATCTTTTACACTAGTAATAAAGGAGAGCAATCGCAGCACAATTTTTTTCCAAAATAATTAATATATATTGGCTATATAATCTTTAACAAGAATGAAAAACGAATTTATGAATTTTAACAAATTATCAAACCTAATAATTTATAGTGCTCACATGCTAAAAAGGGTAATATAGGGTTTGGAAAAGGAAATATAAAGTAAAATATGACTATTTCCATTTTTACGGTTAAATTTCCTTTTTTAACGAGTGTGGTTAGTGACTAAAAAAAATTTTCCTAAATTATTTTTGTAGGTTTAATCAATCTATTCAAATGAAATGCGAAGTTTTAAGTTTTAACATAACTAATATGCTCTCATCAATACGAAGTAGATTCCATCTCAAAGAGAATATTCTTGTGATTTATTTGATTTTATCTTTTGTATTAGTCACTCTATGACTTTTCTCTTCAATACCGAAAGAGCTTTTGATTTTTTTTTTTCTTTTTTAGCGGATTATTGTTGATTTAGTTTAGATATTAAATTCTATATTTGATTAAGCTAAATATACATTTGCAACTTCGTCCTAATTTCATTTAAAAGTTTTTTTTAATATGAGGATTACATGAAAATAAAAACTTATACTGACAAAAACGAAATGCATGTACAACGAACTCGACAGAATGTCATGGGTGAACTTAATTGTGTGTGAGGAGGTTTCACCAACCTAATTTAACTGTAAAAATTTTAGAATTGTTATCGATATTTTAAGGGAATTATGTAAAAGAAAAATTGTCATTCCGAAATCTAGAACCTTCCGAAATCTCAAACTCGAAATTTAAAAAATACATTTTTCCACCAATAATTTTTAAGCGTCCGTCCTGTCGAGTGCTACTAAGGTGGATATGAACTAAAAACCTCAATCCAGATCCCCAAGACAAACACTACTATATCACACTCTAAACTAATTGTTTAATTAGTATAGTTTAGTGCTAAATCACATCATCAAAATAGAATATTATCAACTTTCTAAAATCAAACCGTCCAAATGTTGTCCACTAGCTCACCATTAGCGCAATAAAACCAACGGGCCCCACAACAGCTCTGACAACGACATCGACGGCTTCTATGACGCCACGTGGCTCATCGACGGTCCCTAATTTTCTTGTGTTCTTAAATTATTACGATGTTGTATTGCTCGGTTAATTACTAATTATCAATCGTGATTGACTTGTTTTCGTAATTATTTAATTAAGTAATTTTACATCTCTATCTATCATAGATTAATTTCGACCGTCGATTGACCATTTTGCCCTTGATGAGAAACTACCCTTTTACTTTTATATTTATGTAGTTGACAAAATTTTAATATAGAAAAATGTAGTGACACTTTATTCCAAAAGCCATTATTCATTCTAGATTGTTCCAAAAGTTTGGCATGTTGGCTCCAATGTGTAAAGATGATTCTTTTTCAAGGTTTTTGATGTTAACATTTCTTGTGAAGTTCATAGTAGTTATTTGGTGGAAAGATAAATTTGTAAATCGAGATCTCTTGTATAGTTGTACGTCGTTTAAAATACCAAATTATTATCGTATCAAATGATTTGGTACCGATAATGTAACTAGATTTTAAAGAGTGTATTTTTTTGTTGCAATGGTAATTTTCTTTTTCATTTATTTGTATATTAAATAAATGTTTGCCTAAATAAATGGACGTACACGTGTGTTAAGTAGGGTATATAGTAACATCCATTATTTCTACAAAAAAAAAAAAAAAACATCCAATGATATTAGGGCGGTGATCAAATACAAATAGTTTAAATAAACTTCCAAAAATTATACCGACAAAGATCTCTTATGGCCTAGTGGTAAAAAGTGAGCGTTTGGAATTGAGAGGTCTCAGGTTCGAACCTCATAAAACGCCTCTATAGGACGAGCTTGTCACACTTGTACTTGGAAAGTGTGGTTTACCTGCCCTGTGTGGTTTGCAGGCTACTGTATAAGGGACGGGGGTTTCCCAGTGCGCACCGAAGGTAGCGGCTGCGGGTTCCCACGACATCAAAAAAAAAAAAAAAAATAGATTTGACTTGGAATAGAATTATAAGATTAATATAATACCAACTCCAAGAAATAAAGATCTAATGGTAATAAACATGTAGAAAGCGTAACATTTTTTGCATGATGTGACAAGAAAAAAAAAAGAAAAATATGAAAAATAATGCCAAAAAACTCATCCATATATATAATACACGTATTTTGACAATATTATTTTATATAGTAAAACCGCAAAAAAAGCGAAAAAAGAGCACAAAAGCGCGTCCATGTTTCTTTTCTTTTCCCTTTTTTAGCTTTGGAACTTATTCCTAGTATATTTTCGGATAAATTCCAAAAGTTTATCAAAATTTTTAATATATATGAATGAGATATATAATGGTAACGTATGACAAAAATTGTTCAACTTTGAAGGTATGAGGCTAAGATTGGACCATATTGTTGTCTTTTCTGTTTTCAATATTATCAATTTTTCCCACTAAAAATTTGTTGGAATTTTGGTTCTTTATAGCATTAAATCCGTGAGAAGTATGTGGAAACTAATGGTAGAAACGAAATCTACGTTTCGAGCACTATGCTTTAATGTATTTATTTGTTCAATTCCATTAAGGAATGAATGAGCAATTAATACATAAACATGGCTACTTGGAACTAGAAATTGTGTGTATTCTACCTTATTTGTCCCACATCGAAAATTCAAGGATGTTTTGTGCTATATATAAGGAGCAACACTATAAGGGAGTATATCCAAGTGTGCTACCTATGGTGCACCTTAGTGGCTCAAGTATTGGCACCTTTTGTGCTTAACCATGATTCCTACGTCCGAGTCCGACGGCGACGTGCACGTCGCAATGGGCGCTTTGAGGCGCACTTTGCACTTCGCGATCGGAGCAATTGAGGAGCCAAAGTTATTTTGGCATTTCCTCATCTGCCACGTGGCGGCACCAGGACAGCCACCCTTTTGCGAGTGACACGTGTCAGGCGTCTGGTTGAATGGCGCCGATAACCACCTCGTACGCAACCGTTCGGAACGGGCACCTTCCGCCTATAAATACCCACCGAATTCGACGATTTAAACATATTTCGAACTCACAATAACGAGTTTGCATACATACATCTCATATATATAGTCGAGTCTAGGAAGTACTCGTCCCGAGTATCAAGTTGTTCGCCAGAACTACGATACGTCGTGCAACGTCTCAAAGTTCACCCGAACCGTTGTATCTTGGTGGCAATTGCCGCAGACCGCATGCACGAGAGCGGGGCAATCTTGTCTTACGGAGATAGAGTCTAACTCTAACCTCGGTTCCTTTCTTTCCTGTCTTTCTTTTCCGTACACACATCACACACGCTCCTATATTTTCCAACAAATTTAAAGTCAAAAACATGACATGTAAATCCTATCTTAATTTCAATTTTTCTCAATGTTCTAGTTGGGAAGTTAGGTGGCAAAGAAAAAGAATTCAAAACATAAAATTATGATAAAAATTATTGGAATCACTGATTTCAGACGAAAAACTTATATTTTCATGTGTGTTATATATTATTATTGAAATTTAGTAGATATTCGATAGTATTTTCATGGAACAATCTGACAATGATTGATGAATAAAAAAGGATCGAAACACGTTGATTTTCAGTGTTGGGTTGATAAGTTTATCCTTTTATATTCTAAATTGATAGGTTTCTTTTAAAACCTAGACTAACTAATTAAACAAGGAATCATATTAGAGTCTCTACCAATTAGTAATACTGTCATTTTTATCTTAATATGCCTTTGTAAATATGGAGTCACGTGTCACACTTTCCGACAAGATAAATCATACTACTCGATCGATACATTGATCTTATTAATACAAAATTTTAATAATTACTACTCCCCCGACCCTGATATATCTTCTTAAGAGGGAGTGACACGAGAATTAAGAAAAAATATTAATGAGTTGGTTGTGAGTGGATAAAAGGTGGTTAAACTTGTATTGAGTGGAGAAAGAGTTTCATATTGAAAGAGTGATATAATAACTAATTGAGATTGTGGTGAATGATATATTAATTAATTGAGACCGGACATAATGAGTATAAGGCCCTCAAAAAATCTCTTTTCGTCCTATGAACTTGAAGGTGTATGAAGTTTCATATTGGATTTTTTAAGCCGAAAGTCCTCGATCAAATAACTCTTACTTTCAAGCTCATCTACTATTAACAAGGATAAACCTAAAAGCCATAGTGGTGGGCCATATGTGGTATTTTAGGTAAATAAGTTGATAAAGTAAGGGTAGAGAGTAATAATTTGTTGTGGTATGATGTCCAAAAATAATTTAGGAAGATATATGGGAGACACCCTAAAAAGGAAAGATAGGTAGATATATCAGGGACGGAGGGAGTATAATTTACAGTCACTTATGAATTTGAATATGAATTAACTACTCATGGCTGGCCTTTGGTTTGTTTGATTATGAATGATTAATAAATTATCCCATCTAATCACATGTTTTGTTAGAAGGATGAAACTCGTGATATATAATTTGGCTCGTGCTCCAATGACTCAAGTGAGTGATAACTTATAATCCCAAATTTGAGTTGATTATTAGTCACCATCTAATCTATGATGTAAATAAAATTCTAAAAATAATCTCACATAAACACACACGCTGCAAACCCACAGGGACACACACACTCACATAGTTCTTCAATTATCCTACACTACAATCAAACAATCCAAACATAAGACTAATAATCTAAATAATCACATCCTATATTATCATATCAAACATTATTTATCTCATTCATCAAATCAAACGCTTCTATTGTAGACTTTGACTAGTCACATACACCCATCGGCTAAATCTCGATGACTTTGACTAGTCACAAACACCAATCAGTTGAATCAACATTTTGATGCGGGCTTAATTTCAACAATTTTGAAAGTTCATCAACAAACTTAAAAGTTGATACCATAAATCAGAAAACGTGAAAATGGATCACGAACTATAATTTCGACGACAAATGTATGTGATTTGTGATTACAAATGGTATGCTTAAATAATACTCACAATACTCACTCCGTCCACGAAAAAGAGTTATACTGACCCATTTTTTTTCATGAAAAATAGTTCTACTTCACCTTTTCCAATCACATCAAGTGGAACCATACGTCATTTACAACAACTTCCACTCTCATTTACATTTTCCACTCATAATAAGTGAGACTCTTATTCCACTCATAACAAGTGGGATACTTATTCACTCACAATCATTCTAGTTCTAATTCACGTTTACTACTCTTAACAAGTGGAATCCTTATTTCACTCAAAATAACTTTACTAGCTTTTTTAAAATACATGTCCACCTTCAAATGAGACTCTTTTTCATAGACGGATGGAGTAGGTCATTCATGGATGTAATCATGAGAGAGAATCAAGAGAGTGAAGCCATGCATGTATGATGCATGCAAAAGCATCACATAATTCATGTGAACATACCCATGATAGTGGGTCCCTCAAGTGGCAATGGACAAGTTGAGGGCAAAATCAAATCACAAGTGGTGGAGAGATATATAACTAGAATTTGGTTGAGCCACGTCTGTCTAATTAAGCTCTTATTATTTTGTGTTAGTATTATTATATAAGAAAATTTAATACGCTAAATAAGAAAGATTCGTTATATCTAATGCTTATTTCCTATTGGATGAAAAGTGGCGAAATATCTCGGGCAGATATTTAGCTGCCCGTTCATTCCTAGCCATTGAATTCCATTTGCTTATTAGGCTTTTTGCCTCGGGCAGCTCCTGCCCGTTTTAACTGATGCCTAGACACGGACACCCACTTGGACAAACTATTCGGCCATGAAATCGATAATTACAATTTCATGCCTTCGATTATTGATTATTTAAGAAAAATGCTTAGGTTATTATAAAGTTGAGGTGTTGATCGGATGTCGGTGTTGTATTCAACTTCATTTTTTGAAAAACTATTTCACTAGGAAATCGATAATTACAATTTTCATACCTTCGGTTACTGATTATTTGACAAAAAAGTTTTGAACGATCGATGATAGTTGAGGTGGTCATAAAATGTTAGCGTTGTATTTAACTTAACCTTTTGAAAATGATGTGAATTCAAATGATACTGAAGTTGTTTATATGCCCATGTCCAGTTGTATGCGAGAATGTTTTTCCTTTTGGCATCAAAACGATGTAGTACTGATCTATGTCATTATTTAAATCATATTAAGTCAAAATTTGATGTCCACCACGTCTGATGATCCACCTCAACTTTCCACGCCAAAAATTATTTGGGACATTTTGCTAAATTGCTGATGATTTGGGTATTTATTATAATTATATATCTATAGTTTGGGATATTTTTGTTAGATAGACAATAGTTTGGATATTGAACACATAAACCTAGCTATCTTTGGGTATGAAAAGTTAGCACATCGAGCACACACCACACGCTTGACACAAGACGAGCTTAGTTCAATCATGCACAACTTCAATATATATTTTAAATTCCTTTTGGACTACTCGTGTAGAGGCAGCCGCCCATCCTTTTGGACAGTTCCTCCATGCCCAGTGCATTTAATCCAGACTCCTGAGCATCCCCAGAAATCCATGCCGCACCTCGTGCATTTGGAGCAGGCGAACGGTGTCGGTAGCATTTGACTTTCTTAAGTATCTCTCGCTGAAGAGATCAATCATTGCTCAACAAAATTTTTTGAGGTAAACACGGCTCGTGCTATCTCCGATCTTCAGGTACTCGCCGAACACATCCGCAGTGTTCGGCTAGTTGTCGTACCACCATCGTGCATTTTGCACCGACGTCAACCCCCATCGTCCTAGTGCATCTCGTCGATGGGTGAAGAAGTGGACGTTGTCCTCCAACGTCTTGCAGATGCGCAAAAACAGATGCTTATGCATCCGAAAATGGCGTCGGAAAAAGTGCTCGCCGTAGGTGGGGTTGTCGGTGAAGTAGTCAGCGTGTAGGAGCGAACACGCCGCTTCACGGTCGAGGTCGGCGAACAACCTCGCCCTCTTCTTCTTCTTCTTTTTCTTCTTCTTCTGCGCCGCTATGTGTGCACGGAGGGCTCGTTTCACGTTCGCCATCATCTCCAGGACCTCGTTGTCGATTCCGTGCTCTTCATATTCTACCGACGAAATTGAAGTGCTCGATGAAGACATCTTTTTAGATACGAATTTGAGAGAGGAAATGAGCTTGAATTTTTTGTGGGATGAATGAGGGATGAGCGGTTGAATTTATATGTAAAAAAAGAATAAAAAAAAGTGAAATCGGCTTGTTATCGTTCGCCAACGTTTGAATTTTTTAATTTTCACCCGTTAGGCGCGTGTAAAACACGTACCTTCAAATTTTTTTTTTCCTGGTGGGCGCGTGCGCTTCACGCGCTGGATCGAGCCTATCTCGCCACATCGAGCTGGTCTCGAGCCTGCCCACCCTGCAATGCAGCGGTCTCCAGCCGTACCCGTCTCGAGCCCCCTTCGAGATACGAGTTGGAGACCGCATTGCAGACAATCTTATGCACTACACACGCTACAGTCGATGTGGGAAGATTAGTTTAATTTTAATTGCACATGTTCTTACTTAAAATTGTGTTACCCTATATAAATGACAATAAATAATAAATAGTAGTACCACATTCTAGTGGTCTTAGGCTGACTACAACGCCGGTCTCGAAGCTGGCTCGAGACGACAGCCAGAATAAGATAGCAGCGTTGCAGGTGGAGGCGGCTCGAGAACGGCTCGAACTCGCAAGCCGATTTTAATTTTTTTTTTTAAATATCCGTTGCGGCACCAACGGCTAAAATGCCGATTTTTATTTATTTTTATTCAAATTTTACACTATAAATATACTTCTTTGTTCCCTCATTTCATCCCACAACCAATTCATTTCTTACATTTTCTCTCAAATTCATACTAGAAAAATGTCTTCATCATCGGCGGCTTCAATTTCCTCAGTCGAATATGAATCTCACGGCACTACTGACGAGGTTTTCGAGGTGATCACGAACGTGCAACGAGCCGCACGTGCACAAATAGACGAGCAGAAGAAGAAGAAGAAGAAGAAGAAGAAGAAGAAGAGGTTGATATCGTTCGTCTACCGCGACCGTGAAGCGGCATGTGAGCTCTTACACGCTGATTACTTCACCGACAATCCCACTTACGGCGAGCAATTTTCCGACGCCGTTTCCGGATGCATAAGCATGTTTTTTTGCGCATCTGCAAGACGTTGGAGGACAACGTCCGCTTCTTCAAGCATCGAAAAGATGCACTTGGAAGATGGGGGTTGACGTCGGTGCAAATATGCATGATGGTGGTGCAACAACAGGCCACCGGTGGTACTAGTGATGTCTTCGACAAGAACCTGAATATTGGAGATAGCACGAGCCATGTTTGCCTCAGAAAATTTTGCAGAGCTGACATTGAGCATTTTGGCGAAAGATATTTGAGGAAGCCAAACGCTACCGATACCGCTAGCATGCTGCAGATGCACGAGCAGCGGCACGGGTTTCTGGGAATGTTTGGAAACCTAGATTGTATGTACTGGGCATGGAGGAACCGCCCAAAAGGGTAGGCGGTTTCCTACACGTGCGGCGATCAGGGCGAGCCAACCTTAATTTTGGAGGCGGTGGCGTCGCAGGATTTGTGAATCTGGCGTGCTTTTTTTGGGTGTGCCGGCTCCAACAACGATATCAACGTCCTCAACCAGTCGTCGTTGTTCGACGACGTGCTTGAGGATAAGGCTCCGTAGTGCAATTTCACCGTCATAGATCGGCAGTACGACAGTCGACAAGGGGTACTATTTGACCGACGGGATTTACCTTTGTTGGCCAACACTGATCAAGGCTCCTAAGCTTGAAACTGATCCCGAATACGTCGAGTTTCAAGAAGATGCAGGAAGTGGCGAGAAAGGACATCTCAGGGGCTTTTGGAGTTCTCCAAGCCCGATGGAGAATAATTCGATACCCGCCTCGGTGTTGGTATACGAGGCATCTCCGAGATATCATGTTCACGTGCATTATTTTGCACAACATGATAATCGAAGACGAGCGAGAGGACGCGGAGAATTGGAGAGACGACGCCGATTCTCCATCCATTAGCGGTGTATCCCAGAGGCCCACTCCGCTTGCCTTTCGAGATTATCTAAAATAGGAAGCCGACTTGAGAGATCAACGAAAGCACCATGGGCTTACCAATGATCTCATCGAGCACCTTTGACGCCAATTTGGACCTTTACAAGAGTAGTCATTTTTTTTATCAATTAATGTAATATTTTATTTTATTTTAATTAATGTAACTTTTATTTCAATTAATATATTGTCTTATTTTATTTTAATTAATGTAACGTTTTATTTGTTTTTTATTAATGTAAATTTTTGAATTTATTTAATAAAAAATTATAATTATTTAATATTAAAGTTACAGACAACTTAAAGATAATTGGAATACAGGAGAATGTATCTAAACTGTCTCTAATGTTGAAAGTGGAGTTAAAGACTAAGTGTCTCCAAGAATTGCATATAGTATTATGTGTTTGACATTTTCCACTTAATGCTTCGACTACTTTAATTGCCTTTTCAATTTTCGAAATGCGTTCATCTTTTTCAACCTTTTTCCTCTTCTATTGAAACATGAAACATTACATTAGTGGGTTTTTAGTCAACGGAAGAACACTAAAAGAGGATCATGAGCATAAGAATTTACAAATTATAGTAGTATATATATACTCTATTCGTCTCATTCAATAAGTCTCATTTAGAATGGACACAGAGATTAAGAAAAAAAAGAAGTAGTATTTTATTATTGATGTTAAAGTGAATTGAGTGGAAAATCACTGTACAATAAAATTATAATACTATTTACGTTTGAGTGTGACATAAAGTGAGTTTTATAGTGTATTAATCTTTGTCAAATAAAGAAATGAAACTTAATGAATGAGACACTCGAAATGACAAAATGAGACTTATTGTACGGAACGAAGAGAGTTTATTTTCAACTTTTATCAAAACATGTTCACTCCCAATGTAATTTAGACTATAAGGCAGATTCTATATTATATTTTAGATGCTAATTTTAGACAATAAGTAATTTTTAATATAATGATGATGAATATAGTAGCTAGTATATCCTACCCATTATTATCCCTAATTAGGACCATCTAACTTGCTCAAATAGATTCCTTCAATATAATTAAAAGGTATACCACATTTGGACATATCCATTTTAAACCCATTTTTCAAGGAATTTTAAATCCATATCGCTTCCATTGATTATATTAAATTACAATACAACATTTAGAAATGAATACTCTATTTAGAAATAAATTCTCATTTTGTCATATATTTTTTATGGTTTCAATTTGGAATCAGTTATAAATAGAAATAAACTGTCATTTCATATTTTTTTCGGTCCCATATTAAGAAAATACACTTCCATTTAAGAATAAATCACGCTAAATAATATATATATCATTACAATAGATTTAGGTTGATTTAAAAATAATTTTCTAAAGTTGTTCGTGACAATGACTTCATATTTTTTGTTCTAACCATATTCTTTAACTTGTGTGTCTTTAATACCTCGTCCATATGACCACCTTCTTGTTGAACACAAAATATTTTCAACTTGTCGAGCAAGTTAAATGTATACTTTTAAGTCATGGACTCTACATTTTTTAGGTGAAATAAATCAATATATATATTTGCACATAATACTATACAATACATGCATTTAGTAATTATAATATTTAATTATTTTTCATGTACATTAGAATTAGAAAAAATATTATAAAATTCTTCTTCGAACTCTATTTAGAAATAACTTCCCATTTTGTCATATTTTTCTACAGTCCCAAAAGTATTCCTTAATAGAGGTTTTACTGTAATTAGGTCGAGTCAGTTGCACGTAGATTTGCTCTGATTTATATCTTTTGTACTATGATTTATGGGTCATTAGACTGTCTGCAGTGGCTGTCTCCATAGGTGTCTCGAGACACCCAATCCACAGAGACAGCCGAGTGCAACATCCACTGTCTCAACGAAACAGTCTCGAGACAGTGATATATTGACAAAATTAATATTCAAAATTAATAAATTAATTAGATGGAGACACCTCATAGAGATAGTTTCACTGAAGCCGACTGTCTCTATCTTCATTACACCGTATAAAGACACTTCATAGAGACATTACTACTGCAGATAGTCTTATTTGTACTGCACTATGCGAATAATGTTTGTGATTTTTTTCCGTGTAAATTTCAACCTCGAGTGCTTGTGACTCACCACTTCAAAATAAAGTAAAATAAGTCAATTAATGTGCTTTGAATTTATTTATTATTATGTTATTTGGAAAAAAGAAGACATTAACAGACAAGATGGCAACATGATTAATTTTTTCAATTTTCCCAAGGCATTTTGACACGATTGTTTATCAAACTATTTTAGCTAAAAATATCTAGGCATAAACCGATTATATATTCGACCTAACTTTAAAAGTTAATATTTAAAACTTTAATGGAGCCTACAGTTTGTCACCATTACCCCCTTACTAATTAATTTTATTTATTTTTTGAAACTCATTTACTTTTTTAGGAAGGAGAAGGCAGTCTCTTTTTTTAAAGTGAAAAAACTTTACAACTGTAGAAATGCAGTCTGTCAACTATTATATTAATTGATTATTTACATTTTATTGAAATTGCGTGTATCGACGTGTCTATTCGTTTTTTTTTTTTTGGTTATTTTAATTTTTTTAGAAGCAAAACAGTTTGTTTGAGGTAAATTCGAGTACATAAACATAATTTGCAATATGTTGAGGTTGTAAATTTATTTTAGAATAACTTATATGTAAGAGGCAAATGGTAGTATGTCATTACCCTACATGATAATAATAAATTTTGTCCAAAGTTCACTTTTGACAAAAATAGGATAAAATTGTATCCAATTTGACTCAAATACCCTTATAGGGTATTGGGGTGTGTATGGTTAAAATTGTACCCTCTCATTCTCTCTCCCTGTTTTCTCTCTCTTCCATTTCTCCTCCTCCGCGTCTCCATCTCTGTCCACCGCCAACCACCTCTCCTCCTCCGCGTCTCCATCTCTCTCCACCGCCAACCATCTCTCTCCACTGCCAACCACCTCTCCTCCTCCGCGTCTCCATCTCTCTCCACCGCCAACCACCTCTCCTCCTCCGCGTCTCCATCTCTCTCCACCGCCAAGCACCTCCTAAAGCCCGACTACACAGATCTCGCCGGAAAGTCATAGATCTAAAATTGGGGTAATAAGTTTATTTGAATTTTTTTTTCAATTAATGATTTTTTAGCCTTGTTTTTACTCATTTATAGGTTTTTCGTTGAGTTTCTGATGATTTCTAGTGTATTGGGGTTGAATTCCGAGCGATTTCGATGTATTTGGGTAGATTTCTAATTTCTGATTTCTGATTTCCGAGCAGAACTGCTGTTGCTAGTTCAGGTTGGTACGTTTTCGTAATTGCGTATTGGTGCGTACCAAGTTTACCTGGTACGCAGTACGTATTTACTAGTACGTACTAAGTGTACTTGGTACGCAGTACGTATTTGTAAATGCGTACTGCGTACCTAATAAACTTGTTACGTTTTTGTAAATACGTACAGAGTTATCAAGTAAAATACAAGTACTATGTTTGATTATCACTTGATTTCTTCGATTTCGCGGGTTTACTATGTTTTGAATGTAGATTGCGTACCCAGTTTGTTGAGTAGAATGGAAATTAGGGTACGATTTGCAAATTTGGGGGGAAATTGTAGTGGTAAACCGGGTACATTTTGTGAAATACGTACCGGTAATTCCAGATCTGTAATTTCTGAAATTGTGGATAGCTTCTTGTTGAATTTCTGAATTTGTTTATGCATGATGTATTTTCCATTCGGTTCATTTGAATATGGCATTGTATGCTTAAAATTGGTAAGATTTTTGCAAATACATACCAAGAAAACTAGTGTGTTTCTAGTACACTCGGTACGCATTGTGAAAAACGCACCGAGTGTACCAGTATTTCATTGAAATGTAGGTACGTATTTACAAAAGCGTACCTACTTTACTGGTACACTTGGTACGCATTGTGAAAAACGTACCGAGTGTACCAGTATTTCATTGAATTGTAGGTACGTATTTACAAAAGCGTACCTACTTTACTGGTACACTTGGTACGCATTGTGAAAAACGTACCGAGTGTACCAGTACTTCATTATTTTCAAGTACGTATTTGCAAAAGCGTACCTAGTTTACTGGTACACTTGGTACGCATTGTAAAAAACGTACCGAGTATACCGAGGAATTTTAGTACGTATTTGTAAAAGTTTACCGCTTTTACCAAGCATATTATGACTAAACAGTGAATATGTATTTGTTATTGAATTATTTTCTATCTTATTGCAGCACAAATGGACATACAAGCGGCTGGAGCTTGCCACCTTGAAAAACAAGGTCATGGCTCATGGTTATGAGTCACTTATTTTAGACATTCGAGCATGCCTCGTTGCAAGTGGCAACTCAACCTTGGAGAAGCTAAAGCAGTCCTGCCCATTTATGACCATAGCACGGAGGATGTGACACCGGAAGTCATAGATTTCAATGGAGTCAAGAATGAACAGTGAATTGGTGTTAATATTTTGTCCATGATGGATAGTATTTTCTGAATTCATAAACATTAGTATATTTTGAATGTGTATTTTGGATAACTATTAGCATATGCTACTGATGCTATGTATATTTTTGATCTTTATTGGTATTATGCATAAGATAACTATGTACTTGCATTATGGTACGAACGGTACACAAATGTAATTTCGTTACAGTTTTTTTAGTACGCAAGGTAAGCAATTAAACAAAACGTTCCAAGATTAACTTGAACACTTGGTACGCAATGTGTAATGCGTACCAGCGTATCAATTTCTGATAAGCAAACTTGATATGCAATTGTAAATGCGTACCAGGTGTACCACATCCGAACTTGGTATGACGGTACGTTTTTAGTCAAGTTCGTAACAGTTTTTCTAGTACGCAAGGTAAGCAATTAAACAAGACGTACCAATATTTACAATAATATTTGACACAATATTAATAAAAACGTCAAAAATTTCAAACAAAAACCATGACAAACAGTACAAATCTAATATAATTCAATAAATCTCCAATTATCAATCAAATCCTCTTTGTACGCGGTCGTCTAGCTTGCTTAGGCTCCTTAGGTGTAAGAACAATCCTTGAAGTAACATGTGGCGGCATACTCCACGAATTTTTATCCGGAATAGGCATCACATCTTCATCATAAATCTCACGCCACGTCGCAGTAGAATAATATTCATGAACATATAACAGTGGGGATTCCTTCTTAAACCTAAAAACGTGTAAAAAATTAAAACTTCGTCAAAGGAAAACATGGTACGCATTAGGTAATGCGTACCAGCGTACCAAGTTTGCTCATCCGATCTTGGTACGCCGGTACGTTTTTCTCAAAAGCGTACCGGCGTACCAAGTTCTGATGAGCAAACTTGGTACGTAATTGTAATTACGTACCAAGTGTACCACATCAGAACTTCCTAACCAGGTACGCATTGATCAAAGCGTACATGCGTACCAAGTTACATGAGGTACACTTGGTACGCATTTACAAATTAAGGTACGCAGTACGTATTCAATACGTACTGCGTACCAGGTAAACTTGGTACGCACCCGTACGCAATTCAGAGAAAACGTACCAACCTGAACCAGAAAATACGGTCGCCGGAAATTTACCTCCATAGTTTTGACGCCACAACCAAATTTCGCCGGAAAATTACAATTGATACACCATAACACTTTCTAAACAAAAATTAAAGCAACAACCACAGCAAAATCGCAACCAAAATTGCTGAATAATAAAAAAAAAAAATACAAAAAATTATCAACACAACACCATAAAATTACTGCAAAAATCACAGCAAAAACACATAAATCTCCGGCGACGACGAAGCTAATCGCCACCACAAAATAAGAAGACACGGCGACGGCGAACAAGGTCCACCGCCGCGGAACAAAACATCGATGATACAGAGCGGTTAATCAACGACGGCATCTCAGCGGCAACGGCGACGTCGATGGCGATGGCGACGACGGAGAGGGAACAACAATGGAGAAATCACTAGATAAATTAAGCTTGAAGAAGAAGAAACTGAAAAAAAAACGAGAGGGAAGACATACGTGAGGTGAGGGAAAGAGAGGAAGAAAGAGAAAAAAGATAGATAAAAATAAAGTTAAAAAGTAGGAGAGAGAGTGTAGTAGGATGGAATAAGGTATAAAATATAAGGGTATAAATGTCTAAAAAGTAAACATATGACAAAATTTGATAAAATTTGAACTAGTAACCCTTTTTGATATTACATTTCAACTAATGACATATGAGTGTATTTCCTCTATGAATATTTTATATTGCACTAATAATTAAATTATCATTAAAAACCTCCACTAATTAATAAGATATTGTTAAAAATGTTTCTACTACAGGTAATATATTTGTATTTAAACAAAATATCTAACATATTAAAAAAGTAACTTTTACGTTAGTTTTCTCAAATGAAGTATATAAATTTATAAAAATATAGTAGTATATACTCTACTGAGTCAACTAGTAGAGAGGCCACTTTATAGTTAAGGGGTATAATTTTGTACTCCAACTTAATTTTCAATAAAAGAGGCCAAATTTGACATGATGAGACAAAAATACCCTTGAACTTACTTTTAAAATTCTACCTACCGTGATTTCTCATCCGAAAATTTTCGCAGTTGTACGATTTACAGATGCCACAACTTTGATTAAAGTCGTACAGTCGTAGCAACATTTGTTGTTCATATGAATGAGGTAAGATATTCGGAATATCGTACTTTTGTTGCTACGATTTTGTTAAACTCGTACTTGATTGGTAGATATTTTAGAGAATATCGTTGCATATTTGGTACGATTTGACAAATTCGTGCATGAATTTTTGCTTAAAATTGATACGATATTATGATATATTTGTGTTTTTGGAATTTCATGTGTTTACGATGTTACGATATTAGAAATATCGTACTTTTGTGGCAACAATTTTATTAAACTCATACTAAAGGCTAACCAATTTAAAGATATTTTGTAGCTTCTTTGATGAATATCGTTACATATTTGGTACGATTTGATAAATTTGTGCATGTGTTCTTGCTTAAAATTGATACGATATTACGATATATTTATATTTTTGGATTTCATGTGCGTATGATGTTACGATATTTGGAATATCGTACTTCTGTGGTTACGATTTTGTTAAACTTGTACTCGAGGCTGACCTATTCATGCATGTTTTGTAGCTATTTTGGGGAACTCGTACGATTTTGTTAAGAATGCATGTGTGTAATTTGTTACGAGATTTGTAAAATCGTACATGAGGGTGAATGCATGTGGGTATGTTGTTACGATATTCCCAATATCGTACTTGCTATGTGACGATTTTGTCAATCTCGTACATGAATACACATTTGACAGCTTTGTAACTCAATATTTTCAAGTTTGCGTGGACACCTGTTCGACCGGCATTGACTACGTAATTGAGATATGTTTGAGATTTAATGATAGAATGTGTGAAAAGTAGTACTTCTGTAGATACAATATTGTTAATCTCGTACGTGATGGTGAACAATTGATACCACGAAATACGAATTATCTATGAATGCATGTGTAGTTAGGGTGATTGGATATGTGTATGTTGTTACGATATTCGCAATATCGTACTTGGTCTGTTACAATATTGTTAATCTTGTATGTGAGGGTGACCAATTTATAGCACGAAATTCGAATTGTTTGTGATTTTGTGAAAGCATATGTGTAGTTTGTTACGAGATTTGTAAAATCGTATGTGAGGGTGATTGCAAGTGTGTATGTTGTTACGATATTCCCAAGATGTTGTCGTACTTGGTCCGTTATGATGTTGTTAATCTCGTACGTGAGCGTGAGAAATTGATGCCACGACAATACGTATTGTTTGTATTTTTGTGATGGCATGTGTGTATATTGTTACGATATTCCTAAAATCGTACTTGGTTTGTTACGATTTTTCTTAATTCGTACATGAATACATATTTGACACCTTTGTATCTAATTATTTTTAAGGTTGCGTGGACACTTGTCCGACTAGCGTTGACTAAACCACCCCACCACAGAGTCCTATGCTATGGCTACGAGGGTCTAATTGGAGAGATCCACAAAGTGTTCAACTTTTTCGGGCCCGAAGCAAAGACTGCAGTGAAGAGATAAGCTCTAGGATATAGTACAATTTGTGTCAAGGGTTTTCAAGTGATATAGTACAATTTGTGTTTTGCTTATTACAAGGTGTACGCTGTTACGATATTCATAGTATCGTACATGTCTATACGACATTATTAAACTCGTACATGATACTGAACAATAAATCAAGCTAGTTTATCCGAATAGCAACAATTAAAGAACAATGCCTCGTCTGCATGAAATATGATACGATCAGATTTTGAACAAATCTAACGACGTTACGATGTATAATATATCGTACCAACACAAGCTACGATATATCAAAATCGTACAATTTATCGTAGTGATAATGTAACAATAAATGAAAATCGTAGCACTGTATGTCCATATTTCGTGATCGTCAAATACGATATTATGTGTGTCGTACAACATATAATACAATATATCAAATCATACACTCGTATTAGAGATATGTTTGTACAATCTAAAACACCTTATTTGTATGTATGATTGCTACGACTTTGCATCAAATCTAGCAACTTTGTACATTTTTTGTATGATATCATATTATCTCGTATCGAGACCAGTGATAATTATAGCCACTACAAGTTTAAAATCATTTGTTTGTAATCATGTCATATACTTCTTTGCGCTAGGTTACGATTTCAATAAATCGTATCATATAATGAACAACAAAATAACAAAAAATAAGTTATTAAACATGAAAAGTTACATGAAACGAGTCATCTGCATCGCCACATGTCAGACTAAGTGTCTGGTTCTTCCCCAACTAAGCAGCATGATATTTTGTATGTATGATTGCTACGACTTTGCATCAAATTGTAGCAACTTTGTTACATCTTTTGTACGATATCATGTTATCTCGTATCGAGAGCAGTGATAATTATAGCCACATTTCTACAAGTTTAATATCATTTGTTTGTGATTGCATATATAATTGAAATTTGTTTGAGATTAAAGCATAATATCTAACCTTGAAAATAATTAGATACAAAGAAAGTTGTTAAATCTACAATCATGTACGAGTTAAAGCAAAATCGTAACAATTCAAGTACGATTTTAGAAATATCGTAACAACATGCACACATACAATTTGTAATCTCGTGTACGAGATTATAAATGTCGTATCAACCTATGTACATGCATTCACAAAAACTGTGTATTTATAGCCACATTTCTACAAATTTAATATATCGTAGCACACGGTGCTCCAAATATTGCTACGACTTGATAATATTCGTAACAATAATAGTGCCACCTTGTTAAATAATGAATTGTAAAACACATAATCGTAACATGCGATGCAAAAATGTGCTAATCTCGTAAAAGAAAATGGTGTCATCATGTTACGATATATATATCGTATCATACATAATCACTTATGAAATAATTGTAGCCACGTAAAAACGTGCGATGCAAATATATATCGTAACATGCGATGCAAAAACATGTTGGATTTGTTACGATTGCATGTATAATTGAGATTTGAGGATACCATGTGTGAAATATAGTACTTCTGTAGATACAATATTGTTAATCTTGTACGTGGGGGTGAACAATTGATGCCACGAAATACGAATTGTTTGTAATTTGTTACGAGATTTGTTACGAGATTAGGAATCAAGCTTTAGGGTTGACACGAAATAAGAATGCACGTGTGTAGTTTGTTACGAAATTTGTAATATCGTACATGAGGGTGATTGCATGTGGGTATGTTGTTACGATATTCCCAAAACATGCATGAATTGGTCATTCTCGAGTACGAGTATCGTAGCCACAGCAGTACGATATTACGAATATCGTAACATTGTACACATATGCTACGAGTGTACGAGTTCAACAAAAATCATGTTATCTGTATATCTTTCAACTGCCATGAACAACAAATTTCCAGATCTAATCAAAATTTTTCTTCAAACCAAAGAAATTCAATGAAAACAAACTACTATACCTCCATCATCGTTTAAATCGAAGAAAAACTTTCGAGAAAAAGCTTTGGAGAAAAAAAAAAACGAAAAACTCCAAATCGAAACCCACAAGAAAAAAACAGCAACAAAACTTGTGAAGAATTCTCGAAGAAACTGGAAAAAAAAATGATTTGGAGAAAGGAGAAAGATAGAACATGGTTCTGCAAAGACTGAGAATAAAAAAACGAGAGAGAAGAAGAGAGAGAGAGTTGTGGGTTTATGAGAGAGAAAAAGAATAAGAGAGAGAAATAAAACATGAGAGAGAAAGCTTGGATGGAGAAGACAACTTGGACGAGGCGGCGGCAGAGAAGGAGAAGAGCTGGGTGGCGGCGGAGAAGGAGAGTAGTGGAGCGACGCTAGAGATGAGTTGTTGTTATTTTGAGAGAATTCATAAAGAGAGAAAGAGAAGGAGAAAGAGAAATCTGCAGAGAAATGGGAAGAGAAGAAAGAGAAGAGAGAGAAAAAATTAGTGGGTTTATTGAAGTAAGAGTATTTTGGTCTCATCAATTCAAACTTGACCTCTTTTATTGTAATTTAAGTTGGGGTACAACATTATTATTTTTATCTAAAGGGTGGTTATAAACATTAATAAACTCTACTACTATTGCATATGAAATCTTTTTGTTTTAGATTGTGAAACAAACTTCTTGCATGAGATACAATCTGCAGGCTAAGAAGCTGTAAAGATAATTTTACTTCTTTATTCAAATTTCAAAGTATGTCATTTTTTTTAAAGTAATGATATTCGGACATACTGTGGTCAGTTCCTTTCTTTCACGCGTGTGGCTGGCCACAGTGTGTTTGAATATTATTACTCTTTTTTTTTTAATGCGTCTTACACTTTCAATAATTACAAGTTCCCATTTAATAAATTGAACTAATTTTACAAATTTACGACGATTTAACTTTCAACACCCAAACCAAATTTTATGTGAAAATTGTATTGAGTAAAAATCAAATTGCCTTTCTACATATTTTTGATTGACAAACGATTTTTGGTACTATAAAAGTGCCCCTTCTAGCTTCAAAAATAAAATCAATCTTGTTAGATACTAAAGCATCATTATAGAAAGTGTGATAAAATTTTGAAAAACACACATCCTTAAATCAATCTTTAATTTCTTACTATTTCACTAGTCTTAATATAACTAAAACTTATGAAAAATATCAAATACATCACCATAAATCTAAAACACATCGATGTATTTACTACTTGGATTCACCAACTTAACGTGTCAAACATATGACAAAAGTTTTTCTTATTAACATAGAGGTGGCAAAAGACGGGCCGATCCAATCCAATCCAAAATTCTATATGACCGAAATATTAACACCCTGGTCCGAGTCAATCGAGCTTTGAATTATTTTTGGCAAACCAAAATCCATCCGGAAATTCTATTGAACCTAATATCAATACGACCCCAAATCAGGAGACGAGTCAGGGCAGGCAGGTTTAGAGGATAGATCTGGTTTGTAATTCGGTTCAGATTAATAAGGGTAGCTAGGTCCCAAATTGATAGTGTCCAAATTTATAATTATAAAGAAGATGGACTAAAATTTGTCTTTTAATGCTGATTTTGGCTATTTCATATAACTAAAAATGATGACAAATATCAAATACATCACCATAAATTTAAAACACATCAATGTATTTACTACTTAGATTCACCAACTTAACATACCACACATATTATAGAAGTTTTTCTTATTAACGTACAAGTAGCAAAAGACGGGCCAATCCAATCCAGCCCAAAATTCTATCTGGCCGAAAAATTAACACCCCGATCTTAGTCAATCGAGCTTTGAATTATTTTTGACAAATCAAAATCCGTCGGAAAATTTTATCGAACCCAAAATCAATACGACCCAAAATCGGGTGGGATGATCGGGCCGGGCTTATTTTGCCAGCTCTACCATGGTATGAGGGAAGATGACATGCGTGGTGATTCACATCATAACATGGCATGCCACATGGCTTAGCAACGCATGAGGAAAATATCATCGCCACGTATGCGTATGTGAGATTCCAGTTAAAGATCTCATTTTCTCTTCCTTTCTCTCTCTTAACACCTCTCTCTCTTTTCTCTCTCTAATCTCTCTCCACCCAAAATCCTACCCTCGGAAATCTTTTCCTCTTAACTACTCTGGAGCTGGAACTAGGTCTCAGATACAATAATTATTCCCCTTGTTGCGTTGAATCCTGCACATACCTGAACCGAGGTACGATTTTTTTATTTTAATTTTTTGGTTTTGCTTTAATTAAATGTGTGAAAGTATTAGTATTATTTGTTGATTGGAATGGTGAATGATCTGCAATTTATTTTTGACGGATTTAGCTGGAGAACTTGCAGTAGTTTGAGCTTGATGAGAGAATTAAGTCTCGGTTGATTGAGTAAAAATTATGAAATTCTGCTCAAACAGAGTCTGTATTTTTTTGATTGCTTCAAAATTGATCGACTCAGATTTACTTTTGAGAATAGTAACTTATTCTTAGAGGAATAGGAAAAAATAAATTATTTGAGTTGTACTGTGATGTGGAAAATGCAGTGATTTGTGGTGACAGTGTTGAGTTTTGGAGGATTTGGTAAATTATTTTAATCTGCTTAAACCGAGTCTGTGTCTAGTTGCTCGAAATTTGATTAAGTTTGTAAGAAGGAAATTGGAATACGCCTGCGATTTACGTGTGGATCCTTGAAAAAAAATTGAACTTATTTGGGGTTTTAATTCAGATAATATAACAAGAAAGTCATATTTCTTGATATAATATTTTCGAGATAAATAGTGATGGCTTCTTAAATTGTAAATTTATGAGTTGTAGTATTAGTATGATTCATAATTTTACGATATATATTTAGAAATCATTTTCTTTATCCCCACCAAAATCAAAGATTCAAGTATAAGAGAAATGGTATATTGTGCTTAGTTTCTCAAGTTTTGGTGCATGGAAACAACGTTTGTTCTTCTTAAGCTGCCAAAGTTTGATGATTTGGAAAAGATTGTCTTCTTTGACATAGTTCAGATGGTGCTTTCATCTAGCTTAAAGTGTTTGATTTGAATTTCCATGATTTTGCGGTCTTGCAGGGCACTCTATACACTCTCAGATTATTTCGTGTGCAAGCTTGTATGCTGTAAATTTCTTCCAATATTTGACTCTAGACTTGGAGCTCTGTTGCATCCATAGTCAATGTCTGGACGAGCTAATCTTTTTAATTTGGATAAATGAAATGCTGAATTATATTCTATTGATCCTGGATTGGTAGAAGCTTTTATGGAAACCATAGCTTACTTACTGCTTGCACCTGCTTAAATAGATAGGTCTATGGCAACTTCAAATGAAAAGTGGATCGACAGTTTGCAGTTCTCTTCATTATTTTGGCCGCCTCCGCAAGATGTAGAACAACGAAAGGTATGGTTTGAGATTACAATTGTTGCTCCAGATGTTGTTTTCTTAAGAGAATAATTATTTTGAAATAACCTGTCAATTGTTTTCGATAAAAGATGTTTCTTATTAGCTGCAGTCTTTCATTTTTTGTCTCTTGTCTTGTGTTTTAAGTACAGTGCATGGTGCATATGAGCCTATTTTGGTAGCAGTATTTTTACTATTTAAGTTTGTTAAGATATATTTTTACCCTTTGATCTTGTGTACAAGCAATAATTGTTCCCAAAGTTTGTGAATCTTTTCCATTCAGATACTAAGTCTATACAAATTATTCATTTTGTTGTAGGCTCAAACTACTGCATATGTTGAATATTTTGGGCAGTTCACCTCAGAGGAATTTGCCGATGATATAGCTGAGGTATTTTCTTTGCCCTATGACATCTGAATTGTTGTTGTCTTATTATCATCAATCAAAGGTAGGGAACCTAATATTCTTAATTATTTGTTATTATTATCTGAATTTATAATTTTTGTTTTGCAGCTAATTCGTAGCCGGTATCCATCAAAGGAGAACAGACTATTTGACGATGTTCTGGGTACTTATCATATAATGCTTAAATTGTTATACAAAATTCAGGATACTTTGCGATCTACTCTGACTGTATTTTTCCTTCTTTCCAGCAACTTTCGTTCTTCACCATCCAGAGCATGGCCATGCTGTTCTACTTCCCATTATTTCGTGCATTATTGATAGCACACTTGAATATGACAGAAGTGGTCCACCATTTGCTTCTTTCATTTCCCTGTTTTGCCCGAACAGCGAGGTACGAAGATATCACCAATTTACTACCTGTTTTCACTCTGCATTTCTCTTCGATTCATTCAATATTTCAATGCACTAATGTATTTGGTGTGTTTTTTTTCCACTATCAGCTCTCTCATATTTGAACTGCTTTTAAGTACTCAAAAAGACCCATGACTGTGGTTATATAATCTTTAATTGCAGAATGAGTATTCGGAACAGTGGGCCCTTGTATGTGGCGAGATACTAAGAATTTTGACTCACTACAACAGGCCGATTTACAAGTTGGAACGGCAGGAAAATTTACCCGATAGAAGTAGCAGTGGAGATCATGCCTCAACTAGCAAATCAATAGATGGAGGACTTCCTTCGCCTCCCTCACAGTCAGAGAGGAAACCTCTGAGGCCACTGTCTCCCTGGATCACTGATATTTTGCTTGCCACACCACTTGGTATAAGGAGTGATTATTTTCGATGGTGAGTAGTGACACATAATGACTGTTGCATGCCAGAATAAATTACATAAGTATTCGAATTCAAAGTTATGCGGTGCTGTTTGAAGGATCAGGGGGGTGGGGGGTTTCTTACCTCAAAGAAGAGTTTTTGAATTTATTCTCTTTTTGTTCTGATAGTTATATTTTTTGTATCCTATAACTTATGGTCTTGCAGTAGGCAACACCTCGGTGTCCATAGTCTGAGAAATTATGCCTCATCCAAGTTTTATTAGTTTTCGTCCAAGTTAATGTCTCACCTTTTTCATCACATATTGTAGGTGTGGAGGTGTTATGGGAAAATATGCTGCTGGAGAGCTGAAACCGCCATTAACAGGTAATACTCTTTTCACAAAAATCTACAATTAAGATTCTTTTCATTAACTGTGATATCCTTATCCATAAAAAAGAGTTAAGAAATAAGTTACTGTTGTTGCCAGAAATTCTTCTCCCACACATTATAATAGCACTTTCACCATCATGTTGCTATCCAGTGCTTTCCATAAAGCAAACGACTATTAATACTGATCTCTGTTGGCTCTACCTGAAAAACTATTGATGGTAAAACCTTATCAACTAAACAACTATAAGTTGTCATCCTACTGAGAAGTGCACGCACGCCAGAAATAGGGAGAAGTTATTATCTCATCTCATAGGTTTACTAATCCTAATTGAAAAGTTTAGTGGATTTTATCCTCACTAAGTTAAAGATACATCCCTAGCTACAACCCATGTTTCATGTAGATCCAGTTACTGTTAACATCGCGTTTCCCCTAACTATGTATCACTATATCTGTGGGTAATTTCACCATGTGAAATTTTCTACATTTCTTTTCATAGAATTTAGTATCCAACAAAAACAGATGTTAGGTTGGAGGGAGTATTAGTAAGCAATCCTTCATAAAATTGTTTCAACTGCTGATTGAATGGATATCCTCTATAGAAATGTTACTAGGCTTGACAGTAGTTAAGAGTTATAACAAACCCTATACATAGCACCCAATATTTATGAGCCGGATGCCAACTAAATCACTAGCTCTAACTCCTCTAAGTTCTTCACTTATTTGGAAGATGTGAAGAGATATCTTATAGATTATTTGGTGAATCATCAACATCTATGGTTTTAATATAATTTATAGTATAATTAGGTTCAGAATTCCCTTTGTAAATAAGAAAATAAGGTCAATATTTGAATTGCCCTTAACATTTGATTTGGAACTGAAGTTGCCTTTTTTGTTGGTACTATGAAAGTATTTTGCCCCGGATTAATTATTTCACGAAGTGAAACATAATATTGATGCTAGCTGAATAATTTCTGGAGTGACTCATTGGAGTTGAACATGACTGAACGATATGAAACCATAATTGGGGTACCATCACGTTGAAGGCCTAGCTAGGCAGTCGTGTATGAAAATGGTTATAAATGGCTGAAAGAGGGATGAGGAAGATGTCACATGCCTGGTGTTTAATCCTGCAGAAGTTGGGCGAAAATCTGGATTGACTCACCAGCGGGTATAATGTACTGCTTGACAACTTAAATGATCAACTTTCCGAATTTGGGAATGGTTGTCTAATCTGTTATCAAAGTCTATTGCACCTGACATTGACTTATATAGGTCCCTTGTAGTGTAGGCTTGGGCCACAACATGCCTTCTGCCATTAAATTATAAGAGGCCTTGACGAAGATTTTTGATTGCTTGGTTCGACAAGCAGCTTTCCTCCCAGTTCCAGGCTATGGACTGACACTAAAACTAAGGATTTAAAAGGAATAGCTGTTGGGATCTTAAGAACAATTGCATAGTTTCTCTATGTATGGTGTATAAATCCTAAAGTTAAAAGGGCTGTGCAGTATATGAGTGCATTAGAAGTTATTCTACTTGAACCAGTGTTCTCGATTGTTATAAAAACCATGTGCTTGTGGGATAATCATCGATTAAGGTTTAATAAACTGAGGGTATATCCCACGAAATGGGCTTTTTTCGGTTGGTTTAGTGTTACTAAAAGTTTATTTGGTAAATTATGGTAGCCAGTGTCAATATGAAAATGTGGTATAGCAGATTGGATAAGTCTGTTATACATCTATAACAGCCTTATGCTGCAGAGCATCAATGGAAAACTAATGTCCCCTTTTATTCTCATATTTTCCAAAAGATTACTGATTTTCCAAAAGATCACTTGAGCCCTACGCACGTTCTTTTACTGTTATGTGCACTACTATGCTACATTAATTATTTGACCTATTTTGAGGGAATAGTTATTTGTCCTTTAACTTTGTAGCTTGTATTTCTGAGACTTTATAACTGAAGCATGGCTAATTTCCTTACAATACCTAACTGCCACTTATATTATATATAATCTCAGCTGCTTCTCGTGGATCTGGGAAGCATCCCCAGCTTATGCCATCAACTCCGAGGTGGGCAGTTGCTAACGGTGCTGGAGTTATACTTAGTGTATGTGACGAGGAAGTATCTCGTTATGAAACTGCTACCTTGACTGCAGCTGCTGTTCCTGCACTTCTGCTTCCACCTCCAACAACACCTATGGATGAACATCTAGTGGCTGGTCTGCCAGCACTTGAGCCCTACGCACGTCTTTTTCACAGGTTAGTTTTTTGTAATTGTATTTCAGAAGATACAATGATTTTATCATGTTGTTAATTTTCCTTTCTGGTGTCAGATATTATGCAATTGCTAGTCCGAGTGCCACCCAAAGGCTACTTCTTGGACTTCTAGAAGCTCCTCCCTCCTGGGCTCCAGATGCTCTTGATGCTGCTGTACAACTAGTGGAACTTCTTCGAGCTGCAGAAGACTATGCCACAGGCATGAGGGTATATACCACTCGTCTCTTCTCTTTTTCCATCTCAATTCAGTTTTCAAAATCTTAATTGAAAAGTCTAGGAGAAATTAATGAAGTTGCAATCCAATGAATCTAAGAAATAAAGTGAAGACTTCTTTACTAACTTATTTCAAATATGGATATGCTGCCACTTGAGAAACTTTTTATTTTTATGGGAAGACCTGTTTCTGATTTAACCATCCTATTGTGATCAAGCTCCCAAGGAATTGGATGCACTTGCATTTCCTGCGCGCTATAGGGATAGCAATGTCTATGCGAGCTGGAATTGCTGCAGATTCTGCAGCTGCCTTACTTTTTCGAATACTTTCTCAACCAGCTTTACTTTTCCCCCCACTGAGACAAGTTGATGGTATTGAAGTTCAGCACGAGCCTCTAGGTGGTTATATTTCATCTGAAAGAAAGCAGGTACTTCATCTGCTAAAAGCTCAGAAAGCTGCAGTCTCGATATAATTCTGTTTCTCAAATTGTTTGTGCATTTTAACCAGCAGCTGCATATTATTTTCAGCAACGAGAATTGCCTACAGCAGAAGCTACAGTGGAAGCTACTGCCCAAGGGATTGCATCTATGCTCTGTGCACATGGTCCAGAGGTTGAATGGCGGATTTGTACGATATGGGAAGCTGCTTATGGTTTGATACCTTTAAGTTCTTCTGCAGTTGATCTTCCTGAAATCATAGTCGCAACACCGCTGCAACCTCCCATACTATCATGGAACTTGTACATCCCTCTTCTTAAAGTACTTGAATATCTTCCTCGTGGAAGTCCATCTGAAACTTGTCTCATGAAGATATTCGTTGCTACCGTTGAAGCTATTCTACAGAGGACATTTCCACCTGAGTCCTCTAGAGAACAAACTAGGAAAACTAAGTATACTTTTGGGTCTGCATCCAAGAATCTTGCTGTGGCCGAGCTCCGCACAATGGTTCACTCACTATTCTTAGAGTCATGTGCTTCCATAGAGCTTGCTTCCCGCCTTCTTTTTGTTGTCTTAACTGTCTGTGTCAGCCATGAAGCACAGCCCAACAGCAGCAAGCGCCCCAAAGGTGAAAAATCTTCTTCTCAAGAAGTAGGTGAAGAAGGACACAGGCCCGACTGGAAGCTAAGAGAATCAGAAAATAAACAGGGCAAGAAACAAGGACCTGTAGCAGCATTCGATTCTTATGTTATTGCTGCTGTCTGTGCCTTGTCATGTGAACTCCAGCTCTTTCCTTTGATCTCGAAAGGAAGTAAGAATGTAGATGCTGGAAATATTTGTGAAGTTGCTAAGCCTGCAAAAGTTAATGACCTGTCTAGTCAGTTACAGAGTGGTATTGATTCAGCTGTTTATCACACTCGCAGAATATTATCAATTCTAGAGGCTCTTTTTTCTTTGAAACCATCTTCAATCGGTACATCCTGGAGTTATAGTTCAAATGAAATAGTGGCTGCTGCTATGGTTGCAGCTCATGTTTCTGATTTGTTTAGACGTTCGAAGGCATGCATGCGTGCTCTTTCGACCCTGGTGAGATGTAAGTGGGACCAAGAAATTCACTCAAGGGCGTCTTCCCTTTTCAATCTGATTGATATTCACAGCAAAGTTGTTGCATCCATTGTCAACAAAGCAGAGCCGTTGGAGGCTCATCTACTCCATGCACCTTCATTTAAGGAAATTTCTTCATGTTTCCATGGGAAAAAGCTTATAAATTGTGCTAGCTGTAGCCACTTAGAACCAGGTCATCCATCTTCTTTACCATGTAACGACTTACCCTATTCTGAAGATTCAGCCAGGAAGGTTGATTCAGGTGATATCGAAAGATGCACAATGAAGAAAGGAATTGCGAGTTTTCCAATAGATGCTTCAGATTTAGCCAACTTTTTGACTATGGATAGGCATATAGGATTTAATTGCAGTGGGCATGTTCTCCTGAGGTCTGTCCTTGCAGAAAAGCAAGAACTATGTTTTTCCGTTGTTTCACTGCTTTGGCACAAATTGATTGTATCACCCGAGACACAACCAATTGCTGAGAGCACGTCTGCCCAGCAAGGATGGAGACAGGTATGTGGTAAAATCTGATTATCATACTTGATGCCCAATGGTCATAGAACAGGCTTGATTGTGTTTGTTATGATTGATGGGAATGTATAGAATCCACGTTTAATCATAGAACAAAAATTCATTATTTCAATCTTTAGCTTTTAAGACAATTGATCGTATACCAATATACCATACTCCGCAATTTCTGTAGCTTATTATCAAGTAATCTATGTTTAAGAATAGCATATAAGCCGAGAGCTAGAACATCAGTAATATTTTTTGGGTTTGCCTAAAGTGAATGGGGGATTCACTGCCAGTTTCTTCTAAGAGGACTTATATGCTCGACTTTTTTATTTAACCAGATGAAATCCTCCTATTATACGGTGTTCATTTGTTTTGAATTAAAAAATACAGGTGGTGGCTGCACTGTGCAATGTAGTATCAGCATCGCCAGCAAAAGCTGCTACAGCTGTCGTCCTTCAGGTCTTTTGTTTTGCTGCCCTCAAATTTTATTGAACTCTGTTGTATCTGTTTTATCAAATTTGCTGTTATATGTTTGTCAGGCGGAAAGAGAATTGAAACCTTGGATTGCTAAAGATGACGATCTTGGACAAAAGATGTGGAGAGTCAACCAGAGAATTGTAAAAGTGATTGTTGAGTTAATGAGGAATCACGAGGCTGCAGAGTCAATAGTGATTCTGGCTAGTGCATCAGATGTCCTCCTCCGTGCCACAGATGGGATGCTTGTTGATGGAGAAGCATGCACTTTACCTCAGCTGGAGGTGACATATTTTGAACTTCTCGTAAATTTTCCTTCTAATAGCATGTGTTTACCATGAAACTAGTTTTGCCAACTAAACTAGTACAGTACCCTTTTTTTTTTTTTTTTTTTTTTTTTCCCCTTCATATTTTGATACTCGATATAATGATACCATTTCTGAGTAATGTCGATTATTTATTAACTTGCTTGTTCCTCAAATATCGGACAGCTTTTGGAAGTAACGGCAAGAGCAGTTCAACCAGTGCTTGAATGGGGAGAATCAGGATTAGCAGTTGCAGATGGTCTTTCAAACCTATTGAAGGTATAAAATCTCTTCAACGTGTTTCATGTTCTTAATCCATAGCATTCGTAAATTGAAAATCCTAGTATCCCACGTATAGAGGGTGTTTGTTTACTTTGGTTGATAATATACATGGATAAAATAATACTCCATAGGCTAATCCATCACATACTTTGACGGATTGCACCATTTTGAGCTTGTTTGATCGTCTAAGCCTACTCGATCATATGCAATGTCAATCATAGAGAATACAAACACATGCATGATAATGGAAGGTTTCTGTGCTTGTTTCTGATTATGGGAACAAACCACATAACACAGTTTGTTATTGCTTGGTACGTGCAGTGTCGCCTCCCTGCCACAGTTCGTTGCGTCTCTCATCCGAGTGCTCATGTCCGCGCGCTTAGCACCTCAGTTCTCCGTGCAATTCTACACGCGGGTTCGCTGATACCTAAGAGCAAACTACCACACATCAACAAAATCCACAATCCGCGTTACCAACAGTACTTGAACAAGATAGGCACCATCGATTGGCAAGCAGATGTCGAAAAATGTTTAACGTGGGAAGCTCATAGCCGAATCGCAACGGGTCTTCCCATCCAGTTTGTTGATTCGGCTGCAAAGGAATTAGGCTGTGCTATATCTGTCTGAATCAGGTATAATGTTTGTTTTGAGCTAAATATAGCTTTTGACTCCAGATTGAAAATAGATAATGCTACTCACGCTTCTTCTTGTAATAATTTTCTAGACTACGCCTTGTATCCATGTAATGATCAGATTCCTCTTATTGTTTGGATAACTCATTAAAACTCTCTCTCTCTCTCTCTCACACACACACACACACACACACACACACACATATGTATGTATGTACAGTTATTGATTGATGTTATGAACAGTTAATGGTTGATGTTGGAATTGTATTTCCTGGGAAAGAGATCAAGAAACTGTTAAGCAGTTAAAATAACTTTGATCTCTTTATTTAGGCAATTTATATCTGTTGACATTGTTTCTACTCCCTCCGTCCCCATTTCAGTGCCCCATTTCATGTTTTTCACACATATTAAGAAAGTTGATAAAGTTAAAATGTAAGGGTAGTGGTATTGACAAAAAAATAGTGGTAATGACAAAAAGGTAGTAGTATTGACCAAAAAGTAAGAATAAAGTTATTGAGAAGATAAAAAGGTAGGAATTAAATTATTGTGAGGTGGGGCCATCAAGGGTAATAATGTCCAAAAAGCAGAGTAGGGCATTGAATCTGGGACACTTTTTGAAGGCCAAACAGGGTACTCAATTGGGGACGGTGGGAGTATTATCTACTAAGCAGATGCTACTCTAATTGTCCACTAAAAAAATTGCCATAATTTTCTTTCCCACGACGTCCAAAATAAAACTACAATTACCAGTTGCAAAAATAAATAAAATTACTCAATTAATTGGTGCCAAATTGGTTCTACAAATCTAAAGAGACATTTTAATTGGAGGGAGTAAAGAATATTGCTAGGCTTTAATTATGACGAATTGAAATCTAAAATTTTAAAGACAGTAATCCAAGAAAATCTGCTGGGCGTTTACTAAATAGGATTGGATTAACTATTCTTATTTCATGATTCCTTCAATATCATATACTCTCTCTGTTCAATTTTTGTGTATCCACTTATCTCATTTTATCTGTCCAATCATTCTATACCCATTTGTATAAAAGTACTCATCTACTTTTACTAATTTATATTATTTTCTATCCTTTGCCACTTGGATTCACACATTTATTTCACCAACTACCACTTTATCACTACCTTTTTTACTATGGGCTCACCACTAACAAACTTTGTTCCACTAACTACCACTTTATCACTACCCCTCAAATACACCTTTATCCCACCAACTTCACTTTATCATTTTTTCTTAATACCCGTGCCAACACCCAAATGGGTACACAAAGATTGGACGGAGGGAGTATGTAGTTCCAAATATGAACAATAATAATGTGATATGAAATATTCTTGAATCTAATCCTTAAAAGTAAATACTTGATTAGTCTATATTATTTTTACTAAGAGAATCAATTCAATTTGATCGAAGCAGTGCATGAAGCTGCATCCAGTCACAATTGTTGTTCATGAAGAAATCATTTTTCTATAATACAATACTCCCTCCGTGCACGAATATGTGTCTTACTTACCTCTTTTTTATTTGTTCACAAAAATGTATTTTACTCTACTTTATGTACCATCATACCCTTCATTCTTTTCATTATTTACCAAATTTTACTTTTATCTCACTCACAACAACTTTATCCCACTACCCCTCAAACTATACTTTTATCCCACTTACAATACATTTACCAATTTTTCTTAAAACTCGTGCCACACATATAATTGACACATTTTCGTGGACGGAGGGAGTACATTATTTCAAGCAAGCTTACTATTTACATACCGATGTAGACTTTGTCCTTAGATAAATGCTACTCCCCCCGTCCCGTCGAATACGGCCTAGTTCATATGGGCACGGAGGCTAAGAAAAAGGGTATTGGGTATAAAGAAAGTGTTTAGTGTAGTGTGAATGCAATATTTTATAATGCTAATAAAGTTATAGATGGAATGATTGAGTGTGTAGTGGGAGTATGTTAATAGAGTTTAGATGAGATGGTGAGCCGTGTATATAAACTACTCCCTCCGTCCACAAAAAAGAGTCCTACTTACCCACTTATTGTTGTCCACAAAAAAAAGTCCTACTCTACTTTATGGACACTAACATCCTCCTTACTTCTCCATATTTACTACCCTTTGTCATTATGGACTCACCCCAAATAATTAAACTAATTCACTTAACCCACTAATCCTAACACTAATTATCCAACCCACAAACAAACAGTCCAACCCAATTAATTACCCTCCCAACTAACATCTCGACCCAATTCATTTCTCTGCAAACCCTATTCTACCTCTCACTCTCTTATTCATTTCTCTGCAAACCCTATTCTACCTCTCACTCTCTTATCTCTGCAAATCATCTCTCTCGTTGTTTCTCTCACTTTCTCATCTCCCATGTCTACCTCTGAAAATATGTATGGCTCCAAAAATCCCCTATTCTTGTCGGATCTAACGACTCCGATTGCCATTCACTTATCTCCGATTCCAACCTACTCGTGGGAGTTGGAGTCTGAGCCTGACTCTGTTGTGATGGTGCCGGAAACACCAGGTGTATTTCCGCTCTCTGAATCGGAGATCTCTCTCTCTGCCGTCACTCCGTCCATGGAGATCTCTCTCTCTGCCGTGGAATCTGAACCAACGCCTTTTCCACTCTCTCGATCTGTAGATTTGAATCATCCCTCCTTCTCGATGACGGCCATCAACGGATCCATGGAGATCTCTCTGTTTCCCCCGGAATCTGAAACGATTGTGCCTTCAACGTTTCCATGGATACCTCTCTCTTCGCCGGAAATAACTTTCACTGAAGAGGAGCTTCTCTGTGATTTTGCCTTGTACGAGTCCGAAAAGTATAGGCGCTGGGTTGGGCTCGTTGAAACTAGTACCCCTGAGTCTGGCTACGACGCATGGGTGGCTAACGGTAAAATCTTTGTGGAACCGGAACCCGTACCCGTTGTGAAAAGATTGCAAACCGAAGAGGAGCGAATTGCGTATCTTCACTGCCTAGGGATGTTCTTCCCTGCAGTGTTGAGCCTGATATGATCAGGTGATTCTGTTCTGTTATTTATGCATTCTACACTGCAATTGGGTATGTTGGGGCTGGTGATGCCATAAGTGAATTTACCTGAGAATAAGTATGCTAAATTCTGTTATTGATATGCTATGTTGAAAGTGTTTGCCAGTGATGAAAATTGATTCAATTTTCTGAGGTTATTGAATCCGTTATTGAATGATGTTGAATGATGTTGGCTTTCTGAGGTTATTGATATGATTTGCTGGTGATGCCATGCTTGAATATGTTGGAAAGAAATCCCAGTGATGAAATTTGATTCAATTTTCTGAGGTTATGTGATGAAAATGTGAATGATGTTGAATGATTGAAGCTGCCTTACTTGAAATTTTTTGAGCAACCATTAGGTTTTCTTTTATCCTAGTTAAGGGGGCTGACATTATAGCAACCACTAGGGTATTAACAACCTAATTAAGGAGGCTAAAAAAAAAACATTGTCAATGATGCAAATAGATTACATTTCTGAAAGCTGAGACAAAATATACTCCAAACTACACAAAAACTGATTATGGAGTTGGTTGTTTACATTCCAAACAACACAAAAACTGACTTGCTATTGTTTGTCCCTGTAAACACTGCCAAAAAAGATGATCTTCTGAGAATCTAATCTCCTAAAAACACCTGGTTGAGTCCCTCCACTAGGTTGTCTACATTGTAGCTTGAGCCTGGTTGAACTGGTTGAACTTATTGCTGATTCAGATACTCTACACTGTCCCTAACAAGCTGCTCTTCCACTGCTAGACATTCTGGTAGTAATCCTAATCTCCTAAGCCTTTCCTTGTTCATGTGGGGGACTTTGTAGTTGTTGTTGCCTCTAACTTTGATTATCTCACTGTAGCAACCTTGTAATGTGAGAAACACATTATTTAGCTTCCATGCTGGAAATTCATCAAATGCTTCATTCACATTCTTCAGCATATCTTCCACAGTTTTTGCCATCTTTTGATCTTTCAGAGTTTGAATGGCTCTAAAGAATCCTAAATCATTGACATTAGTGTCCGGTGAGTTAGATGGTTGATTAACTAGCTGAATGTTAAATCCATCAGATTGGGCAGCCTGTAGGAAATCTAGATCATTTGGCTTTATGTGGGGCTTGACATTGTCTTGTTGTATGATTATGTTCTTGCTTGCACCAGCATGCCATTTGGCTTTAATCTTTGGAACAAGCTGCATGATTATGTGGCTGTTTAATCCTAAAACTAAATGATGAATTTGCAAAATTCTGATAGTAAGACACATAAATATACTAACCTCATTGATGAAGCTGTCCTTCATGACTCATTGTGTGATTGCTGGAATTGCCTTAATTTCTATGGTGCCTTTCAATCTGTTTTTTGAGTTTCTTACTACTGCCTCCTCAGTTATGAAAGGAAAAATACCAATCTTGCCATCAAAAATGATATCTCCATTTTCTGCAATTACTGGTCTTCCCACAGCACATAAGAACATGATTTTCTCAATAAATCTTTTTGATTTGCATGACCTATGTGGCTCTATCTCATCTGGTAGAAGATAGTACCTCCCTGCCACCTTGGTTAAATTAAACCACTTCTCATCCACATGTATGACATTATACATTGACTGAAAAAAGATTTTACCATCAGAAATATTGTTGCTGAGCTGTCTAAGGCTCCAATGCAGTCTAGAAATCATATTTTGAGGGGTTAAAAATGGCTTAATGGCATTGGTATGTGGCCTGATTTGCTTCTCTTTGATCCACTTATGTAGCAAGCTTTTACTAACACCAAACATGTGTGACATAATTCTAATGGAAGATCTCTCTAGCACAGATAAATTTCTGACTTTTTCTACATTTAGTACCTTCTTGTCTTTGTGCTTTGATCCTCTTTTGAAATTTACCAAATGAACAGGTTTTCCCAAGGCCTTTTGCGCAGAAGCTTCATTCCAGAATCGCCATATTGTCCTCAAGTCAACATGGAATTTTGATGCAGCCTCCTTTTTTGCTCCATAGTTAAGAATGCCGTTGCTACTGTGCTGAAGGAGCCATTGTGCAATGTTGTTTCTTTCTTCATCAGTTAAATTTGGTCTGCTTCTTCCATCTGCCATGTTTCTGATTTTCTGTCTTTCTGTGTAGTTATTGCAGAGTAATTGTAATGAATGGAATGACTCTTTAGTGGTGTATTTATAGTGTTTTTAGTGGTTAGATTGGGTTTGAAATTCCCCCCAGTTTTTTTGATCACTTCAAACAGCTTTTGGGATTATTTAATGAATGAAAAAGGTTACCTTTTGAGAGATTTGCCTCCAAAAGTTGTAGTTCTCGATTTTTTTATGTTTCCAGCCCCATATTGAATTTTGGCTCCAAATTCAATAGCAGCTTCAATTTTATTTTTGCTCCAATTCAATAAGGTTTCATTTTTTTGTTTAATTTAATCTGAAAAAAAATCTAAAACACCACTGTACATAAAAATAGAAAGCAGCACATAAATTAAATTGAGAGAATCGCCACATAATGAAGTGTGGGGGATGGATGAACAGGAGCCTATAAAGTAAATAAGGATTAACAAATTTAATTGTGTCATTACCACTACCCTTATACTCTAACTTTTACACCACTAAAAACAAATCTACCAGCTTTCTTAAAACACGTGCCCAGCACACAATGGGACTTTTTTTTTTGTGGACGGAGGGAGTAATTGTTTCCTTAAAGGAAACAGACCAAGTATAGTGGGACGTTCCAAAATGAAAAATAGACCGTATTCGATGAGACAGAGTGAGTAATTGTATAAGGAAGAAAGCGAACTCTATCTATGACTACTAGTGAGATAGACTATCTCATCTAACTACCTACATAATAGCCTACCTACTAGCTTAAATTCCAACACACAAGATTGTCCAACAAAATAGACATAATGATCAATCATAAAAAAAAACAAATAGATGTAAGTTCTTACAAATATTCCAACATATAAGATTGTCCAACAAATTATGATAAATTGTCCAACACAACCTTAGTCACCTAAGTCATAAACATACACAAAACAAATAGATATAAGGTTACAAATACGCTCAAATACGTAGCAGTTTGAACACAGTGTATGAGGTCCAATAAAAGACTATAAACTGGAACGATAAAAGCTCTCGAGCAAATAGTATCATGATAGTAAGATAAATCCAAATTAGTGAAACCAAGCTTGAACACAAAGTTCAAAAACTAAATAAAATTAGAATTATATAGACATTAGAAGTTTAGGATTATATCAACAGGCTATGTTGCAAGGGTGGGGGGTGATACAATACGGGTACCGGGATATGAAATTTTAAAAAATTTAAGATGCGACTTGACAATGATACGACTAATTAATATTATTAAATTATATATTATACTAATAAAATATATGGAAATTTAAGTTTTTATAAATTAAATGTATGCTATTCACATTTTCTCATACTTAAAACTTAAGAATTTCAATTAGGTAATTTAATTAAGCTATATAATAACAAATCAAATATCATTAACTCAATATATAAGTCATAATTCAAATAAAATTCCAAAAATAAACTTATACAACCCCTTTATCTATGAGATTCGCGATTTTTACGTACGAGATTCGCGAATCCGATTGTTTTTTGTTTTCTATTTGGAAAGATACACCACGTGGCGAATCGGGTGCGAATCGCACGTGAATCCGACAAGAATCGCACCCTAACGAGAATCCAATACAACTGCATGGTGTATTTAATTAGAAGAATGTGCATCATAGTTGACATTCATGAGCCTATGTGAAACCTTTTTTATTTTATTTTTTAAGATAAATGATAATAAGAAACTTCAACTATGGGAAAGATCAACTCTAACAAGTAATATAACTAGATAAATTAAAAGGAATGGGCATCTTTCTAGAACGACAAAGTTGTGGAACGAACGTCATTAATTATAGTTTGTTCTAGATCCATATCATTAAAATCAAGCTTAATGCTGCAAGTAGAAAAGTTAAAAAAAAAAAAAAAGAATTTAAATAAAAATATTTAGGCATTATTGTTAAGGGCTGAATAAATAATAGAGCTAATTGCACAGTGTTATGATCTCAGCAATACAAGAAGCTCAAGGACTGTTTTGTAAAATGTTTAACAGAATCGGTTAATGAGTTGAAGGTGGTTGCATGGATTGATCGCAACTGTTTATCTTGGATGGTTGGGATCATTTCTTGGAGAGCAATATAAGCTAGTCCTCTCTACTAATAGCTGTATTCATTCTTATTCATTTTTAGTATGAGAGAAGTGAGAATAGCTAGGGAGAGTGTGTCAAGTTTGAGAGAAACATCACCAAAGAATCATATAGGAAATAGGCTGTGATCTCAAATGTTGTAATCTCTAGTCTTGTTCGTCGATAATGAGAGTGCCGGCAAACCTCCCGTGGACGTAGATCATTTCGATCGAACCACGTAAATCCTTTTGTCTGTTCCTCAATTTCTGCATTAGGGATTATTCTTCTTTCTTAGCTCAATTCATGCAGTTTCTATAGTTATGTTTGTTTCGATTACTATTACATTAACAATTTAGCGCCGTCTGTGGGAAGTGATCTTCACGATGAAAATCAGATCGAGGATCGAGGCAATTGCATTTGAGATTGAGCAGATCGTGACGATCACAGTGACGGTCAGATCGCGATCATGGCTTCAACGAAGTTCGAAGCGGAGAAATTCAATGGTCAAGGTATTTTGGGTTATGGCGACTCAAGATGAAGGCTCTGCTTCTTCAATAGGGTTTGGCAGAATTTCTCAACGAAGAAGAGGTTAAGGAGAAGGATTCGAAAGGCAAAGAAGAGGACAAATCAGAATCAAGTGATGCTGAGAAGAAGCAAGAAATGAAGGACAAGACACATAGTGCCTAAATTCTTTGCTTGGGCGACAAAGTTTTGTGCGCGAAGTGGCGAAGGAAACCACTGCTGCACTGGTTTGGAAGAAATTTGAAAGTCTGTACATGGAGAAGTCTCTTGCCAACAGATTATACACCAAACAGAGGTTATATTCTTATAAGTTGGTCGATGATAAGAGTGTTCTTGATCAACTGGATGAGTTTAGTAAGGCAGTGGATCATCTGGAGAATATAGAGGTGCAACTCAGTGAAGAAGACAAGGCTATTGTATTCGCGAATGCCTTGCCTAAATCTTACGAGCACTTGAAAGATGCCATGTTGTTTGGAAGAGAGAAAACCATCTCTCTTGGAGAGGTTATCTCTGCAATTAAGTCTAAGGAATTGCGGAAGAATCACTCGAAGGTGAAGCCAGAATCTGCAAGAGCTGAAAGTCTAAATGTGAAGCGGAAGTCAAAGAAGCATGGGAAATTTAAGAAACCTTTTGGAACTTGAAAGAAGTTTCAGCAGTCCAAAGGGAAAGAAAAGGAAGAAGAAAAGCCCATTAAATGCTATCATTGCAAGAAGCCTGGTCACATAAGGAAGAATTGCTTTGCTTGGAAGAAGCTTCAAGGGAAGAAGCCTCAAGAAAGTGAGTCAGCAGATGTAGTTGAAGATTTTCAGCCTGCAGAGTCATTGAACATCATCAATCATACACTTGGTGATGAGTGGATCTTAGAGTGGTTGTACATTTCACATGAGCTACATTAAGGCATGGTTTGAAGAAATCCAGTTTGAAGACATGGGATCGGTGATTCTTGGCAACAATAAGTTATGTCAAGTGAAAGGACTAGGAAGTATCAAGCTGAAGACTTAACAAAGAGAGATCAAGATTCTCACTAATGTCAAGTACATTCCTAATCTAAAGAGAAACTTGATTTCATTGGGTTGATTGGAGTCAAAAGGATATGATTTCTTGACCAAGAATGGTTATCTGCATATTGTTAAGAATGGTGTGACTGTGATGAAGGGAATAAAAAATAATAGTTTGTACTATCTCTTGGCTAGCACAGTGATTGGTGAAAGTAAGGCAAATGTGATGAATGATTCTAAGATATGGCATAGAAGGTTAGCTCATGTTGGAGAAAACCGAGCTTAAGAAGTCTAATCTACTGGAGATTACAACTCTAGTGAGGTTGAATCTGTGTGAAGATTGTGTTTTTGGTAAAAGCAAGAAGTCTTCATTTTCTGCAGGGAAAACTGTATCTAATAGGCCATTAGAATACATTAGGGGCCTGCAAAACATGCTACTATTACTGGAAGGAAGTATTTCTTATCCTTCATAGATGATTACTCAAGGAAGCTGTTGATTTATATCATAAAAAACAAGTCAGATACATTTGCCAAGTTTGTGGAATGGTGTGCAGAGATTGAGAATGAAGTTGGACTCAAGGTGAAATGTCTGAGAACAGACAATGGTTTGAAGTTTGTGTCTCAAGAATTTGTAGATTTCTGTAAAAAGAAGGGAATAATGAGGCACATGACAATACCTGCTAATCCACAACAGAATGGAGTAATGGAGAAGATGAATAGAACTATTTTTGAAAGAGTCACGTGCATGCTGATTAGTTCAAGGTTGCCAGTAAGGTTTTAGGGAGAATCTGCTAATACTGCTTGTTATCTGATTAATAAGTTTTCTTCTTCAGCTATTAGTTTTAAGGTTCCAGATGAGTTATGGTATGGAAAGCCACCTGTAGACACTTACTGAAGGTATTTGGTTGTCAAGCTAATGCACATGTTAAACAAGATAAGCTGCAGCCAAGAGCACTTAAATGTTTAATGATTGGATATCCAAAAGGAGTTAAAGGGTATAAGCTGTGGTGTACAGAATCTGGGAATCAGAGAGCTATCATTAGCGGGGATGTAACTTTTGATGAGGACAAGATGCCTTAATTACAAGTTTCTAATACTGAACAGATCAGAAATGAGGTGATAGCATTTAAGGTGGAGCACGATGGTGAGTTTATTGCTTCAGATTCATAGAATGTAAATGATGAGGGTGTGAGTCACCATCATGAAGAGAAAACAGGTTCTGGAGATCAAGGTGGAGAGCTGCAAAATTATCTCTTGGCTAGAGATAGAAGTAGAAGAACAAACCAACCTCCAAATAGGTATGGGCATGCAGATCTGATCTCTTATGCTTTCCATGTTGCTGAGAAAATCACTTATGATGAGCCCAAAACTTATAAGGAAGCAATGAGTGGAAAGGACAGAGATAAGTGGCTTCAAGCTATGAAAGAAGAGCTGGAATCTTTGTTGGGAAATTTATTAGTATAAGTTTTGATGAATTCCAAAACCGACTGACCCCAACCGAGTAGATGTTGCCAGAACCTAATGTTAGAATTTAGGCTCGCTGTTTGAGCAAAGTTAAGATTTTATCTTTACAGGTCTCCAGCTGAAGATGGCAACAAGGCATCACTCAGACAGAACATCAGCTGTCACAAAATACAGCTGAGAGCTCTTTGTTCCGATGCAATTAGGGGGAAGTCCTCAGAACATCAGTTGTGAATAAAACCAACTGAGGGTTCATCAGATGAGAAGCAGTAGAAAGGAAGAGAACATCAGATGAAAAGGAAGTCATGTGAGGGTTCAAACCCAACTGAGTAAATACAAGGAAGACAACTGAGTGTTCAGTTTCAGAACCTCAGTTGTAGAACCCGAACAAGAAGATCAACTGCTGGAAGTTCAAAGTCAGCTGAGAGTTCAACAGATCGGAACATCAGCTGAAGACCACTCAGATGAAGATCAAGACTTTCAACCGACTAACCAAGGTTGACTGTCAGAAAGGTTGAGATTTGAATTTCAAGAGGAAGTCACATGAGGGTTTGACAGTTCAGTCATTACCCCATCTGGCCCAACACAAGGCTGTCTCGGATGGAAAGCAGATGAGCACAGATGCCAGATCGTGAAAGTCTGCAGAGACAAGAGACAAGCCTTCGCTTTCAACGATCAGAGATCAACAGCTCCTCCAACGGCTAGTTGATACTCTCCGCCTATAAATAGAGGCATTCTCTCATTCAAGAGTGAGAGAAGACAGAAGAGATAAGAAACAGAGAAGTGCAATCACTAGAGAATCAAGCAAAAGAAAAATCTGCAAAAATCCTATTCTAAAAACATCAGCAGCTGAGAGTTCAAGAGTGATAGAACATTAGTAGCTGAGGGTTCATAGAGTGAAAATCTGTCTTAGATCTTAGTTTGAGTGTTTATTCGTTTAAGCCTTAGATCCAACTCTCATTCGTGATCGAGCTGTAGTTGGAAAACCCACCCACACACTAAAAAGTGTTTGCTAGGACCTTACTCTTCCTGTAATTGAGTAGTGAGGTCGTCAAGTACCCGCAAACTTGACATAGTTTGTTAAGTACCCATAAACTTAACTGTGAAGGTTGATAAGTACCCGTAAACTTATTGCAACGGTTGCACAGCCCGGGTAAGCTGTGTGGAACTGTCCAGAAGAACTTGGACTGATGTGTGAGGATTCACATCTCCCCGTGGACGTAGGAGGGTTATCTCCGAACCACGTTATATCATGTGTGTCTGTGTTTGTTTTTATTCAGTTACTTATTGCATTTCTTAACTGTTTGACTAACCAGCATACAAACCTCATTTGCACATTTTCAACCGAGCTGTTTTGGTTTTTTTGACCAACCGAGCTGTTTTGGTTCTTGACCAACCGAGCTTAAAAGCGTGAGTTGTTTTAACGAGTTTAATTTTCCACCACATTCCGCACAGCCTCATTCTTCCAGCTGAGGTTGCTTACTCAGCTGTGAGATTCCAACTGAGTCCTTTTACTCAGTTGAAGTATTTTTAAGGGTTAAGTTTTAAAATCCTAACTGGTGTATTCCCCCCCCCCCCCCATACACCAGTAACTCGTTTCGGGACCATCAAGTGGTATCAGAGCAGTGGTTCAAAGGACTGCTGACTCTGTTTCACAAGGTGTGAATTCGAGAAATTTTCTTCAGCGGTCAACTGAACAGATCTTTTCATGCTAGTGCATACTTGCTCGCATTTTTGTTCTGTTTGTTGTGTGCAGATGGACGTCAAGGACAAGATCGTCGTCATGTTCTCAGTAGTCAACTATACATCATGGAGAACTCGGATGAAGAAGATCCTTCTGTCAAAGCATCATAGGATGCAACAAGTTCTCACTTCTGGACCAATCGTCATAAAAGATAGAATAGTTCGTACTCCCACAAATCCCAACGATGGAGATGCAGTGGTGGAGTATGTGGAGAAACAGCCAGAAGACTACACTCTAGAGAAGGCCAAGGTGAGCCAGCTGGACATCTGGCTCAAAGCACAATAATGTCCACTGTTGGACAAGATTATCTGCCCTGGATAGAGGAGTGTGAGACTGCAAAAGAGATGTGGGACATCCTGGCATCGCTAAGTGAAGGAAGTGACGAGACGAAGGAAAACAAGTTCTCACATGCATGTCAAGATTTCGACAACTTTAGTCTGCGACCTGATGAGACTATCGATCAGCTAGAGCTCCGGTTTATGGACATCATCAGAAGAATCCAGTCCATCCGAAGAGGAAAATACACATTAAGAGAAATTAACCTCAAAGTGTTGCAAGCTCTACCGGCTGAGTGGGATACTTTCACCAATATCATCGAGAGCCGAGCTGACCTTGGTGAAATGGGAACTGAAAGATTGTTCTCAATCTTAAAAGGAAATGAGTATAAGGTCAACAGGAGGAGATCGCAGTCCTCAGGTCAGAAAAGTAGAATTGAGGATGTTGGCTCAGCCTCAAAGTCAGTTGCTCTCCGAGCTGACTACTCAAAGTCGAGATCGTCAAGGCCAACCAGATCGGCTGACACGACTGCAAAGGAGCCGAGCAGAGAGGAACTGCAATAGAACATTGCAGCATTGTCAAAGAAGCTAGCCGACATGGACACTCGGTTCGGCAAATACAAACGTTTCTACAAATCAAACCGAACTCGAGACAGTTCTAAGCCAGTCACCAATGGTTGCTTCGAATGCGGCAAGGAAGGACACTTCAAAGCTGACTGCCCAGACCTCTCAAAGAAGGAAAGAGAAGCATTGAGGACCAAGCAAACCGCAAAGAACAAGGCCATGGTAGCTGAAGAAGCAGCTGACGATATGGACATCTTCACAGACACTGAAGATGAGGATGAACTGACCTCTACCCACAAAGTCATCAGTCCGGATCAATGTCTTATGGCACTTGGAACCGACCAAGATGATATTGAGGTACAATCTAATCCTGCTCGCTTAAATTCTTCCAATACTTCTAACATGCAGGAATCTCTGAGCGATGAGTTAGAACCCTCCTGAAATGATTTTCAAGAACTCAGTGAGGAACTGCATCAACAGTCGGTTGAGTTTAAGAGTCTTCAAGCTCAGTTTGCCAAGCTTGAAGATTCCTTAACCGAGAAGGACGATCTGATTACGAGCCAAACTCAGGAGATTGAAAATCTCAAGAGTCAACTGAATGATGCTAAGACTCCATCAGATGAAGAGCTGACAAAACAGATCTGGAAGCAGCAAGATCAGTTGAAAAATCAAGAGGCTCAGATCGACCAGCTGATAAAGGAGTCAGATGGTAAAACCGAGCAGATAACTGTCCTCCTCAAACAGTTGCAAACTGAGAAGGACAATCTAATCAAGCTTTATCAGTCATCCAAGATCATCGAAAACCTTTTAAGTTACAACAGACAGATGGATGACGTGTCAGGACTCGGTTATGATATTGTCAAGGATACTGGTATTCCACCAGCTACCTTCATCAAAGCAGTAGAAGTCACAGCTGTCGAGCCTAACACAGCTGAGTCTCCAGAAGCTAATTCAACCTCCACCTCTCAGCAAGTTCAACCGACCAATAGAATCACAACTGAGAAGGGAAAAAGAGTAGCTGATGTAGGACAGAATGTTCCATCGGTTGGGACATCAACCGAGGGGGAATGTTCCAAAAGTCAGAAGAGGAATCAGAGGCATCGAAGGCATAACCGCAACCGTGGTATCAACCGAACTCAGAATTCGAACCGACCTCTATATCAACCTCAGAGTCAACATCAAAAGGAATGGAACCGACCTCAGAACAAGCAAAGGTTCAATCATCTGAATCAGCAGCGGTTCCAACATCAGCTCGACCAAAGGTTCCAACCAAGTCAACAGTTAAGGAACAGGTCGGACAACTGGAGATATTCCTGGCACAATATGAATCATCAGCAGGGCGTGAACAGCTACAGACAAGCCACAGGAAGTTGGAATCAGAATCAGCCACGAAGATTCCAGCAAGGCGTCCGATCATTCAGACAAATCAGACAGGATAAAAATCGCCATCAAATCAGGGGGAAAGCCTCACCTCCTAAAGCCCAACATGGGAGAAATCCAACTCCTCCCAAGAAACAGAGCATCATTTCTAACAACAAGCCTAAGGATAACCGAGGTGTTGTTATAGTTGATGAAAATGGGCAGATCATTTGGAATGACAAGGCTATTCGAGTGTACAGAGAAAAGCGATGCACAGTTCCAGGGGGAACTGGTTCTAACCCTTCAGGACCCAACTGAAATTGGGGACCTAAGCGAGTTTCTCTTTGTAGGTACAAGAGAAATAGCTGAGGAAGAAGAAGGCGTCTGCTTCAATATGGGTGATGGACAGTGGATGCTCGAAACACATGACAAATCTGAAGGGTTTGCTTGGAAGTTTCGTGGAAAAAGAATGTCCATCAGTTACTTTTGGTGATAACTCAAAAGGTTACACCAGAGGTTACGGTACCCTTGAAACTGATCATGTTTCAATTTCTAATGTCTCTTATGTTGATGGATTGAAGCATAACTTGCTCTCCATCAGCCAATTCTGTGATAATGGTTTCTCTGTCAAGTTTAATGCACAGGGTTGCAGGGTTAAAGATGACGGATCAAAGCAGGTGATATTGTTGGGAAATCGATCCCCAACCGGGAATGTGTACTACGCTGACTGGAACAGCAGCCTCTCTGACACTTGTCTGTTGTCAAAGAGCAGTTCGGATGTGAGCTGGCTGTGGCACAAAAGACTCAACCATCTGAACTTCAAAACGATGAACCGACTCGCCAGACAAGAACTTGCAAGAGGCATACCCAATCGAGTGTTTTCAACAACACACATCTGCAGTGCATGCCAGCTGGGAAAGCTCGCTAGATCCTCCTTCCGGTTGAAGTCTACTCCTTCAACTGACCGAGTGTTACAGCTGATCCATATGGATCTCTTCGGGCCAGTTACACCAAAGAGTTTGAACGGGAACGAGTATACCCTGGTTGTAACTGATGACTACTCAAGATATACGTGGACCATCTTCATGCGCCACAAGAGTGAGACCCGAGATGAGCTGCCCAAGCTGATGGATCGGATATCGAACCAACAAGAGATGAAGATCATATCTATCCGATCAGATCGTGGAACGGAGTTTCTAAATGAAACCATCATTGAGTATTGCGAAAAGAATGGCATAACCCATCAGACATCAGCCGCGCGTACTCCGCAACAGAATGGCATAGCTGAGCGAAGAAACAGAACGCTGAAGGATGCAGCCACATCCATGTTAGCGAGCTCAGCTTTGCTGAAGAGATTTTGGGCTGAAGCGATCAACACAGCATGCTACACTCAGAATCGATCTCTTCTCACCAAGCGGTTGGGAAAGACACCCTACGAGCTGTGGAGACGCAGAAAGCCAGATATTTCTTATTTTCGTGTTTTTGGTTCAAAGTGCTATATTCACAACAATGGGAAGACTCAGTTGAAAACTTTTGATGCCAAAGCTTCGAAGGGCATATTTCTTGGATATGCAGCTCGGATCAAGGCATATAGAGTTTTCAACAACAGCTCTCGTGTTGTGGAAATAACACCTCATGTTAGTTTTGATGAATCTACCTTTGAGTGCAGGGAACAGGTTAAAGAACAACACGCGGATCCAGCTGTTCTACCAGTTCTCACCAGATCGCAAGCGCTAAGGGAAAAGAACCGAGCTGAACCACTGGTTTGGGCAACTGAGGATGAGGATCCATACTCCTCTGAAGATGAATGCGAAGACCTCAGCTCATCCCAAGGGGGAACTTCAGCTGATGCTCCTCCAACTGCATCAACATCTGAAGCAGAACCAAACTCAGCTCGAACCATTGTCAATGTTGAGGATCCAGACTCAACAGCTGATCAATCACCAGCTCTGAAGACTCCAACTCAGATTTCTGAACAGCCACAGTTGGAAGAAGAAGGAAGACGCAACCGAAGATGGTATGAAGTTCATTCCACCGACGACATCATCTGAGATCCAACCGAGGGTGTGCGTACAAGGAGCCGTGTTACAAATCCTGAATCAACCGAGGAAAATTCCAACACTTATGCCCAATATGCTGAAGAATTGGCAGTTCTAGAGGAGTTCGAGCAAGCTGGAGATGTTGCAATGATTTCTTGCTTTGTAGCTGATGTACCAGAACCGAAGAATGTTGGGGAAGCCCTCAACTGTGTCCACTGGACAACAGCCATGCAAGAAGAACTGAATGAGTTTCTACGCAACTGTGTATGGGAGTTGGTAGAAAGACCAAATGGTGTCAAGGTGATTGGATTGAAGTGGATTTTCAAAAACAAGAGAGACGCCATTGGATTCATTGTGAGGAATAAAGCAAGGTTGGTAGCTCAAGGATACTGCCAACAAGAAGGAATTGACTTTGAAGATTCCTTCGCACCAATTGCAAGGCTGGAAGCCATCCGAATCTTTCTAGCTTATGCCGCACATCACAAGTTCAAAGTATATCAGATGGATGTGAAGTGTGCATTCCTCAATGGAGATATCAAAGAAGATGTATATGTTGAACAGCCTCCTGGTTTTGAAACTGGAGATGGAAGAGTGTACAAGCTGAAGAAAGCTATCTATGGTCTAAAACAAGCGCCAAGGGCATGGTACAACACTCTTTGTGGATTTCTTCTGAACTCGGGGTTCAAACGAGGTTTAGTTGATAAAACTCTGTTCACCATCAAAGTTGGAGAAGATATACTTGTTGTGCAAATTTACGTCGATGACATCATTTTCGGCTCCAAGTCGGAGGAGCTGTGCAAGAAATTCTCCGATCTCATGAAGGAGAAGTTTGAGATGTCAATGATGGGCGAAATGAATTATTTCCTTGGATTACCAGTGAAGCAGTCACCTGAAGGGATCTTCATCAACCAGTCCAAGTGTACAAAGGAGCTCATCACCAAGTTCGGATTGCAGACAAGTAAGACAACAAGGATCCCTATGAATACGAACTGAAAGATCAAACCCGGAGCTGAGGGAAAGCTCGTTGATGCCAGCCAGTATAGAGGGATCATCGGTTCGCTGCTCTACCTAACTGCCAGCCGACCAGATATATCATACGCAGTTGGAGTGTGTACTCGATTTTAAGTCCAACCACGAGAAGCTCACATGTTGGTAGCAAAGAACATCATTAAGTATCTGAAGGGAACTGTCAATGTTGGATTGTGGTACCCAACTGATGACAATATCCAGCTGACTGGATACTCAGATGCTGACCTAGCAGGAGATCGGTTGGACAGGAAGTCTACTTCTGGACACTGTCAGTTCATGGGAAGCAAGCTGGTTTCATGGTTCTCCAAGAAACAAGCGTGTGTTGCTACTTCGACAACCAAGTCAGAGTACATGGCAGCTGGAAGCTGTTGCATGCAAGTATTGTGGCTGAAGCAGCAGCTGAGAGATTATGAAGTCACAACTGGACAGGTTCCCATTCATTGTGATAGCTCAAGCGCCATAGCTATCTCTCTAAACCCTGTTCACCACTCTCGGACTAAGCATATCGACATTCGTCATCATTTCATCCGAGATCATATTGAGAAGAAGGATGTATCCATGGAGAAGATCCCAACTGAGATTCAGAGAGCTGACATCTTCACCAAACCTCTTCCTGAAGCCCGGTTCAAGATGCTGTGTGATCTTCTAGGACTCTTGGATCCGAGCTGAAGATTCATCCGAGCAGAAGACTCATCCGAGCTAAAGACTCATCCGAGCTGATGAGGATCCATCCAAGCGGAAGAGTCGGATATCCATCAAAGGGGGAAGCTCAGATGAAGGGGGAAGCTCAGATACGAATTGCCAACTGAAGACATCAAACGTCAGCTGAACAGACGAACTCGAGTCAGCTGATGGTATGCGGCAACTGAGGAACACAACTAAGGGATACAGCTGATCTCGACATCAACTGACAGGTATCATTGATGACTGAAGGTGTTATGATATTAAATGAGAATGTTTGAAATAAATTCAAACATTCCTGAACATGTCAGCTAGACTAAACAAGCCATCACGTCGCATTTAATGTAAAGTCTGGCTAAACACCTATAGCCTTACTTTATAGTGCGACTGGGCTGACACCTTAAACTATTCACCTTCTCACTCGCGCGCGTGGAGCATCAGTCAAAATTTCTCAATAGTCGGACAATCCCAGCCGTTGATGAATACGCACCATTTAACCCCAGCCGTTGATTTTATCCAAGTCAAAGATTATATAATACGGAAAATTAGGAAGTGATCCTTACCTTCTCTTTTCGTGCATATCTTTACTAACTATTCATCATCCCCTCCGACCTTATTTCATCATTTTCAGTAAAGATTTTCCTTCTTTCTTGCATATATATCTCCTCGAGATGGCGCCCAAATCCAAAGCTTCCAAGAAGATGGTTTCCGCGGAGCCTGCTACTTTCCAGGAATCTTTCGACATGGTGATGTCGAAGATTCATTTCGAACAAATTCTGTCCAGAGCGGCTTTAACCTTGCCTGAGCTCGCTCCCGTCGATGCCATTCTCTACGACCACCATCTGCTCGACTGGGCAACTCTCTCTCCTTCCCAATTGCTCAGGAAGCAGGTCGTACACTTCTACCGGAATCTGCAGCGAGTTGCAGAAGATGGGCTTGTCACGATCATCCCGTGCAAGCAACGACACAGAACCTCACGGAAAATAGAAGACACCGCCATAGAAATCAAAGTATCCAAGGAGCTGGAGAAGCTCATCCCCAGAAATCGCGATGCCACAGATGTGCTGGGGAATTTCACTGACAAGGAAGTTGATGCCTTCCTTCAAACCATCATTCTTGTTCACGAACCTTTGAAGGGGAGCATGCAAAGGACGAAGCTGAAGCCGGCGCACCGACTTCTTTTCGATGTGATATCCAAATGCATCTTCGCATACGGAGGAGCCTTCGGCGACATCAGCAGGCCGAAGCTCAAGCAACAGAAGGCCCTGGAAGAACAGCACCAGGTCGACTGGCTGGGCTTTCTTGAGAGCCAACTGATGTTGGAAAAGCAGAAAATTTCAGAGACGACAGCTGAGTCCGGAGGACAGCTGTTGAGTGTCAAGGGGACACTCAACTTCGGGACAAAAATCTCTGCCCTCATCCTCCAAGCCACAAAGGGACTGCCGCTGACATGGGAAGGGAGTGAGGACACTCCATTCAGCAAGCTGACGCTGTTCCCCACAGCCAAAAAGGCCAGGGACGTTGTGGAGGCCGTCTACACTCCCAAGGGTGCCCCCAAGCCAGCTGTGGAGTCAGCAGCTCGCCGCCCTTCGAGGTCCAAGCCAGCGAAGCGCCAGCTGGAGGAGGTGGCTGAGGAAGAGGAAGACGAAGAAGAAGAAGAGGAGGAACCCCTCCAAAAGAGGCCAAGGATCAGGATAATCCAGCCAGCTGCTCAACCATCCACAACCAGTCCAGTGGTGGCAAAGCCAGCTGAGGAGAAGGAGTCAACCGAATCCAGCCAATCGGTTGACCCAGCTGGGTTTATTCTTCAACCTCGCCAAGAGGATGTGGCTGAGGAAGCAGCTGAAGGCGTGGAGATCCAAGTGGAGGATTCCAGCTCCTCCTCAGATGACTCTTCTTCATCTGAGGAGTCCCACGACAGTCCAACTGGAGCTGATGCCAGCCAGGTCAACCCACCTGTGTCTGAAGAAATAATTGAGCCAGCCGACTCACCACCCAAAGAGGATCCAGTTCTCTCAACTGGTCCTCAGTCAGATATTCCGAGCCTCTCGCTTGATGCCAATGTTGTGACCATTCCTTCGGCCAACGTTGATGAAACCGTCGAACCCGTTACCTTCGATATCGAACCCCCTCCAATTGACAAAGAAGCCAACCGCCAGGCGATCCTAGCTGAATATGAAGGAAGACTCAGCTACTGCTTCCGCAAGCTGATTGGTATGTTCCCTGAGGCAGCCTCCATGCCCATCTTTGCAGTATTTGGGACGGAACTGCTCTACCAATTCAGCGTCATATTCAGCTATTGGTACGTAAAGGAGGAAACCCTCAGGATCCATGGTTGGGACAGGTTGAAAGTCGAAGAGTCCAACCTGAGGGAATACTTCGACTACCAGAACCTGGAGGTGGCTTACAACCAGAAGGTGGTTGTGCTACGTCGTCGTCTGGACAAGAGCATCCAAGAAGGGACAGACACCAGGGAGCTGTGCAACAATCCTGGAGCTGTTCACTTTCTTGATGACATGCTAGCTAAGAATGCCTCCTGCATGGAGGACGTCGACGCAGCTGATGAGGCGGCCAAGAGAGAAGAAGACAAGCTCAAGGCATACCTCGCCAGCCGATCTGCCATGGTTGTCTCGGAGCCTTCTGCCCAGCCACAACCACAACACCAGCCCGAACCCTCCGATCAGCCAGCTCTCTCAACCGATGCTATCTGTGAGCTGATCTCGGAGAGGGTCAACCAGCTGAGGCAGGAATGTTGTCCAAGCTACAGCTCAGCAAGGAGGAGGAAGCTGACAGGATGCAGCTGCTGATGGCAGAGAATGCCAGCTTGAAGACTCAGCTGGAACACCTTTCCTCTTCTCTGCAGCAGAAGTTCGATGACCTCTCCACTTCTTCCAGCTCGGAGGTCACGGCTCTAAGGAAGGCCGTTCAGAGCCTCAGCTCGGATTTCAACGTTTTCAAGACCATTGCTGAATCTGACCTCGCAAAGTCCCAGCAGACCCAAGACCAGGAGTGGATGTCTCAGTTCACCTCTTTCCGAGCTGAGTTCGTCGCCCTCCACAAAGAGGTCTCTGCGACCTTTGCAGCCGTGCAGCGAGCTGAGCAGGAGCGCCAAGATTTGGAGTTGGCCAAGAAGGTGGAAGAGAAGGATGCGGTTGACGAACTGTTTTCCCGCGTTCAACAGGCTGAGGCCAAGCTGACCTCCCTGGATGGCACTGTTGCCACCCTTTTGGATGATGCCAAAAAGGGGGAAGACAAGGAGCCAGCAGCTGTTGCTGGACGAGGGAAAGCTGTTCTCCAGCAAGCTGAAGGAGCTCAGCAGGGAGAAGGAGTGCCAGCTGAAGCTGAAGCTGAAGGATCGCAGCCCGAACTGGAAATCTCCCACGACCTCGTAGCCGAGCTTACGGCCGAGCTCGATGCAGAACTTGACGGGATATCTGTTGAAGACTGCATCGAAGCTGCCAAAGCTATGGGGGAGTCAAAGGAGAAGTTCTTGAATCCCTCCTGGATCAAAAAGTTCGCTGCCGATCAGGCCAAGAAGGTGGCCAAGTTCGAGAAGGAGCTCGCCAAGGTGGAGAAGAAGGTCGACAGAAATAAAGCCAGCCGGAGTGTGCGAAGAATCAACAAGCACCAGATGAAGGCTGAGGCTAGGAAGTCGACGCATCAGTTGCAGAAGAATGCTCCGCTCCCGTCTCGGTATCAACATGTTGACAAGTGGATGAATGCTGAGTGGAACGATGACTGGGAGTAGTTCAAGCATGAGTTTATCAATGACTTCTATTACAGGAAAGTCTACTCGACTGAAGACCCAAGGCAAGCCTTCAAGGAAGCCCTATGAGAACTCAGAACTGGAGACCCTGGAACATTTAGTCAGTTCAAGCGAGCTATGCTGAATGCTCAGCTCGATCCCAACACCGTTCCAGTTCCGAAGATGTGCAGGTACCGCCCTCAGATGATCAAAGGCACGAGCACGCCGAACAGAAATGCGATCATGGCTGAGGCGAGACAATTCTGCAAGGAACACGACGTCAACACTGGGATCGAGTCGGAGGCGAAGAAGGAGATCTTTGACCGTATCTTCAGCAAGTACGGTCAACAGTATTTTTGAGCTGATCTAATGTCTTTTTGTCTTTTGAAGCTGTTGTAGCTTTTGATGCAACTGTTGTAATTTTTTGTTGTTTTGTGCTTGTAATCTTCAGTTGTAACAAAATCTGCAAGTATATATAAAGATTCACCTTGATGAACAATTCCTCATTGTCCAAGCTCTGAATCACAAAGTCTTTCAATATCATGTTATAACTGTGCTAACCCTTTGATGTTTTATCTTATAGACTGTCTAGAATTTCAGCTGAGATTTTAGATAAGTTAGTGAGTTTTAGATCGATAGTGGTTTAAGGTTGTAAGTGGTTTTGGCATCATCAAAAAGGGGGAAATTGTTGGGAAATTTATTAGTATAAGTTTTGATGAATTCCAAAACCGACTGACCCCAACCAAGTAGATGTTGCCAGAACCTAATGTTAGAATTTAGGCTCGCTGTTTGATCAAAGTTAAGATTTTATCTTTACAGGTCTGCAGCTGAAGATGGCAACAAGGCATCACTCAGACAGAACATCAGCTATCACAAAATACAGCTGAGAGCTCTTTGTTCCGATGCAATTAGGGGGAAGTCCTCAGAACATCAGTTGTGAATAAAACCAACTGAGGGTTCGTCAGATGAGAAGCAGTAGAAAGGAAGAGAACATCATATGAAAAGGAAGTCATCTGAGGGTTCAAACCCAACTGAGTAAATACAAGGAAGACAACTGAGTGTTCAGTTTCAGAACCTCAGTTGTAGAACCCGAACAAGAAGATCAACTGCTGGAAGTTCAAAGTCAGCTGAGAGTTCTTGGAACATCAGCTGAAGACCACTCAGATGAAGATCAAGACTTTCAACCGACTAACCAAGGTTGACTGTCAGAAAGGTTGAGATTTGAATTTCAAAAGGAAGTCACATGAGGGTTTGACCGTTCAGTCATTACCCCATCTGGCCCAACACAAGGCTGTCTCAGATGGAAAGCAGATGAGCACAGATGCCAGATCGGGAAAGTCTGCAGAGACAAGAGACAAGCCTTCGCTTTCAACGATCAGAGATCAACAGCTCCTCCAACGGCTAGTTGATACTCTCCGCCCATAAATAGAGGCATTCTCTCATTCAAGAGTGAGAGAAGACAGACGAGATAAGAAACAGAGAAGTGCAATCACTAGAGAATCAAGCAAAAGAAAAATCTGCAAAAATCCTATTCTAAGAACATCAGCAGCTGAGAGTTCAAGAGTGGTAGAACATTAGTAGCTGAGGGTTCATAGAGTGAAAATCTGTCTTAGATCTTAGTTTGAGTGTTTATTCGTTCAAGCCTTAGATCCAACTCTCATTCGTGATCGAGCTGTAGTTGGAAAACCCACCCACACACTAAAAAGTGTTTGCTAGGACTTTACTCTTCCTGTAATTGAGTAGTCAGGTCGTCAAGTACCTGCAAACTTGACATAGGTTGTTAAGTACCCGTAAACTTAACTGTGAAGGTTGATAAGTACCCGTAAACTTATTGCAACGGTTGCACAGCCCGGGTAAGCTGTGTGGAACTATCCAGAAGAACTTGGACTGAGGTGTGAGGATTCACATCTCCCCGTGGACGTAGGAGGGTTATCTCCGAACCACGTTATATCCTGTGTGTCAGTGTTTGTTTTTATTCAGTTACTTATTGCATTTCTTAACTGTTTGACTAACCAGCATACAAACCTCATTTGCACATTTTCAACCGAGCTGTTTTGGTTTTTTTGACCAACCGAGCTGTTTTGGTTCTTGACCAACCGAGCTTAAAAGTGTGAGTTGTTTTAACGAGTTTAATTTTCCACCACATTCCGCACAACCTCACTCTTCCAGCTGAGGTTGCTTACTCAGCTGTGAGATTCCAACTGAGTCCTTTTACTCAGTTGAAGTATTTTTAAGGGTTAAGTTTTAAAATCCTAACTGGTGTATTCCCCCCCCCATACACCAGTAACTCGTTTCGGGACCATCAATCTTTGTTCAGAAATGGGACTTGGGTGCTGGTTAACAAGCCAAAGCTGCAAAAATGCATTGGATGCAAGTGAATTTTCAAAATCAAGATAGAAGTTTTTAGTGTAGAGAAAGTGAGATATAAAGCTAGGCTTGTAGCTAAAGGGTATACACAGAGAGAAGGTATAGACTTCAATGAACTTTTCTCTCCTTTTGTAAAACACACCTCAATAAGGTTGTTAATGGCTATAGTGGCTCAACAAGGTCTAGAATTGCAGCAATTGGATGTGAAAACAACTTTCCTTCATGGAGATTTGGAGGAAGACATCTACATGAATGAGCTTGAGGGATTTGTGGAATCTGGAGCTGTAATACCCCGATATTTTCTTCTGTCATTAAAATAAAAGTTAATAATAATTATGGCTTTGCACGCCTAAGATCATGAAATTAAATTCTAAGATTTATGGTGAAATCCGTTTCAGAAAATAATGTCCAGAAGTCGTACGAACGACTACTGTATTAGGGTTTTCGCGTCCGGTAGATTTTTTGTCCGAAAACTCGGAATTAAAATCCGTCAGAATTTACTTTCACTTTTTCTTCGATACGAGTTCACCGGAGAAAGTTAGTTTTTATGATTTTCCGGGCGAAATTTGGACTGTAATGTCCCGACTTTTTCTCGGATTTTGAAAAACGAATTAGGTTTTCCGAGTACGTGATTTATTTCTAATCTAACGGACGAATTAGATTTCGTCGAATTCGAAACTATCTAAGAAAGTATTTCTCGACTTTTTAATCGTCGTTTAAGAGCCGGAAACGAGATATTCTGTTTAATAATTTCGCACCAAACATGCCCTAACGACTCACCATGACTTTAGTTAGATATTTCATTCACTTTATGCTTATATTAGTGAGTCATCATCTCTCTCCCCCCAATTCTCCTTCCATCCGCCACCTTCACTCTTCCTCTCTCTCATTTTCTTCATTCATCCTCCATTAAAGCTCCAACTCCAAGCTCTTTCCAAGCTCTTAAGATCTTCATCTACCGATCGATTCCATATCCGAGTCCATATTATGCAAGGTAAGAACTTCGTTTCCAATATGAACCAAACACAAATCCTTTTCCATCTTTTTCATTTTTTTCGAAAACTAGGAGATTAAGAAGCATGTTGTCTTTTAATCAAATCATGCTCTAGGATGTCTAGAATCGAGTTCTACGGATCGAATTATGAAGAAAATCACTCCCCATTTCCTTAGGGTTATTACCGAAATTTTCATAATTTTTGGGGGTTTTGATCTTAGCTCGTTTTCTTTGACGTTTGATCGATAGATTAGTGTTCTACATGTTACTAATTGACTCTATGAATTAATTAAGATTTTTCTAAAAATAAAATTTGAAACCTAAGAGACAAAGAACGCATGATTTAGTATAGTAAATGTTATGATATGCTCGATTGATTAATGGAAATGAGATATACGATGTATGAGGATGATTATATATTTAATTGGGATTTTTCTAAAAAGAAAACGAAAAATGTAAGAGACGAAGACGTGTCGATAAGTTAGAGCTCGTTAATGTTTTGATAATATGATTTGCATGTTAGAAATGCTCGTTAGATGATAATCGTTGTTGTAAAATTCGAACGAAAACGGAGAACGTAGGATTTTTGTTAAGAGACGAACGATCGATGATAAGTCGAGATTAGATAATGATATAGGTCTATGATGTGATTATAAGTTAATCTCGTTAGTAAATGATCATCATCGGAAAGTTAGAACGAATTCTAATAACGTCGGAAATTTCACAAGAGGCGAAGAATCGAACCTAAGTATCGTTAGAAAAGACGAATAAGGAAAGTAATTGGTTATTAATGATCGTTATTGTTAAATGAACGAGTTTGTAGTTGACGACTTTTACATCCGAGATATGAAATGATGAGTTATAGTTGTAAACGAGAAGTAGAAACGAGAAGTTAAATTGTTTTGGTATAGTACTTGTTTAGTTTGAAAAGACGAGGTTTTAATCGTCATGCTTATAGACGAGGAATGGAAAGGAGTTCTTCACGTATGATAGTGCGTGTTGACTTCCTTAATGTGTAAATTTCGTGAGAATTTAAGTACGATAACATAAAATGAACCTAGAAAACCGTGCGTCGATTTTATCGAGCATTAGGGTTTCACTCGGCAGTTTTGCGACCTTCCACGGAAACTGCCATATCTCCTAGATCATTTATCGGAATTGAGATCCGCGAATTGGAGAGTAAACTAGACATCCGAGGCTTTCTTTAGATACAGGGCACGTCCCCTGTTTCAAAATCCCCTATTCTGTACAGACTTACTGATCTGTGCAGTAAATTCAAAAACTTAGATTCTTAAGTTGAATTCTTCTCAACTTGATTCTTTTCGATCTTTTAAGTCGTTTCAAGTTATCGACTACTTTCTCTCTACCGACCTAAGTGTCAAGTACAGAACCGAATGAGTGTCAAACGAGATGCGTTCGTATCTCGTTTCTTGTTTAATTAAAAGAGTTTAGTTTAGCGTGCAAATGCCTAAAAAGTCTAAAGGACTAAAATTCAACTCGATTTTCCGTATTCGTTTATCGTTTGCGACCGAGTTTTAAAGTATGATTATTTACGATGAAGGAGGAAGTCGACACCAAGGATAGGACGGAAGATCAGAAGACGGAAGCACGTGTCTTAGTTCTGTATTCTATCGAGGTGGGCTTTCTTTTATATATGAAACAAAATGAGCAATGCTCAAAAACCTTTCCTTATCGCTTTGATAATTGTGTTTTCAAAGTGATAATCATGGCATGAACTATTTGTTTTATGTGAGTTCTCTTGTACCTTATGAGTTAGCCAAAAGGGGATAACTAAACGATCGGCTTTGAGTTAGTCAAAAGGGACTTTCCAAAGTTTAGTGTACACTGTAGCCTGTGGTGTATGTGGTATCCTGTTGAGGGGTAACTAGCCACGGTGAATTATGAATGGTCAAGATTGAACGTAATATCTACGAAAAACGCTTGTGCAAGCTACATTATGAAAATGAGAAAGAAAATGTTTAGTAGACACGAGAATTTAATGAAAAACCCCGATGTGCTACAGAAATGAAATGTCTGATTATCTATACTTATGATTATGTTTTCGGAAACGCGCCCACTAAGTACTAATGTACTTAGCCCTGCATATGTTTCTAAATGTGCAGGTTGAAGCGACGGAAGCGGCGAGGGTTGAGTTAAGAGTTGTCGATAGGGAAGACTGTAGTATGTAGTTTACAATTCCGCTGCCAAACTCTAGACTCATTTATGTAATTATGAATATCACTTTTGGGCTTAAGTTCTGTACTTATAACTTAGAATCTTTTGAGATCTTGTTCGAGTGATCCTTCGAGATCAACTCTGTCTTTTGTTAATGAAGTTTCGTTCATAGAATTTCTGTCTTTAATGTTATGTTTATTCATTCATCCCCTTTCTTTCCCGCTTCTTTAATCCAATCTCAGTCGCACCCCGGCTTCTGCCGTCCCTCGGGATTTGGGGTTATGACAAGAGCTGAAGGAAAAACATGGTTATTGAAGAAGTCCTTATATGGACTGAAGCAGAGTAGTAGGCAATGGTATAAAAAGTTTGATGAGCACATGATTCGAATTAAGTTCACAAGATCAGAGTATGATTCATGTGTTTATTTGAGAATCTTAGAAACTAGAGAGACTACTTATCTCTTGTTGTATGTTGATGACATGCTGGTAGCGAGTAAAAGGAAGAAAGATATAGAGAAGGTGAAGCTGGATTTACAGTCCAAGTTTGAAATGAAAGATCTGGGGGAAGCAAAGAGAATACTAGGGATGGATATCATTCGAGATAGGGAAAACCACAAGCTGTGGTTATGTCAAGAAGATTATGTTAAGAAGATTTTGAAGAAGTTTCATATGAATGATACAAGAGCAGTTCAAGTTTCTCTAGCTCAACATTTCAAGCTCAGTAGTGAACAAAGACCAAGTGATGAAGCTGAAAGGAAGTTTATAATGAACATTCCTTACTCAAGTATTGTTGGAAGTATAATGTACAATATGATTTGTACACGACCAGATTTGTCACATGCTATAAGTGTGGCAAGTAGGTTTATGGCAGATTCTGGAAAATCACATTGGGAAGCTTTAAAATGGATTCTTAGATAATCGGTCTTTTAAATCTGGAATTAGTTAAAAGTTGAGGCCGTAGATAGGGCTTTTGCATTCTTAAAAAATTAAAATCAAGTTAAAGTGATGAGTCTAATTTTATATTCGTGTGAAAAAAAAATCCCATGTCACCTTAGGCTCAGGTCAGCGGCGAGCTTATCATATGCGCTCGCTGCCCTTTTTGGTGGGCCCAACGCGCGCTCAAAATGTTAAGTGCAGTGGCGAGCTTCCAATTTGTGGACTTCACTATTTTTTTTAATTAAAAAAATTTATTTCATCCAAAATAAAAATATTACACTAAATAAAAAAAACTACATTACAATAAAATTAAAATACTACATTAAACATAAAAAACTACTCATCATCATCGGTCCACCCATATTTTTTTTAAGCTCGGCGACATACGCTTTGTGGAATTTCTTCTCGGCTGGTGCCATACCGACGGGCTTCTCGTGATGATATGATAGTCTTGTTGCTTCGTAAATTTTGCCATATGACGCGGCATTTGCTCGGCCGCTTGAGCAAATTCCTCCCGTACACTTCCCGCTGCCGAACTGCTTCCCGAGCTCGATCTGGCCTTCCTTTTCCCTCTTGTCGTCGCCTTTACCTTGTCTCTACCCATTGGCCGGTCGAGCCGACTAGAGTGCCCGATCCAAATTCGCTGCCGGAAAGTGGAGTGGTGGACCGCGGTGTGCTCCCGCTCGGATTGCTCTCCGGTGCCGAATCCTGCACCGAAGTGGTGTAGCTCTCATCTTCGCCCGTCTTCGTTCTCTTTGGCGCCATTTCGATTTGTTATTTAGTAGAGTAGACCATGGCGAACTTTGGCGTGTCTCTTACTACCCGACACGTCTCCAAGTGCTTGAAGGCAGTTTTGTGCGAGCTTCGCCATTAAATGATAGCTTGGGCCAAAATGTCCTTGCCGCTCTCACTGCTTCAGCTTGCCATCTCACACTCCTTGTAAACTTGTTGGAATTCCGTTAAGACGGTCTTCACTCGATCCCAATGATTGCGGAGCTTTGCCATGTTCCTTTTCGACGTTCCTTCGGGCCAGAGTTCGCGGTAACGGTGCAAAATGTGGCACTAATATGAATCTTTCTTTTGGCAGTTGCCGATGATGGGGTCTTTACTAATGTCAACCCAACACCAAGCCAAGATTTCGGTCTCGGCCTCAGTGTATCCCGCCGGTCTGTCGTCGCCTTCAAAAGACGAATCCACTAACTCCACCGTCGCCGTACTGCCTCCATGACGACCACCACGACCGCCACCACGGCGATCACTGTCGGAGGTCGCTGCCTTCTTCCCCTTTCTCTTTGCCGGCGACATGACTTGAACCTCGTCGCCGTCCTCGATCAAATTCACCGCCGAGTTGAAATCTTCAGGCGACGGTGCGAGGTGCGTAGGGTAGACAGTGTTCACGGGGGCAGCTGCATTGGCAGCTTCGAACCCTTGAAATGGTGCAAAGACACCCGACGGAAAGTGATGAACGTAGGCTCCCCCCGTGGAAATTTGTGGGGTGAAGGCTTGAGGCGACGAGAATAAATCTCGTTGGGATATTTGAGAATAAAAATTGTGCATATTGGTATAAAATATCAATAAGGTAAATCGCAAGATAGAAATATCATTTAAATACTAATAAGGTAATTTTGATTTTTACTAAACTAATATATTTCATATATAAGGTAAATAATAAACTATAACTAAGGTAAATTTGTATTCTTGTAACTAATAATTTATTAAAATATTAACATTATTGTATTATGCTATTGCCCTTAATTTTGCTTTATAGTAAGGATATTTTAGGCGATTCAAATTATTGTATAAAATATCAATAAGGTAAATCGCGAAATAGATATATCATTTAAATATTAATAAGGTAATTTTGATTTTCACTAAACTAATATATTTCATATACAAGGTAAATAATAAACTATAATTAAGGTAAATTTGTATTCTTGTAACTAATAATATATTAAAATATTTACATTATTGTATTACGTTATTGTCCTTAATTTTGCTTTATAGTAAGGATATTTTAAGCGATTCAAATTTTGTAAAACAAGGCTCTTTATATATAAGTATAGATTTTTCTCTCTTCAATTAGGTTCCTTTATACCCATTTATATATAAAAATATTTATGTTTGCCCTGCAAAATAAAAATGAGAAAATAGAGGCAAATAAATGGTTTTTGTTTTTAGAATGAGGGATTCTTACGCATCATAATCTCATACAATGCTCAATATCTTAGCCATGTTGTATATGTTGCTTTTGTGTTGTAATCTAGTTTTTATGTAGTATTTGTGAGATGAAATGAGAATTGTATATTAATTGTTAGTTATGTGCTTAATGTAGTTTGGGACTTCAAGAAGGCTAACGAGATACGATAAGAAAAGCGTATGATGGAGTTGTTTTTTGTTAGAGTATGGAGCCTGAAAAACTGAATACTAGATCTGACCCGTGTATCTTGGGCTGCTGTACAGTTCGTTTTCTTAGGCCCATGCAGTTTCCTAGTGCGACTCGGAGTAGGACTTAATTGTTTGCTATTTATAGTTGTTCTTCTATTATAATTGTATTAGAAAAAAACATAGTGAAAAACCATGGCAAAATAAACAATCTCGTTTTGTTTATTGCTTTCGTTTGTTTTCTTTATAGTATTCGTGATTTGTTTGTTTTATTATTTCTAAACAATTTTGATGTTTAATTCTTCTATGCTATAACAACATGCCCTGCATTCACTTCTAAATTTATGGTACAATTGAGTATGAAGGTACCAGATTCACTCGAACAGACAGAGTTGTGAACAAAGTTGTGTTCAAAGAGCACACAACCTTGAAACTAAAATGCAGCGGAAATGAAGGAACACAATGGAAATAAAGTTTTCACGAGATTATAAATTGATAATCTCGTGAGGTGCCTCAGGGCTAAAACTTCACTATGAAAATGTGAATTACAAAAACAATCTTCGAGTAAAGAGGGTCACTAAAACGAGTAAAGCTTTATCGCAAGACTAAAGCTTTTACTACTATCCTCGAAGGTAAAATATATAAGCTGAATAAGTATCTTAATTGCTCTAAAAATCTATCTCTGGAAGCGTACCAAACTATACAAACTCAATCTCTATTTATAGAGGACTTGAAAGCTTGTGATGCACTCCACCAAATTCTGCACTTCTCCACGTTTTTGCAGCCATATCTCCACTCCTCTCTCAACTGAAAAACTGGTCCCACTTCCTCACGTGTTGCTCCTACTTTTCCTCCAACAACTAACCACTTTCTTTCTTGTGCAACCACTTTCTTTGACTTGGTCTGCACCATGTAAGCTACTCCCTCTTATTTGTTATCTCTCCTACAATTAAACAAAAGAAAGACAAAACACACTATACATTAAGCAATAAATATCGAAGTCAAAATCTGACTTCAACAATCTCCCCCTTTTTGTCTTTCTTCCCAAAACCTATGAAAACAAGAATATATAGAGCAAGGTTGTATGCTCCCCCTGAGACACATATACACAGGCAAAGAATCCAGAACAACAAATAGATACTCCCCCTGTCATATTCACTCCCCCAAAACATAACATAAGGAAACAACAGATTCTCCCCTATCAAAACAGCAAAAAGATCAGATCAGATTCTCCCCCTATCGCAACATTAGACAGATCAGATCATAATAAAGAAGAAGAAGAAGAAGAAGAAGAAGAAGAAGAAGAAGAAGAAGAAGAAGAAGAAAACAAACAGATCAGAACATTTGCTTAAACATAAAACTAGATCACCCAAATCTAAAACAAGTCCGATCATCACAAAAGAAAAACTAAACCAGGTCTGATCATCACAAAAGCATATCACTCCAAAAACTCCAAAAGCGCTGCCTGTACTTCAGATTTCATCTACTCCAGTTCTTCATCAGATCCTGCCGTGGTGCGAGCATCCTCCATGTTCGCCTTACTGTTCCCTCCATCTTCGACTTCCCTTCTGTCATCAGATCCATCAACACCACCTTCTTTATCTCCCCCTTTTTGGGAAGAAGGAGTTGTTGATATAGGCGACGCTGCTGCTCGAACATTTGAATTTGACCGGTGCAAAACTTGATGTGATCCTGTAAAAGAGAAACTAGAACAGAACAGTGAACAGCAGGAGGAATAGGAACAGGATGATCCACATCAAACCACGGTAAATCATTGACCCTACCCGAGAGAAAGGCTTTCTGTATAGTCTGAAGAGGAGCTTTAGCAGTAGCTTCCTTAGCCAGAGGTGTCAGACCTTGAGCAACTAGCATGTTGTAGATGAGAGAGGGAACCACTAGCTTCTTGGTGGATGTAGTCATTGCAACCTCAGCAATTGAGTTGAAAACTAGCTGCCCAATATTGAAAGCTGCACCAACGTGAATCTTGTAGAGAAGAACAACATGTGCAAGTGGAACTGAAGTTGTATTGGACGTGGGAATCCAATTTCGAGTTGAGATCCTATGAAGCGTAGAGAATAAAGAAGTAAGACTGGAGGCATTTCTATTTGTCTGTCCACTTGCAAACCAACTCTCAGCATGACCTCAAGTGAGCACATAGCCATCACAACCTCATCAACAGCTTCATCGTCTACTTCGACGTTAGGAGTCCCAAGAATGTCATTGATACCTGAATGAGTAATCAAAAAAACCTTTCCACGCACATAAACTTTCCCATATTTCTTAGATGTCAAGTCGCTAAAATCATGAGTTAGGTTAGCATAGAATAACCTAACTATCCAGGAGCATATTTCTTAGAATACCTAACACTTCCCCACATATTCTTCTTCTTAAGATATGCAGCCACATTATAGAAATTAAAATCCTTCCCATCTACTGCCCTATCACTTAGAATCTCTCTTTTCTTGAAATTTCCCCAACTCTTTTTCAACGACTCTGAATTAAAATGCAGGGAATCAGCTTTCATTACCTCATAATCGGAGTCACTAGCATAATCTACTTCGGCATCAAGATCCATCGAAGCTGTCTTCTTGCCTCCTCGTTTTTGCTTCACACCAGCTTCATCAATTATTTTCTCTTTTCCCTTTCGTGAGGTCGTGACAGGCGGTTCTTCATCCTCAAACTCACCATCATCAGAATTTTCTCCAGAACCTTGAGTGTGAGACTCTTTATCTTCTTCGACATCGATGACATCGGAGGGATGAAAAGGTTTAGACTGCGCTTGCTTGAAAGAAGAATGTAGCCGGTTCGAGCGACGGGCAGGTGCCTTGGGGGGATTTTTGTTCTTCCTCACACATGTTTTAGTGTACCTTTTGCGCTTTGGGGAGGTCTTTGTAGCTGTATCTTTGGCATCGAGATTCGGAGGAGCATCAGTAGGATCGATATTCATCGATTTTGGAGACCCATCACTGTAGTGAAAGAGAGGGTCAAGATTTTCTTCCTCATGTGTCGGAGCAGAAAAATCTGGACCGGCGGCAGACGTCGGGTTGCTCGACGCACCGACTGGAGAAACAGAGGGATGCCGCTGGAGCTTTGGATCGGCGGCAGATTTTGAAGCAGCTGGATCGACAGCAGTTTAACCTGCAGCAGATGAATCGAACCGAGCAAATGGGGCAAACCCTTGGAGTGATGATTCGGAGAACCTTCCGAGCTCCGACGAGATTTCCATCGGAGTTTGACCACGTAGAGGAGAGAGCAACGATGGATTGAACATTAGGTTGTGCTCGGGAGATATGAAATGGAGAGGGGATGGATTTAGGGGTTTTGATGGTAGAAATCGAGGAATTGGGTTTTGAGGGGGAAGCGATGAGAGACAACGAAGAAGATCGAGTGCTCCTAGATTTTGGAGAAGTTCTTGCAGTTGCTTGAGCTTCTCGTCATCCATGGCGGAAGTTTTCTGGAGAAGAAGAAGAAGATTTTGTGTATGAAGAAGAAAAGAGATGGAGCGGCGTGAGTTTAGAGAGAGAAAGGTAGGGATGATAAATAGCAGATATGAAGAGACTTTTCAGATCCTAGGGATTTTGGAATATGAACCGTCTGCTATTTTTACGCGGGAGGCAGATAACAAACAAATCCAATAAACGAGAGATCAAATCATTAGAGATAAGTTAAAAATTCAAATATTAAAATTTCGAGATAGATACGTTCCAAAAATATCGCAACTTAAACTGACATCTTTATCTGATAGAAACAACTGCGATTTTTTTTTTTCAGAAATTGGTTCGACAGTCGTCCAAACTTCAATGACAACTTTGATCAGAACACCATTTCCGAAACATCATAGGCAATTTTATAAAGATAGATGAAGTAGACAGATGGCGAATAGATGTATAACCAAGAGAATCTTGTAATCACCACTTATCTAAGATCTTTGATCTAGTTATATGGTTTTCTAAGAACGGTCTCGGTTTCACCTTACAAAGTAAGGTTTTTACATCCTCAAATCTGCCTAACTTCTATAAAAATTATTACCCATGATATGCTAGAAATGTGACAACTGTCATGACCACTTCTCCTTAAATAGAACACAAACCCAGATATTTTCTCAAATTTGAGAATCTCTCATAACTTAGAGCTTTAGTAAAAATGTCAGCCAGTTGATTTTCCGTACTGATATACTCTAATTTTAATATTTTCTTTTCTACTAAATCTCTAATAAAATGATACCTCGAGTGGATGTGCTTGGACTTTGAGTGATGAACAGGGTTCTTGGCAAGGTTGATGGCACTTGTATTATCGCACAACATTACTAGAGGGTTGCTCTCTAGCCCGTAGTCATCAAGCATCGATTGAAGCCACACCAATTGAGTTGAACAGCTCCCGGCAGCTACATATTCGGACTCGGCGGTTGACAAAGAGATGCAATTTTGCTTCTTACTATGCCATGAGATGAGGTTGTTCCCAAGATAGCAACAACCCCCACTTGTGCTCCGTCTATCATCAATTTCTCCGGCCCAGTCAGCATCACTATACCCCACTAAGTTCATGGAGGTATCTTTTGTGAACCACAAACCGAGTTCACAAGTTCCGGCAACGTAGCGGATAATCCTCTTTACAGATTTGAGATGTTCTTCTTTTGGACATGATTGAAAGCGAGCACATGCACATACACTGTACATGATATCAGGCTTGCTAGCTGTTAAGTATAGAAGACTTCCGATCATAGACCTGTACAAAGTTGGCTCAACATCGGGGCCAACTGCATCTTTCAACAGTTTCTCTATTGTGCTCATCGGCGTTCTCATGTGCTTTTCATTCTCCAGTCCAAACTTTTTTACCAAATTTCTTGTATACTTTGACTGTGAGACGAAAATCCCATCCTCCTTTTGCTTAACTTGCAACCCAAGAAAGTTGCTCAGCTCTCCAACCATGCTCATCTCAAATGTGGCTGACATTGCCTCCACAAATTCTTTCAAGGCTGCTTCATTGGTGGATCCAAACACTGTGTCATCAACATAGATTTGAGCAATTGTGAACACACCTTCTTCTTTCTTGAGGAAAAGAGTCCTATCCGCATGGCCCCTGAAGAAACCAAACTCAAGCAAAAAATCAGTTAGGCGACTATACCAAGCTCTCGGAGCTTGCTTTAGTCCATACAGAGCCTTATGTAATTTATAGACATGGTCGGGTTTGGTTGGGTCTTCAAATCCCTTTGGTTGTTCTACATATGCTTCCTCTTCTAGAACACCATTCAAAAAAGCGGCTTTGACATCCATTTGATGAAGAGTTATGTTAAGATAACATGCAATTGCAAACAACAACCTAATGGACTCAATCCTAGCAACGAGAGCAAAGGTCTCATCATAGTCAATACCCTCAACTTGAGTATAACCTTGAGCAACTAAGCGGGCTTTATTCCTAATGATATTTTCATACTCATCAATTTTATTCCTAAAGATCCACTTAGTTCCTATTATGTTAACTCCTATAGGTCGAGGTACAAGTGTCCAAACTTTATTCCTAATAAATTCAAGAAGTTCAGCTTGCATGGCACTTATCCAAAATTCATCCTTCAAGGCTTCGCCTACGGTTTTAGGTTCAAGAGTTGATAAGAAGGCAATAACACCTACCTTGGTGATTATACATGAAAAGCATACCATCCTTACCATCTCTCGGTAATTGACTGGAGTCTTGTCCCTAGTTCTGACCCCTTCACGAACATCTCCGATGACAAGATCAAGAGGATGATTTTTTCTGACTTTACTGGGTGGATCCCTCCTCACAATCTCAATAACTTCATCAACATTTTCTAATTCATTAGTGCTGGAGTCAGTTCCAGATTGTCCTGCAGAATTGTTAGAAGTTTCCTCAACAGTTGTGCGGACTTCACGGGCCACTTTTTGTTCATCCACCGTGGGCTTTTCTGTTCTACCATGTATCTCAATCAAACCTTCAGTACTTCCCTCCGGAGTATATAAACATGCAAGATCATCAAATGTTACATTGACACTCTCCATGACAGTTTTGTAACTAAGGTTGTAAACCCTATATGCATGACTATTGAGTGAGTAACCTAAGAAAGCTCCCTTATCGCTTTTTGTGTCAAACTTTAGGCGATAATCCCTATCATTTAACACATAACAAACATAACCAAAAACATGCAAGTATTTTAAGTTGGGTTTCTTGCTATTTAGAATTTCATAGGAAGTCATGGTAGTACCGGTTCTCAAATTTACACGATTACTAACATGGCATGCAGTGTTCATGGCTTCGGCCCAAAACCGTTTAGAGAGGTGTTTAGAATGCAACATTACTCTAGCCATTTCTTGCAGAGTTCTATTTTTTCTTTCGGCTACCCCATTTTGTTGAGGCGTTTTTGGTGCGGAATACTCGTGATGAATTCCTTCTTTCACACAAAAATCTAAAAGTTGAGTATTTTCAAACTCCTTTCCATGATCAGATCTTAACCTCTTAACACGGGATTGATAAAAAATCCTAATTTTAGCATACAATTCCATGAAGGCATCATACGTTTCAGTTTTATCACTAAGGAATTTTATCCATGCATATCTGGAAAGATCATCGACTATCACAAATGAGAACTTTTTACCTCCCAGACTATCAACCTCTGCTGGACCCATTAGGTCCATGTGCAGTAGTTCAAAGCAATTTTGCGTGCTGAAAGGTCTCTCCGAAGTTGTGACAACATGGTGAGAAACTTTCACTTGCTTTCTTATTTGGCAGTCCCCACATACTCCTGGATTGGAGATATTCAATTTTGGTATACCCTGGACTGCATTGAATCTTTGGAGGTTCTCCATGTTGCGATAATTTGTGTGACCCAACTTTTGATGCCACAATTGTAGATCGTTGACCTACGCATTAAAACACTTATTACTTTTCATTTCATAAATGTTATTAGGAGACCTTACCCCAGAGATGACAACTTCATCATCATCGTTCACTACCAGACAGTTATGCTTGTCGAAGATGACTTTGCAGTCATCGTCACATAGTTGATTTATACTGATCAGATTTGCAGCAAGTCCGTTCACGTGTGATACATCGGTGAGCTTAGGAAGTTCGGGCATGTTGAGTAGACCTCACCCAATTATCTTGCCATTTGATCCACCTCCAAAGGTAACCTCACTTCCATTGATCTTTTTATAGTTAGCAAGGTATCTTCTAGATCCAGTCATATGTCGTGAACAGCCACTATCAAAGTACCAAGACCCATCATCATTTGAGATGGCTGCAGTGAAAACAAGTCTGCAGGTTTCAGTGCAGGCAACTTTGGGTCTCCACACCCAAATTTTACCATTTTTGGTGCCAAAGGCAGATCTCTTAGCATGATTTCTCATGTGAGATTCTTTCCTGTATTCCTGCAAAAACTTGTAGCAAAAAGATCTAATGTGACCTGGTGAGTGGCAATAGTGACATATGAATTTTCTACGTCTTCTAGAATTGGGCTTGGGTGGCGGATTTTCCTTAGCCTTTACAAATGATAAACCATGAGTTGACAAGATTTGAGGAAAAACTGTTTGAATGATTTTATCAAAGCCAAGTCCATGAGATGTTACGTGAGTTTGTGCTAACACTTCATCAAGTTTGGACGTACCTGTGTTCAACTTTTTGAATGTTTCATTAGCAAGATCAAGTTGAATTTTCAGCTTCCCAATCTCAGCATTTTTCTGAGTTAACATCACCTCCAGCTTAACAAGTGATGTTTTCTGAGCAGAATTCTCTTCATTCAGCATCTCAACCACCTTGCACTGTTTGGATCACTTCACATACAATTCCTTATAAATTTCTTGCATTTTCACCAGCATATCTAATGTTTCGTCCTCAGTGACTTCCTCCTCTTCTTCTGTATCGTTAATAACAGCATTAAAATAGAAGAGAGTTTCATAGTAAGACTCATCATACCTGTCCGAAGTTATCTCATCATCACTGAAATCTGTCAGGTCATCTTCAGGTATATGAGCTATCAATGCAGCATGCTCTTGAGCTTGAGAAGTGACTTCTGGCGGTTCCTCAATGATGACTCCAGAAGTGTCGATCTTTGTGTCTCCTAGTGACAAGAAGGTGACGGGTTTCCCAAGCTTGCAAAAGGTGTTTGCACACTCATTTGAAAAGTGTCCATAACCTTTGCACTCGAAACATTGAATGTTGGAGAAATCTTTTACATCCTTTGCCTTGAAGTGATCGGATGCGGAGCGTTTGATAATCCTTAGATCTTTTCCCGGTGAGCGTACTTGATCATAGATGACCAAGGGACCTGATGCATCTTGTCGGGGTGGTCGTTGATCAACAATGGCCTTTCCTTTTTGTTGGAATTTCGTTCTGTTTGCAGCATTTTGCAGCAACGAGTTCAGCTTCCTGGTGATAAGAGCAAAATCTGCATTTCCAGTGATCTCCTCAAGATCCTCATCCTCCTCTTCGATGTGTGAAGAGCTGCCTGAAGCTGTCCCAGCTTTCATGGCAAAACCCCTTTTCTTTGGGCTTGTCCTTTCGTTGAGTTCGATCTCATAGGTCTTGAGATCATTCATCAGCTTGGTGAACTCCAAGGTGCTCACGGTGGTTGACGTGTCAATGGCCACAACCTTCATATCAAAACGGGATGTCAAGGTTCTCAAAACTTTTGAGACTAACCTTTTGTTGCTAATGGTATCACCAAGGTCTTGGCATTCGTTAGCAATCTCGAGTACTTTGTTACAGTAGTCTCCAACACTTTCATCTTCCTCCATCTTCATGCTTTCGAATTTGGAGATGAGAATGCGATGTCTTGACTCCTTAATGCCGGTATCTCCCTCACAATGCTGTTGTAGGATATCTCATGCTTCCTTGGCAGCCTCACAATTTCTTATGAGTTTGAACATCTGAACATCAAGGGAGGATTGAATGGCATTGAGAGCTTTATCGTTGTAAGTTGCTTCTTCAATCTGAGTTCTTGTCCAGTTGTCTTCATGAACTCGAACTAGGTCACCATCATCATCCACGATTTTAGGATGGGACCACAATTTCTGGACAGCTCTCCATGCTCTAGCATCAATGGATTTGATGCATGATCTCATTCGAACCTTCCAAAAGGAGTAGTTCATTCCATCAAGGATGGGAGGCTTGTTGAACAACGGGTTTGTCTGATCCATTGTGTCACGAGAATAGGATCAACACTTAGTGTATCAAGTGGTGGCTCTAATACCAATTGAAGGTACCAGATTCACTCGAACAGTTTGTGTTCAAAGAGCACACAACCTTGAAACTAAAATGCAGCGGAAATGAAGGAACACAATGGAAATAAACTTTTCACGAGATTATAAATTGATAACCTCGTGAGGTGCCTCAGGGCTAAAACTTCACTATGAAAATGTGAATTACAAAAACAATCTTCGAGTAAAGAGGGTCACTAAAATGAGTAAAGCTTTATCGCAAGACTAAAGCTTTTACTACTATCCTCGAAGGTAAAATCTATAAGCTGAATAAGTATCTTAATTGCTCTAAAAATCTATCTCTGGAAGCATACCAAACTATACAAACTCAATCTCTATTTATAGAGGACTTGAAAGCTTGTGATGCACTCCACCAAATTCTGCACTTCTCCACGTTTTTGCAGCCATATCTTCTCTCCTCTCTCAACTGAAAAACTGCTCCCACTTCCTCACGTGTTGCTCCTACTTTTCCTCCAACAACTAACCACTTTCTTTCATGTGCAGCCACTTTCTTTAACTTGGTCTGCACCATGTAAGCTACTCCCCCTTATTTGTTATCTCTCCTGCAATCAAACAAAAGAAAGACAAAACACACTATACATTAAGCAATAAATATCGAAGTCAAAATCTGACTTCAACAGAGTAGATTTAATTTAGGTTTAACATCAAGCAATTGATACAATCATATACAAATCAAATTTTGTACACAAGACTTCAATAATATGTAGAGATTGACAATTACAAGATACAACTATATTGCTCCAATTGTTAAATCATAATCACATCGACAATGATCATTGGAAGCTTGACGTGACTTTTGCCGTGTTCCTCGTCAACTAGTTTTCCAAGATGATTCAACAGTAAATTGAAGTCGTCGTCGCCCTCAAGGAGGCTGAGTCGAACATGACAATCATCGACGTTGAACTTGTGACCTGCCCGGCCGATGATGTTTGCCGCCTGGAGGACTGAATTGCAATTTATGTCTTCTTCTCTTTCACATTTCACCCATGCATAACCTACCATTACCAATATATATTTATAAGCTTCAAATAACTATACTTGAAATATGCATCATTCCTAAGACTATACCCAAAGAGAGACTTTTCTGCACAGACTATACAATTCAATTCAGCCATCTGAGAAATATGCATCCCCACTAATGCTCCTTATTAATTTGAACCTCTCCTCCAACACTTAAAATAATTGCATTGCTAAATTACTTTTTATGAACTTAAAACCAGAAAAAGGTTCTGAAAAATGGCAATTAAAATAACACTATACATGAGGGAGAGAAAAGGCAAAAAAATAATTGAATTTATACATATCAATGAATAACTCTCACTTAAGTACTATGTCCTCCTCCAAATTCAAACCCCTCAAAATCAAACAAATGAAACAGTTTCATCAGTTCATCTTCACTCCTAAAACATAGGTAAAAGAAAAAGAAAAAAAGAAAAAAGAAAAAGATAATAATTATGCACAAAGTGGAGAAAACCTATTGGACGAAATGGAGAGAGACTAGCACTTCTGTTAGCGGAACTTCATTGTTGTTGTCGGAAAAGGTGGGAGAGATAGCGAGAGAGAGTTGTGAAGAGGGACTGTAGTTCCGATAATGATGTTGGCCCAATCTCTAGCAAACGACATTAGAGCCCCATTTGTCACCATCGAATCCAATCACCTTCTAATTTTGGAATCATTATCGTTGAACGCAAACCTACGCGAGCTCATCGATCTGGTGTCGGTGTCGGACGGCCTCGAATCACTGGAAGATCGAATTAATTTTTCGAAAACGGTGGAGTCGCTGAGCAGGTGTAATACCCCAGAAATTTCGTACGGTTTTAAAAATTTAAAGTTAATAATAAAAATGGTTTTGCACGCCTAAGCTCATGAAATCGAATTCTAAAACTAACGGTAAAATCCGTTAGTGAAAATAAATTACGGAAGTCAGTTAAATGATTACTGTATTTAGGGTTATCGCGTACGATAACTTTTTAATTCTAGAACTCAGAACGGAAAACCGTCTGATTTTTACATTCACGAAATCGCGATACGAACTTGCCCGAGAAAGTTTGTTTTTATGATTTTCCGGACGAAACTCGAACTGTGACGTCCCGAGGTTTTGTCGGAAATTATATTTTTAATATTACTTTCCGAGTAATTAAAATAAGTTGGAATTTATGGTCAAGTCGGAATTTGACGATAATGTGCCGAAATACGTTTTTAGTTTATCGATTTCCGTAACGTCGGATCGCGCCGGAAAAGCGCGTATTTTTCTCCTAATTTCCTAAAATCTGCCGACCTCTCTCTCACTCTCATAACTTGATTTTTCAAATTTTATAATGATAAACTATGGTGACTCATTTCTTCTACCTTAGTTCTAATATTAATTAATTGAACACCTAAGCATTTTACTATTACATTAAGTGATTAAATCTCTTCTTCTCCCTCACTTCACCACCGCCATTCATCATCTTCATCACCACTTCATCTCTCTCATTTTCCTTCATCTCCATTGAAGAAGCTTCAAGCTATTGGCAAGGAAATCTCATCCATCTTGATCATCAACCATCCAAAACCTTTCATCTTTTATTAAATCTTAAGGTAATCATCTCCTCTCTTATTCTATCCAATTAGAATTCCTTTCTTTTAATTTTTCTTGAGGACCGAATTATAGATGATGATGTAGTGATGTCTTGAGCCTTAATTCATGTTAATAGATGGTTAGAATCGATTTCCTATGGTTGAATTGAGAAAAGAATTAAGAACCCTAAGTCTAGGGTTTAACCCATTTTGGGGCTTTTTAGTAGTTGATGTTTAAAACTTTAATTGCTCGAATAATTGAGATTAAGAATGGATTAATTGTTGATTAATGAAAGAATAAATGGAATCCCCTCACTAATTATTGAGAGCCGATTTCTAGGCTAGGGTTTGAAGATGGATTTGTCAATTATGTTGTGGAAGTAATGATCTTAGGATAATATATGTTGTAGTAATAGTATAATTGGATTAGTGAATGAAATTGATGAAGAAAACACCCCTCTTAATTTGTTTATTAATACCGATTTTTAGGGATGAATTAGGGGTTTTTATATAGCTTGGTTTAATTGATGATTAAATGATAGAATATGGTTCCTAATGACATTAGATGATGTTATGAATTTAATTAGAATTTTCTAAAATTATTATGAAAATGGTAAGAGACAAATAACTCGAATTAAGTCAAGATTTGTTGATGATAAAAGGTAATGATATACGTAGTAATGATCTACGTTAGATGATGATTAATGTTGTAGAAAATGAATCAATTCCGTTAACTTTGGAAATTTTGTAAGAGACGATCAATTGAACGTAAGTAATAATCGAGAAGTCGAGTAAGGTTTCTAACTAGATAATAATGCTTATTATGGACTAAGGAACAACTTTGTAGTTGATGACTTGAGCTTTCGGATTATTAATTGATGAGTTGTAGTTAAAATCGAGAAATAGAAACGAGAATGTTAACTTGATGTTGGTATAGTACTGGTTCGTTTGAAAGCCGATGTTTAGAATGTCGTGCTAATAGACGAACGTTGGAAAGGAGTTCTTCACATATGGGAATAGGTGTTGACTGCCTTGAACTGTTAAAATCGTGAGAATGTAGGTTTGATAACATAGAACGAATTTAGGAAGTCATACGTCGTTTCTATCGAGCCATTAGGGTTAGCTGCGGCAGTTTTGCGACCCTTTCCGAAAACTGTAATATCTTTTAGCTCGTTTATCGGATTTGAGATCCGTAAATTGGAGAGTAAACTAGACATCCAAGGCTTTCTAACGGAACAGGGCACTTCCCCTGTTTCCAAATACTCTGTTCTGGGCAGCCCCCAGAACTACTGTAATGCGCAGTGAATTTTCAGAACTTGATCTTCCTAGTTGTTTTCTTCGCAACTTAGTTTCTTTCGATCTTTTAAGCCGTAATGAGTTAACGACTATCTTTTCTACTGACCTAAGAGTCGAGTAAGGAACCTCTCGAGTTTTAAACGAGATTTGTTCAAGTCTCGTTCCCGTTTAATCAAAAAAGAATTAGTAGCGTGTAAATGCCTAAAGAACTAAAAAGACTACGACTAAAACCAATTTCCAATCTCCGTTTCCTTTAATCACTTACGATCAAGTTTAAAGTATGTTTATCTTACGATGAAGGAGGAAGTCAGCAGTGAGGAAAGGACGGAAGACTAGAAGATGAAAGTACGAGTAATAAGTTCTGTAAAGTATAAAGGTGGGCTTTTATTCTATAACAAATAAAATGTGGGTTTTTTCTCAACCCGAAAGTATTTCTTTATCGCTTTGATAACCGTGTTTTCAAAGTGATAATCATGGCATAAACTGTGAAAATATTTTATGTGAGTTCTCTTGTACCTATCTGAGTTAACCTTCGTGTTTTCCAGATTTATTAGTTAACCACTACGATGTTAACTATCGATCGGCTCTGAGTTAGCTATTAAGTGCTTTCCAGAGTTAGTGCACATTGTAACCTGTGGTGTATGTGGTATCCTGTTGAGAGGTAACCAGCCACGGTGAATGAGGAATTGGTCAAGATTTGAACGTAACATACCAGAAAAATGCTTGTACAAGCTAATTTATGTAAATGAGTCAGAAAATATTTAGTAGACACGGGCCATTTTCAATAAAATCTCTGATGTGCTACAATTATGAAATGCCTGATTATCTATAATTATGAATATGTTTTCGGCAACATGCCCACTAAGTACTTTCGTACTTAGCCCTGCATATGTTTTCTAAATGTGCAGGTTGAAGCGATGGAAGCGGAGAGGCTTAAAATAAGTTGTCGTAGGAAGACTTTAGTTAGTTTTGAAATCACAATTCCGCTGCAAAACTCTAAACTTATGATGTTATGTATATTAGTAAAACACTGTGGTATAAGTTCTGTAATATAACCTAGTTTACCTTTTTGGGAACTTCGTCGAGTAATCCTTGAGATTAACTCTTCTTTTTGTAAATAAGGTCATGTTCATAGAATGTATGATGTCTACTATGTATGTTTAGTTCAGTTAGCCCTCTTCTTCCCCGCTTCTTTAATCCAACCTCAGTCGCACCCCGACTTCTGCCGTCCCTCGGGATTTGGGGCTGTGACAGCAGGTGGTTCCGGTGGAGGTGCTAATCTAATCCATTAACATCCAGATCTACACGACGGCACTGGAGGAAAGGCTGAGCGAGAGAGATGAGTGTGAGAAAGTAGAGATAGAGCGGTGCGGAGAAGAAAGGGTACGCAAGAGAGAGAGAGAGAGAGAGAGAGAGAGAGAGAGACGGGTCACGCTGGGCAGGTGTAGAGGATAGATGTGGGTTTGTAATTGGATCCGGATTAATAAGGATAGCTAGGTCCCAAATTGAAAATAATGATTAAAATTTATAATTTTGAAGATGGTAGCCAAAATTTATGATTTAATAATGATTTTGGCTATATCACGTGATATTCACAAAATAAAGACTCTAAAACTCATCTTGGAAGTTTACCACATTATCCCCATATTCCTATGTGTTGCAACAATTAGAAAAATATGTTATTCCTCTCTCTCTCTCTCTCTCTCTCTCTCTCTCTTATACACACACACAATATGTTGTTTATATAGAGAGAGATCTTATCCAGTGCACATCGAAGGAAGCGAATGCGGGTTCCCACGACACCAAAAAAAAAAGAGAGAGAGAGATCTTAAAAGTGAAAACAATATGGAAAAGTACATAAAAGTTGGAAAATATGGCATTCCTCCTTCCCTCCCTCTCTCTCTCTCTCTCTCTCAAGAACACACAAACATAAGTCATTCTCATTTTTCCTGGGAAATTGAACCGTGCATGCATATCTTAACAATCCAAGAAGCAAGAACACACCCTCAAAAATCAGTCGCAAAAATGTAATCGTATCTTATATCATAAGTTATGAAGGTAGGAAAAAACACGAAAACCCTCCAAAAAATTCCAAAATTCAGCAATAAGAGAGAGCATGCAGATCAATAGACTTACTCCTGCATATAGAACGCAGTGCGAAAAATGCGATGCTGGTAAACGCAGTTCCTTCCCACCCACCAGCATGATTTGCGTCGCCACGGGAAGTTCAATCTTCCCTACTACACTAGAGCTCGTTTTCACGCCAGCTTCAGCGCGTCCCGACTCTCTCCAGGAGGGCGCCTCTGGGCGAGCAGCTGTTTCGTCTTCTCGAGAACTCCGAAGAATATAGAACCACCGATGCCTATCCACAGCACTCTAGGCCCGATCCCCTGCAGCACGACAGTCGGGACATGTCGCATGAAATCAAGACAAGAAACGGAGCATCATACGTGGAGTAGAAGGTCACTAACCCTGAAAAAAGCAGAGCTCCCTTCTTCTCGGATAATTGTATCAATGCAGTGAAATATACCGTTGTACTGCTTTGCTGATCCCTGCACGTTTCGTGAAGGAAAGAATCGTGAAGTCTTGATGGATTTACGAGTTTGGATGTTTGTGATTAGCACGCGAATGCACCTGAATCATTAATCTGGTCTTCACTACGTCGAGCGGAGTTGTAATAGCCCCGGTGATTGCACCTGCAAAATCATTCAAGTTGGGATAACATTATAAGTTTTATTGAGTAAAATCTGCTGAAAGTTAGTATATGTGAAGTAACACAATTTAGAGTTGATTTTATTATGTGGAAAATAATGAAATAAATTAGGAGATTCGGCTAGAGGTTCGATGTTTACCTGCAAAGGCACCGACAATTGCATTTTCGGGATCATTTAAATCCCTTTTTGCCTGCAGCATAAGCAAGCAAAAATATGTAAAAACATAGATTTTGGAGTGAAGATAATAAAAAAATTATGAATTTGACTCTTTCAAACTTACAGCCAATTTGTATCCGATTCGGAGCTGCTCGTAAATGCAGAACTGGACTGCATCAAAAGGCAGATCGCGCAATAAAAAGGACCCGTATCCCTGGAAAGTCAGAAAACATCATTAAGCATGTGCTCCAATCGAACTCGCTATCAACTCAGTAAGGAAACCAAAAAGGGCAGGAAATCGTGAAGCTCGTGCTCCTAATCGGGCTCGATATCAACTCAGTAAGGAAACCAAAAACGGCAGGAAATCATGAAGCTCATGCTCCATTCACTGCGAACTATTGGTGACTGCTGCTTAGTGACATCTATGTAAAATAATGCTAAAATTTCTGAATTTAAGCAAATTAATAGCCATCATCCTTAAAAGGCATAATAAAAAAGATGAAATCTTTGAGCTAATTTTCTTTAGAAGTTTTAAAGTTAGCCATGATTACCGTTGGCTGCAAAGTTGGCTAAATTGTGAATTTGGATAAAAAGGAATTGAGTGACCAACTCTTAGTACCATGTAACCTACGTTAATAGGTAAGAATCTACTTGATTCGATTAGAAACTTTAAAACTACACATAATTGCTAAACTTATGACTTAAATAGCAACTTTATCCAATAGAGGCCTAGTAATTAAGAAAATTTAGGAACAGTAGATATTGCAACTAAGGTACATAATTAGTCTCAAGTAAAAGGCATTACAAAGATCTAAAAAAAAATATAAAGGGTTCTAACCTTTGAAAGGCAAAACAATTTCATTCGAAGAAAACAAACCATTAATCGATAAGCTACTATATATTGTAAAACATACCGCGAAAAGACCTCTAAAACCCTCCTTAGCAACTATAAGGCGAATAGCCTCCGGTGCTGAGGCAAATTGACCGGTCTGAATTCTTTGCTTAATAACCTGATAAGCATTTCAGATATCCGTTTTACAAATGAAAACTACGTCTCGTGTGTGCGTGTGTTTATGTAACGATATATGGAACTGTACATATGTATGTGTGTGTGCGCGATGAACAACATTATTAGAGAAACTTGCCTCAGTAGGAACTCGAACAATAGAAGAAGCAGCTCCGCCAATAGCACCTGCAGCCTGGACAGAATATAAAATATATTACCATAACAAAGAAATGACATCTAAATCTGACCGAAAAAATTCAACTTCATTTTCCCACTCGTTTGAAGACTGCCTGTTCAGATTTACGATTGAGAGGATTCCGAGATGGTTATTCAAAGAATGGAGTTGCACAAAACCATTCTTCGTGAGAACATATTTGAACAAGTTATGCAGTAGAGGTAACAAAACAAGCGATCTAGAGCATTTTAAGATGATTCTGCAAGGAACAGAGTTGCAAGAAATACTTTCTCCATCATGCAACCGAGCTATTATTACCAGGTGTGCTATGGCAGAGAAGTTCTGAGGGAAAATATCGAGCAACTTCTGCTTCGTAGGTTCGTATACACCAATGAATAGTGCCGATGCCCTGTCAATGATCGTGGTCCGGGTGTACAGTTGTTAGCGAGGGCTTTAATTCATAATCAGTCACTCATAGTAATAAGATAGTCACAGAGACGAAACAAATTCATCAAAAGGCATTCTGATAGAGATGCAGAAGAGAAGAAACGAATTACTGATCAAATCTTGAGTGCTTAAGTTGAGGAAATATATTTGACATTCTTGACTTACGGTATAACACCAATGAGATTTCCGGCCAACCCTGAGTAGAGTCCCTTCAAAACAATTTCACCCCCACCACGAACTGCCTAAACAGGAACGATGCACATGATCCAATAAGCAATTTAACTCTAAAAAATTATTAGTGCAGAAATAAAATACAAGACAGATATATGTGCTTCCAAAGAGTATTTTACGGACTGAAAAAGTTCAAGTAAAAGATTTATTAGAAAGAACATTTCATGGCTCCTGAAGCAAGAGTGAAAATCTAACTTTGATAGAAACTAGGTGCTCGTATACGAGAACAAATATATGCAACTGCTTTTAAAACTACACGTGTGATTTGAATAAAACAACCTGCTTGTAGTCGAGTTTTTATCGTATCAATTGGATACAAAACAGCTTCAACCATGACACCAGCAGCAGCTCCTGCCACAGCACTCTCTGCACAATCCCAATTCCCAAACAGAAAATATTGAAACTTCAGAAATCGATTATTCATATGGATTTATCACGCCATAAAGCAAAATGGCAAATGATCCAAAAGATTAATCTCAAATAGGCAGAATGCACAAATCCAGATACGATACACCAACATAACAAAAACGAACATTTACAATTTACAAAACTAGTAGCATGAATTCAACCATGAAAACAAAATGATCATATAACACATAGCATGCCCAAAAACTCAAATGATTTGTTATGAGTATTGCCAGTTTCAACGTTCGTATATTCCTTAATCCTTAAATAGGCACAATGCACTAATCCAGAGACGATAAAATACAAAAATAACTAAAACAAACATTTCTAACTTACACAATTAATAGCACAAATTCAACCATGATAATAAAATGACCATATACCACATAGCATGCCCAAAAAATCGAATGATTTGTTCGTATTACTGCCAGCTGCAACATTCGTATGTTCCTTATCTTGAGAACTGGTTGCTGCAGAATTCAAAGCATCTCCTGCAAGATTCATTTCATTCGAACGAAATTCAATAACCATAGCTAAAGAGTTTCTGAACAAAATAGGAACTAACCTTAAATCAATTATATAATATAGACAATTAAAGCTAGCAAAATTAAAATTAGTACATTCATACAGCTTAAACAACCTCAACATTGTTTCTCCTAACATTTTTTTTTATTATTATTATGAACTCATAAATGGCAAAAAAAAAAAAAAAAAAAAAAACAAAGCAAAATCTTTTTAGCTAAAAATGGCACAAAAAGCATAAATTATGCGGTTTAATACCAAACCTTTGAAAATACTAAAACCCATTTCGAAAATGAAATTTTCATACTAAACCTACATACACATTATCGACTATCTATAACATTCAATTGGGTTTTCAACATTTCCCTTAATTCGACAAAAAAGAACGGAAATTTAAACAAAATTTACTGCAGTCAAGCAGCAATTTACCTAGTGATCCAGTCTTCGCGTTCCTCGTCATTTCTTTAGCTGCATTAAATACAAAGACAAAATTAAGAAAAACAAAAACAAAAACAAAACAAAAACAGTTATATGAAGATACAAAAGGTTCGAATTATGACTGTGAGTGGATTCGAACTGGAGAAAAAGTAAATGAAAACAAGTAAAATAGTTACCTGCCGATCGCAAAGAGAGAGTGAGCTTAAAGAAAATGGGAAATTCCACACTTTTTAGTTTTTAGATATAAAAATATTAATTATAATACCGATTTCAAAATATATGTAATCTATCATTTTCAATTTTTTTGCTTGTATATATTTTTTACTCAATGAAATTCACAAAGTTTTTATCGTATTTACATTTGTAAAATCATAAATTTACATATTATTATCATTTGGAAAAAATGCCAAAAAAGGCAAAACTTTCCATTATTTTGCAATTTAGACTTGACTTTTCAAACTTTGCAATAAAAAACATCATATTTTGATTTTTTTGCAATTAGAACTTAGCTTTCTTTAAAGGCATGGAAGGTATTCTATTGAAGGCAATTGCAAAAGATGGAAATAATCACATGTTTCCTATTGCATGGGCAATTGTGAAAGTTGAGAATCAAAATTGCTGAACTTGGTTTCTCAACATTCTATTAAGTTCGGGATAGGTGATAGTTTTGGATATACGTTCATTAGTGACCAACAAAAGGTATTATTTTTTTTTTTTTTTGTGAAACTCCATACTAATTTATGTCTTTATGTTGTAGGTCAGTAAAGTTTTGGTATTATGTATAGTGAATCAGGAAATATTTACATTAAGGTATAATTCAATATTATTTTTGCTATTTTTTGTGTTAATATCAAATAAATCTTATTTCACCGTTTTTAGTTGTCTAATTGTAATAGCATTCACCAATATAATTATGCAACTAGATTGGCTAGTACCTCAGGAAGCAAATGTGTGTCTAGAGACCGAGGCAAAGGTGGAGGTTGGAGAGGACGAGGTGTTGGAGCAACAACTTCTAATGCAGGTTGTGCTCGCAATGTGATGGAAATACAAGAAAGTCTAAGCTAAATGAAGTTTCATTTTCGTTTTTTGATTAGGCCTATTGCACTGATCAAGAAGTCTTTTTTGTAGCTTATTCGTGGATTTGACTCTATTATTACTGCCATGATGATGACTTCTTTTTGTTTTCCTACTGAATGTTTTTGAAAGATGTCGATTCCAACAATCAATCCTTAAGTTAAATGCAATGGAAAGTTTTAGGTTGTAATTAGGGCTGGGTAGGTATTCCGAAAAACCAGTATACTGTCCTTACCGTACCAGAAAAATACCAAATTTATGGTATACTATCACCTACGGTACGGTATGATACCGTACCGAAATATTACGGTAAGGTAACGGTATGGGATTCCCTAATACCGCGGTATACCGTACCGAGGTATATACCATTATTTTCGATATATACCGTAGTACGGTATCTACGGTATACCGTACCGCACATATTAATAATTAATATTAATATATAATTAAGTAATAAAAAAATAATTTAATTAGTTATAGGTATAAAATATGCACGGTATACCGTGAAGTTCGGTATACCGTATATCGATAAGGCAAATTGCGGTACGACAACGGTATGTAAAAAATTCATACCGAATTTACGGTATACCGAACTCAGACACGGTATGGTAACGGTATGAAATTTGTCATACCGAAATTTATGATAAGGTATAAGGTATGACACAAAAACGACGGTATACCATACCGACCCACCCCTAGTTGTAATATGGAAAAGTTTATTATTAATTTGTACCAAGTATTATTTGTGTGCAGCTCGACTTGTTTGCATGTAGTCTATAAAGTATTGCCATGTCGTAAATTGTTTGTTGCGAACCCGTAGAAAAAAAGACTGTATAAAAAGGTAGCTCAAATATTCTGTTTTAAAAAATATAAAAGAAAATTATAAAAAAATAATAATAAATTTAATAAATATTGTCTAGGTGGCAATATACGTGGCATATACATGTAGATAAAGAATTGTCACGTAAGATGCTCAATCAACAAAAAAGAAACCTAAGTCCTAATTGCAAAAAAATAAAAATATGAAATCTTTTATTGCAAAGTTTGAAAAGTAAAGTCTATACTGCAAAATGATGGAAAGTTTATGCCTTTTCTGGCAATTTTCCCTTATCATTTTAATATTTTCAAAAATATATATTTACATATTATTATTGTTTTTATAATTTAAAAAATCACGAAAAATAACAATTATTAAATGGAAAGACCATTCCCAAAAAAAAAAAAAAAACAAACAAACAAATAACAAAAAAAAGAATGAAAAGACCAACCGCGGAATTAAGATGTTCATTTAACACTAGGGAAAATGAGAATTCAATTCACCGAGTGCTATTAACAATTGTATCATCTAACTATTAGTTCCTTGAATTTATGTACTCCTTCCGTGCCTGATATATCTTCTTAAGAGGAAGTGACACGGAGATCAAGAAAAAAATTGTTGAGTTGATTGTGACTGGATAAAATGTGGTTAAATTTGTTGTGAGTAGAGAAATGGTCCCACATTGAAAAAACGATATATTAATTAATTAATTAGTCCACTAATTATTTTGTGATCATGAAAAATAAAAAAAAATACTGACGAGAACTAAGCGAGTTTTCGCCATATGCCTCCTTTGTTGGAAGCTTGCAAAGACTTCACTTTAGAGAAGATGAAACCTCTCTTGGGAGGCTTTCCATCCACAAGAGAATTTTCATATATTTCTTTGCATTCCTGAATAACTTGTTTCACAAATTACCCCACCCAAGTGTTTCTCGTTATAAGCTCGTTTGAACTCGATTCGATAAATGTAACAAATAGTTTTGAAGATATATACTTCTACTCCCTCCAATCCATTGAAATTGTTATGTTACTATTCGTCAAGGAGATTAAGAATAATGGTAGCAAGTGGATGGGTCCATCAGTTTTGAAGGATTTTGAAGCATTAAAATGTTTTTTATTTGTAAGATGACAATATAAATGGAACACCTAAATAAGGAAAGGACGACAATATGATGCGTTGGAGGAGTATATAAATTCGTTTTAACTCGATTTGATAAATATAACAAATAATTTCACATAAACTTTAACCAAACTTGATGGGCGGAAAGAAAAGGTAAGGAACAAAATAAACTTAAATAGATAGAATGACAACTAAAAATGCAAGCATGGTTCAAATTTGTAAGCTAATTAACACACACACACACATGGAGAGACAATTAGCCATTTTGAGTTGATTTCAAAAAGATAAAATGAATAGAAATATAATAAAGGGTAATGATATTCGGCCACACTCGTAAAAAATGGAAAATTAACTGTAAAAATGGAAATAATCACATTCCAAGAAAAATTCCATGATGATGACATCTTCAACGAGCTTCATACGTTCAACTGTATCTTCTTTAATATAGTTTTGCATATTTATAAGTTTGCATATTTCAAATGTAGGAATCGGTTATTGAAAACCAATTCGTTCTTTACTCATGGATCAATTATGGATATCTAACAAACACTTACAAAATCCATACCTAGCATGCTCCTATGAATTTAATTGCAATCATAGGATGTTTATTCGATATACCTGCGAATTTGATGCACAACGACTCCAGAGTTGACCTTCTGAACTGTTCCTGGCTAGAATACGACGATGGATGGGATCGACCTCGTACTCTCTCTCTTACTGTGGGGAACGGCGCCTATTATCTCTCTCTCTAGGGTTTTAGTTGTTTAGAATGCAAGTAAGTAATGAGTCTTATGAGCCTTGTATTTATAGATAAATAACTGCTCACATTCATTGAACCTAGACAACCCTCACGGGCCGTAGGAGACAGACGCCTAGCCCACTAGAAACACAGGTCATTGGGCCAGTTCAGGGATCTACTAGCTTAAATAAGATTGGCCCGATAATATCTGATTTAATCTATTCAGCCCAGAAATATAAATCAGATATAAATATTAATTCATTCCACTAAAGAATTAATACTGACTTACCCTCTTATTTATTTAATTGAGTCGGGGCTAGTATTAGACTTAATTAATCTCCGTGTTTAAGATTCTCGAATATCCATTAATTAATTAAATACTTCTGACAGTAATTAATCAATCAATTAATTATTCACTAATAAATAATTATCTCGAGTGCTACCACTTAAACTTATTATCGTATCGGAACTAATTCCACCTGCAGGGTTTAATACGATAAACTTATTAAGTTCCTCGAGAGGATATCATCATCCCATTAAGCATAGGACACAGATCCTTATTGCAGCTCTATCAATATCAAATAAGAACTGCTACCGCCCAAAATACGAAATTTCGAACCACTATTAAGTTCTCATTTATAATAGATCAAAGCAATGGTCAGACACTTATTCATACTGATAAGCCCAATTAAGGTTAAGACTATTTAAGTCACTGAGATCTTTAATTCTCAATAATTCAGAATAAAGAATTAATCTCACTATGATCCTTTCAATACGATTAACGTACTAGCATAAATAAATAGTCAAGATAAACTATTTAATACTATTATGCTACAATCTAAACCAACAACTCGTCCAAGTTGTCTCGATTGTGAATATTAGTTTATATCTCATAAATGCCGATTATACAATCTTCTGTGATCTACAACACACTATATAATCTATGATATTGAGATAATTGGACAAATAATAATTATGCAATAATAAACATTTCAGATAGGAGAATTATAGTGAAAAAAATATCAATTGTATATAAACAAAAGTCTTACTTTCGTATACAACCCTTCATCAAATACAATGGCACACAAAACTTCCAAACCAACTTCAGAAGGAGGTTCCTCCAAGCTCTTCATTTCAGCTGCTTGAAAATCAATCATTACCTTACACAAGTATGCATTCAAAGTATAGCTCATATTATGAAGTAATTCAATACATGATATTCTCATAATACCTTCTGTACCAATATTTGTGGATTCGGATGAGATATCTTTAAAATTTCTATATTTGTCAGGTCATTGGCTCTGTCACTGATTTTATCGTCTTATTTTTTCTTTGTTGAGAGATTACGATATTTTGTGTAGCGTCAAAATTAGAGCTCGAGTTAGATCTTATTAATGAGGGCATTATGTTAATAGGTTTTCACGCATTGTTATGAGTTTTGACTCAATTGCTTAGAATTGGTTTCACTGGACAAAGATGATCATGGTGCTCATGATGGTGTAATTTGGTTCGATTTAGCATCGAGTGTCTAGGCAAATAGAATAATATGATTAGTTCACCCGCTATAGTGAAATGACGACATTTTTGTTCAATTAGTGAAAGGACAATGTTTTTGCTACATAAAACGATGCCTTTTACTTTATTTGGCTAGAGGGATGCCACATAAGCGCCAGCCTGATCATTTTTTGCCACAATGGAAAAATCCCCAATTTGACGTTATCGGAACCCTATTTCGGTTGCAAATTGAAACAAATTGAAAGTATGATATTTAATTGGAAAAAATTGATTTGTCGGTTGCAATTCAGGAATTTGGAACAAGTTTGGTAATTTACAGGTCAATAACCCATTAATTAATAAGGATGTTAACTCAAATTAAAAAAAAATCTAATCATGTACTCCCTCCGTCCTGCGAAAGATGACATATTTTTCTTTTCGGGACGTCCCACGAAAGATGACATGTTTCTATATTACATCCGCGCTACTTTTACATTACCGCGGGTAGTAAACCACCATACTCTTTATCAATAAAATACTTCATTAAATATATCACTATCCTTAACTCATAGTAATATTCTTAATCTCTGTGCCGAAATGAAACATGTCATCTTTCGCGGGACAGAGGGAGTAATAGATCTTGAATTAAATTAAAAATTTCCTAATTGCTAATTAATCTTATTAATAATAAGAAAATCAATGATGCTCCCTCCATGGTGCTCCGTTCCAATTTTCATTGATTCTGGTAATTTTGAGATTATTAATTCATAATAATACATATACATTACTTATTATATTCATATAATATTTCTCGTGCCTCATGTCAATCTGTTATTTCTATCTTTATCTATATTCTTCACACTTCTTTAAAGCTTTGTATATTAGTAATTTATAATATTAATATTATATAATATATCTCAATTCTTAATAGATATATATTCTCAATTTCCTAAATACAAATTACATAACCCATTTTTATTATTAATTATATACTTAATAATTATGAAAAATAAAATTATTTTTTAAGTTAGTCTACAAGTAGAGCCAAATTAAATTTAAAGCAATCAAATAAGCAAATTAGCATTTAAGAGGGCAATCAAAATTTTGTAATTTGTTTTTAGGAAATTGAGAATATATATCTACATGGAATTCTCTTTATATTTCATTTATATTTTTTTCTAAAATCTTCAATTAGTAAATATATCTTTCTCGGCCTTTGGCTAAAATTAGATATATCAATTTACCATAAAACAACGAGACGATTCAAATAGACATAAAAAGAAGAATTAAACCAACGAGATAATTCAAAAACCAACGAGATTATTCAAATAGATATAAAAAGAATAATTTTTTTTTACCAATTTTAGTTAATATTAACTTTGTAGTGTTCAAATTTTTTATCGAATACTCCACCCAACAGATTTTCGACGGGAATATACAATAAAGTCACTATTTTAATAGAGTTTAGAAAGATAATATGTAGAAAAATTCTAAATAAGTTTAGATTTGAAAAAATATCTAATGAATGAGTATCTGATTTATTGTCATTTATAATTATAAGTTTAGATACGTGAAATAAAATTAATTCTCATGTTTAATTTACAATTAACGCAAACAACATAATAACTTCTAATAAGATATAGTAACTATTTTTAAATATGAGTCATCTTTGAAGAGAAATTCTAGAGAGAGTGATGGAGAAGCGTTGAGAGAGAAAGATAAGTTTTTCAAAGTTATAATGGTGTGGTTTGTTGATTGGTTGTTTTATCATTTGCAAGATGTTTGTATTTATTGCTTTGATTATTTTGGAGAATAAATTATACTACCAAGAAAATATTTTTAATGTGGATAGTGTATTTAGACACACTATGGCCAACCACACACTACCTAAAAGAATAATATAGGTTTTGAAAAAATAAAATATACCTTAATTGGAGAATTTAAACTCTAAGGGAAAAGGTGAATATTTCTATTTTTATAATTAACTTTCCTTTTTATGTGTGAAACATAAAATTATTTTTTATCGAGTTTCGAAATTTTTTTTTTAAAGTATAGTTATATACATGAAAATATAAAATTATTCACTAGTTAAGAAAAAAGCAAAATAAAAAATAAAATAAAAAAAATGACGATGCGTGAATTTCACGTGCTTGAAATAGAGCGTGCACCACCTACACCCTATCTTAGTCGTCGAATTTGGCAATAAATACACGTGTTTTGAGAGGCACACATCGAAAATGTGTCATCGTCGCACAGTGCGACTGCTCGCATAAATCATAAATGGGTCAAATGTCACATTAAATAAATATAAAATATATTGTGAACTTCAATTCAAATACCGACTCATTTTACAAATTCCGACACATAAGTTGGTTTCACACCAACTCTTGTGTTTCCTAATAATTTATATGAAGATTTGTAGGATTGCGACACTTGACTCGATAAAAGTTCGTTCGGTATTTTATTGAGAAGCTCATTTATCTAAATAAGTTAAGCTTTTAGCATGCGAGTCAAGAAAGGTACACATTTTTATGAAAAAATTACGTATCTTACTGAGATATGTTAACCTTTTTTTTAGAACGAAAAGTATTCATAACGATGGAACATTAATTAGTACTACTTCTTAAAATAATAATACTCCCTCCGTCTTTATTTTTGTGCTCTACTTGGGTGCTGACACGGAAACTAAGAAAGCTGATAAAGTTGAAGTGGGTGGGAGAAAAGAGTAGTATTAATGATGTTGGATTACTTTTGTTAATTATTGCATTACGGAAAAAAATGAAGTGTGTGAGAGGAAAAGGTGAAGTAAGTGAGAGAAAAAGTAAAGTTAGTGGGAGAAAAAGGTGAAGTAAGTGAGAGAAAAAATATATTAATGACATTTGGGTGGAGCGTTTTAATGGTAAGGGGTAGTAAATAAGAAAAAGAAGGGAGGGTAGTAATGTTCAAAAATAAAGTAGGATTTTAAATTAAAGACAGTTTTTGAAGAGCAAACATGACATTAAAACACGGACGGAGGGTGTAGTAGTAATATTAATGATGATGCCACGACCACAAAGTTGCCATTGTCACATATAAAGAAAATTAGCATATGAAATGTCATATGTCACACTTTATGATAATTTGACCGAATCAGCATAACCATTTTTTCATTTATACAATTAGATGCCGATGAAGCCTAATTCAAGTGGCTGGCTGAAGTACCACAAATCTCTCTTTAGTGAAAGGTTTTGGGTTCAATCTCAATTAAGAGCGGTGTAGTGTATTTCCACCTTATTTAGTAGTGCGTGCGAAGTAGTGATTTCACATTTGCATGGTGTATGTGAACTTGCGAAAATATCTTATCTAGGAATAAGGGTTTTTTAAGTTGATTTGTTATTTGGAACTCAAAAATCGATATACTTTCTCTATCCTGGAATAAGTGATTCGTTTATCATATTAGACAGTCTCATAATAAGTGGCTCGTTTTCAAATAAGTTTTAATTATCTATTTAAAGTTATAACCATTACCACTTTAACTACTTGTAGCCCTTCACCTGTGATCTAAATAAACGAGCTAATCGAAATGGAGGAAATATTAAGGATGCAGCATGTAGATGAATCTAAATCATACAAACAAAATCATAGCAAAATTATGTAGTCCGTTGATAGTGATTCAAAAATAATGATGGCGTTACAACAACACCTACTTTGGAATCTTCTCCTTTCTTTTAGTGATAGTGATTCAAAATTATATTTTTCTTACAATATGATCAACACTACACTATTTGCATCTTATAACGATTACTCTCTTTATTTCAAAGCTAACAAACATCTAACTTTCTAGCAATAATGCAATAACTTTTTATTTAAATTAATTATACAGAAAACAATACAATATATACCGTAATCATGAAGATTAATAAACACATTACAACCCTTAAGAATAATCCAAATTTAGAATAAAACCATCATCACACCACTTTTGTGAAGAACATATATCATCGTTTTAATTCCACTATTTTAATTGACGACTTTGAAAAAGCATATTTTTTCCTCAAGAATTTCAAGAAAGTGAAAAACCGTATAAGTGGCTCTGAATAAATTGTTAGGCAAAATTGTCCTATTGATAAAAGAGGTAATAATTCAGTTTTAATAAAAGATTGTTTTATAAATTGAATATCTAACTATCTTACTACAAGCCGATTGCAGATTGACCTAATGAATTGTGATCTAATTATGGAGTGACGATCTAATGAATAAAAAATTATAAATTCAAGTTTCATGAATATTTTAGAACAATAATGACAAACGGACAACTGTTGTCCGGACAACTATCAGTTTTAGGCTTGAAAATCGATCCAACTAATATTATTTAAAATCGCCGATTTTTTTTTCTTGAAAACCGGTCCAACCAATTCTTTACACCCATCATTTTATTTTTTGTAAATAATTTTATTAATTGATTATAAATTATATTTTTAATCGATTTTAGCATAACCTTTCGTTCGAACTTAATTAAGGGATACAATAGTAAAACAAGAAAATGAAAAAAAAAACGACGGTATCAACATTAGTGAGAGATCTTAGGTTCAATTCCGACGCCTACGCTTTAGTATGTTGTTACTTTGTGTAGTGGTATAGTGGTTCCGTCTACGAGCGGTATAGTGATTTTCACTTTTATGTAGTGTAGAGGTCTCATTCATATGGTGGTGTAGTGTTTTATTCAATAATATATACCTTATAATTCTCAAAAGAAAATTATATGGTTATATTAGTTAGGGGAAATGATAAACAGACAATTGTTGTTCGGACAACTATCGGTTTTAGACTTGAAAATCGATCCAACCAATATTATTTAACCCTCCTCCTTCTCCCCCCAACTTAATTGCAGGCAATTACACCCATCATTTTCTTTTTTGCAAATAATTTCATTAATTGATTATAAATTTTATTTTAATCTATTAATTGATTATAAATAATATTCGGTGAAGTAATAGATTAAAATAAAATTTATAATCAATTAATAAAATTATTTACAAAAAAGAAAATGATGAGTGTAATTGCCTACAATTAAGTCATTGGGGGGCGGGTACCTTGACGGGGGAGGGGGTTGTTAAGGAGATTTAAGGGATACAATAGTAAAATAAGAAAATAAAAAAACTGACAGTTTTAAATAATATTGGTTGAACCGATTTTCAAGCTTAAAATCGGTAATTGTCCGGACAACAGTTGTCCGTTTGTCATTATTGATTAGTTATATCAATGATTGATTAATCACGAATCATATGGTGGTGGTTCAAATAATTTTGGAATATATCAAATGGAGATTCTGCGTTTCTATTAAATTCTAAAACTATAATTATATTATTGGTAAAGTGTATTAATAAAACTAAACTCGAAACTGTAACACGATGGAAGCCGTTGCTTTTTAATTTTCTAGGAAAGAAAGAATCTCTATAGTCAAGGTTTCTTTAAAAGAAAGCCAATTTTCAATTTTGCATGGAATAATACAGAATTAGAACTTTATAATTGAATCGTGTGAATATCATCGATCTTTTTTTTCTTCGCGGGAATTACATTTATCTATACGATTCTATTCTATTTTTAGAATTATGTTGAATATTGAATTTGTCAATCTAATTAGCCTTGAAAAAAATTCCATCAAACTAACAAAACGTCATTTTTTTAATTTTTAAATAATCTGACTCTTTTACTATTTTTAGGTTTATCAGACTCAAACTTAAGAGAGCTACTCATATTATACGTCTTGAGCTACGAATTAAGCTACTATCTACATTTATTTATTAGAAATGAATGACAACCCAAAATATCTATTTCGATGCCAGTCTATTTTATTATCAAAATTTAGAATTTTATGTGAAACAACTATTTACGTGAATATTTAATATGGGTGGGACCCATTTCCCAATTGAATCGAAAAATTGTCCCGAAATTACGTAGTCGGCCAATATCGATCGATCGCGACTGATCTATCAATAGTGTTTTAACATTTAGCTTAATTTGGAAATAATGAAAACTTCACAACTGTAAGATGATATTATTATTATTATTATTATTATTATTATTATTATTATTATTATTTAATTATTATATAAAACTATGATTTCTTTCATCTAAGTTTATTATATATTTTACACTATGAGATTTGTCGTTGTACAATATATGTATACAGTATATATATAATAGGGTTATTTGGCCTGTTAATTACTGAACTTTTTCCAAATTCTCGAATTGCAACCGTCAGGTTAACTTTGGCCAATTAAATACTGAACTCTCAATTTGATTCAATGTGCTACCGAAATAAGTTTCCGGCGACGTCGATGATGACATGGAGGCCGGAAAAGCCAGCGTGGACACGCCGGCAGTTTAAATGAAACGACGCCGTTTTTGCCTTCTTTAAAAAATAAAAATAAAATAAATTTTATTAAAAAATATAAATAAAATAAATTTAATTAATTTTTTTTTTCTCTTTCTTCATTTCCACTACCAAATCCCTCTCATCTCCTCTCTTCTCCGTAACCGGTCACTGCAGCCACCTTCTCGCCGTCACACGGCGCCACCGTCGTCACCTTCTCTCCTCTTATCTCAAATCCCTCTCCTATTTCCTTTCTCTTAAAAGAAACGCAACAACACCTCCTCCTCTGTCTCTTCTCCTTATCCGGCGAGACCAATCTCTTAAAAGAAACCCTAGCCTCACAATCGAAACCCATCTCCCTTCTCTCTCAAAATCCAGTGACTTGGCCGCCGTCTAATTCATCACCGCCGCCGCTTAATTGCAGTAGAAACAAACGGCAGCGGCAGACGAGCTACCGACACCGCAGTTCGCCCCTCTTCTCCGATCGGCAACAACAACAGTTAAAGAAAAGGCCACCGCTACACTCGGCTGTTCGCCACTCCCACCTAGCGTACCAGTGCCACCGCCGTTGTCGCGGCTTGTCATCCGCCTCCTCCATTTACCCACACAAAAGTAAGCCTTTGGCTTTCTCCCTTTTCCCCTATGTCGTTTATTTGATTTGGTATTATTTATATCCCAATTCCACCTCTTTCTCCCTCTGTTCCAGCAGCAAATCCAATGCCGGCCAACACCGCTCACCACGGCCATAGGCTCCACCACAACCCTATCCTCCCACCTGAAGATGCTTCTGAATCGGGAGAAAGAGGACTCGCAGTTGCTAGCCAAGCGCGTGGAGGAGTTGAAGCGGATGGGAGTGGAGTTCACTGCTGATGGAGGTCGATGCTCTACGCCGGGCCAAGAGTCTGCGGGTCGAATCCAAGCCCGTTCTTGCCTTCTTGCTCGATTTTCGTTTATTTGTTATTATGAAGATTGGAGCCGACCTAGCCTAATCAGTCTAATGTTAAACCTGAGATAATCAGAATAGCGAAGAAAAGGGATGAAGGAGAAGAGAGAGGGGAAGATGATGTGGAATTTATGTGTGGTGAAGTTAATTAAGGGATTTGTGCCGAAATTTGGAGATGGAGAAACGATCTCCAATAGCGAAGAAAAGGGATGAAGGAGAAGAAAGAGGGGAGATGATAATGATGTGGAATTTTTAATTTATTTTTTATTTTTTATTTCTACTTTGTTTGGTCACATGGATGTCATCTAAGCGCCAGCATGGTCAATTTTTGACACGCTGGAAAAATCTCCAAATCGGCCTCGCCGGAAACCTAATTTGGTTGTAAATTGAAACAAATTAAAAGTATCGTATCTAATTGACCAAAACTGAACTGAAGGGTGCAATTCGGGAATTTAGAAAAAGTTCTGTAATTTACAGGTCAATTACCCTATATAATATAGTGACGAAAATCGTTGATGACAATGGTGAATAGCATCATTTACTTTAAAATCATTGTACTGATATTAATTATAATATGATAAAATCAAGAAACACAACTTACTGTTCGAACCATGTATAAAAAACATTGTTATGCATGCAAGGAAGAATAAATAAATCGTGTAAATGAAGAATAAAGAAAAGTATTTATTTGAAGATATGATCGATGTCATGACTGATTAAATTATTATACCGACATATTAGCACGACTCCGATAAAAAAAAATTATATACATTTAAATTAAGTCCAAGATTTAAATTTATATGCAATTTTGAACAAGATTTAGAGGGTGTTTGGCTGAGCTTAAAGGCACCTTAAAACAGCTTGTAAACTTCTAAATTCTTAATAATGAACAACTTATAAGTTGTTTTAATGAGCTTAAAATCTTAGCCAAACACCCCTTAGTAAAGTAGTTCAAAAAGATCTTTCCAAAAAAAGAAAAAAAAGGTTTCTATGAGCTACATACGAAAATGACTAGTTTGTTAAATAAACACTTACTCATTGTTGTGAACAATATTGATTTGAATTCCAACAAAAAACGTGTTTGAAAACATAAGAAAACCCCATAAACTTTGAGTTATGATATATTCCCTCCGTCCACGAAATGATTGTCACATTATGGATGACACAGGTTTAAGAAAATGGTAGGTAGTATTGAATAATAGCGGATATTATTGTGAGTAGAGTAAGAGTTCCACAATAAATGTGAGTAAATGGAAGTGACAATCGTTTCGTGGACTGACTTAAATGACAAAAATGACAACCATTTTGTGGACGGAAGGAGTACTTTGCACAAATACAGAATACAAGTATAAAAGTTGATTATATTGTTTTAGTTTAACGCTTTTAATTACTTACACATATGTTGGGTTTCAATTATAAATGTAAAGATTCAATATCTTAATTTTACATATATATGATTAACATCTTCAAATATAACGTGGTTCCATAATATTTTGGTAATAATAATAGAACATGATAACTGATATCGGAATCTCTTATCGTGATTCTTCTGCAAAGAATTGGTGATTTTCTTTGAAAAAAAATGTATAGCCTTATTAATATCCTTAGCCATAATTTTATGCCACACTCTTCAAGTAAAATTCCACAAAAAAAAAGTAAAAAAAAAAAATTAAAAAAAAAATCATCTTAATAAGTAAACACACGACAAAAATTCTAAAATGTAAAATCCAAACATAACTAGCTAGACTCGACACGTGGCGAGAATCTGGTGGATGGTTGACTTTGACTAGAATATTCATTTTCCGTACCGTAGTTAGTTTGAAGCGCTTAACTGTATCAGCGCTCCGATTTTTTGCCGGTAACTGCTCCGCTGCACACGTGTCGGCATCCCATTGGCGGTCATCTTGCCTGTACGCGTTTCTATGCGTGTGATTAGCGTTTCTCCTCTGATGGATACAACTGTTTTATAAACCGTCTGAGATATTCAAATTTTCTTTAACAAATCAATATTATAAAATAATATACAAAAAAGTAGTAAAAAAAATAATACAAGTTCGTTGCAAGATCAAAAGCTGATTTTGGTGTATATATGATTGATTCTCCTCTTTATTGTTTAAATAACATTTCTTCATATTTTCAACGGTTTCCCTCTCTATATATACAGAGGTTTGTTCCTCTCTCTACATACACACAGAATTCCCTCTTGAAATATTGAAATATTCGCTCAGTTTCAAGTTCATAGAGTTTTCAGCTCATTTTTTTTTTTCTTTTTATTCTTGTGGGATTGTTATATCGGTGAGTAATTGATCGAGTTCTTGAAAAGTTTTTGTGGGATTATTAAAGATTGAGTTTTGATTTGTGGGCTGACTTCGATTCTTGATTTGACTTTGTGGGATATCAGTAGTTTTCTCAAATTATTGAAAGAAAGAAAAAAATAAAAAACTGATTTGTTCTTCATTTGGAAATGGTGGGATTGAACTAGAGCTGATAATCTTGATCTTGTTGTTTCTGTTTTTGTTAAGGTTTGTGGAAGAAAGTTTGGAAATGGGGGCGAAGAAGTATGGAAGTGATGATGAAGACATTCTGACGGAGGATTTGATGAAGGTGCTGAGATCAGTGGCTGCGGGTTGGGGCGACGCCATTGATGATAGTGAAACTTTGAAGGTGGAGAATTTGAATGGTGCGATGACAAATAAGGTGTATAGGATTAGTTGGCCTATTGGTGATGCTGCTGTGAGGAATGTTCTGGTTCGGGTTTATGGCGATGGAGTCGATCTGTTCTTCAACCGGGATGAGGAGATTAGGACGTTCGACTGCTTGTCCAAGCTCGGTTATGGGCCTCGACTCTTGGGGCACTTTGGAGGGGGAAGAGTTGAGCAGTTCATCTGTGCAAAGGTATGATGTGTTGTCTCACATTTTTGGAGTGATTGTTGTTTGTTTTTTTGGTTATGGTTTTGAGCTTCTTGTTGATCATGAATCTTGATTGGTCATCTTGCTTCTTGTTCATAATTTTGCTTTCAATCTTGAGCTTCTCATTTGAAGGAATTCTAGTTCGTGTTTGTGGTTTCAATTTGAGCTTCTTGTTGAAGTGACTGTTGATTCTTGAACATCTTGTTCGTGTTTTTGCTTTTGATTATGAGCTTTTTAAGTGATTGATGATCTTGAATAATCTTGTTCATAATTTTGCGTTCAATCTTGAGCTTCTCATTTGAAGGAATTCTAGTTTGTTGAAGTGATTGTTGATTGTTTGTGTTTTTGCCTTCGATTCTGAGCTTTTTAAGTGATTGATGATCTTTGAATAATCTTGTTTGTGATTTTGCTTTCAATCTTGAACTTCCCATTTGAAGGAATTATTGTTCATGTTTGTGGTTTTTAATTTTGAGCTTCTAAATTAAGTGATTGCTAATCTTGAACTTCTCAATTTTGATATTATATTCCCAATAAAGTGATTCTTGATTTTGATTCTTGTTCATATCTCTGTGTTTTCTTTTCATTTCTGATAGTAATATTTTGTGAATTAGTGGGATAATTTGAAGATGTTGAAAAGTTGAATAAATTTGTTCAAATCATGAGTTTTATCTCTAGTTTAAAACTTCAGACTATTATCATACCATACTCAATTTTCTGACATTTCTTGGATGCTAAAAATTTATTGTTCTTGAATTGCAGACTCTATCAGCTGATGATCTTCGCGATCCAGAGACGGCCACCCTCATAGCCACGAAGATGAGAGATTTTCACAAGCTCGATATGCCCGGTCCAAAACAGCCCATTCTGTGGAGCAGATTGAGGTAACCAAATTTCTTGATCGAATCTGCAATGTGCAAAGATCGAATCTTTTTTCATGATTGCTCGTTCGACCTCTGCAGAAAGTGGCTCGTCGAGGCCAAGAAGATATGCAGTGCTGATCATGCCAAGGAGTTTCAACTCAACACCTTAGATCAAGAAATCACCTTGCTGCAGAAAGCAATATCAATGGATCACCAAGAGATTGGTTTCTGCCACAATGATATGCAGTATGGCAACATAATGATCAATGAAAACGACTCGACTCTCACTATAATTGTATGTTTGCCTTCCCGAAGATATGTTTTTTTTTCGATTTTTTCGAGGCTGACTGCAGTTTCTGGGATTTGCAGGATTATGAATATGCAAGCTATAATCCAGTTGCATATGATATTGCTAACCACTTCTGTGAAATGGCTGCAAATTATCACACTGATACACCTCATATCTTAGACTACAGCAACTATCCAAGTTAGTGTGTGTTGTGTGTGTGAATTTTTTTTTTTTTTTTTGGTCCCTTTTCTTTAGTCTGATTTTTAATATGGATTAATTCATGATTAGGTTTGGAGGAGCGCAAGAGATTCATACAGAAATATCTCAGCTCTTCAGGTTGGTATTCTTACTTCAAATTTCCTTGAAAAATCGAATTAAATTCATGTAGTGTAGCATCTACTAGATATAGAACAAAATGTAAATAAAAAATAAAATAAAAGGAGAAAAACAAGGTAGGAAATTAGGAATCAGTCATTGCTTGAAGTCACTCTCAAAATTGGAAAATGTCAAATTTCTTGACCCAATAATTGTCTACTTAATTAAGTAATGTTGGCGTGTAGAAATAGTCATATCAAAAGTTGACATTTTATTCATTTTCACCTTATCCACTCATTAATTTTTGTTATAATAATTTTCAAATCTCCAAATCTAACTGAAAATGACATAAATTTGAATTAAATTTGATGAATTTACACAGGAAATGAAGCAAGTGAGACAGCAGTAGATCAGCTAGCAGATGATGTAGAGAAATACACTCTAGCAAACCACATCTTCTGGGGACTATGGGGGCTGATCTCGGTAACTATACCTCGATTTTTTACTTCGATTTTCGACTAGTATGTGTATGTGTGTGTAGCATACTAACATGGTGAAAAAAAAACCATAACTGCAGGCATATGTGAACCACATTGACTTTGATTACAAGGAGTATGCAAGGCAGAGGTTTGAGCAGTACTGGTTGAGAAAGGCAGCAATCTTGAATGTTCAAGACGACGACGACTCGACTAATGATTCCTAATGTGTGTAGGAAGAGCCAAGAAAATGTTCATTCTTGAACCCTTTTTCCACAAATTTGTTCATATAGTGAGAATGCGTAGTGTATAGTGAATCTTGATCAGCAAAATGTCATATATCTTTCATTCTGTCATTTTTTTTGCTGTGATATATACAGATACTACAATCTCTCTCTCTCTCTCTCTCTCTCTCCAAAATGTCATATATCTTTGATTCTGTCATGTTGCTTGCTGTGATAAATACAGATACTACTATCGCTCTTGATTCTGTCATGTTTCTTGCTGTGATAAATACAGATATTGCTCTCTCTCTCTCTCTCTCTCTCTCTCTCTCTCTCTCTCTCTCTCTCTCATAAGTTGGACATAGTATGGAGTTCACCTACAATGTAGTCTATAGCAGAATGTGAGCCCTTTGTAGCAGCAAACAGCAGGTGCTTAGTTGCTTCAGCCCGGTCGAAATAGAATCCTCCGGAAACGAGCTTCTCTTTCGGTTGTAAAGCCAGCCATAGTATAGTATCAGCACCTTCCTCACTTGTTCTAAGCTTTCCCGAAAGCCTACAAACACGAAGCTCGATTGTACAAGATTACAAGTCACAGGACTTGGAAGTAGGTTCGACTTTAGTAGAATCAGAGCCTTACGATTTTGAGAAATCGGGCAAACTTTTGGCAACTCCAGGTGTCTCTGCCCACCCCGGGTGCATTGAGTAGAACCCGATGCCTTTGTCCTTGTTCGTCTCGGCCCATTTTTCTGTCAATGCCACCTGCACTCTTTTGTTCCGGGCATATTGTTCAACTCCATCAAAATCCTTGCTGCTGAACTGTGCAGATAATCGAGCATAAAGTCAGAAATCAGTTTTCGTAGATGAAGTAAATGCTAGCAAGAAATATAACTTACCTGTAAATCTTCCATCAATGGAGCAGTATACATTCCACCCGATGCAACGGTGATGACACGAGCATCGGGGGCAGCCTTCTCTAGCAACGGCAGCATAAGCTTGGTCATGGTGTAAGTGCCAAGAACATTTACAGCAAAATTCATCTCGTATCTAAATTGAAACGGGAGCGAACCATTTTAGTCGAAAGAGGAACGTTAGGCTACACACGGACGTGAAAGCAGACGAAGACGGCTTACCCTTCTGAGGTAGTAAGGCGGTTTTGCTCGAGCACACCAGCATTGTTCACCTTCAAAGCATCAACATATGTAAATATCAAATGCATGCGTAAAAATAGGTCCCGCCTAGATTCTAAAATAAAGTCAATTTATTAGGTACGACTCGGATCCTCTACTCCCTATCATGTTTCATCCTCTATTCCATTTGTTGGATTATCGAAAGGGTGGTACATTTTGAAAAAACGCGTATATTTCGGGCTAGAAAGTTATATTCCCTAAAACTTAGTTACATATATTGATTATATAACTTAAAACCTACTCCATGTGTATCATTTCATTAAGACCATTTGGTCGGACACGAATGTTAAGAAAATAAGTTGTTTATAATAAAGTTGAAATGATAAAGTAACTTTTTGGGGGTATTTTTGTCACATCAAGTAGAAGAGAGAATGAAGTTAGTTGCTTTTTAGTGGCATATATAGGTAATTTATGAGTTATATTGGAGTATTTATCATGATACGTCCAAATAAGGTAAAATGGGCTAATGAAAAGATACGGAGGGAGTATAAAAATAGATCAACCCTGCAAAATTGATAGACTAACAGAGAAGGTGCAAAACAAAATTACCAGAATATGAAGGGGCTCATTCTTCACACAAAATCGCGACGCAAAAGACTTGACATCACTGACCGAAGAAAGATCACAAACCTGCCAAGAACGCGAAAACGCTCACCAACAAAACCAAATTCCAAACAACACAACGAAGGATAACAAACCGAGTACCTCCAAATGGACATTTTTATTGCCTGTTGCTGACTGAATCTTCGAAAGTGCAGCCTCTCCCCTCTCCTTATTCCGGCACACTATATACACTGTTGCTCCACTGCAAAAACACGTTAAAATTCGAACGTTATGAACTTGAGCAAGATTCTACCAATGTGCTAATGCAACGAAAGATCTAGGACGGGGTCTAATGAGAAATGAGCACCGTGAAGCTAGGCCCTCTGCAGTTGCATAACCAATACCGGAATTCGCCCCCGTTACAATGCAGTTCTTTCCTTCGATTTGTGCTTGCATTTCTTCTGATTTGAAATTCTTTGAATGCTCCCTAAACAGAAGAGATTATCAATGTGCAAACTCCAACACCACACACACACACACACACACACACACACACACACTTAAGAGCAAAGTTGATAAATTTTAAGCAAAAAAATCAAGTTTTGAGTGAAAATTTTAACACACACAGACACACACATATCTGTACACAAATTACAATTTCAATGAAGCATAAGAGTGATAATTTTAACTGATCATATAAATTTATTTACTTAAAATAGCAAAATTGATAAATTTCAACATAACATGCTCAAATGTCAGCAAAACTCAAGAACAAAATCAAGATGTGATTGAGAATTTAACACACACAGACACACATATGTGTATACTAATTACAATTTAAATGAAGCATAAAAATGATATTTTTATCTGATCATATAAATTTACTTACTTAAAATAGCAAAATTGATCATTTTCAACATAACACAACTTCAAAACCACCAATATATGAATACTCCTCAGTCCTAATCAGTCAACTAAAGTACTATCAATACAACAAGAAAATTGGGAAAAAAAATCCAGAAAATTCATACTACAGAAAAAAGATCAGAATTTGAACATAACAAAGACAGAAATAAACGAAAATGGGACTCACAGAAAACCATTTTTGGTGAAATTCTTGAACCCATAAATCCCAAATGCTACTGATCTCCATGTCTGAAAACACAGAAACAAGACGACGACGTATCGGAGGAAATGTGATCACGTTAAACAAAGCAAAAAAATAAGTAAGTTAAGGAAAAAAAAGATAATAAATAAATAAAGGGGCAACCGAATTCTTGGACTTTCATTACCTTAAGAAGAAACATTGCGACTGATGAAATTGATATACGAATTTGAATGTTGAATAAAAATTCGGATTTTCCCATGAAATGGGAGCAGACAAAAGTAGGGTGGGTAATGCTAACGTACATCTCTGTAGCATGAAGCTCTATATTATTGGCTATTATGCTTCCACGTGGACAGAGCTGTGCCTCTTCCAACAATCGCGGTCAAAACTCGTGTATCAAAATACTAGCTCCGTCGCGAGCTCGTTATATTTTTTTTGGCAAATATGAATTTATTATTAACAATAAAATATTTTATACTAATCATATTAAACATACTATTTATACAAGACATTGAAAAAATACTATCTCGATTTTATTATCAATAATAAAATATTATATATTAACTACACTAAATATACTCTTTATATATAATCCTCTTATTCTTAATTTCCGTGCCGGAAAAAAATAAGTCAAGTTCAACGAAACGGAGGAAGTAGTTGGTAAATTTATTCGTTTCATATATTGAAAAATCGAACAATTATGAAATTTAGTCAATTTGGATTCTATACTCTTTATAGTGTTTCAACCCTATTTTATTTGTCAGATTTTTGACATTTAGTGATTTGAAGATAATTATATACCTTATTTGGGTGGAATAAACTCTAGTCAATATCACATACATTTAACCAATAGAAGAAATAGAGAATAAAATAGAAATTGGGAGTAGAAAATCCGGATTGAAATTTAGTATAAGCAAAAGGGCGTGTTTGTTTTTTATCCATAAATGGTAAGAGCATTTACAATGGGGATCGAGCACCGATGTCGATCCCCCTTCGACCTCCCTCCCACTCGACCACGGGGTGTCGAGGCCGCCGTTGTGGCCGGCTCGACCCCGTGGTGTCGAAGCGCAACGTCGAAGGTGGTGTCGATATATCGACAACACTCTCGACCTCACACTTCTCCTTTTCGATGACATGTGTGGCAGCTCACCATTGGGCTGATGTTAATTTTTTTATTTCAGAAATTAAAAAAAAATTCAAACGGTTATATTTTTGGGAAAACTCTTTATAAATACCTTTTGATAAAAAGTAGAAGTTTTTTACACTCTTTTATAAGAGTATAAGTTTTCTATACCAAAATCACTTAAAAGACTAAAATACCCTTATTTTTAATAAAGAAAAAAGAAAAGACAAAAAAAATTTAAAAAATCCTAAAATCTATGCGGTCCCCCACTTCCCCCACCACACATCACTTTCTCTCTCTTCCTCCCTCTCAACCCACGACACACACACGGCTGCGAAAAAAAACACACACACGACGGCAATATGAGTGAACACTCCGACCACGATGGGGAGTTAAGGGCGTCGGCATCTACCTCCGGCGAGGAGGAAGTACGACTCGTCGTAAACGAACCACCGGTTAGTGCTAAAATTTCACACGAAATTGAATTTTGGATTTGCAAAATATATGCTTCTAAGTGTGTGTTTATGTTCGATTTATTGAATATGAGAACAATGTACTTGATTTTATGAGCATTAGAAGTGTTATATCTAAAATTTGTTGATAAAAATTGGATTTTAAGTGAAAAACGGGCTGCCCACGGTGGGTGTTTATGTACCCACGATGGCACCCATCGTGGGAAGCCCCATCGTGGGCACCCCGTCGTGGGCACCCCATCGTGGGCACCCAGTCGTGGGCAGCCCCGTCGTGGGTTGCCCTGTCGTGTGTTTCCCCATCGTGGGCAGCCCCATCGTGGGTGTCCAGGGACTATTTTATAGGCTTTGGGTTTTGTGGTTTTGTTTGTTTGAGTGATCGAACTTCTATCCTTATACTTTATGTGTTTATATTGCAGCCCGGTTGTGATTGGATGAGACCTGGATTGCGTCATCATAACAAATTAATAAATATATATTGTCGTGAGATCCTATTTAAAGATATACCGAAGGTATTTCGGCACTTCACGCACAATCCTCGACGGTATCAAGAAGTGTATGATGAATTTACGGCGGGAATTGTTGGCCGTTTGATCAAACATAAGAGACTTGGAAGTACAAATAGTACCCTGCATCATTTGTTGGCCCGTCAGTTGACTGGTAGAGAGATCCCCGCGGATGAGACGTGGTTCCAAATTGCCGGGAGAACCCTCCGCTTCACAGCACGCGACTTTGCGTGCATTACTGGATTGAATTTTGGGAAGATAAATTTTGATCCAAATGAGAGACATCTTCTCCGGCCTGACAGTCTTTTTCATAGAGTATTCAAAGGCTGCAAAACTAAAGTTTTAGAAATGCATAATAGGTTTAAAGATTTAGATTTGGGAGACAACCTCGAAGACTATGTGAAGGTAGCTAAGCTCTTACTTTACTACCGGTTTCTCCTGTGTCGGGACCATAATATGGATGTGGAGGAATGGGCATGGGCATTAGTTGAGGATCCGGAAAGTTGGGAACAGTTTCCATGGGGTGATTACACATATCAGGCATTGACTTACTACATCAACAACACCGCTAAGAATCTCAACCAATGCGATATTGAAACTTATCACTTTTACGGACCGATTTGGGTTTTACAAATTTGGTCTTACGAGTGTATTCCACTGTTGGGACGGAACTGTGGAACCCGATCATCCACCATTAGAGTTCCTCGATGTTTTATGTGGACTACGAGATGTCTTAAAGCAGATTTCAGCACCATCTTCGAGAGAGAGGTACGTGTCTTGCCTTTATTTTTATAATATTTTATCATTTATATTACATGTTTAATTTGTGATCTAATAATAATAATTTTACATAACTTGTTTAGGGTCTTGTCATACATAACACGATGTCTATTCTTGCGGAAGACATGGACGAGCTGTATTGGTTCAGTCTTGACTCGGTGTATCATGTACACTGGGAACCTCCAAGAAAATTAACAGAGAAGAATACAGAAAAGGTTTCCCCGAAAAAGGTGAAAAAGAAGGGAAAATTGGCGAAGGCTGCGGAGGTGGTGGGGAAGATGATTAAACCGACCTCATCGGCACAGAAAATCCCAAAACGACGCCGACAAAGCACCCCACCATCACCACCACCAGTAGATACAGCTGAGACAGCAGAGCCGGTCTATCAGGAGAGACCCGAAGATAGAGTGTGTTGTGTCCACGGACGTCCTTGTCCTGACCACGCGAAGGACGACAAAGACGACTACTTCGATCGCCGGCTGAGGGCGGTCTTGATGGACGAGTCTAACAAGGGCTTCTTTGCTACCTTTTCCCGGAAGCTCTTTGCTCAGGTGAAGGAGTATTTCGGTCCGAGACACAGACGGTCTAGGAGCCCTCCACAGCCGTCTGTTGGGAGCCACAGAAGGAGCCTTGAGCCACACCGTCACTCTGCAGAGGTTTCTAGCACACACCGGAGGTTTCCGGACCCGCCTCGTCACTCTGCAGCTGCAACTCTACAGGGACAGCACAGTCACCACATCCCTAAGCGTACCGAGCAGCCGATGCACCACCTGCTAGGGCAATCCTTTGATCTTATACCCCACCAAAGCAAGCCACCTGAGCAGCCTTGGGGGTATCAACCTGCCCAGCAGCAGCAGCCGCCGATGTTCTTCGGCTACAGTAGTAGACCGCTGCATCAGTACGACCCTCCGACGTGGCAGCCTCCGATGTTTCGACCTCCTATCTGGCAGCAGCAGTCAGTGTTTCCAGGCGACGGCAGCAGCAGTCACCATTTTCCTACTGCTGAGTTCACCCCACATGAGCAGCAGATTCCCTACCAACCTGAGTACCAGCAGGAGCAGTCGTTTTTTCCTACTGTGGAGGACACCACACCCGAGCAGCCCAGACGGCAGGTTTCACCTGTTAATATTCAGTGGTCGTCATCCTCTGATGAGGAGTCTGCTGAGCAAGATTACGGGATTAATGTGCAGATAATGGTTATGTATCACTAACTTCAACGTTCGTACGAAGTACCTGATTTACTAATGAATTAGATGAAGGTCACGTGTGGGTGTTTGGATTATGTTGTAGAGTAGTTTTAAATTGAAAAATAAGCTATTATACAAGCACTAAACAACAAAATCGAAGAAGGAATCGAACAAAAAATGAAATTCACTCATGTTCTTGTGCCCACGGTGGCTGCTCACCACCGTGCTCACGATGGATACCTTCGTGGGCTGCCCATCGTGGGCTGTCCATCGTGGGCTGCCCATCGTGGACTTCCCACGGTGGCCACCATCGTGGGCCGCCACGATGGCCACCATAGTGGGTTTTGCCCATCGTGGGCTGCCAACGATGGCCACCATCGTGGGTTTGCCCATCGTGGGCTTCCCATCGTGGGCTAGCCATCGTGACTGTCCATCGTGGGTTGTCCATCGTGGGCTTCCCACGATGAGCACCATAGTGGGTTTTGCCCATCGTGGGCTTCCCATGATGGCCATCATCGTGGGTTCGGCCATCGTGGGTATCCAGGGAGTGATGTTTTTTCACCTGCTATTTTAAACCTCATTCAAGTATCACTCACATATATAAAATAAGTTCAAATATATCAAAATTTAGTTTTGCTTTCTCTCCCAATACAAATCATAAATTCATCTTAAACAACAAAAAAATAACATATTTACGTTTCACAATAGGGACATTTCCTCGCATCATGATCATCAAGACGACAAATGCTACACTTTTTCTTCCGCCGACGCCTTTGCCTTACCTGTTCTCCTTCGGCCTCTTCTGCATCTTCAGGGGGGTTATTCAAGTCAACACCACTGAACGGGATGGATGTTGTGCAAGTCTTTTTGTTGTGGCCCCTTCCATGACACCTACCACATACTTGGGGACGTCTCACCAAATTTTCTACTGCGGATCGTGCACGACTATCTTTTGGCCGCCCAGCCTGACGTACCTCATCCATAGGAAGACAAACAATTGTGGAGATCTCCGGAGGCACAACCCACTCATCTGGATGCGGTATTGGGTTAATATGCTCCATATAAGTCTCTCTAAATGTCTCCTGTTTGAAATAACGACTTACAAAATCGTACACAGACAAACCGTTACCTGCACGCCTGTTAAATAAGAAAATGACGACAATTTCAACATATGGATAGGCTAAGCTAAATGAAAGTTCGTGCAACCAAACAATATTTAGTAATTGAACATGTTACCTTATAGCGGCAACAGCATGGCGACATGGAATCAAATCTAAATCCCACGCCCAGCACGTACATGTCCAGGTTCTTAAATCAATGTTATAAGAACCATTTCTTTCTTCAACCCTGTAAACATGTGTGGTGGTGTTACCTCGAGCTGCAAGACGGGTACCGTGTTGCACGGATAAAGAAAGTTTTTCCAATGCGTTCTGTGTCAACTCATGATCTCTCGATGCAGCTTCTTCTCGATGCTCATCGGTCCATTTCTCTACAATGAAACGGTACATCTCAATCATCGAGTGCACTGGGAGACGCCGCGCCCATAACATACGAGAGTTCAAACATTCGGCATAATTGGAGGTCAAGAAGTCATAGCGTCGGACCGGACACTTACACTTAGCCCACCTCTCCGGTCCAATGTCAGAAAGTCGTCTGTGAGCTCCGTTGGGGCTTACTTGATGCAGTTTTGAGAACAAATCTTCGAACTCTTCATGTCGATTACAATATGCTGCAGCTTGGAAGATAGTGGCTACGTGCTTTCCGTAGGGCGTGAGATTTTTCTGAAGGTGGTGGTAGCACAACCCGTGGAATGCATTAGGGTAAACGGCTCGAACTGCATTCCTAATGCTCAAATGCTGGTCACTCACAATCAGTAAATCATCTGGAGGGTTGTAGCATCTACGGAGGTTGGAGAGAAAATATACCCACGACTCATCATTCTCCTTGGGACCGAGGCCAATTGCAAGGGGGAAGACATGATTGTTTCCATCCAGCGTGACGGCTACAAATAAAATTCATCGGTTCTTTCCCTTAAGATGGGTCCCGTCCACTACAAGCACCGGCCGTAGACACTTATCAAACGCTCGAATACTCTGTCCGAGCGCCACAAATAAATGACATAGCGAGCCCTCGACGGTCATCTCCAAGTCATAAACAGTTCCCAGGTTATGCTGCTTCAACAAATATAGATACGACGGGATCTTCTGATACGACGAGATGTGGTCGCCATACGTATTTTCTATGGCTATGTTTCTCGTTCGGAGAGCAAAACTGTATAGAATGTTAATACCAAACACTCTACGCATCTCTTCCATCATCTCCCTTGGCTTCAACGTAACCGCCTCGCCGGTCAATCTCTTAGCAAAATAAAATGCAGCAATATCAAAAGATACCGATCGTGCAGCAGCACGATTCAAATCGTGGTGACATGTGTGATCTAGGAATAACTTAGTAATTCTCCAAATGGTGCCGCCCTCAACAGCACAAATTCTAAAGCTGCAATTCTTTCTGCCAGTCTTGCATAGGAAGGTCGCACGATTGCGAGCCGAACGTTTCGATCTACACTCCAAAAAGTTCTCCAGATGATACATTCCAACAGTGATCCTCAAGTCTTTCTTCGACCTAAATAAGGCCCACTTCGAGTTCCCCACGCACTGGTGGTGGTTGCTCGACCCACCCTAATCTCCCTGCACTGTCAAGATCGGGAAATGGAATGATCCAATTGCGCATTGCGCGCAAATGCTCGGTCTCGCGTTCAGACTGATGGTCTGATGTGAAGTTTCGATGACCAAAAACCCTATCCATTTGTTCCGGCTGTCGCATCCAAGCAAGAAAATTAATAGATAGCGAATCAAGCAATTCTTTGCGACGATCATCTGCTTCGTCTTCGAACGAACTCACCTCATCTTCTTCATTTTGTTGGTAGTCACCATCTTCATCCTCATCTTCCTCATCTTCATCATCTTGTTCATATTGCTCATATGAGTGGGGCATGCGGTTGTCAACGTCGTGGTGCTCAAATCCAGAGCTGTTACCACCAAACTTAACTCCGGGGGCGGATGAGCCGCCGTAATCAACGTAAACCTCCGGATCGTCTTTCTGTTCAATTAAAAGACGCAGTAACTCGATATCACTCCGCAATAGAACTTTTACTTTGTTTCCGTTGCCCATGCGTGTCAAGTACCACAACGTGTAGTCGGTCGGATTTATATTTCCCAATCCTTCTCCAATAAGTTCAACAAGGTTTGCACGGTTCACTGTGGCACTATCGATGAAGACAAAAAAAAGAATCCCCATCTATATAATTCGATCGATCCCAACGACCGCTGTGACGTATCAACATACGTTGCCACGACATCTGAAAAATAAAAAATAGCCAAGAAATTATAAAAATCCGATCGAACACGCCAAAAATTGAAGATCCTGTCTACCCACGATGGGGATACCCACGATGGACCATCGTGGGTTCCACGGTGGTAACCATCGTTGGTTGCCACGATGGGGCAAACCACGGTGGGGCAACCCACGATGGTACAACCCACATCGTGGGTAGGCCATCGTGGGTTGCAGAAACGGGCCCAGAAAATGCAGAATTCTCATACACACGACATGGATATATTTTTACGGCTATTTTACTTCTAAAAATATTTCTAAATATGCAAATATACTCTCTTATGACTAAATATCAACATATAATTCATGTACATGAAAATTTTCTACCATCGTGTGAAAAAATACATCCACCGTGGGTTTGCCATCGTGTGTATATAAACACTCGTCGAAAAAAATCATATTTTACGTGGTGAATATAGTTGCATACCTTCTTTCTACCCCAGAAACACGAAAGCCTTCCGTTTGAGCTTCAACTTCGTGTGTTTGAGAATTTTACGTCGTAAATATAGTTTTTTTTTGAAGACCCACTTCTCTCTTATTCTCTATGTCGTGAGTTTCAAGTTCGTGTGTGTGACAATTTTGCATTACACAATTACATTAGTTGTTGTGTGTTTAATGAGAGCAAACAACCTCTCTTCCAAAACATAAATGAGCATTGTTCAAATTTAATGTCATCAAGGTTGGTTGGTGATATTGTTTGGGTTTAGGGTTTATTAGAGGAAGAAGAAACAGAAAGAGAGAGAGAGAGAGAGAAACCAGCGTGTATATAAAAAAAAACAAGAAAAAAAAGTCAATTTTTTGTCTTTTCATATTTGTTTATTAAAAGTAAGGATATTTTAGTCTTTTACATGATTTTGGTATAGAAAACTTATGTTCTTATGAATGGGTGTAAAAAACTTCTTTGTTTTATAAAAAGGTATTTAAAAATACATTCTCACTATATTTTTTTTATTCTTCTATAAATACACCTTCAATTCATTCATCATTCACACCAAAATTTATTCTACACCTCCAAAATTTAATTCTTCACCTCAAAAATTTCATTCTTTTCTTCCAAAAAAAAAAGAGTAGGCCGGGTGCGTTTTTCAATCATGATGAAGACGAGGAGAAATGTCAAAGAAATATCGAATTGGGTCGTCAAGCTATGCAGCTTTACCAACAAGCATACGGTGATGATTCGTCGGATGACGAGTTGGGGACGAGGACGTACGTGCTCCGGAATCGTGAGGAGGCCGAACAACACCTCCGACGAGATTATTTTGCCGAAAATCCTATATGGGGTGATGTTGTCTTCCGCCGGCGGTTTCGAATGAGCAGGAGGTTGTTCTTGAGAATAGCTGAAATTCTTGAGGCTCGTGAGCCTTTTTTTTCAACAACTCCCGGATGTCACCGGAAGATTGGGGTTTCACCCATGGGTGAAGTGCACCATTACTTTGAGGCAACTAGCCAACGGTGGAGTGGCTGATCAATACGACGAATATTTGCATGTTGGAGAGACAACGGGCAATATGATTCTCAAGAATTTCTTTCGGGCCATCAGTTCTGTTTCCAGCGATCACTATTTGAGGCGGCCAAATGCCGCTGACGTTGTCAGACTCACAGAATTGTACGAGATGACGCACGGCTTTCCCGGGATGCTTGGAAGCATCGACTGTATGCACCGAGCATGAAAGAATTGTCCATCGTCTTGGAGATGAATGTACACAACTGGATGAAAGGACTATCCGATGCTCATCCTTGAAGCTGTCGCCTCCCAAGATTTGTGGATTTGGCATGCTTTTTTCCGTGTCGCCGGCTCTCTCAACAACATCAATGTGCTCAATCAGTCCCCCCTCTTCAATTACGTACTCACTGAGAGAGTGCCGTCAGTCGTCTTCAACGCAAATGGCGCAAGCACCATATGGGCTACTACCTCGCAGACGGCATCTATCCGAGGTGGGCCTCTTTCGTGAAGACCCTCAATGCGCCAACAGATCCAAAGAGACAACGATTCGCTCGGATGCAAGAAGTTGCTCGTAAAGACGTTGAAAGGGCTTTCGGTGTCCTCCAACCTCGTTGGGCAATTATAAAGGGCCTTACTCGCTTGTGGTTTCGAGAACATTTATTTGACGTTATGTATGCTTGCATCTTTCTGCATAACATGTTTATTGAAGATGAAAGACATAGAGTCACTCAATTCAATGTTGAATCGAGCACACGGGGCGATTAACAAGTGAATACGACACCAGTCAATCAAGGTATATCAACGCCACTCAACCAATATATTGAGAGACAAGCTCGAATTCAGGATGCGCTTGCCCACGAACGTCTTATGGATGATATGATTGAAGAAATTTGGACACGTTTCGGTACACTCAACTAGTAGTTCTTGTATTTTTTTTATTTCTTAATTATTGTATCTTTTTTTCCCTTAATTATTGTATGTTTTTTTATTTTAATTCAATAAAATTGTCATTTTTTAATTTTTGTATTTAATTAAGTATTTTTAATATTATTTATTACAAATATAAAAAAAAACAAAATAAAATCTATTCAATCATTGCCAATAATTATAGACTAGGTAGTTTACTCAACGCCACCATTTTAGAATTTTCTACCAGGGTCTTACTCAACCCAGTCAATCATTAGGACCCCACCAAAATTAACGCTTTCCGACGATAGACTCGAAGTCTATCTTTCTACCGTTGTAAATGCTCTAAACAAAATTTCATCATATTTCAAAATATTCTCTTCTATCTTAAATTTCTCATTTTTACTTCTCCTTTTCACTCACAAGGGAAAATACTATCCTCTCTAGATTGGAGTGATAATAATTTCACATTCTTGTGAATGAAAAAGAGGAGCGGAAAATAGAAATTTAAGGAGGAAAGAAGGAAGGATTTAAAGAATGTGTTTTTTATTTATAACTCATTATATCTCTAAATGGAGGGATAAAAGACGAACGCAATCTATATTCAGAAGATCATTTTGAAGTTGAGACATTTATTTGTGGATAGAGGGGCTATATTGGCAATTAAGTAAAATCATTTGAGTAAACTTAAGTGATATTAGGCAATTACAGACCCCTCATCACAATTTTTAAAATTTTGCTCTTTAAAATTTCCAATATTATTTATAGCTCTCGGTTCTCGTATTTTCTTATTAAATATTTTATAAAGATAAAGTATGCTCATTTGAGTCTAACTCAATCTGAAAGATTTGTTAGATAATTTTTTTTTAATCTCACTTGTTATTTTAACTTTATTTTAACTCAATGCATATGAATGGGCTAAAGGCATATTTTTGGGCTGGATTCACGGGCCAGTCAATTTAGAAATTTCTCGGCCCAAAACATTTTAACTCATTTTGATAATTCACATTCAATTCGAAATTTATGAATTCAAACCCTATAAACACCTTTTTTTATCGAGTTTCTTAAGGGAAATTATAAGAAGACCAAATTCTAAATCTTGATTTGAGAAGATTCCTTAAGGCCCGTTTGGTATTCATATACCAGTATATCAGATATAAGGTATAGGTATTAAATTGATATTTGATATTCGTGTTTCATATGTTGAAGATATTAATTGATATCAAGCGGGAAAAAAAGTAGTGATATAAGTCATATACTAGCAAAAATTGGTATATGAAAATATTGAAAATTAGCATATCAATTATATCAAGTATATTTGATACCCATATACTGATATATCAAACACGGAGTATAGATATAAGCCATATTGATACTCATACTTGATATACGTATATGGATACCAAATGACCCCTTAAATCTAAAAGAAAAACCGTTTGAAAGTGGAAAGTGAAAACTAGAAAATATTGTAGAGACAAACAATAAGAATTGGAGAGACCATTGGCATTGGCTCTAAATATATGTACAATCGTAACAATTAAACGAGACAAACTACCATAGGAAAACTCAAAGATAAAGAATCAAAAGCATCTTTACAAAATCAGAGTAAGCATCAGACACTAAATGAGGGTAGTCGCAGAACACCTTTTTTTATTTCCAAGGATACACATCCAAGCTAGGGGCGAGCAAAATCGGAATCGAAACATAGATCTGAACCAAATCGAACCAAAATTAGTGATATGATTTGATCTTTTTAACATATTAGTTCGGTTCAGTTTGGGATCGAATTGCTTGAATACTCACCTCTAATTCAAGTGATGTAAGTAGTGAGATCTAGAGTCCAACCACCACTGCTCGCGCTTTTCACACAAATTAGAAAAAAAAAACAATTATTACAATCTTTAACGAGAATGCAACATACACCTACTTATCCAATTAGATATTAAATTCATATATACTTCAACTATACATTTTAGATCTTTCAACCCAAAAATCTCGTCTACAAACAAAGGCAATCAACCATCAACTACTTAGGCTTTTAGCATGCTTAATGCTTAATTTGATTCTTCAACAGTGTATATAGTAGCAATAAAAACATACTCCATATGAATAACATAGTTAAAAGTGTGGCAATTTAATAACAAAAATAGGAATTAATTTAGCAGATATAATACTCACGATAACCTATAAGTTTTCTCTTTCCCACATTGGCAAAGGAAACTAAAGGAAAATCTCTGAACTGTTGATAGCCAATTAACATGACCCGACATGACACGACACGACACGATATGACAATATAAACATTAACATACCATGGGGAACGGGACCACGTCTTCAACAGAGAAATTATAGCACAACTTCTTTAAAGCATATAATATTTGTAGGAGCCTAGATGAGTTGGGCAACAATCATTCTCATTCCCATTTCGTGTTTCATTCTCTACATTGGTTGAACGACATGTGGCATTGACTAGGGTTTATTTCATCCAAATAGGGTATAATAGTATCTTCAAATTGTCAAATGTCAAAAATCCGACGAATGGAATAGAAGATGAAACACAATAGGGAGTAGAAGATCTGTATTGTCCACTTGGACACTCGGATGATAATTCAAATCGATGTTTCACCACCTCACTCCCCCTAATGGCCTTAACCTCGGATGGAATCAATACTACTACCGGCTCTGGCTCAACAACCAGAAACTTATCGCACTGAGATCGAATATGCTCATCTCCATACTGCTTCCACGCTACCTCGGGCGAATCAAGGTTCAAGGTGAACATCAATCCAACTTCAAGGTTGACAAGGAAGATGTTGACATTGATGAAATTGGCTGCAATAATTCAAAAATACAAACAAAAAGCAGGAGGAAATGGTGTCACATAAATGGCCTCCCCAACTCGCAATCCAACAACCAAATTTACTATCTTTTATACTCATCGATCCACGAAAGTTGTAAAGAGTTTTTTTGTGGCACGAGTTTTAATAAAAGTGTGGTATTACATACACATATGGATCTGACACACAAAAACGCACATCTCTAAGAGCTTCGTATTCAATTCGGAGAGTAGGCTATTTCTAGATGAATCCAGTGGAATTAGCAGCAGCATCAAAATCCAGAATCAAAAAATTGTAATCATAATAGTCGCAACAGCAAAAAAATACATACCCTGCCTTCATAACCTCAATTTGGTGAGGGTGATTGCTCAATTTCCATTTCTTGCAAGATTTGGATTGGGATTAAGAACCCTAATATTTGTCTAACCCTAGCTTTTTTACCCCCAAATTCCTACACAGATCAAAATTTTCGCCATAAATAAGGATTTCATGGTACTTGTTTGATTGGGTTGGTTGGCCAATTAATTTACACAAGTTTTGAATTAGTGATCATAGGAGGGAAGATTTCCAAGGCCCATCATGGGTTCAAACTCCACTAACGTCTTAAATTGCTCGAATTTCCTGAAACATACCACAAGTAACGGAATCAAATCGTGGAAACGTTCTTTGAAATTGCACTCATTTCGTATTCGTTTTGTTATGAATCTGAAAACAACACAAATTTTGTAAAGTCAAACAATAAGAATAGTAAGACATTGGCTCTAAACCATTTTGCCTCCATCTATCTAATTTCTCTACACCCCATCTCATACTAAAAAAAAAAGAACAAAGACTGAACTGCACAAAAAACATATATATGTACACAGCAAATCAGACAAACCACACTATAAGAACTTCAAACATCTGGTAAAGAATGAAAAGAATGGATGTGTTAAAGCGCCTCTTCGACACCTTTATGCAGAGTCAATCGACCTCTACTACGCATTGATCAGGAGGTCGAGGTCCTTTAACGTTCCCAGTACGTTTCATCCTGGATACAAACACGAGTATATTCATCAGAAAAATATGCCACATCCAGTGATCTCACATGTCTCTAAATTCTTTGACAGAAAAAATGTCTAGTATGAAATTTCATGACCATGTGGCATAAGAGATGAATGAATAGAGTGAATGCAGCATATCGACTAGCTTTCCACTGTTTTCAGTAGAATGTATAAAGTCGAGACTATGTTTTCACTTTTTCAGAGGGCCCTATAATTTCTGATAATGATGTATGATCTATAGACCATAATCACTAAATGAAGGAAAGAAGACTTAACAAACAATTTACTAGCTAACATGTGAGCAAAACTTCGTTGCATAAAGTTTTCTCGAATGTCAAAATGGATTGTAGTCTTTCGAGCATTTGAACTTGAAGTCAGCTGTGCAGACTCGACTCAGTTCATATCTCTAATATTTTAAATTTCTTTGAGCAATGTATATTTCTAGAAATAATAGGGGCACCAACAATATGTGCAAGTTAACTCCATAGAGGATTGCCTAGCGAGGTAAGAATTTGGATGCTTACCTCGTCCAAGCGGAACTCGTTTATCCCACCAGCGACTCCAATTTCTGTCACGATGTTGTTTTGTTCAACTTCTGCGTCAGTATAAGTGAGTGCTCGCTGCAGCTTTCGAGGTGAAAATACTTCAACTTCGACCATGTAAGTGGCCGTCACAGGGCGATGGTCTGATAGCTTACTTTCAGATCGTCTATAGCTTAGCAACCTCATTCCTGTCCCAAACGACAGTATACGATCACACCTGCATGAATATATACAAGGTTAAGAAATGCAAAATGTGCAATATAAACACACATGAATATATTAACAGAAAGACAGATGTACTGATGGATCACCCGGAATAATAATTGAGGTGGCCAATAATAAAACCAAGCTTCATCATTTATCTCGTAAACTGTTGTCGATTTTGACTTGAAACTACTACTGTGCATAAACGAAGGCATCTACTTATGAAAAGATAAGATCACATCAATAGATAAATTCAATGATTTGTGATAGAACTTTTATAGGTTATATAGTTCTGGATGCTTGGAAATAGCCAGAATAGTTAAAGCATGCGTGGAGAGAAAAAATAGTTCATAAAAAGCTTTGATACATATAACTACCAAGTAATATGGAGAAGCAGAAAATAGCATGAAATACCATCACAAAATTTGATCATGTGCAAGTTGCAATCCACGTAAATGAGAAACATAAGAACCATCGAAAATGAGTATTTTGAAGTGTATGGTGAGTACCATGACGGCGTTCGCCTCCCAGCCTTTGGATCCTCTCCACAGTAAGAATCTGAGTTGCATTCATATTTGTATGTTGGAGCAAAGCTCAGAGTACCTTCAGACCATCCATCAAATGCACGGCCTTTTCTGAACTCTTTCATAAGCTGCAAAAGGGAGTTCAGTGTATCAGAATAAAACATATTCACCAATGAATGAACACTGAAGCCAGAAAAGCAAATGGTAGAGGTTGCACTCTTACTAATACTCCATCTTTCCCCAAAACAATGTCTTAGATTTGATGTGTCACAGGTTTCAAAAGGCTAAAGATTTGAGTATCTTCAAAAGATTTTCCTCAAAATTTTATGGGCTGGGAGAGTTAATGGAGTCAAATAATAGAATGACCGAGAGAATTTTTTGGGGGAGACAATTTTCCATCTGAACTTTTTTTTGGATCAACTAGTAATGGACGGCTTAAACAGGTGAACCCGAAAAAAAAAAAAAAAAAAGTACCTAAGAAGAATCAGATTTTTTTAGGCACTCATCAGGAGTAGAAAGAGCAAGAAAATGAAATCTCACCTGATCCCGCTCGAGTAACTTGGACCAGTCCTTTTTGGAAATAAGTTCTCTTGTCTTCTCATAGGGCAAATTGATTCGATAGTTTAGGTCGCCCAGCCAGATTATTCTCCTACAACAAGTAAGATTTCTGTCACATATTTTTATTTCAAATGGATTCACGTTTCAAACTGTAATGCATAGTAATATCACAAGGATCCTATATTAAGAAATCTTGCAAATAGAACCTAAATCAGGTTCTTAATTGGGAATTTTAAGAAATCGGACACTGTGGGCCAAGTATCCATCTCTCATCAAAGTGATCCCGACTTAAATATAACATGTCTTTATGATATGCGATGGGGAAGAACTCCATGAGTGAATGACAGGAAGAGATCCCTCTCGCCTAAGCTTGTGGAGTTATGAGTTAAAACATTACAAAATTTTCCAATATAAAACATAAAGTTGATACTAATGAGAGATCACACATGAGCAGATATAAGTGTAAAACATAGTTAAAAGTGAAGTTTTAAAAACAGAGAATCTCTTACAGGGAGCAGGCGAGCCAGAGAAGAGAGAGATTCTGCAAACACTCTTATATTATTTTCGGATACTTGTGAATGGAAATATCTAGCATTCATGTAATGCAGTAACAGTTCTCATTATTAATACAATGAGAAAGGGAATTCAGAAAAGCTTTGTAGCTACTTTTGACAATTCATGGCAATGTTGCATGGTTCTTGCACATCGATTTTTGTGACCATTTATATTTCCACAATTAATTCAATAACAAGAATAATGAGAAAAAAGGACGGTCATACTTACTCATGGTCATAGATTCTCTTGGGATGCCCCATACCAGCAAGTGCACTGAAGTGTGTCCGTCGATGAATTTCATGCACATCAGCATTCCTTTTGCTAGCATCTCCCTCTTTCTCTCCAGATGTTAGATGAGTACAAATAAAACAGAAGAACGTTTGATGAATAGACATGCTCACTGATATTGATCCCTGTAAGAGAGAGTGAGAGAGTCATGCCACTTGACATCTATACATCACCAAATGAAAAAAAGAACGAAGTGGAAGATCTAAGCATGACAAACTCATCCTGAAGAAGAAGATTGTATTAAAGAAAGGGGCCATAGAAAAATTCATAAAAGAGCATAAACAGCAAAAAAAGAAAAAAAGAATAAAGAGGAGAAAGCATACTTATTAATTCACGACTGTCGTCCAAACAGAAGGTAAACAAAAGAAAAAATGGATGGAGTATGAGCTAGGATCTACTACAAGAACAGAAGACATGTGAACTTTCTATAAACACTGTCAATACACACAGCCATAGGTATTTACCAAAATGCAAGATAAATTTCGAAAAAACAAACCTTGTTGCCGATATAACCCATAACACCGACACCAACGGAAGATACTTTCAAGTTGTGTATATGCTTCCGCAAGCTCCTGCGAACCCATATGGTAATAAAGATGCCAACCATTTGCTTGCTCACAATCCTAACATATGGTGGTCTTCTCTTCCGGTTAATCAGAGATTCAAGGTTAAGTTCTGCTAGTGAAGCTAACTCTGATCGCATTCTATTCTCACCGATTGTGGTTGATTTGAAAGAACCGTATGTTTTGAAAGAACCGTATGTTTTGAAAGACTTGGATTTCTGTAAAGACTTGGAAGATTTTAAGGAATTATGTCTTTCATAAACATGCTGACCTAGGAGATTAAGTGGTCGCTCTGGCCAGCTTAAGCCTATCCTTTCTGTCCCACTGAAGGTTCTGGTTAATTTGTTGACATACTTGGTATCTATTACTTCTGCAATTTCTTCACAATCTCCTGTCCCGGGGCAATTAAATCTGTCCAGTGTCAGATGCAAATCTTGTTCTGCTGAATTCCTCAAGTTGTTATATCCACTGGAGACGGATGGATCAGTGCTAATAAAGTCTTCTCCTTTGACTCTTCCATCCGTGATTTCCTCAAAAATATTAGACTCTTCACTCAATGGGTAGATTTCCTCCTCAACATCACTATCAGATTCAAGTACAATTTCATCTTCAATGTCAGGGGCATCCTCAGATGGTTTATACCTTGACGGAGAAGGTGGATCACTGTAGCTCTTAAACTTAGTCACAGGCGGAACTTGATTCAGAGTTTCACGTATTAAGTTTTCCCATTTTGAAACTGGCCGGTTATCTTCAGCTCCAAATATATTTCCAGCGTTTAAAGGGATCATCTCCTGAAGGCTAGAGACAGAGAAACAAGGCAAATGTGACATTAATGTACACATAAATAAGAATCTGATCTATTATGAATTATTAGCATGGAAACCGAAAAAATGAAATTATCTCGTGATATAATTTAGAATCTGACAATCTTTTTGATAAGGAGAAAAGCAATACTTAGGAAAGAACTAGAGCAGGATGTCATAGCTACGTATTACATATTAAGATAGGTTATAGAGAAAACACTGATGCAAAAGCATAATGAACTCACCCAATTACATAAACATCAGCAGGATCATCAATATCTAACCAACCATCGAGATCTACGTCATCAGTAGGAACTTTTCCCCCAACATTCCATGTGGCAGCACATATTCTAATAAAGCCAAAGAAAAAATAATAGAAATCAATATCTCTCTTCTTTTCTTTTTTTTTTAATAACTTCACCTTGTGATGACAGATGATTTGCTACATCAGTAAGATGCTTTCAGCAAGAAAATGCAAAGAATGACCTACCTGATTTCCTTTGTGTTTATATACTGAGCTCTAAAAGTCTCCGATTTTCGTCTTCTTAACCTGGGAAGAGAACCTGAGGTCGAGAAAATGAGACAGAGACACAAATGCTACATGACACCGAAAAAACAAACTAGAGCCCTGAACCAAAACAACATGAATGGTATGAAGTGAAAAAAACAACCATGAAGAAGAAAAACAACTTGCTGAAATCACTGAAATCACTGAAAAGCAGTCTAAGATAGTATGTGTTTATCAAGTTGGTAAAAGCAAAATAACTAGAAATGTGTATCATAGACACAGAGCATCATGAAAGCACTCAGACTATTTCTACACACGTATGGAGACGTTGGTGTGTTTTCTTTTGGATATGCCAAGTTCATATAGCATCTCATATATTTTATCTGAATCACAATATTCTATTTTAAAACAGAACTACAAAAAGTTAATTGTTGATAGATCAAGGGTAAAAAATGAACATAGAGCTGCTAGGGGTGTAGTTTTTCTAATACGAGCAATCATGTTACCATATTTGCAGGCAGTAAAATATCTGATGTGATGTGTCGTATTATCCTTTCATGAAGCAATCCATAGGTTGCATAAAATTAGCATATGGGAATAACTTAATTATTAATTCCACAAACCAATTTTTACGCCTAAATAGGGGATGCATGTAGCAATAATTTACTCGGATAACACTGTTCATTCGACAAGAATTACAAGCCCAACTCTAACTACTACTCCCTCCGTACGCAAAAAAGAGTCCTACTTACCCCTTATTTTGTACGTGAAAAAGAGTCTCATTTCACTTTACAGACTCATACACCCTCAAGAATCTCTCTTGTTTACACTCATTTGCTATTGATGGACCCAACTCCCAACAACTTTATCACTACCTTTTTGTCAATACCACTACCTTTTTGTCATTACCACTACCCCTACTTTCTAACTTTTACCCCACTTAAATCAACTTTACCAACTTTCTTAATCCTCGTGCCCAGCTGCAATTGGGACTCTATTTCACGTACAGAGGGAGTAATATTTATCACTATCTGAGTGTATGAACTACTATACATCTTACCCCCGGAAGGTGACCTTTTACCCTTCATCACTGTGGAATCAAATGAATATACAGTAAAATACATAAATTTACCATCATAGTATTTTTTACTGCGAAACACAGAATAAAACAGAAACTCCTGACTGAAATCCAAGTAGTTGGACACAACACATCATGACTTGACCAAATTCTTAACCGATATCTTTTAAATAAAAGGAAAGTACCTTTTCCTACAAGATATTTAAATTAATAAAAACGATAGTCTGCCTCACGATAGATACGCCTTATACAAAACTTCACCACACGCACTTCATCTTTATACCCAAAACCTCATCAAGATTAAAGAAATTGCAATATTGACAAGTAAAAATGGCTACAAAATTCAATAATTTCGAGATTTGAAATTTTCAGCAGATGATTGGAAGCACGTTACCAGCAGCATCAACCTGCGGTCCAATCAGCTTTTCATTCTTGAACCGCGACTCGCCGCCCAAATCACTGATTTCTGCACAAAAAGAGTAAAGTAAAATAAATTAATATTAAAATCAAACGAATGAGAGAGAAATTAATACTAATCCAAAGCCGAAACACTACTTGATTGAGCTAAACGACGCCGAATCGATGCCGTACCTGATTCAGTATCGGAGTCGGAATCGGTATCGGCCGAGTAATCGGAGTTGTTGGTGGCGATGTTGAGCCATTTCCGCACCACCAGTCGCTTCCACGAGAGCTGTAGGCACGCGCAAGCGAAACACAATATTTCAGCCCAATTTCTCTGCAATTCTCACAAAAACCAAATAAAACCAAACAAACTGTTGCATTCCAGCTAGAGAGAGAGAGAGATAGGATTAGAGGAGAGAAAATACCTCGTGCTGCTGCTGCTGCTGATGATTTCTCGTGTTGAGCTTCTTCATAATGAGATATTTATTCAAAACAACAGATTCTAGACTGAATTGAGCTAAAATCAATCACAAAATCGAAATGAGAAAAAATCGGAAACGATTTCGCTGCCGATCGGCGGCGGAGGTGGCGGCAGCGGCGGTGGTGGCGGTGGCGGTTGATTATAACAACCGTGGTCCAACAGCAACAGCTATATATGCAGATTTAATACAACTGAAAAAAAAAAAAGGAATTTCACAGTCCACAGTTGGCGCCACTCAAGATTTAGGAAATAAAAATTGTTATTATTATCCTTACTATTCTCCTCCTCTCGATTTATATAGACTACATTTTAATTTTATTTTTATTTTTTATTAATGCAACAAAATAAATGGAAGATTTTTTATTATTTATTTTGTCTTATTATTACTAATATAATGTAAAAATTAAATTCATTTTTGATTTTTCATTTCAGAATTAGACTTATTATAACGCCAGAGAATATGATGTCTAATGATTTAACGTGCTATTTTCACCTCGTTTCGATGTTGATGGTATGAAAAAAAATATACAATTTGGTTTGTTTGCCTATTATTATACCCCTTGCTTTTGAATTGTTTCAACAAATTGTATCAAAATACCCAATCTTCATTTATTTAATATGATAATATTAGTAAAATAAGTGTAAAAATTCATGGAAATTGACTATCTTATCAATTGATGTTCCTAAAATTTGCATACTATAAAGTACTTTAATAATTATAATAATCATGAAATTTGTATTATTCAATAATGTATAGGAGGTATAGTTGCATTTGCCTATTAAAATATGATAAATATGTTAACATATGGTTTCAAAGTACTAGTGATTTTGGTGAAAATGTTTTTTGTATTGGGAACTAATCAATTAATTTAGCATGACACCAAACAGAATTTTTTTATATATATACTAGTGGGTTAGTTGTGTTCCAATATCCCAGTGGTTTTAATTTTAATTAATTACGATTTAAGGATTAATTAAGATGATTGTAGTGCTATAAGCTCAAGATGTAATTTGTGGGCCCCAACAATTATAGCACTAACAAAGGTTAATGACGAATTGTCAAAGCACAAAGCAAATAATCCATACTTGCAATTAGTAGTGGGACGAACGTAATTACCACTTTTCCAAAATCTTTATTCTAAAAGTGAAAAGATGTGTGTATTTTTTATCATCACATGAATTTAACGTTGGATATAAGTAATTTATTATAAACGTATAAAATAATTTGTGTCACTACGATTAAATTAGAAGTAAAAACTAGATCACCAACTACAATGATTAATCAAAAAGTGTACTTAGATAAAATGTCGCATTACATTTAATGAAACGAGGAAAAATATGAGATACCCATTTGCATGTTACGATTCTAATGGCCTAAAATTAATTTTAGTAATATTTTTTTGAACAACAAATTCACACCACTTTGAAACTATGCTTTGGGTAAAACCAACTCATTATGCATGATGAGATTTCGAATTTTTGACTGAGTTTTCATTATAAAAACTCGAGCATGTCACGAGATTTGGATAAAAAAATTGTGATGTATTTGTATTTAATAAATGTTAATGGAATCGAGCTATTTTATTTATTATTTGTGGGATTTGGTTAAAGTTGGAGTACTTTTGATTACCCAATACCATAGTGCTCGTCCTTCTCAAAGTGGGGTTCTTCTCCATGCATGTATCATTGTAGTGTGCTCTCTCTCTCTCTCTCTCTCTCTCTCTCTCTCTATATATATATATATATATATATATATATATATATATATATATATGTATCTTTTTTTTTATATCGTGGGAACCCGCAGCCGCTACCTTCGGTGCATATTGGGTAAACTTCCGTCCTTTGTGCAGTAGCCTGCAAACCACACAGGGCGGGTAAACCACACTTTTCAAGTACAGGTGTGACAGACTCGACATATAAAGGCGTTTCATGAGGTTCGAACCTGAGACCTCTGAGTCTTAGGCACTCACTTTTACAATTAGACCATCCCTAAAGGGACCCCTCTCTCTCTATTATAGCTAATACAATCTATATAATAATTCTTAATGAAGGATAAAAGGTTTAGCATAGTGCATGTAATTTAACGTTAGTGTGGTTAATGTATGGAGTTAGAAGAATTTAGATTTAAATCTAGTGTAGCGCATTTTTCAAATTTATTGTAAGACTAAAAAAATTAGGAAACATATTGTTAAATAGAAAGTCTGGACAATATTTACTAGTGTAATACTTTTTTACGGAATTACGCGAGGTATATAATATAATAGTATTTTTCTTTACATTAATTTGTGTCATTAAAAAAATCATATATTATACATCATTATTATGTTTCTCTCCTAAAGTATTATTTTAAATTATTAAACTATACTGTCCTCCAAGAAGATATTTAAACGGTACGACTTCAGTCTGTATATAGTCCACCGCTCTCCCTTCTCCTTTCAAAAAAAAAAAAATGAAAAACGAATCATACTATGTAATGCACTATATATGAATTGTCCAATAACTAATACAAAATGTACATAAAAATTATTATTGTGCATGCTAAAGAAACGAGGAACCACCTCATGTTCACATAATTTGGAATCTCATTATATCATTGAGAAATAATACGTAAATAATCAGTTTCATAGCTACATCGTATATCAGTCTGGAATCTATAAGAAAACAACAATAATTTAGAGTATAAATCATTGAAATATTAATCTAGCTAAAATAGAAAGAAAATCGTATATATGTGTATATGTGTATGTATTGGTTCGGTTTTTTTTTTTATTAAATATCTTTAATTGAAAGTACTGCACAAATGGACCAGACAATTTAATTAATATTTTACAATTGAAATTGATTCGAAATGTACAATTCTTAGCCTTAAATTAATAATCATTCCAACTCCATAAACATTATTAATTTTTTTCAAAATGCTGTGATCCAAACCACAACCACTAAAAATCCAAAACTTTTGTCAAACTTTTTTTTTTCAAACTTTTTTTTCGTTCTTCTATAATCTATTAATTCTATGTTTTATATAGAGTAGTGCCTCTATTAGCACAATCTTTTGATTTATAACATGGCTTCTAATTCATTTCACCAATTATAATATCCGCAATTTACAACATAAATTCAATTTTCAATTGGACCAAATCGATGTGGGATAAATCAATGAGTAATGATATTCGGTCACACAGTAGCCAGCCACACGCGAAAAAAAAAAAGTTGATTGTAAAAATAAAAATAATCGCATTTCCCCCTTAGGGTTTATGTTTCCCAATTAGGATATATTTCTATTTTCAAAACCTATACTATCATTTTTAGTTTGTGTGGTCGGTTACAGTGTGACTAAATAACACTACTCTAAATCAATATAGACTATCATATATATCTTATTTTGTCATAAAAATTATCATCAATGAAAAGATATAATGCTACAACAATTTGACCCAACCGAAAAATCTAGCCAATATCATAAATTCCATCAAAATTTGGTTAGGTTTATAATGCGCACAACATCTTTAAAAGTTATGAAATGACTACAAAATGTAGACATGTTAACATATGCAATTAATCATTTTTTATTATCAAATTTGAGACAACATTGTCCTTTAAATCTATAATTGAATCCTAATATGAACAAGAATCTTCTAATTGAAAATTGACCGATCAATGGACAATTAGTTCATATAAGGCATTGCATGTGGTCAATTCGTGTCATGACCTAAAACTATTTCTTCTTTATTTCTTTCCCATTTCAAATTTCATTAGAAAATCCGACAACATTCCTTTGACTTAAGGTGGCTAATTTTTTTCTCAGAATAAAATAAATCAAAGCAAAATAAGATAAAACAAAGTCGAAACGCGGAGACAAAATCCACCGACTGAAAAATCTTAATCCAAATTACAAGTTTGTACAAAATTTTAGTAAATCAAGAGTTGTTACAACTTGAATTCATATAAAGATTTTACCATCTAGTATTGTTTAACAGCCACATATTATTATATAATAAAATTTAATTCGACCAAATTCAGTTTCTCCATGCCCTTATAGATTGCAATGTAGCCAAACATGTCCAAACATATGACTACAAGACACAGCCCAATTATTAATTTCGTACTTATTTAAGAATTTATTAATTATCTTCACAAAATTGGGTCCCATATTCCTCATTAATTCATCATACATTCCTCTGTTTTTGTTTTCTGCTTTTCTTTGCTTTTTTTTTTTTTTTTTGTTTTTGGCACAAAAATAAATTTGCGGTTTCATGTGTGTTTATGTAAACATTGTCTTGTCTGCAATTTATTCAAAAAAATTCACTAGTTGAAGTTACTATATAATTATTGTGCAAAAACCAATCGCATGTTGATAATGAAATTTTCATTAAAGGATCGAGATCTAACCTACAAAAAATAAAGTTTTGATTAAAGAATAAAGAGCGTGCAATTTGTAAAGCATTGCACTTTATTGGTCTGTTTTAATCTTATGATATCGTCACTATAGAAATATCATCATACAATATATACAAAATAAAATATTATTTTGATCAAATCTTAAGTCAAGGGATTTTGGTGAAATATTTATTGGGTAATGATATTCGGTCCACGCGTAAAAAAAAAAAAAAAAGTTAACTGTAAAAATGGAAATAATCGCATTTACCCCTAGGGTTTATGATTCCCAATTAAAGTATATTTTCATTCCAAAACCTATATTACCATTTTTAGCTTGTCTGACAAAATATTTATTATATATACTTATGGTAATATGTTAGATTAATGAAACTATATACTTACTCTTACGTATGGTAAAGAGAAGTTATGGATTTTATCTTGATAGAAACTTTTGTAGTATTATTGAGTTTCTTCAGTTTGATGGAGTCTTGTGTATTATAATGGAGGTCATTCCTTAACTCTAATGAGCTGTATGATTTTTTGGATCTTTGGAATTAATGCATTTAGGGGTACAAGTTTTATCGCAATCGGTCGACTTCTCGAATTTGGACGGGCTCGGCTAATCAATTTTTTCACACAAGTGACCTATATTTTACCAAAGCAAATGCAACATCAAGCAGGGAAGAAGTGAGAGGTCCATGGTCGAGATTGTGGCGGAATAAAAACCATCCCATTAAAGTTCTCGACTCTCGTTTGGGAAGTACTGCAAGGCAGATTACCAAAGAATGACAATTTGATCAAAGGAGACATTTTATAGGCAAGAGAAAATGATGGATCCCTCATGTGTCAATTTCAAATTAAATTAGTAATTTCAAACTTCATTCCAACTAGTTTTGAAGCACTATTAATTTGAACGGATGTATGTGACTGGTTAGAATGTCAATTAATTTATGCATATAGTATAGTATTTTCAAAAGAATACTTAGTATAATGAAAATGAAAATCTCAAACTTCAACAATGTACGTTGTGGAGAATTTTGAAGGCGAGAAATGACATTTTGATGACAAAACACCTGATGCATGCCATGAAGATTGTTCGTACTAAGTATTACTCATGTAAATGACCGAAGTTATCCTTATCTTTTTGTATCTCTCTACACGATTGCAGTTTGCACTCTTACTATTGTATTTCTGCAAAATTGTAGTTAGTTTTCTTACTTTGTCACTTTTCCCAAATAATATCGTTACATGTTGTTTTAGAGTGATATATGATCTCTTGAAATTAGAATATCATTTTTATTTTTGAAATATATACGTACATATATAAAATATATAGACTCATCGCACACGTCATGCACATGCACGTGATACGTGATATTAATTTTATTAGTGAAACTGAAACACACACATGCAGAGAGAGAGAGTGAAAACTCTATCAATGTGAGAGAGAGAGAGAGAGAGAGAGAGAGAGAGGGTGGGAGGGAGAGAGAGAGAGAGAGAGAGAGAGAGAGAGAGAGAGAGAGAGAGAGAGAGAGAACCCTATCAATGAGAGAGAGAGAGAGAGAGAGAGAGAAAACCCTATCAATGATGTCGTCCATTAAACGATGATAAGAGATATAGAAAAGGGCAGCACGAAAATTACTTTTAATTAAAACTAAATCCACTTCAACAGCTGTTTCTAGCAATTTATCGGAAAGATTTTCAAGCTTTCGCAATCAACTAGGAAAGCCAAATAAATTCTTGAATCTGTGCATAATCGACTTAAATAAATTTATCTACAGAATGCATACATAATAAATAAATAAAAATAAATACTCCTAGTTAAGATAAATAACTTAAAATATGCTTCTAGATTTTCCATGTCGGCTCAGAAAAAAGTTGAAAAAAAGAGCGTTTTATTTTGGTTTATAGTGTTGGTGGGGAAATGAGAAAGAACGGCAAAATTGCATGATTAATTCCTAGACAATTTCAGAGGTAATGACACGTGGCTTCAACTATTTAATCTTATTTATGACTTTGCTTTCCACAAAAAAAAAAAGAAAAAAAAATCATGTAGTTGAAAATGAGACGACTGGAGTGGAGAATCTGTGTAATAACTAGGTTTATGTTTTCTTTAATTACAAGATTCCCTTTTCATTTTTCTAAGGAAAGAATTGGTGATTTGTGGATTATATAACTAGGTTTATCTCCTTTTTTGTCAAAAAAAGAAAAAGGTCCATCTCCTTTAATTGAATTAAATTAAATTAAATTAAATTAATTGCAGATTTATGGAATATTCATAGTTGTAGGTATTACTTCAATTTCCAAACAAAAAATAAACAATCAACAAATTTAAAAAATTTACATTAGAATCCCGTCATCATAAAGCACGTTATTTGCAAGTGATCGGATCATCTACTCCTATAACATTTCATCTTCTATTCCATTCGTCGGATTTTTAATATTTGACAATTTAAAGATAATTATATATATATTCTAGTATTTGAGTGGAATAAACCCTAGTCAATGCCACATGTCGTTCAACCAATGGAATAATCGAGTAGAGAATGAAACACGAAACGGGAGTAGAAAATCCAATTTGCATTATTTGTACAAATCACGAAATTTTATGTTGATAGTACTTTATTTATTTTCATTTTCTACGGCGTGGAGAACAAATGTTGTTTTTGTTCACACTAAATAAACTCTTATTTTTATGAAAATAATTTGTGAATTATATACGAAAGTAAACTAATTGTATTTTAAGAGACTAAGTCTTGATTTTTTTAAAGTGGTTTATACCATTATATACACATATATTTTATAAATACCAAAATTGACAACTACCTATGCTAAAAAAAATGACAAGTACCACATTTTCTCCTATCTTGAATTCCACGCAACCTTTCGTACGTAGTCTAATTAATTAAATCTATGCGTAGCAAAAAATAATATAAAAAAAAAATAGAAAACTGCAACAACACTTAACCCTAATTTGAATAGCGTGCAAAGTCTACAAAATATTTTGTATCAAAAATATATTCCTAGCTACTTTGAATTTGCTGACAACTATTAGTAAGATTTATTTATCTATAGTCCATACGTTCAAGAGTAAATTTGTTTTTAAATTAACTTCTAAAGCTTTTCCTATATTATTTGTAGCCCTTATTTTATTAATGGATACAACATATCTCCTACTTTGTACTAATTATATTATAAAATTGTGGAATAAAAAAATATAGGTCGTAATATTTTATGAATGGATACAACAGTTCTCCTATTATATAGTATATAATTAACAAAGATAATATTAAAAATAAATATATAATACTAAGGTCGTAATAATTTCTCACAGAAGGTGAGAAACTGTAAACAATGTCAATCCTTTTATTTTATTTTTTTAGCAGATAAACAATGTCTGTGTGTGTATGTGAGAAAATATATTGCTTAGTTTGTGTTATGAGTTTGACTATGTAGTATGTCTATTGACTATTAAAGCAAGCACCACTAATGTCGGAAAAAAAAGTGGTGGACGGTAAAGTGTAATTTCAATTAATATTTGTCAATCAATCATTAATGATTATTAATTATGTGTATTGACTTGAAAATTATAAGCAAGTCAAACTCAATTTGAAGTAAAATTGGTTTTAAATTTCTCGGAGCCATAATACGAACTCAGATAAAAGCTTTCGAGAGTCCAAACATAAATTAATTATACCATCGCCATCATCTCTTTCTCTTCGATTCTGAATCATTTTTACGAGAGTTTATAGGGATGGGTGGAAACAATCTTGCAAAGTTGATATTCAATATGATTTGATAATGTGTTTGTTGGAAGATTTGGAAAGTAAAAAACGAGAGAGTGTTCAAAGATGGATGCCCCGATATTGCTAAAACGGTGGATGATATTATCTTTTGTACGTGGAGATGGTTAAAGGCATCGCTCCCCAGCAATTTTTATTATTCGTCTCACGAATGGTCTTTGGATCCCATTTGTTGTTTCTCTTCCATTTTCATCTAAACTCTTCTTTAAATTCTTGGCGTTTTAAATTTTATTTGATACGTTACGTTCAGGCTTGAATACCTCCTTTTTAAATTTAATAAATTTCTTTTACCTTTCAAAAAATTTAACTATACCGTCTCCGTCATTAAAATAAGTGCATGGTACATTTAATGAAAATTTATCTTATCCCCTAATTATAGTGTTCTGTTTCATATTTCTAAAAAAATGAGAGTATAAATTAATGGTGTAAAACTTCTCATTTATCTCCCTGTTATCAACGTGAATTATTTGCCTAAATTTAAATTTTATATACAATAATTAGGGTAAAAGAATATTGTTTGCCCACTTAAATAAGTATGCATTTTATTTATTTTTACAATGAAAGATTTTTATTTTGAGGAGGCGGAGTAACTTTAATACTATAAATTATAGTAAATGACGAACTTTGATTTTAGGGCCAATTGATTTTTCATCGTGGAAATATCGACTTATATTAGTCACGTATATGATAATACGAGTTGACAAATTTCAGCAAAATAAAATAAAAATGTCGTTCATGATGTCAAGTCGAAATTATATGCAATTAATACCTTAGGTGAATTCACGTGCTATATTTCTTGGAAGTTAATGAGTCTCAATTATTATTTCTTTTATTTGAGATAATCATTAATTCATTTTACCTATTTTATGATCAATGATATATGATGATTGATGCAGTCGACATGCTCAAGCGTTTTAAACTTATTACCTTACCTGTATTTTAAGTTTCTAAACTGAGAAAACAATATTAATTATTGTACTAATTACAAAAAAAATATTAAAAATTGCTCGATTTTAATGATCATATTCTACTTGAGGATTTCTAGTGCATTTTTGAGTATTTTTTTACAAAAGTTGTTGGAAACCCTATGATTAAATTAGGTAGTCTGAAGCACATTCAAATAATGACTGCAAACTATTTAGGAAAAAGAAAAAAATTTAAGGTGTTCGACTGTTCGAGTAAGTATCCCAACAAAAATTATTTCAGAATCTACATGAGATGTTTATTTAACAAAAAGTGAAAAGAAAAATGAATTTATAACTTATTGGGCCTTGGATCCAAAATGGATATGATAAATTGAAAATAGCTTGGCTCAAGATGGCCCATTTGTCCATTTATTTCAAGATTTTCCATCTAATTATAAACCATTTAATTAATTAGGTCATTAGCTATAATTTTATATAAGGGTAATGATATTCAGTTACACTGTGCCCGACCACACAAGCTAAAAATAGTAATATAAGTTTTGAAAATAAAAATATACCCTAATTAGGAAGCATAAACCCTAAGGGGGAAATATGATTATTTCCATTTTTACAGTCAATTTTCCTTTTTTTACGCGTGCGGCTGGCCACAGTGTGGCCGACTATCATTACCCTTTATATAATTGTCAAGTCATATCCACAATTTGCTTATGAATAGTTCAAGCCATTTATAGCCCTCCCCCACCACTGTTTTCTCGTGTTATCAACTTCAAAATATTTCTATATTGTAACTCTAATTGCAAATTATTGTACCAATACAAACATGTACTAGTAAAATCATTTTTTCTTTTGACATGAGACAAGGGGCAGTGGGGTTTAAGTTCGAGAAGTCGCACCGCTTGGATGTCTAGAGGAGTATACTAAAAATTAATAAAGTGCTTAACTAACTAATATTCATAATATACAGAAAATCACGTGTGTTGCTGCTACTGCAAAAAATTACTTCAGGAGTACATAGAAATAGAATAGTCCAATTTCAAAATCTCCCGTCGTCAGATTTGAACAAATTAATTAATGAATTATTTCAAAATGCATGGATGAGTATTGAATATTTAATTTATAAATTACAAAGTGATACAAAAAAATTAATAGTGGAGTATATATATAGGGATGAGTTATGGTGAAAATGACCCTTAAAGTGAGAAATAAGAATAAATTTGGACCATACATCTAAAAAAAAGAGCGGGCGCGTGTAGCTCACACGCCAATTTTTTTTTCCCCTTTTTCTGGGCGATTTTTCTTAAAATACGGTGCATCTAGATACACTGTGTGGTGCATCTGGTTACACATTGTGGTGCATGTTCGATTTTTTTTTTCAGTTTTTTGTTTTTCAGTTTTTTTTTAAGATTTTTTTATCTCGGCTCCGCCTTCGGCTCCGATTTTACGACTCTGCCTTCACTCCGATTACTAATATAAGGATAATCGTCGGGCAACAATTTGGATTTTTCGGCTCCCTCCAAGGCCTTCGGCTCCCCTCGCTCGAATCTTGACCAAAGAAGAAACGACAAACCAAAATATATTTTCGTAAAGCATAGTGCATTTTCTTACACCTAGTGGTGCATCTGATTACACTGTCTCGTGCATATCAGTACACGTAGTGATGCATCTCATGAACCACCATATGGTAGATGCACCACTTTGTAGAATGAGATGCACCACAACGTGAAACTAGATGTACCATACGTTGATATGAGATGCACCTAACTTTATGGAAAAATCAAACCTTAAAAAAAATCGAAATAAAAGAAAATTCAAAATTAAAAAAAAAAATTGAACTTTGAAAAAAAAAAAACTGGAAATTTTTCGTTCGGATGCACCGCCCTTCTTCTCAAGATGCACCAGATGAGTGGCTGAGATTAATTCTCATTTCTGATAAACACTCATTTTCGTAGCAACTAAACGTGTTTACTACCGCATTTTGCTTAGCTTTTGCCAAATTTGTGATTTGTTTGATACAGATTAGTCTATTTTGGAATTGTATCACGTTTGGTGGAGTCTTTTGCTTGTATCTAGGTGAAATAAAGTCTTCTAAGCTAAAGTGGATGTTCAAAGACACGTGGAATTGAAAAGTCGGGATGAAGAAGTGAAGAAATCGGACTAGAAGAGGCTAAGGAGCTAATCGGCGCTCGGAAAAGCTAATCGGCGGTTCAGGGCTAGACCGCCGGTTAGCGGTGGAAAGTTTCTGGAAATTTTGCGTGGGTTAATGCTATATGGCTGCCAACTGGCGCCCTACCGATCCAGACCGCCGGTTAGCACGGTCGGGGGGCCGGTTAGCACACTTTCGCACCAAATCTTTCCACTTTGCCCTTTTTACATTTTTAACTTGTTTTAGCACTTCTTGTACCCTTTATAAAGGGATCTTAGCCCCAAAACGTGGTATCAAGCCACCATAGCTTAGAACTCTCTTTCCAAAGTTTCCTTTTAGGGTTTAATTAGCTTTTAATCTTTGTAATCAAGTAACAAGGTTGGATTTGGATTGTTCGAAGATTTTATTGAAGATATTCTCCATTTGGGTTCTTAGTATCTCTTATTATGCATTTGATTATCTTTTCTATTGCTATTTCTCTTATTATGTTTAGCTAAAATCCTTTAGTTGGTTTTAGGGAGCTTGTGAGACTCAATTGATGGTGGATTTTGATTATTGATGTTATTTTGCCTTCTAATTTGTGGTTCATGCTTCTTGGTGCTTGTTTTTCATGTTAGAATAGGTGGCCTCTATTTTACCATGCCTAGTGTTCGTAAAAATGCTTAATCAGTTTTTATGATCATTGAATTCTGCATGGTATGTTTGATTAAGGATCCTAGAGGAAGTTAATCAATCCATGGAAAACTATAAATCTTGAGTGTTTTTGGAAGTCAACGCCCTGTCTTGAGTCTTAATCGAGATAGATAAGTAGTTGATCAACTTGCATGTTCTTGTCGAGAGAGAGAGAGTGCATATGTGAGTGATTCCTTCACTACAATTAGATTAACTGGTTGAATGGATCGATAGTTGATTTTCCCATCGTTTTGAGTCGAGCAAGGTTCCTAGAACCAACCATTTTCTATATTGTTCTATTTGCTTGTTAGTTGCTTATTTTCTCTTAATTGCTCTTTCATATCAATTTCTTATTTCTTTTAGTTTTAAAATCTTACGAATCATGATAATCTTAGAGCTTGAATAGTAGGAAGGTGCATAAATTCGTTTTCAATATAAATTCGATCCAATAGTCCTTGAGGATACGATACACGTTACTAGTGCTACAATAGCCCGATAAAGTGCGGTTTATTTTGCTAAGTAAAACTAGTGATCAATTTCTTAAGATAAGGGCCATTCTTATATGATCCTCGAAATTAATATATATATATATATATATATATATATATATATATATATCATATAAGAATGACCCTTATCCTAATAAATGAGAATTAATCTCAGCCACTCACCTAGTGCATCTCGCTAAGAAGGGCGGTTCATCAGAATGAAAAATTTTCAGTTTTCTTCTTTTTTTAATTTCGATATTTTTTTAATCTTCCGCCACTTCTTCACCCGTCCCTGGCCCGTCCTCCTCCTCAACTATGCGTGCTACAAGTCGCTGCCTCACCGAAAGTTATCCTTTGTGGTGGCGGATACATTCCTCTGCCGCAATGAAGCATTTGCGCCAGAATCCGTCGCTTTCATGCGCAATATATACCTTACATCGGGGTTAGGGGACGAAACCTACGCACCCCCGTTCATCTTTGAAAAAATGGCTTGCCCATGCTAAAATGCACCGTCGAAGAAGCGAAGGAAGGAATCTTCGCCGTAGTTGATGCTTTGCTTGCTAAAACCCTAATTAAGAAATCGGAAATCGACGTCATCGTCGTTACATGTGGGAGCTTCTCTCCCTCTCCTTCTCTCTTCTATCTCATCGTCAGCCGCTACAGCCTCAAAATCGACATCAAAACGTATAACCTCAGTGACATGGGGTACAGCTCCGGCATCATCATCGTCGATTTCGCCGCTAGGGTTTTGCGCGGCGGCCGGAAAGTCCAAAGTGCCCTCTTCGTCGTCACCGAGAGCATCACGTTGAACAGGTAAAACGACAACAGCCGCCCCATGCTCGTGACGAACTGCATTTTCAGCATCGGCTGCTCCAGACTCGTCGACTCACCAACGACCCAAGTCACCGCCGAGTCGCAAAGATGGAACTTGTCGACTCGCTCCAGACTTAACACGGCACCGACGACAACGCCTACCTGGCCGCGTTCCAAGAGGAGGGTGAGAAGGGCAATATAGGTATTTTACTCGCTAAAGACTTAGTAAGGGTGGTTGGGGTTCACCTAGGTCAGCATATCAAGATTCTTGCTCCTAGGGTTTTGGCACTGAGTTAACTTTTTCGTTACGCCTACTCGGTGGCGGGGGCACCTTTCCCATGAAGGGCTTCAGAAGCCCGTCGTGCCCGATTTTACTAAAGCCTTTGACCACATGAGCTACACATGGGCGGCAAGGCTGTGATCGAGAGCGTGGCGCTAGTCTTGAAACTGGGGGACGATTTTACTGAAGTGGCTCGTGCATGCAACCACAAACGTCCGGGATGATTTCGTGCATGCAACCACAAATGTCGCTTGTGACAAAGCAAGACCCCCAAGAATCGGAGGGGCAAAATATGTAGAACAATTAACCTAATTTTTCAAATTTTTGGTGGGCACAATTAATGTATTTTTGTAAATTTTTTATCATTATATTGTATAACTAAATGTATTAAACACAAATTGAGTGGCCCACCATGATGCACGGATTCTCTAAAAATTAGCACCTTGCAGTATCGAATATCCGTAGGGTGCGGGTGCGGGAGCGATTCGCATGGGATTCGCACAGAATTCGCCACGTGGCGAATCTTGAAGAAGAAAAAAATTTGCGAATCCGGTGCTTGAAGAACAAGAATCCGATACATGGAGGGTGCATATGTAGTTATTTTTTATTTTGGGGGCATTTACAAAATTTAATTAATTCTTTACTATGTATTTAATTAGATTACCTTATTGAAAATAATTGAATTTAAGTAATGACATAGTATTATTTATATATTTTAAAATTTATATATAAAAAATATTAATAAATATTAATAAATTGACGTATCCTTCCCGAATCGCACCTCATAATCTTTGAAAAATCCGTATTCTCGTATTCATATTTGTATCACCCCTGCATCCGCACCTCCACACCTGTACAACATAGGTGGCCCACCATTCTATAATATGACTCCGCCACTGCACGGGATAAAACCTCCATTTATGTGCACCTCTATTTATGTGCATGCTAGCTCGTAAACGAGTTGGAAGAGAAAAACTATATATATAATATATATATATATAATTATGTTTAATAAACTCGACTTATTAAGTTGATCAATAAGTTTTTTTAATTAATAAGATTTGAAGCTGAAATCTTTGACATAAAATTTATCAAACAAAGGCCCCCCAAGGAGTTTGATTTATTTAAACTTTTGTCCAAATATCAATATGTCATTACAATAAAAACGGCTTCTAATGGCGATATTTTTTGTCAATATATATAAAAAATCGTCACTAAAACTGTTTGGAAATTTATTATGTTTCGTATTTGGTGACTTCATCTTTTTATAATTTGACATCATCTATAATAATAATGTTTGATTGACATTCTATATAAATGCCATAAATACTCTTCCTAGCTACTATAGGCTAACATACCGTATGCACATTATTTAATTACATGCGAAAGTAACAATCTTGAATAGGAAAGGAAACCTTAATTACACACTTTTATAGCATTGTCATGGTCGTCGTCGGTGTAAATATTAATGTGCCCATCAAGGAATAAACAATTATACACTAAAGTTTTGAATTTATTAAGATGCATGCATTGTATGCATTACATATTTTATATGTAAAAAAATAAAAAAAAAAAATAAACGAGTCCCACATTTCTTAAGTCCAATATGAGTAATTAAGGCATAGTTCAGTATACGGTGGAAGGGAGAAGCGGTGAAGTTTAAACCTGAGATTTCACTGCCGATAACCTGAAACTACATCAGTTAATGTTATTGTCGACTTTTCGTAAATATATGTCACATCCTTTGAATTTATTAAGATTATAACTTTATAATCTTTATCCAAACATTTTTATCAATATGATAATTATATTATTGGGATAACGAAGAAGCTTTTAAAAGTTTAAAATTGATTGAGGACTTTTAAAGCTCATGGTCTGGATTGTCTCTTAATATTCTCAATATTATTGTCCAACATTTGATAATGGAATAATTGAGTAGAAAAACTAACACAATAGACAAACGAATATATTGCGGGAAAATTTGAAAACATGAATATGATATGTGAGAGCATCCACAACATGGGCTCCGAAGCCCTAGGGCTAAGGGTATTTTGGTGGGGTCCCAATGATCGATAGTCCGAGCTTGAAATTTTCACTATGGTGAAGCCCGACCCCTAGGGCTATGCAATGATTGATTTTTATTTAATTTTGCTTTTTAATTTTAATTTTTTATTTTGCAATATATAACAAATTAATTATCAGTCTATGAGATGCGATTAAAACTCGAACAATTTTATTGAATTTGAAAAACAGATACGAAAAATACAATAATATTGAAAATAAAGCTAGAGCTAGTTGAGCGGACCGAAACGCGACCAAATTTCTTCAATCAAATCATCCGCAAGACGCTCGTGGGCCGTTGCATCTTGAACGCGAGCTCGTCTCTCAATATATTTTTCGAATTCACGCGTTCCACCCATGATTACTGGTGCCGTATTAACCTCCTTGTCGCCCCTTGCGCTCGCTTCCGGAACAAATTGACTTGCTTGGTGTCCCTCATCTTCGATGATCATGTTATGCAATATGATGCAAGCGTACATGATGTCGCTTAAGTGTTCTCGAAAATGCAACCGAGCAGGACCCTTTATAATTGCCCAACGAGCTTGGAGGACACCGAAAGCCCTTTCAACATCCTTTCGTGCAGCTTCTTGCATCTTTGCAAATCGGCATCTCTTTGGATCAGTTGGAGCTCGTACGGTCTTCACGAATGTAGCCCACTTCGGATAGATACCGTCGGCGAGATAGTATCCCATTGAATGCTCGCGGCCATTTGCGATGAAGGTGACTGGCGGGGCTCTCCCATGGAGAATGTCGGCGAAGACATCGGATTGATTGAGCACATTGACGTCGTTGTTGCTGCCGGCGACACCGAAAAAGGCATGCCAAATCCACAAATCTTGTGAGGCGACTGCTTCAAGGATGATAGTAGGATAACCCTTTCGTCCTGTGTACGAACCTCGCCATTTTGTTGGGCAATTCTTCCATGCCTAGTGCATGCAATCGATGCTTCCGATCATACCAGGAAAGCCATGACTTGCCTCGTGCATTGCTACGAGTCTGGCGACGTCAGCGCTGTTTGGCCTCCGCAGATATACGTCACCAAACGCATCTCTGATTGCCTTGCAAAAATACTTGAGGCATAGTGTGCCCGTTGTTGGTCCAACGTGCAGATATTCGTCGTACTGATCGGCCGATCCACCGTTGGCGAGTTGCCTCAAAGCAACAGTGCATTTGATCCACGGGTGAAGCCCCAGTCTTCCAGTTGCATCTGGACGTTGTTCAAAAAAAGGCTCCCGAGCAACCAAAGTGGCGGCTATCTGCACGAACAACTTCCTGCTCATGCGAAATCGGCGGCGAAATACATTTTCGCCCCAAATCGGATTCTCCGCAAAATAATCGCGAATAAGGCGTTGTTCGGCCTCTTCACGATTCCTGTGAATGTACGTTCTGCTCGATGACTCTGCTTCGTCGTCATCTTCAAAGTGCTCGCGGTAGAGATGAATGGCTTGCTGACCCAGCTGGAGTACCTCCTCCACTACCTTCTCATCTTCTTTGAGATCGAAGAATTCTCCATTCCAAGACATGTTTTTTCAATATTATTTGAAAGAATTCAAGAATGTTTTTTTGTTGAAAATTTTTGTGGGAATGTAGAAATGAGAATGAAGAAATAGGGAAGGTGTAGATGTTTAAGGGATGAATGTGATATATTTATAGGGAAAAAAAAAGCCGTTGAATTTGAAAACCATTGCATGTTTTAAATTTTTTTTTTTTCATTTCAGAATTAAAAAAATAAAAAATAAATAAAAAAAATAATAGAAAATGGGAGGAGGCGACGCGTGTCCCTCCTCCCCTCTATCTTCTTCCGCTCGCCCACGGGCTCTGCAGCGCCAGGGCTCCATGCTCGCTGCCCGCCCTCTCCACCTCCAACGGCGAAAGCCCACACGGCGCCCGGGCTTCAGCTCCTTCGCCCGGGCTACGCCATTGCCGTTGTGGCTGCCCTGAGCACAATTTACAACTGCACTTCACAATCTTAAAATATATCCCGTGCGTCCATGATAATTATACTCCATTCGTCCTTTTTATTTGTTCCTACTTAGGTGTTTGCACGGGTTTTAAAAACTGAAAAAGTGGTAGTTGGTGAAATAAAGGTGTACTTGAGGGATAGTTAGTGGTGGGCCCATAGTAAAAAAAAGTAGTGATAAAGTGAAAAAAAGTTAGTGATAAAGTGGTAGTTGATGAAATAAAGGTTGTTAGTGGTGGATCCATAGTGAAAAAAGGTAAAAAAATAGGGCGAAGGAATGAGGGTATATTTGTAAATGTATTAGAATGAGTACAAATAAAATGGACAAAAAAAAAGTAAGTGGGAACAAATAAAAAGGACGAGGGAGTACTTTTTAGATTATGGTACGAGTTTTAAGAAAAATTAGATAAATGTATAGGTAGACTATTGTACCATTTACCTTTTGTATTGAAAAATAGTAGATGTTTTGAGTGGAGTAATAAAGTTGTGACCCGGATGTTGGCTTTTATATAAATATTGAAATGAAATTAAGTTAGAAAACAAAGAGTGTATAAGTTCATTTTTTTTAAATGGAAAAACTATAATTATAATGGATGTACTAAATTAAAAATCTAACCATAATTTTTATGAAGGGGAATATATTTGAAGATTTTAACTTGTCAATTATATTGTTCAAATAAAAACTAGTTAATTATAAATGTTACTATTTCTAGGAAGGAAAATCGCATCCTAGCTTGACACGCATTGCATGTTTTTAGGTATATAAATTAGTTATGTTGGATAATAAAAATATGTTCGATTGATTTCGTTATATTTAAATGCTATGATAGTGTTCAATTTTATCTTCTTCATCGAAAGATAATTAATTTAAGTTTATCGATTGATTTTTTATGACATTGAAAAAATTGGTTATGATTAGAATTATAATATTTCAATTAGTGAACTTAAATTAATTATTTTACAATCACGGTGGTAAATTAGACATTTTAATACTATTTGATTGTTATAAAATTAATGACAAATATTTATTTAATCTTTTATACCAACATTATCTTATAACTTATGATAATGGAAACTAAGAAAAATACTAAAAAATATACTCTCTTTCCAAAATTATAAAGATATTTTTTCAGTAGGGCCCACACCCCGTCCGAGGGGAATTTTTGTGTGCGCAATGCGCCCACGGTGCACGAATTTATGTCCGTACAAACAGATAAAAGTTAGCGGCAACGAAAAATCTGCCGTCGACGAGAAGCAGCGATGCCAATCCTCATTCACCACAGCTGTTGTAGTAGTAAGTCACCTCTCTTCAATTCATCTCACTCCTTCACCGTTCCTTCTCTCTCTACCGCCATTTTCCCGCTCTCCTCGGTTTCCTGCTCGAATTCCTGCAGAAATTTATGCTTTCCAGTTAAATTACCAAAATTTAGACGGACCCATGTTTCATTATGTACTAAAAATGAAGTCTTTGAGAAATTCAAGGAAACCCTCTTGCCCAAAAGGGCTGAAAATAATGAAGAATTTGAAGGGCTTGAGTTACTAAACAAGCCTTCCCCAAAGCAAAATGCGGAAATTGAGGTTGTGGAGGAAGAGGAGTTGAAAAAAGTGGATAAAGATGAGATTATGGCGCCTTTTTACAAATTTTTTACTCCACCTGAGGAAGAAATGAACAATCAGAATGATGGTTTTGTTAAGGAGGAAACTAGGAAGGTTAGTGTGGAGTATTATGATCCTAAGCAGGGGGATTTTGTGGTGGGAGTGGTGGTTTCGGGCAACGAGAATAAGCTCGATGTGAACGTTGGCGCGGATATGTTGGGGACAATGCTGACAAAGGAGGTGCTGCCATTGTATGATAAGGAGATGGAGAGTTTGTTATGTGATGTGGAGAAGGATGCTGAGGAGTTTTTGGTGCGTGGGAAGGTGGGGATTTTGAGGAATGATGAAGTGATGGGTGGCTTGCCTATGCCGGGAAAGCCGGTTGTGGATGTTGGGACTATTCTGTTTGCTGAGGTTTTAGGGAGGACTCTTGGTGGCAGGCCATTGCTGTCGAGTAGAAAGCTTTTCAGACGTGTTTGTTGGCACCGAGTGAGGCAGGTTTTTTTCTTTCTGATCTGGTTGTTAGAATGTAGATTCTTGAATTGTGTTTTTGCTTATTTTGCTGTGATTGATGCTTTTGTCATGTGATGATGTTGATAATGGATTATGTATGAGACAGTTACTGTGGAAACGTTGATGGAAATCGGGAAATGAGTTAATGTCGAGTTTGGAGGAAGAATAGATAGTTGTTGAGAGCAATCGTAGGATGAAAATCAACCTTAGGATTTATCTAAATATTTTTTCACTGCATTAGCTTAAACATTTTGAAATCAAGAATTCAAGTCAGCATGATTTTGATTTAGTCGAGCAAGTCACTAATACCATGTTTAGATTACTATGTTCTTGTAGTTCGTTGGCTTCGTTCTTGTGATTCACTAGTTTTCTTTGAATTACCTTATACATTCTCTGTTACCAGTTGTCGTCTTTTCCTTGTTATCACAAACTGCAATGAATGTGAACTTCAAAGAGGAAACTGTTCAAATTGAGTCGTTACTGAATTGTCAATTTAGGTGATTCAATAGACGGAATGTCTTTATCTTGTCTGATTACTAAGATAGTGCATCGTTATGGCCGTTACATTAAGACGAATATAGATATTATATATAGCTTAAAATACAGTATTTGATATTTGCTGAAAACTAGCTCGACCTAGCTGCTTCTCGTTGAAACTCCTAGTTCTCTAGCTTGCATGGTATGAAAGTATACCTAGAGAAAAGGTGCACCGCAGCCTCTGACGAAAGGAAAATAGCATTATCGTGTTTTAATATCATCGAATTACAGAAGACATGCGAAGAAACGTATATGTAAATTTTGTTTCCTTTAATGATAGTTTGATTAGATAAGAGCTCCACTACTGCATGTTTGCTTTCTTTCTATCCGTTGATAATCATGGTTGTTTGGTTATTTGTTGTAGTTAATTGTGGTGAATTATCTTCTACAAGAATTTGTCCATTTTTCACCCACCTTGTTCTTCGTCTCTAAGACTATTAAACGACGTGCTATATAAAGATTTCAGAACATTTAAAATCAGTCTTTCACCATTCTTGAAGCCCGTCCTCTTTTCTCGTCGGTACATATAAAGTATTATATTGGTTGATCTTGGCAGATTATGCAACTAAATGAACCAATTCTGGTTCAAATCACAGAGTGGAATACTGGTGGTCTCCTTACGAGAATAGAGGTTAGCTGTCTATATCTCAGCTTCATGCTTAGTTAGAAATTACCTATCTAATGAATTTATTATGTGGGATTTCTGTTGTACAGGGGCTGAGGGCTTTTCTTCCGAAAGCTGAATTGATCAATAGAGTTAACAATTTCACAGAACTCAAAGAGAATGTACGACCGACTACCATTTCATAATTTTTGCATTTTCTTTTTCTGCACTCACTTTGCTCATATGTCTGTCTAGATAGGTATACTTTAGAAACAAAATGTCTACAGTCAAGAGCTGAAGGCTCAAAGTTATTTATTAGTGATTGTAGAATATTGTGTTGGAAATGCTGATATTGTTTGTGTATATATCTCGGTGCGTTATAATTAAACTTCACGAAGAGTTCGATTGTGGTAACGAGTCATGGATGTTTCTGCTTTTTATTTGATGCTGCAGGTTGGGCGGAGGATATACGTGCAAATTACTCGAATTAATGAAAATACTAACGACTTGATTCTCAGTGAGAAGGAAGCTTGGGTTCGTATTTTTCGTTTCAAACTTTCAATGCTTACTTCCCATCTTCATCTTTGTTTCTTGCTGGTTTCTTATACCCGTTGTCTGATACTATCCCTCTTCGCTTACGATCGTGTAGGTGATGATGCATCTTCAAGAGGGAACACTACTTGACGGAACAGTCAAGAAAATTTATCCATACGGTGCGCAGATTAGGATAGGCGATACTAATAGGAGGTGATTACTTTAATTTTTGAAACAATATTTCTTGAACGCGATTTCATGATTGAAATAACTGAATCATTACATGCCCCTTCAAGTCCCGACATTTTATTCCTTCCATGTTATTGGAGTAAATAATCCGCAATCCTTATTCTTTGGCAGTGGATTACTGCATATTTCAAACATATCTCGAGGGCATATCCCTTCTGTTAGCGACTATCTGGCAGTTGACGACAAGGTTAAAGTTCTTGTTACAAAATCGATGTTTCCTGAAAAAATTGCTCTGAGGTATGCTGACTTTTCTTCTTTCTATTTTTCTTTTTTTGGGTCGACTCGTAAGATGTGATAATTTTGTTACTTCACGTCTGCAATTTCTCGTGGTCATATTGTATTTATTCCTCATCCAAGTTTGAATTCTACGAAGCTGGTCTTACAATAGGAGATTTCTATGTTTGAATCTTTCTTCAACTTCTCTTACATTCTATTATATTGAATCTTTTTCATGCAGCATTGCTGAACTTGAAAGTGAGCCCGGTCTATTTTTGTCGAACAAGGAGGTAAACGATATTATTTGAGTTGGGTCATTTACTTTAGGTGATAGATTAGATCAACAATATATATGATTTGAGTATTTGAAGGATTAGACGATTAAACATGCTCAAAATATATGGTGGATTAGTCTATGCTATTTTCAAAAAATTAAACGCTTCGTAAAACTAAAAAATCAGCTATGAGCGTTGATTGAGCATCTTTTCTCATCATTCAGAAAGTATTTTCGGAAGCTGAAGAAATGGCGAGGAAGTACAGGAAGAAGATTTCAGCTATGTCCTCGACAAGAAAGTTAGAACCCCTTCCTTTAGACGGCTTACCATTCGAAGATGAAGAGAAGTTCTACGCCAACTGGAAATGGTTCAAGTTCGAGAGAGGCAACGAAGTCAATCTGTGAATTTGGAAATCTGGGTGGAACGAGAACCATCAACGAGAAAGGATGGAGGGCCTCTTTAATTAAACCCGATATGTCTCTCCTTCCTCGACCGACATGCTGAATAGTTGTTCATCAATATGACCGTCGTCATAATCCAAAATAATTTGGCTGTTGGCTCAATCTCTGTTTTGGGTCCATCCGTGAGAGACGAGAAGGGACTTGCAACGGCTGAATCATTGTGGTGACCGGAAACCCCGTCTACTTATCTTGTGAGTCGAGCTTCGTTTACCTTCGTAGCCCTTGTGTCTCGAATTTGCATAAAATGTGAGAGCTTAGATTTGTATCTTTAAATTGCTAGAACTTGTGCTTGGATAGTTCAAAGGCAAACTAGGTTTAGAGTAATTTTTATTTCTTCCACACCCTTTGTTGTAATTCTAATTCTTGAATATTTCACAGTTTTCATCTAATCACCGCAATTCTTTCGATGTAAGAATGTTGATGTAACGTCTGTTTTATGTATAGTGAAAGATACTTATAGTGTGTTCGGCTGAAAATCAAATTGAACCGATTGAATTGATTGACGGGCTATTGTTTTAAATTTCGACCGAGCCGGGCTGGCTCGATCCAGACTCGAATGAGCTTTTCAGGGGGAAAAGCCAGCTTGGCCCGAGCCTATTAATGGAGCGGGCTGGGCTTTTTCATTCAAAAACCCACTTCAGCCCACGAAGAGCAAAGCTCAAACTTAGACCCGCACACCTGTTGAACCGGGCCAACCCATACCGGGCTTGGTTAGGGCTGGGCTGGATCGGTTCAGTTGACAACTCTATAGATGTTTGCTTTTGGTCGGTTTCATACTTTCATTTTTGATCAACTCGATTTTTTATTTTTATTTTTATATTCATTTTTCTCTAAAGAATAGACCAAACATGTACAAATAATTAGATCAAATCTAAGAATGTAATTAAATGAAATTTCACTTTTGAGATTTTTATATATTTTTTATTTGATGTATAAAATTACTACTCCCTCCGTTCGCGAAAACAAGTCTCATTGTGTGCTGGGCACGGAGATTAAGAAAGCTGATAAAGTTGTTGTGAGTGGAGTTAAGGTCCCACTTATTGAGAGTGGAAGAAGTGGATTGGAAGTTAAAATTGTTGTGAGTGGAATAAGGGTCCCACTTGTTGTGAGTGAAAAAGATAAAATAGAGTTAAAATTATTATGAGTGGAATAAGGGTCCCACATATTGTGAGTGGAAAAAGTTAAATGAGAGTGGAAGTTATTGTGGGTCTCACTTGATGTGAGTGGAAAAAGGTAAGTAGGACTTGTTTGGTGAACAAAAAAAAGAGGGCAAGTAGGACTTGTTTTCGCGAACGGAGGGAGTATTAAATAATACGGTACTCCAAATATTAGTTTCGATCGGTTCGACGAAAATTGAATTCATTTAGTTTTGAAATCGATCTATTTAAAAATTTTCAAATTTCTTAAACGCACTGAAATTAAAATTCTTTAATAGTAGTAAGAGAAATCGGTTGAAAAAAAAAATGTTCGATTTTGAAATTTTCTCAACTACGCGCGCTAAACTTGAAATTCGTTAATCGAAATCGAACCGACTGAAACCTATCGGTTGAGCGAGACTTTTTTATGCTATTGTGATTTGGTAGATGATGATCATTGCCTTGTTTATATTTAAAAGTTGCAATCATGTTTCATTTGTTTGGTGTCTACGCTTATGCTGGCTTGTATTAAGGATTCCACAATTGACTTTTTTTATTTTTATTTTTCCTGTCTCAGTTTAATTTTATCTTATTTTGTTGAAACTTGGATCTTACTGCATCTAAATGTGACAATTGAATCTCTTGGCTCAAAGCAGAATCCTATTAAATAAAAAATAAAAATAAAATCTAAACACAAAAAAGCCTGGAGGATTTTGGAACTAGCAGTTGTCTCAGCTCGATTTGTGAGTTCGATATTTTTTTTTTTTGGAATATTTGTGAGTATGGTTTAAAAAATATCGAACTCAAATTGTATTGGTATGTAGTTTCTTAACACATCTCAAATTGTATTGGTATGTAGTTTCTCAATTTGAGATGTGTTAATAAATTAAAAAATATATATAATCTTTTACATCATATAGGAAAAGTACATCTAATATAATCGAACATATCGAACTGATATACTCGATTATAAACTCGTCAACTCTACCACTAGACCAATAACATGTATACAAATTTGTCATCAAATATAATGTCTCTAGACTAGAGGAATTAAAGTGGTAGACACCCATAATGTTAATTACCTATATTTTGTCGTCTTCATGTCTCCTTATATTAGATAAATCTAATTTCAGTGGATTGTTTTATTTAAAAAGTTAGCAAATGAGCAATTATATGCATAATTAGAGTCATAGCCTAAATTAGGTAGGTTGGGGGCTCCATGACCAAATGAATCAAAAACCAAATAAAATAGAAACCAAAAGCTAAGTTTAAGTTAGTCCAAAAAGTAGACTATGCCTCAAATAATTTTTGTTCTATATAGCCTACACTACCATATTTATTTAATTTTTTTTTAGCTATTAATATGACTTTCTGCTGAAGGATGTTTTGCCTTATATATTTATACATGACCACTACTTAAAATTTCCTGGTTTTCATGTGAAAGTTATGTTTTTTGTGGACTTCTTGATGAAGATTTTTCACCAGATTTATCATACTATTTTTGGGTTTAAATTCAATTTTATACACGAAAATGATTCCTAAATTTAGTTTGAATTGTTTGATGATATAATCTAAGATAAAAATTTAAACATAATAAAAAAAAAAACATAATATTAATTTGGACAATCAAGAATGACGCCCACAAAAAGTGCTCATGAGAGATGACTAGCATGCACCTCTAGTATTTAATAAGTTTCAAATGGGCATGGTAACCTTTTAACATTTTCAAAATTGTAGTGCTAATAAGGCACACATTGTGACCAGTAACACTAGCTAAAAAGGTATAATATATAGGTTTTTGAAAAAAATTAAATATACCCTAATTGAAAATCTAAACTCTAAGAGGAAACGTGATTATTTCTATTTTTATAATTTACCTTTTTTCTTTTACGCGTGTGGCCGGCCATAATGTGTGCAGATAGAATTATTGTTCAAAATTATGTCCTAATATAATACTCCAAATCTAACATACTTTAACATGGTGGTCTCGTTGTTGTTGTTGTTGTTGTTGTTTTACTTTTTTTTTTTTTAACTATATACAACTTTTGATTTTAATATAATAGTACCTTACAATTCATGAGCAAACTTACCGTAATGTACAAACTGAAAATTAATTTTCTTCTAATACCAACTGATCCACAATACTATATGCCTAGAAATCTCCAACTATCTAACGAAATAAATTTTATTTACTTCAATATGAAGGAAAAAAAGTTTAATTTTCAAATGGAATCTCAACGATCTATGAGATAAAGATTTCTCATAGTTGTATAGATTGAGTGAGATCGACACTCATGTCTATTAATAACTTTAATGTCATTAATTGTATAACTTCAACGTAACATTTTTTTTCAATAGATTAGTCTGATTTTGAGATCATTCAAATTGTATGTACAAACATATTAGAACGCAGGTGATTCGAATATGAGTTTGAGTTCTATATTAATATTTCATTAAATAAATTGAGTAATGATGTTCGGCCACACTGTGGCCGACCACACAAGCTAAAAATGGTAATATAGGTTTTGAAAATGAAAATATATCCTAATTGGGAAGCATAAACCCTAAGAGGAAAATGTAATTATTTCCATTTTTACAGTTAACTTTAGAGATATCTCATTGTAACTGTCCAACCAACTTTTTATTGATATGAAAGCTATATATCGTCTCAACAACATTCCTCCAATATAAGAAGTCTTAGCTAGATCAACTATGTTTTCTTGCAGAAGAATAAAGATCGAACCACGTTTCGTACATCTCAGTTCTTGTGCATCCCAGACGAAGCCCCATAGAAGACCACAACGACGGCATAAAAAACGCTAATTTGCGCAGTTATTAGAGGTGGAAAAATGAGCTTGGCCCGGTTTTGTGCGGGCTTGAACTAAAGAATATTAGGCTCGAGTGATTTCGGGTCGGACCAGGTTAACTCAAAAAGTATGGGCTCGAGCCAGCCTGGCCCGGCCCGAAAAATTTACACTATAAAACACTTTTTGGACGGGCTTGGGCTCAACCCCGGCCCGACCCAATTTTTCCTCAAAGCCCGATGGGCTCGGGCCGATCCAACCTGGCCCAGAGTTTTGCCAGCTCTAGCAGTTATGCATCATCGTTCTCGGATATGTGCATTCACACATAAAATAAAGAGAATATCATGTGATATAGCCAATATGAGTATTGAAATATAAATTATGGCCCACCCTCTTCATAAATATAAATTATAGCCATTTTTTGAACTTAGGACCTAAATACCCCTTTCCCTTTTTTATTTGTGATCCATCACTCTTTAATCCATTTTATTGACACTTAATTTCCTTTTCAATTTTTTTTCTTTTTTTACTGTTTTTCTTATTTTCCAGTTTTTTTTTCCTTTTCTTTTTCTGTTTTTTTTCTTATTTTCCAGAATTCTTTTCTTTTTTATTTTTTATTTTTCAGATTTTTTTTTCTTATTTTCCAGATTTCTTTTTCTTTTTTTCTGTTTTTTTTTATTTTCCAGATTTTTTTCCTTTTTTCTGTTTTTTTTTTATTTTTCAATTTTTTTTAAATTTCCAAATTTTTGTTTGCCTCTTCGTTTTTTTGTTTGCCGCTTCTTCTTTGGTCAAGATTCGAGCGAGAGGAGCCGAAGGCCTAGGAGCGAGCCGAAAAAATCTAAATTGTTGCCCGACGATTATCCTTATATTAGTAATTGGAGCGAAGGCGGAGCCGTATAATCGGAGCCGAAGGCGGAGCCGCAAAATCGGAGTAGTATAACTTGAAATAATTGGAATGTTCGTCCCAAGAGTACCATATCATAACTTGGAACATCTGGAACTAATTTGACAATTCGTCCCAGTTGTACCAAATCTGGAACAATTGGTACTAAAAGGCTAAATTCGTACCAGATGTACTAGAACAATTGGTACTAATAAGACTAAATTTGTACCAAAAGTACCAAATGCCTCATACCCGCCCGACCCGACCCGCGCCCGCCCGCGTCAAACCCGACCCGCTCCGCATTTCATTAAGGGTATTTTCGTCCCAAATTGAAAAAAATGGCCAAAATTTATATTTTTGAAGAAGGTGGGCCAAAATTTATATTTTAATGATCATTATGAATATTTCAAAATATGTCTCTAAAATAAATGATTATTTATATTTAACAATTTTTAAAATCAGTTGTTAATTTGGTTCTATGAATATTTCATACTAATGAACTTTATTACCTATGCTTTCTATTTTTCTTTCAAATACTTTTGCATCACCATTATATATACATAATGACTATTTAATTCAAACATTAAGTTGTGTCGAACACATATTTGTTCCAATAACAATAATTGACTAACTATAAAATTTCATAAATATATAGGGTATATACGGTATATATATAATCCAGATCTATATAGATAAAAATATTCCTAATAATAACAATCTAAAAATAGTTTTTTCTAAAATATGCTTTTTTTAGATAATTATTTTGTCTTTTATTCTTGTCATTATGGGATTACATTTATATTAAACCCTAAACCCCAAATCTTAAATTAAATATGAGAATTATGATGTCATTTTTTTTTATAGAAAAACTTAAAGGCTCAACTCTGTTTTTGTATAATATTATAAATACTCCTTCTATCCATTTAAATGTTGTGAATTTTGCCATTTACGTTTGTTCACTTAAAAGTTGTGCACTTATATTTATAGTAACTTCCTTCTACACATTTACCCTACCAGTAATACTTATTCACAAAAATGTCATTAGTGAGCCCAAATTAAACATCCTAACCCAACTCAATTAACAACAAAATAAACCCACTAATTACTAACCCTACCCACCCATCTACACTAAAACCTTATATGCCCCACCCCATTTCTATCATTCTCTGTCGTTCTTATTGAATCTGGGAAATCTCTATGTTCTTTCCCCCCCCCCTCCCCACCCCGATTTCTTTATTTTGTCCGCTGCTTCCCCTCCCTATTGGTGCCAATCGCCGATAGATCTTGAAAATCTAACGAAACGGTGGTGCCAGAGATTGCCCTGGAGATCTCTTCACCGGAGATCTCTGCATCGGAGTGGCCTCGGTGGTGTCGCGACGGTTCAGATTATTGTGAATGGTTGGGAATATTTTTCCCTTCTATCTTGAGGCTTGTTGATGGTGGTTCTTAGGTTCCAGATTAACCAAAATCTGAAATTGTGACACAAGATGCGCAATCTTCATGTGCCACCGACGTTGATTACGACACGGTGAGACACCACCAGAGTTCTGTGCACCAGATTTTGTGACATGATGCCGAGATGAGACTGAATATCTCGAATGGTTGGACATATTTTTCCCGTCGTACTCAGACTCCTGGAATCAGGTTATTCTGTTCTTTATTTCTGTAGGTGAATTTCTAATTTTTGATGAGGTGAATTTCTAATTTTGATGAGCTAAATTTTCTTAATTTAATGAGGTGAATTTCTGTTTTCGATTAGGTGAATTTCGGAATATGAGGTGAATTTTCTTACTTGATGAATTTCTGCCATTAAATTTCTTATGCTTATTTTTGTGGCTGGATTTATTTAGATGAGGCGAATTTACTTGATAAAACATGGATACTGCACTTAATTACTGCATTGGATTTGATTTATTTCTGGTAATGAGGTGAAATTTATGATGACTTCTGGATACTGCACTTGTCCCCGATGAAATTTATGTTGAGTTCTGGATACTACACTTGATTACTGCATTTGTTTATGTGCTTATGTGATTGATGAACAAATGATGAAACTTTTCTGATGTCTATGGCAAAAATGCCTCTTCCCAATCGATGCCACCACTAAATATAGTTTGGAGGTTGATTTAGGGCAGTAAGTGTGTTAAGTTGTCAACCATAAGTCAATGATGCAAAATCATTCATGATTTCATTGTTGAGACAAAATATGATGCACAAAAGGGTACCAAAACATGTTTACATCCTAAACAACACCATGACTAGTTCTACTATGTTGCTTATACTGTAAACTGATGCCAAAAAACCTGCATTGACCTTATTATCCCTGCATGTCCATGTCTCTGAAAGCAGCTACTATTGATTGTTCATTTACATGGTCGTTTAGATGATCTATGCAGTCCTGCACAAGCTGTGAATCCACTTGTAGGCATTCTGACAGTGTCCCCTCCCTAATGTGTTTATCCTTATTCATGTGTGGCACTTTGTAGTTGTTGTCCCCGCCCCCTCCCCTTTGCTGCATTATTTCAGTGTAGTTTCCCTGTAGGGTGAGGAAAACATTGTTTAACTTGTACTCTCTCTGTCTCACGAAAGTTGTCTTTTTTTCCTTTTTGGGTTGTCTCGCGAAAGATATGTCATTTCTTTATTGGGAAATAATGAATTGCATTCACACTGCTTTTACATTTGCATTCACACTGCTTTACATTATTTATTATTTATTCACACTATTTTTACATTCTTTATTATTTATTCACACTACTTTTACATTATTTATCATTTCTCCTTAATTTTCGTGCCGAACACAAAGAAGACATCTTTCATGATACAGAGGGAGTAGGTTTCAAACTCATGAAATGCATCAGTCACATTCTTCAATAAGTCATCCACTCCCTTAACCATTTTTTTGTCTTTCAGTGTCTGAATTGCTCTGAAAAATCCAAGATCATTGACATTACAATCTGGAGAATTTGTTTCCTTACTTACTTTGGTGAAATGATATTTTACCATCTACAACAGTTGGCATCAGCTGCTTGAGACTCCATTTAAGTCTGTTAAACTTGTTTTCTTCTGTTAGTGCTGGTTTAATGGAATTGATATGTGCTCTTAACTGTTTGTTCTTGAACCAGTTACCTACCAAACTCTTCCTCACTTGTAACTTCTCTACCATAAGTCTATATGATGATCTTTCCAAGACTGATAGACCTCTAACTTTATCCTCATCTAAGTGCTTTCTGTATCATTCTTTTTTTACCTTTCTTCTTGGATTTGATTTGGATATGGTCTTCTAACTATAGTTGTTGATGAGCAGTTTTCCAAATCGAGTGGATGGTGCTTCTGCGACATCCAAACTTCAATGCGGCCTCAGCAAGTCGACCATGGCTCACCTTGTTGTTAGAGCTATTTTGAAGAAATTATTGAGCAATTAAATTTCTCTCATCTTCTGACAAATTTTGGCGCCCCTTTTGGTGTACCATTTTTTCTTTAATCACTATATTTTGTTGTTTTTTTAGAGTAGTGAATGTTTGTGCATTTTGGTGGTTGAGAAGTGTAAATGTGTTTGAATATTTATGGAGGAGAGAAGGTAGAAAGTAGAGGGTTTGATGTTCAAATTTTCCTCATCGTACGCTTTGCAGACTTGCCTTGTAAATTCACTAATTGTCGCCATTTTGGCAACAATGAATGATAAAGGGAATGATTTCTCTACTTAATTAACAAAATTAATCACTCCCTTAATTCACAATAAATGTGGACTCCTCACTTCATTCATTACATATTTTACCAGCTTGTTTTACAACATTTATTTGGACGGAAGGAGTATAAATTATTGTAGTACCCGTACTAAACAAAACGATATGTTAATAAATTTGCCACTTTATGATTAAAAAATCTCTTACATGTATATTTAACGACACAAATAAATTAATATTAATGTCCCTAAAAATACACACAAATAAATATATCAATCAAAACATATACTTTCCCTGTCATGTGACTCTGTCATTTTTTACTGAGCCCTACTCCCAAAACACACCCACTAACCCTTCCTCGATAACAAAATCACCCTTATCTCATTTTCACCACTCATCCACAGTAAATAAATAGAATAAACACAGTTATAAATTAAAACGAAAAGATACTATATTACTTTCAACATTGAAAGGATAAGAAGAGACTATTTTCACCTAGTAGTGGTGCAGTGTGTGAGTTATAGCTGCTAGACATTCAAATTTCACCAATTTTTATTAATCGCATAGTTTATTTAAAACTATAATACGGAATTTACAAAAAAATTGTTAGTGTCAAATTTATAATTGGTGTATATTGTTTTGTTACTAGAAAAAAAAAAAGAGAAATTACTATGATCTACTAAAAGATACTTAGAGAGTTTCTCCATAAAATAAAGAGACAATCTAATTAAGGTTTCCTCTTTATCCACGCCCACATTTAGACTTTTAGTCATTTAAGTTTTGGTGACAGATCATTTTTAGACCCACGTAACTTTAATTGTAATTAATTAATTAATTAATTGTTTGTATAAAACATTTGAAAGAAAAAGACGTAGGAATTGGTTGCTTAATCTTACCCTTTCTTTTGCCTTTCACAATCCCCTAAGCTGCCTCTCCTAATATTATCATCAAATTCTCCTCTTCCCAATGCATTTTTTTTACCCACCCCTACTCCCCCTCACCCATGGTAAATTTCCAATTGAGGACAAAAATTACTTTACAAATTGGAATCACTCAATTTCTAAATTAATGTTAAAAAAGTTAAATTTGATTTTGCATACATAATGAACTTGTTAACCTATAAAAGGAACCTTCTTCATTGCAGCAAAATGTTAGAAGCATATGTAAACTAATGCATGCAATAATTATATCTTTTTGACCAAAATCGTTTTTTCTTTTATCACAGTCCAATTCTACAGATATTATTTTTACACACAATCACATTAAAAACACATGGATTTATGTGTGACAGTGCCCTTGAAACTTACTCCCTCTGTTTTTTTATAAGTGTCCTCAGCCGTCAAAACATACAAACCAAGGAAATTAATATATTACTATTTTCATCTATAATTATTGTCTAAGAAACTTAAAATGTAAATAATTAGCATTTATTACTTAGGTAAAATAGAAAATTTTGCATGATTTTTCTCAAAAATTGCATCATTTTTTTTCAAAATTTATGAAATATGACACTTATTAAAAAACAAATCAAATTTCATAATAGGACACTTAATAAAATACAGAGGGAGTATAATTTAATCGTCAAACTATTTAATTTGTTACTATAATTATATTTCAGTCTCAACAAAGTTACAATTAGATAACATAACATATTCAGACCAACAAGTATTCATCCTCTATGAAGTATCCATTCTGATCCACTTATATTATCAATTTTTGATAGATATCTCACTCATATTGTCAAATTCTAAATATGGAAAGTTTTAACTCATAAAAATCCTTCAAAATTGATGTGACTTTACCAACTTTTTAACTTTTTACTGTTATTTTGAATTCCGTATCGAACATTAACATAATAATTTAAATGTTATATACATAAATGCTTTCATAATCAACAAAAAGTTACAAGAAATGTGAGATATTTCACCCCTACTAAATAATCAACAATTATTATCTTCTAATAGTAAAATGGAAGGGCAAAATGGGGAATCCAACCATTCAAAAAATGACCTATTGAACAGTCACCATGAAGCAAGCGCCATTAATAATCATTTGTACCCTAATCTCTCAATATTAAACCATTACTTATTAAATAAATCATTTGCTCTTTGAGAAACTCAATGCAAAAAATTAAAATAATTCGATTGCACAAAGATAAATGAACTTACAACTCAAATCTCTCTATCCCTCCACAACAAACAAAACACACACCAAAATCAAAATGGCCGCCATTAATGGAGTACTCCTTTGAGCTCCACCACCATTCGAAGCTCACTTTCCACCACCACCGCCGCCGCCGCACACGGCGGAGCTAAGCTAAGGAAGAGGAGAACCTCATCAAAATTCAAACACAACCGCCCTTTTCTTCACATGCAAGATTTTATAACATCTCCTCCCACATGCATGTTGCTGCCCTAGACCGGTCTTCCACCACCACCTCCGCCGCCGCCCTCCGCCGCCTCCGCCGCCACTTTTGATCCGACCTTCCGCCAAGAAATAATAAAAATCATATTTCAATGGAGAAAAAATCCTTACCACAATACTTGTTCTTCTTCATGCTCTTCCTCCAAGCCTCCCACTCTCTCTCCTCCGACGGCGAAGCCCTTCTCTCTCTCCTCTCCGCCGCCGACCCTTACTACAAAGAATCCTCCCCCATTCTCTCCTCATGGAACCCTTCCTCCCCAACTCCATGTTCATGGCAAGGAATCACATGCTCACCTCAAGAGAGAGTCATCTCTCTCTCCATCCCCAACACCTTCCTCAACCTCTCCTCTCTCTCCTCCTCTCTCTCCTCTCTCTCCTCCCTCCAGCTCCTCAACCTCTCCACCACCAACATCTCCGGCCCCATCCCCACCTCCTTCGCCTCTCTCTCTCATCTCCGCCTCCTCGACCTCTCTTCCAACTCCCTCTCCGGCCCCATCCCGCCGGAGCTCGGCCGCCTCTCCTCTCTCCAATTCCTTTACCTCAACTCAAACAGACTCTCCGGCGTAATCCCGCCGCCGCTATCAAACCTCTCCTCCCTCCAAGTTCTCTGCCTTCAAGATAATCTCTTAAACGGCTCAATCCCATCTCAGCTCGGCTCATTAGTTTCTCTCCAGCAGCTCAGAATCGGCGGCAACCCTTTCCTCGCCGGAGAAATCCCATCTCAGCTCGGCCTCCTCACCAACCTCACAACATTCGGTGCCGCCGCCACCGCCCTCTCCGGCGGCATCCCGCCGACCCTCGGCAACCTCATCAACCTCCAGACATTAGCCCTCTACGACACCGAGGTTTCCGGCGACATCCCGCCGGAGCTCGGCTCCTTGTCGGAGCTCAGAAACCTATACCTCCACATGAACAAGCTCTCCGGCCCCATCCCGCCGGAGCTCGGCCGCCTCCGGAAGCTCACCAGCATGCTCCTATGGGGGAACTCGCTCTCCGGCGGAATCCCAGCCAACCTTTCGGAATGCGCGTCCCTCGTCGTGCTCGATGTGTCCGCAAATGAGCTCTCCGGTGAAATCCCGGTCGAGCTGGGGAAACTCGACTCACTGGAGCAGCTGCATTTGTCGGACAATGCTCTGGCGGGCCCCATCCCGCCAGAGTTGTCCAACTGCACCAACCTGATCGCTCTGCAGTTGGACAAGAACCAACTGTCGGGGCCCATACCCCGACAGATTGGTGAGCTTAAGTCCCTCCAGAGCTTTTTTCTCTGGGGGAACTCAGTGTCGGGCACTATACCATCAGCATTTGGGAACTGCACCGAGCTCTACGCTCTCGATCTCTCCCGGAATAGGCTCACCGGGACCATACCGGATGAGATCTTCGGGTTGGGGAAGCTGAACAAGTTGCTATTGTTAGGAAACTCGTTGAGCGGATCATTGCCACGGAGCGTGGCCCGTTGCCAGTCCCTCGTGAGGCTGAGGCTCGGGGAGAATCGGCTCTCAGGTCAGATCCCTAAGGAGATTGGGGAATTGCAGAATCTTGTGTTTCTTGATCTTTATATGAATCATTTTGAGGGTATTTTGCCTAATGAGATTGCGAATGTGACGGTTTTGGAGCTTTTCGACGTGCATAACAACTATTTAACGGGCGCTATCCCGCCTCAATTGGGGAATCTTGTTAATTTGGAGCAGCTTGATCTTAGTAGTAATAGCTTTAGTGGTGAGATTCCTACTAGTTTTGGGAATTTTAGTTACTTGAATAAGCTTATCTTGAATAATAATCTACTTAGTGGTGAGATTCCTACTAGTTTTGGGAATTTGCAAAAAATTACTCTGCTTGATCTGAGCTCAAATAGTTTATCCGGTGTGATCCCGGATGTAGTAGGCCGTTTAGCTAGCTTGACGATAAGTTTGGACTTGAGTCGTAATAGATTCACCGGTGAAATACCTGAGACAATGTCGGGGTTGAGGGTGCTTCAGTCGCTTGATCTGTCGTGTAATATGTTGTCGGGCAAGATCGCGGTTTTAAGTACTCTTACTAGCCTCACTAGCTTGAATATCTCACATAACAACTTCTCGGGGCCGGTCCCAGTTACGCCCTTCTTCAAGACGCTAACCGTGAGCTCATTTCTTGAGAATCCGCACCTCTGTGAGTCTGTCGATGGAGTTACTTGCTCTTCACATTTTAGGATTAGTAACGGTTTGAGATCCGTTAAGACTATAGCGCTAGTGGCAGTGATTCTCGTCTCTGTTGTGATGAGCATTGTTGCGGTTTGGATCATTGTTGCTCGTAATCACCACAAGTATGTGATGGATAAGCCCACCATGTCGGGGGGTTCGTCTAGGGAGGAGGATTTTTCGTATCCGTGGACTTTTATCCCGTTCCAGAAGCTCAACTTCTCGATACAGAGCATCTTGAGCTGTTTGGAAGACGAGAATGTGATCGGGAAAGGGTGCTCCGGGGTTGTGTACAAGGCGGAGATGCCTAATGGCGAGGTGATTGCGGTTAAGAAGCTGTGGAAGATGAAGAAAGACGAGGAAGTTGTCGATTCGTTCGCGGCTGAGATCCAAACTTTGGGGCATATTAGGCATAGGAACATTGTGAAGTTGCTTGGATATTGCTCTAACAGAAGTGTGAAGCTTTTGCTCTACAATTTCATACCTAATGGGAATTTGCAGCAGCTTCTGCTCAACAATAGGAACTTGGATTGGGAGACGAGGTACAAAATCGCGGTCGGATCAGCTCAAGGGCTCGCGTATCTTCACCACGATTGCTTACCGGCTATTCTTCATAGAGACGTAAAGTGCAACAACATTCTCTTGGATTCAAAATACGAGGCGTATTTGGCTGATTTTGGGCTCGCGAAGCTCATGAACTCGCCGACTTATCACCAGGCTATGTCGAGAGTCGCGGGCTCGTACGGGTATATCGCGCCAGGCAAGTATTTATACACTCATTTCTTGAGCTTTTTCATGATCTATATCTTGTTTGGCTACAATGTTTGATAATGTTTCTAGTATCTTATGATAATTTTTTATAATGTTTCTAGTTTGTATGTGTTATGTTATATAAAGTATCTTATGATAATTGGTTGGTTGGTTCAATGCTAGAGTCCTTTAATTTATTATCGTTTTGTATCTTGGAGGTAATTGCTGTATGCGGGGTCGTCCCGGCTCTCAAGAAAAAAATTGAAGTCCTATACAAAAATATGTCTCGTGTTATATACGAATCTTATGATAATTGATTGCTTGGTACAATTTTATGAAAAAATTAAAGTCGTGTATATAAGTCGTGTATAATTGCTAACGTGTGATATTTTCTCGTGCAGAGTATGGATACACCGTTAACATAACGGAGAAGAGCGACGTCTATAGCTATGGAGTGGTGTTGCTGGAGATACTAAGCGGGCGGAGCGCGGTCGAGCCTCAGATAGGCGACGGGCTGCACATTGTGGAGTGGGTGCGGAAGAAGATGGGGAGCTTCGAGCCGGCAGTGTCGGTGCTCGACTCGAAGCTGCAGGGCTTGCCGGATCTAATGGTGCAGGAGATGCTGCAGACGCTCGGTATCGCAATGTTCTGCGTGAACTCGTCGCCGGCGGAGAGGCCGACGATGAAGGAAGTAGTGGCGCTTTTGATGGAAGTGAAGAGCCAGCCGGAGGAAATGGGGAAAACTTCATCTCAGCCGTTGATAAAACAGTCCTCAAATCATAGCTGATTGATTTTATTTTTTTTTCTTTCTAGTGATTGATTTTCTTTCTTGAGGAAAATTCTGATCCTTGGATGTGGACTTGCATTATGCAAACTAGTTTTTTTGTACAGTTTTTTTTAGTAACATTAGATTTCTCAAATTGGACTTTTCCCTTTTTAGTGTTTTAGCTATCCGCGGTCGCTACTTACTTTCTTTACTCGACATAATGTTGAATACGGTAAAGTCCACCCTACACTCACATGCGCAAGTGCGTGAGTTATAAATTGATTACGTTGGTACAAAAAATAAAATAAATATTTGTAGTTGATTTTATTATATTTAAATAGTATTATAGTATCTAATTTTAAATTCGTCATCGAAAAATAATTAATTTAAGTTTATCCATTTAAAATTTGAAGAATTTGGTGAACTTAAATTAATTATTTTTTGATGGCGAATTTAAAATTAGATACTATAATATTATTTAAATGTAATAAAATCAACTGCAAATATTTCTTTTATTTTTTATACCAACATAATCAATTTATAACTCACTCACATGAATTGCATGTGAGTGTAGGGTGGAGGCTTCCTTTATAGTTCGGTTTCGATTCAGGCAATAATTTCAGTGAAATTATTTTATTTAAATTTTGTAACTTAGAAGAAATTGGATTTTTCATTAATTTCCTCCATTTGTTTGACTCTTGAAAATTAAATCAAAAGAATCTTTTCTGTATTATGATTTTTTTTTTTCCTTTTTCTCCGATATATTGTTATTTTTATTCATTCTCAAAACATTCCGGATAAAATCTAATCCTAATATTCTGTGTTATTGGGTCATGCTATAATTACACATAAAATTTTGTTTCTTTTTTAAGATTGTGTGTGTGTATTTTATTTTTTATCTTTTATTTACTTTATATGATACTCTCCCCTTTATGGGCAAATTCTAGGAGACAATACCCATTTGTCACGTTCATCCAAAACATTATGTTGGTGCATGCATTCTTAATTTGCGCGTCAAAAACTCTTACCACCTATTAATATTGTTATGTTACTATTCGACACGAAAATTATAAATAAGGATAAAAAGATATAAAGTGATTAGGTTCCATCACTTTTGAAGTATTTAAAAGGTTAAAATTTTTCTTATTTAGAAGATGATAATATAACTGGGACATCTAAATAAGGAAAGAATGACAATATGAATGAGTTGAGAGAGAGTATATGCAGGGGCGTAGCCAGAAAATATTGGTGGAGGGAGCTTCACTAAATTTTTAAATTTTTCCGAGTTTAAAAGTGAAAAATGCATATCCTAATAGCCCGGTGAAAAACGATGTTTCTGAGCTTGAAGTGAAAACCACATTTCCTAGTAGAATAAGTGCTAATTCTATTAAACTATTAAACTTATAATTTTTCTTTATTTAGATCCTTGGCCTACAAATATTTAATTATTACTTTGTTTTCATCTCTTCCATGCTTTCTTCATCAAATTGATGCAACTGCCATTGTTTTCACCTCTGCAAATTTTCCCCCTAACTCAACTCTCATCTTCATTCTTCAATTTTCACAGAAATTCCTTCTTTTGTTCGTTGAAATTAGCATGGGCTGACCGCAATTATTTTTGGAAATAGTAAGAACCTTGAGTATAAGAAAAAAAAAAGAAAAAAAATTATTGATGTGGGCTTGAGCCAACCCCAGTCCAAGCATGACTCCGCCCCTGAGTATATGTTTTGGGATATTTTTACTTAATTAATTTATATTAATTATACAGTGGTTTGCTTTTTTTTAAGCAATATAGTCAGAGGCGGAGGGAGAATGAGGCATAGGGGTTGGACCCCACCAATTTGTAAAAATAGTAGGGGTATATATGCAATTTTAATTAAAAAAATAATTATGGTATGAATTTGTGATTTTGATTCAAATCTTTTTGTTTATGAGATGTTTGGTTGTATATTGGGGGAAATAAATTCTAAAGACTCAATACTATTTTCCAAGAATCAATACACATTGTTAGTGTTTTTATAATTTGTTCGGCATTTGGAATAATTGGTTTGAATTTCTAAGTATTGTAGAATTCATTTTATTCAAACCAAAACAACATTATGTGACTAACGTACTGATTGATTCTACTTTCAAAAGTTATAACTTGTAATTTAAGATTGTGATTTAATAATTTTAAATTGTACTTATTCGTTTCTATTTTTTTTTCCTATTATAAATTACTCCTATAAGTTATGTGTTGGGAAATTTATTAGTATGAGTTTTGATGAATTCTAAAACCGACTGACCCCAACCGAGTAGATGTTGCCAGAACTTAATGTTAGAATTTAGGCTCGCTGTTTGAGCAAAGTTGAGATTTTATTTTTACAGGTCTCCAGCTGAAGATGGCAACAAGGCATCACTCAGACAGAACATCAGTTGTGAAGAAAGACAACTGAGAGTTCATATGTTCAGATGCAAACAAGGGGAAGTCTTCAGAACATCAGTTGTGAAGGAAACCAACTGAGCGTTCATCAGATGAGAAACAGTAGAAAGGAAGAGAACATCAGATGAAAAGGAAAGTCATCTGAGGGTTCAAACCCAACCGAGTAAATACAAGGAAGACAACTGAGTGTTCAGTTTCAGAACCTCAGTTGTAGAACTCGAACAAGAAGATCAACTGCTTGAAGTTCAAAGTCAGCTGAGAGTTCAACAGTTCAGAACATCAGTTGAAAACCACTCAGATGAAGATCAAGACTTTCAACCGACGAACCGAGGTTGACTGTCAGAAAGGTTAAGATTTGAATTTCAAAAGGAAGTCACATGAGGGTTTGACCGTTCAGTCATTACCCCATCTGGCCCAACACAAGGCTGTCTCAGATGAAATGCAGAAGAGCACAAATGCCATATCGGGAAAGTCTGCAGAGATGAGAGACAAGCCATCGCTATCAAACGATCAGAGATCAACTGCTCTTCCAACGGCTAGTTGATTCTTTTCGCCTATAAATAGAGGCATTCTCTCATTCGAGAGAGATACACACACGAGACAGACTGAAGCAAGAGAGAAAAGTACAATCACAAGAGAATCAAGCTAAAATCCAATTCTAAGAACATCAGCAGCTGAGAGTTCAAGAGTGATAGAACATTAGTAGCTGAGGGTTCATAGAGTGAAAATCTGTCTTAGATCTTAGTTTGAGTGTTTATTCGTTCAAGCCTTAGATCCAGCTCTCATTCGTGATCGAGCTGTAGTTGGAAAAACCCACCCACTCTCACACCCTAAAAAGTGTGCTAGGACATTACTCTTCCTGTAATTGAGTAGTCAGGTCGTCAAGTACCCGCAAACTTGACATAGGCTGTTTAGTGCCCGGAAACTAAACTGTAAGGTCGATAAGTACCCGCAAACTTATCCTTAACGGTTGCTCAGCCCGCGTAAGCTGAGTGGTTCTGTCCAGAAGAACTTGGACTGAGGTGTGAGGATTCACACCTCCTGGACGTAGGAGGGTTATCTCCGAACCACGTTAAATCCTGTGTGTCTGTGTTTGTTTTTATTCAGTTGCATCTGCATTTTTATCTGATCAATCTAACTGACATACAAACCTCATTTGCACATTTTCAACCGAGCTATTTTGGTTCTTGACCAACCGATCTGTTTAACGTGAGTTGCATTTAACGAGTTTATTTTTTCCACCACATTCCGCACAGCCTCACTCTTCCAGCTGAGGTCGCTTACTCAGCTGTGAAATTCCAACTGAGTCATCTTTTACTCAGTTGAAGTGATTTTTCAGGTTTAAGTTTTTAAATCCTAACTGGTGTATTCCCCCCCCATACACCAGTAACTCGTTTCGGGACCATCAAGTGGTATCAGAGCAGTGGTTCAAAAGACTGCTGACTCTGTTTCACGAGGTGTGAATTCGAGAATTTTTCTTCAGTGGTCAACTGAACAGATCTTTTCACGCTAGTGCATACTTGCTCGCATTTTTTTTCTGTTTGTGCAGATGGACGTCAAGGACAAGATCGTAGTCATGTTCTCTGTAGTCAATTATACATCATGGAGAACTCGAATGAAGAAGATCCTTCTGTCAAAGCATCATAGGATGCAACAAGTTCTCACTTCTGGACCAATCGTCATACAAGACAGAATACTTCGCACTCCCACAAATCCCAATGATGGAGATGCAGTGGTGGAGTATGTGAAGAAACATCCAGAAGACTACACTCCGGAGGAGGCAAAGGTGAGCCAGCTGGATATCTGGGCTCAGAGCACAATAATGTCCACGGTTGGACAAGATTATCTGCCCTGGATAGAGGAGTGTGAAACTGCAAAAGAGATGTGGGACATCTTGGCCTCGCTAAGTGAAGGAAGCGACGAGACGAAGGAAAACAAGTTCTCGCATGCATGTCAAGATTTCGACAATTTCAGTCTGCGACCTGATGAGACTATCGATCAGCTAGAGCTCCGGTTTATGGACATCATCAGAAGAATCCAGTCCATCCGGAAAGGAAAATACACTCTAAGAGAAATAAACCTCAAAGTGTTGCAAGCTCTACCGGCTGAGTGGGATACTTTCATAAATATCCACGAGAGCCGAGCTGACTTTGGTGAAATGGGAACTGAAAGATTGTTCTCAATCTTGAAAGGAAATGAGTATAAGGTCAACATAAGGAGATCGCAGCCCTCAAGTCAGACAAATAGAATTGAGGATGTTGGTTCGGCATCAAAGTCAGTTGCCCTCCGAGCTGACTACTCAAAGTCGAGATCGTCAAGGCCAACCAGATCGGCTGACACGACTGCAAAGGAGCCGAGCAGAGAGGAATTGCAACAGAACATTGCAGCGTTGTCAAAGAAGCTAGCCGATATGGATACTCGGTTCGGCAAATATAAACGTTTCTATAAATCAAACCGAACTCGAGACAGTTCGAAGCCAGTCACCAATGGTTGCTTCGAATGCGGCAAGGAAGGACACTTCAAAGCTGACTGCCCAGACCTCTCAAAGAAGGAAAGAGAAGCACTGAGGGCCAAGCAAACTGCAAAGAACAAGGCCATGGTAGCTGAAGAGGCAGCTGACGATATGGACATCTTCACAGACACTGAAGATGAGGATGAACTGACCTCTACCAACAAAGTCATCAGTCCGGATCAATGCCTCGTGGCACTTGGAACCGACCAAGATGATATTGAGGTACAATCTAATCCTGTTCGATTAAATTCTTCCAATACTTCTAACCTGCAGGAATCTCTGAGCGATGAGTTGGAACCCTCCTGGAATGATTTTCAAGAACTCAGTGAAGAACTGCATCAGCAGTCGGTTGAGTTTAAGAGTCTTCAAGCTCAGTTCGCCAAGCTTGAAGATTCCTTAACCGAAAAGGAGGATCTGATTACGAGCCAAACTCAGGAGATTGAGAATCTCAAGAGTCAACTGATCGAGGCTAAGGCTCCAGCTGATGAGGAGTTGACAAAGCAAAACAAAGAACAGCAAGATCAGTTGAAAAATCAAGATGCTCAGATCGAACAGCTGATAAAGAAGTCAGATGGACAAACCGAGCAGATAGTTGTACTCGTCAAGGAGTTGTAAACTGAGAAGGACAATCTAATCAAGCTGTATCAGTCATCCAAGATCATCGAAAACCTTTTAAGTTCCAGCAGACAGATGGATGACGTGTCAGGACTCGGTTATGATGCTGTCAAGGATACTGAGATTCCACCAGCAACTTTCATCAAACCAGTAGAAGTTACAGCTGTAGAGCCAGACACAGCTGAGTCTCCAGAAGCTAATTCAACTTCCACCTCTCAACAAGCTCAAACGATCAATGAAATTACAACTGAGAAGGGAAAAAGAGTAGTTGATGTAGGACAGAATATTCCATCGGTTGAGGTATCAACCGATGGGGAATGTTCCAAAAGTCAGAAGAGGAATCAGAGGCGTCGAAAGCACAACCGCAACCGATCTCAGAACCAGAACCGACCTCTGCATCAACCTCAAAGTCAATGTCAGAAGGAATGGAACCGACCTCTGAACAAGTAAGGGTTCAATCATCTGAATCAGCAGCGGTTCCATCATCACTTCAACCAGAGGTTCCAACCGAGTCAACCAATGAGGAATAGTTCGAACAACTGGAGATATTCATGCCACTAGTTGAATCAACATCCGAGCATGGCCAGTTGTCGTCGTCAGTCAGAAAGATGGAATCAGTATTAGCTACGAAGATTCCAACATGGCGTCCGACCTCACAGACAAATTCAACAGGATAAAAATCGCCATCAAAACAGGGGGAAAGCCTCACCTCCTAAAGCTCAACATAGGAGAAATCCAACTCCTCCCAAGAAACAGAACATCACTACTAACAACAAGCCTAAGGATAACCGAGGTGTTGTTATAGTTGATGATGAATGAAAAGTAATTTGGAATGATAAATCCATCCGAGTTTACAGGGAAAAGCGACGCACAGTTCCAGCGGGAACTGGTTCTAACCCTCCAGGACCCAACTGAAATTGGGGACCTAAGCGAGTTTCTCTTTGCAGGTACAGGAGAAACAGCTGAGGAAGAAGAAGGCGTCTGCAACAATATGGGTGATGGATAGTGGATGCTCGAAACACATGACAAATCTGAAGGATTTGCTTGGAAGTTTCGTAGAGAAAGAAGGTCCATCAGTTACTTTTGGTGATAACTCAAAAGGTTATACCAGAGGTTACGGTACCCTTGAAACCAATCATGTTTCAATTTCTAATGTCTCTTATGTTGATGGATTGAAGCATAACCTGCTCTCCATCAGCCAATTCTGTGATAATGGTTTCTCTGTCAAGTTTGATGCACAGGGTTGTAGAGTTAAAGATGTCGGATCAAAGCATGTGATATTGTTGGGAAATCGATCTCAAACAGGGAATGTTTACTACGTTGACTGGAGCAGCAACCTCCCTGACACTTGCCTGTTATCAAAGAGCAGTTCGGATGTGAGCTGGCTGTGGCACAAAAGGCTCAACCATCTGAACTTCAAGACGATGAACCGACTCGCCAGACAAGAACATGCAAGAGGCATACCTAACCGAGTGTTTTCAACAACACACATCTGCAGTGCATGCCAGCTGGGAAAGCTCGCTAGAACCTCCTTCCGGTTGAAGTCAACTCCCTCAATCGACCGAGTGTTACAGCTGATCCATATGGATCTCTTCGGGCCAGTTACACCAAAAAGCATTAATGGAAACGAATATATATTGGTTGTAACTGATGACTACTCAAGATATACGTGGACCATCTTCATGCGCCACAAAAGTGAAACCCGAGATGAGCTACCCAAGTTGATGGATCGGATATCGAACCAACAAGAGATAAAAATTATTTCCATCCGATCAGATCATGGAACTGAGTTTCTAGATCACAGTTGAGAAGAAAGACGTGTCCATGGAGAAGATCCCAACTGAAATTCAAAGAGCTGACATCTTCACCAAACCTCTTCCTGAAGCCCGGTTCAAGATGCTGTGTGATCTTCTAGGACTCTTGGATCCGAGCTAAAAACTCATCCGAGCTAAAGAGTCATCCGAGATGAAGAGTCATCCGAGCTGATAAGAATCCATCCGAGCTGAAGAATCGGATATCCATTTAAGGGGGAAGCTCAGATGAAAAGGGAAGCTCAGATGAAGGGGGGAATCTCAGATACTGATTGCCAACTGAAGACGTCAAACGTCAGCTGAACAGACGAACTCGAGTCAGCTGATGGTATGCGGCAACTGAGGAACTCGACTAATGAACACAGCTGATTCAGACATTAGCTGGCAGGTATCATTTATGACTGAAGGTGTTATGTTCTTAAATGAGAATGTTTGAAATAAATTCAAACATTCCTGAGTTAGTCAGTTACATTAAAATAGCCATCATGTCGCATTAAATGTAAAGTACGGCTGAGCATCTATAGCCTACTTTATAGTGCGACTGGGCTGACATGAAACTGTACACCTTCTCACGCGCTGGTTGGAACTCGGATCAAAATGTCAAGTCAAAGATAGTCAACAGTCGCGTAATCCCAGCCGTTGATGGATTTGCGCCATTTAACCTCAGCCGTTGATCTCATCCGAGTCAAAGACCTATATAAGGCAAACAATCAGGAAGATATCTCCTACTTTCCTCATTCGTGCTTATCAATTATAACTATTCATCGTCTTCCAGTTTTCTGCCTAACCCATTTCTGCAAATAGATTTCTTTACTATATATATTACCTTTGCAGTGATTTAATGGCACCCAAAAGCAAGAGAATGGCATCATCCGGACCTTCCCTCGTGCCTACCACGTATGAAGAGTCATTCGATATGTTAGTATCGAAGATTCACTTCGAGCAGATCCTCTCCGACGAGGATCTAGAGTCGCCGGTCTTAGCCCCTCTCGCCAACACTCTCCGAGAGAACGGATTACTGGAATGGGCCAAGCTCTACCCCTCCCACTTGCTCAGGCGCCAAGTCGGAGAATTCTACGTCAATCTCGTTCGCCCCCTTGGCAGTTTGGAGGGAGTTTCCACGGTAGTGTCATGTCGACAAAGAGATGTTCCAGCAAGGACGATACGTCGTGTCTCCTTCCCCATCGACGTGACCGATGTCCTCCGGTACATCATACCAATCAACCACACCGCCACCGAGTTCCTGGAGAATATTACCGACGAACAAGCTGATGAATTTCTTCAGAATGCTCTGATCGAGCCAGAGCGGTTGAGGAGCAACATGCAAAGGACTAAGCTGAAGCCGGAACACCGCCTGTTGTTCGACGTCGTGTCGAAGGTCGTGTTCGGATACAGTGGCGCGTTCGGCGACATCAGCCGACCCAAGTTGAAGCAGTTGGTGGCCCTGGAGCACCAACACCAAATCAACTGGTTCCAATATTTTCTGAACCAGTTGATGGTGGAAAAGTCGAAGATCTCTGAGACTACAACCGAGTCTGGAGAGAAGCTGCTGAGTGTGAAGGGCACGCTCAATTTCGGCTGCAAAATCTCCGCCCTCATCCTCCTCGCAACAAAGGACCGCAACATGGTCTGGGCTGACTGCGAGGAGACGCCATTGAAGAAGCGGTTGCTGTTCCCGACGGCCAAGAAAGCACAGGAGGTGCTGAGGAGTGTCGACACTCCTAAGGACAAGAGGGAGTCGGGAAAGCCAGCTGAGGGGGAACAAGCTGCTGCTCGCCCCGCAAAATCCAAAGCCTCACGTCGCCGAGCTGACGCTGAGAAGGAGTCGACTGACGAACCTGCCCAGAAAAAGTTAAGGGTAAGGTTCAAGAAGTCCACCAAGAAGGCAGCTGAGGTGCCAGCTGATGAGCCAACTGATGTTCCAGCTGATGAGTCAGCTGATGAGCCAGTTGAGGTTCCAGCTGAGGAGCCAGCTGAGGAACAAGCCCCAGACGAGGAGGGAGCGCAGGTCGAGTCCACAGCTGCTGAGGAACGCTCCGAATCCAGCCGCTCAGCTGAGGCCGCATCACTCGAGATTGTCCCTCGAGGCCCCGGAGCTGATGAGGCTGAGGGCATGGAGACGTCGGTTGCATCCTCCTCATCTGAGGACCTCGAAGATGTTACCACCTCCCCCACAGCTGGAGTGAATGTTGTACCGCCCCCAGAGCCTCTTGCTCTCTCTACCCAAACCGAGCCAGAAATTCCGAGCTCTCAGCTCGATGCCAACATCGTGACCGCTCCTTCAGCCGATGTTGAGGAAACCATTGCACCCTCTTCCCCAACTGAATCCCAAATTCCGAGCTCTCAGCTCGATGCCGATGTTGTGACCGACTCTTTGGCCAATATCGATGAACCTCTTGAACCCGAACCATACAATCTCACCCCCTTCCTGATCAATGAAGCGGAGAACCTGCAGGCTGTTGCTGACGAGCACGAGGCAGGGTGGCCTACTGCTTTCAAAAGCTGTTGGGTCTGTTCCCTGCGGCTCGCGACATGCCCATCTTCGCCACACTGGGAACCGAGCTACTGTACCAATTCCACCTGATCTTTAGCCAGTGGTATGTCAAGGAGGACACGATCAGGGTACTGAGCTGGGACAGGCTGAAGTCTGATGAGTCCCGCATCCGAGCCTACTTCAACTATTCCAACCTGGAGGTGGCATACAACAACCGGATCGCGCTGCTCACTAGACGGATGGACCAGAGTCTGGCTGAAGGGAAGGACACAAGGGAGGCAGCTGGAAAGGAGTGCATCGACTTCCTTGACAGCATGTTGGTGAAATCGGCTGACTTCCTTGAAGATGTCGATGCAGCAGCTGCCGCCGCAAAGGAAGAAGAGGAAAACCTGAAGCTGTACCTGGCAAACCGTCAAGCCATGGTCACAGCTGAGCCTCTAGCTCAGTCTGCTCAAGCCTTTCCAGCTGCTCAGCTTGCTCCTTCAACAGAACAAATCTGCGAGCTAGTGGCTGAGTGGGTCAACCAGTTGAGGACCGAGCTGCTCGCCAACCTCCAGCACCAACAAGATGACCAGCTGAGGGAGTTGGCAGCTCAAGAAGTGAAGTACCAACAACTGGTGGAGGAGAATGCCGAGCTGAAGATAAAGCTGAATGATCTCTCCTCCTCCACCAGTCAGGACGTGTCGGAGCTGAAATCCACTCTGTTGGGCTTGAAGTCGGAAGTGAATGTCTTCAAGTCCTTAGCTGACTCAAATCTGGCCAAGTCCCAACAGACGCAGGATGCTGAATGGGAGTCCCGGTTCGAGTCGCGTTGGGCTGAGTTCGTTGCCTTTCAGACAGAGGTCAACGACAACCTCTCTGTCTTGAAGAAGGCAGAACAAGAGCGCCAGGACTCCGAACTGGCGAAGAAGATCGAGCTGGAGTGTGCGGTCGATGAACTCTTCAACCGTGTTCAATCCACCGAGGCCAAACTCAACTCTCTGGACGGTTCAGTAGCAAGCCTTGTTGCTGATGCCAAAAAGGGGGAAGAGAAGGACACGGAGGGTGAAGCACAGGAAGAAGAAGAGACCCAAGAAGAAGGAGTGTCAGCTGCTCAACCATCCAAATCTCAGCTGAGGAGAAGGAAGTCTGCTGCTGCCAAGTCAACCGAAGTCGGTGGAGCCGAAATGACTAAGGACTTGGAGCAGGCAAAGAAGATTGGAGTTTCCTACAGCTCCATAGCCGAGATCGCAGCTGAGCTGGATTCTGAACTCGACGGGATAACAACCGAAGAGTGCATTGCAGCGGCCAAGGCTATGGATGTAGAGGAGAAGGACTACATGAACCCGAGCTGGATCAGAAAGTTTGCCGCCAGCTAGGCAAGGAGGGTGAACCAGTTCGAGGTTGAACTGAAGAAGGTTTCTCAGAACCTGGACCGCAACGTTGCCTCCCGCAGCCGACGCCGCATCAATAAAATTCAATCAAAGGCGAAGGCTCGGTTGAAGCAACAAAGGTTGCCTCTAAAGTCCAAGGTTGAGAGTCGGTTCAGGCATACCGACAAGTGGATGCCGACCGAGTGGAATAAGGAGTGGGAGCTGTTCAAGCAGGAGTTCGTGAACGACTTCTATTATAGGAAGGTTTACGCAATTGACGACCCAAGGAGAGCGTTCAAGGAGGCGCTGACCGAGTTGCACTCAGGTGACCCGGGCATGTTCAGTCAATTCAGGAGGGCCATGATTGACGCCAACCTGGACCTGAACACTGTTCCAGTTCCCAAGAAGGTTACTTATCGGCCACCTCTTCTCCCGGATTCCAGCAACCCGAACCGCACGAAGATTGCATCTGAGGCGAGGCAGGTCTGCAAGGAGCATAGAGTGGACATTTCCAAGGAGTCACCTGCTAAGAGGGAAATTTTTGTAAGGATTTTTGGCAAGTATGGGCTACAATACTAGCTCAGTTAGTTTTCTAGCAACTGTTGTAATTTTTTCGATTTTTGAGCCTATCTTTTGTAACAATCAGTTGTAATGAAAACTATTCAGTTATAAGATTTACCTTGATGAACAATCCCTCATTGTCCAAGCTCTGAATCACAAAGTCTTTTAAATACCATGTTATAACTGTGCTAACCCTTTTGATGTTTTATCTTATAGACTGTCTAGAATTTCAGCTGAGATTTTAGGTCAGTTAGAGAGGATTAGATCAATAGTGGTTTAAAGTTGTAAGTGGTTTTGGCATCATCAAAAAGGGGGAAATTGTTGGGAAATTTATTAGTATGAGTTTTGATGAATTCCAAAACCGACTGACCCCAACCGAGTAGATGTTGCCAGAACCTAATGTTAGAATTTAGGCTCGCTGTTTGAGCAAAGTTGAGATTTCATTTTTACAGGTCTCCAGCTGAAGATGGTAACAAGGCGTCACTTAGACAGAACATCAGTTGTGAAGAAAGACAACTGAGAGTTCATATGTTCAGATGCAAACAAGGGGAAGTCTTCAGAACATCAGTTGTGAAGGAAACCAACTGAGCGTTCATCAGATGAGAAACAGTAGAAAGGAAGAGAACATCAGATGAAAAGAAAAGTCATCTGAGGGTTCAAACCCAACCGAGTAAATACAAGGAAGACAACTGAGTGTTCAGTTTCAGAACCTCAGTTGTAGAACTCGAACAAGAAGATCAACTGCTTGAAGTTCAAAGTCAACTGAGAATTCAACAGTTCAGAACATCAGCTGAAAACCACTCAGATGAAGATCAAGACTTTCAACCGACGAACCAAGGTTGACTGTCAGAAAGGTTAAGATTTGAATTTCAAAAGGAAGTCACATGAAGGTTTGACCGTTCAGTCAGTACCCCATCTGGCCCAACACAAGGCTATCTCAGATGAAATGCAGAAGAGCACAGATGCAATATCGGGAAAGTCTGCAGAGATGAGAGACAAGCCATCGCTATCAAACGATCAGAGATCAACTGCTCTTCCAACGGCTAGTTGATTCTTTTCGCCTATAAATAGAGGCATTCTCTCATTCGAGAGAGATACACACACGAGACAGACTGAAGCAAGAGAGAAAAGTACAATCACAAGAGAATCAAGCTAAAATCCAATTCTAAGAACATCAGCAGCTGAGAGTTCAAGAGTGATAGAACATTAGTAGCTGAGGGTTCATAGAGTGAAAATCTGTCTTAGATCTTAGTTTGAGTGTTTATTCGTTCAAGCCTTAGATCCAGCTCTCATTCGTGATTGAGCTGTAGTTGGAAAAACCCACCCACTCTCACACCCTAAAAAGTGTGCTAGGACATTACTCTTCCTGTAATTGAGTAGTCAGGTCGTCAAGTACCCGCAAACTTGACATAGGCTGTTTAGTGCCCGGAAACTAAACTGTAAGGTCGATAAGTACCCGCAAACTTATCCTTAACGGTTGCTCAACCCGCGTAAGCTGAGTGGTTCTGTCCAGAAGAACTTGGACTGAGGTGTGAGGATTCACACCTCCCCGTGGACGTAGGAGGGTTATCTCCGAACCACGTTAAATCCTGTGTGTCTGTGTTTGTTTTTATTCAGTTGCATCTGCATTTTTATCTGATCAATCTAACTGACATACAAACCTCATTTGCACATTTTCAACCGAGCTGTTTTGGTTCTTGACCAACCGAGCTGTTTAGCGTGAGTTGCATTTAACGAGTTTATTTTTTCCACCACATTCCGCACAGCCTCACTCTTCCAGCTGAGGTCGCTTACTCAGCTGTGAAATTCCAACTGAGTCATCTTTTACTCAGTTGAAGTGATTTTTCAGGTTTAAGTTTTTAAATCCTAACTGGTGTATTCCCCCCCATACACCAATAACTCGTTTCGAGACCATCATTATGATAAGTTGAACCCCACTGCAAAATGGCTGAATAGTCTTGTTATGAATTTTAGGGCTAGTCAGTCGTTAGTATGATACTATCTTCTTAAAAAAACGAATTTCAGTATATCAAAAAAAAAAAAAAAAACACGAATTTTAAGTACAAAAAACTTAATGTAGATGAGAGTATAAAAAATATGAATTGCGAGATCAAAAAGTGCTGCATGGAAATTTGTGTGTGTGTGTGTGTGTGTGTGGAGTGGGGGGTTTTGGGGGGTATGTGGGGCAGAAGGAAAAGAGCCAAATTATTTATCTTACAATTCCCACATGTCTTCGACAACAGTCAAAGATTTGTTCCAATATCATGGATTCTAATGCAATTTTGCGTCATAACATTAATAAAAAATAAGGGTAAAAAATAGAAAATGGGTAGGTCCCATTACTTTTTGTGAATTTTGAAGGGTTAAAATTTTCTTTATTTGGAAGATGACAATATGAGTGAGACACCTAAATAAGAAAAAGATGACAACATGAGTGAGTCGGAGGGAGTAATATTTGATTATTTTATAAAGATCGTCGAATAAAAAAGGGGCAAAAAAAGAAAACGTCCACGTACTTCTCAACAAAGATCTAATAAGAGTTGCACTTGGGTGCATAAGTATGTATGGTGCATAAACCGACCCGACCCGCCCGTGCGCCTAATTTTTTTTTCCATATTTTTTTCTCCGGCGGAGCCTTCAGCTCCGATTTTACGGCTCCGTTTTCGCTCTGATTACTAAAATAAAGATAATCGGCGGGCAATAATTTGATTTTTTTCGGCTCGCTCCGAGGCCTTCGACTTACCTCGCTCGAATCTTGACCAAAGAAAAAGCGGCCAAAAAAACTGAAAAATAAAAAAAATAGTCAAAAGAGGGTTGACCCGGATCGTGTTGGATCGAATAGGCGGGCGGGCGGGTGTTGCACGGTGCAAATATTGCACTCAAATTTTTGTTTATAATAAAACACAACTAAATGCCACGTCACAATATCCCCAACCATACGTGCCGCTTCAAAAACGTCGCTTTCCTGCTTTGAACCAGTTCGCTACAAATACAATCATCGTACCCCAACAGTAATAATCCTCTGCTCCTACAAAATCTTCCACTACTAACTCAACAGTTGTACCTTCCGCTTTTCAATCTATTAGTCCGCAAAAGTCAACATTCTAACCCAACGTACAACAGTCTTATGCATGGAAACTAAAACCAGACTCCCACTGCGCCGCAGAGGATCTCATGCACCTCACCCGTATAAAATACCTACAGCCAACTACTTGTCCTGCATTCCCCTTAAAATTTTGGTTTTTTAGAGAGAGAGTGAGAGGGAGAAGGGGATAATTAATACGTACAGAATAATTGTACGTGATTCCTACATTGTCACTCGATTTCTGTCGATCGCAGCATGGCGGCGACGGCGATTTCGCCACCGATGATGCAGGCGCAGCCGGCGGTGATGACGGCGAGTGTGGTGGCGGCCACTCCGCCGGCGAGCACCGGGGCGAGTGTGGTGACCGCGAGTGCGTTTCCTAACTCGTCGCTCTACGTCGGCGATCTGGATGCGGCGGTGGATGAGAGCAAATTGTACGATCTCTTCAGCCAGGTGGCGCCGGTCGCCTCCGTCCGGATTTGCCGGGATCTCACGCGCCGCTCCTCTCTCGGCTATGCCTACGTCAATTTCAACACTCCGATTGACGGTAAATCATCGCCGAATTCTTCCGATTTTCCTTTTTTTAATAATTGTTGATTTTTTTGATTTCGCATTTTCAGTGATATTTGCTAGCATGCATGTGAAATTTCATGTTTTGTTGAATTTATTTATGTTGTTTTTGGATTGATGTGATAGTGATGGTATGATGTGTGAATTTGATGCCCAATGTAACATTAAATTTAATGGTCGCACCAGTCGACTCGAACCTGAAACGTTTGGTCCAATCAGACTATTGATTGGTCAATTGACGCACACCCTGATTATTATGTTTTCAAATTTCGAAATTCTAAATTATTGTTCGAAGACAATTGGCCTATATGATTCAGTAATCACATTCCACACTACCCCTAGGCCAACATACATCCACTCTGAATTATTATGTTATCAAATTTCGACATTCTAAAATTTTGTTGTTTTTTATTACATTTTTTTATATGTCCTAATGCATTTTTTATATTGTAGTAGTAATCACATGCATACGCCTATAATTTATTTTTTTTTGTTTTAGTAGTTTAAATTTGTGATTATCTTCTTCATAGCTCCCAAATATGGATATGTCAGGAACAATATGAAAAATTTATGGCATTTTAGGAATTTTAATAATTAATTTAATGATATTTTATTGATAATGCATCTTCTAGTGCAATGGAAGCATTTTAGGCAACTTTTCAAAATTAATTAACAATATTTTTTATGATTATTAATGCAGCTTCTAATGCAAGGGATGCTTTGAATTTTACTTATGTAAATGGAAAGCCAATTAGGATTATGTTCTCTCATAGAGATCCTAGCCTCAGAAAAAGTGGATATGCTAATCTGTTCATCAAGAATTTGGATCAAGCAATCGACACAAAGGCTCTGTATGAAACCTTTTCTACCTTCGGAACCGTGCTTTCGTGCAAGGTAGCCGTCGACAACAATGAGAATTCGAAGGGCTACGGATTTGTGCAGTTCGATAAGGAGGAAGCTGCACAAGATGCAATCAAAAAGCTGAATGGCATGTTGTTAAATGATAAGAAAGTCTACGTGGGCACTTTTATTCGTCGACAAGAAAGGAACCAAGGGAAAGGATCTCCGAAATTCACAAATGTTTACGTGAAAAACTTGCCTGAAAGTGCCACAGACGAGAGCCTTAGGAAAATGTTTGACAAGTTTGGAACTATCACTAGTGCAGTTGTTATGAAGGATGTGAATGGAAAATCGAAGTGTTTTGGCTTTGTGAACTTTGATAGCCCTGATTATGCAGCTGCTGCAGTCGAGAATTTGAATGGATCTTCGCTAGAAGATAAGGTGTTATATGTTGGGAAGGCTGAGAAGAAAGCTGAGAGAGAGGCGGAATTGAAGTCTCAATTCGAACAAGAGAGGAATAGTAGATTTGAGAAACTTAAAGGTGCTAACCTTTACTTGAAGAATCTTGATGATAGCATAAATGATGAGAAGCTGAAGGAATTATTCTCAGAGTTTGGGACCATTTCATCATGCAAGGTACTTGAATCTATAGCATTAATTGTGTCAGAGATTAATTTGAAATCAATGTGTTTAATATATTTTTGCTCTTATTATTGTTGTTCCTTTAGCTCATGCGTGATCAGAATGGAGTGAGCAAGGGTTCGGGTTTTGTAGCATTTTCAAGTCCTGAAGCAGCCACGAAAGCTGTAAGATAATCCTTTAATCACGTGGCTTTTAAATTTGAAAGCCTTCTCGTTCTTTGTCGTGGAGTTTAATATGCTCTTTTTTATTATATTTCAGTTAAATGAAATGAATGGAAAGATTATAGGGAGAAAACCTTTATATGTTGCGGTGGCTCAACGAAGAGATGAAAGGAAAGCTTGGCTGCAGGTAATGGTGTTGCTCTGTTATATAATAGTAGTGCATTGTTTTATTTGACTATCGTTCCATTTGTATAATGTCAAATATCAAGGACCTATAGTTACTCCCTAATCTGGGATGATTTCTGCATATTGCGATGTATGTCTGATTTGGCCGATTAATTCAAATTCTTTCAGTCAGTTGCTTGTAATTGTTTATGATGTGATTTATATATGTTGGGATTTAGCTACTTTTGTTAGTATTAATTGGCATACTATTAGGGCATGATAATGTTGTTACAGACCATTTTTCTGTAAGTTAAACCATGTGTGAATCTGCACGACGTGTTGTTTGGTTGTATAACTGCATCTTTTTTCCGTGTTTAGACACATTTTGCACAGACGAGGTCCTCGGGTACCATGTCTCCACTTATGCCGGGATATCACTCCGGCACACCTAGGCTTGCTCCTCAGCCAGTATACTTCGGTCAAGTGGGCCCCGGACTCATTTCTCAGGCGCCCGGATATGGATTTCAGCAGCAGCACTTGCCCGGACTACAGCCTGGAGTTCCATCCAATTTCGTCTTGCCATTCCAACTTCAGCAACAATCTCAGTCCGGGCCCCGACCAGGCCCACGGAGAAGCGAAACTCTTCCACAGCCACAGCCACAGCCACAGCCACAGCCACAACCACAGCAACAGGTTAGCTTCTCTCCCTCTCTCTCTCTCTCTCTCTCTCTCTCTCTACATGATGGTTTCCTCATAAGTGTGTACTAATGTCAAGTGTGTGTATGTGTGTGTATGTGTGTGTACGATTCAGCTATGCTCAAATCAAGGTTTCAGCAGATGCATGCCAAATGCAAGAAATGGTGTCAATCCATCAACGGTTCCTCAAGGTCTAATGGGGCCGATCATGCCATTACCTCTCGATGCATCGTCTGCAGCGGCAGGAGCTTCTCTCGATGGCCCCCTCTCACCGCCGCTCTCTCGATCAACGCTCGCCTCAGCCTTGGCTTCTGCTTCACCAGACAACCAGCGCATGGTTAGTACAACTAACACTTACATCATCTGCTACCGTGACTAGTAATTACCAAGTCCGCTCATTTTCTCGCTTCTCGTCTCAACTCTGCAGATGCTCGGTGAACAGCTCTACCCTCTGGTCGAGCGCCTCGAACACAACCAAGCAGGAAAAGTAACTGGAATGCTGCTGGAGATGGATCAAACTGAGGTGCTTCATCTGATAGAGTCGCCGGACGCTCTCAAGAAGAAAGTCGTCGAGGCGATCAACGTGCTTCGTCTAGCAGCTGCAGGCTCCGACATCCGCGATCAACTGTCTTAAGTTTATAATAAGTAAACACCCCTTTTGCCTAGGCCAGTTAGGTCTCTTTTCTTTATCCTCTCTAGAATAGATATATACTCAGTTTTTTCGACAAGCCTTATCTCTCTCTCTAGAATAGCTAGGTATTTCAACTCTCTCTTTAGAATAGCTAGGTATTCAATTTTGTTTCTTCCATGGCTTGTCGAGTAGAATTATTTTCCATAACTATGTACTCCAAAAATATTTAAAATAAACAAATAATTGCATACTTGAGCATTATTGAATGTGTGGGAATTTCATAGGAAATCAGGGTGGATATCTTCCTCTACTCTCTCTTCATTCATCGACATCTCTAAGAGATAATCATCTTCTCTCTTCTTCTTGTCACCATCGTCGTCTTTGTCTTCTTCAGATATGAAGCTACTCCACTTCGAAACCATTGTGTTCTTACCTGCTACCATTTGATGTGTTGCTTTCTCTCTCATGGATAAATCTCGTGTTTCGTGAATTTGTGCCATGAAACTGCTCCATTTCGAACGCTCGTCTTTAGCTTTTACAGTGTAATCTCTCTGGGAATCTCTTTCCAAATCTGCAATTTCATCAAAATTCTTCAAAATCATATTTCTGTGCAGATTTTTCTGGGAACCTCTTTCCAAATATGCAGTTTCATCAAAATTCTTCAAAATCATTGTTATGTGCATTTTTCCTAATTTAGCTAGAGAATGAACCAGAATTTTACCTTGAGAATTTTTGGCATCTCCTCTGTTTGGAAACGAAGGTTTGAAGAGCTTCTTCTCTCTGCCGGAGTAGTTCTTCAATTTCGGCTTGACAAACGTCGCCTTCGGCATCTCCGTCACGACCACGGGCTCGATTCCATCATCCCCTGCCCAAAACAAACATCAAAATCCACACATACACAAAAATAAGAACAGCAAAATCACAATCAGAGGATCTCCCTAAAATAAACCTAAAAACCAAACACAGAAAAAGAGTAGCAAAATCACAATTTCTCTCAGCCATTTCATCGAACACCTTGTGCGGAATTCTTCTCTTTCTCGAATTTCTAAATTACAATCAGAGCGATTTCCCCAAATTAAACATCAAAAACCACACAACAAAATCACAATTTCTCTCAGCCATTTCATCGAGCACCTTGTGCGGAATTCTTCTCCTTCTCGAATTTTGCAAGGTCTTCCTCCCGATCGTCATCGATGTACTCAGTCCAATCGTTTCTTTTCCTCTTCTGTTCTGCATTTTCCGGAGATTCGACGGCGATTCGAGTCTCGTCGATGGAGAGCAACTGCTGGTGATCGGATAATTGGCGAGACATGTTGAAATTTTGGACGAATTTGCGCACGTCCTTAGCCATGAAGGATTGGGCGAACACCTTCCGCACAGATTGCTTCTGATTGCACACTACGCAGCTCCATTTATTGCTGCTCTTCTTCTGCTGCTTCACCTGCTTCCACATCTCATTACTTGCATCTCGATAGATCGAGAGAGAGAGAGAGAGAGAGAGAGAGCTTGCCTGCATGGTGGAGCACTCGAAACACTGAAGGGCGATGAAAGAGATCGGCATTTTTGCTACCGGCGATTGCCGCTCTGTGTAAGTTTGTGTGTGTGTGTGTGTGTGTGTGTGTGAGAGAGAGAGAGAGAGAAAGAGAGAAGCAGCGCGATTTGGCGGGGAAACACAAATTTGGAAGTGAATTTATAAAGCGCGTGCTTTTAAATTGGTTTGGGCCACGACCCCGAAATTGATGGTTTTATTTGAGTATCACTTTTTGTTGGGCCAACGAATCCAACAGCTGTTACAAAAAGCCCATTACTCACTCCGTCCACGTAATGATTAGCACATTGTGGACGGCATAAATTTTAAAAAAATGGTAGGTAGTAGTGGATATTAGTGAGTATTATTATGAATAGTATGGGTCCCATAATAAATGTGAGTAAAGTAGCAAAAGTGATAATCATTTCGCAGACAAACTTAAATAGCAAAAGTGGCAGTCATTTCGTGGACAGAGAGAGTACGTGACAGTCACAATCTAGTGTGATATGTGACGTACTCCCTCCATCACCACTTAGTATTTTGCGTGACCGTACACAAGTTTTAAGAAAAAATAGATAAATGTTTGGTAGAGATAGTTTAAGTGGAGGAAGAAACCCATTTTTTATGTGTTGTTAATTTTTTAGCCGATGAAAAATTTTATAAGAGTAAATATATTGAACTTTTAAGGATAAAAATATAATAAAAAACATGTTATAAAAAAAATACCATACTAAATTAGGACGACTAAAAAAGAAAAGTAATCATATTAACCCAAGACGGAGGGAGTAGTTGTTAAGTTAACTCACACACTAACCACATATTTTCTCTAACTAGAAATTTAGAAATATAATCGAGAGAAGGTATGCCAAAACACCTCATTAATTGAGTATATCGTTCTTAGTTCAATTGCTTTGATCCATATTTGCAAATATTTTTGTTGAAACTCAACCTGAACCCTAAACTCTGAATCCAGACATAAATCAAAATAATAAGTGAAAGTTCGCATCACATGTTTTATGCGTGGTTTGAAAAATATTGTATAAAAATCAAGATTTAATCGGTACATACCTCGTATAGCGACTGCAAATTAGCAACAGTATTAAAATAAATAAGAGTATGTTAAATATCATGTATTAATTTTATAACTTGCTTAGATTAAGTTTTGATTAAAAAATCTTAATCAATGACTTAGATCATGGTGGTGCTAAGTGTGACATGAATTGTAGTATCATATGCTTTTCTTGTCTTTAAATTATACTACCAAGATTTTCAGTTTCTAATTATTTATTTCAAACAATTATTTCGAAATGTGTTTTTGTTCAACTTTTTCTTGTCCACCTATATATACTCCTTCTGCCCCATTCAATTTGTCTTAATTTGTCACCTTATTGTTCGGCACAAAGATTAAAAATAAAAGTAAAAAAATATAAAATGGATAAGTTCCACCACCTTTTAAGAATTTTGAAGGGAATTTTTTTCATTATTTGATATATGACAAATTGAATGAAACATTCATTTAAAAGAAGTGAGGTAAATAGAGCTGCACATAGAGAATAATAATACATTTAATATGGTGCATTTACTATACTGGTATTTACAAATATCTAATCTTGTTGCTTTTAAGCTAGATTTTTATTATATACTACATATTTCAAACAAAATATCTATACATATAATATATTTTGACCGGTCACTTTCTGAAAATTTATAAGAATTTAATGCTAAATCTTGTTCCCTCTTGTTCATAATATCCCATATTGTTGGGCATAGCATAGTTATTAATAAATGAAAATAAAAGGATAAAAGATGATGTACCCATTATTTTTAAAAGGTTAATTTATTTTTAATTTTTTTTATCTATGAACAAGAATATCATAAATGTTACGGACGAAAAATGAAAGAATAAATATTATAAGTGGGATGAAGGGAGTATATAAAATAAAATTCTCATGCTTCGATATGGTTGTCACTTTTGTCATTTACATTCGTCCAAAATATGGTTGTCACTTTCATAGTAGGGTCCACACAATACAATATATTTAACATAATATTTTCCACTACTCTAGTCACATGTATAGTGAGACTCTTACTCTACTCATTATAATACTTACTATACTTACTACTACTATCCATCACTACCCACCAATTTCTTAAAATTCATGTTGTCCACAATGTGACAACCATATCGTGGACGGAGAGTACTAAATAAAAAATTGTACTCACTCCGACCCACTCATATTGTCATCTTTTCCTTATTTAGGTGTTCTATTCATATCGTTATTTTTCAAATAAGAAAAGTTTTAACCCTTCAAAATTATTCAAGAGACCTACTACTTTCTATTTTTTTACTCTTATTTTTAATCTCGGTGTTGAACAGTAATATGACAATAAACTAAATCCACGAGTAAAAAGTAAAGGTACAAAATTTGATGATTCTCCCACAGACAAAACCAGCCAATCAACACCTGCCACGTAATCCAGCATCCCATCAAAAGTGAAGATACAGTAACGCCGTTATGTCTCCCATCCCTTTTTCTTTTTTCTTTTTCACTTTAATTTTTTTTATGACAAAAAGGAGAAAAAAGAAAAGAAAAAGAATGCAATTTTAGCAAACACTACTACAATCAATCAAAAAGAAAAGAAAAAAAAAAAGACATCAGATTACCGATTAGATCTAGCCATTGCTTTTCCCTTTCCTTTTCATACAAACCTTCTTCACACACACACACAGTGTTTCTTCATTAGCTGATTATCAGTGAGGTTCCTCAGATCTCATAAATGGAAATGTAGGATTTTTTTCAGCTCAGGTAGTGTAACTCGCGTCTGATTTTCCATTTCTGTAGTTTTAATCTGATGGGCCTCGTCATTTTCGTCTTTATTTTAATGGGGTTTTGTTAGTTTTACAGTTTGAAGCATGGAGTTTAAGTGTTTGATATATTGCTTGTTGACTCAGAGTGTGTGTGTGTGTGTGTGTGTTTTCATGTTGGATGATGATGTGATGTTGGAAAGAATTTGTTGAAGGTAGGTGCGTATTTTCTTCCTTGAAAATTCTCGTTGTGTGGTGACATCAAGAATTAATTCGTTTATTTTTATAAAGTGGGGTCGCTTTCAGTATATTTGAAAACAAAAATTATGCTTATAGTTGGGTCCAATGTTGGAACGGAAGTATCTGTTTTTAGAACTGACAAAAGCACAATGCCAAGTTCCAAAATCTGGATGGGCTAGAATTGGAAGTATTTGAGTTTTAAAGTGTGAGTAAATTGGTGTGAAGTAGAGTTAAAAAAAAAACAAAAATGATAATTTGAAACTTATTTTATAGCCAATTCTTTGAATTATGTAATGATACTTGAAAAGAAAATAAATCCAGTTCCTCTAAATCTTCTCCAGATCTGCTGTGTGATTTACATTAATAACATCAAAAGGTCATGTTACTCTTGTTGGCTTCGTGAAATTTGTCTTTTCTTAGTTATTTCGACTTCTTAATTAATGAGTGCTTCACTTCTAATCTTAGTTGTTTGTATGTTGACTTAGTACTTATTGTTGAAGGATTTGAATGACAGAGAGGAGATAAAGATTTGGAAAAGTGTCCCTTTACGACTGTAAGTAGGTGGATACTATTGTGATTAGGCGTTAAGATCAAAGAGTTTGGTTGCATTGTGCCCTTAAAGCCAACTTGCCCATGGCGTCGGAGCAGATTAGGTTTCTGCAGCCACAGCATGCACCGGCATCCCGGGTATATTGCATTATGAGCTTAAACAATTCTTTAATTCCCGTGATTGATTGCATGCTTGGTGCAAAAAGATGTGAAATTTATAGTACCACTTTGCTGTGTAGTTTTTGTGATCATGAGCACGAGCAGATTATGTTAAAAGCTTTGTGGAGTGGTTTCTATAAATTTCCCGTTCAATGTCATGCTAGGTAGTTGACCTAGTGAAGATTGCCTGTTATGAGGAGTGATAGAGATCGAGAAGATGGAATTGTTACAACTAATATTCATCTTACACTACATTTAAAAGTATATTAATTCACAACGAGACGAGAAAGAGAAAATATTTCCTCTTTGTAGTGTAGTTGATTTGGCATCCTGAATTCCGGATTTGGTTGATATAATGCCGAACATACCATTACACATAGCCTTTTTCGCTTTGCCACATGGCTAAATGAGCAGTTGGTGTTTCGATTATCCGGCTGCAGTAGTTGGATTTATCAAGTGTCATTTAATGCGTATCATGGACGCATATTCCTTTCTAGTCCATTAGTTATGTTGTTTTCCAATGGTGGTCGCAATTATGTTACTTGCTGTCCGAAATGTTCACTTTTTCAAAAATGATTAAATCCAACTAAGGGCTATATTACCTTAATATAATTTGTTGCTAACAAAAATAATAGATACTATAAGAATCAAAATTGCTAAACCTTAAGATACATAAATCTAACACTTAGCATCTCTTGGATTTCATTTGACCACCTTCAAATTGTACCATTTGATTTCCTTGGTTTTTGTTTATTATTATTCCTTTTATTTTTTTATTTATTTAATATATTTTTGGAAGGGTGGGGATGGAAGGAGCATGATCCCTATCTACATAGTTGTCACACATTTATTATCAAATTACAAAAAATATTGATTTTAATTGGAACGAATGTCAAACTTTCGTCAGAAGTTCACATAATCTATGCCTCGAAAGACACCTAATTTCTCTGGATTCACTTCCAAATTTTTTGCTTTGATTATCTTTTTACAAAGAGTGAATCTAACTAAGTTCCCTTTTTAAATCATCTATTTGTTAAATAAAACATTATGGCTAATAAATGGTTTACTGTATTTGTAGCGCAAGAGGTGGGGAGGTTGTTTGAGTGGACTTTCTTGTTTTGGTAAACAAAAAGGTGGAAAACGGATTGTGCCTGCATCAAGAATGCCTGAAGGTAACCCTGCGTCGAATCAGCCAAATGGGCCTCAAGCTGTGGGAATGCCTAATCAGACAACAGGAATTGATCCGTCTCTTTATGCTCCGCCATCTTCACCTGCCTCATTCTCGAATTCTGCACTCCCGTCTACAGCTCAGTCCCCCAGCTGTTTCCTGTCCGCCAATTCTCCTGGCGGGCCTTCGTCTACTATGTTCGTCACAGGTCCATATGCCCATGAAACGCAACTGGTATCTCCTCCCGTGTTTTCGACTTTCACAACCGAGCCATCTACAGCTCCTTTAACACCTCCACCGGAGTTGGCGCATTTGACTACTCCATCTTCCCCCGACGTGCCTTATGCTCGTTTCCTCTCGTCTTCTGCAAATATAAAAAGCACTGATAAAAACAGTTACTTTACTGCAAATGACCTTCATGCTACGTATTCGCTCTACCCGGGAAGCCCGGCAAGCGCTCTCAGATCGCCAGTTTCTAGAACTCCCGAGAAGGAGTATCCCTCTCACTGGAGTCCCTCGATTCCTTCAAAAGAGCCCGTGTACTCGAAATCTGGGTCGGGCCGGTATATCGGGCTCGAGGCAGGTGGTGCCAGCAAGTCACGCCAAGATTCCAATTTCTTCTGCCCTGAGACGTTTGCGCAGTTCTACCTGGACCAGTCATCACTCTCTCATTCTGGTGGAAGATTGAGTATTTCAAGAGAAACAGATGCTTACTCAAACGGCGGAAGCGGGCATCAAAACAGGCAGACGAAGGTTTCTAAACATGATCCTGAGGAACTTGAAGCGTATAGGGCATCTTTTGGGTTTAGTGCTGATGAAATTGTCACTACAACACATTATGTCGAGATATCAAATGTGTCGGACGACTCATTTAGCATGACGCCACTCACCCCCGACAAATCGCCCCGGGACGATAGTATCTTGAATGCACCATCAAGTGAGAGGATAGAAACAGGTAGAAGGCAAGAAGGTTCTTCTGCTGTGCAGCTCACTGATGGCTCGTATGATCATCTCGAAGGTAACCTTCACTCAACCAAAATATATATGAAGTGTTATCTTTAATGCTCTTTTAATTCTTGACTACTGATTGGTTGTGATAAGTTTATTATCTCCGATGAAATCTATCGGATTACACTGCGCATGCTGGATTCTTCGGCTGAATTCTTTTGTTTCTTTTTCTGTCGGGGTCGTTTACTTTAGGTGATATCTTAAACAAATAAAACAAGCATAGGATAATAATCCACCTTTTAAAAAATTTGAGCAGTTTGGTTGTCTAATCTTTCAAACAAGCAATTATTTGTATTGTCATTGCTGTCTATACTGCATGTAGTCATGTATTCTGGTGATAACATTAGTCGTTCATCTTTCTCTCAGAGCAAGTCCCACAAAAGCGACGAGGCCTGCCAAATAGCCACATCTTAAGTGATAATGAGGACATATATGCGAAGATGGGGGCTCCAAGGAATGGCAGAAAATATCAGTTTGGCTCATCCAATTCTGATGCAGAAATCGAGTACAGGAGAGGGCGGAGCCTGAGAGAAGAACGAAACTGGAGGCAAAGCTGAGGTCAACGAGATAAATATGAAAGCCCAAAAATCGCCCGTGTATGTATTTGCAGCCGTTCGATTACTTTTGTTTGCGCGCTGTTTAGTATAATTTCTGAGAGTGTGTGCTGTTATATATATATATATATGCTATTGCTTCAAGAAATCTGCATGCAAGTGTAGATCTAGACTGCAAAATTTGGCATAGCTCAGTTGGAGAAAGAATATACAATGTGCACCTTTTTTTGGTATGTAAATGCTAGTTATATGATGCTTGAGTTCAAAGTTGCTAGTGTATTTCTTGTTTCTTTTTTTAGAGCTTTTATCGAGTCGAGTTCTGAATAAAGTATACCCTTTTCAGACTAAAACTCCCGTGCGGATCGCATATGAACGTAGCTATTTGTGAGCTATTCAAAGCTTGACTTGATAAGAGCTCGAATTGAAGATTTACTAACAAAATTTCTTTATTGATGTCCTTTGTTATACTACTTTGTGCTAGATGTACTCTCAATGATCCACTCATACTGTCATCGTTCTTATTTAGGTAAGCTACTTATATTGTCATCTTCTAAGGAAAGATTTAATGCTTTAAAATCCTTCAAAAGTGTTGGGACGTACTCAGTTTCTATTTTTTTTTTCATTCTTATTCTTCTTTTGATGGGACGTATTTACTCACTTTCTATCTTTGTCATTCTTATTTTTAATCTTTGTGGCAAAGATACTCACTTTCTATCTTTGTGATTCTTATTCTTAATCTTTGTGGCAAAGAGTAACATGACAATTTAAGTAGGTTGTAAGGAGTAATAAAAATGCTAATTTTCAGCAATAGAAATGTGAGGTGGAATGTGCTTATTTATAGGAGTATATCTTAATTTGAGATTATTATTACATAGAATGAAAGAAAATTACAAGAAAAAGGAAAACAAAAAACAAAAAAGAGAAACCTATCTAAAAGAGGGAGGGATTAATAAAAAGAAAATAAAGAAAAAGAAAAATAATCTAGATGTCTCTGTCACTAAGACAACTAGATATCCAACTAAACAGTAACCTAAAATAAAGCAAAGATTCTGCTACTGTATTGATGATACTCGTCAACTAGAGAAGAAATTTAGTGGCGCGTCAAATATAACCGTATTCACGCCATCTGTTTAGAAACAAGGGAAGATGCTATCCATAGTTGCATCCATTGCCTTAAGAGCGTCTGAAGCAGAAGCATCCACAATTTGAAATTTTTGAGAGGCCCCAACCTTACCTCTAGTATCATATGTCTTGGAAGGCACCGGAGGCTTTCTATTTCGTATCTTCTTAGTATGCTGCTCCGTGGTGGCTTCCACCATATGATCGGACCCAGCTCCTTGCCGCTGCAGCTCTTCATTTGCAGCAGAAAAATCAGTAGAGACTTGAGTCTCCTCCGATATTTTGTCAAGCTGTTGTTCCGCAATTTTTTCCCTCATACAAGCGTCATCCAAATCTTTCTCTACTCGAGCAGCAACTGCCTCATCTTGCTGCTGCTTGCCCCCGACTTGTTGCTGCTGTTGTGCCAAAGGGGAATCAACACCAGCCTTTTCGCCTTTTTGCTTATTTATAGGAGTATATCACAATAATGTTAAATTTATATATTCTACTCCCTCCATCATGTTCATCTTGTAACATTTCTTTTCGGCACGAGTATTAAGAAAAAAAAGAATTAAAAGTAAAAATGGTATTTAATGTAATAATAAAGTGATATAAAATATTTATAATTTGATATAAAGTGGTTTGAAAGTGAATAAAGTGATCAAGTGACTTTCTAATTATTTACATACAAGGAAATATTACAAAATGAATGAGACAACCCAAAAAAAATATGTTACAAGATGAACGAGACGGAGGGAGTATATAATAATAATATGTTTTTCTAAAAATGCTTATATATATATATATATATATATATATATATATATATTCCTTTTTATGTGACAAAAATTGAACTCAGATTATCTTGATTACAATCCGAAATAATTTAAAACGTTTTGTAAAAGGTGCAAATACTATCGAATTCAAGATGAATATTAGCCACTTATATTTTGATTTTCGTTTCTTTTCAAGACAAAACTAAAGTAACGTGTGCATTAACAAATGGAATAATACCACTCTTAGAGATAAAAATATCAATTATATCATTGATTTTAAAACATACAAAAACTACAACATTTTAACTTTTTGCTCTTATTCCTAAATTATAACATCAGTATAATAGGTGAAATTACATAGTAAAATATGTGAATCACATCAAATAATATATGAAATCACAATTATATGACAATCACGTATAATAATATAAGAATTCATATTTTTATAAATGTTGAAAAAATAATAATATGTGAATTCACATTTTGGAAAATGTGAAAATGATAATAATATGTGAATTTTATTGAATAAAAAATTTAGGAACAAAAAAGTCAAGAAGTGGTAACTTTTGTATTTTTAAAATTGAAAGTATAATTAATTAGTATTTGTATCTTTAAATTGATATTTTTCTAGAATTTCCTTTTTTTTTTCAACCACTGAAAATTTACGCTGCACACTGCGACGTCGTTTTGTCCATTTAGGAATTTAAAGAAAAATACATTAAGGCCCATCTATGAATTGGGCCCAATAGCCCATTTACTGAATAAACTCATAAAACAAATTTCCTCCTTTTTCAGATTCTCTCTCTTTTTCACATTCATAGCTTAAAATCAACGAAATATTTCTCAAAAATCTACCACAAAATGCTTCGTCGTTCATCTCTTTCTCTCTCTAAATTGCTAACCAGACATTCTAAATCCCCATTTCCAGTAAGAACCCTCACAGTTCTCTCAGATCGATGCTCAAATCGCAGCCAAATCCATCGATTTTCCCGTCCAACCGTCGCAAATTCAGCTGCCGGTTCCAATTTTCCGAACAATTTCAGACAATTCAGCGCCGAAACCGACAGGGAAGTCGACAAAATCAACCTGAAATTCGCGGAAGCTCGCGAGGAGATAGAATCGGCGATGGATTCGAAAGAGACCGTGTATTTCAACGAAGAGGCTGAGTGCGCTCGCGAAGCTGTCGGCGAGGTTTTGGAATTGTACGAAGGGCTTCTGCGGAAGCTGCCGGAGAGCGAGAAGGCGGCGATTCAGCGGGCGATGGGGCTTAAGATCGAGCAATTGAAAGCTGAGCTCCAGCAATTGAATGAGTAGTAGTGAGTCAATGAATCGTCTCTTCTTTTTTTTTTTTTTTTGATTAATCTATTGGGATACAGTGCGTTGGATTATCGAATTGTTTTGATGATATTAAGCTATGGCATTGAGCTAAAATTAGTTGATTTTGAGCTAATTGTTAATGATCAGTGTTGTTGAATGTTGAATTTGTGATGATGATGATGATTTGATTTAACTTGTTTGAGTTAGGGTTAGGAATAGGAAAAATGTGATTTAGGGTTTTTGAACTAATTTAGGGTTTATGAACTAATTAGGTTTGGGATTTACAGCAATGGAAGTGGATTAATAGTAAACAGATTAAATGGAACTATTGTTATGAGATTTCCTATTAAACGTACGCATTATATCTCGTGTTTCACTATTCCTAATGCACATTTGTATTACATGATTTACATCTCGTGTTTCACCATTGCTAATGCACGTTAGTCTCGTTATTACATATCGTGTTTCACTATTGCTAATGCACATTTGTTTTACATGATTTACATCTCGTGTTTCACTATTGCTAATGCACGTTAGTCTCGTTATTGCATATTGTGTTTCACTATTGCTAATGCACGTTAGTCTCGTTATTACATATCGTGTTTCACTATTGCTAATGCACGTTAGTCTCGTTATTACATATCGTGTTTCACTATTGCTAATGCACATTTGTTTTTACATGATTTACATCTCGTGTTTCACTATTGCTAATGCACGTTAGTCTCGTTATTACATATCGTGTTTCACTATTGCTAATGCACGTTAGAAGCATCTCGACTTTCACAGCAAGATTGCCATGTGTTACGCCTTGGATATCAACCAAGGTCGAAGCAAACATACGCTATATGTGTTTACTCTGAGTGATAGATTAGATACATAAAAATAATATAGTTTGATCCATCACCCATCACATATTTTGATTGATTGAACGAATTTGGTTTGATCGTCTCATCTCATCATTCGAATACTAAGTCATATGCATTGTCAATCTAATCGATCACTCAAAGTGAACACGTTTTTAGTAGACATCTACCATTAGCTTGAAAGTATAAGCAATCACAATTTTAATCTCTCTTTTTTTTTTTTTTTTTTGGTGTGTGTGTGTGTGTGTGTTAGCTGCATTAGCTTAATAATCATTTTCTCATTTATGGAGAAAGAAGAATGATGTTTTACCACATCAGTGATTGAATTTTTTGCATGTTGACAGTTTTGATTTCTTTTCATGAAAGTTGTGATTGAATTGGAGTATGTATGATAGTAGTTATCCTCAACGTGAGCATATCGTCAAATTTTCGGCATTTTGTGTATATTGTTGTATAAAAGTCGCCTATCATCAAATCAAATTTTAGGAAAACTGTTTCTCGATTTCGAAATTTGAAAAATATACAACCCCACTAATGAGTTTTTATTCTTAAAAAATTAATAAAAAAAAAAAGTAAGGTAGATGACCAATTGACATCTATATTTGTGAATACTAATGCACATCTTAATTGAAGTTTGAAATTCTATTTATTATGAGTTGGATTTCCATGCCACCGGTTTTTGCCCATCAACCCGACCTGATCCGGAAACCCGACCAGACCCGGACCACTATCTTCATTAAAGAAAAAAAAAATCGACCAACTGCTCTTAAGGAAGATCAATCACGTGACCTCCTTGAGCGAGAGCTGTAAGGGCAACACTGATACCGCTAGACTACAACGGGTTGTTATTCTTTTTTAGGTAGGGAGTTTTATTTATAACATACAAACTGTTTTATTATTTTAACCAATATTTATATTTATTTTATTTTTTTCATTTTCATTATATTGTGTGTCCTACGTATTATTCAGTTTTTTTTTTAATTATTTATTCTTCATGTTTTCATTTTTCTTCAAGTATTTTTTATTAAAAAAATATTACTTTGCTTAATGACAATATTTACTTTTATTAACGACATCATGTATTTTTAGTTATTTGATTAAGTAATTATTTTCGTGACTAAAAATAATTATTGATATGAAGAAAAGTAATGTTTCATATACTTTTTTCATAAAGATTGTTAATTTTATTCACGACAACATGTACTTTAAGTTATTTTGTTAAATACTTATTGTCGTAATGAAAAAGTAATCATTGATACGAAGAGAAATAATGTTTCACAAATATTAATTTTCTTGATGATAATATTTACTTTTGTTCACGATAATGTGTACTTTTAGTGATTTGATCAAGTTATTATCGTGATGAAACGTAATTATTAATATTAAGAAAGATAATGTTTCACAAATATTACTTTATTCACAATGATTGTTACTTTTATTCTCGACAACATGTACTTTTAGTCACCACAACTCTTATTTTTGGTAAAGTTTATTAAAAAAATATTTAAAACTAAAAAATTGTAATCGTAAATTAACAAAGATTATTTAAACAAATAATTTAAAAACAAAAACAAATGAAAAATTAAAAAACCATATTAAAAAACCGAATTTGGCCACCAGGTTTCGATAGGGATGTAAACGGGTCGGGCCGAGATCGGGTATTGCTTCCCATCCCCGTACCCGTTTTAGAATTTCATACCCATCCCCGTCCCCATCCCCGTTTAAATCGGGGCAGGGACGGGGCGGGGATTCCTCGTTGGGAAATGGATCCCCATCGGGTGCCCATTAAATAATTTATATTATTTTAATAATTTATTTTCAAAAAAATAATGATATTAATTGTGTAATTTTAATAAATAATGATAGTAAAAATTAAAGAGTCACCAACTTTTTATATTCTTGGTTCTTATAATTTGAATAGCTAACATAATTAATATATTTAATTAAATAAATTCTGTAATTATTAAATATATATTACATAAAATAATTGATCGGGTCGAGTTAGGGGTGGGGATTTATATCCCCGTACCCATTCCAAACCCAACTCGGGTTTTAGTGTTCGTACCCAACCCCAGCCCCAACCCCGAAAGTTTGCACCCATACCCGCCCCATTAGGGGCGGGGACCTGCAGGTAAAATTGTCATCCCTAAGTTTCGAACTTGAGGCAACGGAGCAAGGCTCTAAAGCCTTCCACCCAAACCAACTCGGCCAACATGCACATACTTAATTTTCTACACGTAATTGTATTTAAAATGTAAAGTGGCTTTTTTTTTTTTTTTTTAAATGCATGGGTAGGGTCCGGTTTGGACGCGTGTCAAAATCGGTTACATACAATGCAACCGGTTGTAGGGAATTTTTTTCCTTTTTTTTTTTCTTCTTCTAAATTTTAGTTTTTAATAAATCATTAATGGTGATTATTTCCTCATTTCGGGTCCAAGTTCTTTTCGTTCTAATTTACAGTTAATAAATCACAATTGAAGTCAATAATTTCATAATTATTTTTTATTTTCAGAATAATACTATATATAGGAGTGCGGTAAATATAAGGAATAAGAATAAGATCTTACAAATGTTTCTATTGTATATGAAAATTATTTGTATTAATCAATCAAAAGTATGCAAATAAAAACTTTACATTCATAGTTCGTCCGTACATCTAAAATCCATATATTGTTGCTACACAACCATAATTTTCTGGTCATTTGTCACAACTCGAAAATTCAGAAACAAGTTTGTATAAGTTATCGGCAACTACTACTCATGAGTCTGTTCTGGGTAGCTCGACTTAGAAAAACATAAACACATCAAAACACACACACACACACACACAAAAAAAAAAAAACTCATGCAAGCTTATAGTTTCATTTAGAACCTACATCTTGTTCAAAAATTCTCATTCATCTAACCAGCTTTGTATATTTTTCGGTCGACAAAGTTCCTTCGTAGTCGTTTACTGCCCTAACATCATCAAGAAGAGAGAGATGAAGGATTCAATCGCGTAACTTCATTGCCTAATACAAGTTCATTGATTTGAGTAAAGCATGAAATGTAACATAATCAGAACTCTCGACGAGTGATATAAACTTGCCTGCTGTCGTTACTGAAGAGAACGAGGTATACGGGGTCTTGAGGCGAGATATTGAAGAGTTGTATGGCAATGTAAGCGCACGTAGTTATGCTGAAAATAAACCGGAGAAGGGTAAATGCGTCTTTCTAGCCACTTTTGATCTACGTTGATAAAGCGAATATTATAGAAAGAAAAAAAAAGGCCAATTGCTGAATAAGTCGTCAATTTTTTACTCCCTTTGTCCCACTCAATTTGTCACATACCAAATAAGGAAAGAGATTATCCTTCAAAATACTTCAAAAGTGGAGGGACCTACCCACTTTCTATCTTTTTACCTTTATTCTTAAATCTCCGTACCAAACAGTAAAAGGACAAAATGAGCGGGACGGAGGGAGTAACAATTTTGCAATTTTTGCGCCATTTTTGAAACGTTTCAATAATGACTCCAATTTTTGATCTGTACCAAATTTGTACATGATGAAATTGCTACATATCAAAAGGTGGAGCCACTATTGAGACGTTTTTGAAAGAGGCGTTGAAGTTGCAAAAATGGTCAAAAGTGTCGATTTATCCGACAACTAACCCTATCAGAAACGGTGTCGCACCTTCCAAAACATATCAACAAGATGATCCAAAATACTGCTCTTAGACAGGTTGGTTCTTTATAAGCCACCCAAACCTAAAATTACACACAAAAATCAACAATATTTTGATGAAATGAAACAAATACTTAACTTATGTTGATTATCAAGAAGTTTATGCCTATGGACTAACTTATATTCGGTCACATTTTCTATGTTAACATGTAAAACGAACGAAACAGAATGTTGAAGAAACTGATACCAACTGCTTACCGATATAGCAATTACATTAACGTAGAAATCAACGAGCGTTGCTGACATCCACCTGCAGACACAGTAACTTTTTCAAGATATTGAAACATCTGCTAACACAAGAAACAAAGAAAACGAGAGCCATTCAAAGGTGTTGCGAGATCACTGCCAAAACGAGACCTCAAAATTCCGGGATTCCCTACATCATAAGCAAGAAATATATCTACTTAATGGCAAAGAATCTTAGGATTGCAGACTAATCCCCGTTTCTTAACAATTCCACGGCTAAAGAATCAGAGAAGTAAAGCAACATCGGAGATCAGATTTCAGGCTCACTGATACTAAATCTGCCTTTCAACTTTTTTGCTATATAAGACGATATTGTAATTGAAAGTCGAGGTTTGGGTGAGTAGGGAAAAGACTTACGGAGTCAAGAGCTCTGAGCGGAACGGAGATCCATCGGTGGCAATAGTATAAGCCAGAGTAGCGAGCATAACACAACCCAAAGCGGAGAAAAGAAACCTCGCGCCTACAACAGATAGTATACTACTCTTCATTTCCTCTTCCTCCCTAGAAGTTTAAGCGATCAACATCAAGAACTCGAACGAGTAAGATAACATGTAAGGTCACATTTAAGTTCCTGCTTAACTTGTAAGTGATCCATTCGTAAATATCTTTATAGATATGTTGCAATAAAAAATATGATTCGTCGACCCTAGTCGAAAAATTTAGCCAATTGACCGTAGATATAGAGTTTAACTAGATGGTACTAACCTTTTCTTATTTCTCAGCAGAACAAAGTAAATAGGATCTAACTGTGATTCTTGAGGAGTCAGCTTTAGGAACTGCACGACGATGTATGCACATGTTGTGATGCTGCAAAGGTGAGAATAAAATTTCATCAGCACATCGACTAAATTAAGGCACAGGACAAAAAGACCAATATGTAGAATTTTCATGGCAGAATATGACCTCTAACTCTTAAAGAATTAGCTCATTTACATTATGAAATTTCAGACGAAACAAATAGAGCAAAGCAATAAGAAATCTGAACGAATGAGATCAAACTGTACCTTCCAAAACATATAAGCAAAACTATCCAAATGACTGACTGAATCCAGTTAGATTCTTTGTAAATAATCCACACCTGATATCATAAGATGATAAATCTTTTGAAAACAGAATGATATGCAGTCATAATAAAGTCAAAAAAAGTAGTGTCGTCCTGCATTGTCTGATCTATGATGCCGAAGCTTTTAAGGGCCATGGAATCTAGTTTAAGCAAAGCATATGCATTATAACATAGTAGATCATCCACCAAACTTGGATTTAGCTTATAAATATGTACAAAAAACCAATCTTGAACACGATTTAAGGAAATATCCGATACTTGGTTCGTTTAGAAGGATGATGTTTGAATAGTATGGTCTACTAAGGAGTGCGATAAGAGAATGTTGTACCCCGATGGCTAGGATATTGATATAGAAATCAACCAAGGTTGCTGCCATCCACCTGCATTCGGAAATCGGAATTAGCAACCAAACTAATTTGTCATTTTCCAAATGCAAACTAGTATGAAAAGTCAAAAGACTTAATAAAATTAATCTAGAAACATATTAATCATACTCGATTAGGTCTGTGAAACTATCTACAAGAGCAATAATAAGCAGACCACTCAAACCTGAACTCGAGATTGTATATAAATCAAATTGCATCAATTGCTAGCACAATAATTTCAAGAACTCAAGCAAAAAACATAAACTTTGTTTTCAAACATCATGAATAAAGGGCCAATTTGGGCTCGAACCACGTTGTCTTGGCCCCGCCCCTGATGATACGAACTGGAAACACGAAGAAAATTGCATATTTCATATTTGCATTTCTGTAAGTTTAGTTAGTGGTGTAATCATCTCGTAGTTCTACTCTCCCACATCTTCAACATAAAAAACAATTAAAGGGATATCTTTTCTTTTGCTCTCAGTTCTTGATCAGTTAAGTCTAAACTCAAACATTGAGAGAGAGAGAGAGACTAAACACTGCGTGAGCAAAGATAAGACAATTGATCAAACACCTAGTAGACAATAATAAAGCAGCATTCCAAATCTTCAAGCCCGCCAAAACACACACACACACACACACACACAATACAGTAAAGAAAAATTCAGCTTTAAAGACAAGAATTGAGAGAGACGTACGGAGTGAGGAGTTCTTTGCGGAAAGGGAGGCCATCAGTGGCAACAGTGTACATAACAGTGGCGGTGGCCACACACCCCAGCACCACGAACACCGTTCTCAGCCCGATTGCAAGTGATGCCGCCATTGTTAACAGCTTTTCAAGCTCTGAGTTTCGGTTGCAAGTTGGAGGGGAGAGAGGGCGTTTAGAGCGTTGAGGTGGAGAAAAAATATGGGAATGCCATGAATCCACGTCTTCATAGTGGGACCCATTCTCTCTCTCGCCTAATTTCTTTGAAGACTTGTCCCAATAAAAAGTAAAATTATACTCGATTGCTCCACCCCGTCACTTTTGTTATTTATATCCGTCCACAAAATAACCGTTATTTTTATTTATAGTACTAGGGTTCATATAATACATTATTATGAATGTGGTGATCTTCTATCACTATCAATTTCCATATATGTAGAGAACATCAATGATATATAACGTTTTGTATATTTTTAATTTTTATATTTTTCAATAATTTTATCCTGACATATTATGTCTGAACTCACAAAACTCAATCAAAAAATTACTGGCCAGTTACAACATGCTGCGATTTTTTAATTAATTTTATACTCTCTCCGTTCGGGTTTTAAAGTCCTATTTCATCCATTTTAAATGTTCGAGTTTAAAATTCCTACTCTCATTTTTATACCATTATACCCTTCTTACTTTTGAGAATTACTATCCTTTGCTATTTAGGACCCACCTCACATAAACTTATTTCTAACTTTTTTATCTTTTCAACAAATTTATTCTTACTTTTTGGTCAATACTACCTTTTTTTTGTCATTACCACTGTTTTTTTGTCATAATTCACTACCCCTACTTTCTAACTTTTACCCTACTTAAAAACACTTTATTAATTTTTTTAATCCCCGTGCCAATTTAAAATGAGACTTTAAAACTCGAATGGAGGGAGTACTTAGACTATCTGCATCCTTTGGAGACCATTAGGGTGCTCCAAGGGGTGCTCCAGCACTAGAGCACCCTTAGAGACATCTACCCCTGCATCCCAAGGGTGCTCCAGCACAATATTAAACAATTCTCCATTTTCATTAAATTAATTCATGAAATTCCATTAATAAAAATAACATTAAACCTTACATTAATTCAAACAAAATAAAATTTTACATTAATTAAAAAAAAACATTACATTAATTAAAAAAAATTATATTAATTAATTAAAAATGCTCGACTACTCCCGTAGAGGTCCAAATTTCTGGTAAAGGTACTCGGTGAGATCATTGGTAAGCCGAACATGCTTTCGTTGATCTCTCAAGTCGGCAACCCGTTGAAGATAGGTCTTAAAGGCGATCGGAGTGGTCCGAAAGGATATCCCGCTAGTGGACGGAGAATCGGAACCGTCTCTCCAATTCTCCACATCTTCCCGCTCGTCTTCGATGATCATGTTGTGCAAAATAATGCACGCGAACATGATGTCTCGGAGATGCTTCTTGTACCAGCACCGATCTGGAGCGCGTATTATTACCCATCGGGCTTGGAGCACTCCAAAGGCTCGCTCTATGTCCTTTCTGGCCGACTCCTGCATCTTCTTAAACCTCGCCGTCTTTGGGTCACTTTCAACCCTCGGCGCTTTGATCAGTGTTGCCCAAGAAGGTTAGATCCCGTCAGTCAAGTAGTACCCCTTGTCGTAGCGGTTTCCGTTGACGGTGAAGTTGCACGGTGGAGCTCTATCCTCAAGCACGTCGGTGAACAAGGGCGACTGATTGAGGACGTTGATGTCGTTGTTGGAGCCGGCACACCCAAAAAAGGCATGCCAGATTCACAAATCCTGCGGCGCCACCGTCTCCAAGATTAAGGTAGGCACGCCTTCATCGCCGCGAGTGTGGACACCCGCCCATCCTTTTGGGCAGTTCCTCCAAGCCCAGTGCATGCAATCCAGGCTCCCGAGCATCTCCGGAAACCCATGCCATGCCTCGTGCATTTCGAGCAGACGTGCGGTGTCGGCGGCGTTGGGCTTCCTTAAGTACCGTTCGCCGAAGAGGTCGATCATTGCCCGACAAAACTTTTTGAGGCAAAGGCGGCCCGTGCTATCTCCGATCTTCAGATACTCGTCGAACGTGTCCGCAGCACCACCGGTCGCCAGTTGTCGCACCGCCATCGTGCATTTTTGCACCGACGTCAGCCCCCCTATCGTCCGAGTGCATCTTGTCGATGCGGGAAGTAGTGGACGTTTTCCTCCAACGTCCTACAGATGCGAGAACAAATGCTTATGCATCCGAAAACGGCGTCGGAAAAAATGCTAGCCGTACATGGGGTTGTCGGCGTGTGGGACCGCACATGCCGCTTCTCGGTCGCGTCGACGAACCCCCGCGCCCTCTTCTTCTTCTTTTTCTGCGCCGCTAAGTGTGCATGTATGTAGCGATCCACGTCCGCCATCATCTCCAATACCTCGTCGTTGGAGCCGCCCTCGACATATTCCACCGACGAAAATGAAAAACTCAACGAAGATGAAGACATTTTTTTGTAGTTGAATTTGAGAGAAAAAGATGATGTATTTTTGGTATGAGATGAATGAGGGTTGTGAGGATGTATTTATAGTGGAGGAAAAAGAAAAAAAAATAAATAAATAAAAATTAATCGGCAATAGCCGTTGTATCTCGCAAACGGTCGAATTTTTAAAAAATTTTACGTTAGGCGCGTGTTTTACACGCGCCATATATATATATATATATATATATATATATATTTATTCGAATATGGGAGCGCGTCCCATGCACGCGCCGAACTGGAGCACCGCTCGAGTGTTCGGGCACGTCTCGAGCTCCTTCTCTCCGCCACGCGGGGTGCTCGAGCCACCCCTTGCTCGAACGGCGCTCGAGCACCCCTGCTCGAGCCGCGATAGTGATAGTCTTAGTTTGAGTATTGATTGATAAATTTCTCTTCCATCCAAACCCTCGTCCAAATATTGTGTTTAGACGGATTAATTTCCCTCCCACAGACCTCTTCAAATTCAATGACTCAAGATTAATTAAATTGGAATAATAAAAACTTAATGGATGCTTAATATTGGAATCTTCAATTCTAAAGTTAGATGAAAAATGAATAGGATTTCGAGGGGGCGTATGTGAATTCCTAAAATAGCGAAAATATGAAATTAGATATTACTTAAGTAACTTTTCTAAATTATCCACGCGTAGCTAGCTAGTGGCAAAATAGCAGTATACATTTTTACTATTTTCTCTGATATTATTGTTATGTATATTAAAAAATAAGAGTAAAAAGATAGAAAGTAATATATAACTTCATCATTTTTTAAGAATTTTAAAAGGTTAAAATTTTTATAATTTAGAAGATGATAATACGAGTGACACGTAAATAAGAGAATGATGTGAATACGAGTGATACGTAAATATTAATGAGTTGGTCTCTGGTGAGACGCGTCTCACTGCGCGTGGCGCGTGCACTACACGCGCCCTAACTTTTTTTCCGGTTTTTTTTTAAACAATAAGTCATATGCACACCATCATATATTTATATGCACACCGAAGAGTATCGATGCACCAACTTTTTCTAGGTTTTTTTTTTTCATTTTTTTTTATTTACAATTTTTTTCTTTTTTTTTCCGATGGAGCCTTCAGTTCCGATTTTACGGCTCCGCCTTCGCTCCGATTACTAATATAAGGATAATCGTCGGACAAAAATTTGGACTTTTTCGGCTCGCTCTGATGCTTTCGACTCTCCTTCACTCCGATTACTAATATAAGGATAATCGTCGGACAAAAATTTGGACTTTTTCGGCTCGCTCTGATGCTTTCGACTCTCCTCGCTCGAATCTTACCAAAAAAAAAGTGGGAAATAAAAAAAAAGAGTGCAAAATAAATTTGAAAATTTAAAAAATAAAAATCGAAAATTGATTGTGGATATATAAATACAATATGATGTATATCGGTTAACATACTTGTGCATGCGGATACACCGTGAAGCGCATGTGACGTGATTATAAAAACGATGACAGTACGATCAGTGGGAGAGAGTAATAATACATTTGAATTCTCTAAAAAAAAGAAAAAACAGAATTAGTATTTTGAATTTTCTCAAAAATTAAATAAAAATATTCTCTCATCTCTGTGATTCTCTCTCTTTCGCAGAGCAGAAGCTTTCACTCTTTCACATACTCACACTCACAGAACGACAACTCTACCGTGCAGCCCAATCACCGCCGCCCGCCGCCCGAAGCCCGTCGTGCCGCCGTTTCTCTCCACAGGTATGTCTCTATTTCTATGATTTAGGGCAATATTGGTATAATTTAGGGCAAATATTGGTATAATTTAGGGCAAATACGTTTCCTTCTTTTCGTCGCTTAATTAATTATCAATTTGGGTAACCTGTGTTCATACTTATTGTTGAATTATATTGGTTTGGCTGTGAATCGTGTGATTATTTGTTCCTTGTAATGAATTTATTCAAAACCTTAGATAGAGTAATACGATGTTCGACTATTTTGTTCATGGATGGCAACAAACAAGTTTTACCAGAAACCAAGCTTTTGTGAATTGTGATATTAGAGGAGTCTTATATTAAATTAAAGAAAAATCATCAGTCTAAGGTGATATGCAATCATAAGAAAGTCGAAAAAAGTAGTGCAGAGAAGCTATAAGTCCGTCCCAACTACCAAGCACTGCATCGTCTAGACTAAGGTGATATGTAGTCATAAAAAAATTGAAAAAAGTAGTGCAGAAGCTATATAAGCCCATCCCAAGCCCTGCATTGTCTAGTCTAAGGTGATATGCATTCATAATAAAGTCGAAAAGAGGAGTGCAGAAGCTATATAAGTCCGTTCCAATCCCTGCATCGTCTACTTTAAGGTGATATGTAGTCATAAGAAAGTCGAAAAAAGTAGAGCATAAGCTATTTAAGCCCGTCCCAAGCCCTGCATCGTCTAGTCTAAGGTGATATGTAGTTAAATAATAAAGTCGAAAAAAGTAGTGCAGAAGCTATAAGCCCGTCCCAAGCCCTGCATTGTCTAGTTTAAGGTTTGCAGTCAAAAGGGCAAAATTCATCCCCATTTTCTCTATGTTCACAGGGATAGTTCTTGCGAACTGCTGATGGATCGACCGCCTCATGATTATAATGCTCCGATGGCATATGGACAGCAGCAAGCATCTAATGCACAACAGCAGCAGCAGTATGGTTTTCATCCACAGCACCAGCAATATCCTCCGTCTGTTCACGGTCCCCCTTTTATGCCGCCTCATCCATCTGTACAACAGTTTCCTTATCCTCGTCCGATGCAACAAACGCAGCTCTATCCACATATGCCTCCTCACCCGTATCAACAAACCCAACCTTCTTTTGCTCCACACGTGCCTCCGCATCTTCTTCCATCACCTTACCCTGGGCCTTATGAGGCTGCACCGCCCCCTGCTCCAGCGCCATCTGATCCTGAACTTCAAAAGCGTATCGACAAATTGGTTGAGTATGCTGTGAAGAACGGCCCCGAATTTGAAGCTGTGGTTCGGGAAAGAGAGCAAGATAATCCTGCTTATAGTTTTCTTTTTGGTGGTGAAGGCCATAACTACTATCACTATAAGCTTTGGATGGCAACGAGACCGCTCATGGGTCCTTTTAACCCTCCGTTCCCAGGTTCTATGCCAGTGTTGCATCCTCCCAACCCGATGATGAGTCCATCACCCATTAATGCTCCGAATGCTGCTTCTACGGGATCTGCTCACATGCAGCAACCTCCTTTTTCACCGTTCTATGAGCAGCAGCACCCTCATCACTCTCAGCCAATGATAGGTCATGGCCGTCCTGAATTCGATCAACATTATCGACCCTTTAAAGGTCTATCTCGACCTCTTCCATCTGATGTTGAGATGGAGCTGAATGGTGTTCTGAACAGTCTCACTGGTACAAAGGAGTCGATAAAAGGTGCCAAGACTTGGTTTATGCAGAGGGCTCCTTTCGCTCCTGGCCTGGCTGAGGCACTCCGAGATAGGGTGTTGTCTCTAGATGATTCCGAAAGACAGTTGCATATAGTTTATCTTGCCAATGATATCCTCTTTGATAGGTTGGTTTTGATTACTTCAAGTTACGATTTCTACTATTTTATCATGGTTGATTAAATGTCCTTATTGCATTTTTTATATTGATTTCATTGCTTGCTTAATTATATCCTTGTTGCATATATTTAACTTGTTAACGTTCATCTGCTCTCGGTTAATATACTTTACTTTGCTGATGTTCATTTTGGAAAATTGATAAAATAAATAACAATGTAAGGATGATTTGGAAATTTTTCTGTTTTGGACCTTTGTATGCAAGAAGTGTTCTATTTCTGTAAGCCTCCGAACTCTTGTGATGCGATTCTTTGTAGGCCTTAGTCTTTAGAGAGGAGAAATTTCGTATCGATTAAGACCAACTAATTCGAATTAGGAAAGATATTCGAGCAGAGTATAAGACTTCCAGAATTTGTAAACCACCATTGCTAACTGTAGCATGCATGGGACAACTATGTGGAATTGGGTGCAACATATATTTACGCCTTGATATCGGATATATACAGCTTGCAGAGACGGGTGAACCCACAGGAACTAGATAACGAGGCCCTTGCATTTAAGCCAGTCTTGGGTTCTATGCTTGCAAGGATATACCACAACCTGCATAACAAGGATGAAAACCAGTCACGTCTTCAGAAAATTTTGCAGTTTTGGTCCTCGAAAGAAGTATTTGACCAAGATACAATCTATGGGCTTGAAAACGACATGATGAGTGGGTTGCCGCAGAATTCTTTTCCAGGTGCTCACCTGGACGCATCAGGAGATCGTTCTGCTGCTATAGGTACTTTCCGTTATCTGTCCTTTTCTCTCATGGAAAATTAGCCATACGAGTCTGTTAAAATTTGTGGTGCCTATTATGCGCCTATATGGTTGTGACTTCTCTCTCTGATGTAGGGATGAACCGGGCGCAGTGGCAGCCGGATAAGCAGAGCTCTGTTACAAACATACCTAATCAAGAATATGCAGATAAACAAGTCCCTCCCATTTCATCTTTACCGAGCCAACAATTCCATCTCCCTTCAGCTCCTTCTGGCGGGTTCACCGGAGCAATGCCCGTGCCATCTGCTGTTCCACCAACAAATCTACAAACGGCACCTGCTCCCGGAAAAGTTGGTGAAAAACTGCCCCCGTACCCGTTGTTTCCGCCTGGCCTCATTCCTGGTATGGTCAGAAAGATGCAGATAGGCAGTGGGGTACCTTACTCTCCGATGAGCCCTCTCGATATCCCAACTGTGATTCCACCTTCAACAATATCACAATCAGAAGTTCTTGAGAGAGTGTCAAAGTTCTTTAAAGAGATTGGAGAGGTCAACCCTTCGGAAGGACCCATGAAGTCATCGGAATCAAGGGGTGATTATGACGATGATGATTATGAATACGAGAGAAATTCTCCAGTTCGTAAAGGAGGAGCATGCATTCCCCCACCCCGCAGCTTAAATGTCGACCCGGATACTGGGACTCTTCCTGATGGAAGTGTAGAGAGAAAACCCGGATCGAGCAGTTCTGGAAGGTTGGGACTCGGGGCAACAGCAGATCCTAATGAGCCAAGCCAATACGATGATGTCTACTCTTCTTACAGGAAACAGAGAAGCACCAACTACCATACCTCGATGAGTGCAAGAGCTGCAGCAAGGTAGGTCTGGTGAAATTTTGCGACATCCCTAAATTTCATCGGGTTTTTGATGAAATCTATCGACCTGATGTTGTTTCGGCCTGTGTTCTCTGTAAACTTATAGTGTCGATGGAACTTAACCCCTTGTTCGAAGTCCCGGATCCCGTGAGTTTTCGTTTGTGATCTGTTTGGGATTTTAGGGTTCTCTTTGGTTCCAACTTGTACACTTTTACTTTTCCTTTGGTTTTATAGTATCTCAATTTGTGCTGTAATAGCTCTTCATTTATCAGGTTTCCCTTTGTTGTGAAGCTAGTGATATTTATTTGAGTGAGTCTCCTGTGGAGACTTCCACGGTGCAGATGGGCACCCGCCCCGCCCACGCACCCAATTTGACCCGCGCGTGAGATCCACGCGCTGCACGTGGGTCTCACGCGCCACAGTTTTTTTTTTTTTTTTTTTTTTTTTTTTTTTTTTTTTTTAATTTCCCGATTTTTTTTTTTAATTTCCCGATTTTTTTTTTCTCGATGGAGCCTTCGGCTCTGATTTTACGGCTCCACCTTCGCTCCGATTACTAAAATAAGGATAATCGGTGGGCAACATTTTGGACTTTTACGGCTCGCTCCGAGGCCTTCGGCTCCCCTCGCTCGCATCTTGACCATAGAAGAAGCGGCAAACAAAAAAAATGGAAAAAAAACTAGAAAATAAAATAAAATAAAATAAAAAAACTGGTTAAAGGGGGGTTTGACCCGGGTCAAACGGGGCGGGTCGGGTCAAATGGGTCAGGTGTTGCACGATAGAGAATATGCACCTAAGTTTTTGTCTATTTATTTCGATGATTCAAATGATTCAAGAATGCAAATCCAAACCATATTTTGCATCTATAATCAATGCGAATTTATAGTAGATGGATAAGTGTGTGCCTAATTTATTTATGACCAATCAATTGAAATTCTTCCAGCAAATAGTAGTGTTGAAAGTATTCAATTAAAATATGATTTGAAAGTTTGATGATGCACCATCACTTTTAGTGGATGATGACAGTGATTAAAACTAGTTATCAAAATTTGATATCTTGTCACACATCTTTTTTATTTAATGTTAATTTTTTGTTAAACACACAACTTTATCGTCAAATTATGATTTCCAACACAATCAAATAAATTAACGAGAAAATGCACAATAAGAACCCGACACGATAATAATCCGAACCGAATGTAAAATAAGATTTAAAAAGAGCAAAAATAATTAAAAATAAGATTTAATAGGAGAAAAATAAATTGAACTTAAATTTAACACTTTTAGTGACTTAGAGGAAAAATAAATATTACATTGACATGACTTAAATAAAAATAATATTTAAAAATAGAATACCATATCGTGTAACTCGAACCCGGTCCCAAGCCGAACTTCAACCTGAACATGACCCGTAATTTTCAGGTCCTTATCGGGTCAATCTAGTATGGACCTAATCCTGATAAGACTTGACCCAAATTCATTAATTTCGTATCGGTTCATATCAGGTTATCATATCGTGTCGAAAATTATCAGCCCTAAAATTCAAATCTTAATAAAATTGGGTCATATGTGGCACCAAAAGGTCTAGAACCCAATAATATGGGCATGATTACACGAACAACATTGAGAGCTTTCCAATGATATCTTCAGATGGTCCATTAGACTCCGAACGGTCGAATTATTAGCCTGTGGAGATGTATTTAAATTCTAAGATACTATAAATAAAATATTTTATAATATAACTTCATAAAATTAATACTCGATAAATTAATAACTTTTCAAAGATAATTCTTTTTACGGTTTCCACTATAATTATCCTTTAAATTTTAACATGATAGATTAATAATTTCTATTTTTATAATAATGTTTTTCTGTCTAAATTATATTAATTTATCGAAGTTTTACTATATTATAGAATTTTAGTAATTCTAAATTAATTTCTGTATTTAAAAAAACAATTCAAATATAATATAATCTCTTATAAAATAACTTTATATTAAACTAAATGTTCCTTCTTTTTGATTAATGAATGTACAGTTCTTCTCTGACCATAAAGATTGGTGAAAAATAAAATCGAAAAACCCTCAGTAGAAATTAAATGGGAATTCAAATTATGAGTATTTTGATTTGAGCTAGCAGAAATTCTTCAGTTTGTAAGCATTAAACTCAATCGAATCAACCATTGCTCGCAAAATTGCTGTAGAAGAAATCAGCAATTGCATCTGAAATTCATGCTTGATCCGTCATCTCGATTCACCTTTCTCCGCCAACTCAATTAGGGTTTCCGTTAATTCCTGCAAATCCTGTCGTTTGGAAGCTTCAAATTCGTCGATTCATGACCACCGCGAAATCCAAGTGGCGGTGGATTCAAGAGAAAAGTTGAAGAGAGAGAGAGAGAGAGAGAGAGAGAGAGAGAGAGAGATTTTGTAGATGGGGTGGGGTAGGGCGGTGTACGAGGGGGTGGTGGTGGTGGGGTCGCTGCTGCTGCTAGGATGGGGCGGCTTGTGGTTCTTGAACCGGCGGCTTTACAAGGAGTATGAAGAGAAGCGGGTGTTGGTTCAGATCATATTTAGCGTTGTTTTTGCCTTTTCGTGCAATCTCTTCCAGCTTGTTCTGTTCGAGATTATTCCCATTCTTTCGAAAGAGTAAGCAGTTAGTTATTGTTCTAAGTGTTTTGCCCCTTTATTTTGCTTCTACAGTGTGTTAATTCTTCGTTTTCTAGCATGTATCATCTGCAGTTTTTGTAGTTTTTATTGGGAAATTCCTGACTGTGGAATGCTTTATTCATTGTCGTGTTTGTGCTGGAGTAGTTTTTATTGGTTCTGCTATCTACGTTTAGAGTATATTTGAAGCTGAAAGGGGCTTGATTAAATCTTGACAGTGTAGAGATGTTGCTTCGATGAGCCGTTGGATACTGCATATTCTTGGATCGCTTAGTGGGGTTTTACTGAGACCTTGTTGTGAAAGTAATGAAGAACTTAGGTTTAGTTTGTAATTAATGATTTATGCTTGGTGCCCCGTCTCCATGAAGGCCTTTGAGTTCGATCTGATATGTCATCGTCTCATCTGCTGTTGTTTGCAGGGCGAGATGGATGAATTGGAAGGTGGATTTGTTTTGTTTAATAATGTTGCTTGTGTTCATGTTGCCATACTATCATTGCTATCTGATGCTTTCTAACAGTGGTAAGTTTGGCAGCTCCTTCTGCATTAGATTCGGTTTAATACTTTTGTTTCAAAGATATGGTGAGGGTGGGTGGATAATTATGCGTGCATGAGATGGTAGGCCAATCAAGTTTCATAGTTGCATAGTTTCTCTCTACTTTTTGTGTGCGTTGTGTTGTGTTGGGGGTTGGAAGAGGGGGGAGCATGTATCTGGTCCTGAAGTATATTGGCAAGTAAATTGTACTGTATGATTTTTACAAAAATATCTTTTGGTGAATTAACTTGCCAAATGTGAAACGATACCTACACTGTTTTCATTGTACGTACATATGGAGGCTTCCACTTATCATTCTATCATATACTTTTGTTTCAGGTGTTAGAAAGGAACGGGCCTCACTTGGTGCTGTTATATTCTTATTGGTTTATCTTTATGGCTTCTGGCGACTTGGGATTCATTTTCCAATGCCTTCTCCAGATAAAGGTTAGGGTTTTGTTAGATGGTGCCTCGACACTTTAAAGTATATCTCCTCATCGTCTTCTCTTCTTGTCTCAAATGCTGCGATCTGGTTCAACCACCTCATCATGTGGTTAACTACTAGAACTATTCTCCTTCGCATGTAGCTATTTCATGTCTGCGACTCTTTGTGCATGCAGTCCATATAGTGGTCTGAAATCGTAAACTGACACGTTACAGTATATATGCATGTGTTTATTTGTGGATATAGGTTTTCTTATTCATTTATTTTTCTCATCAGGATTCTTCACCATGCCGCAGTTGGTGAGCAGAATTGGGGTCATTGGTGTAACTGTCATGGCTATACTTTCGGGTTTTGGAGCAGTCAATTTGCCTTACAGTTACCTTTCTCTCTTTATTCGGTAAAAATTATGCGAGATACATGGCTTGGATTACTCAAGAATACTGGAAAATCTGAAATTATTTTTGCATATTGTCACTAGATCGTGGGTACTCAAATTAAAATTTGGAAGTTGTGAGTGAAATCCTTGTGTGTATGTGCATTTGTGTTTTTATGATTAAGACTTCTTGGTACTTCTTATTCTAGATTAACTTGGTAATATTTTCTGTATTGAGCTCCACGAGCATTTTTAAGGGACAGTATTGTGTAGTCTCTTAATCTTCAACAGGCGTCTTAGCTGCTGGGACTAATAATATTGCAGTATTGCATAAACATTATAGCTTTGTTGTGTCGCTCTTTCTTTAGGAAATTCGGTTTACTTGAGAGTTTATACCTTTCTATCGTTATTCTACGGTTCTTAGCACAGCAATATAATGGCTTAGCTCTGCAATGTTGCTCTTTTGTTAGGAAATTTGGTTTACTTAAGAGTTTATACCATTCTATTTTTATTCTACGGTTCTTAGTACAGTAATACATTGGCTTAATGTATTTCTTTTTTTTTAATTGAAGAGAAATTGAGGAAACAGAAATTAAGGGAATCGAGAGGCAGCTGATGCAGTCAATAGAGACTTGCATTACCAAGAAAAAGAAGATAATTCTTTGTCAAATGGAGATAGAGCGAAAACAAGGGTCCGAAGAGGTTCATTCTCCTTGCTACATATTGAATGTTATTTTTTAAATCTCGTTGTTGGTTCAATTTAAATTTACGGATAGGGAAGAGATCTTACTTTGCTGTTGAAATGCTATTGTTCATATAAGATAGAAATAGCCCATAGACCAATGCATACAATTTTATAATTAAGAAAATGTGAAACCTTGAACCTCCAACTGTGGCTAAATGATTAAATTTGTGAACTTCCAAATGTATTAACTTGACACTTTTCCTTCAATTGGCTAACATATGTGAGTAGATTTTACAGATTCATTGATATTAAAATGCACAGGCTACAATGAAAGTGTGCAGATTGGAAATGATGTTTATAAGTAGCGAAACATGAACATAGTTACCCAAAAGAAATAGAGCAACTTGGTTGTGGTCCTTGTGGATGATCTTACATACCTATGTGGTGGTGTCTGCAGAAATTAAACAATAGGTCCTTCCTAAAGCGAATAGTTGGTACAGTTGTTCGATCGGTACACGATGACCAAAAAGAGCAAGGTGAGTAGTTGTTGCACACGTATTGAAATGTTAATTGTCATTATTTTCTTTCTCTCTTTTCTTATTAATACTCTTTCTTTATGTAGATATCAGAACCATGGAAGCAGAGGTACAAGCTTTGGACGAACTCTCAAAGCAACTTTTTTTGGAAATCTATGAGCTTCGCCAAGCTAAGGTATGCTAAATGCTCGTGTCTTTCTTATATGTTGTAAGATTGAAAGCAATGTGGACTCACTTATTTTCTCATGCAATCATGTTCTCTTTCATCTCTCTTATTCAGGAAGCTGCAGCATATTCTCGAACCTGGAAGGGTCACTTGCAGAATCTTTTAGGCTATGTTTGTTCAGTATATTGTGTATATAAAATGTTAAAGGTAATTGTGACTCATGATACAATTTTAAATATATTTCAATGGTATCATTTGTACATCAGATTTCTGTAAACTCACAATGTTCTAAATTTATCAAGATTATTTTCCTGGATATTCTGAAGTACTGACTGTTGAATTAATTTTTTTTTCTTTCTATTTTGCAGTCTTTGCAAAGTGTTATATTCAAAGAGGTAATATCATGACTTGTATTCATTTATTTCCTATTTCTAAAATTTAGTATTAAGATTTCCACCACAAATTTAAATGTTGAAAATGTTTTGATGTAATGTGAAAACTTGTCTCAGGCTGGTTCCGTTGATCCCGTTACAAGGACAATCAGCATCCTTCTGCAGTTTTTTGACATAGGCATCAATGTAACTTTGTTATCACAGGTTAGTGTTTCCGTGGCATCGCTTGGACAACTTACTCCCATTTTTGTAGCATGCAATGCGTAGATATCTCAAATGTCAAATGTCAAATCATAGATAATCATTGGCTCTTTTGTCAATCTGCAGCCGAAACATTTTTATTTTATGATGTATGATTTTGTGGGGGAAGAAAATCAAAAGTGAAAAGCATCTATTAAATACAGAGGAGATTCTCCTCCTCAATAACAACCTAATTCTATTAGGATAGGCCACGGATAATTGTTCAGCGAACTTTATGCTATCTTTTAAAACCAAATTACACTAACCGTCTTTGCTTTTTATAACGTTTCGCCTTCTGCTATGCAGTATGTTTCTCTTCTATTCATTGGGATGATGATAGTCATATCTGTACGGGGTTTCTTATCCAATTTGATGAAAGTAAGTTTACTCCTTTTCTTATCAAATTTGTGTTGCACCTGTATTAAAATCTTATAATGTAGTACCACTTTGAGCTATTTCTTGTTCCCGAGAAGGTCGTGATGCTTATTAGTTTGTATAAATGTATCAAGTTGTGCAAATTAAGAGCTTTGGTTGACTGATCGTAGTATCTTATATTGCTGTGATCTAACTGTATGGCATTTGTGCAGTTCTTTTTTGCTGTTTCGAGAGTTGGAAGTGGATCTTCAAGCAATGTCGTTCTTTTCCTCTCAGAAATAATGGGAATGTACTTTGTTTCTTCCATATTATTGATTAGGAAAAGCTTGGCCACTGAATACAGGTATGATATTCTCCTCTGTTTACTGGTATATGTTTGAGCATGTCAGTATTTCAGTATTTATCTTTATAGAACAAATCTGAATGGATTTAAATTTCATGAAACCATATTCTTAGATGTTTCTGTTAAATAGTTTGACGTCCTGCTATTAACTAGTTGGTATAACAAGTTTACCTTGTACTAAGTTGCAATTATTGGAACTGGCCGTTTGATTGATGCCTGATTTTCATAAACCGACCCTTTCTCAATCAGTCAGAGTGGCTGTTGTGAGGGGTAGTCGTCCAGCTTACTATTGTTTATTTATGGTTGTTGTCAACATGACCTGAATTTTGGCAAATTTTGCAAAAATGTCTTGACCTTCAAAATACACAAAGAAGAAAAACCTGAACTCGACATTTTCACTGAATCAAAATTCTAGCACTGCGGGTTGGTGTCTTGCATGACAATTTTTGAAAAAATATTGAAAGGACATAGTTGCAGATTTCAAAGGTCTGCAAAACTGGTCGAAGTTAATGCTATGAATTGATAATAGCCCTCGTTTGTGTATTCTTCCCCCTTTCTTGAGTTCTTCCCGGACGAAAGAACAAGATAAAGCTTCTAGGGAACTAGACACTTTTGATGTTACTTCAACTCGATAAATACTGCATTGGCACTTACATAATTTGTGCTCGTTGAAGCCTCGAATATCAAGCTTCCCATTTTTCGATATTGTGATGTCTAAATGGTGTTGGATTTTGCAGGATGATCATAACAGATGTATTGGGTGGTGACATTCAATTCGACTTCTACCATCGCTGGTTCGATGCCATATTTGCAGCAAGTTCTTTTCTCTCTCTAGTTTTGCTCTCTGCTCATTACACCTCTCGCCAGGCTGACAAACATCCCATTGATTAATTTTTTATTTTCAGCTCAATTTTCCATCTATAAATCTCTCTAATGTGGGTGTTTGGTAGAGTATATGCTGAAAACAGTGGTTGAATTTGAAAATATCCACGTGCTACTTTTTGCATGTATATAGTGTTTCTTTTGCCGATTGGGATTTGTCGTGATTGTGATTTAAATTTTGACAGAAAAAAAGATGTACGTGATTGTAAGTGCGAATTTGTCATAAATAAAAATCTCACTCTTTAAATCATTCATTCTTAAATTTTCTTTCGACCATAGGAGGGAAAATACTCTTCACTTTGATTATATGTGTAAGAACTATTATAATCCATAAAGATTTAAGTTCACTCTTTAAATCATTCATTCTTAAATTTTCTTTCCACCATTGGAGGGACAATACTCTCACTTCGATTATATGTGTAAGAACTATTATAATCCATAAAGATTTAAGTTCACATTATACGTCGTATTTTTTAAGGATTAAAAAGATCGAATTCAAAGCATTTGCAAAGATGATGATCGATCTAACGTCCAGCTCAAAAGCAACACGACATTTACTAAATATTACTCCATCCGTAATATTTATAATGACCATTTTCTTTTCGATACGAGTACTAAGAAAAAGAGTATTAGGGATAAAAGGTGTGTTTGGTGGAGTTTTTATTAAATATTTTATTATTGCATTAGTGTAATAAAGTTATTTTGTTTTTTGGATAAAACTGTAATAATGCAGTAATGTATAAGGAAAAATTGTTTAGCCCAAATAGGAAATTATCCAACTTATATGAGACGTCTCGAAAAGTAATATTGACCATTATTAATGGGACGAAAGAAGTACTAAATATTACTCTCTCGTCCAAGAAAAGTTTGTCACAATTTCCTTTTCGGTCCACAGTAGAGCAGGATTACAGAGTAGGGTTGGAGATGAAACTGACCAAGGGTTGGAGATGCTCTTACACACACACACGCTTACTTTTCTATGAAGATTTTTTTTTTTGATAGAAATATAGATGTATATAAAAAGACATTAAATTGCAGAATCATTTTGTTATTACAATGGTTTAATGCGTTCATAACAAATCAGAGAGACAAGGAATTCATTTGCACAACAATCACTAATTCAGATTTTTCAAAAACAAATAAATCCAAGAGTATGAGGAAAAACAAGGAAGACTAAACATTATATGTGATACCCCTGCTGGAGATGCCATGAAACATAACAAAAGCTCGAGAACGTCTCATGTTCAGCTGTCGGGAAGTCTCGTTAGGAGGACTTCAGATGGTGGTCGCAATGTACAGACCATCTCCTTCGTCTTCCCAAAATAGACCTTGGAAACGAAAACACACTTCACTGAATCACCGGGTCTTCGTGAAAATTGCACGGAAGTGATAAGATAAAATTTTATGATTCACACAGTATTGTGATGAAAAAACACACCTGATCCAATGAGTACCTCAGCTTGCTCTCCATTTCCTCGATCATCTTTCCCATATTACATAAGTGACCCTCTGCAATTGAAAGCTCCATATTCATCTGTATGGAGGAAATGAGCAAAAGTGGATAAACAATAGTACATCAAACAAGGCATCACCACATTCGTAATCGAAAATGAAAAACACCTGTCTCCTTATTGATCCAGACAGGTTGAAGGTGCCTGAGGACTCATCATTTGTGGTCAACGAAAGCATCACAGAGCTGGTCAAACAGTAACGAGCAGTTCCTTCGTCTATAGTACTCACCTATACAAGCGCAAAAGGAAACGAGCTTGATTATGAAGGTAAAAGAAAGTAACTTTTCTTTGATTTCTAGACCACACATCCTCCAATTCAGTGAGCCGGATGACATACCTCAATGACATGTATTGCTTCCCAAGAACCTTCTTCTAAATAACCTCTTCTACCATCTGCAGTCCTTGAGCCATCTTCAAAAGGGAAACGAATGCATAAGCAGAGGAAGGAAAGCAATAATAATCATAAACGGGAGAATAATGATCACCTTTCTTTATTAAGAAGCAACCAATGAAACCTTCATCGTCGTTCTCCCAGATATACACTGATGAAGTGCCACCTTCGTAGTACCTATTGATTGACTGGTCAGCTTAAGCTTCTCAAAGCTCTCAAAGAAACAAGATATGAATAGAATAAATTAATAATAACAACAAAAGTATAGATAAATAGGAGCAATTTACTAACAAAGGCAACATGACCATTATATGTAACATATTACAAACTTAAAAAAAGCAGCCAGGAAGCAATGTTCTTATTTATTCATTATTGTATTTTTTTTTGTGCAAAAGACTATTATATAGTTGTATAAAGTACGAGGCAAGTAAAAGACCTCACTGGTCACAATACACGGCGAAGACATCATTTGCTTCAATCTCCAGTTTCCTCAGCTCTCGAGATGGATAAAGTCCGTCAGCCAGTGCAGGATGGTATTTGTTTGACCAAGGAGACCTTAGGGGAGCCAAAACAAGAACAAAACCAAAGAACAATGTCTCCATAAGGGCGGAACGATAAAAGAAAAAGAAACATTTGTTTTCAATTGCTTGCAACTATAAACCAAATGCACAAGGAAACCATTTGGGATTTTGATCAATTGTTGCTAATATTAACACTGACAGCTCAGCATCATGCTGGTGGTATTTTTAATTTCATGTTTATTTGTTGAAAAATGTCATCTTAACCATAATATATCCTTAGCCTTTGATGATGTTATTTCAAAAGATTTAATGGAAGCATACAGTACAGCATGTACCTGTAGGAGTCCGCATCTCTGTTATACTCGCATAATATGAACTCCCTCCCGCTATCCACATCACATAAAACCTGAGAAACAGCATTTAGTTTAGTCAAATAAACCAACTCAATAACTATATTTGCAATAATGAAACAATAGCTAAAGACAAAAAGTTGATATGGTCTACAAGTCCCCAGCTACACTGTTTATTAAAACAGCGAGTAATTCGTAAGGGCAACAAAGAGGACGATGCCTGAAGACAAAAGGGGACTTATAGTAACACCAAGTATCTTATCGCGGTTCTCCGTAATTAACAATTAAGGCAAAAGAAAAATAACGTGGTGGTTATATATACTAAATCAGGACTCAAGTATTTTTGTTGAACAACTCATTTTGTACCCTTTACAGTTTACATGTCATCCAACCACCAAAAAGTTCACACCTTTACAGTTGAGTCCACGCAACCAATTGAGACAATAAGATTGTAGGCACTGATTAATCAACATAAGGTCATTGCATAAAGAGAGGACATGCCTATCAAAGTACGGTAAACCAATTTTAAACACACAATTTTCATGACTTAAAGCTCAAAACAAGATATCTAATAAGAAAAGGATAGCAAATATGATAATCAGAAATACAGCAAATGCCTACAAGAGCTAGCAATTCATCTAAACTACAAATTCTCCTTTATTCTTTCACAGCCCAATTAAATTCTCAAACTTCGAAGAACACTTGCTGCTTCAAGTTATTTGCAACATGTAACACCGAACTATAACCTAAACATAATTTCATTTTTACCACAAAAAGCAAGAAGATACAGCTAGAATACAAGGAAAATGGCATTAAGATTCTTGTTTCACGATTAATAATCATTTTAAATAAAAAAAATTAAAAAAACAATCAACGCTAAGCAAATCCACCCACAATCACGAATGCCTTGAACCATAACAAAAGATAAACTCACCAGCACTACCATCATTTCCCTAAATTGAGATTATGTAACCCAATTCGCATATCCAAAGTTCAATCACACATTCAATAAAATTTCCCCCTACCTAAATTCCAACAAATGTATACACGTAATTGAGTCGAATTCACCAATTCAAACTTTTAAAACGGATAAGAAACCGAATCAATCACAAACTGCAACAATTTCACCTGAAGAGGTTGATCGACTTGAGAGAGAAGATCGGCGGAGTGGTGCGGCAAAAGGCTTAGCAACGCAGATAGCGCTGCTTCCGAGTGCTTCGGCGGAATTCTTCGCATCAATCCCATTGCCGCCTCCATTTTTGCGTTCGAGCTTTGCTTTTTTCTCTTTTTCGGATCAATTTCTATTTCTCGAAATTCTTCAAAAATTAGAGGTTTTTATTTGAGGCGAAATGCAAAATATCACTTAAACTTCTCCTATAATTGTGCTGCAACCCCTCAACAATTATATATTGGTCTTAGCACCTAAAAAACAAGTTAAGATTTTAAAATAATTATAAGAGAATTAGTCAAATATAGCCGCTCTCGAAAAGAAACCTGTAATTATAGTCATTTTTTTTAAACGATCAAATATGGTCATGCATACACGATCATATATATTAGTCGTATATACTGATATGATTGTGTATGCTAGTCGTGTTTACAGGTCATGTATAAGTTGATATAGTCGTGTATGTTAATCGTGTGTGCATTGTTGTGTATATTGCTATGGTCGTGTATGCTAATCGTGTATGCATGATTAGTATACACGACCAGTTTAGATCGTATATACATGACCATATTGATCGTTTTTTCAAAAAATGACTATATTTACATTTTTTTTTTCAGGAGTAACTTTATTTGCACTTCAGCTTATTAAAATCCTTTTTTTCTAGATTAAATTATTTTACAATTCCATGATCCCATTATAGTATTTAATGAATTAACGATGATATCATAAATTTACATGCTTATTATTATTATTATTATTATTATTATTATTATTATTATTATTGTTAGAAGTGTAACAATTCATTTCCTAAACTTCCAAGAGTTGTATCTTCTTCAATAATCAAAAACCCCCATTTCCCCCCAAAATTGCTGCAGGTGTTCTCGCCTGCTTCATCAATGGAAGAAACACGAAATCTCGACGAAAATCCAGGCGCCATTGTTGGAGAAGTTGATGAGGAAAACACTGCCCTTTTTCTCGAGCTGAAACATTACTGCGTGAAGCTGCTGGACCTCCTTCAAAATCCCGACAAAAATCACTCCTTTCTCTCTCATCTCCTCCACCTGCTCCGGAAGTCTCCCCCGTTCTCTCTCCAGCCGTTATTCGAGTATGCATTGGATTTTCAAATTCGTTCATCGATTGCTTTTTTCGTAACTGGTCGATGATAGGTTATTTGTTTTCAGTTACTATTTGTGATATCGCGTTTGCTGCAGCTTTAACTTGAGTGACTAGTGAATTAGTATGCACGATATGATAGATTTTTTGTTGAATTATCAACTTTGGCTATTTTTGCTTAATAGTCAATGAATGTTTTTTTTTCCAGCTTTACTTTGTTCCCGTTGCTGCTTCTGTTCGATGCATCAGTGAATTCTAGGTTGTCGATCAAAACTGATTCGAAAGATAATCCTCTAGTAGTTAGCGCCTTGGGGATGGAACATAAAGTGAGTGACTCGGTAGCGGAAGGTGTAGTTCTCTGTTTGGAGGAAGTATTCAAGAAGTGCCGATTAGCATCTGTTGATCAGGTACCGAAAGAAAAAATGGCCTATTCATTTGACATCTATGTTACTGTTACAGACTTGCATTGATTGTTGATTCTATATATCGTCGTGACCAATATTTGCATGTCTCGTTAGCTCCTTTAGCTTGCCATTAGGCAGAGTGTTGAACTTTTAGCACAATAAATATAGACGATTCGTTAGTCTTACTTAATGTAGAAGTCATTCTGAAGAGCTTGAGTTTATGTATCTTGTCTGAAAAGGAAGTGTCTGACTGTGCAAATGTTGGTTATTGGCTAAAGTTCTTTTTTTTGTGTGTGGCGGGGGAGGGGGTGGTGCCGTGGTGGTGGTTCGGCAGTGGGTGAGTTCAGGAAGTGAGAGCTATCAAAGGAAAATCGAGGCATAGATGAAAGTTGGCATAGCCTTGCCTGCTCTAATCAAGTTTATTCTTAACTGCTAAATGAATCTTCCTGACAAAGGTTGTATCAGTCGAACTGCCACCAGGATCGTTATTAGGGCTGAAGGTTTTGCTTTCTAAAGGTTAGGAATGGAGATGCTTTTGAGTGCTGTCTAAATTTTATTTGAGATTCGGAAATGGCATTCGAATTCAGTATTTAGCTTGGAAATCAATCCTTTTAACATTAAGTTCAAACTAATTGTTCACATGTCAAGTATTAAGCAAATTTGTTTATGTTGTACATAGAAGTTATTTTATAATGTTTTCTATAATGCGTAGATGGTTGTTATACTGAAGAAATTGACACTTGGAGGCTTGGAGCTATGCTTTCTCCTACGGAAGCTTCAGAAGAATTCCGTGAAGGAGTAATAAGGTGCTTCAGGGCTGTGTTGCTTAATTTGGGTCGCTGTTCCGATGATTCTTGTTCTTGCAAACAAATAAGTAATAGGCCTATTCTTCCAGATGTAAAGGAGTTGCAGTTTCCTGGTTCTAGAGAACCAGATTGTATATCGATATCAAGAGAGTGTTCATTAGCATTTCTTCAGTCTCAACCTGCTTCTGCCGCTATTGGACACTGGCTTTCTCTAACGCTCAAGGCATGTATATATCCTCATAGATGAGTTTCTATTATGAAAATTATGATTTAGCAGGTTGTCTTTTGTTTTCGTGGCAGGATTTCCTCATACTATCTAACTAGATGTCTACTTGAAGGCTGCAGATATTGAGGTCACATGAGGCCATCGGGGAAGCTCAAGCCTTCGAGTTGAAGCCTTGATAACACTTCGAGTGCTTATTGCAAAGGTGCCTTATTATTCTTTTCCTATCTATGCAAGTTTATGTAACTACGCTTTTTAATGGAAACAATACTTTGATTATTTTGTTTGCTTGACCTTCTTTTTATGTGAATTTAGTACTTTACTTAAGTCGCAGAATAGGTTTTTGTGATTGGTGCAAATGATTCAACTTATCTAGTCATGTATTTTCATTCTAAAGTCCATGCACAAGAAAGCTACAATCCAGTCACGTTTATTTTCTTATGGCCCACACCTACAAGGGAAATAATGAAATTGATCGACTTTTATTTGTTATCTCTTCTTATTCCTGTAATAATTCTGGTAGAATTTTAGATCTGGTTGTTATTCAATCTTAAGCATCATTTTGGTAATGAAAAAACTCGATTATTTATGTTCAGCAATTAATATTGCACATAATTTCTATGGAAAAGTTCAGCAATTAATATTGCACATAATTTCTATGGTGCGGGTAAATTTCTATTTTCAGCATTAAAGTGCTATTTAGTTACCACTAATACAAAGTGAAAAATGATTAAAAAAATTAAGATTAATTAATCCTGTGATTTGTCCTAAAAAGCTTGATTTTAGAAAGCTTCACACTTCCCACAGGACTCATCAGATAATATGTAAGCTTGTAGTTAACAATTTTGTGTCGACCTTGCAGGTTGGCTCTGCAGATGCTTTGGCTTTTTATTTACCAGGTGTTGTAAGTCAACTGGGGAAAGTGTTGCACACATCAAAAGCTATGATTAGCGGTGTGGCTGGAAGTGCAAAAGCCTTGGATCAGGCTGTTAAAACATTGGCTGAATTTCTCATTGTGGTTCTTGAAGATGGTGTCTCTACACCTCATGGTGCCCTGCTGGAGGACGTTTCTAGCCTCAGCTCAACTGAAGAGAAGCCTCTTGCTTCATTCCTAGAGGAACTCCGTCACCTACCTGCAAAAAAGATAAAACAGGGGGATATCAAAGATTCTACTGAATCTGTAGAGAAAGGCAGTATAATATCCGTAGGAGATAATACACCGGCTACTGTTGACTTTAGTGTTAGATCACTGCATGTAAACCGTACAGAAGAGTGGTTACGAAGTACTGCTGCTCATGTTAATAAACTATTGTCTGCAACATTTCCTCTTGTAAGATTAACATGGCTTTTTTCAGGCATAAGTTCTACTATTTTGTGTTGCCTGTCCCAATGTTTACTTGGAACTCTTTTTCTTTGTTTTTGCAGCTCTGTCTTCATCCTAGCAAAAATGTCAGACTAGGACTTTTGGCTTCTCTACAGGCGCTGTTATGTAAATGCAGTTACACGTTGAAAGAAAGCAGATTGACACTTCTGGTGAGCTGGAACCCAGAATGTAACATTTCACCCTTTTCAGTTCCTTGTCGTCTTTGTTATGTGTCTTTGACGATATAATAATTTAAACAGTTTAGTTTAAACATCACCCTTTACCTGCTCTATCTGTTTGGCTCAAGAGCTCAACGAGCCCATTTATGTTCGGAGCTTTCTAAAATCTCAAATAAGCTGTTTTAAAGTGGTTAAGTGTACTGCTCCTCTCAAGCCATATATACCTAATAATGCCCATTATGGAGTATCATTGTTGAATTTTAGAATCACGATAAACTTATAAAGAGAGATTTTGTTTGCAATTAAGCCACTCTTTGTTCATGCTGTTTTCGTAGCAGTTCTTTTTCAGTGGCATCAAAATGTTTGAAGCCGCAGCCTATGGGATGTCTTTAGATGCAGTATGAGTATCCTCTGTACGATAAATCACTTTACCAGATCTAAATAAGCAAATTCTTATTTCTTTGTTAGGAGCTTTGGTATGAAAACATCTGAGCTGGTTTCTGATGCAGGAATGCTTGTGTGTGTTGGTCTGTGATGACCATGGAGATGTGTCTTCAGATGCCCAGGCCTTTTTTGACTTCTGGTTTCATCCAAACAAAAGTATCAAACAGAACATGACATTGTTGAACTTTTTAGCAGGTAAACTTCTTTTTTTCTTTTCTTTTCTTTTCTTGTATTGTGTTAAATTTGTCCTGAAACCTTGAAGTGACTATAACTTTGTTTACGTACACACACACACACGTACAGGTTGGTTGAAAAGCTTCCTCAAGTGGTACTGGGTAATGAGGAGTCACATGCAATATCACATGCGCGAAAGTTGCTAGCAGTTACATATTTTGGTGGTCCCAAACTTGTTGCAGACTACCTTCTTCGTTCTCCTGTAAGATTACTAACATATATTCTAGTCTAGCTTTATAAAACGACCCTTGGGCTTAGATATCTCAGTTCTCAAAGTCTTTTAGTATATTTTTTTGGTGGCCTTATATTTGTTGACTTCTTGTAGGTCACCGCTGCTCGCTTCTTGGATGTATTTGCACTCTGTCTAAGTCAAAACTCCATTTTTGCTTGCTGGTTCACTCAACAAGCTTGCAGCAACAAGATCAACATCATCCGGCATCATGCATTCGATAGCTGAGATCCAGGCTATTGCCAGTACTGAAGGTTCTCAAGTATTAGGTTTTCAGAACAGGAAAACTGTGAAGATATATGAACATGGAAATAATGAATATATGTTGCCTAGCATGCCACCTTGGTTTGTTAACGTGGACAGTCAGAAGCTGTACCAGACCCTTTCAGGAATTCTGAGGCTAGTCAGTCTATACATGTTGACAGGTTGGTTTCCGTAGGTTTTTTTGCAAAGTAATCTTTGTGTTCATGTTCTTGACAGTAGACAGGGTTATTTTATTTCAGACTCTCGAAGTCAGGGTTCGTACGCTGGTTGATTGATATTCTCCTTGGACATTTACGTAAATTGATATCTGAGTTGTGAATGAAAGAACTTCATAAGGACAGCTGGCAGTCGTGGTATAAAAGAACTGCTTCTGGGCATTTGGTGCGGCAGGCTAGCACTGCTGCATATGATGTTTGGGCTGTCTGACCAGGCTACTACATCTCTAAATGGATGTTCAGTCATCGTCTGCATCATGAAACTAACGGCATTGATGCTTTGCTAGAAGCTCGGGTTCAGGAGAAGCATCATAAGAGTGGTGCAAGGGCTTCTCTGATTGATTGCATCGGTAGTATCCTACATGAATATTTATCACCTGAAGTCTGGGACCTCCCACTTGAATTCTCAGCTTCTCTCAGACAATCTGGAGAAGAAGGAGACATAAACATGCATTTTTTCAGTGACAATGCAATGCTGCATCAGGTTTCTTTACTTTGAGTTTTCATGATGTGTATGTTCTATGCAGATTTATGCATAGCATGCATACCTTCATATAATAGAATATATTTGGAATGTAACACTAATCTTATAATTTGCTTAACAGGTCTTTATTGAAGGAATAGGCGTATCTAATATTTGTCTGGGCAAAGATTTTTCTTCATGTGGATTTCTTCACGCCTCTCTATATGTTGCTTGAAAATATTATTTGCTCAAGTTTCCAAGTCAGAAGAGTGGCTGATACTGTTTCTACATGCTATCTCGGCTACACAAAACTGTCCAACTGTGAGTAATTATTATGCATTATGTTAGTGTGATCAGTCGGATCAAAATCTTTACTGCATAAAATTGTTACAGGTGGGTCACTTGGTCGTAGACAATTCGGATTATGTGATTGACTCTGTATGTAGGCAACTGCGCCATTTAGATTGTAATCCTCATGTGCCTAATGTTCTTTCCGCCATGCTCTCTTATGTTGGGATAGCTGACAAAATATTCCCACTCTTGGAGGAGCCGGTATGAGTTTAATGTACTCTTGATGTGACTTGCTGAATATTGCTGATAGTTCGGATAACCTGAGCTCGTTGACTTGTACAGATGCATGCAGTTTCTATGGAGCTTGAAATTCTTGGTAGGCATCATCACCCTGACTTAACTGTCCCCTTTTTAAAGGTTACTTTTGGAAAGCACTTTTGGGATACTTTTAATTGATAATATTAGGTTCTTATTTTTCTTTGTTTAGGCAGTAGCAGAAATAGCCAAAGCCTCCAAACGGGAGGCTAGGGAGCTTTCCGGTCAGGCAGAGTTTTACATTAACGATGTCAATTAAAAAATGTTGAATGAAGAGAAAAGAACAAGAAAGAAATTCAGCCATTCTGAATCACATGCTAGTAATACCATGGACAGAGAGAATATCGACTTTAGTGAGTACTTCTGATATGTTTTTTCATGCTTTTTGAGATTGTATTTTTCATGGTTCAGTATGGATGCAAATTACCCCCAAATTGTGAAGTATATTATAATTCAATTTATTTGGATATGCAAGAAAACTATGGCGCTTTAACCTCTTATTAAGTTTTATTAATGATATTATACCTTGGGGTGTATGAAACTATTCATAAATGCGAGGCCTAGAAGGCGACCTTTGACTTGATTATGGTTTTAATTGCCTTTACCGAGGATGCCTAAGATTGTTATGATTTAGTTTTGGTAGATATGTATTGCATTTCTTCTTGTATGTATTTGTCCATTCTCAATAATATCTGTTTTCCAAGATATGCAGTATCTGAAATCTTGGTTAAACTAGTCATCACTCCTCTATCTCAGTCGAATTTCTTTTAAACTCTTTGGAGATGATTTGTACAAAGAAGCTGCATTTAACTAGAGTTGCTCATTCACCTTTTTCCAATTTTTTTCTCAGAAATAGATGAGGAAAGATGCACCACTGAGGCTAACATTCAAGAGGAGGAATGGGAGTCTCTCATATTCAAGTTCAATGATTCCAAAAGATATCGACGTATAGTTGGATCTATTGCAGGGTCATGTCTTGTTGCTGTTACTCCACTTATTGCCTCTGTTGATGTAGCAGCATGCTTGACAGCACTGGATATAGTTGAGGTCACTTTCATTTCCACATTTTTACTAAATTGTGCCTGATATTTTCGTCCCTGTATTCTGGTTCTATCATGAAAATCAGATCAAAGTTTTTTAATTTTTGATAAATTTCCGAAGTTGATCTTAAACTATTATCCAAATTATAATTTGAATCTTTCTCTAACCTTTTTCTGAGTTTTGCTTGCTTGCCCATGATTCCATGAGATATTATGCTATTAACATCGGTCTTTTGTATGTTGAACATTATACGTATATACTTTTTTCAAGTATGAGAACCAATATTATAGTTCCAATATTTACTGAATTGTGTTTTAGACTTTTAGTATCATAGTGAAGATTCAATTTTTTCGCTTTATGATGATGAAAATTTGGATCTTCTTGAGAAGTAGGAATTGCTTATTTCCTTTGGCTCATGAATTTGATTTAAGCTCTTCTAACTTTTTCATATCTTGATTTTCTTTTAGGATGGTATGACGGCACTTGCTAAAGTGGAAGAAGCCTACAAGCATGAGAGTGAGACGAAAGAAACAATCGAACAAGTCATTCAGTCATGTTCGTTGTACAATCTTCTCGACACTCTGGGTGCTGCTGAGGATGAAAATTCTGAGAATAGATCACTTCCTGCAATGAACAAAATCTGGCCTTTCTTGATTACCTGTTTTCAGAATAAGAATCTAGTGGTAAGTTATCGAAGATAAAGAATTGGTTCAATTTTCTCTCTTTTTTTTGTTAATTATTTGAAATAATTTCAATATACTCCACAGGCCATCCGAAGATGCTGCCACACAATCAGCAGCCTAGTGCAGATCTGCGGTGGAGAATTCTTCGCTCGTTGTTTCCATTCCGACGGTGTCCACATCTGGAGACTTCCGAGCACGTCACCATTTCAGAAGAAACCTCGTGCCAAGGAAGAAGAGCCCCCCTTCAACTTCCTTATGGAAGGAGTCTCACATCTTACGAAGATTTACCTGCTGAGATATCGATCCTCAAAGTCCAGGCAGCAATACTCGACATGATCTCAGACTTAGCTCAGAATGGAAGAAGCGCGTCGGCATTGGATGCAGTCTTCAAGAAGGTCAGTGGGGTCGTGGTTGGGATGGTATGCAGCGGCATCAAGGAGCTTCAAGACGCCTGTGTGAACGCTCTCGTGGCCCTAGCGTCTGTAAACCCTGATCTGATATGGCTGCTTCTCGCTGACGTGTACTACTCGAGGGCGAAGAATCTGCCTTCGCCTCCGTTGAGCGACGTCCCGGAAATTAGTGAGGTGCTGCCTCCGTCACCGTCGTCGAAAGAGTATTTTCATGTGTTATATGCAGGTCAGAGCTATGGATTTGATGTTGATTTTGCTGCTGTGGAAACTGTATTTGATAAATTATATGCCCTTGTTTTTGTTACATCACAAATGTGCAAATAATTATTTTGAGGGTAATGGTGGTTTTATAATTAGGGTTTTATTTCTGTCTGTCTTTTCTAAGTTGTGTTTTAGTAGGACTTCGAATTTTACGTAATTATGTAAAAATGATGATCACGCTAATAATATTTGAGGCATTAAATAAAGAAATAATATAAAAAAAAAAGAAAAGAAAATACTCATGTGGACTTTTAGGTCTGTACCCACAAAAGATGCTTACAAGTTCATCAAATCTAAATGGCTTGGATTAAAAAATCAAATATGTGGGCTCGCTCCAATAATAAAATTCAAGTCTAGCAATTGACAAGAAACGCATTGTATTTTATTTTAGGCTGTCACGTTATTTTGTTCGGTTTCCATTTGGCTAAATTAAGGCTCTATTTAAATTGCTACTCCCGTCGTTCGAATTTTAAAGTCTCATTTCACTCATTTCAAATGTTTGAGTTTAAAAGTTCTACTCTCATTTTTAGACCATTATACCCTTCTTACTTTTTAGAATTACTATCCTTTGCCATTTAGGGCCCCACCTCACATCAACTTTATTTCTACTTTTTTACCATCCCAACAACTTTATTCTTACTTTTTGGTCAATACCACCTCTTTTTTATCATTACTACTATTTTTTTGTTATTATTCATTACTCCTACTTTCTAACTTTTACCATACTCAAAAACACTTTATCAATTTTCTTAATCCCCGTGCCCATTTAAAATGGGACTGTAAAACCCAAGCGGAGAGAGTAATATTCTCCTAACTACTCTATATTTTCATATTATTCTTCTCATTTTCTATGTTAATATTCACTTTCTTTTTACCCACCTTATTTCATTATTTATACATACTCATTTACTATTTTAACACTAAAATCCATTTTTACTACTTGTACCATATTACAGAGTATTCAATTAAAAGCTCCGCTAACACGTATTGTGTTCCTAATTTATTTTCCTTAATGCTTGTGCTAAAAAAAGATGAGACAATAATAATGAAACGCAGAATACTATGCTAACCATTCCAATTCCATTTTTCTCCACCAATCATACAACTAGGAAAAAACATTATAAATAAATAAAAATCTTGTCCCTAAAACTCACTCTTTAACACTCCAACTTTTCCTTCTCACTTCCACCTGCCGCAAAACAAAACCAAAGATGGATTCGCCGCCGATCAAATTCGGAATCTTGGGCTGCGCCAAGATAGCTCGAAAGCTATCTCGGGCCATAGCCCTCTCCGGGAACGCCGTCATCTCCGCCATCGGCAGCCGATCGCTGGAGAAAGCTGCCGCATTCGCGAGAGAGAACGGCTTTCCGGAGTCGGCCAAGGCCTACGGCTCGTACGACGCCGTTTTGGACGATCCGGACGTCGACGCGGTGTACATACCGCTGCCGACGAGCCTGCATGTCAAATGGGCCGCGCTGGCGGCCCGAAAGAGGAAACACGTGTTGCTAGAGAAGCCCGTCGCGCTCGACGTCGGCGAGCTCGACGTGATCTTGGAGGAGTGCGAATCCAGTGGGGTGCAGTTCATGGACTCTACCATGTGGATGCACCATCCGAGGACCGACAAGATGAAGGAGTTCCTGTCGGATTCTTCCACCTTTGGTCAACTCAATTCTGTAAGTATAAATTTGTATTTTCTTGTAGAAAAAGTTTTTATTAAAAAAAATTGGTTCTTCTTTATTTTTTTATTTTTTTTTTTGAAATTCGGAAAAGGATGAGCAACTCAGATTGGATTCTCTATTTCTATCCCATTAATAAGGGAGCGAAATTTTTTTATTTTTAAAATTTATGGAATATACTCTTCTTTTATATATATATATATATATATATATATATATATATATATCCTAATCTTGAAATCTTAATAATGTCACTCATTCTTTAATTAATGTAGTAGAAAATGCAACATTGAAAAATAATGAAGAATCTCATTTGTGAGCCATGGCCTAAATATTCTACTAATAAAACTATTCTCGAAACAATAAGTTCAGTAATATTTGATATATGGCGATCATCAGTAGATATTGCATTTAATTTTGAGAATATATACGTACATTTCTACATACAACTAGTTTTAGTAATTAATTAAGTACTCCCTCCTTATCTTTTAAATTAACTCATTTGGTCAGGGATAGATGTTAAGAAAATGAATTATTTATAATAAAATTGAAAAAATAAAGTAATTTTGATGGTATTTCTGTCAAATTTAATAGGAGATAAAGAAGTTAATAGTTTGTTAGTGACATGTGTATAAAATATAGTGGAGTACTTATTATATATTCAAATAAATACTTGAATGAAATAATGCATCAAATAAGAAAATGGACTTATTATTGAAATAATACGAAAAAGAGTACAAAAGTTGAATTTGAAGAGAATATTTGGGTGGTGCTTCTAGCCACGGATCAACTATGATTGTTTTGTGAATTTTCCTGAATTTATTTCTTGGCTGCATTATTAGCTGTAAAATTAGAGATATTTGTTCAAAGAAAAGAAATTGATAGAGTTCGTAACGATTTTTTCTTCTGGGTTATTGGAAAAAAGTAGCCAAGTTTGAGAATTTTGACAAAAAGTAGGTACAATTTTGTTCAATTCTAAATTGGACCATTAATTGCTTGATTTAGATAAACTTGTTGAAATTATGAATTGGTAACTATAGCAGTAGCTTTTGTATCAATATAGGAAGATTTCAACTCTTTGGATAACTAATATCTTCAAAATAACCTAATTGGATCCACTATTTAGTATGTGTGACACTCGAATTCTTCTAGTCCACTTAATGTGACATTCTATACAATTTTCAATCAAATTATATTTATTTATTTTCCTATATAGGTACAAAGTTGCTTCACCTTTCCTGCAGACAAGGATTTCCTAGAAAACGACATTCGTGTTAAGCCCGATCTTGATGCCCTAGGCGTTCTTGGCGATGCTGGATGGTATTGCATCCGATCGATCTTGTGGGCCGCCGATTTCGAACTACCGAAATCCGTGACAGCTTCACCCGATGTGGTTACGAACGATGTTGGTGTTCTCTTCTCTTGCAGTGCTACACTGCAATGGGAAAATGGCAAGGCGGGGACCTTCCATTGCTCGTTCTTGGCCGACTTAAACATGGACGTGACAATAGTCGGAACGAACGGTACTTTGTCCGTTCACGACTATGTAGGCCCGTTCGAAGAGAACAAGGCCACTTTTTTCACAGTTATAAACTCGGGATCAGTATCAGAACCTCGTGAGCATACCGTTTTGACGGGGCTTCCTCAAGAGGCTCTTATGGTAAAGGAGTTTTCTAGGTTGGTTGGGAGCATCAAATTTGCCGGTGCCAAACCGGAGAAAAAGTGGCCAACTCTTAGTAGGAAGACACAAATTGTGGTGGATGCAGTGAAGAGGTCCATTGATAGGGGTTATGAGAATGTTGAGGTTAAGGGCTAAGCTACTCATCTTTGTTCTTATCGAATCGTGTTCGTTTTCGTGATATTTATATTATAATAATGCAGTTTGCATGAACAGAGTGATCAATAATATTTATATTTATATTTATATTATAATAATGCAGTTTACATGAACAGAGTGATCGATAATATTATCTTGAAATAATTAAAATTTTGTACTCTTGTTTTAATTGTCATTGATGGTTAATTTTAAAGACGAGCTAAGCTTTGTAAATAGGACAAAATTGGTGAATTGTTTTTAAGTGAATTTTCCAAATTCTAAAAATTGGAAAACTCCAGAAAATTGACCGAAACCTTTACCCTTCTCATTTCCAAAGTTGCCCCCACAAACAAGTGGATGTAGAATAACATCACAAAGTTTTTATTTGATGTCTGATAAGAACATCACCACTACTAAGTGATGTATTCCAATTAAATATTAGCTCACATATACAATCATTTCAAGATAAATAGTAACTAGACCTTACATTAACTTTCTACATTTCTCATCATCGAAATATCATGTACTCTTTCGGTGGTTGGTTGTCACTTTTATTATTTAAATACGTTCACAAAATGATTATCACTTTCATTTATAATAGTAGAGTGCACATAATATATTATATTTAATTTTATATTTCTCACTACGTCATTCATATTTATTGTGAGATCCTTATTAGGAGCGGAGCTACCTAAGGACTAGGCTGGGCTTCAGCCCAATACAATACTTTTGCACTTAACTCATTTTAACATCGACAATAAAATATTACCTTAATCACACACTTTATTATATAACTCTCTTTTTCTTAATCTCCATGTACATCCCAAATGAGATTTATTAAACGGAACGAAGGGAGTATATATTTCTGAGTAATAATATAAGAATATTGTTGCTTAGCCCAACGGTGAAATTGCTTTTCTTTCCCTCAAAGACTATAGATTCGAAGCTCCGTCGTACTCCCTCCGTCCACGAAATAATTGTCACTTTTACTATTTAAGTTTGTCCACGAAATGGTTGTCACTTTTGCTACTCCACTCACATTTATTATGAGATCCTTACTCCACTCACAACAATACTCACTATAATTCACTACTAATACTATTTTTTTAAAATCCGTGTCGTCAATAATATGACAACCATTTCGTGAACGAAGGGAGTAACATTTTACTTAAATCCTTTCTTTCCTCAACTCCTAGGAGTAGCATTTTTTTAAAAAATCATTTAAAATTTTCAATCATCTTACTACATTTTTACTCTTCAATTACTTAATCTTTTCTCATAGCATCTCTTCAAAAAATCATTAAAATTTACCATTATCTTACATTCTTACTCCTCAATGTTAATGCCTGAACCGCATTTAATTTAAAAAAATTTAATTTTGTTTACCACATGGACTTAATTAAATAAAAAGGCCTCGAAAAACTTCTCATCAAAATAATTTTCATTAAATATATATACTTAAAAAACTTAAATAAACAAAATATAATACTCCTATATTCTAATCTTGAGATTTATAACATTAATAAAATATTAACGAATTCGGCTCTTGAATAAAAATTGTCATAATTTTTCGGAAATAGTGACTTAGTACTTGATTTTTCAGTTTTTCTTTTTGAAAACAACACACCCTTAGCAAAACGACCCTCATTCTAAATCGTTAGTATTGTCATAGGAAAAACAAAATATAGAAAATAAATTAAAATTTTCTCCACTTAATATGTTTCGTCTTAAGCACTATATTATGTAGGTCCATCCCTCCTAAAGCTAATTATGTTTCTTTGCTCTAATGTACTCAAATGTTTCATCGCAAAATAATAACAATAAATAAATAAATAAATATTATTGTTGTTGTTATTGTTGTTGTTATTGTTATTATTATTATTATTATTAGAGTAATGATATTCGAATACATTGTGGTCAGCCACACGCATTAAAAATTGTAATATATGTTTTGAAAATGGAAATATACCCTAATTGGGAAGCATAAATCTTAGGGGGAAATGTGATTATTTTCATTTTTATAGTCAACTTTCCTTTTTTCACGCCTGTGACTGGCCACAGTGTGTCCGAATATTATTATTATTATTATTATTATTATTATTATTATTATCGGCCCACCCCATTAACAAATTTTAGATCCACCCCTAATTCTTACTTTACTAATAATAATACTCACTATTATTCACTATTACTCGTATCTTTCAAAATGTCACAATCATATCGTAAACCCTGAAGTACTATACACCTTTTGTAAGCCGTTCTTGTAAGCGCCATCCTCAATTTGTCAACAGTATCATACTATCATAATGCTATTTATTTTTTTGACAATGTGTTTATTCTAATTCCTAGAAAATTGTTATTATGATCGTTAAATTTAAAAGTTAAAATTTTATTACAAATCTTATTAAAATTTCTACATTCGTTTTATCGATAAACAACGTTAGTCATGATATTCTTGGCACAAAAATAAATCAGCTCTTTTATTTGATCTATTAATAGAGACAATTATGAAAAATAGACTTCTCTTTTTTTGAAAGAATATAGACTTTTTTTTTATATAAAAAATAAATAACAGAGTCGTCTATTAGCCTATTACTAAAACTGTTCAAGTAATTAATTAAGTTTCTAGCAAATTCTCCAAAAAAAAAAAAAAAAAAAAATCTAGCAAACTGTGAAATTGATTGCCCCATACATAATTATCAATAAACAATTTACAACTCTACATCCCTCTAAAATCCTTCATCCTCCTCCCCCCGCTCACCCGCCGCCGCCGCCGCCGCTTCAAAACAAATGGCTACCGATTCTCAGCCGCCTCCGGTGCGCTTCGGGATCGTGGGCTGCGCCAACATCGCGCGCAAGGTGTCACGCGCCATCCTCATTTCCCCTAACTCCACCATAGTCGCCGTCGGCAGCCGCTCCGCCGCCAAGGCCGCCGCCTTCGCGCAGGAAAACGGCTTCCCCGCCGCCGCCAAGGCGTACGGCTCCTACGACGCCGTACTGGACGACCCGGACGTCGACGCCGTGTACATACCGCTTCCGACCAGCCTCCACCGCCGCTGGGCCGTGGCGGCGGCGTCGAAGAAGAAGCATGTGCTGCTGGAGAAGCCGGTGGCGCTGAGCGCCGCCGAGCTAGATGAGATTCTGGCGGCGTGTGAATCCAGTGGGGTCCAGTACATGGATGCTACCATGTGGATGCACCACCCCCGCACGGCGGAGATGAAGGCGTTGCTCGCCGATGAGCGGCGGCTTGGCCGCCTCAAAGCGGTAAAACTTTTTTTCTCCTTTTTTACTTTCTAAGTTGAAAATTTCGGAATTTGGTGTTTGTTTAAATTCGAAATTGATTAATGTTTTGCTAAATTTGGGTAAACATTAAATTTATGTTGGGAAAGTATGGTCCCATACCGTAAAAGAATGGATGAAATTGAACAGGTAAATTTTGGCACCAAATAAATTCTGTACAAAAACAATTGAGGGAATTACTACTATTTTTGTTGAATTATTGTTCAAATTTAAACAAAAGATTAATTTTACTACTTTATTGAAGTTTGTATTCCACGGTGTAACACATGTTGCCTTAATGCATATGAAATGAAATCAATCCTCTGTCTCCAATTTCAATTTGTGTCCCATCCCACTTATTTCACTATTCAATTTACTATTTAAAAAGATAAATTTTAAAAAAAAATTGGAGTAATATATAATTAACGTTAATTAGTCTATTACACAAAAATTTATTTAAAACATTAATACTCTAATTTTAGAATAATGAACTCTGATAATCAACTAAAAATTAAAGAGATGCAAGTTAAATATAAAAATATATATAAACTTTATTCGGATGGATGAACACCTAGCGAATAATTATACAATTATACAAAATATTATAAATTGGAATTGAAGAAAAAAATGATAATAATCATTACGGGATAGAGTTGGACACCAAAATTGGGGATAGAAAATCCTAAATGTTTTTTTCTTTCTTTCTTTCTTTTTTGAAAAGAAAATCCTAAGTGTTTTAATTAGGAAGCTTATGTAATTTCCATTGTAATAAATTGAGTTGCAATATGTAGAAGATAATATACCATTTGCTACAATTTCTTCGTTGTTAGCTGTGTCTTAATATTTCTTCAATTGCACAAATTGTTGCATGCATAATTGTTATACATTATTCCTCTTCTTTCTTGAATTTGGTTATACCTCTTGGTACTATGCCTAGACTGCTAGACAACATCTCCTTTTCCCATCAACAGATACATAGCATTTTCTCATACAATATGGGCGAAGAATTCCTCAAAAACGACATCCGTGTGAAGCCAGATCTCGACGCGCTAGGCGCCCTAGGTGACGCCGGCTGGTACTGCATTAGGGCGATTCTTTGGGCGGTCGACTACCGTCTCCCAAAAACCGCAACTGCTTTTCAAGGTGCAGAGTTCAACGAAGTAGGGGTGCTCCTATCCTGTGGGGCATCCCTGCTTTTCACCGATGGTGAAGTGGCGACCTTTTATTGCTCGTTTCTAAGCAATTTGACGATGGAGATAAGTGTTCTTGGCGCCAATGGGTTCTTGCGTCTCCACGACTTTGTGATACCTTTTCAAGAGAATGTTGGATCTTTCTATGTCCATGCCAATACTAAATTTGCCCCTCTATCGAAAGGGATCGAGCCCGAGCCTACGGAGGGCGTTGTTCGGACCGATCTACCTCAGGAAGCCCTTATGGTGAAGGAGTTTGCCTCTTTGGTGACCAAGATTAGAGACCATGGTGCGGAGGCGGAGAAGAAGTGGCCTACTATAAGTAGGCAGACTCAGCTCGTCGTCGACGCTGTTAAGGCGTCGATCGACAAGGGCTTCGTGCCTGTTGAGATCTGGGAATAGTTTTTGTGTAATGTGACATATTGAGGTACAATATCCATATGTGTGTGTTGTTTTGAATAAAGTGGCAGATTGGTGTGGGAATATGATTACTGCAATTCAATGGTGTATTTGGACATGATTTTTTTGTAATAGATACTTGGTTATATGTTTGCTGTTTCCTGCTTTCAAGACATTACTTTCTTTTATTCTTTTCTTATAATGTTTCTGTTTTCTTTTTCGTCCATCCCACTTGAAGCGTTCCATTTTCATAAATAGAAATAGTTAACTCTTTGAAAATGATGGGTCATATCATATTTTATTTTTTCACGTTTGCTCCTTAATAATTGTGCCCTAAAGGTAGGGGATATTCTCAACGAGAAAAAGGAGTATCATAATTTTAGATATACTATTAGATACTTCTTCCGTCTACGATATGGTTGTCATCTTATGGATGATAGGGATTTTAAGAAAATGACGGATAGTAGTAAATAATAATGAGTATTGTTGTGGTGGAGTAAGAGCCCCACAATAAATATGATTGAAGTAGTGAGAAAAATAGGGTTAAATATAATAATATATTATATGGACTCTATTACTAACTAGAATTGACAATCATATTGTTGATGGACCTAAATAGTAAAAGTGATTACCATATCCTGGACAAGAATTATGAGTTTGAATCTTAAATTTTTAATTGGTTTCACATAAATGTTTATGAAGTAATTTTAAACACAATTCCCAAATTACTCTTTGTAGCCCCCATAATTTTATAGATAATAAATATATCAATGAATTTACTAGTTTACCCATACAATTTAAAGAAGTAAAACATGCAGCCTTTCCTTGGGAAAAAAATTGCATAGCCACCAAATCATTTGAAGAAAACAATAAAGAAGACTTTAGATCCATCTAATCTTATGTTTTCGACTCCCAGTTTCTCGTGAGATTCAGAGATCAGATCATAAAACCGAAGAGAATTGTATGAAAAGAGAGGAAAAGATTCATTTTCTTTTATAATTTTGTTGCTTGCGCCACAATTCACTCTCAGCCACGCCGCGAGCAACTCGTCGTTGTTGCTGCAACTAATGGCTCATGATCGTTATTCCGTTGCGGCTTCACCTCCTCTCCTTTTGGATCGGTATACTGTAAATTGGTTTTAAAAGATTTTGAGATTTCTTTTTTCATTGTCCAATTGTTGGAAGGTTTTGAGAAGATGATAAAAAAAATTTAATTGCTTCGAAAGATTTAAATAAAAAGTCCTCTTTATCATGTTAGTGGAGATTGATGTTTGGGGCCATGGGGGAGACTTTCATTTTCAGAATTTTTAATAGTATGGTTGCGTTGCGATTTGACGTAGATTTTGGAAGAACAAAATAATCATCCATATGAACAGAGAATTTTATTCTTGAATTAAATTCATCCAACGTTTGGATGCTATACACTTTCAATCCCCAATAAGTTTTTTTAATTTTACAAATTTTGAGGCTACGAATTGAATTTGGGTGTTAAGGTTAGAATAGTAAATTTATTAATATATTTATTATTTGTAAAATTAAGAGGCTATGAAAAATAATTTTTTGGGGGCTGTGTTTAAAATTATCCATGTTCATGCTGCATTCACATAAGAAATTTCATACATTTATGCAACAATTTGCGACATTGATTCTGATCGAGAAGATTTGGATGATAGTACACTTTTTAGAAGCCCAATAATAATGACAAGCCCAATGTATCTGCATAAAATATTGGCCCATCAATAATTTTGAGAAGATGATGCTCTAAAAGATTACTATAATGACAGAATAATAAATAGGAAACTTATAAATTTAAAAGTTAAATGAATCGTAAAATCACGAATAATATATATAAGCTCACATAAGTAAGAGTTGTTGAGATATATATATATATATATATATATTTTGGTGTTAGAATAATCGAGTCATTATAAATTTATTATTATAGCTTCTAAAAAGAAAACCTAAATGTTAGTAGTAAATTTTTCTTCTAAATTAATATACGAAAATCCCAGAAAATCAGATTGGGGTTGTTAGACAATAACAATATTTATTTTAAGATGGCCTTAAAATTCCCAGTAAAATAATGTTAATTAACATTTCATATTTCAATCGTTAGATTTACATTAATTGTAAATTACTAGTGAATCCAAAATTTTTGTAGAATACACATGATGGCAATCCCAATGTTAGAATAAATTAAACATAAACTATTATTTTGAAACACTTGATTTTTTTTTATTTTTTATTGTGATACACTTGAGCATTAATTAGCCACTTGTGTGACATTACAAGTGGATCATGAAATTTTATCTTGTCCTTCCCTTTTATTGGTCTGATTATATAATTCATTCAATAATAAATTTTTACATGCAAAAGCACATTGATCTTGAAAAATTAACAATATAACACCAAAGGAATAGTGAAGCTCAAGCTAATTTTTCTAGGGTTAATCGCCCGTTCATGTGCAAAAGGACCTTTAAACTTCGAGACCCTTTTTAGTTGTAGTAATTAAGGAAGTGTTTTAGATTAGTGTGCTTGGCAAAATTGTCAACGATTATATGCCTAAATGAATCTTAATCAATCACCCCAATAGCCGATTATGCCTAGTTCAAGTGGCTAGCTGAGACACAACAATTCTCTCTTTAGTGAGAAGGTCTTGGGTTCAGTTCCACCTGCATATGGTATAGTATATTCGCACCTTAATTAGTAGTGTATTGGTCTCACCTATATACAACATAATGGTCTCATTTTTTTTATAGTGTAGAGGTCTCACTTATATGATGATATAACAATCAATCTGATAATATATATATCTTGTGTAATTAAAAAAAAAAAATCACCCCAAGGAAACAAACATTCATATTTGGAAATTAAATGATCAATGAGTAGATTTTACTTTGGATGTAACTTAAATAATCATGTGCACGAATAGAACCATAAAGGAAGCTATCTCACACGTGACCAATTTGTTCACATGTGTATTCTATATCATGTTTGATTTTATCTTTTATTCTTATTTTTGTACAATGCTTCACTAATCATATACTACTTCAATTCAAGGACATAAAGTGATTTGGTTAGCAGAAAGTTCAAGCTCGAGTGAGTGAGCTCGAGCTCTCATGAGCTCGCTGCCACATGGTGGTCGATGGTTGGTCACCGGCATAGCCTTTGCGATCGCCAACGGTCACCATAGTCGTAGAGACGGTTGAATTCCGAGAAGAGCTCGAGCGAGGACGTTGCTGCTGCCACCGCCGCCACAACGGTGGCGGAGACGGTAAGGTTTCGTCTAGGGGCTCCAGTTTGAGCTCAATTTTGGGGACGACGAGCGGGGCGGGGGAGGTAGCGGCGGCGAAAGATGTGGCGGGGAGGTGGTTCAAATCTTGAAATGGCACCACATAATTAGAGCCCAATTTTGGAAATTTAGTCTTCCCGACGAAGGGGAAGAATCAGAGAGGGGTTAGTGTGTGTGTTGTGGCTGTATGCCGGCGAGGTGGTTGAAGAAGGTGAGAGTAATAGAGGAAATAAGAAGGGTTAGTGTGTGTGTTGTGGGTGCATGACGAGGTGGTTGAAAAGGAGCGAGCTCCGATTTTGGAGCTCGCCAATGCAACTGAAAATCCAAGAGCGCTAGGAGCCCACAATAATAGCATGCGAGCTCTACATTGGAGCTCCCTACTGCCCATGGTCTTAATGTTATTTTTATTTGAGATGAATATATAAATAGAGAGATATAAATTCAAAAACTATGTTATGTAATTGAAAAAAGAAAATAAAATTTACGATAAATTCAGTGACTGAATATATTGAAACAATTTGAACTTTTTTTTTTTTTTTTTTGACGAAAACACATATCTACTCTAGATCCCTTTATAAGATATTCAAATCAAATGGTCCAATTATCAAAAATAAGATATAATTCTTGGAATTATTGTACAAAAAAAAGATGTGACGGTTACTTTTGTGAAATTTGGTGTGTAAGAAGATTTATGATTTAGGGTATAGTGCTAACTTCCTAAATTTCACAATTAACAACAATTAGTTTTCTCGAAATTGTCAATTAGGCATATTTGAGATTTGCGCCTTTGCGCGTGTGATTTTTCGCTTTCAAATTTGGATATTCTATTAATGGTTCGAGTTACCATTTTTAGACATTGATCTTTGCGAGTTTATAAGGTAAATTTTGTTATACTACATATTATATTCTTACTAATTTTAATTTTTAAAATATTTAAATAATCTAACTTATATATTTTTAATTTTTTTTTTCAAATTTTAAAAGTTTTCAATAAGTTTTCAATAAGATTTTCTAGAATATGTGTTTAAGAAGTCGATAAGTAGCAAGCAATTCAATCTTTGGCAATGTCAAGTTTTCGTGTACTAAGCTCTTATTTATATATTTATTTATTTAATAAAATTCTAAATGTTTATTTTATTCGTTCAAAATACGTTTTAATTATACTACTGTTGTTAATTAATTTTCATGCTTCAATGCTTTTCCCCCTCCTTCCTTTTTTTGTTTTTGTTATACCTTAGTTTTTGCGAATCCCAAAACTTTAATCTTAATATACCATTTTAATGGTGCCTTTTTAGTTGAATGAGATTACCTCGATTAAATCCAATTTGAGATAAAAACTTTATTGGGTCTTGAATTTCTCAAAAATAGATTATAGTCCTTTTTTCTATATATAACTAGTGTTACAATTATAATATATCTACGTGTCAGGTGATAGCTTATCCACGAGTGTCGTTACACATAAATTGTTCATTCTTAACAATTCAAAGAAATGCACAAAAGAAAGAAATCAAATCAGTAGACAAATACGTCATTACGTGTGCATCGAGCTCGATTTAAAATGCACATATAGGAGGAATATTAAATTAAAACACATTTTTAGGTACTAAATAAAACAAATTTAAACTATTAATGTTCATTGATATATAAATTTATTCAGATTAAATGATTCATTAAAAAATCATTGCAATTTATGCATTAAAATATTTATTCATTATGTTACGTATAGTTTACTTCCTTCGATTTTTACTAGGTTTCTCACACTATCAAAATTCACATAGCAGGAAAGTTGATAAATTACTCACTTTGCTCCTAGTTATTGCATAGAAATCTAGTAAGTAAATTATTTGCAATGATGATATGGATATAATAGGAAATTTCACACAATTTTATTCTAAAATTAAGAAGTTGAACACCTACTAGGGACAACACAACTTTCAAAATAAGGAAGTAGTACTTATTAAAAAGAAGAAAGGAGTATGTATTACTCCTATAATGTTAATGCACTAAATTCTACATTTTATAAATTAAAATATTAATGCAATAATTTATATAATATCTCAGATGTGATAAGAATACACATTTTTATACTCCTTCATGAAAAAGTGTTTCTATCATTTATAAGCGGAATGTTATCGGTTGAAGTACGTACATCGTTCAATACATACACATAAAATTTGCCCATTTTCATATTTTATGTGTATTTTCATTTTTACGATCAACATTTATATTTGTAAAGTAATTACTCCCTCCGTCCCACCATTTTAAGTAGTCATTTTTTTTCTATTTGAAATGTTCCAAACTTATAGTTCTCTTTATAATTACAATTATACTTACTAATATAACCTTATTTAATATTTGAGGAAATTCACAATTCATATATATTTCATCTTTCAATTAATATATAGTCCAATGTAGGATTTTGTTATATGCAACGTAATAGAACAAGAATTATTGAAAATGCAATGACCACGAATAACTTTATAAGTAAAATATCTCATTTTTCAGAAAGAATTTGGCGCTCACTCACTCCATACTTGCTTTTGCATTTGAATTTTTGTTGGTTAAACCTCAAAATTAAGTTAGATTTTGTAAAATACTCCAATATAGGACGATCTTGGAATGTGATCATTCTAATTCCAGCTTGGAAAATATCGATAATGTTATTTTGATTTTCTTTTCCAATAAATTGTGCTCCCTTTTTCAAGAATTCCCACCTATTTAAACGCCATAATCCCCCTTACCTCTTTTCCACCATCTCACAAATATCCTCCACTCTCCTCTCTCTCTCGCTCTCTCTCTCTCTCTCTCTCTACACACACACAATCATGGGCATCACAAACACTTATGAGGACACAAGCTTGTTGGTTTTTCCCCTGCCAGCCATTCTTGAATTCCATACAAAATATGACGTCATTTTGTTACTACTTTATATTTTTCTTAGTTTTCTGATCATCAATTGGGCCTTTTCATCTGGCGGGCCCGCATGGAAAAACGGCCACTTCAAAATGGGCCGGGTTCCAATCCCCGGGCCCAACGGGCTCCCCATTTTCGGTAGCCTACCCAGCTTGAGCTGCGGCTTGGCTCACGTAAGCTGGCATGCATGGTTTCAACCCACGCTGCGGCCAAGCTCATGGCTTTCAGCTTGGGCTCGACTCCCATCGTAGTAACCGCTGACACGTGCGTTGCACGTGAGATCTTAACCAGCCCCCATTTCGCTAGCCGCCCGATCAAGGAGTCGGCTAATTAAGCAGCTCATGTTCAGCCGAGCCATTGGGTTCGCCCCGATAGGTCCCACTGGCGCATGTTGAGAAAAATCGCCTCGACCCATCTCTTTGCGTCCAAGCGCATATTAGCCTATGAGGGAGCTCGTCAGTTATAGTGCTCAGCCATGCTGAGCGCTATAGCTGAAGAGCAATCCCTCAAGGGGTACGTACAACTTAGGAAGCACCTCCAAGCCGCGTCTTTGAACAATATAATGGAAATCGTGTATGGGAAAAGGTACAACATTGTGAAGCACGACGACGAAGCCCTAGAGTTGAATGAGCTAGTGAGAGAGGGATTTGAGCTCTTGGGAGGTTTCAATTGGTCCGATCATCTCCCGTGGGTCAAATATTTTTTTTTTTTTAAACAATATTGCAAGGAAATTTAAATACCGCGTGACCTATGGCCCGGACATTAACCTCACTACCACTAAGCTAACACACACAGAGGTCAAATATTTTTACGATCCTCTTCGTGTCCAAGAGCGATGCGCGGTTTTGGTGCCGCGTGTTAAGAAACTCGTTACGAAAATTATCGAGGAACATCGTGATAGAGATGATAATAGTAAGTCAAGTGATGATTATGACTTCGTCGACGTTTTGCTTTCTCTTCATGGCGAAGATAAACTTGATGAGGATGATATGGTGGCTGTCTTGTGGGTTAGTAGCTCTCTCTCTCTCTTCTCTCTCTCTCTCTGCTTTAATTGGTTTGACATCACAATTTTCTGGAACACATTATACTTTTTATTTTGTTTAGAACAGAAAGACATTTTATTCAAATATATGTTTTTCGATAAAAATAAATAAATAAATAAATAATTAAAAAACCTTCATGCATGCATGCAAATGATGTCACAATACGTATCACACGTAAAGCGGACATGTAGAAGATGTGATGACATAAATTATTTCTAATTATTTGTCATTCTCAATTTTAGTAAATATTCACTCCGTTCACCAAATTATTGTTCTTTTTTTACCGGGATAGTATTTAAGAAAGTAAATTGACTTAATTGATAGGGTGTAATAAATTATACTTATATTGATTAAAATATGGTTTTATTTGGTTGTTGTGAGTGAAATAATATTAAAAGTAAAGTGAAATGTGTGAGATCTACTTCTATAAATGGGGTAAGCAAGTTTTTCGTAAACATCCATAAAAAGAAAGAATTGGGCAACTACATCGTCAATGGAGGGAGTAATTTGATTTTGTCATTATAGATAAGAATTTATTATTGTTCAATTTCATTTTGCGGATAATAAATGATGACAACTAGAACTGATTAGTTTATAGTCTAATTTAATGTTTATAAAAACTATTTATTGAACTTATTATATTTTTTTACATTTGTTAAAAAAGGAAATGATATTCCGAGGCAACCGACACGACAACCCTTCTAACAGAATGGATAATGGTAGAACTAATCCTAAACCCTAAAATCCAAGAAAATCTCCACAAAGAACTCCAAACCCTAGCGCAAAACAACTCTTCACACCACGTCAGCATCACGGATTCCGACATTGCCAGGTCACCCTACCTTGAGGCTGTCGTAAAGGAGGCGCTCTGGCGCCACCCGTCGGGGCCCCTCCTGTCGTGGGCCCGCCTCTCGACTGCTGACGTCCACCTCAACAACGGCATGGTTATACCGGCCAACACAACTGCAACGGTCAACATGTGGGCCATAACTCATGATCCATTGATTTGGAATGGCCCCCTTGATTTTAGGCCGGAGAGGTTTCTGCCGTCGGCCGGAGGCGTCGGTGTCGACGTGAGGGGCGGTGATTTGAGTGAGGAGTTGAAGCTTTCTTGTGAGATGAAGATTCCTCTCTCACCTATTGCGATTCCAAGGGGTAATTGAGGGTTTCTTAATTTCTACTATGTGTAAATATTAAGTAATACTATATAATGTGTTATAGATAAATAAGATATATATACAATATATATGGAGGGTCTAGAAATAAATGTGTGGAGCTATATATATATTATGTTTAATTTCATAAAATAAAATATGTTCCTATGTAAAGTCACTATATGACTCCTATCTATATACATCTTATGTCATGTAAGTCTGTGGAAGTGTGAAATATTGTATATAAATGTTGCAGCTTGTACTCATATTTACTAATCCAATGTTCAAACAAAAATTTCCATTTCACACACCCTAGAAATATTTTCTGACTAAATTCAATCAGTCACATTTTTCCTTGAATTTCAAAAATTCGATGGAAGTCAACATATATTGCACAAGTTAACTACAAAAAATAATTATATAAGAATTAAGGAAGGAAAAATACACTTATCCATTCAAAATATAATATAAACTATGATTTTTATACGAGGCATAACAATGCAACCTCCCTTGGGGGATATCTCGAACCCGTGACCTTTGGCCCCGGCATTGCCATAAATAGAAAGTTCAAGAGTTCGATCTCACGGTTGGATGGAGATGAAGTTGCAGCGATGATTTTTTTTTTTTTTTAAATCAAAATATGATTTGCTCGATGTGGTATGTGTATGAACACCATCCTTATTCCCCAGCTTAATAAGGTATACAATTCAATATTGAATTACAAATAATATAATATATAATTGTAATTGATATATATCTGTGTGTGTGTGTATTTCTAATATATTATCTCAGCATCTTGGGAAATCTGGAGGTGGATGATCCATTTTGGCATCAGAACTCTTCCCATTTTTAGTAATGAACACCATCCTCATTCCCCAGGTTAAATGTCTCTCGAAATGGCAATGCAACAGCCAAACTCCTTTAAAAATAGAAAAACATATTAAAAAAAATATATAGACAATGGAATTACATCATCAAATAAATAATATTTAAAATACAACATTACCCAAAAATTAATGACTGGAAATTTTTATTTATTACGTCCCAAATATTTGGTTCACTTCAATTTCTCACTTTAGTTATAATTATTTGTGAAACAATTAATTTACCTAAACTTCACGTGTGTAACCCAATTTCAACAATAATTTAAGACTATGAAAAACCATATAAATATTTTTTTTAGTTCAAAAACAATATAAGTAGACTACTACTCTATACTAATGAAATCATGAATCAAGTCGAATTTTCTAATGCATTTCCAAATTATCGTCATGCATAAAAAAAGTTTAAAAATTTATTAACCATTTTTTCTTATAGATTGTTTTTTTCTTTTTTTTTTTTGGTAATTTACCCTGAATTGTTTATACATATAAAAATTTACAATTTTCTAGTGAATTTACATAAGCAAAACGTCCAATTTTTTATTTTTATTTTTTTGAAATTTCTTTGACACGTGACAATCATCTATATATGTGACTGGAGTGACTGGGGATGTTGCATAAGGATAGTAACATACAATCCGACCTCCAAACTACTCGACAAGAGGGTGTTTGGCTAAGCTTTTAAGCTCCTTAAAACAACTTATAAGATGTACATTATTAAGGATTTAGGAGCTTATAAGTTGTTTTAAGGAATTTTTAACCTCAGCCAAACACCCTCTTAATTGAGACGGAGCGAGCAAGATACCTGGATTATTAGCTCTGAATCTAATAGTTGTCCAGCCGTTGACCGGGACTGCAATGGTGTTCTGCAATGGCGGATCAACAAGATTATAATACCTCGGATCTTTGCTACCATTAAAATTCCCAAATCCATGACCAACTACGTAGAAACTATGCCCATGCAAATGCATCGGATGATCAATGCCTCGAACTACATTAGTCCCCTGAAAAACGATCTCCACCGTCGAATTATAATCAAGATACATCACCTTCGTCCCGTTGGCCGGAACCCACAGCTCTCTCGGAACGAAGGCCTCCGTGTAGTTGAAAGCCAGCGGCGGTCTGATCGGAAAATCCCCTTCATAGACGCCGTTGATCCCTTTGTAATAAGCTTCGAGAATCGAGATTCTTGGTTGATCGTATGATATATTATTAACACTTGCAGCAAATCTGTCACCAAATGGCCCTAAACAGCTGCTGTTCATACATGGTATGTTGTTCACAGAGAGTGTGAAGAATAGTTTAATTTTAGGGTTTAAGGGTACGTCGATTTGGTGGGTTTTGTAGGCTAGGGTTTTCAATTTGGATGTGAAATTGACTGATGCGAGGGTGTTTTGGGGATCGGGGAGGAGGGGGAGCGGCTGAGACGGCGGGGGAGTATAGTTGCCACGGTACTCGACTACGGCGGTGGTGGTGGTGGTGTCGAAGTTTCCGGACGCGGCGTAGGCTCTGGAGGCCATGTAGTAGTGGCTAGGGTTTTGGTTAGCATGAAGTAAAAAGTCAATGGTTTGACCGGGGGAGATGGCGAGGTAGTCGGAGGTGAAGGGTTTGAGGTACGACCCATCAGAGCCGACGATGGTGATGTTGTGGCTAGCGATCCGTAGGAACATGATGGTGTTCATCACGGCATTGATCAGTCGGATTAGATAACTCTTGCCATAGTCTACGGTGAGCTTGAATGTATCTGCACGGATTTCGAGGAGGGAAGTTAGAGTGGGTTTAAAACTCGGCTCGACTCGACTCGTTTTGATTACTTATAAGTAGTAATGTATTAAATTTATAAAAACACAAATATTGTATTGGGTAATGACATTCAGACACACTGTGGCTAGCCACACGCGTAAAAAAAAGTAAGTTGACTGTAAAAATAGAAATAATCACATTTTCCTTTAGAATTTATGCTTTCGAATTAGGGTATGTTTCCATTTCTTTAAATTGTATAAAATCAGTCTGACAATATATATGAACTTTCTATATCTATAAATCTTGACCCAATCTAATCATTTTGACATGTTTAATTTGACGAGGTGACATAAAACTCACCACAATGAAATATCTTCTTTACTTCGTAAAATGTTGTTATTGTGCGTGATGTTTCATTATCTATGTTGTACATCATAAATTTATATGCCCAAAAGTAATAATATTATTATTGGCAAAGAAAAAGAAAGCAAGTCTCAAAAGCAAAAAAAATCTTATCTCACGTTTCATTATTTTACACTCATTTAAGTGTAGTAAACAAATCAATTCATGAAGTAGATATCTATTGAATTAGGAAACTAACGTGGTCAATTCTAAAACCAGTTTCTCTACAAAATTCTAAAACGGGTCAAAATAATCACCAAACGCGAATTAATTTTTAATAAATCAATGGGAAGTGATAATTGAACACCAAACTCGGCCAAATCACTTATTTTATTTGGACTAGATTTTTCTTTTTTTAATGGTGACAATTATATCCCTCAACAAATTCCCTCCAAATCATATTTTTAGTAGGTAAGTAATATAAGGGAAAAAACAATTTATTTAATTTTGAAAATAATATTAAAGCTGAAATTAAAGGAAATTTAAAATTTAAAATTCAAAATTCAAACACATTTTGCACGCACCTTAAAATGGAAATAACTGTAAAGGGTAAAAAAGAGAAAGCGTCCTTCCGATTTATATGGATTAAACCGGTTTGGTTCATTGACAAAGGAAATTACATGTTCGACCCTGGTGTTCTGACCACCAAGTGTTCGAAATTCTTTATCGTAAATGGATTACGACTTTCATATGTAGCAATTCTAAAAGAGGTTAACTAGAAACTTAGTAATGAAGAAATGGTGTTATATACTTGTAATTAAATATATGGGGAAAAACTTGTGTAAGGTGCGTTTCATTGTAACTAAGGAATAATTAAGGAGTTTAGTTCAGGATTAAGGAAATTAGATGTGATTAGGTTAACTAAATTTTATAGTTGAGATTTATTAATTTCTATTAGAGATTATAAACTCTAGCAGATTAGAATTTATTAAGGTTCAATCAGATTAATTGAAAAATAACTGATTTAAAAAATTATAAAAACTTATGGTGGACTGCACCACCAACCATAAGGTGCGATCCACCGCACCAGAGACCATCTCACTAGCTATATGTCCATGAATGGTGAATGACAATTTGATGACAAAAATTCGAATCCAAACACAATTATATATCAAAATATCTCGTGTGCACACACAATGTAACATATTGAAAAAATATTCCCTCCATCCTGTTCAACTTGGTTCATTTCTTTTTGTACGGAGAATAAGAATAAGAATTAAATGTAAAGGGTGTGTTTAGTGTATTTTGTATAGAATATTTAATTGTCATTGTTCATAAAAGCATAATATTATACACATAGTATTTAAACACTAAAATATTATCTTATCTTTGCCTACAAACTAAACTGAGTGAGACGACCAAATAAAAGCAAGTCAAGTTAAACGGGACGGATGGAGTAAAAGAAAGAAGCTCGAACCTTGTTTTGAGCAAGGGTACAAATCACCAGGCTGACCATTTAAAAGAAAAGCATCTGAATTATTTGGATCTCCTCCATTTTCAAGAAATTCACTAAGAACATCTTGAATATCACTTTTCCACCACTCCCCTGCAAGAAAAATATTAACATAAATATATGTAATATTTTTAATACTTTGTATAATAAATTAAATAATTGTATTATTTTAAGAAGTAGGTACCTCGATCTATTTATATTTAATAAAATTACCTAGTATGATTGGAATTTCCTCATGAGGTACGGGGAAAGGATAATCATTTTTTACTCGAGGATAAATTATGAGTGCTCCGTGTACAGTAGCTCGTGTCCAGTCGCTATGCGCATGCCACCATAAGGTCCCGATCTCAACAGATAGGACGATCTTCTGACTGAAGTTAGTCCCCGGCCGGATTGGGCATTGAGTTACGTATTCGGGCCCGTCGGACCACGGATATCTTGGTTGGTTCACTCCATGCCTACAACAAAATATTGGCTCTAGGGTTTCATGATTTTGGTAAATTAAACTCCATTCTTTGCACTAACTTGCAAATTTGACATAATATAGTCCACTAAAGAAATTATGTGCGATATGCTCAACAAATAAGATATTGGTGGGATTTGAACGAACGAGAAGACTTTACCAATGAATAGTTATGTTTTGTGTTGCTTTGTTAGTCACTACAATAACGATTGTATCTCCCTCAGTGGCATAGATAGTTGGCCCGGGAAATTGCCCATTTACAGTCAATATATTCTTGCTGCTGCACAACCTACTATATGGTGTATCAACCACCTGCATATGAGAGAGAGAGAGAGAGAGAGAGAGAGAGAGAGAGAGAGAGAGAGAGAGAGAGAGAGAGAGAGAGAGAGAGAGAGAGAGAGAGAGAGAGAGAGAGAGAGAGAGAGAGAGAGAGAGAGAGAGAGAGAATTGAGGCTAATGCGTATAGTATTAGACAAGAAATATTGCATGTGGATGATGCAATTAAATATGTCCATAAACATTGCAAGATTGCCAAAAATAAATAATTTTTAGCTAAAAATAAGATATGATGAGCAAGAAACTTACAACGAAGTTATGGTGATGGGTCTTAGCATAGCTATAAATAATTCCACCTTGTCCTAAGAGAAAAATTGCCAAAAAATGCAACATTATCGTCTTCCTAGTTCCCATATTCTTGGCTTAGTTATACGAAATATTCAATACTTGCATATCTATCTATATATATGTGTTTGTTGTGGGAGAAAGAGAGAGAGAGAGATGAAGGTTGTGGAAGAAGTAAAGATTTGATTTGGTCATAATTGTGCATGTAGAAATTGATGATAGGATAATGTATCACGTCTTCCATATAGTAATATTGATAAAAAAAAAATTACCGGAATTATAATGAGGTATGTATGTCTACTATAAAATAAATCATTACACCATCATATAAGTGAGACCACTACTCTGCACGCATACGAGACCACTACACCACCAAATAAAATAGAAATATACTACACCACACGTTGGCGGAATTGAACCCAAAACTTCTCATTAAGGAGAGACTTAAAGTACCTGAGCCAGTCACTTAAGTTAGACCTAATCGGCATATTGATCTTCTTCTTCTTCTTCTTCATACATAAACACAACTAAAATTATAGTATATATTTAATTTTTTTGATAGTTCATTTTATCTAAAAGATTGGAAAATATTGAGTCTTTCCCAAATGGTGGATGCCAATTAGTTATTTATATTACTTAAGTTCATACATGAAAACTTTGATTGATGGAGATTTATGAGAAAACAACACTTAATTTGTACTACACGTAAAGATTTCCTTAAACGTTTCATTTGATAAATTTAATTAATAAAACATGAATAAGAAATGGGTATTTGTAAGAAGTCATGGATTTATTAACTTATATACTCCAAAGATTCTTTATTTTATTTTTTTTCCTTAGATTGATCTGGTCACCGCCTTGGCAAATTGGAAGGTGCATCCACATAGTGTGCTTCCTTCGTCCCCCATCTGCAGACACGTCGCCTCACAATTTAATGTAATAAACTTAAATTATTATTAAATTATTTAAACCATGGTTTGTGAATTGAGTTTAAAAACACACTGTTAACACTTCTGGTCCCCGTCCTCCTCTCCTCGCCTTCGACGTCGTTCATTTTCGCCAAAATGAAGTTATCGGCTTCCCCGCCATTGCCGTCTCTGTATTTCTAAATTGTTAGATCGGCTTGACTTCCTTCGCCCATTTGTTTCTCCTGTTTTTATTGTTTTCTTCACCCATGGTTGATGCCAACAAAGAATTAAGTCGTCGTGGATTGTGTGCTAAAAATTGCAAGTTCTATTGCCAATTTTTATACTCTTTATGGTTTTCTTTGTTTGAAATTTTGTGTTTTCCCCCAATTCTCTGTTGTTGTTCTTTTCTTTCCTCTTTTGATTATACTAATTATTATAGAAACCAGCAAATACACTATGTGTTTGGAAAAATTAAGGAAGGAATGATGACTTTGAATGGATAAGGGACTGGAGAAGCTTCAGATAAATTTGCAGACTTCATTCTATATCAAGCTTCGCCGATGATGGAAGAAACTCAATAGTAAAAATGGGGGAGAAATAAAAACAAAGTTAGGGAAGCACAAGTGGGCCATACCCCAAACTACACCACAGTTAGATATAAACAAAAAATGAAAACAGTAATAAAAAAAGCGAAAAAAATAAAACGAAATGAAACATATTTTACAAATGGACGGTGGATCACATAAGTGAAGCACACTTTGTGAAAGCAACATCGACCTTCCCCATTGCCTTAATTAGGTTCATTGATAAATTTGTACATCGAAATTGATAGACAAATGTAACTAGTCTTTCTTAGTCATTTCGGTTTGTTTTCATATAAATTACATCATCATTTTCTAGCCAATAACTAGCGATAGTCCAAATTATAAATTTCTTCTAGTTATTTTCTTCAATTTCTTTATCATGATTAAAATATTTTCAAGAATCTTCTGCCGTAATTCGTGAAAGATTAGACGAGGATTGGCAGCGGCTTTCAAATGAATATTCTTTTAGTTTTTTATTTACTCCCTCCGTCCACAAAAAAGATGTTTGTTTTCTCTTTTCGTCTGTCCACCAAAAAAATGCTTGTTCCATTTTCAGACTTACTATGTCACACAATCTACTTTAATTCAATCTTCCACTCAATCAATTTATATAAATTTAATCATCCACTCAACCAATTTATATTAATTTAATCCTCCACTCAATCAATAATTATTTTAATTTAATCATTCACTCAATTAAAGTGGGACCTTTATTCCACCTACTCAATTTAAAACTATAGGACCCTCATTCCACCCACTACACATTCCGCCAATTTTATTAAACTCCACATCATTATGAAATAGGCGTCTTTTTCGTGGACCGATGAGTATTTATTATTCAAGTATTTTTTGGATAGTTAACTATTTTTGGGGGGTTAATCATTTTTATATAACTTAACAATTGACATCTACATAAGTTTTTATATTTTGACAATTATAAACGTGCTTTTTTAAATAGGAAGAAATTTGTTTTGAGTGTTGAGCTGGTTTGGGCCGCCCACCCGGCAGCCCATTTGTCGCTGGATTGGACTTCAAATTTAACAGCCCTATAAAATCCGACCCGGCCCAGAATTTGGTAGTTAAGTTTTGCTAGCTCTCTATTGATGTGAGATTAAAAGGATGGCTCTTCCTTTAAAAAATGGAGGAATTTACAAACCACTCGTGTAGAGACATATTGAATACTCTATCTGTCCCGTTATTCGTATCTTATACTTCATTCGTTCACAAAAAAAAAAGTGTCTTACTTATCATATTTTCTTTGTCTACAAAGAAATGCTCTACTCCACTTTTTTCACTCACATTAAGTGTGATCTCATTTCATTCCTAATAATTTTCACTCTCATTTTACTCTTCGATTCACAAGAAGTGAGACTCTTATTTCATTCATAAAAACTTTTCCACTCACAACAAGTGGAACCCTTATTTCACTAACAATAATTTTAACTCTCATTTTACTTTTTCCACTCTCAACATGTGAGATCCTAACAACATTACCAACTTATTTAAACCTGTGTCAAGCACACAATGGCGCATTTATGGGACGAAGAGAGTATCTCATTTTAGATTGTCGTTATTTTTGCCTTGTTTGCTTTTTTTGGACTAAAAGATTATTAAAGCCTCATTTAAATTGCTAATATGGCCCATTATTCCTCACACACTCTCTCTCTCTATCCACTTTATTTTGCTAATTCACTATGTTAATAGTAAAACTCACTTCATTTCACTAATTGAACCATATTAAGTATTCGATTAAAAACTCTGCTAATACACTTTTTATTTCTAATTTTTTTTTTCTTTAATACTCGTAGCCAAAAGAATAACAGGACGAATGGAGTATTATTCAAGTAGTAAATACATATGATACTTGATAAAGATTTGTGAAGTAAATGGTCGTATTTGTTAATCTTCAAAGTTTATTTAGTTAGTGAGGCCGACATCATAGGCCCAAATACAGAAAGGCCTAGTTAGGTCTAGGTGCATACCTTAAGCTAGCCCATGAAATTTGTATATGGGCCGGGCTATGTAGCCGGCCCGTTTGCGACCTCTAATAGGTAATTTAAAATTAAATTAATATGTTCGTTGGGAAAATAACATATTAAAATAGAAAATATGTTTGCGCACAACTTAAACAAACAAGAATCATTTTGTTCCAAATTAATTGCGTTCTCAAGTTACATTATTTGATTCATAACTAATATTGGATAAAAAATATTTTAAACGATTAGAATAATAGTTCCAAAACATTAATTTATTCCCCTCCATTGTAATATACCTATCTCCTAGCTAAATTATGATATATTATTGAAAATTTTAATAACTGTAACAAGCAGAGTTTTGATTCAACTAGTGTGTAACCCGTCGAAATTCGATGGGGTCACTTAACATTATAATTTTTTTTATTTTTAAAAGACGACTAAATAATTTGTTTAAAGTTATTGTACTACGACGAATCACTAAAAGAATTGTTAAATTACATAAAATGATAAGAATTCAAGTGAAAAGATGGGGCGAGTTCATTCAATTTCTCTCAACTTCTTTTACATGCAAGAAACCAAAATAAATCAAACTAAATATAATAATATATGCATAAAATAATACTCCTTGCATCTTGTTACTCTTGTCTTGTATCCTTCTTTGGGTTGTCCCGTTACTCTTGTCTTGTATCCTTCTTTGAATTATCCCGTTACTCCTGTCATTTTTCCTTTTCTGGAAATAATTAGGGATTGATTAAGGCCCAATTGATTTGTTAAGAAGCTCACTTTAAATCTTTCATCATATTATTCCCATCATTTTCCGTGTCACTAACTATGCACTCTTTCTACCCATTTTATTTCACTATTAATACCATTTTATTTCATTATTCACCATCTCTACCCATTTTATTTTATTTTAATAACTCCACTAACCACACCTTCTACCACTTACTGATTTCTCTTTAATACTCATGTACAAAACAAATGCAATAATTATAGTTGCTTAATTTTTCCGAATTACAAATTAATTTATTGCAATCATATCAATAAAGATTTGACATTAGGCCAATTTTAATAAATATTTGGCTTAAAATCAGCCAAATTTTATATGCAAACGTAAACACAACCATTAGACTCAAGATTTTACAATTTCTACTTATATATATTCAATATTGAAAATAGATTATTTTTCTGTATAAACTTGAGTGTCTTAGTTTACTGGCAATATTTAAACATAGCTTTTTTTTCAAACTTCTATTTTGTATACTTTTGTTTCTCGTTGATAAATATTGAAAAAGAAAACATGAAAAGAAGTGTGATACTTGTACATTAATTATGCGGCAATTTGTTTATTGATATGGATGATTTGTATTGTCAAAATTGTAACCGCCATCTATTATTCATTTATGCTAATATTTAAATGTATTTTTTTAATATTAATTAAAGGGTAATTAAAAATTGTAACTATCATTAATTATATATTGAATGAATCATGTAGGAAAGTTGTAACGTCATTTGCAAAAGTGATAATTTGTTTTGGAAATAAGATTTTAAAAGAAATAAGAATGAAAAATCCTAGAAATGCCACCTAAGATTGCAAATGAATGTGGTGGCTTGAAACTCCTCAGCAAATATATATTGATTTTATCAGCAGGTAAGGGGGTGGGGTTAATCTCGACCTGTCTGTGGAGTCTATTGTCTAAAATTATATATTTAAAACTTTAATTATGTACAAATTTAATTTTATTTTGATAAAAAATAGGAGTTTAACGAACACAAACATAGAAAGTGAAGAAGACCCTCCACAATAGTCGGGAGTTCATTTCAAATATGCGGTGTAAAAAACTACATAGCTGATCTAGCTAGACCGCGAGCAACAAAGTTTAACTCACATCGTATTGCTTCAATTTAAAACCAAGATTCATGAACAAAATTTGTCTACAAGAAGCCGCAATAGATCCAAACTCAGTTACCTCTTCTTGCCGGGAAATAATGCATGGCATCTCATAAACTTAATTTTACCATTCTAATAAACAAAATGTGACATATTTGTGGTTCAAAGATATGAAGGGAATAAATACAAAGAGATTTCATTAGAGTGCAAATAAAGACTAATGATTGTACTCATAAAGTCTATAGACACAACATAAACACTCATTATTTGTGTTTGCCTAATTATGTTCTCAGTTCATCCCAAATGTGTAACCTATGAAATACATTAATCAATTCGTATAAAAAAATTCTAGGAAAAATATAATTTTGAAATGTGTAAATCCCCTATCCCACCTATTTATATATCTTTAAATTATTGAACATATTATTGAGAAATTGAATAATCGATCGTGACACGGAAATCAATTTTCCTTCAATTTAATTTCTCAGCACATAGGGAAATCCGACGGTGGAGGAAGCATCGTAGCATTAGGTTCCTTCCCATTTTTAGTAATAAACACCATCTCCATCCCCCAACTTATATGTCGCTCGAAATGGCAATGCATAAGCCAAACCCCTACAAAATTCACAAAAAAAAAATAAAAATAAATAATTTAATTACATTCGATATACTATTATTTTTTATATAAAACTAGTCAACTCTCGATTTTATCTGAGTTTTGTTATATTATATACCTGGATTATTAGCTCGGAACCTGATTGTCGTCCAACCGGCCCGGGGCACCGCGATGGTGTTCTGGAGCGGCGGGTCGACAAGATTGTAGTTGGGTGGGTCCCGGGTCTGGTTGAAGTTCCCGAACCCCCACCCAACTACGTAGAAGCTATGACCATGCAAATGCATGGGGTGATCGATCGGAGAGTTCACCGTACTCGTCCCTTGGAAAACGAGCTCCACCGTCGAGTTATACTCGAGCATCCGCACCCTCGTTCCGTTCATCGGCTCCCACAAATCTTGGGGGACGATGTCCGCCGTGTAGTTGAAAGTCAACGGCGGCCGGCTCGGGAAGTCGTCGCCGTAGACGCCGGTGGTCTGCTCGTAGTAGGCTTGAAGGATCGCCACCCCCGGCGTCTGCCACGTAATGTTGTTGACGCTGGCGAGGAGGCGGTTGCCCTGGGGCCCGGCGCAGTCGTCGTTGGGGCAGTCGCGGGTGTTGATGGAGAGGGTGAAGAGCAGCTTCACCGTGGCGGTCAACGGCACGTTGACCGGGTGGTTCTTGTAGGCGAGGCTACGGAAACGGCCGGTGAAGTTGACCGAGGAGGCGGTGTCGGTGAAGTTGGGGAGGGTGGGGAGCGGCGGCGCCGCCGGCGGGGTGTAGTTGCCGGCGTACTCGAGGCGGGCGGTGGTGGTGGTGTTGTCAAAGTCTCCGGCGACGGAGTAGGCGCGAGCGGCCATGTAGTAGTGGCTAGGGTTTTGGTCGGCGACGAGGAGGAAGTCGATGGTCTGGCCGGGGGAGATGGTGATGTAGTCGGAGGTGAAGGGTTTGAGGTACGCGCCGTCGGAGCCGACGACGGTGACGTTGTGGCCGGCGATCTTGAAGAACATGATGGTGTTCATCACGGCGTTGACCATTCGGATTAGGTATCGTTTGCCGGAGTCAACAGTGAGCTTGAACGTATCTGCATGAATTTTGTCGCAATTACATGATTTTCATTTTATTTTCTAAATATATAATGTTTCATAAGAAAAAAAATTGTGGTATAATTAAAAAGTAAAAACTAAATAAAAGGTAAGGTAATGATAAACGGACAACTAATCGGTTTTAAGCTTTGAAAATCAGTCCAATCAATATTATTTGAAACCGCGTCGATTTTTTTATTTTCTTATTTTACTATTGTATCCCTTAATTAAGCTCGAATGAAAGGTTTGCTAAAAACGATTAAAATATAATTTACAATCAATTAATAAAATTATTTACAAAAAAGAAAATGATGGGTGTAAGGAATTTGTTAGACCGATTTTCAAGAAAAAAATATCGATGATTTTAAATAATATTAGTTAGATCGATTTTCAAGCCTAAAATCGATAGTTGTTCGGAGAACAATTGTCCGTTTGTCATTATTGTAAAAAGTAATAGTGTAGGATGTGATTTTCATTTTATGCATAGGTAATGTTATGATATAGTACTACCAAATTGAGTTGATAAATATAATCTTTAAAATTCTAATAAATATATTGCAATATAAAATGTGGAAGTATTTCATTTCTATTTTTTGCTGGAAGAAAGCATAATCATGCATTTCCCACCTAAATACCTACCTAAATGCAGTTATGATGTATGTCATAAAAAAATAGAAAGATTTGATTCAATAGTATCTTTTTTATTTTGTGTGAATATTTAAATGTACCCGAAAATTAAGGAAGACTATATCTAATAAAATATTTATCTCAAATATCCTGTGGAAAAAATATTACAACTATTACAACTAAAATAAGTCTACAGACACGTGTTTACCGAATATTCACTGTAGTATCATTCGTGGCTTTATATAAACCTTTCATTTTAGTAACTACAATAGTATATCTTAACGATTTGACAGAAAATCTTGACATATTAAATATTGGAAAAAGTTTATGTCTTTTACCGTTATTTTTTTATCTGTAATTTCATTTCTTTTATTTTGTTTTCTTTTTTCTGGTTCGCTGAGATATTTCGCTATTACTCCCTCCGTCTCATCAAAGATGAGCCATTTATTTTCGGCACAGAAACTAAGAAAAAATAGTAATAAGTGTATTTAATAAAATATTTTATTGATAAAGTATGTAAAAATAGTATAAATAAATAATAAAAAATATAAAAACAGTGTGAATATAATTAATTATTTCCTAAAATAGAAATTGCTAATCTTTCGTGGAACGACTTAAAAAGAAAAGTGATTAATCTTTCGCGGGATAGAGTAAGTAATTTCTACCTCGTCCCCCACCCATTGTTGGCATACTGATTATCATTGGGAAATTTATATTTTCAAACACAGATAAAATAATAATACTCCATATTACTTTTCAACCTTATTTATCGTACGAAGATAATTTAAAAATTGAAATAGACATTTCAGTATCAAACATGTTCGGGAACGTGGTCCATTCTAAAATTTGATGGAAATAGGACCCCACAAATGCAATTATTTAAATCCAAATACTCAATAAATCAAACTTTCATATTCATTTGACAACGATTTGCAAGAAACAAACAAGAAAAATCTTAATTATTAATATAACGATATATGTACTAGACAGCAAGAGGAAAATCATATTCGCATACGTGATACTTTTTCAGCTAAGATCACTTGTCATATATCTACTTTTATTGAAACATTTTATTTATATTCACATTGTAATTTGTAAATATGTTGTTATGTTTCAAATATTTTTCCATCTATAACCATTATCTCAAGTGTCAACTTTTAGAGAAATGCGTTTTGTCGACACACACACACATGAGAAGATATCAAAGATTCAAAATGTAGTGATTTTTTATTTAATTAATTAATAGTTATTTAATTCCAATTAGAACTTAATTCTACTTGAGACTTATCAATAAAGTATGATCAAATTAATGAATGTTAATTGAGATAAATAAACTCTAATTATCATTTAATTACTTAAAATTAGAGTAATCATATTCTAATCTTCCTTGATTACCCCAAAATTATGATATTATTACCAACTGCACTGTGCGGTTGGTCGTACAAATTTTTTTATCATGACGACTTTTCGTTCGTGCATTAGAACTTGTTTGTATACATCTATAGTTTCCGATTTCAACAAATGTTTTATTATATGAAAATATATTTATATAGTAAATAATAAAACTAAAACTAAATAAAATCAAACCTTGGCTTGAGCATGGATACAAGTCACCAGGTTGACCATTTATTAGAAATGCATCAGAAACATTAGGGTCTCCTCCAGTCTGAAGAAATTCAGTTAGAACAGCTTGAACATCACTTTTCCACCACTCTCCTGCAAAAAAATAATAATAATAAATAAATAAAATAAAAAATAAATAACTAAAATATCGCAGCTAGTAAAACGTATCAAGTCTTATCCCATACTGCTAAGTAAATGAGCCGTTAATGAGCACCTAATATAAGTGGAACTTCATCATCAGGCACGGGGAAAGGATAATCATTCTTGATTCGTGGATAAACTATGAGTGCACCATGTACAGTAGCCCGCGACCAGTCGCTATGGGCGTGCCACCACATAGTCCCGATCTCATCCGAGAGCACAATCTTCTGGCTAAAGTTAGTCCCGGGCCGGATCGGGCATTGAGTTACGTATTCGGGCCCGTCGGACCATGGATATCTCGGTTGCTTCACTCCATGCCTTCCACCAAACATCAAATTTCAACACAACACACACATTCATATATAATATATATATATATATATATATAGAGAGAGAGAGAGAGAGAGAGAGATTACCAATGAATGGTTACATTTTCTTTAGCCCTATTGACAACAACAATTGCGATTGTATCACCCTCGGTTACACGTATAATTGGGCCCGGGAACTGCCCATTTACTGTCAATATGCTCTTGTTGCTGCAAAGCCTACTATATGGAGCATCATTCACCTGCAATTATTTCCAACAAATTAAATCTCTCATATCTCTCTCTCTCTCTCTCTCTCTCTCTCTCTCTCTCTCTCTATATATATATATATATATATATATATATAAATCAAGGCATAATAGTTCCAAGAAATTGAGACCTAATTAAAACAAAAGCTAGCTGCATGATAACATTGCAGGGATAGGTCTGCATGCATCAATCGAATATACATATATACACATAAATAAAAATATTTATGTATTTCCTAGTTTGAAAGAAAGAACTATATTTGAGAGAATTACTCTATATAGTATATATTTATATAGTATAGAAATAAACTTACCACAAAGTTATAATGATGAGTGGTTGCATGGGTAGAAATCACTCCACCTAAGAGAAAAACTGCAACAAAGTGTAAGATTGTCGTCTTCCAAATTCCCATAACTATATTCTTCTTGAGCATGAATATTTAGATGAGTTTTTCCTTTTTGAAATCAGATGATCAGATTTTCTTAAATATATATTTAGCAAAGTGCAACATGTGTATATATACATAAAAAAGAGAGAGAGAGAGAGAGAGGAGAGAGAGACTACGTTATTCAAACGTGCGTGTGTGTGTGTGTTGTGTAAAAAATTAAAGTGTACATTAGCTAGCTAAATCTTATTTTGTCACGTCTCTTCCACCACAGTCACAATCTTCTTTTTCATATGTACCAAACATTAACTAATTGTTCGAGACAGCCTTTATTTGCTTGAATTTTAATTTTCAAACTATTGGAAAGCTTGACTATTCAATACATGAAGGAATTTGCTTCTTTGACAGCGATATGATTAGCATAATAAATATTGACACCGATTATTACAACCGACATATATAGCTCTGTAAATTTATTTATTTTTAATTTTTTGTTTTGTAATTGAAAGTTTAGCCAATGGTAAAGTAAATCACATTATTGTTCCCAAAGTGGACACTCAAGTTGTGCGACTTCAGTCTGTAAATAGTGGGGTCTAGAGTTCGAAACCGGCCGCTCTCCTTCACCATTTTAATAAAAAAAAAAAAAAGTAAATTCACATTTTTAATCAGTTTGAAATTTCAATACTATTTTTGAAATATTTTTCACTGTCATGACGTTATTTTCATTGTTGAATTGCAATGTTGAAATGTTTAAATGGGAGTGTGGAATTTACTACGACTTAAAGTGGAACTTACTAAGACATTTCTAAAAGTGGTGTCCAAATTATAAAATGATCAATATGAAGATAATTATCATTTGTCGTAAAAAAAGTAAAAGAAAAATGCATGGGTTTTTAATATAGTAATTTTGCCTTATTGGTGCCATATGCGTCATAATTTCTACTCTCTCTCTTGGATCAAATTTCGAATATATTAAAGATTTTTGTAAAATATTATTGCAATTATTATTATTATTATTAGATATTATTAAATTTTTCTTCCTCAACACGTGGATTTGCAATTCCAAATTGTCAAGCAATGAATAGATGGTGTGTGTTTCTTGGTACAGTGTATAATTATTAATCGATTGATATTTCCATGTCAAGTCGTTTGCTTCCATCATTTTCAATACCGCTCCATAATAAGTTATATCATTTCATTTTCTTAAATGAAATTCTGTATTTTTCAAATATATTCTTGAAAACACTAATTTCCACCGTCCACGGAAAAAAGCTAACCCTCTTCTTTCTCTCTCTCTCTCTCTCAAAGCCAAAAAGGTTTGTCTTTTAGGATATTTCTAAATCCTAAAGCTTGAACAATATTGGTTCCATGATTTTCACTCATTGTTATTTCTCACATCATTCTGTTTGTCATTTTACTAAATACAATTTATGCTTACATCTGTAAACTTTATTGAGCACCATACATTTCATGAGCTTGCAAAATAAAAAAGATGAGATTCAAATATGGGATAATTGCTAAAAAAAAATTGGAACTTTTGTCGAATCTGGATTTAATCTCTACTTTCAAAATTTGTATAAATATATTACCTTTTAACTTTTCCAATTTTTTCATATTGCGAAATATTCTGGTCAAGTAAATGTTAACATGTTAATTTCATTTGTACGTGCCAAATATATTACGTGTGACACTTGTTACGCGTCAATCATGAAATGACATCGTTTTATCTATGATTTTTTCCTTGTTAAAAGACATGCTTGACTCTTCAATTGACAGATTCCAAAAGTGATGATTCTCTCATCGTTAAACTGAAGAATAAATGCATGAAAAAGGACATGGCTACATTAAGAAAGCCTCCGGTCTTCCATTCCACAAATTTCATGTTTTTCACCAATTTCTACAAGTCTTCGTTATCTTCAAACTGTGCATTCAACTCTGCAGAAGCTGCATTATTTCTCCTCTCTCAGTTCCACTTAGGTTGATAAGTTGTGTTATTGCCAAAGTAACCACTAATAGAGATGGAATAGAGGGGGAAAGGAAGAGAATATTGGGGCAAGGAAAAATAGTAGAAGAGCAAAAAATAAAGATGGAATCGATCTTTGCCCTAAAACCCTCATGGAACGACGACGACGACGATGTTTTAGCGTTTTATTTTCCATGGAAGGACAACGTTTAAGCTTTTATAATACTACACTGTTTCATTAATTAGTCGTGTCGATTTGCCATGTAGATATTTCTGGTGTCCAATTCAACGTTAATTTGATGGAAATTATTACTATGGGAAAAATTAGACAAATTAAAAATAAATTTAAAAAGTAAGGGTTAAAACCAAAATTGACAAAGGGTTGGAATTTTTTTGGCAATAACCCGTAACAATCTATCTTCGGGGGCAATCAGTTGTCAATGATCAAATTTTCAAATGTTAAATCACATTAGTATAATATGTGAAAATACAATGTGTATATGTTCTTTCATATAAAAATATTTGTATAGTCACAGTTATTTGAAAGTGGAGCGTATATAATACGTAAATTCACATTTCAGTATAATATGTGAAATCACATATATGTACATGTGCAAATTGAGGATTATTATTAATAAAAAAAGTAAAAAAGAAAATTACAAAAAAGAGGAAAATAAAAACCGAAAATAGAATAACAATCTAAAGGGGAAGGGGAAACCGAAAAGTAAAAGAAGGAAAAGAAAAGGTAAAACTAGCCGTCGGTGCCACAAGACAACGACTAGTTTAGAAAACCCTTTACAACGACTATATAGATAGAATCATAATTATTTGAAGGTCACTCGTATAATAATATGTAAGTTTATATTTTATAATATGTAAAAATAAAAATAGAAAAGATATAATATTCAAAAATACTTATTTTATACTATAATTTTTTCAAATGTACTATGATTTTAAATGTACTATAATTAGTCTTTTCAAAAATATTATAATAATTTCTAACTTTAGGTGGAGAGATAATGCTCATGTGATTAGAAAGAATAGAAGAAAATCTAGCATAAAAATATTTTGGAGTAGTAATAATATGGAAGGCCATCAATCAATGTCAATAATTATAATGGGGTTAATATCAATATACTTAACACATTTCCATCATCTACCCCCAACATAGGACACGTGGCAGTAGATAAAGAAGCCATCCAATGAATATGTTTTAGCATTGAACTTAGGTTTGGTTTGACTGAGCTTCAAAGCTCCTTAAAACAGTTTATAAATTCTTAAATTCTTAATAATGAACAATTTATAAGTTATTTTATGAAACTTAAAAGCTCAGTCAAACATCCATTTACTATTGTAGACGGATGGCAATATGATGCTCACCTATCCGTTTAATATGGTTTAATTTATTTGGTTACGGAAATTAAGAAAGAGAATATCAAGTATAATAAATTATTTTTAGGCAATAAAATATTTTGTAGTTAATAAAATGGTAATAAAGTGCATTTTTAATTTAAAGTAAGTTATAATTCTTTCAATAGAAGGGAACAAGTCATATTGAACGGTACGGTTCAAAAAGGAAAACATGTCATATTAAACGATACGGATGGAGTAATTATATATCTTAAATGAAAAAAAAATTGAAATATATAGTACAATAGTATAATAAATGTTTATATAGATGCTCATATTGGTGCGAACCATGTCACCCTTCATATTTTCTATAATGTAGATAAATATACACAATTATAGTCTATTTAGCTTTACTTTTTGAAAATGACTAGGGGTAGCAATCCTTTTGTTGGTATAATAATGCCTCAGTCAATTTGGTTTGGTGATTATCCATTTTTAGATAATGCATGATATTCTTTTTGATCAGTTTTTACTAGTACTAATTAATCACTTTGTCGTCCTGTTTCAATCAACTTTTAATCGTGCGATAAAATAATTATGTTTTTATACCTATATATATTAGTGCGCCGGTGCAACTTGTGTTTTCTATATATAAATAAAATGATGTGTGGTACACGCGTGAAAAAAAGAAAATTAACTGTAAAAATAGAAATAATCATATTTTCCTCCTAAGATTTATACTTTTTAATTATGATATATTTTCATTTTCACAAACTATATTGTCATTTTTAGCTTGTGTGATCGTCCTCGTGTGACCAAATAGCACTACCCAAATAAATATACTTATTCAAAATATTCAATAAATAGCGTAAGAAACGTGTTCAATAAAATGTATTACGTGTAAAAACTATAGTCCACTTTTAGTGGGGGTCATCATCTTCTTCAACATTCTACTCCAAATTGGATTTTAACTGCCACAACTAAAATTCCAAGAAACACTTTAATAGTTGTTCGACAATCATCTTCTGACACTATTAAATAGTATATATTTTTCTCAAAACTACTAATTCTAGTTAATTTATATGCAAAATCAAAAACTATAAGAAATTACCAAGCTGCGTGAGAGACAGTAACGTTAATATACTCAAATTTACAGCCTAGAAACAAAACATTAATTTTGCTCACTGTAGGTAGAGTAGAGATTTTTTAAGGAGCGTAATTTTTACCATTTTGTTAACTGTAGTTACATGTGATTCTCACATTAGCTTAATTTTTTAGGCCAAACAGTTGTTTCTTTTTGGCGGTTCTTTGTTTCTCTTTTGTGCACACAGCCGGAGGGAGTATTTTAATAGATCATTTTCAATAGTAGAGTTTTATGTTTTTCTTCTCCCACACACTCACCATAGTCGTGTGGACCTTGCTTTCACATTTTACCTTGCTTTCACTATGGTTGCAATCGATTTTGGACTAGGGTTCTTCATATTGGGGTGGGTGGGGTGTGATTTGGGATTATAAAGTTTTTTCTTACGGTTTTTATAAGTGAATTATTGATTTAATTTGTCAAATAAAATATATAATTGATGAATGGACCATTTAGTTGGCAATCAAGTAGTCTTAGAGATAAACTAGGCTGAGTTTGGAAGAAAGAAAATGTTATTTCACTCAAAGAAGAATCTCAATTTATATATGCAACTCTATTCTATTTATACAATTCAAGAAACAAGAACATAAAGAGAAACCGAATCTACAGCTGTCAAAGAGCTGGCTAAACTAACAACTAAGCATCTAACAGAATGATAACTAACTGCTAACGAATCTACAACTGTCAAAGAGCTGGCTAAACTAACAGCTAAGCATCTAACAGAATGATAACTAACTGCTAACTATCATCTAAGAAGAATACTAACATGTGCATGCACTCATGCACTCGTGTAAAGCTGCTTATACTCCAATACTCCCCCTTGAATCCGAGCCACAAGCAGGATAAGTAAGACTCAGGCGATCTCTAAGCATACAAAACCGTGTATCAAAGAGAGGCTTAGTGAAAATATCTGCCACCTTATCTGAAGATGGAACATAGCCAACATCAAGCATTGAAGCAACTTTCTCCCTGATAAAATGCACATCAATCTCCACATGTTTTGTGCGAGCATGAAACACATGATTATTCGCTAATGCCAAAGCACTAACATTATCACACCACAACTGTTGTGTAGGAGAAAGAGACAAGCCAATCTCAGCACACAAAGACTTTAACCATATAAGATCAGTAGTTGCATTGGCCATACTCCGATACTCAGATTCTGCACTGCTGCGAGAGACAACTTCTTGTTTCTTGGCTGACCAAGTAATAAGATTTGGGCCAAGAAAAATACAGTGACCACCTGTAGACCTTCTGTCATCAAGACAACTAGCCCAATCTGCATCAGAGTAGCCCACAAGTTGAGTAGAAAAAGCTGGCTAAAACTGAAGACTAAGAAAGTAGTGCCTTTGAGATATCTTAGAAGTCGTTTGCAAGCATTCTAATGAATAGAAGTTGGAGAAGTGAGAAACTGACTCAGTTTATTTACAGTGAAAGCAATATCCGGTCTTGTAAGAGTCAAATATTGTAAAGCTCTAATAGTACTTCTGTAAAGAGTAGGATCCTAAAAACTCTCACCATTATTTTTTGAAAGTTTAGTAGTTGGAGTCATAGGTGTAGAACAAGGCTTGCAATCAAGCATCTTTGTTTTGGCCAGTAACTCATGAATATACTTCTGCTGATTTAAAAAGAAATTCTCATTATCATGAACAACTTCAATGCCTAGAAAGTAGCTGACATGGCCAAGATTTTTCACTGAAAACTTTTTATGCAGAGTGTCAACCACCTTCTTAATAAGAACAGAATAATCTCCAGTAATAAGAATGTCATCAACATAAACAAGAATGAGTGTGAGAGAGTCACCTTTCTTGGAAAAATCTGAGTCTGACCTTGTGAAACCAAGATGACTAATTTCTGTTCTCAAGGTGTCATACCAGGCTCTTGGTGCCTGCTTCAACCCATAAATTGCTTTCTGTAGTTTGCACACATAGTCAGGATGCTTTTTATCTTCAAAACCAGCACGTTGAGCCATATATATAGTATTTGTGAGCTCTCCATTTAAAAAGGCATTGTTCACATCTATTTGTTGTATACTCCATTTCTTTGTTGCTGCCAAAGAAAACATAAGTCTGATAGTGGATGGCTTAACAACAGGACTGAATGTTTCAACAAAATCAACACCTGCTAATTGCTCAAATCCTCTAGTAACAAGCTTGTCTAAAGAATAATCTGGATTCAGTTTGACTCTAAACACCCACTTGTTGCTGATCACTTTTTGAGATGGATCATGAGGTATTAAGAGCCAAGTACTTTGTCAAGAATAGCATCAAATTCCTTGGTCATAGCTTGATACCAACCCTTATGCTCTAGAGCTTCATCCAATGACAATGGCAAAGAAGGAAAGGGGTCTGATTTTTTATCAAGAGCAATTGTATATACTCGAGGCTGAGAGATATCAGCCCAAGCTTCTTTGCTAAGTATAACAGTAAACTCTGTAATCCCAACTCTAACCCATCCTGTATGATTCAAAACCAAATCCTGTGGCAATGATAGATTAGTGGTATAGACTTTGGGTTTAGATATACCATTTTTAGACCGAGTTGTCATGGAATGAATATTTTGGATTGGAGGTGGTGGTGAGGCTGAAGGTGATGATGATAAGGTTGAAGGAGAACTAGAGGAAGCAGAAGATTGTCCACCTGAAGAATGTGTGTCATGATCTTGAGTAGAAGAATTAGAGGAAGCTGAAGTTGAGGCTGATAAGGGAGATGAAGAAAGTATGGGCATAGCAGAAGAAATAGGCAGCACAAGAAAAGAAGAACAAGGAATAACAGTTGAAGAAGATGAAGATGTAGCATCAGTTTTCTCAGAGAAAAGAGCAGGATATGGAAATTCATGTTCATTAAATTGTACAGTATCTGAAATGTAAACTCTACCATTAACATCTAAACACTTGTAGCCTTTATGATGCAGACTATACCCCAAGAACACACACTTGGTGGATCGGAACTGAAGTTTATATGAATTATATGGTTTCAGATATGGAAAATAGGCACAACCAAACACATGAAGATGAGAATAATTTGGAGTTCTGCTATAGAGAATTTGATATGGAGATTGCATAGCTAGAGTTGGTGTGCGAAGCAGATTAATAAGATATGTAGCAGCTTCAAAAGCATGCCACCAGTAAGTGAGAGAAAGAGAAGCTTGACTAAGCAGAGTGAGACCTACATCTACGATATGCTTATGCTTCCTTTCATCTTTTCCATTTTGTGCATGAATGTGAGGGCAAGGATGTTGGAAATGAGTACCTAAATCTTGAAGAAATGGAACCAACTTCCTCTATTCTCCTCCCCAGTCAGACTGAAAAGCCTGAATAAAAGTGGAAAACTGACATTCAACCATTTGGAAAAACTGATGAACTATCTTGACTACATCAAATTTCAAAACTAAAGGATATATCCAAGTAAATCTACTGAAATCATCAACAAAATGAATGTAGTATCTATAACCTTGTGTAGAAGTAGTGTGTGCTGGTCCCCAAAGATCTGAATGAATAAGTTGGAAAGGCATTGTGGTTTGAAGAGATTGAGAAACATGAAGTCTTTGGTGAAGTTTACCAATTTGACAAGCATTACAGAAGCTAAGAGAAGAGAATTTTTTAGAAACATGTAACAATTTAAGAACATGAGATAACACATTCCTTTTTGGATGCCCCAATCTTTGATGCCAAACGTTTATTGCATTATTGGTTTGAGAACCCGAATTACAAAAGGTAAGATTACAATCAGAGCTAACAAAATTAGAAGAGGAAGTACACGATCCATGTATTACTGCACTAGGTACTACAGAGGGGTGAAGACAATGAGGTACAAGAGATGAAGCTTCATTTGAAAGCACAGACCTAGTACAGAGCTTAGAAAGATCAAGTTGATACATGCCTTTGAAGTTTCCCCTTCAGCAGAACTTGCAGAGTGCTCTTGTCCTTCACAAGACAACAGGAATCATGAAATTCAAAGAAAACATTATTATCCTTGGTAAATTGAGATATACTGATTAGATTTTTGGTTATTTGAGGCACAAACAAAATGTTATTGAGAAGAAGAGAATAGAATGGAGAAGCTGAAGGTAAAGAAGAAATAAGATTTTGACCAACAGAATTAATAGGAATAGAAATTACCATTGCCAACAGTTAGAGATTCTGAACCAGTGTAAGGAGTGTTGAGCTGTAGATTTTGCATGTTGTTGGTGATATTGTAGCCCCAGTGTCAACATACCAAACACCATCTTCTTCATCATATTCCACATCACTAGGTTGCTGAAAATTAGAGCAGTAGGCTTGAGGATTAGAATTTTCTGCACCAGTAAAGTTGTCATCAAACCTTTTGTAGCACTTGAGTGTTACATGATTTGGACGACCACATAGCTGACTCACAGCAAGATATTTCCCTGGAGATCTGAAGTTACCACCCCTACCAATGAAGCCACGGCCTCCACTAGAGCCAGTTCGACCTCCACGATTCACATAGTGAGCCATTGGAGAGTTAAACAAGGCATAGGTTTGCTGCAAACGAATTACATGTGACTGTAATGCATATTGCATTTCCTGCAGAGATGGAACTACAGATCTATGCATTAAATTCACAACAACAGATTCATATTCAACACCAAAACCATTGAGAATGGAATCTCCTAATTCATCATCAGGAATGATGTGACCAACAACACTTAATTGATCAGCAAAGTTGCGCATCTTCAGAAAATACTCATCAACTGTTAGAGAGCCTTTTCTGAGAATGAAGTTGTTTCTTCAGTTGCAGAATTCGAGTCCAACTCATCGGAAAATGATCACGATGTAGCCAGAGTTGGTAATCAGGATTCGGACGCGGTGGAGCACGCGAAGTAGTATGAGCAGTGGGAAGAAGTTGAGGCGGTGTAATTGTTGTGGTGGAGATGAATTAATCAAAGCCATGAGCTCTGATTGTAGTAAGAACTTGAAGTCGCCAAAATGTGTAATTAGTGCGATCAAGTCGCAGAGGCATGGGATGAAGAGTAGGCAGAGTAGTAGCAGAAGCATGAATCGCCATTGATGACGAGAAAGAAGGATCACAGAAGAAAAAGCAAAAAACAATGGAGATTCAATGACCAAAAACATGAGGCTCTAGATACCATCTTAGAGATAAACTAGGCTGAGTTTGCAAGAAAGAAAATGTTATTTTACTCAAAGAATAATCTCAATTTACATCTGCAACTCTATTCTATTTATACAACTCAAGAAACAAGAACAGAAAGAGAAACCGAATCTACAACTGTTAAAGAGCTGGCTAAACTAACAGCTAAGCATCTAACAGAATGATAACTAACTGTTAACGAATCTACAGCTGTCAAAGAGCTGGCTAAACTAACAGCTAAACATCTAACAAAATGATAATTAAGTGCTAACTATCATCTAAGAAGAATACTAACATGTGCATGCACCCATGCACTCGTGTAAAGCTGCTTATACTCCAATAAGTGGGCATCGGACTAAAAAATTAAGCTCATGAGAAAATCATGTACGACTTAGCACATGCTCAAATTTATCCTGAATATGATCAATTTTTTTGATATTAATTATCTTAAAATTAAAATTAATAAAAAGGTAAAATTTACAATAAAAATACTGATTCGATCTAAATATGGTGGACCCACACGAGAATCACCTCTTTTATTAAGTGATCTAAAATTAATTTCTCTAAACTCATAAAAATGGTTTAGTCGGTGAAGTGAACGATTTTTCTTGAATTCGAAATACGTCGATACCTTTTAATCCAAATTATTTTGTTTCCATAAACTATCTACGTAATCAAACTCAATTACATTATTATATGGCAAATACTCATATACGATTGGTTGCTTGATATTAGATCGGGCGCGTGGCGCGTCTATTACGCGCGCCTGTATTTTATTTTATTATTTTTTTAATTTTCAATTTTTTTAAGCTTTCTATAATTTTAGTTTTTTTTTCCTTTTTTTATTTCATTTTTTTTAAAAAAAAATCACTTATTTTTTTTTCACCTTTTTTTTTGTTTGCCTCTTCGCTTTTTTGTTTGCCGCTTCTTCTTTGGTCAAGATTCGAGCGAGGGGAGCTGAAGGCCTCGGAGCGAGCCGAAAAAGTCCAAATTGTTGCCCGCCGATTATCCTTGTATTAGTAATCGAAACTAAGACGGAGCCATAAAATCGGAGCCAAAGACGGAACAAAAAAACAAAAAAATGATCGGGTCAACCAGTCAACCCGATCTGGATCCGGTCGCAAGGGAGAGCATCTCTTATTATATAATCTGCAATTATTTTCCTTCACAAAAAAAAAAATGCAATTATTAAGTCGTTGCATGTCTTGATACAGAGATATATAGGTATATACTGCACATGATAAGCATTTCTTACCAAATTACATAGGAAAGGGTGGATTCATAATAAACCTTGAATCTTGTCACTCTACATATAGTAAGATTGAATTTTAAACGAATATTTGTTGGCGGCTATGTTGAGCTCTTGAGTGTTGAAGAAGCACTTGACTAAACTAGTGGTTTATGATTTTTCAACTTTTTTATAACTTTTCATATTATTTTGCAATCCATTAACTAGCATACTAGCATTCTTATTCACAATTTAATTAAAATATTTGACACTTTAGATTCTAAAGTAGTACTATGAAAATTATTTTTTCATCTCAAAGGAAAACGAAGACGAAGAAAATAAACTTGAGACGAAGGGAAGAGTAAATAAGCATGCTAAAATTAGAGAAACTTTAGGTATATGTGCATGAAAACTCATTCCTGAAAAATTGAATGAAATTTAAATATGGAGTAGTTAATGTTGTATTCAAGTAATTTAAAAAACTATCGTATTCAGGTTTATCATTAGTAAAATGTTTGTGTGATGTGACACCAACTCATATATCCGATGAGATGATTTATCATTATGGTGCCGGAAAATAGAGTCAGGCCTTTTTTCAGAAAAAATCGTAAAATACAGGGTTTGTTTTGGAAGAATTTAACGTTCAGGCTACAAATGGAAAAATGTTAAAAGGATCAGGTTACAAACTATAAATAACCCAATTATAACTAATTCACAAGATCATTCAGCGTGCGACGTTCCCTAGATTTTAGTAGAATTTGGCAGAAAATCTAAATCTTCCGATATAGATGTCTTCATAAGAAATGGCCAATTCGGATAGTGTTAAGTGGAAATGTGATTATTTCTATCTTTTACATGTATGGTCAGATAAAGTGTCCGAATAGAATTTCCCTTTGTACTGTTTATGGATTATATATACAAATCATTATGAAAAATGGGCCGATTCAAGGTATCCGAAGAAAATTTGACCAAAAATACTTGTCCAAATAGCCTTTATTAGTCTTGGAAAAAGAACACGGGGTTTAGACTTAATAAGTCCGTCCCGGTTTTTATTTCTTAATAGAGTACTATAATTTATACGACTTCCATAATTGTAACATTTTTTTTGTTTGGTAAATAAATTGCAATAAATGATCAAAGAATTTACAAAGTACACCAAACGGTGAAAAACATGGCAGATACACATATCTGACCACGATAAAATAATAAAACAAACCAGCTACAACTAATATAAGAAACAACTGTATGAAGATACGAAACTAGTTTAAATGTCTCTCATTATGGTACCGATCACACCACACACGAACACCTAAAGAATACCAATGTAGCATCTTAAGGCGGGCCTTAGTAAAAACCTCATGGATAAATCCCCCTTGAGCAAACCCCACAAAGGAAAAAGCGATTCAGGCCAGGTATTACTGATTATAGACTTCGGCCGAATGGGTTCGGGCCGGGCTCGAACCCTTTTTTAGCTACTTCTGCATACAAAGATGAACATATATTATTACTTGGTTATATATATATTTCTCAAAACAGGAGACTATCAAAAGTCTTTCCGCTTAATCAATGCAAACGCAGACCATTGAATTAGAAAGCAATTAATAAAATATTAATCATGTGATGGAACTTGCTTGACTAAAGTAAAGTTTTCAAAACTACTACTATGAAAAGACAGGAATGTCAAATAATTATGTGACGGGCCGGTGAATTATTTATTATTAATTAGGACAATAAATTGGTTTGTAATGTTGGGTATGAACAGTCTGGTGAAAAATTAATGATCTTTGACTTAAATTTCTGATTGTGAGTTTCTTACTCTTTCCTAAATACTAGTAATATAATTAAGTGATTCGGATATTAATAATTGATGTATTTCATTAGTACATTTCAGTACATTGTAATATTAATTTGATAATATTGAATCAAGTTAAGTATATATACGTAGGCTCTTGCTTAAAAAGGGTACATAGACTCAATTTTTCACAGGGTTCCATTTGTTACATGAATAGTAAATACTACTATTAGTATTCGAATTCCATTTGAACATGTAAAAGCTCAAATATTCAGTATTTTTTTAAGTGTGAAAGTTAATGTTTCCGTTTTCCCCAATGTATATACATATAAGGATAATTTTAACACGTCACATAATACACAAAATGCATTATATTAATGGCACAAAATATGTCAATACACAAAATACATTATTTTAAGTACTAATTTTTAAATATACAAAATACTAGTATAATATTTTAATGCACCGGTTAAATTTAAACTATATAAATCATTAAAGATTACGGGTCCAAATTTATTTCTATTTCAATCAAAAAAGAAATGCTCATTTCCTATATATATAATTAACTATTAATCTCGTATACTAATTTGTGCATGAAATGCGCACAAAATGACAAAAGGAGTATTTAGAAGTCCGTTATGATTTCTATACTAATTATCTATATATAAAAATTGAATCACTGAAGTATAGCCGCCAGGACAGATTTACAAATATACCCCTCTATCTAACATTATCACAAAAGTAATCAAAAGGATCAAATTTAAGAAATGGACGATTTGGTGAACCTAATCCATAGTCAAATACAATTGGTCGGAGAATTAGAATTTGGGCTGATAAATTACGCGTGTGGGGTCATTATTGTGTCGATTTATTGGGACAAACATGAACAAGATCTATCAAATCAAATACGAACACGATTTATAAAGGCCAAATGTGAATACGATCTGTTAAGGAATTGTTCGATTCGAACACGAATACGGTACGGAATGTATAAACACAAACACGACCTGAACACGAGACAAACACAATATCTTTCGTGTTGATACGACACAATAAGATTAAATCTAAATTTATCCCTAGAAAAAAAAGTATTTGCAAAACATAATAAAAAATAATTAAAAAAATAATTCTTATCGGATTACACAAATATGACATGTATCCGACATGAACACGACAAGATAGCTTCATGTCGGCGCGATAACGTCACAAACACGATAAGGCCTGACACAAACGAATTAATTTCGTGTGTGTTCGTCGTGTCGGGTTATCGTGTGGTGTCAAAAATTGTCACCCCTAATTAAAATTGTCAGGTTATAACCTTATACGCAATTTGTAAATGAAAGATAGTGAAATAATTGAGTTTACCCAATGCGCACCAAAAGTATTGACGGCAGGTTTCAACGAATTCAAATACAAAAAAAAAAAAGGTAGTGAAATTATTAAATTTTCAATAATGTGAACCCTATTTGACTGTCAACTAAGCGGTTCATTCATCAATTACATATATTATTATTACAAACTAAAGTCAATAACTCTTTTTTACAAGATAAACTCGATCAAAAATAAAAAAGAAAATCAAATCGCATGTCGCCCCCATCTTAAGAACCCTAGTCCCAAATTGATTGCAAATGCCAAGATGTTGGAAAATAAAAACTCTACTGCTGCAAATCCTCTATTAAGACGCCCTCCAACTGTTTCTTGAAAAACAAAGAAGAGAAAGAAACAACGTGCATAGAAATTGACTTACAGATTTCTGTATGCCCAGTGTTTGTAAAAACGTCAAACTAGAATAACAGCTTCAAATAAGAGAAAAATTATGGCATGGTTCGACCGCTACTCTGAAAGCGATAATGCAAAGGTATAATCGATGAGAGAGATAAATGAGCGACATGGCTTTTGCTTTCGTGATTTCTCTCAAGAACATAATTGAGCAACTTCTAAATTAGTCCAAAATCGTGCTCGTGCTAGTCTTTCACAAAAAAAATGTTCTACTCTATTTTATGGTGTATAAAGTTTATGCTTTGATCAAACGTGTCATTAATAGTGTTGGTGCCATCTGCGTCACTTTTTACCCTCTCGGCCTCTCTCTTTGGATTCAAATTTCTAATATATATATTAATGATAAAATATTATTACTTAATACTATTAAGTTTGCTTATGCTCATAGCCTTATGTTTTTTTTCTCTACCTATTGGCTAGGATATTTCTACATCCAAATTAATGAAAAATCAATTCCATGATTTTCACTTATTGTTATTTCTCACATTTTCATTCTGTTCTTCATTTTACTAATACACTTTATTCTTACTTATATACTCCCTCCGTCCAAGTGAAGAAGTCCCATTTGAAAATCGTACGTAGATTAAGAAAAAAAGAGTTAGAGTGTGATTAAGGTAGTATTTTATTGTTAATGTTAAAGTGTGTTGAGTGGAAAAACAATGTACAATAAAATAAACAACACCGTTCATGTTTGAGTGTGACATAAAGTGGATTTTAGTGTGTTAATTTTTACCATAAAAAGAAATGAGACTTCTTGAACGAGACACCTGAAATAGCAAAATGAGACTTTTTGAACGGGACAAAGTAAGTATATAAAGTTGATTAGCTCCATACATCTCATGTGCTTACATTTAAAAATGCATCAAATAAAACAAAAATATATTCACTAGCTAGCTCTCCCTTACTTTTTATTTATGGTGATAAATGAGTTAAATTATTCGTAAGTGATTTGGAGTTCGGTTCGATAAAACTAGCTCCTTCACGCTCTTTTAGTGAAATTCCATGATCTAAACGAACCAATTGCTTTGAATTTATATGGTATTAATTCGATCCATTAGATCTTTTATAGGTTCGTCTTGTTTGAGTTGAAATTTATTATTTCTCTTCTTTTTTGGTTTGGAAGTTTAGTGTTTTATGTTGCAAAAATGGATTATAAATAGCATTATTCCACAATTAGTTTATGAAAATTATTGGGTATTTGTGGAAACAAACAACACATTTAGCAATTCATTGTCTAGAGTTGGCAATATCGAGACACATAATTAGTTTTTAGCTTGTTCGGGCTCACTTTTGTCCTTCTATTGCTTAATTTGAAATATATTGTCCTTATATTGCTGGCCCGCGAAACTTTGTCCTAAAATTGCAAATCACTCAAAGTTTTTGTATTAAAATAACTTTTGACTCTATATATAGAGTAATAATTTTATACCTTAGAAATGAAGCTAGAATTAGGGGTGTATACGAGCTGAGTCGAGCCAAACACTGGCAAGCTCGAGCTCAGCTTGTTCGAAAATTATAAGGCTCGAGCTCGATTCGAACTTTGTGTTTTGAGCTCGAGCTCAGCTCGACGGGTTACAACCAAGCTCGAGCTTGGCTCGCTATATATATTCGTTTGGATCGAGCTCGAGCTTGAGCGCTCGAGCTCGACTTGATAAACTAAAAATTATGAATATGTTAATTATATATAAATTAAATATTGATATTAAAAAGTATTAAATAAAAATATATATTAAAAAATTCGTATAGGTGATACATGAACATGTTCGCGAGCTAGCTTGTTTACTATCGAACTTGAACGTGTTCGCGAGCATTTCGAGCCGAACATAGATATGATCGAGCTCGGCTCAAAAGAATTGTCGAGCTCGATTTGAGGTTCGAACTCGACTCGTTTAGTAAACGAACGAACTTCGAACAAACTTTTTTCGAGCCGAGCTCCGAATAGCTCGCGAACCGTTTGGCTTGTGTATAACACTAGCTAGAATCAATTCAATTGCATTAGCAAGCCAAAATGATTGTTTCGTGACACAGGAGTCAATAGCCATTTAGATTTACTATTTTATTAGCAATCAAATTTAATTTTTCATCACATGATTCTCGATGTAAAAAAAATAAATACTAACAGTTCAGGGCTCTTAGTTCCAAGTTTCCATCAATACATTGATGTTTGCTTCAATTTGTGTGTTTCACAAATATGGGCTGAGAAAGTTAATTAGTTTATGAGCTAATAATTGGGTCGAACCCAATTTCTACAAATTAGACCAAATTAGTTCTTTGTACAAGAATTTAATTCAAATTCAAGCACAAAGCTCAATTGTCAATCCAATGACCAATTCTTACTTTTCCTTTTCGTGCTCGTTTCTATTTAATGTGGTATAAGATGGCTCGCAGCAGGCGTCTCAATCGCCCGGCTCGAGACACGCCGGCGACGTGACGGCCCGCTGCAGGCTTCGGCGTCTCGAGCCCGTCGCGCCACAACGAGACCGTCTCGATCCGGGGCGTGTAATGAACTTTTTCTTTTTTTTTTTAAATAAGGCGCGTCCAATGCACGCGGCTGACCGAAAAAAAAAAGAAAAAATAGGCAACGGCTATATTGACTCCAACGGCTATTTTAGCAGATTATTTATTTATTTATTTATTCACACCTATAAAGACCTACTTCATCACACAATTTTTTCCACACCAAATTCATCTTTTTCCTTTAGTTTTGTCTCTATTTTTCTCTCAAGTTTTTCGCAAAAAAAGTGTCTTCCTCGTCGAACTCCTCAACTGGCTACTCTTCTCATGGCACCGACGACGAGATTATGTTGATGGTGACGAACCTCCAAGCTGCTGCCGCTCGACTCTTCGCCTCCAAGAAAAAAAAGAAGGTGAAGAGGACGGTCGTACACCGCGATCGGGAAGCGGCCCTGCAGCAGTTGATGGCCGACTACTTCAACGACAACCCGACGTACGACCCAACCTTTTTCTGCCGGCGTTTTCGGATGCACAAGCATCTGTTCTTGAAGTTTGCTCGACGTTGGAGCAGAAGGTGCTGTACTTCCAGCAGAAACAAGATGCAACTGGAAAATGGAAATATACCTTTATTGGGAAGAATAAACTCTAAGGAGGAGATGTAATTATTTCTATTTTTGCAGTCAACTTTCCTTTTATTATGCGTGTGACTGGTCACAGTGTTGCCGAATATCATTACCTTAATACAAAATACTTTATTTGTAAAATAAAGGTCTACAAATAATATAGGGGAAGCTTTAGGGAGTCATTCTGGAATATTGGGCCAACTAAAAGCCCAAAGTGAAGGCCCGGACCCGGTATCTTATTGGGCCGATGCTCGGTCCAAGTCCAAATAAAGTCGCTGCGGTTCTTTCTTTGTTTTTTCTAACACGATCCGGTTAAGACTAGTATTGACTACACTAATTTGACAATTTCTAACTGAAAAAATAAAAGGAGAAAATTAATACAATACGCCGATTAATCGGAGGGATCTGAGCTCGGCGGGAAGATGATGGCGGAGGATCTCGGTGTGCAGGCGAAGGAGGCGGCGGTGCGGGAGGTGGCGAAGCTGCTGTCGCTGCCGGAGCATTTGCTATCCATCGCTTCGATCAAAGCTGATTACATTTCGCGTCAACAGGTTGATTTTTGTGGTTTAGCTGCTCGATTCCGCGATATTTGAATGAATTATGGTTCGTTTTTTGCCTGCAGCTTCGTCTGATTGTTTTCCTATGCGTTTAGTTCGTGGAGTTGAGATTTGTGGATAGTGTATGTCAATTGTGTTGGTCTGTGTTAGTTTAGGTTGTGGAACTTCGAATTGAAGTTGTGGAAGGATATATGAGTTTTAGTTTGTGTGCGTGTGTGAGGGTGTGAAGGTTCAAATTTTGATGGATTAGGGATAGTTTTTGTTTCTTATTGCCGCGGCATTGTGAATAGTGTATGTCCATTGTGTTGGTCTGTGTTAGTTTAGTTTGTGGAACTTCGAATTGAAGTTGTGGAAGGGATATGAGTTTGTGTGTGCGCGTGTGTGTTTGGTTGTTTATTGAGGGTGTGAAGCTTAAGATTTGATGGATTAGGAATGGATTAGGAATAGTTCTTTGTTTCTTATTGCCATGGCATTGTCTGATGAATATGATCTTGCACATATTGTCATTTTTCTTTCTATGATAGGGGGATGATTGTCAGTCATTTTATTGAAGGAAACGCACTGCGAATATTGAGTTAATGCTTATGAAAAACTGTAATTTAGTGTTTCGTTTATCTTGTCTTATTATCATTGCTATTATTTTCTTTCTTGGTTAGAAATAAGCTTCTTAAATAAATCAAATTTGAGAAATTTTGGTGACTCTTTGGCAGCTTAGTGTTTTATTGTTATTTGATGCATTGCCGATGTGTTTTGGCGTAATTGGATTAGAAGATTGAGAATTTGAGATTGTGTTTTTTTTCCTTTTAGCACATTGTGATGCTAGACGGGGGGATCTGATCTTTTACTAGGGCGTTGTAGTTTATATATATGCATGAATATAGTGATTAGGTTGCAACTAACTTTTGCCCTGTAAATATGTTCTAATGTTCGTGTAAAGTAATACTTGCATTGAGATCAAAAGACTGTTAATCGAAGCTCACTGATACACTGTAAAATTTGTCTAATACAGCAGCAGCATTATTGAAATTACCAGAACTTTGTACTAGCTATTTGTGGTGGTAAAATGGAGGAATTTGGGGGCCCTTAGGTACAATGTAGTTATAGGTATTTTATTTGCTATGTCTAAATAAAATAACAAGGACCAAACTCTTCTCTCCTTGTTCATTATGCTTACTGCTTTGTTCCGCCTTTAGTATGTTTATGACCGTCTGAAAAGTTAGAACTAGTCTCTAGTCTGCTGGTTTAGGAACTAGCTTTTAGTCTCACATTTCATTCTCTTTTGGATGGTCATGATTCCTCAATGGACAACAAAATCTTGTTTAAGACACCAATCATCAATCATGTCTAGCAATCTGTACCCTGTATTCACTTTGTCTTGAGTCATGCTATTAGAAATGAAGCATCATAGACATTGGGAGTTTCACATCCCTATGATAGCCTCTGGCTTTTCAACAAGAGTTTCTGAGATAGGTTGGTTTTATAGATTTTGCCTTGTGCTTTATTTTTCCGGACGAAGTTGAGTTATTTTGACAGTCAGTTTCTGTTTGCTCCGTCTCTTTTCAATATTTATAGCTTGCATTACAGTGAAGATTTTTCCTGCATATGATGGACGTTTTCTTTATGGTTTGGTGTCAGGCAAATGATGCACAACTCAGTACAATGGTTGTCGAACAGGTATAAACTGAGACTGTAAACCTTACCTTTTAAAAATTAAATTATTGTATTGAAAGTGTGTTATCTCCCAGTGGAGCCTGCACAATATCATTTTCGTTGGTCTATTTCCATTCATCTAACTTCTCTCTCCGAATTTCAAATTCAGGTTGAGCAGGCACAAGCAGGTCTTGAATCACTGTCTCTGTCTGAGACAACAATAAGTCATCTCAGAGAAAATTTTGTTGAGATTGACAAGTATGAATGTGATGTCTCATGGTTTATGAATGTTCTCCGTTCCTTGTGAATGAATGCACTCCATGCATGGCTTGTTGATGCTTTAAGTTAATCTTGGACTTTTCTTTATAATAGGTTATGTCGAGAATGCCAAACATTGATCGAAAACCATGACCAAATAAAGCTCCTCAGTAATGCAAGAAATAACCTAAACACAACTTTGAAGGTGAGTGCATAACTCATGTGATTTTATGAATATGGACGTTACCCTTAATCCCTGTATGATTCCATTATATCCATTACATGTTGGTCTAAGGATGCTTACGCTCGCCTTAGTACTTTCAGTTTTTATGTTTATGGTCATCAAATTGCAAATTCATTTTTATTTTATTTATTTTTCAATTTCAAATTTTTGTTTGAAATTAGTGATGAGTCAATTCAAAAAGAAAGGCTGGTCTTTCTATAAAGAAAGGCGGTGCTTATTGTCCAATTTTCTTCAAACCCAATCAAATTAAAGTGAATTAAATAATGATGTTTAATTCAAATAGTTAATTTCATTTATAAATCTTTTTTTTTTAATATTTTTAATGATTCCCTGTACGCGGAATCTTGGTTTATTTTATCTTTTCGATGTTAACATCATTGCTCTTTTGCAGGATGTGGAGGGTATGATGTCGATCTCTGTTGAGGCTGCTGAGGCACGTGATACTTTAAGTGATGATAAAGAACTTATTAACACCTATGAGGTTGTGACTTTTTCTTGGCTTGATTGTTATTGTGAACGTTAAAAGCATGGTACTTATCTGGTTGTGTTAAATGGAATATAGAGGTTGACTGCACTGGATGGAAAACGAAGGTTTGCATTAGCTGCTGCATCGTCTCATGAAGAAGAGGTTGGTCGGCTGAGGTCAGAAAGCTTACTGCATTTACTGTGAAGTGAAATCCTGCTTTGGATCACGCTTCCCAATATTGAACAGTTTTTTTTTAATCAATATTCACACTTAAGTCACATCTTCAAAACATTTTACTCTTTTAAAGTTCAATAGAACGATTTATATGGTACACTGAAAGAATTTAAAATTATAGTTCTTCAACCATGGAAATGTTAGAATGTGAGAAGCCATTATCTTAAATATTACTTTTCGCAGTACTTTTGAAGATGAGGAATTTATTTCCTTGTGATAAAGTAGACTAAGTAGTTGTAACATTTTGCAGGGAATACTTTGAGGATATAGATCGTACGTGGGAGACATTTGACAAGACTTTATGGGGTCATATTAGCAACTTCTTTCAACTTGCTAAAGACAGGTATGCTAGTTTTAAGGGTATCTTTTCTTCTCCGGATGCCCTTTCTGGTTCTTTTGCTCTGGCGTTCACATAATGGCTGCAAAATCAACTGTTCTAAATGCTCCAAACTCCTTGCTGCTCACATTTACAAGGAATTGCTCCATATGGACTTTGGTTTGAAGTAGTTTGAACATAATATTGCTGTTTTAAAATTTTGTGCTGTTTTGAGGAAACACGTGATATTTCTGTTAAATACATTAAAGATGATTTTTTAATCAAATTTAGAAAATAAAAAAGAAAGCACATGTTCTTCGAGGTTGAGTTTGCCATTTAATGTACGAGTGACATATAGTATTTGATTCCCTGGACTTGCACTTTTTCTTTTTCTTTTTTTTTTATACATTAGGTCCTGCCGTCCTGGTACATTTAGCTGTAAATATGGAGCGTTCTGAACTTCTGTTTGCTTTAAAAATAAGATTGGAAGTTGGAACCCTGACTTTTTGTGTGTGTGTGTGTAGATGAGTCCTTATACTTATTTATTACATAACTCCATAATACTTTTTTTTAATTTGCCTCAAATTGAACATAATTCTAGGTATAGGGACTTATTCATTTTGAATAAAAAATGCCAATTCAATATGAAAAAGGTGAATAAAGAAATATACCTTATTTTGAAACAACTTTTTTTGCATTGATAAATATTGAGACTGCCCACAGAGACAACTGTCAGATGTGTGGCGTCGATAGTATTGCTTGACATATTTATTTGACTTCATCTGTCATCTTATATCATAAAATTTTAATCTAACTTTTAATGTTTGCATTCCATTTTCACGTCTTTCACATCTGTATTTATTCTGAAAGTCATCCTGTGTCTCTTTGTGCTACTCATTTATTGCAATTATTTTACTTTGCAGCCCACAAACACTTGTTCGGGCATTGAGGTATGTCTGAGTGGAATACGTTGCAAATTTGTGATAAGAGATTGTTTGCTGGGTTAATGTACTAATGCATCTTTTTTCATTATTCATGAAACAAAAAGGGTTGTTGAAATGCAAGAAACCCTGGACCAACAACTAGCTCAAGAAGCAGCTGAGGCTGAAGGAGATGGTGCCTTGGAATCTATAGCTAATCCTCGCAGAAATGCCAAGTATTTACCTGGTCAAATTGATGCATCTGCTCTTTGCATGTTTTTTCGATGTTTTCTCTCCATTTTTGTATTTCAAAATCTACAATTACAAAATCTTTTTCTAGGAATCTCGCACAGAAGAAGTTGAAGGTTCAAGGCAAAGGCTATAAGGACAAATGTTATGAGGAAATAAGAAAGTCTGTTGAATCGCGTTTCAGCCGATTGCTCGCCGAGGTTGACATTTTCTGTTTCTTTTACAGAACGCTAGTTCTAAATTTTTCTAATTTCCAAGTCAGTTTTCATTTACTGATAATGATAATTCTTTCAGTTTGAAATTCAGGACCTAAAGGGAGCTCTAGAGGAGGCTAAAAAGGTACTCATCTAGTCTTGTTAGCAATAATTTATTGCTGTATTGCTGTCTTTAAGAGGAATCGAAAATAAGTAGTATATATTCTATTTTGATGTAAAAACCGTACAATATCATGTTAATTTTTTGTTTGAAGTTAGCATATACATTCTTTATTGGATCAGTCAACTAAACAACTAAAGTTCGGTAGCTTTCTTCAAAGCTGATTATCTAAATGTACGTGTTATAGCTAACTTATGAAACCACTCAACATATTTTGAACTATGTAATTGATTTTTGCTGAATATATGTCTTGGCCACTTCTCGCATTTACCTTTTGCCAGCATTATTTTACGCAAATTCTGAAGGCTTATTTGTCTGATACTTCTGTGATTGTTCCTGAATAATATCAGATTGGTGAAGAGCTTGGAGATATTTATGACTACGTTGCTCCCTGCTTTCCCCCAAGGTTTGCCATTTATGTTTGTAGACATGACAGTCTATTAATTGAGATAATTGCGGTAGTCCTGAAGGTTTGCTAAGCTATATTTCTGTGAAAATTCTTCTTCTTAATCATTTTTTTTTTTTTTTTTTTTGCTTTCAGATATGAAATATTCCAGCTCATGGTGAATCTATACACAGAGCGGTTTATTCACTGGCTGCGACTACTGAGTGACAGAGCTAATGATCTCTCGACTATGGATATTTTGAAGGCATGTTATCTGAATCTGTAGCTCATGATGTTAAATAAGTACTATATTCTTGGATAACTTTTGTTTTACTATTTCCTTATGTTGGGCTCTGCTACACATCGTAGCTTGATTTGTGTGTATTTCATGCAAATTATACCCAAGTTGTCAACCTTTTTTATGCTGATCAACCTGCTTTGGCATGAGCAGCTTTTTCTCAGAGTTGGTATCCTAAATATCCATTAACAGCTTTATTCATTAATCTGCATCTCTTCAAAGAAGTGCATAATAAAGTATATTGAACGTTTATTATCTCACAGAGAGAGAGAGAGAGAGAGAGAGAGAGAGAGAGAGAGAGAGAGAGAGAGAGAGAGAGAGAGAGAAAATTATATATTACAGATTACTGTTAGTTAGATCTTAGTTTAGCATTGTCTAAATACTTTGTTTTGAATCTTCCATCACAGTGCCTTTGATCTATTAGTAATTGTCATTTGATGATGCTGTGTGAATGGCCAAAAGCATGCTCCTCCATTTTTTGCAATAAAATGATCATTGCTATTTTGTGCATAGCACATTTCAACTGGATTTATTCATGCTATTCACAAAGGAAAATCTAACCATTCAGACATAAAATTTATTGTCCATATTGTATGAGTATGCTATGTGCTCGCTCAAAGCAATGGAAAATGGAGATGTACTTCCATAAAAGTCCAATGCAAAATGGAAAAAGATACTTCAGTCTCCCAATTATACATTTTTCATCCCAAGCCTCTTCCTTCTTTGTAGCTTTATCTTTTAACCATGTAATTATTAAGGTAACAGTAAGCAATATAAGAACTAGTAGTTTGTATGGTGTAATTTATACTTGCGGAGGGCCTGTATTACTCGGTCAATGTATTTCCTATAATATTGAACGATAATCAAGATAGTTATGAGAAATGCATAATTCTTTTCCAGGAAAAAGTAATGAATCCAACTTTAAAATTACCAGTACTTGAATTCTTCACAGGTACAATGATTGGTTAAATAACTGCGCTTTTTTCAAGAGCTAGAATCGAATCGTGATAACTGGTTTCATATATAATAATATTACTTAGATTAGTGTAACTTGTTGCTGGTTGTAGAATCGACTTTCTGTTTCTAATTCATGAGCTTTTGTCACTTTTCAATGTTTGCTGTGTTAGCTTGGAGCTGTTATAAATTGTGACTGTCTTCTAATATTAGGTAACTGGATGGGTAGTTGAGTACCAAGATAATCTAATTGGACTGGGTGTTGACGACTCTCTAGCTCAAGTTTGTTCAGAAAGTGGTGCGATGGATCCGCTTATGAATGCTTATGTTGAACGAATGCAAGCTACAACAAGGGTAATAGACTAGAGAGCATTTCTGTTGCTTTCGAATCATCTTTCTGGTCAAATAATCACTAAAGCCATCCTATTCTGTAGAAATGGTACTTGAATATACTTGATGCTGATAAGGTCCAGCCACCAAAGAAAACAGAAGATGGGAAGCTGTACACACCAGCTGCTGTTGATTTCTTTCGCATTCTCGGGGAGCAAGTACAAACTGTACGAGATAATAGCACAGATGTTATGCTATACAGAATTGCTTTAGCCATCATTCAGGTAAGCTAAATATAAAATTCATAATCATAGCCGTACTCCTTGAGATATTTCATAGAAGCATGTTCTCTAGTTGATTATATTGCTCCAAGCATTTACTCAGTTTGTTCTTTACCAAATGGTAATTGTATATACATTCGCTTGACATATTTATTTGACGTCTCCAACATCTTGAGTAAAGATTAAGGATTAAGAAGAAACTATTTTAATGAGAACCTCAGGATTGTTTTCGTCCTGTTAATGCATTTAAATTTCTTTTTGACTATTCACTCAAAGAACTTGTTTGTCCAGCGAAGGGAGAATTAGAATGGATATGAAGTTAACTGAAAACTTTATTGATTTCAATATAATTTCCAAACAAATACTCCGTCCGTCCTTAAAAACAGTGCCAAAACTTTTCGGCACGGGCTTTAAGAAATCTAGTGATGTTGTATTTTGAGTGGAGAAAGGGTCTAAAAAAAGGAAAGGCACAGTTTTATGGGACGGACGAAAAAGGAAATACTGGAACAGTTTTCAGGGACAGAGGGAGTAAAAGATTACGAGATGGTATCAGCCATCTTCTCAATCTTTCTCAATGTTAGAACTTTTTCTTTGATTTCAAGTCTGTCTTCAGCAAAGTTATTGAATTGAAAAGATAGCACAATAAGACATATTAACCATAATATTAACCATATTTTTCATCTGAATGGTAATGATATTGTGACATAAGGGCCTTTGAATATAACTATGTGATGAAGCACTTATGAATTTCTTACAATTTGTAATATGTTTCGGTGTAATCCTACCAAAAGCTCAACATAGGTTATTTAAAACTCTCTTGTTTAACTGTGAGTTCCATTTTCTCGTGAAACTGTTATATCACTTCCTGATGCCATACTGTTAATCCCTAGGTTGATAAAAAGAAAAAAAGTTTGGAAAACAGGAAAAGAAAGAACAACAATTATAGCATTTATGAAATACGGAATTTAATGGTTGAGAAAGTGTTGATCTCCTCCCCCTAACACACAAACACCAATTTCAGGTTATGAATGATTTTCAAGGAGCTGAAAGGCAAAGATTGGATGAACCTGCTTCTGAGCTTGGTCTAGAAGCTTTATGTGCGATGGTATGTGAATATTCCAGCTCATAGTATATGATTTAGAAGGTGTTTGGCTCAGCTTAAAAGCTCCTTAGAACAGCTTATAAGTTCCTAAATCCTTAATAGTGAACAGCTTATAAGCTGTTTTAAGGAGCTTAAAAGCTCAGCCAAACACCCTCTTATTCCCAAATGATCTTAGTCATACTTATATCCTGTAATGAATGATTTTATGACAGATTAATAACAATCTTCGCTGCTATGACCTTGCCATGGAGCTGAGCTCGAGCACCCTTGAAGCTCTCCCTCAGAATTATGCAGAGCAGGTATCCATATTCAGAACTTCTATACCTTCCACTCTTCTACTTCAGAGTGCCTTTAGAACTAATATCTTTCATTTTGGAGGTGTTTTTTTCAGCATTCTAAGGTGAATGATTTGGATAATTAATGTCCTCCACTCTCATGTTCATAAGATTTTTCTTGGTATCTGCATAATTCGTTTATTCAGTAACTTTTTGCCAGCATCCATAAGTTGGTAGAACTCAGTTTCTCCATTAAATAGCTGGTTGTGGACAAATATACATTGAAAGTCCCAAAGAAAGGCCTTAGTCTGGATAAATGGGCAAATTTACTTTGTCAAATAATCTTTAAATTCAGTATTAAGTTGAAAATATGAAATTTGGAAAAACCAATACATGGGTGAGAAAAGCGAGAACCACCTGGTGCGCGTGTAAAAAATTCATCATGTTTGTTTGCTTCTTTAAACTTCTCTTCATCTTTTTTACTCATGTTAGAATGCTCTTTTTGCCTCTCAGTCTTCCCCAGCTTGATTTTGGTTTTTCTGTTCATGTATTCCCAACTCCCAAGTTTTAACTGTGGGCATTAACAAATCAACTTGGAAGTTAAAGTTTATACCAGAGTAAATGAAGTATTACATAGTAGAAGAGGAAATGATTAGAAAAATTAATGGATACATGAGGAATTCTCATGTGTAAATTAGAGAAAACTTTGATCATTGTTGTAGCATGAATGTTAAATTATGGATAGATGTGCTTAAACAATCATACCAATCAACCCTTATATTTTATGCCAAAAACTTAGTTAAAGAAGCTCATGCCTGGATTCATTGATCATTCTTGACGCTGTGTCTTGATCGCTTTTACAGGTTAATTTTGAGGACACGTGCAAAGGCTTCCTGGAGGTTGCAAAGGTAGGCCGATCAATCCTTTTTTACTTGAAGTTCTTTTTTCTCACTATTAATTCATTTAATATGATGTTCTATACAACAATTGCTTCATCACTTGTTTGGGCTCTTGATGCCGCCATCCTTTTCTTGTGCTCCCTCCATTGGATAATGAAAGCTAAATTTTGAACACTAATGTGGGTATTTTTATCCGTTATGATGTCAATAAACTTTTTAGAAATCATTGTCAGCGTCTCACTCTTAGCTGCTATATATATGGCATCCTGTCTTATCTTACAGTCATTTGTTTTGATCCCAGTATGCAATTTCAATATTGACTGTACGGATACTTGTAGAATTTTCTAGTCATGATATCACGATTATGATGATTCTTAATTGTCATTAGGAAGCTGTACATCAAACTGTCAGTGTCATTTTTGAAGATCCAGGAGTTCAGGAGTTGCTTATAAAGCTGTATCAGAAAGGTAATCAGTTTTACTGCTCCCGACCTTGTCGTTGAGAATTTCCCCCTCTTTTGTTTGTCGTGTTTTTACTCCTGAATCAGTAGTCTCTGCAAAACAACGCTTGAGCGGGGTTCTCTGTTAATGTGGCAAAAGAAAAAGTTACATAAATTTGCTTCAAATATAAACAAGTGAACTCAAATTAAATCTCCTTGAAAATACACGTTAGCTTCTTCTATGGGAATAAAGATATATAACATAAAATGCTTATAAAATATGATATTTCTGTTTTCACTAGTCGTTCTGATTTCAGATTGGCTGGAAGGACAGGTAACTGAGTACCTAGTTGCAACATTTGGTGATTATTTTACAGACGTCAAAATGTAAGCAACTCAACTGCTACTTAAATGAGCTTGAATGCCTGCAAATGCAGTTCACTTCTTATATTCTCCTACACTGAAATCATTTCTGTCTCGATAAATGTCGTCGGATGCAAAGGTACATTGAAGAAAGATCATTTAGGCGATTTGTTGAGGCTTGTCTGGAAGAAACTATTGTTGTCTATGTCGACCATTTGCTTTCACAGGTTACTATCTTGGGAATATTTCATATAGCGAATGGACTATCCCCAATTTGGTTATATCCTTATATAGATTTGATCACATTGAGTCTGCTCTGCAGAAAAATTACATTAAAGAAGAAACAATTGAAAGGATGAAACTAGACGAAGAGGTTCACATGGACTTTTTCCGGGAGTACATAAGCATTTCTGTAAGTTTTACTGCACTTAGATAGACTTAAACGAAAAATGAATTTACATGTCCATTGAGTGAGATTGAATAACAGAATTCACTTGTCTAAAGAGTATTTAGATCACTATCTCGTTTACATAATCATTGCTACAAATCTTGATTTAGCTCAATTTCTACCCAATATTCTGTGTGATAGGAAAGTTATATATGATTATTGGATTTCTGAGTTTTTCGTAACATGTTAGACTTTAACGACATATTTTTTATGTGTTGCAGAAAGTGGAAAATAGAGTACGGGTACTGGGTGACTTGAGAGAACTTGCTTCAGCTGAGAGCCCAGATTCTTTCACGCTTGTCTACACAAATATTCTCGATCATCAACCCGACTGTCCTGTATGTTCTCTTTAACTATACTATGCATGCACGGCATACTCGCTTCTGATTCATTTTTGTCCTGTGAAATTGATCCCGTTTTACATTTACTGCCTGTAGTCTCTATTCTTATGTTAACGCTTTTCCACTGCAGCCAGAAGTGGTGGACAAGTTGGTGAGCTTACGAGAAGGCATACCAAGAAAAGATGCTAAAGAGGTAAAACCTTATAATCGATCCTTTAAACGTGCTTTTCTTTATCCTCTCAAGATGAGCAATTTGTTTTAGTTCGTACTAGTTTGACGTTGCTTATTCTGTGGAACAGGTAGTTCAAGAGTGCAGAGAAATCTACGAAAACTCTCTCGTTGATGGCAATCCTCCGAAGGCAGGTTTCGTCTTCCCTAAACTGAAGTCCCTGTCAGTCTCCAGAGGTGGACTATGGCGAAAACTCACCTAGTTCAGTTATCACATTTTTCTTTTCGACGTCGTCAGCAGCAATCATACCTTCCAATCTTCAGTATTGTACCTGTTTGTATATGAGTGTATCTATTAATTTTATTTCTATATATATACTGTTTTTATTTTTTTCGCAATACATGTACCAACAGAAAAGGGCTTTGATGGAATGATTCGTGAAAGCTGATTACTTTTTCGAGTAATATTAAGGACAATTGAAGAAATCTTGCTTAGGTTGTTATATGGCAGATTCTGTTTTCTTTATTTGTGTCAACTTTGGCGATGTAGTGTATGTTAGTAGAGAATTATTGATGTAGCGCAGCGTACATTAAACGTATACCTTCGTTGATTCAATGAATATTTGTGCAATGGCTAGGATTGATGCTCCTACATCATTCACCCTTCCTTGAGGACTATCTCCTCACGATGTCGCAGCCAATGAGTACTCCTCATTGCTTAGAGCATTTACAACAAATGTCGACAGGGGGGTGTCGATCGGGTGTCGAGCGAGATCGACCCACCCCCACTCGACACACCCTGTGTCGATCGCCCGAGTGGGGGATCGATACCCCCCTGTGTTGATCGGGGTGTCGATGGCGATGTCGATCGCTCGATCCCCCCCTCGACTCCGCCACGTTGCAAAATAGGGATACGTGGCGTGTTCCTATTGGTCCTTCAATATTTTTTTTTAAATTTTCTGAATTAAAAAATAAAAAATCAACGGTTAAAAAATAAAATGTGTCCAACGTATACATTTTCATCCTCAACGGTTATATCCCGTTTTTTCACTATACATATCCCTTCATCTCATTCATTCTCCACCCAAATTTCTTTCTTCATCCATTCTTCTCTACAAAAAAAATTACTCTTGCAAATTTATTTTGTGCAAAAAAATGGCCGACGACTAGTTCAATAAAATTGTCATTTATTAATTTCTGAATTTAATTAAGTTAGTTTTTATAATATTTATTACAAATAAAAAAAACAACAAAATAAAATCTATTTAATCATTAAAATCACGTTTTCCAGTGCTTAGACCTAGGTCTTACTCAACCCCATTGTAGTGGAAAAATCAACCTATGTCTAACTCAACACCACCAATCATTAAAATCACGCTTCCTAGTGCTTAGACCTAGGTCTAACAAGACCCTTGTAGTACATGCTCTTAGGGGTTAGGCTGAATCAATGTTTGAATCATTCATCCTTCCTTGAGGACTGTTCCTGACATGATGGGATTTATTACTTTTTATATTTTTTATCTTTATTCTTAATTTTCGTGACGAACAGTAACATGATAATATCAATGGATCGTAGGGAGTACAAGATATTACTCCCTCCGTCCCGCCCAGTTGTCCTACTTTCTATTTTGGGTGTTCCGCTCCAGTTGTCCTATTTTCTTTTTTGGCAATAATTAGTTTGGTTAATTACACTCACTTTACACCTTTCAACTTACTACTCACTTTCTCTCTACTCATTTTATTCTACTTTATTTCATTATTCACTCTTTCTCTACCTACTTTATTTGACTTTAACAACTCCACTAAATACACTTTCTACCCTTAATTGTGTCCTCCTTAATTTTCGTGCCCAGAGAAACTAGGACATCTGTGGCGGGACGGAGGAAGTAATAATTTTATTAACCGATATACCTTAGGAGAGTACTTGAGGCATTTTGCAAATCCTAAAAAACATGAGGGGTTGAAATGCAATTACTCTGCTTCACTTTTCTCCTAGCTTAACCTACCTACCAGACTGAAGCTTCTCTGCCCACTTTCTACTGCTGCAAATTGCAAAGCGAGTAAGTTAATTTTCCTAAACCCATCTCTTTTACATCTTTGATTGCATATTTTTGTTCTTCAGAAAACATGGCTGCATCTCAAATATCGGTCTCGCTTTCTTTGTTATAGCCTTGATGACAACATTAAACCCAAAATCAATAGTTTCCAAGATGAGGGCTTTTCTTCCCGCGACATTTCCACGATGATCTCAACTTGCCCGAGAATTCTGGGGTTGAGTTTGAATGACAACATCATTCCTTCATCATCTGTGCTCAAGGGGTTGTTGGGATCCAATTCTGCATTTATCAGAGTTGTGAGGAAATCGCTATGGTTACTGACCTCGAATATGGAAAAAACTGTGGTGGCCGATGTGGAATTCTTGAAGAGCATTGGCATTTCGATGGATCGAATTGGTATCATCCTCAAACGTACAAGTGTATTTTTGGGCCCAGACGCGGTTTCCTAGTTGGGCTAGGATTAGAGCTCAATTGTTTGTTATATATATAGTTGTTCTCTCATTGTAAATTGTATCCGAAAAATATAGTGAAAATCCTGACTTGGCATCGCCCGCAGACGTAGATACATATCGTATCGAACTGGATAAACAATTCTGGTGTTCTTTGTTTTCGTGATTGTGTGTGTTGATTTCCTAACATGTCACTCATGTTTAGCTTCGACAAGAGGTATGAGCCGCGGATGAGAATATTGAGAATTCTCGAAAGTTGGAAACTGATTGAAACGTGGCCTACCTTCCCACACTTCGCGGATCAACGGATGCAGAGTTTCTCAAGGGATTTGTTAGCCCTTATGTAGATAAACTTAGTGATGTTGACATCCAAAAGCTTTCTAAGCTTTCTGCCATAGACAAAGGTAAGACCAAACCTTAAGCATTTGGTTAATGCACTTTGGTAAAGAAAATCAAGATTTGGCCTTTACCTTATTAATATCCTAGTACTTTTTTTGGCTTCAGCATGTGGTTGTACTTTTCTGTAAGAGGAGTTCTTACGTAAGGCTGTCTAATTGGTTCTGGTTAGTCGGTTTTTAACCGAAATATGCAATAATTAATTGATTATTAGTAACCTAAAATCAATTTTATTGGTTATTGGTACAATTATCGGTTTGAATTTTTTATGTCAATCGGTATTGATTATTATAACAAAAACCAATCCATAACAACCGATTAACCGAATTTATATTATTATTATTATTATTATTATTATTATTATTATTATTATTATATCCCTAAAAAGTTTAATAGTAATGATATTCGGACACACTGTGGCCAGCTACAAGCGTGAAAAAAAAGTAAGTTGACTGTAAAAATAGAAATAATCACATTTCTACCCTAGGATTTATGTTTTCCAATTAAGGTATATTTTCATTTTCAAAACCTATATTACCATTTTTAGCGCGTGTTGTTGGACACACTGTGTCCGAATATCATTACTCAAAGCTTAAAACATATCCTACGTTAGGACAATTCTTATTTCTTTCCTTTATGTTACCTTCTCTATAACTATATATCTTTTCTATCCGACTCCGAACATGAATAATTAACATTGTGTAGAAATGTTATCCAATATTTGAATAATTTTTGATTATTTAGATTAACCGATAACCAAACTGATTAGCAAAATCGGTTATCGGTTAACCAAAATAATTAATTGGTTTTGTATACGCTAGCAATATTGAGCATTCATCGGTTATTGGTTAATTGATTATCAGTACGGTTATATCATAATCGAACTGATTACTACCCTACCTTTACATACAGCTTTGGTTCATTGAAAATGAAATTAAATAATCATTAATTTAATATGCTTCCGTCTAGGAAAACATACTAATCAAAGTATCAAAATCTGATAGTAATATAGAAGAGAAACGTGAAGAAATGAGTTCATTTGTATTATGAAAATAAATAAATAAAATTATACTCTTTTTATCCCGTTCAATAAGTCCTATTTTGTTATTTTGAGTGTCTCACTCAATAAGTCTCATTTTCTTATTTGGCAAAGATTAACACACTAAACCCCACTTTATATCACACTCAAACGTGAACAGTGTTGTTTAATTTATTGTACAATATTTTTCCACTCAACCACTTTAATATCAATAATAAAATATTACCTTAATCACCCTCTAACTTTCTTTTTCTTAATCTACGTGCATATCCCAAATTAAACTTGTTGAGTGGGACGGAGAGAGTATAATATGAAAAACATAGAGAAAAGAAACGAGAAATTAAAATTAAAGTGATACAAAACGTCCACACCTTTCCACCATAGTCCACAACAGCCTACTTCCACCCCTCTCCGACCACCACCACCCCGTCAATAGCCCTGGCTACATCTCCATCTCCATCTCCGTCTCCTCCGTCGCCATCTCCATAGCCAACACCACCATCAACAGTTCCACTTGTTGAGAGTGATAAAGTGAATTGAAGTTAGAATTATTGTGAGTGGAATAAGAGTATTATTTGTTATGAATGAAAGGGTAAAATAATGTTAAAGTTGTTGCTAGTAGAATAAGGGTCCCACTTATTATAAGTAAAAAATGTAAAATGAGAGTGGAATATGATTCCACTTAATGTGATTGAAAAAAGTAAAGTATAATTCTTTTTCATTGAAAAAAAAATGGGTAAGTAAGACTGTTTTTTGTAAACGGATGGAGTATAATAATAATTCTTCACAACTTCCTGTCAGTCTTGATTGTAAGTGAAGGGATAATATCAAATTTTGTGATTTACTTGTTTATATTTGTAGTCATCCCTTTAATATATCCAAATTTAGCCTTAGCCTTTTGATTATGGAACAAACAAAACTGTTTTACATGATTCAAGCATTTTAGATCTGACCATTTTCAAGCATTTTAGATCTGATTACATGATTACAACTTTGCTTGCCATTGAACTCTTCAAACAAGGTCAAGAATTTTCAAATTCCTCAAGGGCTTCAAACCTATATACACAATTCAAGGAATGAGAAATAAAGAATAAAACAAGAAATTAAAAAAAAAAAAAAAAAAAAAAACACTCTAAACAGATTAACAAGACCATTTACCAGTTCCTCACGAAAACTGCAACACAAATCATGCAACAAACCCGAAAAAAAAAAAGAAAAATAAATAAACAAAATAAAAGCAATAATATGTGGCGGAAATGAACTTAAAACCCAGAAGGGAATGATAGTGATGATCTTCTTCTTTCTTCCACCATCTCCACAACCAATTCTTGATCTCATGATTCTCATTCAATCTTCACGAGCAAGTTTTTATCCGATGCTTACGCATGGATCGAGGCTCGAGATCGACCATATATCATCTTACATCCTCAGTAAGCAGTAGTGCTAGCTAAATATCTGCATTGCTTCAAAGTTTGGTTCAGTTAAGAATTCATCAAGTGTCTATTCTTACAAATTTTATAGGGATACTTTAGTAATTTCATATAAGAACCTACTTCTTCAAAATTGTGACATAAACTAATATTCAAATTCATAACTTTTACGTGTGTCGCACGTACCATCTAGCTAGCGAAAGAAAATGTACCTTTCATTGAGGGTTTGACATGCCTTTCCTTCCTTTCAAAATGGTCACCCAAATCATCCTTCCCGTCGTCGTTTCCCATGTCACTTTCACTAGCCGTTTCCCATTCAGAGTCGTCCGTTTCTTGGCCACAGAGATCACCAGCATCACCTTCTTCACACTGGACGCCTCCATGTTTGATCAAAGCCTCTCTAAACAACCAAGCAGCCCGCATCTGTTTCTTGACCAAACGTTCAGCATAATCGGGGACTTTGTTTTGCCTCAACGACAGATCAGGATCGGAAGATTGAGAGAACTCGTTTATGAACAGAATGGCATCCAATAGGCTCTCTTTGGCTAAACCAAGCATGTCGTAGGCCTGTGCTCGTCTCCACAAACTTCTAGCATGACGGTTGACAGGGTTATGAAGACAAAGTGCACGGGTGGCATCACTTATGGCAGCCGAGGGTTGCTGCAGTAGAAGATGACATTGAGCTCGATTACTGTATAACACGACCCTTTCCTTCTTTGACCTCATCGGGCACAAAGACAATGCTTCGGAATATTTTGAAGCCGCGCCAGAAATATCCCCGGACGAGAACAGTGAGTTTCCTTCGAGTTTAACTACCAATGCAGCTGCATGTTTGATATGAAGATCCTCTTTTGGCATACCTTTTTCCCATTTTAATCTTTGTCGAGCAGCAACGAGTTCCTCAATCTCTTCTTTAGCACGGCTGCTGGTCGAGTTTCTACCTGTTCCAGACGACTGCATACATTCTTCAAGAACACTAACGATAGAATCCCCGAGCTTCTTATGATCCCCTAATGTAGTTATTTCTGCAAGGTCAATTAGTGTAGGTACCACTTTGTCACTAACCTGCACCATTGAAGTACAGATCAAACAGTTCAATTTCTTTTCAAATTATCACCATAGCCAGAATCGACGTGCCCCTACACAGAATGGCCGCGATTCTAGTGCTATGGCTCCAATTGCTTTTTCACAAAGCTCATAACTTTTTTGATAAAAAATGCCAAAGATCGGGATGGGAACATATAACGATATTCAGAAATAATCAAATCGAAGTAAGCAAATTACCTTATGACAGGTGCTTGGATCTTGAAGCAACCAAAGAAGGCAGTCGACAGCCATATATTGCCAGTCGTCCGATGATCGTGCTATGTTACATAATGCGTCTATAACTCCAGGAGAGCTAGCAATCGGGCCTCTACCAAATTTATGATGGCAAACAGTTCGTAATAATCCAATGCCAGCTGGTGAATTCTCGTTAACGAGTCCTCCCCACATGCCGGGAAGCTTTACTAGAAATTCCGGCTTGCAAATAGTCGGAAGAAATTCTTGTTTGAAAGCAAAGCAATTGATGAGCTGAAGGGACCAGCACTGCAACTGGCTAGCCCATTCCTCGGCCTTCCTCGACTCCATTTCAACGCCACCCATACCACGGGTGAGAAGATCGCAGTGGTAACTAAGCCTCCTGTCGACGTACTGGTAGAAGTGAGTGTAAACAATCTCAAGAGAACTCACTGCCAGCTGCATCGACAGCTCCAAAATCTCTCCATGGCTTGCCACGGCAGGAAAAGTCGCGGCATAAGTAGCTAAGTGACCTAAGGCTCGGACCGCCACTCTTTGCTCGACCCAAGTTAGCCGCCCTCTCAGAAGCTCGACCAAAGCGGGGATAACTCCAGCGTGAACCGCCATTTCCGCAAATTCTTCCATGTTCATAGTGTATGATCCAATTATATGTGCTGCGTAGTAAGGGATATAAACGTTCTGATCATGTGATAGCCAGCGCCGGTTCTTTAAGCCCTTCCAGATGAGTGCTGCCATGCATTCAAAAATTCCTAACTCGATGAATTCGGGATCATTAGGATGAGCCATGGCAGTATTCCAAAGGCCACTAATTGGAAGTACTTGACCGTCATCATCTTGAGTTGGAAGTTCTCTAAAGAATTTTAATAAACTTGCTCTACGCTTGCTTGGATTCCCTTCTTTCATTACACAGAAAAAGCATCCCGGGTATGGACAGTCGGGGGACCCTTTATCCATGCTCACACGATAAACGGACTTTGCCTTCAAAGACGTGGCGAACTAGATCCTCATAAAGCAGCTACCTAAGACGAGCATTGCAAGATCATGGAATGCTTATGCATGAGCTGAAAAAGCGAAAGAAATCCAATTCTTTCACAAATAGCAACACTCTACTACTAATATTATGAGATCCACACACAAAATATTACTATCATTTTCTCAGTCGATAAATCAAGTTAAGCACGCCCGCTTAGTGACTGACTGTATAACAACATTTATGCAACCAAACATCATAGAATGCAACTTTCAAGCTTAAAATCTAAATAGATCTTAAATTAAGGCATAAATCAAGTTAAGCACGCCCGCTTAGTGACTGACTGTATAACAAAATTTAAGCAATTAGCACACATAATCAAACATCAAAAAACTCAACTTTGAAGCTTAAGGTCTAAGCCTCCATTAAATTAAGGCAGTAACAATCAGTTGGTCATCCTTTATCATGATCAAGCATCAAAATGCAAACCTTCTCCGAACATTCAACTCCATTACTCATCCTAATAATCAGTTGCTTCACTAGAATACTAAAGGCCCCACGATATGGAAAATTGCAAGAAACCAATCTCAGTACTACAATACTGTTTGATTCGTAGATAAAACTCTTAAGCCACATAAACAGATAGTCATGGTGAAACATATTTTTTTGAGTAACAAACTTGGCATCAGCCTGTGAAAATTACAACTATCTAACCTAATGAATCATGGTATTCTACAATTCCCCATCTTTTTGCTATGAAATCAACTAATTTCATATAGAAAAAAGGGTAAATAGGCAGAAACTAAATCTACCCAGAAAAGCTGATGTATAAAGATTGGTAAAAGAATGGTCTTTTCTCTCCAAAAAAAAAATGGTCTTTTCTAAATTCAATGACAAAGTATCTGATTTTCTAAATCGAAATTAAGATTTTTTTTTTTTTTTTTTTACCATAGTCCAGAAACTGAAATAAGCAACACTAAAGTAGTTACATAACAAATTCATCACAATTTGGACTAAAATTGAGAATCACAGCAGCAAATTAAAAAAAATAGCTATAATACACACATGCTGAGACTACCTCATTTCTATTGATGGATCTACTGAACAACAATCAAGATCATCAACAAACAGTAAAGGCAAAGTCTTGAAGCAAAAAAATCTCAATTCCAAATTCCCAGCAGCCTTAAACACTCAAAATAATCAAAAGCAACATCCAACGAAAAAAAAATACAGAAGAATGACGAAAATCCACTTCAGTTTATACAACCAAAAAAAAAAAACAAATCTTGGAAGTTGAAATGGAGATAGATATATAAAGGGTACCTGAAAGATGTGCTAGACTCTGAATCTTGCACAAGAAAGTTATGAACACAATTATATTTTCTTTTATTTGCAGTGGGCTGTTGAAAAGCAATTTGCTTTATAAACATAACTATAAATGCGGGCTTTTTGTCCTTTTTCAAACAAGAAAATGGAGGATTTGCAGCAGAGATTGAGATGTAGTGGATAAAAATTGGCCCTTTATTCTTTTTTTTTTTTGGAATGAACTTAATCAGCTCGACAGCGAAGAAGATCTTGTAATGAGAATTTTCATTTTCTCTTTTTAATTCCTAAAAACGAGGTGCGACTGATTAAAAAAATAATAATCAAAGATTAAATGTGCGATTATCATTGTTTAGTGTTTTTGCTTAATTGATGACCGAAAAAAGTTAGAGTAGGATGATTTTAGAAAATTAATGGTGGGACATTGGCATCATTATTTGCAGAAATTATTGCAAATTGATTTAATAAGCATCGACAATTTGGGGTCCCATTGTCCATTCTCATACAAAGATTTTCGTACATGTACCTTAGTTACCGTTGTATATCAGTATGCATCAATCATCATTTTCAAAAATATATATATATAAAAAAAAACATTTTCATAATCAAAGAAAAATATTGAAATTGCAATTGAAATCTTGGAAAATGCATGAAAATCCCTTGTGAAATGACAAAATATTCTCATGGAAAAAAATTTCAATATTTTCTTGTGTTTTCGCCTTTTCAAGTTTATGTACAAGGGCCGGACGAAGTGATCGAACTGAATGTTAGACGTCGCAATCGTATAAAGGGCAGAGCTAAAACTTTAAAGTTGGACGGTAAAATTACGTTTATATATTTCGACATAAGTTTGGACAGACAGAATCACAAATAATAAAAAACAAAAAACACAAAATTCAATCTAAATATAATTAATAAAAACTCACAGCCGATCATCGGGATAGGTGACAAATTTTTGTGTTTGCGTACTAGATTACTTTCGAGATTTTTAACACTTTGACAAATGTTTCTTCTACGTTGGCAGTCAGTGCCATCTTAATTAGTGCCAACTAAGTTGTCTAAACTTCGAATTACTTAGAATTAAAATTATTTTTAAAATTAAATTATATATGGGCGTGAAATTTATACATTTTCCCAATTACTAACTACTAAGGGCATATCATTTTCATTTCTCATAAGGTCCTTTCTTGACAACAATGCAACAACATGTGACAGAGACGATCTATAATAATTAATTGTCATAATTATAGTATTTGAGATGGCAATAATATTTTAGTATGTTAAGATTTCAGACGTGACAAAGCAGTTCCGGTTTGATATTGACTATTGAATTGTTTTGCATCCACAATTATTTATTAAGTACTCCTACATATGTCATGCATAATTCACTATAATTGTATACCACGTGTCATGCAATTAATTAAGTAATTATATAAAATGAAATTACATGATCCGACATGAAATTGACAAACCTAAGAGCACTCGTAGTGGTTGAGCCATCTTTCGGGGGTTTGATGAGTTGTAGACCCCAGATATAGTAAGTGAGCTATAGTGGAGGGACTTGATAGGAGTACTGATAGAATTAGTTTTGAGTTTGATGGTTCTAAATTATTTTTTGATTTTAAATCGAAAATTGCAAAAATAAAGTAGACAAATCGAGTGGCTGATTGGGCGTACTCGTCGGATGCTTGAGACTCGTTGAGATTGATCGAGTCTAGGCCGGCGGGGACATAACAATTTTTTGAGTAGTCGGAACACCAATTCGATGACATATGATTGTTGGGATAGTTGGGATCCATTTGAAGAAGAAGATGATGAATTGAAGAAGATGAAGAAGATGAATTGAGGATGTGTGAATTATGTGGAGAGGGAGGTATTTATTTATAGTAGATGATAAATAAAAATAAAAATAAAATGAACAATCCTGCCAACCTGACCATTGAGAGGGCGGCAGTAGTTGTTGGGGATAGGAATGTCAATCAAGTCAACCCTTTCGAATTTGGGTCAACCTTATTGGGTTGTCGGGCTATTCAGTCCGGGTTAAGTCGGGTTGAATTTTTTTCGAGTTGAAAAATCGCAACCCTGATTTTAACCCTTTGGGTTGCAGTTTAGCCCGTTGGGTCACAAGATTTAAAAATTAAAAATATAATAAATAAAAAAAGGCTTTCCAACAAAATAAGTCTAATAGTTATAATACACAAAAAGTTACTACAATAATTCAACATTAATTTGTTATCTCGCAAATAAAATTAAACAATTGAATGACACTTGTCTCTACTTGAATAACTTTTGCAGTGGCTTCGACTTGATCACTAACTTCAATTTCATTATCTTCACCATCTATTTAAGAAGAATAAAAGGGAGAGTATGATATATATATATATATATATATATATATATATAAATAAATAAATTTGGTTGATTAACATGTAGTACATAATATACAAAACGACTTACGTAAGTATATGATTTATATATCTAGGCCTAGGGTTAAATAAACAAGCGAGATATTATTCGGGTTTGTCGGGTTGACCCTAACCCTTTTCGAGTTAACGCTGATCGGGTTGCAATCCTGTCGGGTCAACTCTAATAACCCAGTTATGTATTCGAGTTGTAAATATACAACTCTCTTTACTTTTTTCGGGTTACTCGGGTCGACCTGTCTGGTTCGGGCTCAATTGACATCCCTAGTTGGGGCTAGCTGATAAATTCAAAAAAATTTGCTTTTTTTATATGCGGGAGCGTGTAATGCACGTGCCTGGTCGAGGCTGCTCGTTGGGGCGGGCTGGAGCAGGTGCGGAAATGAGCGGGCTCGACGCATAGGCGGCTCAAACAGCGATCGAGCCCGCCGCTAGAGATGGGAATATGGGTCGGGTAGGACCCTACCCGGAAAAACCAGGTTCCGATCTGTTTGTTGCCTAAATACGCTACCGCACCAGGTCTCATTCTTTATATCGGGTATTCAAAAATCCGGCTCGAGTTTTCCATTCGGATATACGGGCACCCTTAACTCAAATTTGAAAAAAAAAAATCATATTTCTAGCATTTATCCACTTAGCACGCAATCACTAACAAGTTACCAATAAAAATTAAAATGAAAAAAATTAGAAAATTGAACTCTAATAAATATTCGAATAGCACGCATTAAAATAATTGAATTCGTATAACATTCAAATATTAAAATAAAAGTATCAAAATAACCAATAATAAGCCATCAATAAAAAATGAGTTAATTAAGATCAAAGCTCATCGTGTTGTTCTACATAGGTATGACTTATCGTAATAAATGAACTCTATATAAAAGCCTATTTTCTTATTTTTTACATTAGGACTAATTTTAAGAGAACTTAAATATTAAATACTATTATATTAATATTAATTCTAATTTATTTTAATTTACGCAGGTAATTGGGCACCCAAGTACGAGTCATGTATACCCAATACTCGCACAAATAAAATAAATTTATCCTTCACCCGCCCCGTACCCGTTAAATTCAGGTTTAGGGTATCCATTACACGCCAAATATCGAGTAGGGAACACGTATACCCGTAAATCATAACCCGTATTCCTACCACCCCTACCCGCGCATGCGAATGCTCTAAGAAGACCCTAATTGAATCAAGAACAAAGTAATGCACTATGAAATATTTTTTTTGAGATGACACTATGATATATCAATTATATATAACAAGTTGTAGTTTGTTGGCTACACAAAACTTTCCTTAATACAACTTCAATTACGCTAATAGGTTTTTCCACTTAATTACGAAATGAATTTTGATCCGTTAGACAATTTCATATTGGATTTTTGGCGTTACATTTTATATTATTATTTTCATATGTGTCACAATATATGCAGGGGCGGAGCTACATATCTCTGAGACTGGAGTGCTATTGTTCCAGCTTGATTTTTTTGAACTAGCCCCGATTATGTTCAAATTTTCAAAGAGTAATAATATTCGTACACACTATGGTCAGCCACACGCGTAAAAAAATGAAAGTTAACTGTAAAAATGGAAATAATCATATTTCCCCCTAGAGTTTATGCTTTTCAATTAGGGGATATATCCATTTTCAAAACCTATATTACCATTTTTAGCACGTGTAGCTGACCACTGTGTGTTCGAATACCATTACTCTTTTCAAATTATATCTAGATCATGTTCAACCGAAAATATTTTTCTCTCCCTTCACACCGGGGCTGGCTCCCCTACTGAAATGTGTGTGGAGTATAAGCACCAAATGTAATATTACTACAAAAATCTAATTAAAATTTTGTTTTATTTTATTTTTAGGAATACAAAAAATTAACTTAATTGATCACTAATACTCCATCTGGAGTAAGAGTTTAATCAATTTGGTATATATTGCAGCTGGCATATTAATTTCCTCATTCATGATTAATACATACAATTCATTTAAGATGCCATGACAACTATTTCAGGTCAGGTAATATTCAATGCTGCAATAATTCAACAATCAAGAAATCATATTCAATCTACATAAAAACATTCAAATTCAATGATCATTAATAATTAACAATATAATATATATATATATATATATATATATATATATATATATATATATATAATCACAATAGGCATGCAACAAATCAGTTCATCACATGTCAATGACATATAATTTAATTAAGTAGCTCCTAAAAATTAATTCAACACATAATTATATCTTAGATTAAGTAATTAGTTACATATATAGTGGGCTTCAATCACTTCATGAAGAATCTTGATCAACACACACACTCACATATACACACTACTATGAGGACATAGATAAACAACAAACAGAGAAAACAAATATATAGCAACTTCCAAAACCCCACTCTAGAACATTGTGTATGAGTGAGAGAGAGAGAGAGAGAGAGAGAGAGAGAGAGAGAGAGAGAGAGAGGCCCTAACCATGAGCTTACAAGAATTAAACTAATTAATAACATTATCCAAATTGAAGAAACCTAATTTGGGTTGGTGTTGGTCTGAGGGGGAGAACCACCACTTATGGGCTGACGCGGCGGCCGCCTAGGTGGCGCTACCCGTAGCTCGGCCGGTGGATCAGCCGCCGCGGAGGAAGGCGGATCTACTTGGCCTTGGCTGCTCCCTCCGCCGCCGCCACCGTCGCCGTCGCTTGTAGGAGTGAGACCTAGACAGCTGAGAATAGCCCTTATGAATTCTTGAAAATAATTGCATGGATTTTGAAGAAAAAGGTAATCTCCATTACAATTGTTCCCCTCCTTAACCTCGGATTTCGCCTCCATTTTTGTGTGATTTTATGTTCTCTGCGTGAAATTTAAGAATTGGTAGGTGGTGTGAGATTTAATGCAGCTGTGTCTGCTGCCTACTTAATATGTTTGAGGTGTGTATATATAGAGAGAGAAGGAAAGATGAGAATACACACACATTTACATATAGTATAATATTTGTATATGATCAATAAATTTAATGGATTTAGTTTTTTTTTTTTTTTGAACAAATGGATTAAGTTATTTTTAAGTTTATCAATTGTTTTCAATGTTGTTTGTGCCCTGAGTTGACGGTGCATGGCAATTGGCACATGTCGTGTGGCTAACAGTTTATATTCAGTGACCAAAATACCCTTCTTGAAATATATGAAAGTTTATGTAAATTAATTGATTTCATATGTATATTTACTATTAGGAAAATGATTTATGCATGGAGATTATAATCACGCAAAAGTCCTCGTCACCAAATTGAATCGCATGAAAATTTCATAATTTCGAAAAATAGAAAAATTAGTCTCTATTAAGAAGTTTTTTGGCTACCATTTTGTTACTAAGGCATCATTTGATATCCTAACCGATATCTATATACGTATATCAGGTATGGATGTGAGTTATGTTCCCTGCATTTAGTATATCAATATGTGGATATCAAATATATCCATCCTAATTTTCAACATTTTCATATACCAATTTTTGATGGGATACAATCATATCTCTTACTTTCAAAAAAATAAATAAAACGCACAATCATCTCTTTTTTCATCTTTTAAATTACATTGCCGTATGCCTAATGCCCGACACCCTTGATTATTAATATACTGATATATGGATACTAAACATGCTCTGAGATTTGTATTTTCTTTGGAGGGAATTAAGTGGAAATGCTTGAAATACTCCATTTGCGGTTTTGATTGGTGTTGGATGAAATGTTGCTTATTTGCTTAATTATGGGATGATTAGATAAACAATTATAGATATGATTCAAATTAGAATAGATACCACGTGTCACGGGGTGCTTTTGTGGTAACGTAATTAGCACTTCGTGCGGCTAGCAGTTGTCTCCAACAACTACTTCCGCCTCTCAATTGTCTCGCTCACTCGAAGGTTTGGGCGGAGACGAAGCAATCACACCCGAAGGTGCTTTAGTGGTCCCGCAAGATAAGCAAACACGTACGCAATGTAAATCTTCATTAATAAACAAGCGTAGTACAACTTGACAACAAGGCAACAATTTACAATGTGTGTTGGATTGGAGAGGGGGGATAGAGTTGCGAACAAATATTGAGCTAGTGTTGTCTTGGGGATATGATTCAAATTAGAATAGATAGGTATGATTTTAGAAATTAGAAATTAATCTATTCCTTGATTAGCATTAAGAACAATAGACTTAATACTAGAATATGTTTAAACGTACCCTATCACACAACTGAAGAAATCTATGAGGTCGAGTGACGCCGCCGCCATGATTTTGGGAAGAAATCTATCAAAATCTAATTTCACAGTTGTTTCTTCCACACAATATTACTCATTTTCTCTTGTACCGCCCACACCCAGCAGATACGACAATTTTAATTTTGATTATGTCAGTCACAGCCACAGCCAAAGCCAGCAAATGAGAGGGTTTTCTTCTTCGAGACCAAACAGATTCGATTTGGGATGCATGCGTTGTCCAGATGATGCCATCGCCCTGTTTCGGGATATGGTGAGAATGCGGCCGCGCCCCTCTGTTTTTGATTTCTCGAAATTATTGAGTGCTGTGGTCAAAATGCAGCAGTACTCCGTTGCCCGCCATCTGTTTGAAGAAATGCTTCTGAGGGATGCTCCTCTAAATCAGTACACATTAAGCATAGCGATTAATTGCTATTGCAAACTAAAAAGAGCTGATCTAGGGTTTGCGATCTTAGGCGGCTTTTTTAAGCGTGGATACGAGCCTAATGTGGTAAACTTTACTACTCTAATCAAAGGACTTTTGTTGGTTGGAAGTATCGAGGACGCAACCAAACTGCTCAAGAAGTTGATGGACGAGCAACTCTGCAAGCCTGATGTTTTTACATATACATCGATGATCCAAGGGCTTTGCAAGTTAAGTAGATGGAATGAGGCCCAAGACTGGCTAAAGGAGATGGTGGCTCACGAGGTGTACCCGAATGTGGTTACTTGCACCGTTTTAGTCGATGCATTCTGCAAGGAGGGAAGGCTTGAAGCAGCCCAGCATGTTGTGGATCTAATGAAGCAAATAAATGTTCAACCAGACATTGTCACTTACAATGCATTGATTAACGGATACTGCATGCAAGGCAAAATGGATGAAGCCACACACATCATTGATCGAGCCGTGAATTCGGGGATGAAGCGTGATGCTACAAGCTACAATAGCTTGATGTACGGATATCTCAAAATGGGGCAAGTCGATGAAGTTTTGCGCATTTTTACCAAAATTCGTGCTGCGGGATTTCAGCAAAATGTGGTTTCTTATACCACAATGCTACGAGCCTTATTTCGTGATGGCCGAGTTGAAGATGGCCTGAATCTGTTCAAAGAGATGGAAGATCTGCTATTGCCTCCTGATATAGTGACTTACACAGTCTTGTTGGATGGGTTGTGCAGTGCTCATCTTATTGCTCAAGCATTCTCCTTGTTGCATTCCATGGAGAAAGAAAAAGGCATCATTCCAGACGTCATAACATATAATACCCTCATCAAGGGATTGTGCAACAGTGATAAAGTTAGAGAAGCAAGACATATTTTCGACGAGCTTCCATCCAAAGGTTTGCAGCCCACGGTTGTGACATATACAACGCTTATTGGTGCACTTTGCCGACAAGGGCAGATAGATGAGGCTAAGGATTTGCTGTTGCAGATGGTAAAGAATGGCTGTTTGCCTAATCGTGTGACGTACAATGTTTTTGTTCATGGACTTCTGAAAATGAACACGATTGAAGAAGCAATGCATCTCTTGGAAGAGATGAATTCAAAGGGATTCACACCTTATCACACCACTTTTTCATTGATGATTCAATCTCAAGAATTGAAAACGGGAGGTATCGATGGTGTTAATCTTTTTGATTAGCTTAGTTCTAGGGGATTCACATACAGGACTTTTTTCGCTTGTTTTGTTTAATCCAATTTGTTTCATGTCTTCATGATTTTAACTACTCTACTCAACTTATTATATATTTCAAAGTTTTACCCTAGGCTATAGCTATGGCATTTTGATGGTTTTGGAGATTGATCAGTGTAAGCTCTGTTCCTTTTTTTGCTGTCGAAGAAACCGAGTTGGTGCTAATCATAACTATAGATAGTTCATGACATTTAAATTTAAAAGACCAATAGTTAACGATATAAATTGTAATTTAAAATTTCTCAAACCGCTGTATTCATCACTTGGATATATACTAGCCCATAACATATAGCAACTTAGCAAGCATCTTACTACGGATGACCTCCCATTGCAAAATATCATCTCTTTCCCTCTCCTCGCCATTCTGATATCGAAATTAGATTCAGTTCATTTTGGAATCCGAATCGTAGACCGGAAATGGCAACCTCAGTTCATCCTTCGCTTGCTGCCTCGACGACTCCGCCAGCTGAGCCGCCGTAAGTGGATTTTTTGAATCTTGCTTGGCCCATTTTTTATGAAGAAATTCATCGCTAAGTTTCTCTGTTCATTACTTTCTCTCTTTTATTGTACTACTTTTTTTTTTCCTTTCCGTTTCTCTGTGTTGATGTTTATGTTAATTGTGTGATTTGTGATTGTCTGATTATCGTGTCTTAATCAGTGTGAGGCGTTTTATTTCAAATTTTATAAATCGTATCAACCTCGGTTGTGGAATCGGTTGCTCAACCTTGGTTGTGCCCGAGTTAGAGTTAGTTGAATTAAGCTAGAACCGGAGTAGGGTATGTATGTGTATAACGATTTTGTTCGATGTCGGCTACAAGGCGATTAGCTGCAATCGGTCGAATGCCTCCCTTGTTAGCCGCCTGCACTTCGTGATCCCTAATTCTCGTACCTCGAACCCAGGGATCACTCGTGAGGCTACAGGGGTTAGCTGCAGTTGAATAGCTCGTTCCGTATCCATCAACTAAATATATCCTCTTATAACTCCACGAAGAAACGACAAATCCCAACTACGGATATATAAGAGCCAAAACTGCTAAGGGCATTCCATTCAGACGATAAATTGCAACTATTGACTCCTTACTTCTAATTCATGAACGATTCTGGAATTTTAATTTCAAATTGTGTTTTCCTAATGACAAAATACAAATTTAATCAGAATAGTTCTGTATTTTTGTTTCAATTAAAAAAGATTTCTCAAATTCAATTATAACAAAACATAGTGAGTATATGTAAACCCCATAACATAAATAGTACATCACTTAGTGATCTTACTTACACTTGGAATTAACTCTGAATATTTTGAGTGTTAGTGAACTTTTTTGGCTATCTAGGAGTTTGATTTACTTCATAACTAATAATGCAGAACAATATGTAGAATGTTCTGGAAAGAGCATTGAGTTTGTAATATAATTTTTTGAAACATGATGCTGTCTTCAGTTGTCAACTTTTCATCTATCTGGAGAATACTTTTTGTGTGAATTTGTTATCTTTCTTTTATAGTTGAGGTTTATCAATGAGAAGTTGTGCTTGTGGTTTTTAAGGATCTGACAAGGAGCAGGGAGGAGTTGATCGAGTTAATTAAAGTGAGGTTTTGGTTTTGGATTTCAAATCTTTTTCCTATCTCTTGTTGTTATAGTTTAGGAGATTGGATGAGTAATCCTTCTCTTTGTTTTGATTTGTTGGGATAATAGTTCATGTTTTTATTGTATTGAAGAGTGTTTCTCTTCTCGGGTTGCACCCCTCGTAGTTTAAATAAATTTTTAGTTACCAAAAAAAAAAAATTGTTCTCTTACTCGATTGTATTGTCCAATGAGTTGTACTTCATTATGTGCAATCCCTTAATCAATTCAATTTGAAAACAAAATCTCAAAAGTTGCACCTATCATAAAAAAAAAAGAATACGATTAAACACATTATATAATTAAATAATTCACGTCAATACGATTTTACTAAATTACCCAAAATACTTTAGTCCTTAAAACCATTTTTTTAGTCTAAATTTTTGTGTATATTGTGTATCATCGATTTATGGCGAACTCTAAATGATAATTGAAACTTGAATTCGACAATTTCAATGAGAATATCATGTGATATAGCCAATATGAGCATTGGAATATAAATTATAGCCCACCCTCTTCATAAATATAAATTATGGCCATTTTTTTGAACTTAGGACCTAAATACCCTTTTCCCTCTTCTATTTGTGATCCATCACTTCTTGACCTATTTTATTGACACTTAATTCCCTTTTCAAATTTTTTCTTTCTTTTTTTTGTTTTTTTTTTTAATTTTCCAGTTTTTTTCTTTTTTTTTCTTTTTTTTCAGATTTCTTTTTCTTTTTTTCCATCTTTTTTTCGTATTTTCCAGATTTCTTTTTCTTTTTTTTTCTGTTTTATTTTTTATTTTTCAGATTTCTTTTTAATCTTATTTTCCAGGTTTTTTTTTCTTTTTTTCTGTTTTTTTTTATTTTTCAGATTTTTTTAATTTCCAATTTTTTGTTTGGCTCTTCGTTTTTTTATTTGCCGCTTCTTCTTCGGTCAAGATTCGAGCGAGGGGAGCCGAAGGCCTCGGAGCGAGCCGAAGAAATCTAAATTGTTGCCCGACGATTATCTTTATATTAGTAATCGGAGCGAAAGCGGAGCCGCAAAATCGGCGCAATATAACATGGAATAATTGGAATGTTTGTCCCAAGAGTACCATGTCATAACTTGGAACATCTGGAACTAATTCGACAATTCGTCCCAATTGTACCAAATCTTGAACAATTGGCACTAATAAGGCTAAATTTGTACCAGAAGTACTAGAACAGTTGGTACTAATATGACTAAATTTGTACCAGAAGTACCAACTGCCTCATACCCGACCCAACCCGATCCGCGCCTGCCCGCGTCCGACCCGATCCGTTCCGCGTTTCATTAAGGGTATTTTCGACCCAAATTAAAAAAAATGGCCAAAATTTATATTTTTGAAGGAGGTGGGCCAAAATTTATATTTTAATGGTCATTATGGCTATTTCAAAATATATCTCCAATTTCAATTCATTCAATGAAATTTTTTACGTGCGATCATTGTGAAGAAATGTTTTCATGCTAATTTATAAATTAAATAAGTTGAGAACGAAGTATGTGCCGTAAAAAGGAAAATAAAGAAGTACCCTCCAACTCACTTATATAGTCATCATTTTTTTATTTAGATGTCTCATCATATGTCATATTTCAAATAAATAAAGTTTAACTCTACAAATCTTTAAAAAATGATGGAATTTGGCCTACTTTTATTTTTTACATACTCTTATTCTCAGTTTTTATGCCGAACAATAATATAATAATTTCTGCGGATCGAACGGAGCAAAATATGATGAGGGTAGAATAGTCTTGTATAATTTGGAGAAAGGAATCCCACCTGCCTTGCTTACACAAGAGATGTCAGATTACAGGTATTAACTCCTTTGTTCTGACTTTTTTGTCCTCGTTACACCTCATCACCTACTCTTTTAATTACTAATTTTCATTTTAACTAAGATTCTCAGACTTTTTTTTTTCTTTTTGGAACTTCTAATATTTATGGTTATCATTTGGGTAAATTCCATTTATATACATTAATTCAAAAATAATATAGAAGAAAACAAATCAAGTAAGTCCAACATTTCAACTTGTCAGTATTTGTAAGCTGTTGAACTTTTAATTAGTTATATATATACTTATATAGTGGATGAGTTATAATAAAATTTTATATCTAACAAAGTTGTAACGTTTATATTGTTGAATTTTTAATTTTAATGCTATTAATCATCTTTTTTTTTTTTTCTCCTATGAATGTCGGAAAAGCCTTGTTCACTTGAGCTCGAACGAAATAAAATAATGATGTTTGTTGTACTCAATTAATTGATTAATTTCTTAAATAATTTAGGCTACAAGAGGTTTTTTTTTCTTTTTCTTTTTTATTTTTGAGGGCAATGCAACAATAATATCACACATCTTGTGCCTTCCCCGACATTAGTTCGAGTGAAGTATTTTTTTTACGTATTTGTTGCATAATATTAGTTGTGGTTATAACGTGATTCTATTTTGTGTGACAATGTGTATGATTAGATCTCTTTTAAATACAGTATATTTTAAGTTTTTTGACAGTACATTAAACGTATTTTGCACTGAATATAAGTTAGATTTATGTGTTGTTTCTGTACTTTTTTTTTTTTTTGAGAGGTTGTTTATGTACTATCTTAAAGTAAGTATTTCGTATTACCTGCGGTCCCCAAGTCTCTTCCTAGAAGGAAGTAGCATGGGTATTAAAAAAAATGTTGTTGAGTTAGTTATGAGTAGAGAAAAAGTGATTGAATTTGTTGTGAGTGGAGAAAGAGTCCCACCTTGAGAATAGTGATATATTAATTAATTGAGATAGTGGTGGGCCATATGTGGTATTTTAGGTAAATAAGTTGATAAAGTAAGGGTACGAGATAATAATTTGTTGTGAGGTAGTGTCCAAAAGTCGCTAGGAAGAAACTTGGGGACCATCCCAAAAAGAAAAGATAGGAAAAGACTTGGGGACCGGAGGTAGTATTTTATAGTACTCCCTCTATCCCGCTGATGTAAAAGATGTGTTTAGTATAGTTGGTATAGAATATTTTATTATTGATAACTAAGTTGAGATAGTATTTTTTCACAGTTCTCTATAAAAGATGTGTTTAGTGTGTTGGTATAGAATATTTTATTATTAACAATAAAATATTTTTTGCTAAAAAGGAAACGAGTCAAGTTGAGTAGGACGCCCAGAAAGAAATACGAGCCAGTTGAACGAAATGGATGAAGTATTAATTACTGATTTACATATATTTACACCCACCTAAGTGTGTTGATTGAAATTGTTTTAAAAAAGTGTGTTGATGGAAATTCTTTTTTTATTTATTAGAGCATTTTGAGTAATTTTTTAAAAATAATACTGCATCCAAAATCTAACTTACGACTTAAATCATTTTGTTTCGTACCCAAATACTAAGCCCATTAGTTGAAATGTTAGTGGGCCTCACATTATGGCCCAATCACATAGGTGAGAAGGATTTTCTTTCTTTCGTTCTTTCTTTGTTTTGAGAGATTGAAGGAAATTATTATACGTGACAAAAATGTTAAAAATATTTTATACATTTGAGCAGAGGTGGCCAAAAGAATCGTAACCGGCGGAAACAAACCATAACATGCGGTTTGGTTAACTAAACTACAATTGCAGGTTTCAATTTCGAACTGTCGGTTTCATCTATTTTATAAATATTTTTTATATTTTTATCTATATTTATGTCATAATTCATAATAATTTAACCTAAATATTATATTAGAATGCATAAAATTACAATAAAAGAAAAGAAAGTAGCAAAAAATTAAAAAAATATACATAATTGAAACTCCGATTCAGGTTAACCAGAACTAAACCCGAACAATGGTTTCAGTTCCAGAACCGAAGCCGAAGAGGTCAACAGTTCAGTTCCGGAACCGAAGCCGAAGAGGTCAACAGTTCGGTTCCAGAACCAAACCGAAGAGGTCGGCGGTCAGGTTCCCTCAAGGTGAAACGTCGATTCCGGTTTGGAACCAAAACTGAACCGTAGCCACCTCCACATTATAGTATTCCCTCCATCCGCACATATTGTCATGTTATTGTTCGACACAGAGATTAAAAATAAGGTAAAAAAAATAAATTGTAAATAGATTCGATCATTTTTGAAGGGTTAAAACTTGCCTTACTTATTCTCCAACGTCTGAAAAATCATAATTATATAAGTAAATTTATCTTTCGAGTTGAATTTTAAGCGACAAAGTACATGCTATAAACTCTTAAAAAATCACATCTTATTTTTCACGTTCGATTTCGTGCAGGTTAGACGTCTTCTTTATATTAAAATATTGTAATGTATCCATTTGAAGAAGATTAACATAAATATTTCATCTTGAAATTCCATAAAATTGTGAGATTGCTAATTATAGTGTCTAGACAAGCATGATGTTTATAAGTCTAAAGTGGAGATTCCAACTTTGAGTTTGTTTATCATCTTCAAATTAGATATTCAAAATTTTGAAAGAGAGAGAAAATAGAAAGGTGGAGGAGTCAACCATTTCTTTATCATCATTTTGAACATGCCTAGTCATTTCTTATGGTTTTCAAATGATTTTGATCAAGAAAATAAAGGTGTTGCAATTAAATTATTTTCCTAAGATATTATTATACCTACTATCATCCTATCATTAGTTTGAAAAACTTTAAAAAGCAGTCAACAAATGTTCCTACTATGATAATTACACCTATAATAAAAAATCTACTTAAAATAAAAATGTAGATTAGAGTTCGAATTAAACTCACAATATTTTTACTTCGTTTTTAAGGGTATTGATCCATATAGTTTATATCATGTTTAATCTGACAAAAAAATGCATTGAGATACTAGATTTTTTTTATCATAACTGATATCTTTGATACGCACTAATTAAACCTTCTATTTGTATAGCCTACAAACTACAATGATAGTATTATGTTATTCAAATAAACGTAGACATCAATTTTATTTTTTTAAGTATAATAATAAAATAAAAAAGAAAATATGTCCCACAATTAATATCTGGGGAAAGAGTATTGAAAGGTGCTAGTCTTTGAACGGGGTTATGATTTTAGTGTCCCGTCATTTTCCAAGACTTATATTTCATTACCAAATTGTAATTTTCATATATGATAAAATGTCGCTATTCATAAAAGAGTGGAGAATTTGGGGAAATATATTGAAGGTACCAGATTCACACCGGAAATAAAAGAATACGATGGATAAAATTTTCACAAGATTATAAATTAATAATCTGACGAAGTTCATCAGAGCAAAATATTCTCTAATGATATGTGAACAATAAAAACACTTCGAATATATAAGGTCACGAAAACTAAAGGCAATTTATTACTCCCTTCACATAAGGTTATGACTAAAACTACATCAACTATTGCTCGAAGAAACTAAACGAAAACTGAACAAATCTCTATGAAATATATCTTTTTAGCATAGCTATCAACATGAATTTGATCTCTATTCATACTAAATCTTGAGGCTTGGGCGCTCTACTCATCCATATCCACATTATTCCACTTGTTTCGCTCATAGCTCCATAATCTTCTCTCATTGAATCTTGTAACATATTTTCACTCCCACTCCTCACGTAAACATATTGTTGGGAAAATTAGCAAAGTTTTCATTTCTACTAAAACCTAAGTGACCTCATCTGAGTAGATTTGCTTTCAGTCAGTCTTTAGTTAATACTCATTATTTGAGTATAGAATTTTATTTTTATAGGTTCAAACTGAAGAAGTCTACTGAAGACCCAGACAGATCAAGCTCAGTTAGTTATCATCTTAGTCAACCCCAGAACTGAATCATGTAGTCGAGCATGTTGATCAACTCTGTCGAAGTCAAGCGTCCAAAAGTCTGAATAAGAAGACCTAGAAGACGGAGAAGAAAAAAGAACTTGAATTTGAAATTCAAATTTATTGGAAGTACATGATGGAATTTTTCATTTATAAGAAAATTGTTTGTTGTATAAAAGATAATCTTTTTGTTTTTGAGGAAAAAAAAAGAAAAAAAAAATTAAAATAGAGAAAAAGACTCGGAAAATCGTAGGCTGACACAGTCACAGTTGTGTGAGCGCGAAGCCGTTGAAGGCTATGGAAATGGGCAGTCGGGGCAGCCCCCCTCCCCGTTTGGGGCAGTTCTCGAACACTGCACAGTTCACACAGCTCACACACACACACACACGCCCAAAAAGAAAAACGATAATTATCCCACACACCCACATTCTCTCACCTCCACACTTCTCACTGCAGAGAGAGAGAGAGGGAGGGGGATGATTTCTATTCTAGAGAGAGAGAAAGGAGAAAAGCAAAGTACAGAGGTAAAAAGTTTGCAGGGAGCTATTAAAAAGTGTTGGGAAAGTATAAAGACTACTAACAGAAGTCCTACAAAAGTACACATTTTTACACACATTCAAGATAATACCACAACTCCCATTTCGATTTCTGGGGTTTCAAGTTAATGGGATCGGTTTCTTGAAGAAAATTTCCAAGCTTTTGGGCTGAATGAGGGATAATGGCATCGGGTTTCTGTGGGTTATTCTATAAATGCTGTGAATTTCTTCATTTGGATTTGAGCTGGTGAATTTGTGCGCATCGTTATAGTTCTAGATACACTCGTTTTGTATGTATATGTGGGGATGATGAAGTTGAAGGAGAGCGAAAGTATGGTTTCACTGGTGATTTGGATGATCTTGGTGGTGCATCCTCTTAGGTGTATTTATGCTAATATGGAAGGTTTGTATTCTTTGATGTAGATATTTACCGAATATTGTGATCTTGTCTTACATTATGATTCTTTTTCCCTTTAGTTTTTGGTTTTGTCTTTCATTTTTGGGCTGATTTGACTTGTTCCTTTGAATATACTTTTCTATTTCTGGTTTAGAAAATTGTGTTTTGTAGTTTGATATTGCAGCTAGTGTGTGGAAAAATGCACAGTTATGCTGTGTTAATTTGAAATGTGTAGATTATAGCAATATTCGAAATGTTAGTTTCCTTCCTTGATTTTTGTAAATTTGTTCCTTATAGATACTATGTTAAGCAAGCAATTCCAGATTATTGTTTCAAATAATGCAATTTGTTGTACTTTTTTTGTCATTTACCCGTTGTTTTCCTGTCAAGTATTTTCTTTCGTATAGAAAAACTAGTTGGCCGCTATTCCACAATGTCGTTGGAAATTTACTGCAGAGCTGTTGTTATAAGGGAGTAGAAGCCTAGGACACTGTATTGCCCACACGAGTTCTGTGTAGGCTGGTTGATTTGTACACCTGCTGTTGCTCGTCTTGAAGCGGTATCTTATTTGTAGCGACTAATTTTGGTCATTGCTCGTTTGGATAGGTGATGCTTTGCATAGCCTCAGGGCAAACTTACAAGATCCAAACAATGTGCTACAAAGCTGGGACCCGACCCTTGTCAACCCTTGCACATGGTTCCATGTCACCTGCAACAACAATGATAACAGTGTAATAAGAGTGTAAGAATCTGTTTGTTCTGTCCTACTTCTCATGTTTAATGTCAATTGATTCACATTCTAATGTTTTGCTAGTTAAATCGTTAGTTTGATCTCTTTGCATCAACTTTGTTGTTTTCAGTGATCTAGGGAATGCTGCTTTGTCGGGTCAATTGGTCCCACAGCTTGGTCTATTGAAGAATTTGCAGTACCTGTAAGGCTTGTTTGTGTTGTTTCCTGTTTATGTTTTTCATGTTTGCTTCTATTTGCCCATTTTCATTTTTTTGGTTATATCTCAACTATTGATTTGGAAATTTAGCCGTCTTAGATTGATTTTGGAGAATACATTAGAGAAATGCAGAAGCATTATGATGGGAGTTTGATGCCGTGACATAACAACAATATCGTGGACACACATAAGCGGATTGGCTTTATGTGTACCTTAGATGGGACCAATGATAATATTTTGACCTTCATATGGAATTTCAAAAGACTTGAGTGTGGCTCAGTTTAATCCTGTATGCATGTTTTGGCAAAGTTGTTTGTAGTTTAATTACGTAGTTGGGTATGATATTCAGATCTCAGATGTTCGAAGAGTGCTGGCCGAGTAAACAGCCCTTAACTGCTTTATAAAAACTGGTCTTATAATTGTTTATGATGTGCATCTGTGATAATCGATAACTTTCAGTATCATCTCATAGATAAGTGCACTTGCCCTTATAGTTTCTCTAATTACTGCACGCAAGATTGTGGGGAGGATGCTGCTCGAGTGGTTTACTTAAAACATTAACACTTTAGGAAGTGGCATGTTCATTGACTTATTTGCTGAATGATCTATGGTTTATCATAAAAATTACATCCTATTTGCACTTACATTGTTTCTGTTGATTTATACGATGTGACAGGGAGTTGTACAGTAATAATATTAGCGGGCCAATTCCCAGTGATCTTGGAAATCTGACTAATTTGGTGAGCTTGGATCTGTACCTAAACAGTTTCACGGGTCCCATTCCTGAATCGTTGGGGAAGCTGTCGAAACTGCGGTTCCTGTGAGTAAAATTCTCCCATTCAGCAAATAGGATATGCATTCTTAATTTATGGGTTTCAGTAGCTTTTGACTTTTGAACAGAAACAAGAGAGCTTCAATGAATAGGTTACATCCCCCCAAGTTTTAATCTTCTGTCAGTATTTCTACTCGACAACCTCTTCCGGCATCATGAATCTTATTGTTTGCTTTTATGTTTTTGTAAGGATAGCCGGCTTAACAACAACAGCTTGACGGGTCCCATCCCTATGTCACTGACCAATGTTTCATCCCTACAAGTGCTGTGAGTGTCCTGAGTTGGTCTGCAATACTTCTTTCTAGTTATTTTAACAAATGTAGAAAGTGATAGTAATTATCACCGCGTGTCACAATTCCTGCAGGGATTTGTCAAACAACCAGCTTTCAGGTCCAGTTCCAGATAACGGCTCCTTTTCTTTGTTCACGCCTATCAGGTACTCTAATCATTAATCTACTATCACTAATTCTGTGTGTGTGTGTGTGTGTGTGTGTGTGTGTGTGTGTGTGTGTGTGTGTGTGTGTTTGTGTGTGTGTGTGACATTGATGATGTGTGGTTGCAGTTTTGCAAATAACTTGAACCTATGCGGCCCAGTCACTGGACGACCATGCCCTGGATCACCTCCATTTTCTCCACCCCCTCCTTTTATTCCGCCACCCCCTATTTCCTTACCAGGTTTTTCTAGTTTACTATCATAGCTTAAATGCTTAATTCAGCACCTAACATAATGAGCATTGCTTTAGTACTTATTCATACACTTTGATGTTTTGATAATTATCTTTTTATCTTCTTCTATATACGTTGCAAGCAATGGAAATGCCTGAAACTTAATCTTGTCAGAATCATTCTGTTATTATCAATCTTTGGCATATGACTCATTTTTTAGTCTGTATGTCTTCTGTTTATAGATAGGGTTTCTTGCCAATCGAAAAGGGTATCCGACATCGTGTGTTTTGATCATCTAAATGCTTTAGAGTTTCATCTTTTGTGTTGGCCAATAATCATTTGCATTGATATTGGGCTACTTGGTTGCGGGATTACGAGTAGGAACGTTACGGTAAATTATTGTGAATTGGGTCTTCTCCACTATAGTCTGTCCTTGGACAGTGCAAAGTATAGAATAATTTTTCGAAAAATTTGAAGATATAGTTTCAGATACAAATTCTCTAATATTCACTAGAATTATATTACGCATTTCCTGAAAGTTTAGCCTCAATAAAATTGAATTGCCCGTATCCCTACTTACTATATGTAAACGCAGGAGGAAATGGTGTCACGGGAGCCATTGCCGGTGGAGTTGCTGCGGGCGCTGCTTTGCTATTTGCTGCACCTGCAATTGCCTTTGCATGGTGGCGTCGGAGAAAACCACAAGAATATTTCTTTGATGTACCAGGTACGTTATTTTGATTTGTTATATGTAATTTTATAGTATATTCTTCTGTTGCCTCTCTCGTAATTTATCTGATCATGTTGCAGCCGAGGAGGACCCTGAAGTACATCTCGGACAGCTTAAACGATTCTCTCTCCGAGAGTTGCAAGTTGCTACCGATACTTTCAGCAATAAAAACATTTTGGGGAGAGGTGGCTTTGGAAAGGTGTATAAAGGACGTCTTGCCGACGGCTCACTGGTTGCCGTTAAAAGACTTAAAGAGGAGAGGACGCCTGGTGGAGAGCTTCAATTTCAAACAGAAGTCGAGATGATAAGTATGGCCGTGCACCGTAATCTTCTTCGACTCCGTGGCTTTTGTATGACTCCGACAGAACGGTTGCTCGTTTATCCATATATGGCTAATGGGAGTGTTGCATCGTGTTTAAGAGGTGATAATTTTTCATAAATGCCCCGTTTCTACAATTCGTTAACTATTACTTTGATTTTTGGCATCGTCGTTAGCATTAAGGCTAAAAACAATTATTATATTGCAGAGCGTCCACCCAATGAACCGCCACTCGATTGGCCAACTAGGAAGCGCATTGCTCTCGGATCTGCTAGGGGCTTATCGTATCTGCACGATCACTGTGACCCGAAGATCATTCATCGTGACGTCAAAGCTGCGAATATATTGCTCGACGAAGAGTTTGAGGCCGTTGTTGGGGATTTTGGTTTGGCTAAACTTATGGATTATAAGGATACTCACGTGACTACTGCTGTTCGAGGCACTATTGGACACATAGCTCCCGAGTACCTATCCACCGGAAAATCATCTGAGAAAACCGACGTTTTTGGATACGGGATTATGCTTCTCGAGCTGATAACCGGGCAGAGGGCATTCGATCTGGCTCGCCTTGCAAATGACGATGATGTCATGTTGCTTGATTGGGTACGTATTCCTTTCTTTTTTACTTAAACTTGCACTCCCAGACGACAATTTTGTTATGTTCGATTTAAGATGATGATGGTAAACTTCACTAGACAGCCCTAGTCTGACTGTAAAGGAGTGAAGTAATAATGCCATGAATAATTAAAATAAGTTGCCATAAAAGAATAGCCAAATAACTAAATTATTAATGATTAAAGATGGCTTAAATAGTTATTAGGTGTATTAATGAAATAGTAGCACTATGCTACTATTAGTCTAGTATTTTGAAGCTATGTTTTGACCTAACATAGATACCTAATGACTAATAATATGAATAAAGTAAAAATATTGTGACACTCCCTCACTAAATTAGGTAGAGGGAAATTATACTTGTATCTCTAAATTTTCCATTTATTATTTGTTTGCTCATCCATCTTATTACTTTATTAATTTTATTTTAGACTAGCATTTTCATATTTGACAAAATTATAACATGAATTGGCTCCTTTTATTGCATTTACAGGCGACTGCTGTGTGTTAAGGAAATTTAAAAATCTACTAAATTCACGAAAATGGTAAAATTTTGCATGTGTCAGAAGTAATTAAGAATTGTCATAAACAAAATTTGGTAGATTTTTTTATTTTATTCTTATTTTCTTGACATGCGGCAATCATTCATAGTCGTAGATATAAATACAAGATGACATGTTGTGGAATGTTGCAATAGAAGATCCATCTTTATTCTCTCGAACGTCGAAGATGCTAAGCCGTTTCATTACGTGTGTATGTCTCCGTGATTTGAGAATTAAGTTAAAAATTCAGCTAGTATCTTAGATCAAAACATTATGTATAGATAGTATGTACTTCCCTAACAAGAATTCTCGAGCAACGAAAGACCAAGTACAGATCGTCCTTTTGTAGGCCTAGTTTTATCTAATTCTCTCGAAAACCTCATTATCTGGAAGGTAATTTTACTCGGGGTGTTCATTTTCAGGTCAAGGGACTTCTAAAAGAGAAGAAACTGGAAATGCTGGTCGATCCCGATTTGCAGACCAACTACATTGATACGGAAGTCGAGCAGCTGATCCAGGTTGCTCTCCTCTGCACGCAGAGTTCACCGATGGACCGGCCCAAGATGTCGGAAGTGGTGAGAATGCTAGAAGGCGATGGCTTGGCCGAGAAATGGGACGAGTGGCAGAAGGTGGAAGTTCACCGGCAGGAGGTGGAACTTGCTCCCCACCCTACTTCCGACTGGATCGTCGACTCGACGGAAAATTTACACGCCGTCGAATTGTCTGGTCCCAGGTGACCTTCATGGCTGAAATAAAAAAGAAGAAATTGTTAGGCCTTTATTTTTTAGAATGTCACCTTTTTTTGTTATTATTAGGGTTGAGGAATTAACAAATTTGATTTATGGTAGGGGTGCTGTTGTGAACTTGTTCTGTCACATTTGTGCATAGATTGTTCAGCCTTTTGTAATCAACGGCCATGATTTGCCTATACAAAAAAAAAACTATTGGTTAACAAGTTTACAAATTTAATTTCACCATTGTAAGAAAAAAAAAACCCTTTGTATTTATTAATTTGTTGAAAGTGGTTGTCAGTTTTTCTTATAAATATTTTAGGGTCTCTTTTTCCAACTTGCTCTGCTAAAAATGGAATTGAAATGAATAAACTCTAATTTAGACTTAATAAATTCTAATTGAGATTAATAAACCTAAATACCCTAATTGTCCTTTTAATTCCATAATCACAACCAAACCTACACATAAAAAAAAAAAGAGTCCGAATCTCTTGATATCAAAAATAAGAATCATTTCCTCAACAAAAATGAAAAAAAAAATAAAAATAAAAAACATTCCATATAGAGATTCACTATTGCTTAGAATCAGGATCAATATTAGATTGCCATCGAATACTCTTTAATACTATTTCCGTTCACGAAATGATTGTCACTTTTGCTACTTAAGTTTGTTCACGAAATGGTTGTCAATTTTGCTATTCCACTCACATTTATTGTGGGACCCTTACTCCACTCACAATAATATTCACTATAATGCACTACTACCTACCATTTTTTTAAAACTCGTGTCGTCCACAATGTGACAACTATTTCGTGGACGGAGGAAATATATATATATATATATATATATATATATATATATATATAAATAAAAGAGTGAGAGAATTTTTCAATTAATTTTGACTTTTTTGCAATCAATTTTGACTTCCATTAAGAAATTGGGAATAGTTTTTTTTAAAGAGTATATGGAGTAATTTTTGTTTTTTTCGTATACTTAGTTTCAGCTTTAATATATTCTAAAACCAATTGATCCAAGACCCAAACTCCTTAAGATCATGCTATCTGTTAGCCTTGTAGATTGGCTCTGTGTCATAGTGCGAGCCATCACTGCACTATGGCACGGGCAACATCGGGTCGGCATGACTCCATGTGTATTTTTGATGATGGCATGTCCGGATGAGCTGTATATTGAAGATACTTGGGAAAAGTATTGGTTTGGAAGACTTTAGCACGGATGGATTTTGGTTGTCTCGAAGTTGTCTCGGTTCACGTGTCGGGATGGTGTCAGCCCGACACGTCGTGGTGCGGAGATTTGCCCGTTCTAGGCCGGCACGGAGTTGGCACCATGAGATGGTGTCATTTGATGAGTTTAGCTCGTGGGAAACTTTTGGCTCGAGGGAAGTTGCTTGGTTTGAGATTTGGCATGGTGATGACTCTCATAGCACTGTCCGGTGCGAGCCAGCAGAACTTGTCGCCCCAAAGCCCTTCCGGAGTCCAGTGCTGGCACGACAGTTATTGGTGCAGTTACACTCTGGTAGAAGGTGGTGCTCTTGTGAGCCATAACCACCTACAACCGTCCCGACCCACTTTGTGCATGAAATAGTGCTGAAGCAAATGAGTTGCCGCCATGAGGACCCACACGACTAGATCCGACCCGTTTGGCCCGAATTTAGGCAAAAGTTAGTTATTCTTTGTGATGGGGGATTTGTCCATCACATATATAGGGCGTGAGCAGCCTTATTGGCATAGAGACGAGTTTGTGCAAGTCTACGTGCTTTCCTTTGTATGAATTGTGAGTAATACGAAGGTTGGGAGTGAGATTTCCCGTACGTTGCTGTGTGCTTCGATTCCGTTGTGTGTGTGCATGTTTTACTTGATGCTTGCACAAATAAGATCCTTACAAACAATCAAATACGAGAGTTGGTGAGGATTAAGGGCTGATCGGACTTGGTGTTCGGTGCCGCATGAGGGCGAAAAATTCTGATACGAATTAAAACCTTGTGACACTATCTATGAAAGTGGGTAGTCTATCTCTCTCTCTCTCTCTCATCAAGTTGAAAAATAGCAACATTCTTTAATACAAAAGGACGAATTCAATGATTCGTGCCAATATGTAGCAAAATATTTAGGCGAAAATAGATCTGAATCTAGATTCAAACATATTCTTCATCCACATAATCACAAAAAAATGCATTACGAAGTTTTCTACAATTAACAATTCCCTACACGTCAATTAATCTTCTGATACACTGATTTCTAATTAAAATGACACCAACCGTAATTTCTAAAATTTCATCATCAGATTCATTTCAGCCATTTGAGTGCAACACATCAGTCCAATCCTTGGTAGATTCTTCCGGTAATCTCGAAGCTCTCCCTTCAAAATTTAACCTTGCAACCGATGACACGAGCACTTCAAGCTGTGACTCGCTCCCTATCAATGATTTCTCGGGGTAAAAATCCCTGTTAACATGTTTTTTATAGTAATAAATTCCTTTTTGTTTGGTGGGGTGGGGGAGGGGGGAGGGGGGGGGGGGGGGTGAAAGTCACATGTAATGTACATGGTGATGCAAATGTTGTTAATTTAAATTGTAATTAATAAAGAAAATTCTATCCATAGCTCTAACACTGTCTAGATGCTTGAAATCATTATTTTTGAACTGTTGAGTTGTAGACTCCTTAAACCTAAGCTGCCACATCTTAAGTTTTCTTAAGTCTACAACTACAAAGTTTCGATGTAGACTTAGTTGTTCTAAGCATATATTTTTTTCACTATGTAGGTAACTGATAAATGTTAGGAACTGGGTACTTGTACGTGTGTAACAATAAATATTCGGAACTTTATTGATAAACTTGAATATGAACAGAACTAATAAGTATTACAACGAAAATTGAAGAACAAGTTTAGAATAACCAGAGATCGTCCGAAGTTAAACTTTTGCCCGCAAGACGAGAATACGCCCCGATAGTGCTCACGGAAAGGCGGCTCGTCCCCAAAGGTTAAAACGATCTTAATATCTCGGCAGTAGCAGCACTGCAAACTGAACCGAGTACCGATGAACTGGACTAGAACGAAGACTGAACTCAAGAATGTATGATATGCTTTGCTTGCTTTGAGAGAGGAGAGGATGCAGAATGATTGAGTGAGTTCTACAATGAGAATGCCTCCTTATATAGCAGCTCTCGACCACGTGAAGGAATTCCTTGCCATAAATGCCATCAAGATGCCGGCAGTTTCGGATGTGAAGAGGTGGTCAAAAGTGAAGAGCCTCTGGATGTTACAGAAGCCAAAAGTCATGGGTTGTACAAACAACGAAATGGCTTGCGGAGTTTGGTCCAAAAATATAAGTCCAAACACCAATTGCCAAGATCCAAGGCCCGAGTCCGTCCGGAGGGCAACGGCGGCAGCGCGCGCGAGGGCACTCATACACACCAACCCAACAAGTTATTAAGCTCATATAAACATAGCCTTAAATGCTAGTCAAATCATCCACATATAATCGATGTGGGACAACTAACATTTATTATAAATAACATGTTAGTTTCTACTTCAACAACTAACCTTTAACATACAATATCTCACTCAGCGGAAATTGATTTAGAGATATTAAATATACCACGTTCATCAACTCAGGACGTGGATTAACATTTAACAAATATTTTGATTAAATAATAAATATTTAATTAATAATATTTATCCTCAATTAATGGTTAATTACTAAACCATTTCCAACAATCCCCTACATGAGTGAGAATGCCAATACAAAATGAATGCAAATGCAAAGTTCAGTCATCAAGAGACAATATTGCATTTGGCTAGGTGGCTTGTGACCTTGAACCTATCCATAGTCAACATCATCGAGTATACCAGAGGCATAGTGGTTATGAAAACCTCGAACTAGTCCTCATGGTGTATACCGAGACAACAATATTGATATAATATCATCTCAATTTCGTCCGTTGTAACGTTCTATGTCCTTTTCGGCTTTGAACACCTCTTTGGATTCATAAGTGTATCAATTGAAGTGACCATTACTTCATACTTATATAGGTGATTCTTAACCTCTCCGTATCCTACTATACTTGACCTCTCCGACGTATCCAATAATCATTAAAAGTTCTTATATAGGTGATTTTTATTCCCAAGTATCCTACTATACTTGACATCTCCGAAGTATCCAAGAATCATTAAAAGTCATTAGACTTAACCTCACCACATGTAAGTAACAAACACTCACTGTTCTCTGAGAATAGGTATGTTTGAGTGTTTAACACACAAATTCTTATAACTTCGTTAAAAGTCATTAGACTACAAACAAACACTCACTGTTCACAGAGAATAAGTATGTTTAATCATTAAAAGTTCTTATATAAGTGATTTTTATTCCCAAGTATCCTACTATACTTGACCTCTTCGAAGTATCCAAGAATCATTAAAAGTCATTAGACTTAATCTCACCACATGTAAAGTTCTTATATAGGTGATTCTTATTCTCAAGTATCCTACTATACTCTTCGAGGTATTCAAGAATCATTAAAAATCATTAGAGTATAAAAGTCATTAGACTTAACCTCACCACATATAGGTAAACAAACACTCGGGATCCTCCAATCTACAAGGTTGGGTTAGTCAATCGAGATAACCTCACTTAAGATCAAATGCCTCACGGTGAGTACCAATTGTCAAGATCTAAGTCTCGAGCGGCGCACGAGGGCTCCCATACACATCAACCCAACAAGTTATTAAGCACATATAGACATAGCCTTAAATGCTAGTCAAATCATTCACATATAACGATGTGGAACAACTAACATTTATTATAAATAACATGTTAGTTTCTACTTCAACAACCAATCTTTAGCATACAATATCTCACTGACCGAAAATCGATTTAGAGATATTAAATATACCACGTTCATCTACTCACGACGTAGATTAACATTTAACAAATATTTTAATTAAATAATAAATATTTAATTAACAATATTTATTCTCCATTAATGATTAATAACTACTCTCTCCGTTCACGAAATGATGCTCTATTTCATCCATTATTTGTGTTCACCAAATGATGCCCTGTTTCGTTATTTTTACCAACATACTCTCGTTACTTTATTAAAATACCCCTTGCCATTGATGACCCCACCTCACATCAACTTTATTTCTACTTTTTTGTCATCCCAACAACTTTATTCCTACTTTCTGATCAATACAACCTTTTTTTTGTCATTAACACTGTTTTTTTGTCATTATCTCACTACCCCTACTTTCTAACTTTTACCCATTCAAAATAACTTTATCAACTTTCTTAATCTCTATACCGAACACGAAATGGGGCATCATTTCGTGAACGGAGGAAGTAAATCATTTCTAACAATAAAATCTATGATGTCTCTATAAATATCCGTGATAAAACAATAGCTTAACGTGTGGGTACCAAGAGGTGGATATCAACAATAGCCAACAAGATCGTATGTCAATCTCTTTGAACCATGGATCCTCAGCCTCACTATCGATGTATATAGAAACTGAATCATACAAACAAGGGTTAATTGCCTGAAAATTACGCAACTTTTTTCAAATTCCGGTTTAGCAACCGTAAGGTCGATTTTGGCGAATTAATTCCTGAACTCTCGATTTGATTCAATGTGCTACCGAAATAGGTTTCCGGCGACGTCGATGATGATATAGAGGCCGGAAAAGTCAGCGTGGACACGCCGGCAGTTTAAATGAAACGACGTCATTTTTGCCTTCTTTAAAAAATAAAATAAAATAAATTTAATTAAAAATAAAAATAAAAATAAATTTGATTCAGAATTTTTCATTTTTTTTTAAATTCCGCGTAGCCGCCGCTGGCTTCCTGTCGCCCAACGATCGCCGGAGAAGCCCCGCCGCACGCCCGTGATGCACAGTGCCACCGTGCACATCCATCTCCTACGCGAGTCGCTGGAATCACGACCGCAAGACACCGCCGCTCCAAAACATCGCCCGCATGGCACCAGCGCCTGCGCGCCACCGCACGCCGCTACCTGGAATCTGCAGATCTGGCGACAGCGCCTCTGCTCCGGGATCTGGCTGCTGCTACTGCATACTAAGCCGGAGAGATGAGGAAGAAGGAGCAGTCTCTGCTGCTGCTTGAACAACCCGCAATCGCGGCAGATCTGGGCCTCCTGCCGTGCGCCGCCGCGATCTGCAATCTGCCGCCGGCTCCACTGTGATTGAGGAGTTCACCACCACCATAATTCCGAGGTCTAAAGCCTCGGGAAGTCGGATTCCGGTCCCCAAACTCCCAAGCAGCAGAAACCGACCAGCCACAGCCGCGCCGCCTCACGTCACGGCCCTCCGCCTCAATCCAGCGCCGCCGTTCGTCTCAGCCCAGCACCGCCGTCCACGCGTCACCTCAACTAGCAGCCGCCAGCTGCTCTCCACCACTGTCCATCTCCGCCCAAAATGACTCCGAGACGTGCGTTGATTCCTTGGAGAGGTTAGAGAGAGATTGTGCCAGCGGCGAAGTTAGTGGTCGCGGCCTTGGCGGTAGATTGGAGTGCCTCAACAACCTTTATTTGGGAAGATGATGATGATGTAGATTTTTTAATTTATTTTTTATTTTTTATTTTTACTTTATTTGGCCACATGGATGCCACGTAGGCGCCAACCTTGTCAATTTTGCCATGGTGGAAAAATCCTCAATTTAACGTTGTCGGAGGGTTATTTCGGTAGTACATTGAATCAAATCGAGAGTTCAGGAATTAATTCGCCAAAATCGACTTACGGTTGCTAAACCGGAATTTGGGAAAAGTTGAGTAATTTACAGGCAATGAACCCTACAAACAACCAAGATTATTTGTATAATAATAATATTTTAAAATAACTATAGGTAGTTTCACTATCTTCGTCCATCTGCAACAAAAAATAGCAAATATGTTCACATAGAAAGATTTAAGCTAAACTTTGTTAATTTAATATACATAGTACATATTGGGACATTCTGTTTTAAATGTACAATAATCTCAAACTCCCTCGTATTCATATGTCATTCTAACCTCTTGGGCACCTATTAATAATTGTATTGTTTCCCTAATTACCATTTTTTTTAGCATACAATTACCATTATTTATTGATTGGATGCATGGGGTAATTGAGGTTACCTTGTGGAAAAAAAAAAATCTAAAATGCAAACAATTAAATTAAAAAGCTTCAAAATAACGGCATTCCTCTGGAGAATTATGATTCAATAGACAATATGATTAAGGAGAGATTCTGATTATTTTCAGAAATCAAGCATTTAAATTACAATATCAACATTATCCTCAATTAATTTCACGATTAAAGAATTCACTACAAAAAAATCAAAATAACGATGGAAATGGCGACGGAATGCATTCGGTCGGCAATTAATAACGGAACAACGACGGATCAACGGCGGACTAAAAAAGACAGCAATGCCAACAAAATCGGCACACACATTCCGTAAGAGTTGAGTCTTTAATGTTTCTCCTCTACTTTTATAAATCTACTTTCGAAATATGACGACACAACGGCAACATCAATAATTCATAATCTTCTAGTTATGTTTAAAGATTCTGTAAGTTCATTGCTTTGAGATTTTTTAGTGAAATTTTCTAGTGATGTTTATGTTTTAATCATATTTAATTTAGTTATTTTTTGTTTACTTTTTAGTATTTGAGTTTTTAGCGGGTAATAAACGGGTATTACTCAACGGGTTCGGATCGTGTACGGGTTTTAAAATCATTCTTTTATCAGATTTTTGGGACGGATTTAGGTGTAATTTTTTTTCATAGATTTGAGTTTGAGAAATAATTAATGGGTGCGTACCCGACCATTGCCATTCCCAGTTTTAACATCACCAAAGTACATTCATCGCAAGTACCATACATGAATATGAATCTGACTTTCTATAAATTAAATTAAAAAAAAATATGTCCTCTTAGAGATGACCTAGTGGTAAAAGTGAGCGCCGCTCGAACCTCATGAAAAGCCTTTATAGGTCAAGTCTGCCACACTTGTACTTGGAAAGTGTGGTTTACCTTCCCTGTGTAGTTTGCAGGCTACTGCACAAGAAACGGAGGTTTACCCAGTGCGCATTGAAGGTAGCGGCTGCGGTTCCTACGACATAAAAAAAATAAAAATTAAAAAAAATATGTCTTCAAATTGTATAATTCTCTCGCGTAATATTTGTCATCCAATCCACCGCTAATTATTGGTTAATTTATGTCGATCGAATATAAATGAACTCATGCTATTGCACCGTTGATATTTAGCTGGCGTAAGTATTCTTGTATTTTTTAGGGTATTATTTTTAATTTGAATAGCCTCATAACTAAAAACCACTAACTTATCATGTCATCAACGTTAATATATATATTTTATAAACGGATGATAACTTATCAATGCCAAAATTAAAATTATTTCCGAGAGATTTACGTTGTAATAACAAATCAAAATCACTCATTACCATAATAAAGATAAAGATTTGATCGATATGAACTTATAAGCTACAAAAAAGAAAATTAATTTTTTTTTACACTATTGGGATTTTTGGATAAGAGAAAGACAAAATAAATTAAAGATTCCCTCGTCATCATAGTATATTAAAGTCAAAGAAAAGGAAAAATAAATAAATATTTGCCTATAATGGAGGATTACGTTGTTTAGCACCAACTACCAAGCGTCACACCTAAAATAGAAATAACAACATTTCCTTTTTTTTTTGAAGAAGAAAAACAAAATATCTAAACACATGCAACTTCGAGGGCGTAAATTACGTTTTTCTTGAAGAGCGTGCACATTATAAGAGCACTTACAGCGGGTGTCTAGTAAGACCTAGGTCTAAGCACTGTGAAGCGTGATTTTAATGATTGGTGGTGTTGAGTTAGACATAGGTTGATTTCTCCACATCAATGGGGTTGAGTAAGACCTAAGTCTAAGCACTGAGAAACGTGATTTTAATGATTGAATAGATTTTATTTTGTTGTTTTTTTATTTGTAATAAATTTTATAAAAATTAACTTAATTAAATTCAGAAATTAATAAATGACAATTTTATTGAATTTAAAAAAAACTACAACATACACTAATTAAAAAAAAATACAATAACAAAAAACTACTTCATTACAATAATTTAAAAAAAAAAAAAAAGACAACTACTCCTCCCAATTGAATTCCCTTGCAAGTTTGCGGCGAACATTTTCGTACCTCGCCTTTTGCTCGGGATTCATATGCGACGTGTCGGCAATATAGATATTGAACGCCCACTCCTCCCTCGATTGCTTGTTGAGGGATGCCAACTCTTCTGCCGCCTGCTCCCGTAGCGCACTTTGCCCTTCTTCCCCTTCTTCGCCGCTTTCGCCGCTTTCACTCCTTCGGGTCGAACCTGCAGAGTGTTTGCATCGCTCGCGGATGTGGTGGATGCGTTGCCGCTGGCAGACGATGTGTACTCGCTGAATTCATTTATCTTCGTCCGCTTTGGAGCTGTTGGCTTCGCCGGGTTGGTGAAAGTTGGGATATGCCTCAAGAGCTCCCACGCAGCCCTATACGGGAACGGTTTGTTGAACTTCTCGGCGTACAAATCTTGGGCCCTCGTGTACAGATCGAAGTCGTTCTCCCCGCTTCCGAGCTGGTTTTCTTCTTGGATGTAGATGGCGGCGAAGTTCTGGACCTGTTTCTTGGCGCGGCCCCATGCGCTTTTCATCGCACTCTTCTCTCTTGGGTGGGCGGGAGCTATGAACTCGTTGAAACGGATCATTATTTTCTCCCAAAACGCGCTTGAGGTTTGGTAATTGCTGGTGATCGCGTCCATCCCGAAGTCAACGTAGCACCTTGCGAGGTATTCAATCTCAGCGGGCGTGTAGTTAGGACCTCGTGCTGGCTTATTGTGCTCGTCGGATGAGGCCGCGGTCGCTTTCCCCTTGCGGCATGCCATGCCCTTCCCCTTGGCCGGAGAAGTGGCCGTGCTTGATGTCGCGACAGCTTTCCCCTTGCGGCGGGGCGGGGGCGGTGGTGTTTGCTCGTGTTCGTCCGATTCCGAGTGGTGGGAGCCGTACGCCGCTTCGTCTTCCTCTTCCTCGTCCTCCACCTCAACATGGTCGTCGTCGTCGTTGAGGTTGAAACGTCTGAGTCGAGCCGTACCCACTGGGGGCTGCGAGAATTGGCTCCTTCGGGATGTCGGGGGTACTTGAGAGAAGCTCGGCGCAGGCGAGAAGCCCGACGCAGGTGAGAATCCCGGCGACTGTGGAAATCCAGCCGAAGGGGGGAATTGGCCGTACCCCTGCGGCTGTGAGAACTGCGAGAACCCAGTGGCTGGAGGGAATGCAGAGAAACCCGGCGTCGGGGAAAAAGCACCAAACCCTGCAGGGGCCGAGTATTGGCCGAAACCTGGAATTGATGAGAACCCGGAGCTTGGATTCGTCGGATTGGGAGGTGGATTCGCCGGATTTGGAGATTGGTTCGGTGGGATTGAACCAAAAGTTTGCGAATACCACGAATTAAACTAATCGTCGGCCATTTTTTTGCACAAAATAAATTGAAAGAATGAAATTTTTTTGGGAGAAGAATGGATGGAGAAATTAGGTTGTGTGGAGAATGAATGAGATGAATGGGTATATATAGGGAAAAAATGGGATATAGACGTTGGAGATGGAAATGTATACGTTGCGTAATTGAAAAAATTAACGTTTTTTTTTTAATTTTTAACGAAAATAAAAATAAAAATAAGGGACCAATGGGGACACGACAAGTGTCCCCATATTGCGTTGTCATGAGGTCGAGTGGAGTGTCGAAGCAACGACTCCACCATCGACACACCCCTCGACATAGGGGTGTGTCGATCCCCCACACTCGTTCGACATAGGGGTGAGTCGAGTGGGGGGGATGTGTCGATCCACTCGACATACCCTTCGACACCCCCCCATCGACACTGGATGTAAGTGCTCTAAGGGATTGTTTATCACAATATATAGTGATTAACTACTACTATGATTTATTCATTTGATATTTATAGAAGCCAAAATCTCAAATATTATCTTCAATTTAACTGTGACAACAAGAGAGCCTCGCTCTTATATAAGAACTACCAATATTAACAACAACGCAAACCGTCTCAAAATATTCCAACAACATGTTTCACAATCTTCAAACCAGCATATTTTTCATTCTTCTTATTTATTAACTTTTATTCTCCATGCAAATGCAAAATATTGTAGCCCATTCCTAGCAAATTATCATGTTCACATAATTGATGATCTCCCACCAAACTCGAGTCAATTGTTACTACATTGTGCCTTGAAAGACGACGATCTTGGATCGAGTTTTGTGAAACTTTTTTTCACACAACTCATTTTCATTGTGCGTTTACGTGGAATTCTAATATTGTGAAAGTCGATGTTTATAGATCAGAAACGCGAAACGACTGCACCTCGTATACTTGCTATTGGACAGCTAGAAGTGATGGTATCTATTTTTCCGCAGAGAATCCGCCCAACACATGGACTAGAAAATATACTTGGTTGTGATTATATATGCAATTAGCTATCTTATGGAATAAATAAGTATATCTTGGCACATGATTTACTTTCTAATGTTCATCTTTATGCAATAATTAAGTTTTTCTATGTTTGCATGATTTGCTTTGTAATATGCATATTTATGCAATAATACATGTTCGTTTTCGATCGTTATGATTCTTTTGTCCTTTTTTTTTTAATTACAAATAAACTATTACGTTATGTTATTTATTAATTATGACGTATCAATAATCGATGTATGAGATTATTTTGTGTAAAGAGCAAATTTATTTAAAATAAAAATTTGCATATAGTTAGTTCTTACCGCAATATATTTCATTAAATATAGAAACAACAAAAGAAATATGCTTTATCACACAACAATGTTGCACATGTCAACTAATGGTGAAATATCAAAAATAATAATGAGAGACATATATCACACCAACAATATTGCTTACTTATGTAAGAATTTCTCTGCATGCTAATACATAAAAATTCAACTTATATCCCATTACAAAACATAGTACTCCCTCTGTCCCGCATTTAAAGTCCTGTTTGTCCTCCAAAACTGTCCCACATTTAAAGTCCTATTCTGCTTTTTGGACACATTTACCCTTCAACTTTATTTAAAATAACTACCCCTTGCCACCACTTACCCCACCCCATCTTAATTAACTTTGCTAATTAATCACTAATCCTAAACACAAAAATGGACCCCATCAATACATAATACACACTCTCTCTCTCATTCTCTTTGTCTGGTTCATATGCTTTCTCTCTCTCACTCGATCTAAACCCTAGTTTTTCTCTCCGCCGCTCTTCCAGAAATTGGGCATTTCGATTTCCTCTCTCAATCTCTCTCTCTCGATCTCGATCTGTCATACACTCTCTCTGTCATTCTTTCTATATGGTTTAATTGCTCTCTCTCTCTCACTCACTCAACTCTATGTGGTTCATATGCTCTCTCTCTACCTCGATCTAAACGCTAGTTTTTCTCTCCTCCGCTCTTCTAGAAATTGGGCATTTCGATTTTCTCTCTCTCTCTCTCTCTCATACAATTTCATCTCTTAGATGAATTCTCCTACTGAAATCCATGGAAAAACTAACGAGCTGGTTTCTCAAACCACGCTCGATTCTGAAATTGGGGATTTTTCTGTGACGCTGGCCAACCTCATAGGTTCTCCACCAGGTGGGTGGATCTTTGACACCGAGCGGTATAAAGCATGGTTGCCTGATTTCCTCGAAAGGAGAAAGGCCTGAGATGCGAAATTGGCCACCGAATCTGCCGTAGGTGGTTCATTGGTGCCGGAGAACTCCATGGGTGAGGCCGATTCCGATATTCCACCATCGGAATTGGGGATTTCCGAGTCTGGTGCTCCGCCTCGATCTGAGGATGTGGTGGATTGGCTGCCACTCGATGACACGGAGCTGACGGTGGCGGACAACGAGTATGATGATGATTCCATCATGATGGTGCCTGAAATTCCATCCCCGCCGCCTGAGATCGACCAATTTCTTGCGAATGAGGTGATTCTGTTCTAATTTTCTGCCTCTGTTCAATTTATTGCGAATGAGGGTGGGCCGGTGATGCCAATTATTATTTCTGTGATTGATGGATTATGTGATGGGCTGGTGATGCCAATTATTGTTTCTGTTGTGATTTCTGATGCTTGATGCAAACTGATGATGATGATGATGATGATGGATATTGTACACTAATGATGAATAACAATGAGAGACATATATCACACCAACAATATTGCTTACTTATGTAAGAATTTCTCTGCATGCTAATACATAAAAATTCAACTTATATCCCATTAAAAAATATAGTACAATATAACTTCTATAAATTAATGTACCCGAGATCGGAAAAAAATATTATATTATAGAAATTATTAATTTATCGAGTAGAAATTTAAAGGACATTAAAAAGGATCGGAAAAAAATATTATCCTAGAAAGTTTATTTGTTTATGGTGTATCAATTTTGAAGAGGTTATACTGTAAATCCATTTCTTCAATTTTACGAAGAGATGTTGCGATTAATAAAAATATCGGGGCATGAAAGACTTGAGATTTTTATTTCTTTTATTTTGAGGGTATAAATATAATTTCTACCAAAAAAACCTTTAAATAGTAAGTCCTCTCCACTACCGCTACGGACAATTTTAATAATTCAACTAGTTTTTTAATTTATTTCTCAAAAAAAAAAAAAAAAAAAACTACTAGTTTTTATTTATCGTTGTTTTTTATTAGTTTTATTTATCGTTTTATTTTGAAGGAAATTTATTGTGTGTGTCTCTGTTTATGTGTGTGCGTGTGTGTGTGTTTTTTTTTTCCTGCTGCTGCTAAGATGGAAGGAGGGAAACAAGAGATGAATCGAGGAAGGCGAAAAGCAAGTAAGCTACTATTTCTTATTTTGAGGTCATTAATCTCATATTTTTAGTGTTCGTCACGATTCAAGAGATTTAAATCGGTGGTTGTATTTGATATTGTGTTTTTCTTTAGGTTTTCTGTTTTTGTATTAGCTGAAATAGTTGAACTAATAGATGTTTATTTCCATTTGATTTGCATCCTAAATTGCAATTTTGAGCTGTGATTTTCAATTTTTTGTGATTTGCTCCTTTCATTGTCTTGCTGTTCAACTGTTCAAGCGCAGAAATATGGTGAAATTAGTTTGTTACTCGAATCAAAATCAGAATACAAAAAATTGCACACGCCAATTTAGTTATTAGGGATTATGAAGATGTCTGTAATTGGGAAGCTAATTATGGGGGATTTCTTACAATTTTCTTATTTTGATTCATCAGATTTAAGTAAATCAAGTTTTTATTTGTGATTTTCGTATAGTTGTTTTCCATGAATCATGAGGGCGTATTCGATTTACTTGTTTGACTTGGGTTGAGATAGCATTATGTTTGATCTTAGTTTTCTGGAAAAAAGTTCATTGTTCAGTGAGTGATGTTATATGTTACAACATTTAGCAGATTAGAGCTTATTAGCGATGGGCAATATACTCGTCTCTACCAGTATCTCGTCTTATAATCCTCACGAATACAAAGATATGATACAATGTGCAGCTTGTGCAGTGCACAATACCATATAAGTATGAATAAAGAGAGTGATACTCATATTGTGAATGTCTCCTTGTTTCTGTAACTTTGATACGGAAGAATTTCTTTCTTAGTTCGATGTTTACAAAATAGAAAGGAATAACTATGTTGTAGAACTCATTACATTCTTTCAAGGGTGAGATTCTTATTTAAAATAAAAACAAAAACATCCTTAAAGAATCATTCAAATCTTGAGCTCTGAGATGTCCTCAAAATTTTTGGTGTAGACCTTGGACTGATATTCGTTGTCGATACGTTCCTTAAATGCAGGGGGCATGTTGTTCAAGATCAAATGTTGGAATGTTTTCTGCTGCAACAAACTGCTGGGAAAACTTTCCAGCTTGGAACATTCTCGGATGTTGACCTCTTTGAGTTTCTTCATTGTACTGCCTTCCACTTCCCATTTCTTGAGATCTTGGAGCTTCCATAGTTTTAGCACCTCAAGATTCTTGAATGTGCCACTTGAGCAGACCATTGTCTCCCCGAGGTATGACTCTGCTAGCAGCCTTAAAACTGTTAAATCTGGGAGTTCTCCAAGGATTGGCATGGGGTCTTCGGACAGATACGACAGTGATAATGTGAGAACCTTTATATGAGGAGGGAAATGACCCAAAGGGGGTAGTTGTTGCAACTTCCCTAGTAACTTCATGTGAGAAAGTTTTCCCAAGTCTGAAAATGGCTTCAAACTAAGATCTAAAGGGTGGCCATAATCATCCTTGGATCGCAATCTCAATGATCGAAGATCTGTTAGCTTGGAAATCCACTTCACCAGAGCTTCTGTAGATTGACCTGAGCATTGAGAATTATTGCCATTGCGCTTGATGCAACGGAAAGAAATACCTAATTCTCGTAGGTGTTCCAACTTGCTCAAACCATTCTCGATTGGGCTCTCATGGTTGACTGATAGTCCCCAGAGTGTCAGAAGTTCGGGCAAGGACCTCCGCAAGTGCAGAGGCGCATCTTTGTCTAGATGAACTTCATGGAGATTGAGATGCTGCAGCTTTTTCAGTTTCCAAATGGTGGCCGGGATTTTGTCTATGCACGTATGCTTCAAGTCTAATGTCTGAAGAAAAGGGAGTTCGCCTACAGATTTAGGAAGCTTGTCCAGGAAAGTCCACCTCAATCCCAAGTACCTCAGATGAAACAAGTCGCCTAGATTTTCGGGCAAACTAGGTTTGTACACTCCTTCAAGATCAAGAACCCTCAGCAACCCAAGCCCTTTTCCTACCATCCTGCTAACAAGAGAGCCCACATGCTTTGCTGGAGTATCCTTTTTCTGTAAATTGAAAGATATGTAAGACCTCACTTTTTGCATGTGAGAAAGCTCGAATGGAGAATTCCCTGCATCAGCATACTCAACGAGTCTTCGAGTATGTTCTTGAGCATTTAATCCGTGATCATGAACACGGAAAAGTTGAATTTCTCGAGCATCTTCCAGCAAGAGGCCATGGAGGGCACCTTGCAATCGGCACCTTCTAGCACTTCCATCTGATCTTTGTTTAGAAACCATTATCAAGCTACGTTTTACCAGTTTTTCGAAATACTCTTGCGCCACATCTTCTTGGAACTCGCCTTCCTTCTGTGGTCGTTCCACAAACCCCTCTGCTAGCCACAAGCGTTGCAGCCTCCTCACCGGAATGTCGAGTTCTTTAGGGAACAGTGTCATGTAGATGAGGCAGAGTTTCAAATGGCTGTCCAAATCATTGTAGCTCAGCTTCATAATGTCAGAGGCTTGCCATTTTCTGGGGCTGTTGAGTGTTTCGAACCATGTCCCCATGTCCTTCATCTCCTTCATCGAGAACAGACTGCCAAGCAGAACAATATTCAGGGGCAGCCCGCGGCAAATCTTGATGATTCTCTCCTTGAGAGAAGCTTCTGGATCTGTTTGTGAGCCCACCTTTGTCATGAACAAAGCTTCTGGATCTTTTTGTGAGCCCACCTTTCTCTTGAACAAAGTCCAGCTCTCTTCACGGTTCAACTCCTCCAAATTATACGGCTGCTGCCACTTCGGATTAGCCTCGTCACTAGTGGTAAGGATTATCTTACTCCCAGTTTCTTCATCTGGGAAAGCATCTTTAAGTTGTTCCCATTGTGAGCCCACCTTTCTCTTGAACAAAGTCCAGCTCTCTTCACGGTTCAACTCCTCCAAATTATACGGCTGCTGCCACTTCGGATTAGCCTCGTCACTAGTGGTAAGGATTATCTTACTCCTAGTTTTTTCATCTGGGAAAGCATCTTTAAGTTGTTCCCATTGATCCCAAGTCTGAACTCCATCCAGCACAATCAAGTATCTCCGACCAGTCAGCTCTTGCACGAGCCTTTGTTTGAGAGAGGCCTCGCTGCTTCCATTTTCTACTTCTGATTTCTTCACCTGATTCAGCAAGGCGAGCAAGATCTCCGTCGTTTTAGATTCCTTGAAAATGTTTGCCCAAGCAGAAGGCTTGAACATGTTGTTGATGCTTCTGTTGCCATAAACAACACGAGCCAGCATTGTCTTGCCCGAGCCCAGTCCACCTACAATGGGGATCACACGGTCATCCAAATTCTCCAGCCTATGCCGGAGTTCTGTCACCTTGCGTTGGTACCCGACAATGGATAGTTCTTCCTCATTGTAGGAGTAACTATACATGAGCTTGGAATGCGCGAAGCGCTCTCGAACCATTGAAGCATTACGGCATGAGAGATTCTTGCGTAGGTTTTGTGGCCTTTCTTGTATGTTTCCAACAGACGGACTGCTCTTAGTGCGCTTCAGGCTTGAGCTCAGACCTTCAGTTTCTCCATCGATGTAAGAAATTGATGTCTGTTTCATCTCTTCTGCTTCTCTCTCTTTATCTTCGTGCTCATCATCTCCGTCATTGGACTGCGTTTGCTGCAGACTTCTGTTTCTGTAACTGGTGCTCTCAAGGCTGGTTGTTCGACTGTTGAACTTCTTAACCTCGGTCTGAATACCGTACAGTTTGAAGTCGAGCATTTTGAGAGCTGTGAATTTTTTGAGAAAGAGAGCATGATTCATGAGGAATCCAAGCTTCTTCCTCTGGCGGGTGAAGTTAAGGGCGAAGGACTCGATTTTGTCCTCGATGGAGTAGAGATGGCCGAGGTACTCTTTCATCCTTTTGATTTCTTCAGCATTTGTTTCCTGATCTGCAGCTTCGGTGAAGGAGTGCCAGCTCGTTGTCTCGAGGTCCTCCTTGAGGCACTTGAGGCGATGCCCAATTATCTTGTTGCTCGCGAAGGACTCATCCACCAGCAAGTCGCTTAGTTTCTGGAGCACCACGGATGCAACTGCATCCACAGCCATCTTCTCACCCATGGAGGGGGATCGGTTCACTAAGTGTTGAAAGAGAAATCTAAGTTTTTGAAGGTTGTTGATCACAAGTTGTGGATCAGAGAGAGAGATCAGAGAGATGGATCGCAGATGTGAAAAGAAAATCTGCTGTAGTGTGTTTAAGCTAGAGGCCTTGTGAGATTTTGGAGAAGAAGAGATGGATCACAAGTTGTGGCTCCTTGGCCTCATGATGAATGCAGTATATGTTGTGGTTATGTACGCATATGGAGAGAGAGAGAGAGAGAGAGAGAGAGAGAGAGAGAGAGAGAGAGAGAAATTAATGAGGCAATTTCCTGGAAAAATAGTAGTACTAGTTGGAGTTGAATATGTCATACTGGTATGGGCAAGTGGGATAATAGAAATTTTGAGAGAAAATGAATAAATAAATACAAATTATACACCTCTTTGAAAAAATTATATAATAAAAAAAAAAGCATTTTTGGACATTTTGTCCATCCTCCTTGATTTCATATTAGTATATTTATTATATGAAATCACATCACTATAATGTGTGAAAGCACCGAATGTGTTTATATGCTTTTACAAAAAATGGTTTGTCAAATCACAATTATGTAAAAATTATGCCTATGGTAAATTGTGAAATCACATTATTGCATATGTGAAAACGATACTAACTTGAAAACACGGCGAACGGACAAAATTTCCGTACCTGCTATCTTTTGTATCTTTTTCAAAAGGTGATATAATTAGTAGAAAAAAAAAATCTCAAAAAAGCTATTTTCTCACATTTCTCCTAATTCATTGCCTACATTTTTTTTTGGGTGCATGGTTCAATCGTGAATAAGCTACTGGTTCATCTCTTTTATGTGAATGGAAAATAAAAAATTGTTTGTTTTGAAACTATTGACTTCTACAACCATAGATATAATTCTATTATTTTTTTTAATATTATAGTCAATTGTTTTTCTTTTTCCTTTTTTTGAAATGCAGTAAATTAGGGTTTATTGTCATTTAATGATCTCGGCTTTTAGTGCATGGCAACTTGCCATCTGCTTCAAAAATGACCAAGAGTCATTATGTACTTACATAGCAATGTTTCAGCTTCTAAGCTAGACTCGTCGTCCAAAAAAATAATTTACCTAAAGTGACTTATCATATTCAAAGTTGAGTTTATACTTAGATCTACAATGTTTGAATGATTTAACTCAAGGCTGACAAATCGTATGTGTCGGGTCATTATCATGTACGTGTCGGGTCGTTATCGTGTCGACTGATAACAACACGATGTGTTAAGGTCAAACATGAATACGTTGTGTTAAGGAACTGCTCAATCCAAACACGAACACGACATGAAATGTATAAACATGAACACGACACGAACACGATATCTTTTGTGTTGGCACGACACAATAATGACACGATATGATTAAAATTTAATTTTATCCCTAGAAAATAAAAAAAATTAATTGCAAAAAGTAATGAAAAATAAAAATAAAAAATAAATAAAATAGTTCTTATCGGGTTACATGAATCCGGCCTGTATCTGTCACGAACACGACACGATAACTTCGTGTCATATCGTATCGACACGATAACGACACAAACACGATAAGACATAACACTAATCCATTAATTTCGTGCGCATTCATGTTGAGTTATTGTGTCGTGTCGAAAATTGTCTCCCCTAATTATTTTAACTTAGAGCATCTACAATGGTTTGCACTATTTTGCAGCAAAAATAACATAAATATACAGCAAAATCACCAAATTATCTTCAACAGTCTGCTGTATATTTCACAAAAAAACAGAATATTCCAAGAATATTTTTTTTTTGTTTAATCTTAAAAATATTATTTATTTATTTTTTGTCAATTAATAAAGATTAATAGCATGAAATATTTATAATAATGAAAAGTAATAGCCAATTCATTACACTAGTATACAAAATAAGATATGTCATAAATAAATGAAATTACAAATCGAATAATCGAGGAAAGATAGAACGAAGATTGAGCCTCATTTTAAAACCCCTGAAACGAGTACGAAAATTATTGCAACGACTTTAATTTTTATGTGTTTTGTGTAAATGTTTATTTTTAAATTTTCCTTATATATTACATAATAAGATTTCTTTAATAATTTTAATGTTGGTGTTATATATTTAAAAACATAACTACAATAAAATATTTTGAGATAAAATAGTTGTAAAGAATAAGAAAAGAATAAATAAAACAAAGAAAAAAAAAAGTAGAGCAATTAACAGTTTGCTCCAAACTTAGAGCAATACTATTCAAATACACAAATATAGAGCAATTATAGTGTTGGGCTAGAGAAGAATTTTGCAGAATTTTGCTCCACATTTGGAAGACTGGAGATGGCCTTAATCAGATAAATAAGAAAGGTTGAATATTAAATACGAAGGAGTTCAAATTGACATGCAAAACAAAAGTTTGAAAAAAGTTCGAGAATTTATTTGCAATTAGCCACTCGTGATTAGGGATGGCAATAGATTGGGTATCCACTCATTAAGCATTTTCAAACTCAAATTGATGAAAAATTTTCACACCCAAACCCGTCCCAAATTCAATTAAAAAATAATTTTAAGACTTATATCCGATCGAACCCGTTGGGTAATACCTGTTTATTACCTGCTAAAAATCCAAATACTAAAAAGTAAACATAAAATAACAAAATATGATAAATATTAATAAAACATAAACATAAATAGAAATAGAAAATTTCACTAACATTAATCTCAAAGCAAAGTTGATGGTCCCGAAACGAGTTACTGGTGTATGGGGGGGGGGGGGGAATACACCAGTTAGGATTTTTCAACTTTCGAAAAACTTAACACTTGAAAACAACTTCAACTGAGTAAAAGGACTCAGGTGGGATCTCACAGTTGAGTAAGCAAACTCAGCTGGAAGAGCGGTGCTGTGCGGAATGAGGTGGAAAATAAACTCGTTAAAAACAACTCACGCAAACCAGCTCGGTTGGTCAAGAACCAAAACAGCTCGGTTGAAAAAGTGCAAAAGAGGTTTGAATGCTGGTTAGTTCGGTCAGTTAGAAATGCAATATGGACTGAATAAAAAAAAACACGACACACAAGATTTACGTGGTTCGGAGATAACTCCTACGTCCACGGGGAGATGTGAGTCCACACACATCAGTCCAAGTTCTTCTGGACAGAACCACTCAGCTTACGCGGGCTGAGTAACCGTTACAGTTTAGTTTCCGGGCACTAAACAGCCTAAGTCAAGTTTACGGGTACTTGATGACCTGACTACTCAATTACAGGAAGAGTAAGGTCCTAGCACACTTTTAGGGCGTGAGAAAGGGTAGGATTTCCAACTACAGCTCGATCAAGAATGAGAGCTGGATCTAAGGCTTGAACGAATAAACACTCAACCTAAGATCAAAAACAGTTTCGAATTCTAGGAACCCTCAGCTACTAATGTTCTCTCAAATTGGAACTCTCAGCTGCTGATGCTCTTAGATGATGATTTTGCAGATTTGCTTTGATTTCTCTCGAGAAAGCTTTGGAATTTTTCGTCGTCTATGTGTCTATCTACATCTGTGCTTCTCGAATGAGAGGATGCCTCTATTTATAGGCGGAGAGAATCAACTAGCCGTTGGAGGAGCAGTTGATCTCTGATTGGTTGAAAGCGATGGCTTGTCTCTCATCTCTGCAGACTTCCCCGATATGGCATCTGTACTCTTCTGCTTTCCATCTGAGACAGCCTTGTGTTGGGCCAGATGGGGTAATGACTGAACGGTCAAACCCTCATGTGACTTCCTTTTGAAATTCAAATATTTGACAGTCAACTTCGGTTTGTCAGTTGAAAGTCTTGACCTTCATCTGAGTGATCTTCAGCTGATGTTCCGATCTGTCGAGTTCTCAGCTGACTTTGAACTTCAAAACAGTTGAACTCCTTGTTCAGATTCTATAACTGAGGTTCTGAAACTGAACCCTCAGTTGTCTTCCACTTCTTTACTCAGTTGGGTTTGAACCCTCAGATGATTTCCTTTTCATCTGATGTTCTCTTCCTCTCAACTGTTTCTCATTTGATGAACGCTCAGTTGGTTTCCTTCAACTGATGTTCTGAAGACTTCCCCTTGTTTACATCTGAACAAATGAACTCTCAGTTGTCTTTCTTCACAACTGATGTTCTGTCTGAGTGACGCCTTGTTGCCATCTTCAGCTGGAGACCTGTAAAGATAAAATCTTAACTTTGCTCAAACAGCGAGCCTAAATTCTAACATTAGGTACTGGCAACATCTACTCGGTTGGGGTCAGCCGGTTTTGGAATTCATCAAAACTTATACTAATAAATTTCCCAACAATTTCCCCCTTTTTGATGATGCCAAAATCACTTACAACTTGAAACCACTACTGATCTAAACCTCACTAACTTATCTAAAATCTCAGCTGAAATTCTAGACAGTCTATAAGATAAAACATCAAAGGGTTAGCACAGTTATAACATGAAATTGAAAGACTTTGTGATTCAGAGCTTGGACAATGAGGAATTGTTCAGCAAGGTGAATCGTATTATATACTTTGAAGTTTTTGTTACAACTGAAGGTTACAAAGTTAGGTGCAAAACATAGAAAGATACAACAGTTGCTTCAAAAACTACAACATCCAAAAACATTATCAGCTCAAAAACTTTGACAGCTCAGAAATACTGTTGACCGTACTTGTTGAAGATACGGTTGAAGATCTCCTTCTTCGCTTCCGACTCAATCCCAGTGTTGACGCCGTGTTCCTTGCATACTTGCCTCGCCTCAGCCAAGATCGTATTTCTATTTGGCGTGCTTGTGCCTTTGATCATCGGAGGGCGGTATATGCACTTCTTTGGAACTGGAACAATGTTGGGATCAAGCTGAGCATTCAGCATAGCTCGCTTGAACTGACTAAACATTCCAGGGTCTCCAGATCTGAGTTCCCACAGAGCTTCCTTGAAGGCTAGCCTTGGGTCTTCAGTCGAGTAGACTTTCCTGTAATAGAAGTCATTGACGAACTCATGCTTGAACCGTTCCTAGTCATCGTTCCACTCCGCATTCATCCACTTGTCAACATGTGGGTATCAAGACGGGAGCGGAGCGTTCTTCTGCAGCTGATGTGTCGACTTTCTAGCCTCAGCCTTCATCTGGTGCTTGTTGATTCTTCGCACACTCCGGCTGGCTTTGTTTCTGTCGACGTTCTTCTCCACCTTGGCGAGCTCCTTCTCGAACTTGGCCACCTTCTTGGCCTGATCGACAGCGAACTTCTTGATCCAAGAGGGATTCAAGTACTTCTCCTTAGGCACCTCCATAGCTTTGGCAGCTTCGATACAGTCTTCAACGGATATCCCGTCAAGTTCTGCATCGAGCTCGGCTGTGAGCTCGGCTACGAGGTCGTGGGAGACTTCCAGTTCGGGCTGCAACCCTTCAGCTTCAGCTTCAGCTGGCACTCCTTCTCCTTGCTGGAGAACAGCTTTCCCTTGTCCATCCCCAGCTGCCGGCTCCTTGTCTTCCCCAGCTGCTGGCTCCTTGTCTTCCCCCTTTTTGGCATCATCCAAAAGGGTGGCAACAGTGCCATCCAGAGAGGTCAACGTGGCTTCAGCTTGTTGAATGCGGGAAAACAACTCATCAACAGCGTCCTTCTCTTCCACCTTCTTCGCCAACTCCAAGTCTTGGCGCTCCTGCTCAGCTCGCTGCACAGCTGCAAAGGTCGCAGAGACCTCTTTGTGGAGGGAGACGAACTCAGCTCGAAAAGAGGTGAACTGAGCCATCCACTCCTGGTCCTGAGTCTGTTGGGACGATTTCAGCAACGGTCTTGAACACGTTGAAATCCGAGCTGAGGCTCTGAACGGCCTTCCTTAGAGCCGAGACCTCTGAGCTGGAAGAAGTGGAGAGATCTTCGAGCTTGTGCTGCAGAGAAGAGGAGAGGTGATCTAGCTGATTCTTCAGGCTGGCATTTTCTGCCATCAGCTGCTGTATCCTGTCAGCTTCTTCCTCCTTGCCCAGCTGGATCTTGGACAGCATCTCCGTCCTCAGCTGGTTGACCCTCTCCGAGATCAGCTCGCAGATGACGTCGGTTGAGAGAGTTGGCTGATCGGAGGGTCCGGGCAGGAGCGGTGGTTGTGGCTGGGCAGCAGACTCCAGGACAACCACGGCAGATCGGCTGGCGAGGTAGGCCTTGAGCTTGTCTTCTTCTCTCTTGGCCGCCTCATCAGCTGCGTCGACGTCGTCCATGCAGGAGGCATTTTTGGCGAGCATGTCATCAAGAAAGTGAACAGCTTCAGGGTTGTTGCACAGCTCCCTGGTGTCTGTCCCTTCTTGGATGCTTTTGTCCAGACGTCGTCGGAGCACAGCCACCTTTTAGTTGTAAGCCACCTCCAGGCTTTGGTAGTCGAAGTACTCCCTCAGGTTGGACTCTTCGACCTTTAACTTGTCCCAGCCATGGATCCTGAGGGTCTCCTCCTTCACGTACCAGTAGCTGAATATGACACTGAATTGGTATAGAAGCTCCGTCCCGAGAACAGAGAAAATGGGCATCGATGTTGCCTCGGGGAACATACCAATCAGCTTGCGGAAGCAGTAGCTGAGTCTTCCTTCATATTCAGCCAGGATCGCCTGGCGGTTGGCTTCTTCATCGATCTGAGGGGGGTCGATATCGAAAGTTATGGGTTCGATGGTTTCATCAACGTTGGCCGAAGAAGTGGTCACAACGTTGGCATCGAGCGAGAGGCTCGGAATATCTGACTGAGGACCAGTTGAGAGAACCGGATCCTCTTTGGATGGAGAGTTGGCTGGCTGGAGGATTTCTTCAGTCACAGGTGGGTTAACCTGGCTGGCATCAGCTCTAGACCGACTGTCGTGGGACTCCTCAGATGAAGAAGAGTCATCTGAGGAGGAGCTTGCATCCACCACTTGGATCTCCACGTCTCCACCTGCCTCCTCAGCCACGTCCTCCTGGCGAGGTTGAAGAATAAACCCAGTTGGGTCAACCGATTGACTGGATTCGGTTGACTCCTTCTCCTCAGCCGGCTTGACCACCACTGGACTTGTTGTGGATGGTTTAGCCGCTGGCTGGATGATTTTTATCCTTGGCCTCTTCTGCAGAGGTTCCTCCTCTTCCTCCTCTTCGTCTTCTTCCTCCTCAGCTACCTCTTCCAGCTGGCACTTCGCCAACTTAGTCCTCGAAGGGCGACGAGCAGCTGCCTCCACAGCTGGCTTGGGGACACCCTTGGGGGTGTAGACAGCTTCTACAACATCCCTGGCCTTCTTGGCTGAGGGGAACAGTGACAGCTTGCTGACTGGAGTGTCCTCACTCCCTTCCCATGTCAGCGGCAGACCCTTTGTGGCTTGGAGGATGAGGGCTGATATCTTTGTCCCGAAGTTGAGAGTCCCCTTGACACTCAACAGAACATCACCGGACTCAGCTGTCGTCTCGGATATCTTCTGCTTCTCCGACACTAGCTGGCTCTCTATATATCCCAACCAGTCGACCTGGTGCATCTCTTCCAGGGCCTTCTGCTGCTTGAGCTTAGGACGGCTGATGTCCCCGAAGGCTCCACCATATGCGAAGATGCATTTGGAGATTACATCGAAAAGAAGTCGGTGCTCCGGCTTTAGCTTTGTCCTTTGCATGCTCCCCTTCAATGGTTCGGGAACAAGAAGAATGGTTTGAAGGAAGGCATCAGCTTCCTTGTCAGAAAAGTTCCCCACCACGTCTGTGGCTTCACGGTTTCTGGGGATGAGCTTCTTCAGCTCCTTTGACACCTTTATCTCCACAATGGAGTCTTCTACAGTTCGGGAGGTTCTGTGGTGTTGCTTGCACGGGATGATCGTGACAAGCCCGTCATTTGCGACTCGTTGCAGATTCCGGTAGAAATGTACGATCTGCTTCCTGAGCAACAGGGCCGGAGATAGGGTGGCCCAATCAAGCAGATGGTGGTCGAAGAGGATGGTGGCGATTGGAGCGAGCTCAGGCGATGAGAGAGCCGCTTTGGATAAAATTTGTTCGAAATGAATCTTCGACATCACCATGTCGAACGATTCCTGGAACGTTGCAGGCTCTGAGGAAACCATCTTTTTAGAAGCTTTTGACTTGGGCGCCATCTCGAGGAGATATATATGCAAAGAAAGAGTGAAAGACTTTACTGGAAAAGGCGAAACAAGATTTGAGAAGATGATGAATAGTGAGTAAAGATATGCACGAAAAGAGAAGGTAAGGATCACTTCCTGATTTGCCGTATTATATAATCTTTGACTCGGATAAAATCAACGGCTGGGGTTAAATCGCGCGAATCTATTAACGGCTGTAATTTCGCGACTGTTGAGTAATTTTGATTGATATACCACACGCGCGAGTGAGAAGGTGAATAGTTTGAGGTGTCAGCCCAGTTGCACTATAAAGTAAGGCTATAGGTGTTCAACCAGACTTTACATTAAATGCGATATGATGGCTTGTTTAGTCTAGCTGACATGTTCAGGAATGTTTGAACTTATTTCAAACATTCTCATTTAATATCATAACACCTTCAGTCATAAATGATACCTGCCAGCTGATGTCTGAATCAGCTGTGTTCATTTGTTGAATTCCTCAGTTGCCGCATACCATCAGCTGACTCGAGTTCGTCTGTTCAGCTGACGTCTGTTCCATTGTTGCAGCATACCATCAGCTGACTCAAGTTCATCTCCTCAGCTGACGTTTGATGTCCTCAGTTGGCAATTCGTATCTGATATTCCCCTTTCAGCTGAGCTTCCCCCGTCATCTGAGCTTCCCCCTTAAGTCGATATCCGATTCTTCAGTTCGGATGAATTCTTATCAGCTCGGATGACTCTTCTGCTCGGATGACTCTTCAGCTCGGATGAGTTTTTAGCTCGGATCCAAAAGTCCTAGAAGATCACACAGCATTTTGAACCGGGCTTCAGGAAGAGGTTTGGTGAGGATGTCAACTCTCTGAATCTCAGTTGGGATCTTCTCCATGGACACATCCTTCTTCTCAATATGATCTCGGATGAAGTGATGACGAATATCGATATGCTTAGTCCGAGAGTGATGAACAGGGTTTAGAGAGATAGCTATGGCACTCGAGCTATCACAATGTATGGGAACCTGTCCAGTTGAGACTTCATAATCTCTCGGCTGCTGCTTCAGCCACAATACTTGCATGCAACAGCTTCCGGCAGCCATGTACTCTGACTCGGTTGTCGAAGTAGCAACACACGCTTGTTTCTTGGAGAACCATGAAACCAGCTTGCTTCCCATAAACTGGCAGTGTCCAGAAGTAGACTTTCTGTCCAACCGATCTCCTGCTAGGTCGGCATCTGAGTATCCAGTCAGCTGGATATTGTCATCAGTTGGGTACCACAATCCAACATTGACAGTTCCCTTCAGATACTTAATGATGTTCTTTGCTGCCAACACGTGTGCTTCTCTTGGTTGGACTTGAAAACGAGCACACACTCCAACTGCGTATGAAATGTCTGGTCGGCTGGCAGTTAGGTAGAGCAGCGAACCGATGATCCCTCTATACTGGCTGGCATCAATGAGCTTTCCCTCAGCTCCTGGTTCGATCTTCCAGTTCGTGTTCATAGGGATCTTGGTTGTCTTACTTGTCTGCAATCCGAACTTGGTGATGAGCTCCCTTGTATATTTGGACTGGTTGATGAAAATCCCTTCAGGTGACTGCTTCACTTGTAATCCAAGGAAATAATTCATCTCGCCCATCATTGACATCTCGAACTTTTCCTTCATAAGATCGGAGAATTTCTTGCACAGCTCCTCCGACTTGGGCCCGAAAATGATGTCATCGACATAAATTTGCACGACAAGTATATCTTTTCCAACTTTGATGGTGAACAGAGTTTTATCAACTGAACCTCGTTTGACCTCGAGTCCAGAAGAAATCCACAAAGAGTGTCATACCATGCTCTTGGTGCTTGCTTTAGACCATAGATAGCTTTCTTCAGCTTGTACACTCTTCCATCTCCAGTCTCAAAACTAGGAGGCTGTTCAACATATACATCTTCTTTTATATCTCCATTGAGGAATGCACACTTCACATCCATCTGACATACTTTGAACTTGTGATGTGCGGCATAAGCTAGAAAGATCCGGATGGCTTCAAGCCTTGCAACTGGTGCAAAGGAATCTTCAAAGTCAATTCCTTCTTGTTGGCAGTATCCTTGAGCTACCAACCTTGCTTTATTCCTCACAATGAATCCAATGACGTCTCTCTTGTTTTTGAAGATCCACTTTAGTCCAATCACCTTGACACCATTTGGTCTTTCTACCAACTCCCATACACAGTTGCGTAGAAACTCATTCAATTCTTCTTGCATGGTTGTTGTCCAGTGGACACAATTGAGAGCTTCCCCAACATTCTTCGGTTCTGGAACATCAGCTACATAGCAAGAAATCATGGCAACATCTCCAGCTTGCTCGAACTCCTCTAGAACTGCCAATTCCTCAGCATATTGGGCATAAGTGTTGGATTCTTCCTCGGTTGATTCTGGATTTGCAACTCTGCTCCGTGTGCGCACACCCTCGGTTGGATCTCCGATGATGTCGTTGGTGGAATGAACTTCATACCATCTTCGGTTGCGTCTTCCTTCTTCTTCCAACAGTGGCTGTTCAGACATCTAAGTTGGAGTCTTCAGAGCTGGTGATTGATCAGCTGTTGAGTCTGGATTCTCAATATTTACAATAGATTGAACTGAGTTCGGTTGGGCATCGGATGCTGATGCAGTTGGAGGGACATCAGCTGAAGTTCCCCCTAGGGACGAGCTGAGGTCTTCGCATTCATCTTCAGAGGAGTATGGGTCCTCATCCTCAGTTGCCCATACCAGTGGTTCAGCTCGGTTCTTTTCCCGAAGAGCTTGCTATCTGGTAAGAACTGGTAGAACAGCTGGATCCGCGTGTTGTTCCTTAACCTGTTCCCTGCACTCGAAGGTAGATTCATCAAAACTAACATGAGGTGTTATTTCCACAACACGAGAGCTGTTGTTGAAAACTCTATATGCCTTGATCCGAGCTGCATATCCAAGAAATATGCCCTTCGAAGCTTTGGCATCAAAGGTTTTCAACTGAGTCTTCCCATTGTTGTGAATATAACACTTAGATCCAAAAACACGAAAATAAGAAATATCTGGCTTTCTGCGTCTCCACAGCTCGTAGGGCATCTTTCCCAACCGCTTGGTGAGAAGAGATCGATTCTGTGTGTAGCATGCTGTGTTGATCGCTTCAGCCCAAAATCTCTTAGGCAGTGCTGAGCTCGCTAACATGGATGTGGCTGCATCCTTCAGAGTTCTATTTCTTCGCTCAGCTACGCCATTCTGTTGTGGAGTACGCGCGGCTGATGTCTGATGGGTTATGCCATTCTTCTCGCAATACTCAATGATGGTTTCATTTAGACACTCCGTTCCACGATCTGATCTGATAGATATGATCTTCATCTCTTGTTGGTTCGATATCCGATCCATCAGCTTGGGCAGCTCATCTCGGGTCTCACTTTTGTGGCGCATGAAGATGGTCCACGTATATCTTGAGTAGTCATCAGTTACAACTAATGTATATTTGTTTCCATTAATGCTTTTTGGTGTAACTGGCCCGAAGAGATCCATGTGGATTAGCTGTAACACTCGGTCAGTTGAAGGAGTTGACTTCAACCGGAAGGAGGTTCTAGCGAGCTTTCCCAGCTGGCATGCACTGCAGATGTGTGTTGTTGAAAACACTCAGTTAGGTATGCCTCTTGCATGTTCTTGTCTGACAAGTCGGTTCATCGTCTTGAAGTTCAGATGGTTGAGCCTTTTGTGCCACAGCCAGCTCACATCCGAACTGCTCTTTGACAACAGGCACGTGTTAGGGAGGCTGCTGTTCCAGTCAGCGTAGTATACATTCCCTGTTGGAGATCGATTTCCCAACAATATCACCTGCTTTGATCCGACATCTTTAACTCTGCAACCCTGTGCATCAAACTTGACAGAGAACCCATTATCACAGAATTGGCTGATGGAGAGCAGGTTATGCTTCAATCCATCAACAAAAGAGACATTAGAAATTGAAACATGATTGGTCTCAAGGGTACCGTAACCTCTGGTATAACCTTTTGAGTTATCACCAAAAGTAACTGATGGACCTTCTTTCTCCACGAAACTTCCAAGCAAATTCTTCAGATTTGTCATGTGTTTCGAGCATCCACTATCCATCACCCACATTGTTGTAGACGCCTTCTTCTTCCTCAGCTGTTTCTCCTGTACCTGCAAGGAGAAACTCGCTTAGGTCCCCAATTTCAGTTGGGTCCTGGAGGGTTAGAACCAGTTCCCGTTGGAACCGTGCGTCGCTTTTCTCTGTACACTCGAATAGCCTTGTCATTCCAAATGATCTGCCCATTTTCATCAATTATAACAACACCCCGGTTATCCTTAGGCTTGTTGTTTGAAATGATGCTCTGTTTCTTGGGAGGAGTTGGATTTCTCCCATGTTGGGCTTTAGGAGTTGAGGCTTTCCCCCTGTTTTGATGGCGATTCTTATCCTGTTGAGTTTGTCTGTGAGGTCGGACGCCATTGTGGAATCTTCTTGGCTGATTCTGATTCCATTGCCTTGGTTGTTGACGATAGCTGTTCATGCCCGGATGTTGATTCATGTTGTGACATGAGTAACCATAGCTGTCGTAACTTTTCCACATAGGTTGACTCTGTTGGAACCTTTGATTGTTGTGGTGATGGAACCGTTGTTGATTATGTCGGTTGAAGCTTGGTCGGTTCTGTTGGTTCCATCTCTGCTGTGGTTGGTTTGTTGGTCGGTTATCACGTCGGTTCTGAGCTTGGATATGTTGTCGATTTTGAGCTTGATTGCGACTCCGACGTCTCTGGTTCCTCCGTTGAGTCTTGGAACATTCCCCCTCGGTTGTAGACTCCAGGGACTGTTTCGTTGGTGCTCCATCTGCAGCTCCTTTGCCTTTCTCAGCCGTAGTTACCTTTATCGGTTGAGAGGGTGTTTGTTCAGTTGCATACTCAACTGTGTTAGGTTTGGCAACCATGACTTCCTCAGCCCTGGTGAAGGTAGCTGGTGGAATTCCAGTGTCCTTTGCCACGTCGTATCCGAGTCCAGACACATCATCCGTTTGCCGTCTGTATTTGATGAGATTCTCGATGATCTCGGATGATTGATATAGCTTTGTCAGGTTGTCCTTCTCAGTCTGAAGATCCTTGAGAAGAACAACTATATGCTCGGTCTGGGCATCTGATGTCTTCATCAGCTGGTCGATCTGAGCCTCTTGCTTGTTCAACTGTTCGTTCTGTGTCTTGATCTGTTCCTTCAACTGTTCATCGGTTGAAGCCTCAGTTTGGTTGGCTGTACTCAGTTGACTTTTCAGCTGGTCAATTTCTTCAGCTTGTCTCTTGATCAGATCGTCCTTTTCGGTTAAGGAATCTTCAAGCTTGGCGAACTGGGCTTGAAGACTCTTAAACTCAACCGACTGCTGATGCAGTTCCTCACTGAGTTCTTGAAAATCATTCCAGGAGGGTTCCAACTCATCGTTCATAGATTCCTGCATGTTAGAAGTATTGGAAGAATTTAAGCGAGCAGGATTAGATTGTACCTCAATATCATCTTGGTCGGTTTCAAGTGCCATGAGGCATTGATCCGGACTGATGACTTTGTTGGTAGAGGTCAGGTCATCCTCATCTTCAGTGTCTGTGAAGATGTCCATATCGCCAGCTGCCTCTTCAGCTACCATGGCCTTATTCTTTGCAGTTTGCTTTGCCCTCAGTGCTTCTCTTTTCTTCTTTGAGAGGTCTGGGCAATCGGCTTTGAAGTGTCCTTCCTTGCCGCATTCGAAGCAACCATTGGTGACTGGCTTCGAACTGTCTCGAGTTTGGTTTGATTTATAGAAACGTTTATATTTGCCGAACCGAGTATCCATATCGGCTAACTTCTTTGACAACGCTGCAATATTCTGTTGCAGTTCTTCTCTGCTCGGCTCCTTTGCAGTCGTGTCAGCCGACCTGGTTGGCCTTGACGATCTCGACTTTGAGTAGTCAGCTCGGAGGGCAACTGACTTTGATGCTGAGCCGACGTCCTCAATTCTATTTGTCTGACTTGAGGGCTGCGACCTCCTTCTGTTGACCTTATACTCATTTCCTTTCAAGATTGAGAACAATCTTTCAGTTCCCATTTCACCTAGGTCAGCTCGGCTCTCGTGGATATTTGTGAAAGTATCTCACTCAGCCGGTAGAGCTTGCAACACTTTGAGGTTTATTTCTCTTAGAGTGTATTTTCCTTTCCGGATGGATTGGATTCTTCTGATGATGTCCATAAACCGGAGCTCTAGCTGATCTATAGTCTCATCAGGTCGCAGACTGAAATTGTCAAAATCTTGACATGCATGCGAGAACTTGTTTTCCTTTGTCTCGTCGCTTCCTTCACTTAGCGAGGTCAGGATGTCCCAGATCTCTTTTGCGGTCTCACACTCCTCTATCCAGGGCAGATAATCTTGTCCAACCGTGGACATTATTGTGCTCTGAGCCCAGATATCCAGCTGGCTCACCTTGGCCTCCTCCGGAGTGTAGTCCTCTGGCTGTTTCTCCACATACTCCACCACTGCATCTCCATCGTTGGGATTTGTGGGAGTGCGAAGTATTCTGTCTCGTATGACGATTGGTCCAGATGTGAGAACTTGTTGCATCCTATGATGCTTGGAAAAAAGGATCTTCTTCATTCGAGTTCTCCATGATGTATAGTTGACAACGGAGAACATGACTGTGATCTTGTCCTTGACGTCCATCTGCACAAACAAAAACAAGACAACAAAAATGCGAGCAAGAATGCACTAGCGTGAAAAGATCTGTTCAGTTGACCACTGAAGAAAATTCTCGAATTCACACCTCGTGAAACAGAGTCAGCAGTCTTTTGAACCACTGCTCTGATACCACTTGATGGTCCCGAAACGAGATACTGGTGTATGGGGGGGGGGAGGGAATACACCAGTTAGGATTTTTCAACTTTCGAAAAACTTAACACTTGAAAACAACTTCAACTGAGTAAAAGGACTCAGGTGGGATCTCACAGCTGAGTAAGCAAACTCAGCTGGAAGAGCGGTGCTGTGCGGAATGAGGTGGAAAATAAACTCGTTAAAAACAACTCACGCAAACCAGCTCGGTTGGTCAAGAACCAAAACAGCTCGGTTGAAAAAGTGCAAAAGAGGTTTGAATGCTGGTTAGTTCGGTCAGTTAGAAATGCAATATGGACTGAATAAAAAAAAAACACGACACACAAGATTTACGTGGTTTGGAGATAACTCCTACGTCCACGGGGAGATGTGAGTCCACACACCTCAGTCCAAGTTCTTCTAGACAGAACCACTCAGCTTACGCGGGCTGAGTAACCGTTACAGTTTAGTTTCCGGGCACTAAACAGCCTAAGTCAAGTTTACGGGTACTTGATGACCTGACTACTCAATTACAGGAAGAGTAAGGTCCTAGCACACTTTTTAGGGCGTGAGAAAGGGTAGGATTTCCAACTACAGCTCGATCAAGAATGAGAGCTGGATCTAAGGCTTGAACGAATAAACACTCAACCTAAGATCAAAAACAGTTTCGAATTCTAGGAACCCTCAGCTACTAATGTTCTCTCAAATTGGAACTCTCAGCTGCTGATGCTCTTAGATGATGATTTTGCAGATTTGCTTTGATTTCTCTCGAGAAAGCTTTGGAATTTTTCGTCGTCTATGTGTCTATCTGCATCTGTGCTTCTCGAATGAGAGGATGCCTCTATTTATAGGCGGAGAGAATCAACTAGCCGTTGGAGGAACAGTTGATCTCTGATTGGTTGAAAGCGATGGCTTGTCTCTCATCTCTGCAGACTTTCCCGATATGGCATCTGTACTCTTCTGCTTTCCATCTGAGACAGCCTTGTGTTGGGCCAGATGGGGTAATGACTGAACGGTCAAACCCTCATGTGACTTCCTTTTGAAATTCAAATCTTTGACAGTCAACTTCGGTTTGTCAGTTGAAAGTCTTGACCTTCATCTGAGTGATCTTCAGCTGATGTTCCGATCTGTCGAGTTCTCAGCTGACTTTGAACTTCAAAACAGTTGAACTCCTTGTTCAGATTCTATAACTGAGGTTCTGAAACTGAACCCTCAGTTGTCTTCCACTTCTTTACTCAGTTGGGTTTGAACCCTCAGATGATTTCCTTTTCATCTGATGTTCTCTTCCTCTCAATTGTTTCTCATTTGATGAACGCTCAGTTGGTTTCCTTCAACTGATGTTCTGAAGACTTCCCCTTGTTTACATCTGAACAAATAAACTCTCAGTTGTCTTTCTTCACAACTGATGTTCTGTCTGAGTGACGCCTTGTTGCCATCTTCAGCTGGAGACCTGTAAAGATAAAATCTTAACTTTGCTCAAACAGCGAGCCTAAATTCTAACATTAGGTACTGGCAACATCTACTCGGTTAGGGTCAGCCGGTTTTGGAATTCATCAAAACTTATACTAATAAATTTCCCAACAAAAGTACTACGAACTTACAAAATCTTAAAACATAACTAGAAGATTATGAATTTTTGATGCTGCCGCTGTATCGTCCTATTTCGGAAGTAGATTTACAGAAGTAGAGGAGAAACATTAAAGACTCGACTCGTACGGAATATGTGTGTGGGTTAAGAAAATAATAAAAACCCTAAATCTATTAATATTTATACTAATATTTGTAATTATATAATAAATTATACATATAATATCTTTTATCTTTTATATATATATATATATATATATAGATGGGTTTAAGTAGCGGGTACCCAAAGGTAATTGCCTAAATCCGATCCAAACCAGTGACGGATTTGCATATTTCTATCCAACCCCGTCCCAAAACCATTTAATATTTTCCAAACCCGACCCATTGCCATCCCTACCCGTGATGGTGTCGTGTTATCTTTACAATCATATAGGAGTATTCGTTTTTGAAGATAGGATCATATATATTCATATAGCCCCACAATGCCCATAGTCATTTTTTCTTTTTAAAACAAATCTATCACCGGATCTCACTTCTTGATGCCACGAAAGTGAAATTAATTTCAACAACTATTATGAAAATGAGGTGGGAAAAGTAATTTTAATTTCAAGTAACGCTTATTAACATGTAAATTCTTCAATTTTAAGCTGGTGTTGTTCCTCAACTAAAGATTCTGCCTCCAAATTCTTAAACTTTCAATTTATCCTGATTTTGCCTCTATCGTTGAATTCTCCTAAATTGACTGCTTACATGGCAGTCGGATATCCTAGTTGTTATGTTGTCCATTGAACAAAAGGATGTCACTTGTCGTTTCTGGTGAAATTGGAAGGTAAATGATTAGAATATATATTTGGATGAGAATTTTGGGTAAATTTATGAACAACAACGAGAATTTTTCTATGGCTTCTTTTTCATCGAGTTTGTCTATACATACTTCGTCTCAGCCAAAATTGTGCAACCATGATACCTTGTTGGTGGTGGTAAAAATGTCGCCAAATTCTTGTTTTTCTTGTCTTTGACTTCGTCTATATTCCATGACTGCTTTGTTGGTTTGATGAAACTTGCAGATGAAATTGCTTTTTCATGCAACATAGATTATATTATGCCATATCAGCAAATTTAGAAATTATTTCTGGCCGGAGGCCATCGTCAAAGGCAAAATCAAAATAAATTGTAAGTTGGAGAATTTAGAGTCAGAATCTTTAGTTGGAGAGTAAAATCAAAATTTGTTGAAATTTGAGGAATTTATAGGTCAATAACGTGTTAACGAAAACAAGACAATGTTTCTTAATTTGTTTTTTTTAAACAAAAATAATCGATTTGAGTAGTAGACATTAACCATAAGATTCCTCTCTATTTTCTAAAACAAAAATTAGTACTGTGCTCCATTCACAATATGGTTGCTACTTGTATTTATAAGGGGTAATAGCCTGTAAATCCACAACTTTTTTGTCGATTCTGAAATTGCACATGAGCTTTTTTTTTGCTCAACAGACATAACCATTGATTTTCTTCTGATTTTGCACATACGGTCGGTTTCCCCCAATTTCATTCTGACGTAGAGGCCGAAAATGACAATGTGAAACTCGGAAATGACACGGTAGAAGTTGAAAATAACAAAACGACGTCATTTTGTATAAATAAATATAAATATAAAAATAACATAATAACACATCATATTTGCCAATTCATTTTTTCAATAATTAAAAATTAAAATATAACTAAAGCCACATTTTCTCTCCTCACATCCCATCATATCTGCTCTCCCTCTCCCTCCGATATTCACACCGTCGTCGCCGCCACTCAATCGCCATCTCCACCTCCGACCGCAACCATCGACGCCGACCAGAAGCACCTCTCCGACCTTCCCGAACCTATTACGAATACGTCCTTGCTCGGCGATGCCGCACTTGCCTTACTCGCACAGGACGGGAAGCCTCTCCCGCTCACCCTCGCTACAAAATTGAGCAAGAATCCGAAGAAGAGCAAGGACGATTGCAGAAAGGAAGGGTGATGGTGGCGGCAGCGACGACAGTATGCAGCTGTTTCTCCTTCTCATCTCCGCCGCCGTCCTCCTCATCTCCGCCGCCGCCGCCGCCTCAGATCTCTCCACCGACCGCACCGCCCTCATCTTTGCCGTCGGCGGCCGCACTCTCTTCTGGAACACCACCCTTACCACCCCATGCGATTGGGCTGGCGTCCTCCGCAAAAACTACCGCGTCACCGTCCTCTGCCTCCTTGCCGCCTCCCTCTTCGACTCTCTCCCCGATGGCACTCTCTCCGCCCTCACCTCCCTCCGTACCCTCAGCCTCCGCCTCAACCACCTCTTTGCCCCCCTCCCGTCGACCTCTCCTCCCTCTCTCAGCTTCGAAACCTCTACCTTCAGGGCAATCATTTCTCCGGTGCCCCGCCACCGTCGATTTTCTCTCTCCACGCCCTAGTTAGACTGAATCTCGCCGCCAACAACTTTTCCGGCGAAATTCCCTCCGCTTTCAACAATCTGAGGTCTGTGTGGTTGTAGTGGCGGCGATTCGAGACAGGCGACGATTCTTAATTTTTTTAAAATGCGGTGGAATATAATTTTTTATTTATTAATCAAAATTTAGCAAAAAGATGTGGTTTGCATATTCTGGCGTTTATGTGTCATTTTCGACCTTCACGTAGGATTTAATTTGGGAGAAATCGGTGAATATGTGCAAATCAGAAGAAAATCAACAGTTATGTTTGCTGAGCAATAAAAAAAAAACTCATGTGCAATTTCAGAATCGACGAAAAGGTTGTGGATTTAGAGGCTATTACCTCTATTTATAATGGTAGGGTACATATAATACTTATATTTAACCTAACATTTCCTACTTTTCCACTTACATTTTTAGTGAGACTCTTACTCCACTTATAACAATATATACTACTATCCACTAAACTAACCACTTTCTTAAAACTCGTTTTGTTCACAATGTGACAATAATATCGTGGACGCAGGAGTAATTCATCTCCAACAAAGCCTACATTGAGCGCTAAAGTTGAGACATCAACTCTCAATAGTAAGAGGTCTTTAAATTTAATTGCATGCGTGTATTGTAAATGTAGTATATTTTCCACCTTGTTTCGTAGTAGTAAAATCTTGAGTTCTATCTCAGATGTGTGCGGTGTAGTATACTTCTTACCTTGTTTAATATGTAATGATCATACTTTTGTGTAAATCTTTAAAAAGAATCATTTAAAACTAATAAAATTAAAATTTACTTTCTCTGTCCACTGTAATGAAAGAGATAAAATATGATAGTGGGTGAGGTCATATTTTTTTAAGGAAATTACAATAAGGTATATACTTATATAATCAAATAAATTGCTACGCCACTATATAGATGGAACTTCTACACCATAATGTGAGACCACTATACCACCACGTTGGGTGGGATAACTACATCACCATAAAGTAAGAAATAAACTATACTGCTTGCAAGCAGGATTGAACTGGAGACCTCTCATTAAAGAGAGACTTATGATACTTCAACCAGCCAATTGAGCTAGGCAGGTGGGTGGGGTTATGTTTCAAAGTTAAGAAAAGAAAATTAGCTATAACTTTTGTAGAGACCAAAAAAAGAAAATTAGGTACAATTTTTATGGATGGAGGAAATAATTGCTAAAGAATATCTAAAAGGTGCAGTGTTTTTACTATGCAAAGAGTGAAGTGTATGTATGGTTTAAACTTTTTCCCAAATTTAAATTCATATAAATTTATTTATTTTTACTTAAATTTTGAATCGGGACAACTTGTGGGAGGAGGGAGTAATCAATTTGATAATTTTCAATAGACAAACTTATCAACTTGTGATTTATAAGACTCTCTGCACCGGGTGTCTCGAGCGGTGTCTCGAGACAGCGCCGGCGACGAGACACGCTGGTGCAGAAGCCATCGTCTCGAGACTGTCCCGAGCCGACGAGACAGCCTCGAGACAGCGCTTGTATTACACGCGCGCAACTTTTTTTTTTTTTTTAATAGGCGCGTGCATTGCACGCGCCAGACATAAAAAAAAAGAAAAATTAATTTGCAACGGTTGTTTTCAAACGGTTGTTTTCAAACGGCTAAATGCCGATTTTATTTTTTTTTATTTTATTTTTTTTTTATTTTTTTTTATTCTCATATTTTCTTCTATAAATACTCACACCACTCACACCATCCTCACACCATCCTCACACATACAATTTCCAATTCTCCTCTTACAATTCAATTTTTTTTTTCGAATCAATTTCGCTACATCTCGGAAATGGATCCCAACAATCCTTTCTCGTCGTCGTGGTGTCCCCCTGAAATGACGGACGACGGGCAATACGGCGAATACACCGGCGCGGGGCTCGATTCCATCAACCTCAACTCGTCCGTCGGCGAGTCCTTCCAAAACGTGATGGGCGGCGACGAGGATAGTCCCTCATCGGAGCCGGCACCGGCCAAAGCCAAGGGGAAGCAACGCGGCAAAAATAAGGGAAAGGCCCTCGCAAACGTCCCTCCACCTTCTCGTCCGGACGCCGACGCCAAACCAAAGAGGCGCGCTTACACGGTGGAACAAGGCACCGCCGTCGCCCAAATCTGGAAAGAGGAGACGTGCAATTCCATCATCGGACGAGATCAGAGCGGCGACAAGTACTGGGGGCGTGTGGCGGACAGGTACAACGCCATGTTCAACGACGACCTCAACACAAAGACGGTGAAGAGCTTCTTCGGCCGGATCTCCCACTGGGTGAAGGAGTGGATGATAGCTTACGACAAGGCAGACAGGAAAAGACAGAGCGGCGCTTCCGACGACATGGTCAAGGAGCAAGCCCAGGAGTTATACCACGCCCATGAAGGGACCTACTTCAAGCACTTTGGTGCCTGAGAAATTTTGGCGGACTACCCCAAATTCCTCCACCAAGAATTTCCCGACGTTCCGTCGATGAAGCGGACGAAGAATACGGCAGAAGGCGCCTACACCTCATCCGGAACGCCGCACGGATCGAGCGAGCCAACAGAAGAAGAGGAAAGCTCGGCTCCCCCCCGCCCACAGGGACGAGACGCGGCAAAGGCGGCGGCGAGAGCGGCAAAAGGAAAGGGAAAGAAGAAGCAAAGCGAGGAGGAGGAGTTCGGGTCGATGGTCTCCTCAACAAATGATCGGATAACTGTCCTCGCCGCGGCGAAGAACAACCTCGCCGAGGCAATGAGGGAGCGTGCTCGGGCGAAACAAGACCTCGCCGATTTGAAGATCATCAACACGGACACGTCAAACTACACGCCGGAGCAGCTGCAGTTCCATATGATGTTGCTCAACGACGTCAAGCAGCGTCGCGGATGGGCTTAGTTATTTTTTTTTTCCAACGGCTATGTTTTTTAAATATTGTAGTACTGTTTTTTTTTTATCATTTCTAGTAATGTAATATTTAATTTTTAGTAATGTAATATTTAATTTCTAGTAATGTATTTTTCTTAATTTGTGGTAATGTATTTTAATTTAAATTAATGAAATTTTCAAATTTTCTATTTATCTTATTAAAATTAATACAAAATAGAAATTCAGAAAATCCTTAGAGACAGCGCCACTGCAGCTCACTGTTTCTATTTCCAAAAAATCCTTAGAGACACCCCTAGAGACACTACCACTGCAGGTAGTCTAATTATTTATTTTGTTAACTGGGCGCGAAAGCTTCCAACTTTTGAAATTTCCTCTGAATTACTAAGAAATTCATGCTCCCAAAATTTCATCGCCGAGTAAGAAAAATATCCACACTGTGGAAAACTGTTTTTGCTGAATTAGGACAGTTTTATGGTGGAAAAATACAATGGAGCAAGCAATTCCAATTGACATGAAAGAATGCGCAGTCCAAGTACTCGACGAATGTCCTGAACGAGTAAACCGTTCTTGAATGGTCCAGTTTCTTTCTCTTATTAACTACTAATACTATATCATGAACTTTGCAGTAACTTTTTGTTTGTTTTATAAAATTCCATGTTGACTAATATAGACTGACTTTTCGTCTTGGTTTTTTGTTTGGACTGATTTAGTTGGAATGGAAGTTTCTTTAAGTCAAAAGAAATGACCACCGCCATCTTGGAATGGATATAATTTCTTTTTGTGGTTTGTCAGAAACCAGACAAGTCAAGGTCAATAATTGCAAGATTATTTATTCATTATCAATTTTCTTTTTTCTGGTATATTGGAAGAGCTTCTGAGTAAGGAGGCAAAATTTTTCATTTGCTTTTGGCTGAAATAGTTTGATTATGCTTTCAGCAGGTATTTCTCCATTGTTTGCTCTTCAAGCCTTATGCTCCTGAACTTTCTTTGTTCTTGTTATTATTTTCATTTGTTGTTGTTGTTGATGATGATGATGTTGTTGTTGTTCTTGACTAGAAACAAAAAGAAATACTATTAGGAAATTGATGAGTAGGTATTACAAAGGGATGAGAAAAAAATCCAATGTAAGTTTTCATAGGTCTTGTAAATGTTATGCTTAGCGAACTACACGACTCAGCATTGTAGTTGTTGCTGAATATTAGGAAATAGATGAGTAGGTATTACAAAGGGATGATGTAAGTTTTAATAGGATTTGTAAATGTTATGCTTAGAGAATTACACGACTTAGCATTATTGTCGTCCTCAAATCTGCATGCTGTCACTTTCGGCTATATGTGCCGGGTGAAAGATAATAAATTTTGGTTTACTTTTATGATGTGTAACGTTTGCTCAACAATTGCTAACGTTAGAAGCAAACTTATTTACTTCTTTGGCTCAAAATTGAACTTGATAGCATCTTTTTTTTAATCTTTGGCTAAAATGCCTAGTGGTTGGAGCTTTGATTCTTGTGGAAAGGAGAAGGCTCATGGAAGTAATTCCATTAAGTTTGACCAAATTCTTGGATGACTGGGAAGTGAGGGTGATCATCATCCTCAGCCTCGCGTTGCAGATTGTACTAATCATGTTAGGCAATCGGAGGAAGTATATATGCAAACTTTGGGTGAGAATCATTCTTTGGTGTGCTTACTTATTGGCAGATTGGGTGGCAGTCGTTGCACTTGGTATCATTGCGAAGAACACTTTTGATAAATGCCAGAACGGTGTTAATGATGACCCCGGTATTGAATTGAGTTGGTTTTGGGCTCAATTCTTTCTGCTGCATTTAGGCGGCCCCGACACCATCACTGCGTATTCTCTTGAAGATAATGAGCTATGGCTGAGGCATTTGGTGGGTATGGTGATTCAAACGGGGCTTGCTTTCTACGTTCTACTTGTTGCTTTCCCTGGTTCTTATTGGCTTCCTTGTGTAAGCGTACTTATCTTTATAGCTGGTATAATCAAGTACGGAGAGCGCTTGTCCACGCTCTGCGCAGCTAATAGTGAGAATTTCCGCGACTCTATGCTTACTGAGCCTGATCCGGGCCCCAACTATGCGAAGTTCATGGAAGAATACACTATGAAGAAGGCTGAGGGATTCTATGTTGATGTGGATGAGGTTATGGAAATCTCTGTTCTTTCTCGGCATGATTTCCCTGACCAACCCGGGATCCCCGAAGCTTATGACCTGTTCTTGACATTTAAGGGCCTCTTTGCAGACGCGATCTTAAGTTTCCAAGATCGAGACAGCAGCCAATCCTACTTCCTGAAGTTATCGTGGAAACAAGCTTTTGATGTTGTTGAGATCGAGCTTGGCTTCATGTTTGACCAGCTCTACACTAAAGCATCGATCGTGTACAGTGCGCCAGGCTGTGTGCTTCGGGCGATCACTTTCTCTCTCACTCTCTCCGCTTGGATAGGCTTTCAGTGGATGCCCGAGAAGAAGAACTACTCTAAGCTGGACCTGGGAATCACTCACTTGTTGCTTGGGGTGGCTATTTTCTTGGAGATATACGCTGTTGGGATTTTCATAGGCTCAGATTGGACGCGTGGTAGGCTGGGCAGAGGCGACAAAACATCTCGTTTTGCTCGCGTGCTTCGGTGGTTTCAGCAGCCGATCAAAAAGAGATGGTCCGACAGAATGGCTCAACACAATCTACTTGATCTCTGTGTTTGTCGTCACAAATCCGCAGTACTGCGCCCAAGAGGCATCAGAAAGCTTACTAAAATAGACAATTATCTTGAAAAGCATTGGCACAAGTCGTTCGTCGATGTCTCCCCGGAGCTAAAACACCTGATATTCATGGAATTGAGAAGCTACATTAGTGGTTGTGATCCTGCAGCTAGGTGGAGCAGAAAGGAAAGCTTCACTCTGAAGAAGTACACCTCTCTCTCTCTTGATTGGATTAGAGATAGGGAGTTTGATCAGAGAATCCTTCTCTGGCACGTCGCCACGGATATCTGCTACTCCCAAGAACCGGTTCACCACGAAAGCCAGGAAGCCAACCACAGCAAGCACATGTCCGACTACATGCTGTACCTCCTCATCGCCTGCCCTTTCATGCTGCCAATCGGGATAGGGATGGTGAGGTTCCACGACACATGTGCTGAAGCTAGGGAGTTCTTGAGAGAGAGAGACGCGACGATATCAAGCAGAGTCGAGGCGTGCAGGAAGCTGATCGAGGTGAACACTCAAGTGCCACCGGGTAAGGTGAAGGGGGACCGGAGCAAAACCGTGCTGTTTGATGCATGTATACTGGCGAAGTCCCTCATAGCAGAGAAGGAGGAGCAGAGATGGGAGATTATAAGCAAAGTGTGGGTGGAGATGCTGGCCCACGCCGCCACGCATTGCAGCGGCAGCCACCACGCCCGGCAGCTGAGGAAGGGCGGAGAGCTGCTCAGCCATGTGTGGCTTCTCATGGCACATTTGGGCATCACAGAGCAGTTTCAGATATCACAAGGCCATGCTAGAGCTAAACTCATAGTAAAATAAATTCTTACAACCTTCATCTCATTCAATATTCATTTATTCTTTAAATAAATAGTCCCAAATCTCAATGTAGTTGTTTTTTTTTTAAATAATGTGCTAGTACAATTGTAGTAGGCATGATTTGAGATATTTGGAAATGTAGAAATAATATCAAATCTCACTGTAGTTTTGTATATTACTACAATTGTAGTGGGGATATGTATTTAGTCATGCGTGATTTGGGATATTTGGAAATGTAGAGAAATAATATCAATCTAATGTAATGTTTTTTTTGAATGCATTAGTACAATTGTAGTAGCGATATGTATTTGGTTGTGCGAAATTTGGGATATTTAGAAATGTAGAAATTATATTATATTTAAAGGGTTACAACCAAATCCAGAGAGCTAGTACGAGATTAAGAGGTTGTTTGGCTGAGCTTAAAAGCTCATTAAAATAGCTTATAAGCTCCTAAATCCTTAATAATGAATAACTTATAAGTTGTTTTAAGGAGTTTAAAAACTTAGCCAAACACCCTTTAAAGCGACATCGTCTTGGATAACGATGTTAGATTTGGAGTTGGAATCATTTACTTTGTCGAGTTGGCTTTTAGAATCAATAGGTGTATTAGGAGTGGAAAAATTAAAGTACAATTGTAGTTGTCAATTTTTTAAAGATTGTAACATTTGCTGATTTGTTCATTAGATTCTCGTGTAAACATAATTCAGAAAAAAAAAAAATGCGCACATAATTTTTAATTAAAAATTGTGTATTTCGTTACAATGTTTGACTTTTTTTCTCAATAGTATCGTGCTTTTTTAATATGAATTGGTACACTAATTTTTAACCTTTTTTTTAACAGTGTCACGAGATCCAAATTATGATATCAGAAACGAGCAAGTAGCGTGTTTAGTTATTCAAAAACATTCCTTTGTATTCAGGAAAAAAAAAAAAAAAAAAAGGGTGCTAGTTTAGTGAAGACTATTCCTAGTCAACTACAGAACTATCATATTCTTTTTCCAAGAAAGTCACCTAACTAAATATATAATTAATATTGGGAAATTTATTAGTATAAGTTTTGATGAATTCCAAAACCGGCTGACCCCAATCGAGTAGATGTTGCCAGAACCTAATGTTAGAATTTAGGCTCGCTGTTTGAGCAAAGTTAAGATTTTATCTTTACAGGTCTCCAGCTGAAAATGGCAACAAGGCGTCACTAACATCAGTTGTGAAGAAAGACAACTGAGAGTTCATTTGTTCAGATGCAAACAAGGGAAAGTCTTCAGAACATCAGTTGAGAAGGAAACCAACTGAGCGTTCATCAGATGAAAAACAGTTGAAAGGAAGAGAACATCAGATGAAAAGGAAATCATCTGAGGGTTCAAACCCAACTGAGTAAATACAAGGAAGACAACTGAGTGTTCAGTTTCAGAACCTCAGTTATAGAATCCGAACAAGGAGTTCAACTGTTTGAAGTTCAAAGTCAGCTGAGAGCTCGACAGATCGAAACATCAGCTGAAGACTTTCAACCGACAAACCGAAGTTGACTGTCAAAGATTTGAATTTCAAAAGGAAGTCACATGAGGGTTTGACCGTTCAGTCATTACCCCATCTGGCCCAACACAAGGCTGTCTCAGATGGAAAGCAGAAGAGCACAGATGCCATATCGGGAAAGTCTGCAGAGATGAGAGACAAGCCATCGCTTTCAACCGATCAGAGATCAACTGCTCCTCCAACGGCTAGTTGATTCTCTCCGCCTATAAATAGAGGCATTCTCTCATTCGAGAAAATATAGAAGAGACACGACGAAAATTCAAGAGCTTTCACGAGAGAAATCAAAACAAAAAGCAATTCTGCAGAATCATCATCTAAGAGCATCAGCAGCTGAGAGTTCCATTTTGAGAGAACATTAGTAGCTGAGGGTTCCTAGAGATCGAAACTGTTTTTGATATTAGGTTGAGTGTTTATTCGTTCAAGCCTTAGATCCAGCTCTCATTCGTGATCGAGCTGTAGTTGGAAATCCTACCCATTCTCACACCCTAAAAAGTGTGTTAGGACATTACGCTTCCTGTAATTGAGTAGTCAGGTCGTCAAGTACCCGCAAACTTGACTTAGGCTGTTTAGTGCCCGGAAACTAAACTGTAACGGTTGCTCAGCCCGCGTAAGCTGAGTGGAACTATCCAGAAGAACTTGGACTGAGGTGTGTGGACTCACATCTCCCCGTGGACGTAGGAGTTCAATTTAAAAGTAATTTTACCACATGTTTACGTCTCAAACTCATATAGTTATGTCTATTAAAAATTCTAACTTAGCTATTATACGATAAAAGTTGACTCTAAATATCCTTAATTTTATGAGTTCAAAATTATATACAAAAAAATTGTCTGACCAGTACTAAATTGGATCTCCTTTATGCGCGCAATTCTTGGTTGGAATTGGATCGTTGACATATCGTTAGTAATTTTTCTACCAATTTTCCTACATATTCGATGTTTTCCAATAGAGACGCTTAACCAAATAATTTGAGATGGTGTGTTTAGAATTATTCAAATATGTTTGAAATTTATATACTCGTACTTGTTTCAAACCCAATTTAAAAACTAGTCATGTGTGTTCCTTTTAAAAAAAATTCATATATCAATATCCTTTGGATGAGAATTGGCCCATCTATCGCCACGGTTCCGAGTTGGAATCGGGTTGTTGACCACGATTTTGATTTATAATTGTAGTTTATAGTACTCGTTTAGAATTTATATAAGCCTAAGACTTAATAAAAACATAATTGATTGTACAATCCGTTCTTGTATTAAGTGTATAGTAATATAAACTAATTACAATTATAAATTATGCAAAGTTGGAAACTCAACTACAAATAACGTAAAAATCAATTTATAGATGACGATTATAGATTTTAGAAAATATATGAACAAAATGAATAAAATGAAAATTTTAAAATAAATAAGAATAAAGAAAGGAGATGTGCCACATGGGATTCCAAGTTGAGGTACCCGTCTGTTAAGAATTAGCTCGTCTACCTAATTAATTGGCAAATTAAAAATTAATAATTTTGTTACAAATTAAATAAAAGTTATTAGATTATTTCAAATTTTAATTCCCAACCAATAAATTAGCTAAATAATTTTGAAACCATTTATTCGGCCAACTAATAAATAAGTCCCCTGCAAAAAACATTTATTCGGCCAACTAATAAATTGGCCAAAATAAATAAATTAGAAAAATATATATAGTTATTTATTCGCTCGACTAATAAATAAGTTGGTCAAATAAAACTGGTGGAGCAAAAGATGATGAAATACAAATTGAATCTAGGTATTTATTATTAGACTATTTCAAATTTTAATTCCCAACCAATAAATTAGCCAAATAATTTTGGAACCATTTATTCGGCCAACTAATAAATTAGATCCCTACAAAAAATAATTTTTTTATTCGCCCTACTAATAAATTGACCAAAATAAATAAATTATAAAAATATATATAGTTATTTATTCGCCCGGCTAATAAATAAATTGGTCAAATAAAGCTGGTGGAGCAAAAGATGAGGAAATACAAATTGAATCTAGGTATTTATAAGTTTTTTAATAAGTGAAGTTTCATTGAAAAACCGATGTGCAACACAAGATTTGAATCGATATTTAAAATTTATTATTTTTTATTAAAAATTCAAAAATTATAATACTTGATTAATGATAATATTGAACATTATGTTTAAGATTGGTTGACTTAGTTATGATTTATATTTGAGATTCCAATCAATTCGTGCAACTATTAAGTTCGAAAAATATTGATTTGATATAATAATATTCTGAATTCAATTATGTATATGAGCATGCATGTCTTTTAGTTACGTTTTTCAGAAAAATAAAACTGATAGGTTTACAATAGAATAACCTTACGACTCGTTGTTGACCAAGCTTCAAATCGCGTTTGTGTACGTATTTTTTGTACTGTAAAATTGGCCAATTTGAAACGGATATACCAATAAATTAGCTAAATAATTTTGGAACCATTTATTCGGCCAACTAATAAATTAGTTCCCTACAAAAAATAATTTTTTTACTCGCCCTACTAATATATTGGCCAAAATAAATAAATTATAAAAATATATATAGTTATTTATTCGCCCGACTAATAAATAAATTGGTCAAATAAAGCTGGTGAAGCAAAAGATGAGGAAATACAAATTGAATCTAGGTATTTATAAGTTTTTTAATAAGTGAAATTTCATTGAAAAACCGATGTGCGACACAAAATTTGAATCGATATTTAAAATTTATTATTTTTTATTTAAAAATTCAAAAATTATAATACTTGATTAATGATAATATTGAACATTATCTTTAACATTGGTTGACTTAGTTATGATTTACATTTGAGATTCCAATCAATTCATGCAACTATTAAGTTCGGAAAATATTGATTTGATATAATAATATTCTGAAATTCAATTATGTATGAGCATGCATGTCTTTTAGTTACGTTTTTCAGAAAAATAATACTGATAGGTTTACAATAGAATAACCTTACGACTCGTTGTTGACCAAGCTTCAAATCGTGTTTGTGTACGTATTTTTTGTACTGTAAAATTGGTCAATCTGAAACGGATATACCAATAAATTAGCTAAATTATTTTGAAATTATTTATTCGGCCAAATAATAAATTAGTTCCCCACAAAAATTAATTATCCATTCGGCCAACTAATAAATTGGCCAAATTATATTAAAAATTATAAAAATATAGTTATTTATTCGGCCGACTAATATATAAATTGGCCAAATAAATCTAGTGGAGCAAAAGATGAGAAAATATACATTGATTCCACATATTTATAGGTTTTTCAATAGGTGAAGTTTTATTGAAAAACCGATGTGGGACACAAAATTTTAGTAGATATTTAAAATTTATTATTTTACATTTAAAATTTCAAAAATTTGAAAATTTAGATAAATAGGAATGGAGGATTAAGAGGGGTGCCACGTAAGATTTTTTCAAAATAAGAATCGTTTTCCTTTTAGTAATATAATGATGTATAACTAGTAAATCTATAGTGGTAAATTTTCTATAAAGTGATACTAGTATTTTTTTATTTTTATTTTTTTGAGAGGAAAATGGTACTAGTATTTTAGTATTTACCGAGCCAATTATCAAACCACCCGTGCGAATTTGCTGAATTTTGGATATGTTGTTATTGACTTTAATTGATAACTTGTGTTAAAATTTGAGCTTAATCAGAATTGTTTTGCTATAGTTTCCAATCGAGTTTTCGTCTAGAGTTTTTAGTCGTTAGTTTTGGCTTGTTTTGTGTCTTGTTCTTTTTCCTGTTTAATTTACGATTTAGATCAGTCCATTAGGTGTTTTAATCGAAATTTGTTCAATTAGTGTTTGGATTGAATCAACCTTTCAGTTGACGTGTGTTTGAGGGTTTGCTTCCATATGTTCATTGGTTTTATCAAGAGGTGTGAAAATATATTTTCCAACCTTTTTTTTCCTCCAGTTCTCATACTACCAAAGCAAACGCACTCGAGAGAGAATCCCACCTCATAGTAATGATTAATGACAATACTGCCCCCTAATAATAGATAATTCCATTGGCCGGAAAAGTCTTGATCATTGAAGTGGCAATAAAATATTAGGATGGTTCCACCGTCGCGCGGCCTTTAAATTTCTTGTAATATTGTTAAAAGAAAATTATTAGGATGGTTTGTGTGTTTTGGCCTAACGGTATAGTTTTTAATTCCCGAGGCCAAAGGTTTCGAATTCAAGTCCACCATGGCGTTGTCTTCAAACTTAGTTGTTAACTTAGCAACAAAAAGGAAAAAGAAAATATTAGGATGGAAGTTGCATCTAAAAGCCGAGTGAGGTAGGTCTAAAATCAAACATAACTAGTGTGTAACCCGTCGAATTTTTGACGGGATTACTTAATATTACGATATTTAATATTAAAAATACAATTAAATAATTTGTTTAAAGTCATAATACGATTACAAATCACTAAGAGAAGTGTTAAATTACATACAAATAAAAAGAATTTAAGTGAAAAGAGAGGGGGATGGATTCACTCGCTCACCAATTTCTTTCAGCTGCAAAAGAAAAAAAAATTCAAAGTAAACATATATATAAAATAAAAATAATTAATTTTGCACTTACCTCACAATTTTAAAAATTTCACCATAAACTACAATAGTTGTTGTGACATGCACTTTACCATCATCATCACAAGTAGGTATTCATTTTTTGCCCGTCGAACATTGACATGATTTCTCATATACTATGTAATATTTGTATAAAAAATTAGATCCAAAATTCATATAAGAATAGATGCTGGTTAATTAATCACATCCAAATATTTATATACACATACCCGTTCATATTCAATTAAAAAAATTTAATTTGTTCACATATTAACCGTATTATAATAATGTTATTATATTATATAAATAATATTATCATAACCATTAATAATATATTGTATAAATGTACATCTATTTATATACTCGTTGCTCGTCACAACTCGATTAAACATAATTTTATAATTTTATTATCTTTTCAAACTCGCATGTAATACACGATGAAACCCTGAATATTATACTTGATCTCAATCCTGATTACAAAGTAATTTTAGTACTCGTTCCCGCCATAATACGTATAGTAATGTGCGTTAGTGATTTGAACTTGCTTATTTTATTTACACGTACCCATTTCCTTCCGATTTTAAAAAAGGGTAAAGTAGCATATACAATCCTCACGTCTCAACCTTAATCGCTTTTACACTCCTAAGGAAAGGGTTGGGGCTGTTAGAACCTCAACATATAAAAAGCAAAGGCAAATAGCCCCTCCCATCTAACATATTGTAATGTCGTCAAATTTTTATTTTTCTGTTTTTTTTTTTATTTCTCGTGTGGATCCCTGTGAGTGTAAGGGGGAGTTGAAAGGACTATTTTGCCTCTTTCACATAGCAAACCCTTCTCCCTCTACAAAGAAGTAGAATAGACATATGAATGAACACCAAAATTATCTATCAATTGACGAATATTTGTTCCATGCAATGTTTGAAGAAGCTAAAGATGGCGAAAAGTTAGTAAAATCAAGCTTCATTGTTCAAAATTTATAATGTTGGTAATTTGTGAATGCATACACATTTACAGAGAATGATGTGATTTTTATTATATTCTAAATTATTTTCTTTTGAATTAAATTTACTATATAATATGTGGATCCGAATTTTAATCAAGTTCACCCAACAATATCTGTATTAACCTTCATTAGTGATGGCAATGGTGACGTTTAGAATAATATAATGTTCTTGAGACAATATAACTTACTTCCACACTTTAATTATTGCATTAACTAAAAAGCAACAACCTACTATTACAATAAAAGGAAAAATGTATACATATTGCTAGAGTTAGAAGCTTTTTCAGGACAATAATTTAGGGGTTAGTGTGATTTCAGAACATTAACTAATATTATTGCGCTTGCAGGACAAATTTTGGCCCGAATGAGCTAAAATGCACGTGAGTTGCACGTGATTGACAAATAGAGTCGAACGCTGACGTGGATTGATAAAAACATCTAATATTAATTATTTTATTGAAAATAACACGCATTCGAATTGTATGGTTAAATTCTACATACAAATACTATATACAAAAAAATGAAATGGAAAGGTAACGACTGTACAATAAAGGGGAATAATGGCCATATGCATGATTTGTGCTGGTAATACATAATACTTCCTCTTTTCACGATATGGTTACAACTTTTGCCATTTGAGTCCGTCCACGATATATGTAATACCCCGGATAATTTCTACTGTCTCGAAAATTTAAAGTTAATAATAATTATGGCTTTGCACGCCTAAGTTCATAAAATGGAATTCTAAGACTAACGGTGAAATCCGTTTCCGAAAATAAATTACGGAAGTCAGTTAGATGACTACTGTATTAGGGTTTCCGCATATGAAAACTTTTGAGTTTTTTAAAACTCAGAACGAAAAACCGTCGAACTTTACATTCACTTTTTCGGCGAGACGAGTAAGTTAGGAAAAATCGTTTTTATTATTTTTTCCGGACAAAATTCGGACTGTGATGTCCCGAATTTTGTTTAGATTTTAAAGTTTGAAATATACTTTTTAAGTATATTAATTATTTCGGATTTAATGGTCGAATTAAATCTCGACGAAAAATGTAACCGAATACGTTTTTATTTCTCGATTTTCATAACGTCGTAACGAGCCAGAAAACGCGATTTTTGGGAAATAAATCCCTCTTGGCCGACATCACCATAGACACAACCTAGGATATTTCTAATTTTTATAGTATTATAAACTTATGACTCACAATTTCTATTTTGTTCTAATAATTAAATAAGGGACACCTAAGGCTAAAATTAAAATATCAAACTTGTCATCTTTCTTTTCTCTCTCTCTCAAACTCACGCCACACACACCATACTCTATCTCCCAAATTTTCTTCTTTCTCCATTGAAGAAGCTTGAAGCTTTGGCAAGGATTTTTCACCCACTTTGATCATCTTTCATCCAATTCCATTTCTACTTTCATAATAAATCAAGGTAATCATCTTCTCCATAAATCTATCCAATTGGATTTTTGATCCTTTAATTTTCATCATGATCAAAAATAATAGATGAAATAGGAAGGTGATTCAATCTTTAATTTTATGTATTAGATGGATAGAATTAATCCCTATGGTTTAATTGATGGAAAAATCAAGAACCCTAATTCTAAGCTATAACCGAAAATTAGGGGAAATTAGTAGGATGTTTTAATCCTTAAATTGATTGGATAATTAGGCCTAGGAAGTGTTTAATTGGTGAATTAAGCAAGAAGAAATGAATAACCCTAAAAATCTAATGAGGACCGAGTTTAAGGCCTAGGGTTTCAAGGTTGGAATTTCAATTTATGATGTAGTAATATTAATTCTTGAATAATACAAGTTGTAGAAGGATTAGAAATAGATTAATGGATTGAATTGAGGAAGAAAATCACTCCTCCCAATTAAATATGATTACCGAAAATTAATTAGGATTTAAGGGTTTGATGTAGTTTAATTCTATTAAGGAGTTGATGATGAATTAGTACTCTAGTTGGTTATTAATGATTATATGAATTTAATTGGATTATTCTAAAAATAACAAGGAAATCATAAGAGGCAAAAGTTTGCTAATAAATTGAGATTAATTAATGAGTTAAGTATATGGATCATATACTAATGAGTCTTGATAGATGATGAATAACGTTGTAGAAATTGAACGAAATCCGATGACGTTGGATATCTCGTAAGAGGCAAATAAATGAATATAAGTAATAATAGAAAAGTCGAACTAAGAAAGTGATTGGATATTAATGAATCTTATCATTAAGAGAACAAGTTTGTAGTTGATGACGTGTTAATCCGAGTAATGGAATGATAAATATGGTTTAAATTGAGAAGTTAGGAATTTAAACGAGAACTTGATTTGGTATAGTAATTGTATAGTTTAAACGACGATGTTTGATCGTCGTATTTATAGACGAGAAATAAAAGGGAGTTCTTCACGTATGGAAATACGTGTTGACTGCATTGAGGGTAAAATTTCGTGAGAGTTTAGGTACGAGAACATAAAACGAATCTAGAAAGCCGTGCATCGGATTTTCCGATGTTTTAGGGTTAGCCTCGGCAGTTCTGCGACCCTTCACGGAAACTGTCATATCTTTTAGCTCGTTTATCGGAATTGAGATCCGTAAATTGGAGAGTAACCTAGACACCCGTACCTTTCTTTTGGTATAAGATTCGTCCCTTGTTTCGCAATCCCCTGTTCTGTACAAACCTACTGATCTGAACAGTAATTTCCAAAACATAAATTCTTAAGTTGAATTCTTTTCAACTTGTTTCCTCTTGATCTTATAAGTCGTTGTAAGCTATCGACTTTAGTTTTACCGACATAAGTGTCGAGTAAGGAACTAGATGAGTTCTAAAAGAGATGTGTTCGAGTCTCGTTCCCGTTTAACTAAAAAAATTTAGTTTAGCGTGCAAATGCCTAAAAAGTTTAAAAGACTAAAACTCAACTCGACTTTTCGTATTCGTTTATCGTTTGCGACCGAGCTTTAAAGTATGATTTTCAAGATGAAGGAGGAAGTCGACACCAAGGATAGGACGGAAGATCAGAAGACGGAAGCACGTGTATTAGTTCTGTAATCTATCAAGGTGGGCTTTTATATATGAAACAAAACGAGCAATGCTCGAAAACCTTTCTTTATCGCTTTGATATCCGTGTTTTCAAAGTGATAATTATGGCATGAACTGTTTTGTGTTTTTTGTGAGTTCTCTTGTACCTTATGAGTTAATCAAAAGGGGTTAACTAACGATCGGCTTTGAGTTAGCTATTATGCTTTCCAAAGTTAGTACACTTTGTAACCTGTGGTGTATGTGGTATCCTGTTGAGGGGTAGCCAACCACGATGAATTATGACTTGTCAAGAATTGAACGTAACATTTATGAAAAATGCTTGATCAAGCTAATTTATGAAAATAAGAAAGAAAATGTTTAGTAGACACGGGAATTTAACGAAAAACCCCGTTGTGCTACAGAAATGAAATGCCCGATTATCTATACTTATGATTATGATTTCGGCAACGTGCCCACTAAGTACTTTTGTACTTAGCCCTGCATATGTTTTCTAAATGTGCAGGTTGAAGCACGGGAGCGGAGACGGTTGAGTTAAGAGTTGTCAATAGGAAGACTGTAGTATGTAGTTTACAATTCCGCTGCCAAACTCTAGACTCATTTATGTAAATATGAATATCACTTTTGGATTTAAGTTCTGTACTTATAACTTAGAATCTTTTGAGAACTTGTTCGAGTGATCCTTCGAGATCAACTCTTCCTTTTATATATTAAAGTCATGTTCATAGTAATTCATTCTGTTATTAATGTCTGTTATTCTTTCATTCTTATTCATTTCCCCCTTCTTCCCCGCTTCTTTAATCCAACCCTAGTCGCACCCCTGCTTCTGCCGTCCCTCGGGATTTGGGGCTGTGACAATATAATTGTCACTTCCATTTATAGTTATAGGGTCTACATAATATATTATATTTAATCTTATATTTTTCACTACTCCACTTGCATTAGTACTACTAATATCCACTACTACCCATCATTTTCTTAAAACTCGTGTCGTCCATAATGTGACAACAATATCGTGGACGGAAGAAGTATAAGGTATACTTGGCAATGTGATGATTTCCAAATACACATAAATTGAGATTCTAGATAATAAAAAAAATAAATTATCTAGAAATTTCACCTTGGCATGAGAATGATTGTGATGCCTTGAAAAAATATTGTTATTAGGAATCGACGATTCACTACCATTCTTGTCTGAAACTCATATAAAAATACCCGTTAATTACACAAACTCATTTTAAATTTGAAAAATATCTAAATAATTAAATAGTTATCATTCTCAATAAAAACTCGTGCATTACAACTTGTAATTTATAACTAAACCCATATAAATCGTTCTCGTCTCAAACAACTCATTCATGGTCCAAACTCGTATAATAAAATCGTTAATTACTCAAATCTATTTTTATATACTCGTACCCATTAATAATATATAGCACAAATAAATTACAAAAAATTATAATTTTAATTTAATTTTAGAAATAAATTAGAAAAATATACAATTCACATAAACCCATTTAAAATGTATACATACACGTACTCACCCTAAAGCCGATTAAATCTACTTTATTATTATATGTTCATTATTTATTATGTATTCTTTAATATAACTGACGATAACATAACATTGATATAGCTTATTAAATTACATTTGTTTTAATTGCCATCATATGTTCATAATTAATTATGTTTTAAAATTTATATATGAATAATTAATATAAATGTCAATAATGTTGTGTTGCTTTTATTAAATTTGTTTTGCATTTTAATGAGTCAATATAAAATGGTAACTTTATCTGGCCATGTAAATATATATTTAGTAATAATATATTTAGTATTATTCCAGCCAGAATACAACTCTTAATCGTACTAACTTCCTATTACCCAATATTTCAACACCACCTTATTAAAAACAAAAATCTGAAAACTATCACATAATGTTGTGATATAAAAACTAAACCAAAAAACACACATACACACACATAGTGTATTTGAGAAAAAGAAAGAAGCTGAAAAAAAACAACAAATTGAAAACAATGAGACCATCATTTACCCTTTCTTCATCTTCACGACAGTTTTTTCTTATCTTCTTTCAAATTGATTGTAGAAGAAAATTGGATCATGCTTCTCATGACACTGATGTGATCGTTGATCTCTCATTTGAACAATCAAAAAGGATTTTCTGAATAAAATGCCCTTCGTCAGATAAGTTTAATTAAACTTTGCGAGAACGGAGAGTAGATTTTATTTTTGAAAACTTAACAAAAACGCAATGATTATGATTGCATATTTCTAAAATATATAGGCAATTTTGTTTATGAATTTAGGAAATAAATTAATTGGTTGTCGATATTTATGCATTATATTTGTAACCTCTAATATCAAATTAATTGATTGGTTAAGCATAATTATTGCCTTCGTAATTTACTACTTAATTGATAGATTAAAAATTAGTAATATTACCATTTAATAGATTATTCCATAATTATTGCAAGGTGATGGTATTTTAATTCACATAAATTGATATTTTAGATAAATATAAAACAAAAAATAAAAAATGGTTTAATAAGAAATAAATTAATTAGTTACCTTGAATTATGCCTTATGACGTTTTATATAATTAGATAGTTGAAAATTATAAACGGAGACTTGATCAGATGATTGAAAATGTAAATATGCAATTGTTAGTACCATTAAACGTATAATTTTCAGAAATGACGTATTGTGTTTGCTTCCCAAAAAAAAATGTAATATTGAAATAAAACTAAAAAAAAGATTCTATAAACGAAATAATGACCTTACTATATAAAGGATTAAAAAGAATAAATAGTTTCGTAGAAAAAATTAAGGCTAAAAAAATTATATGTACTCGTATTGAGCTGAACCTTGAGAAGAATCAACCAAATTGTAATTTGTGTTCTTAGTTAAGCAACTAAATTATAAGCACAAAGAATATAAAAATGAAAATATAAATTATAAGCACCAATGCAAATATAAAATGTTAAAATTTAAGAATAATTAGAACCATTTATTTTTCTAATGAAAATTAGAATTTGACTGAAGTTTTTGGTTCAAAACAGAAATTTGCTCCTATAAATTTTGATTTCAAAATTTCAACCTAAATAAGAAACCACAATTGGCTAACTCGAACTAAAATGAAAGAAGTGTACATTTGGACTTGTTTGTTTGATGTTGCTCGTTGAATTTTTATTTGGATTGTTTGGAATGACGAAATGGAAATTAGTAATTCTTCCATCATGTAATTAACCAAATTGTAGAATGGAGAGAATCCTAAGTGATGTAATCATAGTTAATAGCTCGAAATTCGTTTTTCTTTAATCTTTTTTCTTTAGGGTTTATTAATCTTTAATTAGAATTTGTTATCCTCAATTATAATTTATTCATTTTCTAAAATATTATTTCAAATAGGATTTATTAATTCAGTTAGAGTTTATATATCTCAAATAAATCTGTTTTTCAAAATCTCAATTAGGATTTATATTAATTAAATTCCACGTATTTAAGAACCTAATATTATATGGTCTTTTTAAATAGAATAAATTTCAAGAGCCACAATCGTGTCATGCTAGGATATATAATTTTATAAATTCAATTCAACATTGATAAATTCCCGTTGATTTTCGTAAATATAATGTGCACACGTGAATATATATGATATAAAAGTTAAACAAAGTGCGAGAACATATAAATTACTATTAATTCTCAATCACCTAACTAAAAGTGAAATATAATTAAAAAATAAAGTGAAAAGGAACTAATTAAACATAAACAAATTGTAAAAAAAAAAAACAGAGAAAACTCTTATTCATGATTTAAACTAATAAATTAATATTAATTCTCATCGATCAACTAAAAAGTGAAATATAATTCAAAATAAAGTGAAAATGAACTAATTAAACATAAACAAATTGTAAAGAATATACAGAGAAACCCTTATTTGTGATTTAAAATAATTAAATTACTATTAATTCTCATCAATCAACTAAAAAGTGAAATATTTAGAATTAAACATGATAGATAGTTTTGGATGAAAAAAATCGTATGAAAATTCTTTTAGGTGATTTGAATTAATTGTTTTGAGGTGATTTGAATTAATTGTTTGTCTTCAATGAATGTTCATACTAAATCATATGAAGAAGGGAAAATAGAACTAAAATTGACTAATAATTAAATAATAAAATTCAGCAAAAAATCTAGTGCCACTATACAGTTAGAGATTGAGATATTCTCAATTGTTTGTACATAGGCTTTCGATTGTCATTGTACATAATAATATATGAACAAAACACCTTTACAAAACTCGGCAATAGGCAAATTCTTTTTATAAATAGTGCCACTATACAATTAGAGATTGAGATATTCTATTTTAATATATAGTTTGATCACCACATGTTTTCAATTTGCCTTGGAGAAAGTACATTAGTCTGGTCATTGAGTTGCTGTGAGACAATCTCATGCTCTCTTTGACGAAGATATGTTGAGTCTGACCTTCCACACTTTAATATCTTACTTCGTATTCTTCATGGTTAAAGGTGCCCGCAGCTTAATCGTAGGGGCCGAATCAAGTTAAAGTAGAGCACAAAGCAAGTAAAGTGTGTGGATGAAATTGGTTGAAGAATCTTAAAATTTATAGGTAAAATAATAGTTTAAAAGTGAAAAAAATATTAATACAATTTATATATACTCTATCATTAATTATGTTTTGTAACGTCCCATATTAATTAAAATAGTTGATTGATATATTTATGAATAATGAAAGCATAGAATTCCTTAAAAATTTCTTAAACTTTCCATCCACCTAATTTGTAACCGCCAAATTTTGTAGACAATGTGAGATTTTTAGATTTAATCCTACATAAAAATCCTTAAAATTCCACCTAGGATAGAGGATTGTTCTAGTAACTTCAAAAAACTTTACTATAATGAATTAGATGCTATTTCATCCAAAGTGAAACAAGTAAATCGAATACACCATCATGATCCAAGGCAAGCATTTAAACGAAGATAGATGTATCATAAAATATATATATTCTTTTGTTGTTTCCATTTTTAATGAAATGCAATATATTGCGCTAAGAACTAACAACTATATGCAAATTTTATTTTAAATTAATTTTCTTCTTTACTAGAGCTGTCTAAACGGTTTCGGTCAATCGGTTTTTAACCAGAATACACAATAATCAATTGGTTATTGGTAATCAAAAACTGATTTTATTGGTTATTGGTGCGGTTATCGGTTCAAATTTTTTAAGTCAATCGGTTATTGGTTATAACCAAAACCAGAGCATAATAACCAATTACCTAAATTTATTTATTAATTAATAATATATAGTATAAGTATAAATATATATTATAAATTATAATTACAAATTAAAGCCCTAAATAAATAAAACTTTAACCTTTTCTATCGACTGCGACAATACAAGACACCAGCGCTCTGACTCCAACCGTCAACTGTGTCATATTACTATTTATGATTTTATGGTTATTAGAATGAACATGAGCAATTAACATTGTGCAGAAATATTGTCCAATTTTTAAATATTTTTTGGTTATTTGAGTTAACCTATATCCATACCGATTAACAAAATTGGTTAGCGGTCAACCAAAATAGTTAGTTGGTTTGGTATATGGTAGCAATATTTAGCCTTAATCGGTTATTGGTTAATTGGTTATTGGTGCGGTTATTCCATAACCGAACCGATTATCAACCCTGTTCTTTACACAAAAATAATCTCATAATCATAGAGATTCATCAACTCTATTGATACGTTACGTAATAGTCTATTTGTACAAAAGAAAACGAACAAAAAGAACTGTAACGATCGAAACGAACATGTTTTATTGCATAAATATGCCTATTACAAAGCAAATGATGCAAACATGGAAAAACTTATTATTGCATGCATAAAGATAAACATCAGAAAGTAAATCATGTACCATGACATAATTATTATTCCATAAGATACCTAATTGCATATATAATCACGACTAAGTATATTTTCTGGTCCACGTGTTGGGCGGATTCTCTCCAGAAAAATAGATACTATCACTTCTAGCTGTCCAATAGCAAATATACGAAGTGGAGTCGTTTCTCATTTTTGATCTATAAACATCAACATTTATAGTCTTAGAACTCCACGTAAACACACAATGAAAATGAGTTGTGTGAAAAATGTTTTGCAAAACTCAAATTTTATGTGAAATATGGTATTCAAATTTGGTCTCTTGGGATGCAGTAGGCCGCCTTAGAGACCTTCTCAAATATTTAGGAGCAACTCTCCTGTGCGGCAGGTTGCATTTGACATGCGACCGGGTCGGGTCGGGTTGACCCGGTCAACCCGGGTTTGACTCATTGACCCGATCATTTTTTTTCTCCGTCTTCGGCTCCGATTTTACAGCTCCGCCTTCGACTCCGATTTTACGGCTCCGCCTTCGGCTTTGATTTTACGGATCCACCTTTGCTCCGATTACTAATATAAAGATAATCGTCGGGCAATAATTTAGACTTTTTCGACTAGCTCCGAGGCCTTCGGTTCCCTCGCTTGAATCTTGACCAAAGAAGAAGCGGCAAACAATAAAACGAAGAAGCAAACAAAAAAAAAGGTACAAAAAAGTAGTTTTTTTTTTTTAAATTAAAATAAAAAGCTGAAGAAAAAATAGGAAACTTGAATACAGAAAAACAGAAAAACAAATCGGAAAAAAAATGGCGCGTGCACCCTACGCGCTGCTCATGGGTGAGGCTCGTGCACCATACGTGCCCTACACGCGGTCGCATGGGGTGCGACCTGCCGCATACGAGTATTTCTGAATATTTAGGTTTAAAACCCATCCCCCCACGGATCTGATTATTTATTGGGCCGCCTAACGGCCCAAGTAGTATTCCATTCTACTTTGATTTTGATTTTGATTTTGATTTTATTTAATTTTCTAAATATTTTTTACTGCTATAACTTCGGAGTAGATAAATCCAAACGACACGACGAATTTGTCTGCTGCGAATAAGACCTAATTCGGATCCTCCCGATCGACTCTCGGAGGTAAATTCTTCAGTTATTTGTATTGGATTTTCATCAACATTATCTGATTTAATTTTTGTATGTATTCCTGGCTAAAATTTGATTTAATTATGTGTTAAATTGTAGAGGATTCCGACGGATAAGAGGATTCCGGCAGGTCGGAGGAAGCGAATGGCGATTGGCGCCTGTCAAGGTAAAGATTACGATTTTTTTTTTTTTAGGAACCATTACGAATTTCTGTTTATGCAGTATCAAATTGATTTATACGTCCCAAAAAAAAAAAAAAATCAAATAGATTTATACCATGTTCTGATAGAATATTTGTTCATAAATTTTTTCATTCCTTTTATGGAAAATATATTATTACGAATTTACGATAGTATTTTTTTTTTATAATACCTATTATTGTTCATGATTGCAGCATATCTAAAACTATTTCTTTCTTCGTTTTCCCGCAACTGGTGATTTAGTTGTCGATTGTTTTCGTGTTGTATATTTTTTTCCCATAGAACTTTGATTTTTGCCCTAGTAACATTTTAGTAATCCCATGGAGGCTGCAGAGGAACGGCTGAGATTTTTCGGCACCTCGACTAATCACTCGTGGATCTGCAGGGTAATGATTGATATGTTTAGGTAACTTTTTATGAGATTATATTTAGAAACAAGGGCTTTTGGTTGGTTTAATTTTGTTGATCTGTGTATTCTGATAATGATTTGTGCTGACTTGTCTTTTTAATAAAATATGGCTTTGGATTTTGATAATGTAAAAGCTATGCAATCATAGAACATTTCTTGTTCATTTCTACGGTTTTAATATGTCAATATTTTCTAATCAAAGTGATAGACTGCAAGTCTGCAACAGAAGGTTTGCCATGTTGGACTTGTTCGACCTACTAGCTTAGTCATCAACATATCTTTGCAAGAAATAGGAAAACTGGTCACATTCCTTTTGAAATGAATGGCAGAATTATAAAAAAGAATTAATTTCAATGTGAATGTGTCTAAATGAACTGATCATGCATGAAATCATTTTGTAGACATCAGAATTTAATACACTGCATCACCATGAAGTAAACTTTGGAATATCTGTTAAGCATGCTCTAGATACAAATGTTAGATTTGGATTTTGATATGTGAAAGCTATGCTATTCTCTTTAAATTTCTTGTTATTTTTTTCTATGTCCTAATATGTCATATATTTGCAGTTATGGTGAGGAATAATATGGAAGTGTCGGGGCCATCCTCTCAATGTTATCGACAAACGTTATCAACAGCAGCGGTACTGGCTACTTCTGATCATCTTTTCTGAACTCTGTGTTTATATTGTGTTAGATAAGATTAAAGTTGATTGCCCTACCCTGCTGCCTGATAATTTATGCCCGTTCATAAAACTTTTGGGTCCCTTGTATGTCATGGTTGAGTGAATATTCGAATGTTAATTAGGTGTATGGTTATTTTTCTTAAGCTTGTGCTTCCAATGCTTTACACAAAAGGTAATTCTCGTTTTGCTTGCTGAATTTTTTGCCTGTTTTCCTCTTTATTATGCATGTATGTGACTTTGAATTCGAGGACTATGGTTAGTCATGGTTCTTCGTAGTTCATTGTTGATTTTTTTACTATTCAGTTACAACTTTTAATCTTAACCTGTATTTTAAGGCAAATGAACTGAATATCTATCTGTTCTCCTATTTCCTTCTTTCTTCTTGACTCAATTTTAATATTTTCTAGTTGAAGACACTGAACTGTTTGCCATGATGTACTTGTTTTACGTACTAGCTTAGACTGCTTAGTCTTCAAAAATTTGTACAATTTTGAAAATTAGGACTAGATGAACTCGTTACATTAGCATTCCAATTAAACTCCGAAAGAGTTCCCGAGTGTATGAGCAAGTGGGCATCTATGTCCCTTTGAAATGAGGTGCAAGATCATGAATAAAAACATAATTTATATGATTACGTCAATGTCTCCTAATTAAACTGATGATGCATGAAAGTATTTTCAGACATCAATATTCTGTAACCAGTAACCACAAATGAAGTGAACTTTAGCATGTGTTTAAGTCCATATATCTAGAAGAAATGTCGAGGAATGTTCTTGATACAAAACCAATTTTTTGTGAACTTTTTATCATCGGACCACATATCATCATTATGCATTAAGCGCAACACTGTTAGTAGTTATCCTCATCGACTTCTTCAAAATTGCAAAGACTCGCTATTTTCAAGTCACTTTTCGCTATTGTCCTTCACCATTGTAGGGACGTCATTGTTGGACATTTCTTCTCGTGGCCATCATCTTTCTTTTTTTTCTTATGATAATTTGTATTATAAAAATAATAAATATGACCTACATTTGATTTGTTGTGCGAAGGTCTGTATTATATTATAGATTAAAGATGATTCTCGTGTTGTTACCCTATTTATCTCTTCATACAGCCTAAGATCTTTAAGATGCTTATACGCCTTGGTGCTATATCCATTAACTAGGAAATGAGTATTTATATGTTACCTCCTCAAAAATAACTACTTAGTTCATAGCCCTCGTATTTCTCTCCATCCACATGATTGCAATAATCCTCTAGTCTAGAAGATTGCCACATGATGTTCTATATTCTAACTTGCCTGCTTGGTAAATCGAAGGCTCTTATAGTTTGCATTTGTTGTTGGTATGATTTAATTTAGAAATATGATTGGCCATTCTTCTTTATTATGTATTTATAACATGCAAATGTCTTCTTCTTCTTCTTATTTTTTTTTTTTTTTTCGAGGGATGCAAATGTCTTCTTAAACAGAAACTTGTGCGCTGGGAAATTCTAAAGCTTTGGAAGAAGAGAAGATTTCTTGTGCTCTTATGTAAGCTTTTGTAAAATTTTTTGAAGGTTGCTTTTTGTAATTTATCATTACCGAATGTAATAGTTGGTCAGGTTTTTCTTTTTTAGATTGGATTTAATTATATAGTAGCCCAACGAAATTGTAGCTAGAGAACTTACATTTCAAACTGGGCTGGGGCGAGGTGTGATTTGGTGCTGGGCTGATTTTAAAGATTACTGGATTATAAATGCCAGCCCATCACAATAATAACCCTTTTCCTTTTTTTTTTTTTGAGAAGAACCTTTTTTCTTTTTACTAAATATGGAATATGGGCAGGTAGAAATGATCTGATATTTAACTTTGTCATTTTTAGCTAAAAAATGTATATATATGCACTATGTAAAAACTTAAAAAAATTATGTTACTGCCGTTTCCAAATCCTATCTGAAAAAAAAAAATAATAATTCGAAGAAATTGGAAGTTCTGCTGCGACGTCGCTGTTAAAATTTTTGCGTTAACTGATCTTTGCAATCCCTAATTTATTTTATTTTATTCTTTTTATTACAGAATTACAATTCTCACAGACCATTTTTTGACCTCTGATATTCTCGTAATTCGTAGTTCAGGAACAGTGCCCTAGAAACCAAATTTGAAGGCTTGTTTTCACACTGCTTCTGATGCGCCCCAATTTCAATGTTTCTTTCTCTCTCAAACTTACAAATAGTCATGATCATTTCTCTCTATCTTTTTTTTCTTTTTTCTTTTGAGGGAAATGATCATCTCATTTTTAAATTTATTGTACCCTTTTGTGTCCAATTTATATTGATTGCTTTCAGATTAGGGTTTATTTCAGATAAAAATATTTTAATTTTGAAACTAGTATTTCAAATTGGGCATTTTCTTGGTTAATATTTACAATTTGATATAATTACATACCATAATTTATCTGTTTTGTTTGTCCAGATCAGTTGAAATTTTGGGCTAGCCCGTTGGGTTTTGAAGTTTACAACTGATTTGGGCATGTTGTATGTATAAAGAAATGATTCAAACGAGAAAAACACACAACGTGAGCAAAAGAAAACTAATGATACCGGCCCTATGTTTTTCTTGAAGTTTTAGGGGATGTTTGGCTGAGCTTTTAAGCTCGTTAAAACAGCTTATAAGCTGTTCATTATTAAGGATTTAGGAGCTTACAAGCTGTTTTAAGGAGCTTTTAAGCTCAGCCAAACACCCTCTTAATCTATATCATCGCCATATTCTTGCTCAATTATATAAGATTGACTAGATATATTGCAATGTCTTTGATAATATAAAATTTAGTGAAAAAATTATGTAATACTATATATTATGAAGAGTAATTGATGAAAGAGAAGAAGAATAAGAGGATAGAAAAACATAGATGTTAAGTGTCAAATTGACTTTCAAGTAGAAGCAACTAAAACAACAATTGTTATTTTCAAACTTCTAAAGCAAAATTTGAGATGTTCAAAGACGAGTTCTTATAAGAAAAGTTGTTTTTAAGTTATGAAGGTTTATCAATTCATAATTACTACTACTTATTAATTCCTAATTAGGAAAGTTAAGTCCCATTTAGGATTAATGAGGTCCCAATTAAGGCTAATTATATAATAAATAATTAAAATACTTCAACAAATTAATTTTGTACACATTTGCAAATAATGTGGGGTTTAAAGTATAAAGGTTTGATGCAAGAATGATACAAGCTTAACACATCTCATCCTATTTATTTTTTAAATTAAATGAGTACTCAAAACCCCAATATATTATGACATTCATCCTCTTTAACATACATAAGCTTTTAAGTCATGACTCATGAATAGTATGTGAATTGTCTTTAATCATCTTATCAAGTGGTCTAAATTAATGCAAAATTGTAGTTTTAATCTTTCTTTTTTCTTCTCCTTTCTTTCTTTCTTTCTTTCAGATCATATCAAATGGGGCCAAAGAGAAAGGATGGTGAATTAATTGAACGAACCCTAAAGATTTCATATTACTATTATGAGAATGGCTATGGACTTCTAAACGACACAATTCCCATATCCATAGATGAAAATGCTCAAGAAAACGAGGCGGATGTCAGATCGCGCAAGCTATCCTTCGAGTTAGATCATCCCACATTGTTACGATGCTTTGGCCGGTCAGAGCCAAGTGGGGATGTTGTCTATGACGAGTATACGGAGAGCCTTGCAGCATTCATCGAACACGGTAATCCCCCACTAGTCCAAGAATTCAAGGTGTCGGCCCTCAACTGCGCAGAAGAGGATAAATTGACCTACTTCTTCATCCCCGATGTGTACAAGCACATCATCAGGGATGCAATCAAGTTCATAGTCCATCTGCACGTTACAAAGAAAGAGTCCCTGTCTGAACTCGACCTACATAGGAACTTTGTAGTAAAAGGGTCGAGTTTGAGACTGTGGCGGCTCAGGTACAAGGAGTCCACCACAGAGGCAAGCAAGAACGGTGACTTCAAACATCTGGCTGCAGTTTTGCGCAAGATGTTTGAAGGCCGGACCTTACCCCGTGATTTTGAGCATCTACTAAGTTGCATGGATGATTATCAAGAGAGCAACGGCGACATACTGCTTTTGGAAAATCATTTGGCAGTGCTGCCAAGTGGTGAGAGACTGACTATGATTAAAAACTTGAGGGAGAAGTCATTTTACCTGACTTCAAACCAGAGTCAGGTTTACAGTGGAGTGTTTACTACCATGGTCAGCGACGGCCAAGATTGGACTCAAAATTTGGACGGTTCTCATTCAGAGTATGAGTTGATCAAGATTTTGTTTGAATCCAAGAAGGCTACTTACAGCTTTGTTACGAGAAATTACCAGATTACCCCCAAGTCTCTGAATGTCAATGCGATCAAATTCTGCAGAGATATTGCACAACATATTAACGACAAGGAGAAAAAGGATGCCATGAAAAAGGTATGTTGCATGCACCTTGTATTGATTGATATTTATTTAATATTAATCATGATTGATAAATTGTACTCCCTCCGTTCCGCTCATTTTGTCTCCTTACTATTGGGCACGGAGATTAAGGAAAGTTGTTTGTTTAATAAATTAGTGGATGAGATTGAAAAGGGATGAGAGAGAAACTCTTACAACCATTCATTATGTCTATATGTGGATGTAGACAAAATGAGTGGGACGTCCATTTAAGGAAAATGAGACAAAATGAGCGGGACAGAGGGGGTAATTGTGAATGAATAAATCCTAGTTAATGATTAATAAATCATATTTGGAATTAATAAATCTGAATTGTGGTAATTACTTCTAATTCCCCCTATTAAGGGAAATATTGTGGGAGAGGTCACACAAGTCACTTTATTATTAATTAATTCTATTTGTGGATTAATAAACCCTTTACGGAAATTAAAACCTTAATTGAGAATTTATAAATTGTTTATTGAGATGTATAAACTCGTACTATCCCTTAATTACCTCATAAGTATAGTCAGTCCTACCATAGGATTGGTTGTACCAAGTTTTGCTTATATTATTTAATTTTTAATAATTTATATTTGATTAATCAACCTGATTTTCTATGAATAAGTTCAAGATTAACAAACTCTAATTGTGGTTAGTAAACACTAAGCGCTCGTTTGGTATAAGGTATGGATATGGATGTGACACATATTCATATCTTGTGTTTTCTGTATTAATATATGAGTATCGAATTGATATAATTGATATACTTTATATCCTAGTTTTCAATATTTTTATGTACTAATTTTTGCTAGGGTATGACTTAAATTCCTCATTTCTTCCCTATTTGATATAAGTTGATATTTTAAACATATTAAACATATATATACGATATCAATCTCATACTCATAGGGCATGTTTGGTTTCAATAAGGTAAATAATATTGATAAATGGGATAGGATTATGACATTTGGATTATTTATCGTATGTTTGGTTAGATTGATTATCATTTTAATTATCCTAGGATAAATAGAGAGAGGTACCACAGAGTTGGAGAGAGAGAGAGAGAGAGAGAGAGAGAGAGAGTTTGAACATTGATGTTGAAAATTGGGGAAAACTAAAGAATAAAGTTGGAAATTTTTGATTGATATAAACACTAGCCTAATTATTCATCACGGACCCAATCATGCAAATCAAACGCACCCATATATGATATTTGATATTTATACACATATTTTATATCTCATATATTGATATATGGATACCAAACGCGCCCTAACTGCACCTGATCCCCTTAATTACTCATAATTACAACCATCCATACATTGAGGTTGGTTGTACGATTGTACCTAAGTTTTTGACAAAAGGTATTGTTTAAATATACACTTTTAAAACTTGAATTAATATATATACATCTATATTTGAACTGAAATTTGCCTTTGATGTTTTGAGCAGTATAAGCATGATGGAGAACCATTTTCTGTGCACGAGGTTGAGTGCATCAAAATGGCAGTTTTTGCCAAGCAATTAGTCGATTTTCAAATGGAAGCAAAAATAAGAGGGGTTTTGCAGTGGCTAATCTGAGGTAAGTTTGTTTTAAAGCTTTTTTTGCTTGTTATACTTAGGTTGATTTCATAATTCAACAACCATTTTTTATTCTGTCTAAGTATGAATATATGTAGATTTAAGTATGATTTTATTTAAGCATTGATGTTTATATGAAAAACTTGAATTATATTAAACATGACAATATAGATTTAACCATGGTTCTCAAATTCTCGAGGGAGGAATAGTTTTTAATTATACTAACTCTTCCCCATAGATATAAATATATACATAAAAGATTATTAATTAATATACGGATTTTTTAACTAAACTAATATATTAAAATAAAAACCCATCAATCTTATTACAACCTTTTGTGTATATCATTTCGTTAGTTTAAATTAAATTAAATATGAGAGGAGTTTTTTTCTTTTCTTTTTTACCTTTTACATTTGAAGAGCATTGTTTAATTTTTATGACGAAGAAAGAAAAGACTACAGAGGTATTTTAACTATCTTGGGTCCGATAGAGGGTGAAAATTCTCCAAGATTTCCATATTCGACCTTGAAATTTTAAACATAGAAAAAAAAAATTAACAAGTCTAGAGCTTAAAAAAAATTAACAAGTCTAGAATTTTCGTAAAATAGATCTTGAGCCAGGCCCAAAAAGTTTATTCTATCTATTGGTTTAATCGGACTAAAATTAATCGGTTCACACGTCAAGTCCAAAAACTAATTTACTCTATTGTTTGAATTTTGACCCATTTTTTATTTTATGAACCCTAGCTCCTCCTTCAAAATTAGATCAAGATCTCTCATCCGAATCCGATTCATGTAATTTAGGGGTGTTCGCGGTCTGGTTTGATGCAATTTGATACTAAATCCAAATCAAATCGTAAAATACGATTTGGTAAATTGAACCAAATCGAACTGATTAAGTAGTAAAACCAAACCAAACCAAACTGTAATAATACGGTTTGGTGCGGTTTGGTGCGGTTGGGTTTGCGGTTTATCAATATTTTTTCATTTTCTTCGTAATAGAAATAAAACGAATAAAATAAAGTTGTTATCATGGTTATATACATTTTTCTCTTTTGCTAAAATAAATATATTAGGAGTCTATGATATCATTATTTAGCTAAATAGTAAATTATAGTAAAATAATTTCACATTCTGTACTTTTTCTATCGAAAACAACTTAAATTTGAAAAGGATATAGAAGAAAAAAAAACAAATAAAAATTTGTACCTTTTATTCAAAAACCATTGTATCAATTAATTGAAAATATATAGTAGATTGTAGGGTTTAATGATTCTAAATTGTACGATTTCATTAATTAAATTTGTATAATACTTAGATATGATATGCAATCAAGAAAATCTCTACTTCCTCACATAATAAATAAAATGATAATATTAATATCATTATATCGATCAACTACGGTTTTTTCGGTTTACGGTTTGGTTTTGTTTGAATTTTCTTAAAAACCAAATCTAAACCATAAATCATAATTTTTGAAAAATTTAAATCAAACCATATTGTTTAAACCAAACCGTAAATTGTGGTTTGGTTCGATTTAGTTTACGGTTTAAACCAAACTTTCAACATCCCTAATGTAATCAAACAAATTCATACCCAATACATAAGACTTGTTTCATTTACATAGTACGTATATAATTGAAAAGGCTATGCACAACATTTATGGGAATCAATCAATTATGGGAATGACAAGTTCGACTGGAAAAACACCAAAATATCAATTTTGCAAAATTACGGTATAAGGGATCTGAATAACCCAAAGTCGAGTCAACGAATTCATAGTAGCTTTTGACTAAGAATTTAACTTATGACAATTAAGTTTCCTCACAAATAAATTAAAGGTTTTATTAAGAGTTAACTTTTGAAATAGCCATAATGGGCATTTAAACCCAATATTTGGCTCACCTTCTTCATAAACATAAATTTTGGCCGACATTTGTATTTTGAGACGGATTTACCCTATGAGGAGCACGCGGCGGGTCGGGTCGGCCGCGAGGTATTAGGATTATGGTACTATTGGTACATCTGATACAAACTGAGTCGTTTTTACCAACTTGCAGCAGAAATTTTTTTCTTTCTCTTTTCATCAATCGATGCTCCGTTATTTATTCGTTTTTCTATTCCGGTCATCACCTTATGAAGTTAACTCCAATCAATTTCATCCCAAATTACGTCTAAAACGCTCGGATTTTGGGGAAAATCGGACCGTGATTCAATTTCTAGGGGTTTTCCGTTGATGGGATGTTATTCCCATTTTCCGGTGCCATCATTCTCCGAAGTTATTTTCGATGCGTGTTTTTAAGTTTGCTGTTCGCGACTTGGTACTATTAGTACAAATGAACTTCGTTCGTACCAATTGTACCACAACCATAGTTTGGTACAATTCGAACAAAATAGACTGTTCGTCCCAATTGTACCAAATTTGGAATAATTGACACTAATAAGGCTAAAATTGTACCAAATATACCAAAATTCTGATACCCGCCTGCGAACGACTTGCGATATGCATACCCTTCATGAAGAGTATTTTTATCTCAAATTGCAAATAATGACCGGAATTTGTGTTAATGAAAAGGATAGACCAAAATTTGTGTGTTAATCACTAAGTCTTATCAATGTGGCTCGCCGGAGAGACCAAATAGAACCCACACTTTAAAATATTATTTGAAGGATAATAATAACAAATAAAAAATAAAATGAAAATGAAAAACAATTCAACTTTATTTTAGGTCAAAAAATAATTTAACTTTGAATCTTTTACACGATGGAGTATGGACTGTAAGATAAAATATTGAAGAGTGCAAATAAAATCATTAACCAACAAAATATACAACGAATTAAAATTTTCACCGTTGGATGTTTGCGATATGTATTTTCAAATGAGTCGGCGCCTTTGTAAATTTTAATATTATATGTGTTTTATTTATAAGCGCAAACGACATCGTTTAAGTACATCTAGCAAAACGATATCGTATTGGTCTAGATTAACATCCACATCATTGTTGTGGACGTTGGAAAATTGGGAAGATCCTTATTGCAAAAATTACAAAATTCATGCATGCCTCAATTTGCAAAGATTTAATTTAAAAGCCACATCAAAAATTCGTGATTTTAATTGTTTTGTCAAAACAATTAATAGGCATATATATTACGTACATAGAATCAATATGGCTATTAATAGGAGCGTGGCCCATAACCACATCAATATCTGCTATTAATATTTTATATTTTTTAAGCCTTTTGTGTGTGTAGAGAGAGAGGGAGAATATATATGTAGCCTTGCCATGACTGCATAAGAAATATAAAGAATACATGAAAATGAAGAAGACAAGCCACAAGAGTGATAATGTCCAAGCCTTACAAAAGAAAAAGGTAATTTTGTGATCTTACACAATTCTATATTCATATATATAACTAAACTCCAATATACCATTGTTTACTTTGTTTATAAGTTCAATAAAATCTAATTAATTATAGTGTTGCAGCTTTCATCACTCGAAAAATACTCTAGCAACAATGTTGTGGACAAAATCAGCTTGTTGCCGGACGACATTCTTGTATCTATCTTATCTCTCTTGACTTTCCGAGTAGCTACCGCCACTACTATCCTCTCCACTCGTTGGCGCCGCCTCCACGCCATGCTTCACGTCGTTTTACTAAAATGCCCTTTTACCTTGCAACCAAAAGAGGGTGATAACCATGGTTATTATCAACTAGGAGATGAAACACACTTCTCAGATTACATAAATTGGATCAATCACACTTTAGATTCCTACACGGGCAGTAAGGTTATCAAGAAATTTAGGGTTTATATTCCGTATACAAAAGAAAAAGTAGCTAATAGTGATACTAACAACAAATTGTTAGAGTTTGCATTATCTAGGGAAACCGAAATCATTGAGATACACGTTGTTTATTCAACAAAGCATGTTTTCTGTCTAGAAAGCACCTATGATTTCTCGACTTGGATCATCAAGAATGGCTCAAAATCTTCTTCATCAATATTACCCGGCCTCAAATGCCTTAAGGAATTGTCCTTATCTGGAGTTGCTTTGTATAACAATGATATTAGGGTTTTGCTCTCAAATCTTGTTATTCTTGAACGATTGTTGCTTGAATCTTCAAATATTAAACCCTATTTTCCAGAGGCATATGATGATCGATATGAGCCTAACATTCATATAGACATCAAAGGCCCTCCATCATCCAAGTTGAAGCACTTAACCATATCAAATGTATCGAGAGAAGACACAATTATTAGCGATTTGAAGAACCTCATATCTTTAAGGTGTGATGGAATGCATAATTCTTTCCCCATAGCTCTCATTAATTTGCCGAAGCTGCTTCATCTCAGAGTTCACACTGCAAAGATAGGTTATATACTTCAATGGAGGTACCCTGATATTTACTGCGACGAGCATGTCAAATTGCAACATCTTCACCTCTTTGTGGAGCTCCGCAAGTATAAGATATCGGTTAGCAATGGCATCCACGCATGACTCTCTCATTTTTTTTCTCTAAACCCTAAACTCTATACCCTTTATTTAGGGTTTAGGATTTAGGGTTTTCATTAATCAATCAATTTTTAATTTTATGTTATGGATTTGATTATTCTAATTTTAAGTTTTAGGGGGATGAGATGTTCTCCACGAAAAATACACATGTATTTTCACGTCAACATCTAAAACATTTGGAGATAAATGTTGTAGTGGACAAGGAATATTGCAATTTGCATCAACTGTTTTCACTCATGGAGGCATGTCCTCGCTTGAAGAAACTCAAGATGAAGGTATGTTGTCATGTGACAAAATATATACTCCTTCGACTCACTCATATTGTCATCTTCCAAATAAGGAAAATTTTAACCCTTCAAAATTCTTCAAAAAGTGACGGGACCTACCCACTTTCTATCTTTTTATCTTTATTCTTAATCTTCGTACCGAACAGTAACATAACAATTTCAATGGATTGGAGGGATTTCACTATTTATTATATCCAAGTTAAAAATTAATTAATTATGGTTAATTAACTGAATTACGATCATAATCATGTCGCTTTTATGCTAGCTTATATGGTCGTCGTGTAAGCCCGAGTATAAGCACAGGAGACTCGATGAAGAGCGTGTTAACACAACGACTACGATTGATTATCTCAATACGATTAAGTTGTCGGGATTCTGTGGAAGCATACCTGAGTTGGAATTTGTGTTGTGTGTTATAAACAATGGAATGGTGCTTGAAGAATTGGTTGTAGAAAGTTGTGTTACAAATTGTGCAATCAAACAAAAGGAAATAGCTCGTTCATTTAAACATCTTATAAATGTAGCACCGAGTTGTGTTGATTTAATCCTCAAATAAAATAGGGAAAAAAATAGCTCGTTCTTTTGAACTTATATCTTATCTCTAGACCGCATCATACAGTTGGTGAAGTCCACACTATTTTTTTTATCTTTCAATTAATTAAATATATCGAATCCTCTTTAATTATATTAATTAATTTTATTGTAAATTATAGTATGTTGTGTTTCCAATAATGTCATAAGAAATAGGGTACTACATTTAAAAGAAGTGTGCGTGAGTGTAAGAGGGATGAATGCTTGTATTTATTTATGTATTTTTAATCATCAATTACATGTACTCCCTCCGTTTTGTTCTACTTGTCTCATTTGAGTTTGACACGGAGACTAAGAATAAGAGTATTAGATGGTAAAAAGTGTGTTTAGTGTATTTTGTGAAAAGTACTCCCTCCGTTCCTAATATATCTTCATATCTTTCCTTTTTGGGGTGTCTCCAATATATCTTCCTAGCTATATAGACATTATCTTACAACAAATTATTATTCTCTACCATTACTTTATCAACTTATTTACCTAAAATATCACATATGGTCCACCACTATCTGAATTAATTAATATATAACACCTTTAATATGGGACCTTTCTCCACTCATAACAAACTCAACCATCTTTTATCTACTTATAACAAACTCAATAACATTTTCCTTAATTCCTGTGTCACTCTCTCCTAGAAAGATATATCAGGGACGGAGGGAGTATTTAATTGTTAATGATAAAGCATAAAGTAGGTAGAGTGAAAAATCAATGTTCAATAAAGTGGATTGAGTGGGCCTAATTATTGAATTAGTGAACTTAATTATTTCTAAAATAAGGAATAAAACAAATAGAATGGAACCAAAAATAACAAAATGAGACAAGTAAAACGGATGAGGGAGTATATTGTTTTGATACAAATTAAAAGTTGCTTCATGTGTTTGTTGTTGGGCTTAATTTTAGCTGGATTTTAAATCTCACATATAAAATTGCCTATCCAATTTGGAGCGCTCTAAGACAATTCGGGTTGGGCTTATTAGAAATGGCTCCATTTTATCATTTTTGGGGCTATATAGATGAATTTGGAATTTAATTACCATCTTCGTTCACGACGAGTATAAATTGGAGAGTGACACAAATTTTAAAAGTCCAAATTGCATAAAAATTTCTCATTTTCTTTTCTCAATTTATGATTTATTTCTCTATTTTTTTATTGTAAAAAAGTTTCCTACTTTTTTTTTCACAATTACATTTTTTTGGCCATCGATGAAGTAAATTCATACCTCCTCGCCATCAAATCCGATCAACTCAGCCCACGAAAAATGATCTCGTCATCAAATCCAACATCTCCAGGTCATCGATGAAACATTTACTTCACCGAAAAATGGCCAGAAAGATGTAACTGCGAAAAAAAAAGTAGGGAATTTTTTACAAAAAAAGTAAGGAATTTTTTACAAAAAAAAAGTGGAGAAATAAACTAGAATTGGAATAAAGTGGGAATGTTTATGTAATTTGGCCTTTTAAAAAATGAAAAAATGGATGAGAGTGTTTGGTAGATGTATTGTGAGTAGAGAATCTATTAGTACCATTTTATTCTTAATTGAAGAATAAAACAATAAAGGGAATAAAGAATAAAAAAGCACTCCTTTCGTCAAATTTAAAATGATCACTTTCTTTTCAACACGGGTATTAAGGAAAATAAATAAAAGGTATGTTTGATGGAGTTTTAATTGATATTTTATTATTGTAATAGTGTAATAAAGTTGTTTTGCTTTTTGGATGAACATGTTATAATATTGTAAAGTGTAATAGTTTAATAGTATAATAATGTAAAGTTATTTAGACTAAAAAGGAAATTGGTTAGCTTATGTGGGACGTCCTGAAAATAAATATTGGATCATTATATATGGGACGAGAGGGAGTAAGAGCATTCACAGCAGAATTCTCAAAATTTTGCTTCTAAATTTACTTTGAAAGCTTCTCTTATACTACTATATTTTGCTCCTATTTTACAAATGCATACAATTGTTCTCCTATATATGTTAGGGAAGTGTAAATTTGGGGAAACATTGAGATGAGTGTAAATATTTTATGGAGTTCATCTAATTTGAGAGTTCTGCTGGATACACTTTTTATCTCACTTTTAATTATTTTAATCTAAATTTTGCAATAAAATTACATATTAAGAAATCTGCTGGGGAGTGCTTTAATATTTTCAATGGAACATTTCATTTATAAAATGACCGCACTTATAGTCAATAACCCAACAAATAAATTGGATTAGATTTTTCATGAAGGGAAAAGGTATATGGCTCTGTGATAATATCTTACATTTAATATAATTTTATTACTTTTTTTTTATATATATGTGAGGAGCAAAGAAGAGAAAAATGAGGTAATATTTGAAAATAGTCTTATTGAGATGATCTAGTGGTAGAGTGAGTTGTTTGGAATTGAAAGGTTTTAGATTCAATCCCACTAAGACTAGCTGCAGCGACTGTCTCGAGACAGCCCCGGTGACGAGATACGTCGCTGCGGCAACCACTGTCTCCAGCCCGTCCCGAGCCGACGAGACTGTCTCGAGCAGGCGCGTGTATTACACGCGCCGGCTATGAACTTTAATTCGGCGCATGCATTGCACGCGCCACATATTAGAAAAAGAAAAAAATTCTGGCAACGGCTATGAACTTTTAAACGGTAGAAAACGACTATTTTTGCCGATTTCAATTTTTTTTTTACACCACATTTTTACCTATAAATACCACATTTCATCACACTACATTCACACCATATTCACACCTCAAATCTCCATTTTTCTCCTACAATTCCATCTTTTTTTCACATCTATTTAACATAATCATCTCTCAAATGGATCCAAATACTCCATGGTCATCGTCGTGGTGTCCCCTGAAATGGCGGACGATGGTGCATACGGAGGATATATGCCGCGGGGCTTGATTCTATCAACCTCAACTCGTCCGTCGGCGAGTCCTTCCACACTGTATTTGGCGACGAAGACAATCCCTCGTCCGAAGCGGCACAAGCCAAAGGAAAGGGGAAGGCACGGGCCAAAGGCAAGGGCAAGGCATGGGCCGATCTCACCGTCGCAAATGTCCCTCCTCCTCCTCCGGCAGACTGCCCCAAACCAAAGAGGCGCAGTTACACGGTGGAACAAGGCACCGCCGTCGCCCGAATCTGGAATGAGGAGACGTGCAACTCCATCATCGGCAGAGATCAACATGCCGAGAAATACTGGGGGAAAGTGGCGGCGAGGTACAGTGCCATGTTCGACGACGACCTCAACTCAAAGACAGTGAAGAGTTTCTTCGGGCGGATCTCCCACTGGGTGAAGAAGTGGATGATCGTCTATGACAAGGCGACGAAGAAAAGGCCCAGCGGCGCCTCCAACGACATGGTCGTCGAGCAAGCCCAGGCGATATACAGCGCCCGTGAAGGAAGCAGCTTCAAGCACTTTGGTGCCTGGAAAATCTTGCAGGACTATCCCAAGTTCCTCCACCAAGAATTTCCTGACGTTCCGTTCATGAAGCATACGAAGAATACGGTCGAAGGCGCCTACACCTCATCTAAAACGCTGCACAGATCGAGCGATGCAACAGAGGAGGAAAGCACGACGCCCCCCCACAGGGACGAGACGCGGCAAAGGCGGAGGCGAGGGCGGCCAAAGGAAAGGGGAAAAAAAAGGCAAGCGATGAAGCGGAGTTCGAGTCGATGGTTGACTCAACAAATGAAAGGCTAAGCAGCATCATCGCAGCAAAGAACAACCTCGCCGAGACAATGAGGGAGCTTGCTCGGGCGAAACAAGACGCCACCGACGCAAGATCATCAACACAGATACGTCACATATGACGCCGGAGCAGTACCAGCTCCATCATATGATGGTTGCCGACGTCAAGCGACGTCGATGATGGGCATAGTTATTTTTTTTCCCTACAACGGCTATGTTTTTTTTTTTATATTTCTAGTAATGTTATTTTTTTTATTTCTAGTAATGTAATTTTTTTCTAGTAATGTATTTTTTAATTTGTAGTAATGTATTTTTATTTAAATTAATGAAATTAGAATTTTCTTATTAAAATTAATGCAAAATACAAATTCAGAAATTTCTTATAGACACCCCTAATGCAGCTTACTGTCTCTATCTCCAAAAAATTCTTAGAGACACTCCTTAGAGAAACTATCACTGCAGGTAGTCTAATACTCCCTCCGTCCCACCAAAGATGAGCCCTTTGGTTTGAGCACGGAGACTAACAAGAAATAGTAGTGAATGTATTTAGTGGAGTATTTTATTGATAAAGAATGTAAAAGTAGTATGAATAAATAATAAAAAAAATATAAAATCAGTGTGAATGCACATGTAAAAGTAGTGTGAATGCAATTAATTATTTTCCAAAACAGAAAGGGCTCATCTTTCGTGGGACAGCCCAAAAAAGAAGTGGTTCATCTTTCGCGGAACAGAGGAAGTACCTTTATAGGTTGAGTATGTTATACCTGTACCTGAAAGGTATAATTTACCTACCTAATTTACAGGCAAAAACAGGGTTTACGCAGTGCATACCAAAAATAGCGGTAGGAGTAAAAAAGAAAAAGAGAAAAAAGGATAAAATAAAATTAAATAAAATCACCGCCTTAAGTCGGTGGAGTACCTCATTTCATTTTTTACTTGTATATATATGTTATAAAATTACCTAAACTATTTTTACTTTAGTAAAGTAATTCTCCAAAACTTATCTGTTAAGAAACTTGAACGCCAAGAAAAAAAAAAAAACTTCTATCGACGGTGGCAGTGGCAATTCCAACAACTGCAAGCTGGTAATTTCATGATCTTTTAATTATTCATTTCGATATGCCTAATCAGTATCTCAATTTTAAATTATTAGAGTTCCAATATCAAATGATATTATTGGTTTTCTTTTTTTTTTAATTCATCACTTATTCGTTATCTGGTTTTTATATGGTTACAGTTCCGATCCTAGTTCCTGATTTGTTTTAAATAATCTGATTTTACTCTTTTTACGGATTAAGCACAAGCTGCTCATCTATGAAATTAATGAAAATCAGTATAAAAGCATCAGTCAACAGCAAATCAAAGTTCTTAATCTTCAACACTAAAATCTTAATCAATAACAAGAATATAATAATTTATAAAAGCTTTGCTCTCTGTTTAGTAATAAAAGGGGCTGAGTTAGGAATAATAGGGGCGTCGACGGCGGCGGAAACCGGAGAATTTTGGCCGCCGATTAGAATAGAGAGGATAGTTAGGGATTCTGAAATTTAGGAATGGTGACGTGTTCTTAGAGAGAGAGAGAGAGAGAGAGAGGGAAATGCAATTTCTATTTATTTAATTAATTGGGTTGATTGGGCTTTGTTTAATTAAAATGTTAGGCTTTAATTTAAGTAACTAGTAATAAATTACTGGACTGAAATGGGCCTTGTGTTAATAATTAGTGGGCTGCATCTTGGGTTTTAATAAGAATCTAAAAGTTTGGAGAATAATACGGTTATAACTTTCATCTCATTAACTATTTTCGAGCACCGTTTTTATACTCCCTTCGTCAACGATATTATTGTCACATTATGAACGAAATAGGTTTTAAAATAGTGGTGGTTGATAGTTGGTATTGTTGTCAGTGGAGTAAGAATTCCACTATAAATACGACGAGTAGAGTAGTGAGAAATACTACTATAGGGTTAAATTTAATACATTATATGGATCCTAATACTATAAATGAAAATATAACAATATTGTGGATGGCCTAAATGGCAAAAGTGGAGTAGTAAACTAGAATCACATTCTAATAAACAGCATAAGTTTTGGCGTTTGGTTTTGAACTAAGTAATACTAATTTATAGTACAAGTTAAAGCGTAGATAATGTTTGACCGGGATGTCTTGATGTCGTTAAGTCTTATTGTTTAATGAGATAAGAGTTTTCAAATACTTTGATTTGATGTTTCATTGCGTGTAATATGTTATGAATATGATATACTTCGAACTTTTAGTTTAAGCTTTCATGAACAAGTACGTACCATCAATCGATGAGATAATATGCTATGTTTTTCACTAAATTCAGTTGTATATCCTTTATACATCTTTTGAGATAACCTAAATTTTCACTCATTTCCTGCTTTTTATCTCCCACCTTGAGTCACACTTCGTGTGAGTTGTCCTTAAAAATAACGTAAAATAATCGAAACGGCCAGTTATTAATGAAATTCCTTGTGAGATTTATATTTCTTCTTATCTTTACATTGTTGTTGTAGAGGGAGAGAGAGTGAAAGAGTTGGGGAGGGAGCGAAATATCGGGAGATGAGCGCAAGAGATAGGGACTGGAGATCTTGATGGCATTTAAAAAAAAAAGTTGCCCCTTATCTTGGGTAGATTAATTAATAAATAATTATAAGCAAAACACATCTTAAAAAAGCTTAATCTGCCCTTTATCTTTAATAATTTTTTTTAATATGCCCTCAATTTGGGTAGAGAATTTTTTGCAGTTTGCAAATAATGTTGATGACTAATTGAGAGGTGTATGATTTTAATTTTGAATTGTTCGAGCCTAATGTTATGTTTACTTCATCTTGGTGTGAGCATGATTTAATAGCATTTTTTGTAATTTTTGGCAGATTTAGTAGCATTTTTTTTTTTTTGTAATTTTTAGCTGATTTAATATTTTTTTTGTTTGTATTGTTTGGCTAATTTAGTATTTATCTACTACCCGCCGCAAGGTGAAAAAAATTTGGAACCCCCTGAATTGAAATCCTAGCTACGCCACTGGCTGTGACGACAAATAATTAAGTCATAAAAATAAAGTTTAATCATCCTATCAAGTAGCTTTTCTATAGTCTTAATAATTGAGATTTGAGTATGTAATCTTAACCTTTGTTTCTTTTTCATTAAATTTCAGATAAGTTAAATGGATCCAAGCAAAATGGTTGGTGAGAAGAGAGATCGAACCTTAGAGGTTCAATATTGGTATGAGGACGATTACGGACTTCTTGATGGTAGAGTTCCGATATCGATTGATAGGAGTAGAGTAGAAGAGGATGTATTTTATGGCGGGGTTGAAAGTAGGTCGCGGAAGGTATCGCAAAGGATAAATCATCCTAATTTCTTGCGATGCTTAGGCAATGATAGGTTAGATAATGTGGATGGTAGTACGAGTGCGAATGCCATTTATCGTAAGTATCCAGAAAGACTGTCCAAATTCGTTGATCGTCACAATACACAAATTATCCAACAATTTAATGTTCCGGCGCTAAATTGTGTAGATAACAAGAAATTGAAATACAACTACATTTCGGATGTGTACAAACAATTTTTTAGAGATATGATAGGTTTCATAATATATCTACACGATGAAATGGATGAGTCATTGGTTGAGTTGGAGTTGGATAGAAACTTGGTAGTCGAAGACTCGATAGTGAAATTTTGTAGGCTTAGATTTAATGAGTCAACAACCGCACGGAGTAGAAATGAGGACTTTAAACATCTTGCCAAAGTCCTCGAACAACTTATCAATCGGCAGCAAGTCGTGGGCGTGGACAAGAAAAAGAACAAGCGAGATCACATGCCACTGGACTTTGTGCATCTATTGGACTGCATGAGCAATTATCACGAGAGGTGCTTTAGGCGATTTTACTTTTTTTTGCGTCTACGTACTTAGAGGGTGTTTGTTAACTATTTTCAACTTATATGAATTTTGCTCTTTTTTTCCTTGTAGTAATGACGACCAACATCTTTTGAAAAATCATTTAGCCCTAGCGAGGAGTGGTGAGAGACTTAGAATGATTAAAGATTTTTGGGGAAAGGCACGTTTCTTGCCATCAATGGAAAGAGACCGTTATGAGAAAGCATTTGATACCATGGGTGAATCTGAGTTAGGCCGGAAAATTTGGGAAGATTGGACCCGGAAATTGGATGGTTCTCATCCTGAGTACGGGCTCATCAAGAATTTTGACGACTCTTGTGACACGCGCAAAGCTCAACCCAACAGACGGTTGATAAATTTCTGCCGTAATATGGCTCAACATATAAACTCCTCAATAGATTTGGCACAGGTATGTATTTTGGATCAAGTTTTTTAACATATATATATTTGAACTTTGCAGCTGTTTTTAGGTCCTTTTGGTTTGTATTATTTTTCTGTTTTTTGTTTTTGTTTTATAGTATAACCGGCAGGATGCTTTCAACGAACACGAGGTTGAGTGTATAATAATGGCAGCTTATGCCGAGCAACTGGTCGCTTTTCAAAAGGAAGCAAAAAGACATAGAGCTTTGAAGTTCCTAATCTGAGGTAGTTACTAAATTCTGCTTTACTTGTTTTAATAGAAGGAGAGCTGATTTATAGAATACTAAGCTTGTGCAAAATTTCTTAACTGCAGGGTTTGGTTACATAGAGTATCCAAGGATGAGAAAGCCAGTAATCTTCCACGTTGAGAAACGATGACTCAACTAGTAACGTTCGAAGAACAATCCAGTTCGAAGCCCTGCCATGAATATATATAATTCATGTCACGTATCAAATTTTCTTACAATGGGGGCGTTCGCATTGCTAATCGTTTCAAAGAAGAACATTCTGCAAGAATCATGGTAATTAATCCTTGATTCTGAACTATGCATGTGTATATGAATCTTGATTGTTGTTTGATTGAAGGGTATGAGAATATAGTAGTGATCATGTGGAAAATAAGCATCAACATGGAATGAAAAAAGTTTCATTTCATAAGTTGCATTTCTTATGTTTCTACCTTGCAGCTTTAGTCTGAAATGTTATAACCAGCATGGTGTCCTAGATCTGCAACTGTGATGGAGCTAGCATCAAATTGAAGGATTTTTTCGACGATCCTTGGCTTCTACGCCTTTCCTCGCATTTCCCGTTGAGTTATGGAGCATGATAAAGCCCAATCAATAAGAATTTCTTGGGCAACAAGTTTTTCCCAGTTTAGTTAGGGTTTTCCTTTGTTATAAATAGCCCCTCTCATTGTAAGTGTAATGTGTGCAGAGATCCTAGATCGGGAAAGATTAGAGTGGATCTAGGACACCCATGCTAGATCTAAATCACTAGTATCATTGTGTGTTAGATCAAGGTAGATTAGGATAACACGACAATATACTAGATAAGGAGTAGATCGGAATAGCATATTTGTAGATACAACCTTATCTGAAATTCTCTAATGATGAATACGTGGCTTGGCAGAGCCCCGGATGTGTAACGAACTGGGTAAACAATTCTCGTGTGTTCTTTATCGCTTTTGTAATTATTGTGCATGGTTATTATTTCCTAACATTTCCTTCTCCACTCTTCATGTTCCTAACATCACAAAGAATCTTTCAGTGTCTCTGATTTTTGAGAGAACAATATTTTTCGTTGAAGGTTCGACACACAGGCACCATTACAAGAAGTCTCTACTGATACCTTCTTCACAAGTCTCCTCAAGAGTCTGCTCTTCCCTCTCGCGCTCGTTACAGAAATATATCCTTCGAAACGAGCTGCTGCAAATACATTATGAGATGATACAATGGGTGATGATTTTTAAAAAGTTTTTGGTGTAGAACTTACAGAGCAAAAGTCTTCTTCATCAAGATCAATACTACCACCATGGAGCTATGTCTTCCATATTATTGGATCCTTTTAAAGAAGAAAATGTATCAAGTGAAACCATATAAACTAGTATAATACAAACCAAATTGTGCATTGATCATTCAACTATCAAATTCTCTAGATACAATTTATTACTATCAAATTCAAGATTTTTTCAATGTGTCAAATTTAATCAATCATGAAAAATATAACATTTTGCTTATGAACAAGCATTCTGGCAAATAAGCCATATTGAACGGGAAGGAGGGAGTACGTGAAAAACTAAAATTAACCTAATAACTAACCTAAGTTAGAAATATTACTTGATGTTCGCAATTTTGAGACCCCCAATTAGAGTCGTCAACTGTGCAAGTCCGAGGCAGATTAGCTTTAGTGGTATAGTATATAGTCCAACTTAGGGGCGTTCAAAGTTTGGTATAAACCGTAGACCGAATCGAACAAAACCGTAATTTACGGTTTGGTTCGGTTTTTTGGTTTCAAAAATATGGTTTGGTTTAGATTTTTCAAAAATTATGGTTTATGGTTTAGGTTTGATTTTTAAGAAAATTCAAACCAAACCAAACCGTAAACCGGAAAACTGTATTTGATATAATGATATTAATATTATCATTTTATTTATTATGTGAGGAAATAGATATTTTCTTGATTGCATGTAGTGTTATACAAATTTATTTAATGAAATTGTACAATTTAAAATCATTAAACCCTACAATTTACTATACATTTCCAATTAATTGTTATAGTGGCTTTTCTTCACCTTTGAATACAAGGTACGAATTTCTATTTGTTTTTATTTTTCTATATCCTTTTCAAATTTAAGTTGTTTTCGATAGAAAAAGTAGAGAATGTGAAATTGTTTTACATAATTTACTATTTAGCTGAATAATGTTATTCTACACTCCTAGTATATTTATTCTAGCAAAAGAGAAAAACGTATATGGTCATGACAACAACTTTATTTAATTCGTTTTATTTCTATTACGAAGAAAATGAAAAAATATAGATAAACCGCAAACCAAACCGCACCAAACCAATTATTGCAGTTTGGTTTGGTTTGGTTTTACTACTTAATCAGTTCGGTTTGGTTTCAAAAAATTACCAAACCGTATTTTACGATTTGGTTTGGGTTTAGTATCAAACCGCACCAAACCAGACTGCGAACACCCCTAGTCCAACTCGGACCCAAGGCCAGTCCTGTCGAACACACGGCCACCAAAAAAATTGGGCTCTCGATTTTTCATATAAAGTTATAATGGTACTCCCTCCGTCCCACTTAACTTGTCTCACTTTCTATTTTGGGTGTCCCACTCTACTTGTCTCACTTTCCATTTAAGGAAATAATTAAGAAATCACCTTATCCACTTTATATCACTTCAAAATCACTTTACATCACTTCAAAAACACTTTATATCATTTTATCAATTAAAAAATACTTTATATCATTTTATAAATCACACCTTTTATATCTAATCTCTTTTTTCTTAATCTCCGTACCCGTCTCAAATGAGACAAGTTAAGTGGGACAGAGGGAGTATCATTTTAATACAAGCAAAAAATTACATTAATCATAAAAAATGACTTCATTTAACTATTTTGATTTCATTATCATTTATAACATCATTTTGTTTTATAAAAATATTGTGAGATCTTTTTAAAAAAACAAATATCATTATTTAATAACAAATACGTTACCTTAATTACTAACTCAAAAAGGAAATTAATAAAATAGTGTCTAAATACATGCCTAGAAAAAAGTTAAATAAAACGATAGAGATTCAATCAATTCAGTATTTTATTGAAATTTTTATATATTTTATTCATAATCACGAACATACTAGTTATAAATATGAACTAAAATAAATAAATTAGGGGCTCATTATATATTGGGATATATAATAAATTGTGCATCCATTCATAAAAATCCAAACCAAAAAGGTAAATAAGAAAAAGATAAAAATAATGGAAAAAATAATAATACAAAAAGAAAATGATAGAATTAATCCCTAAACGCAGAAATAATAAAAACAATAATAGAATAAAAACCTGAAGCTCTTGGTTGATAAGTTGGTTGATAAGTGGGTCCTTTGCCACCAAACTAAGAGAGAGAAGATTGATACAATTCTTATAGCAACGCTTGCTAAGATTGTGAGCAATGGTGAGCTCCACATTGGAGTTTGCTGCCCATTATTGTGGGCCCTCAGCGCGCTCACAATTTCACTTGAGGAATGAGGGTATATTATGTGGTCACTAACTTTTTTATTTATTTAATTGTGGTCCCTCAATAAATTTGCTTTCTTGCGAGCTCCTCCTTGCAAGCTCCAAGCTCTACAATGGTGAGCGAGTTCCTCCTTGCAAGTTCCAAGCTCTACAATAGTGAGCGAGCTCCACAAAAATAGTGGGCACGTGATACATCTCAGCAGGAGGTTGAAGAAGATACACAGCGAGCTGCGGGTCGATCCGTTGAGAGGGAGAAAAGGCGTTCAAGAAGAGTTTGTTCGCGCCCTCCTTACTTGGCCGACTACGTTTAATATCGTGCTGAAGCTGTTCAATAATTATTTTAGTTATTTTCTTAATTAAGTTATTAGTTATTAAATTAGTTAATTAATAATTTCCTTTTTGTTTTTGGTATGGGCTTTCGTTACGAGAGTTCTATTCCTTTAGGATTTGTTGAACTTTTCCTTATTTAAGAGTCTGTTGTTTTCATTAATAAGATATTGCATCTGATTTCTTAAGAGACCTTTGGTTAGTCTTAGCGTGATCGTAAGGACATGAGCTTATCTCGTGCTAAAAACGAGATTATCGTTACGTTCTGAAGCAGAGCGTTTCAGCGCGCGTTCGAGCGCGCAGCAACGGGCACTCTAAATTAAGCACATATGAGGCCCATTCAATTGTTAGCCCCGGTCTAAGTCCGTGCATTTGTTGAACCCGGTCAGGCCTAGGCCAACCTAAATCGGGCTCGAGTTATTTCGACAAATGTCATGCACCGGCATATTAACTTGCCAGCCTAGGTCTAGGCCCGTGCATCTACTGAATCGGGCCAGGCCTAGGAATATCCATACCGAGCTTGGGCCCGGCTGACACAGTAAACTCCAATTTGTTTCAAAAACTTCATCCGACGTATTTAACTCTTAATCTACCTGTTTATAAAGCGTAGTTTAGTTCTAAATTTCAACTCAAGACTTTCATTTTCTAAATTTTACGATTTCCTCTTGACTTCTGAAATATTAGCATGAAACTAATAAATTATAAAGATATACTTAAAATTATATTATGATTTTTTCTTTACTTACACTGATGCAGATAGTTGTACTATTTAGTTTGGGTATTGATGGAAAAAGAATTGAAAAGTGGTGGTTCAAATTGAAACAGAGTCATGTAAATATTAGTGTACAAACAAGTGTAAAAGATAGTTTTTATATTAATCATGTAACTTTTATCTAAGTAACTAAGTTTATGTAAATATGAATCATTGTAGTGTAGGATCAAAATATCCTTTCCTCTTCCTTTAGGTTAAATATTGAATTATCTTCATCACATTTTCCTTTTGTAAGGCTTGGAGTTGGAGATTATCACTCTCTAGCTAGGGAGGAAATCTTCTTCCTTGTACTATTATGACTACTTGTCTTCTTCGTCTTCATATATTATTATATTATAGTGCTTATCATGAGAGAGAGAGAACTTCATAAGTTACTTATCAAGATTTCCTATATGCTTTGTTTTTTTCTGTAAAAAAGATTTACCATATGTTGCTCACAATATATACTAAACATAACCATCATATTATACACAAGAGTTTGTAAAAGAGGGGTTCAAAAATGAACCCTAATTTCTTATCTCTTCCCACACATCACTTGTCGAGTCACCGTTGCCTTCCACATTAATGATAAAACTCAATGTGGTTCATATATCCATGCACTTGTGAAAATTCTACACATCTATCTATATCTATATCTATCTATATATTATATAAACAAAAACGATTCTATGTAAAAAAAAAAGGCCTATGTGACACCCCTCATATTCTTCCATTCTTATTTATCTAAATTCTCAAATTTTTTGGAATTAAAAACAATAATTATCGTATTTTATATTACAAATAAAGATATGGCATATATACTCATTCCATGCTTAATAATGTTTTATATCTTGTTTGGTTGGAGTGATAATATACTTATTTCTACTCTTAAGGGGGATCACAATGTTTATATTTTGTCACTTATGAAATTGATGGATAAAGGAGGAAATATCTAAAACACATGCGAGGTATAATATTAAACCTTCATTTTTGATGTATAAATTTATACTCATGGCAAGGGAAAAAGAAATTTATACTCATGGCAAGGGAAAAAGGACGACGAAACTTTATGCCCCATGCCTGAATTTTTTTTAAATCGAATAAAATAAGATATAAGGAAGTAAAATATTATTATCACTCTAAGTGAGCGCACCCTAAGCAAAAATTGGGATGATTTAACCTCAATGATAACTTTCGTGATCTGATATCAACCTCTTTATACTTTTGATCATTTCTTTTGTACTCCTATCTATGAATATTGGAACTCTATCATCAAGTAGTCCAAAATCTTCGTTTTTGTGATAGCAATATCGAATTCTAAGGTCTTTTCACCAATCATTTTGCTAGGGTCCATCTCGTTTAACTGAAATTTAATGGAGCAAAAAAATTACAAACTCCAATATTACAAATTCATTTTGACAAGCAACACTCAAATCCGAGTTAATCAAACGGTTAATTCGGTTATCACAGAATTGCTTCCGAGGAAACAAAGCAGGAGAAATTATTAGCATTTTCACCTGACTTCTCTACCGAGGCAATTTTCGGTCTATAACTTTTTCATTTTCGGGTCACACTTATCATAGATTGGATACCCGATTAGCTAGGGTGGAACGGGATTGGGTGTCTTTTTAGTGTTATTTCTGGGGCTTGGTACCCTCAAAAACCGGGTAGGGTACCCTACCCCGTCCGTATTAGCAGCCCTACACACAACGACTAGGCAATTACATCCATCATTTTCTTATTTGTAAATAATTTGATTATAAATTTTATTGTAATCGATTTAGGATATTTACTTTTTAAATATAAATATTATATCAATTGGAATTTATTTTCTTGGTGGGGGGGGGGGGGGCGAGGGGTACTTGGACGGCGGAGGAGGGGTTAATAGGGTTTAAAGGATACAATAGTGAAATAAGAAAAAAAACCTGACGGTTTTAAGTAATATTACTTGGACTGGTTTTCAAGCCTAAAATCGGCAGTTGTGTCCAGTTATCCGTTTATCATTATTGTATTTATTATTACTGCATGTGTCCCTAAATAGTAAAGCTATTTGAGTGCCGCACAGGTTTAATCAAATTCATGGCAAACGGTCATCCTAAGATAATAATCAAAATATAGTTGGGTACCTTATTATGTACACATAGTTAATGATTTCTGATATGTAATGCCTTCGTATTTAGGAACTTGTGTTAGGAAATGGTAAAGCTATTTATAGAATATTGTTATTCCTTCGTACCTATGTCACTATGTGTAATCAAATGTATGTTGTTGTAAGTTTTTTATTTATCTATTAGTTTGGTTTAAGGGTGTATTATGTCCCTATTATTGTGTAATTTGTAGTAAAATTTTATGTATTAACTGGTTGTATTCGAGTTTGTAGTTTGGTTTGGAATGCGTTTTTAGCCCAACATATTTTTATTCTTACACTAGTACTTTTCTCTTTCTTTTTTGAACAAGCAATCTCAAAAATAATAGTGAAGAAAACTTGATTTGTCCTTCCAAAACCTCCAAGTTCAATAAAAATACATGTTAATTTTGATTTAGAAGATGAAACGTTTACAAAATTAGCCCATCGGTTCTTCCAATCTCGTTTTTTTTTCGTATAAGACAATCATGCACAGCCCTCATATTATCAAAATATATATATATATATATATATATATATGTCAGACGGGCATAATACACACACCTAATAAAACAATTGTCAGGCATGTGAACGCACCTTGAATGACTCATGTACCCACACGTTCGACTTTTGTATTGCACGCACACGGCAGTCGCAACTTTCCATGTACTTTTTTAATTTTTAATAAAAAGAACGAAAGAAATGTAGAACAATGATGAAAATAGGAATCAATCTTGAAATTAATAGCAAATTTTCATCATTAACAAATTTATAGACTAAAATTACAACAAAAAAAAAAAAACACTTTACAATAATTATCAAAAAAAAATCCAGATGCCAATTTATACAAGAAAACCCCAATCCTCTGAAAAAAAATCATATGTTGATTGTTCTAATACTAAACAGTAACATAGTGCACATTGCTACGACTAGGTTAGTTCCAATTGCAAAAGTAATTGATAGTCTGCCTATAATGGAATTGTGATATTGTTATCAGTTCATCAAACTTTGCAGATAATGCAACTTGAAATTACTCACTTCTGATTTATGCATAATAATCTAAGAAGCCTTCTTTGGCAGGCGCATCTGCAATAATAACACGAGATTTCAACAAATGCTGATATAAAAACACAGTAGGAGTGGTGTTCGCGTTCTTACCCGTGACTTTGGGTTCCTCCAACCTCCCGAATCTTGAACTGGTGAAGTATATGCAAACTTCTCAAAGACGTTGTGATCTGTATTTTCTACCTTGATCGAGCCACCATGCGAAGATAAAACCTAAAAATGTATGTAACATGAGCCTTTATAGAAAGAAAGTTTCTAAAAACTTTGGTTTTTCATTCAAGAATCAGATCAAGGTAGAAAGTAAATCATCAACCAAATGCAAAAGGCAGAAATGGAAGTATGTGGCATGTAATTCACTAGGTATTGTATATTTTTGTACTGCATGAATTATACCAAATCATTTAATTTTGTCATGCAAAGCTAAAATTACAAAAAATTATTACTATTTACCTTATTTGTTGTTCCGATTTTCATGATCTCTGCTTCACACTTCTTGACCTCTGCTTCAAACTTCTTGACCTCCAAGCAATCGCGATAGAATAATATCTGAACAAAATCAAACGAATATAAAGATGAGCTACAAGATGAGTCACACAGCCAAACAAAGAAGAAACTAATTTTCTTTATGAGCATGAACACTCTAACCTTATTCTGGAACTGGATATTCAAATCATCAGTGGCCACGACATGAACACCGATGCAATTATCAAGCTGGACACAAAAGGGGCAAAATATGGAGTTGAATACGCATCCATCTTCCTTGCACCAAACCCCTTGTCCGGAACCACTTGCTTGAGGTGTAAGGACGCGTGGATGGACTGACGATATATCAGATACCAAAACATCCACACTTGTTGGTACTAAAGTTACAGGTTCCAAAGTCTTCTTGTGCAGAGACATCAAATGAGCTTTTGATGTCGAAAGGAGAGAACACTTGACCAATAAATCATTTTCAGGAAGACCCAACGGATTTTTGCAGTGCAAGCAGAATATATGTAGTCTCTCTTCCATATTAAGATCAGAAGAGCTATGTGATACGGCAGAACTATTAGGTGTTGAAAGAGAAGGCTTAACTTTCCTGCATTCCTTTCCAGAATGATAAGTCTGCTCTCTGTTGTAATTTACTTCTGCAGCCGTTATTGAACTGGCCAAAGAACTAAACCTATCAGGAATCTGTATAGGAGTACTAAATTCATGGAGATGGCTGACCGATGATAAATTGGTGATTTTTCTTCTTTTCCAGTTATTGGAATTGACACTCCAGGGTGATTCTGCTTCAGGTTCATGATTATCTGCTTTAGAAACAGTTTCTTGCTCGGGAGTAGCAGCTTCTGAATACGTGCGATTAGTAGGACTAGAAACATAATTTAGGAAAGATCTTGGGTGAGAAGAAGATTGCTGAGGAAGTGCACTGAATAAATGAGTTGCCCTTGGACTTGAGCAATCATCTCTTGAGTAAACTTCCGGAGTCGTCTCGCCCCTGCAACTAATTCCGGGTGTTTCTTTAACAACGGTAAGTTCAGGATAATCTGTGGGTGATTCCACCGTATGCGTTCCAGCTGACCTGTGTAGCATTTAAGTCAGCTTAACCATTGTTAAAACTTGAGGAAATTCATTATACTATAAAAACGATCTATCTTTACTGTGATTGAGCATATTATCAAATGTTGCCGAGTCCAAATACGAAAGCTTCACTAATAAAGAAAACAATAGACATTCAAATTATAAATGCCAAAAAAATCTTTTCGAATTGCCTAAGGAACTTTGGAGAACTGCCATCTTGTAGAGGCCTTGAGATGTACCTGGAGGGCTTTTCAGAAGTACACTCTAGGTCAATGTACACGCGACGAGCACTAGCCTCATCATCATCATCGGGTAGAATAACAACTTCATTCCCAGTTTCATTGGTCAGAGAATCATATCTTGCTGCTATATGGGTCAACCGAGTGGCTCTTTCACCAATGGATGCATTATTTGCATGTATTGTGTTTTGACAACATTCTGATTTTATATGTTTATTGTCTTTCTTCCTTGGGCCCATATTCTTGTCCTCAGGCTTAATGTTTTCACTGTCCACCTCCAAAATTTGTGATGGAGTTGTAGTTATTCCAGTATGAACCTGCATTCACGAAAAAATAATATTATCTGTGCATAATATATTGTATAGTAAATCATGCCTCTACTGAAATACCTTCACATCTCTGAAAAAGGTTTTTAAACTGTCTAATGATTCCTCAAAGTTGCTGTAGAGCCTAAGAGACTTGCGCAACCACTTTGATATGTATGCTCTATTTCTGTCACTACGGAATCGCTCGTCTGCAAGCAGAAAAGAACTACGTAGTACATATAGTTTCAAAGCAGTAGTATATTTCTGAAACATTATTGATCAGGGACTTGTCTAAAAGTCCAATTTGCTATTTTGCGGAGGGGGGGGGGGGTAAGAAAGGTTAATCAGAAATGAATTCAATTTAACTTTTTATCATTGTCACAGGAAGATGGATCACAAGATGTCAATACCTAAGAAGATGACAGCTCCATAGTCAAACCTGTGCCGAATGCAACGACCTACAAAAGACGTAAGAAATAGGTATCATGGAAACAAAATCTAAGCAAATGGACATGATACTCTAAAATACTGGAGTATGGGTAACAGATACTATGAGTGAAGCACTCATCATTCACTTCATCCTTAGCAACTACATTCAAACATAAAAAATGAAATTAACATACTTTAATGAAATCAGTTCGAACCCCATTTGTGACAGAGTAAACACTGTTTTGACTACTATGTATTTGAACGGTTCACTATATGCAAACATCAGCTGACAATCTTAAAGCTACTAAAATTGACATTCACATGGTACTGAGATTCTGACTTTCCATACCATGGTTTACTTGTTAATCAAAGAAATTAGTTGCACGTTCATTCAATCAGAAATTGATACAATTTCCAATATTATCCGCCAAAGACCAATATGATGAGATCAAGGAATCTAACCAGCCCCAGATGACATGAAAGAAAACATAGTTAATCGCTTGAAGGAATTAATAGGAAAGGGGAGAACAAACTATGCATTCAAAAAGTTTAGTTGGAATAACAAATTTTGGGATAAGGGATAAGAGCTACCTGCAGCTTGGTTTAGAGCCCGAAAGGCCTGCTGGCAGTACCACTTGTCACCATTTAAAAGGTTCTTAGAGAACTCATTTGTATCATTGAACCTTTTCTTCTGTGCAACTTTAACGTCATAACTGGTAAACAATGATAAATACTTTTTTATCAATAAGGGCAATATACGTGGTTAGCAAAAGGCACATGAGAGAAGTACTTACACATTAGGAAAGGGAATCCCAACAATCACCTAACATAGTTAAGGAATAATACATTTAACAGAGCATGTCACAATTTTGTTTAGATGCAAAATACACGGATCGCCAAGTTTAAAATGATGCAAACCCAAAACGGATTAAAGGTTTGACAATCACCAGCTAATTCGCCAAAAAAATTAAAAGAAATAAAATAGAAAATGTAGTGCAGTAATTTTCATCAGCAATATAATCCCATCTCACAAATAGATTGTTAAGGATACAACAGCTCGAGCATTGTCATCTGAGAAGTCCATCCCTTCAGATACCTGTAATCATGATATCGAAATGTGAATGTGTCTTATAAGTATTTCTGAAGCAACTATTAGGACAGTGGAAGATAGTAGGATGTACATCATCCAAACTCTGAGTTTGGCCATCTAAACAGATATCTATTCATGTGTGTGTTTGTGTGATGAATGCTTTCTGCCAGTTGAATCAATTGTACAATTTAATAAGTGCTTAAATGTTTATCTTGTACTAGAGCAACTTAATAATTAACTTAAATGCATTCATAGATTTACCTACTCTCAAATAGGAAAGGCATAAATAGGATTAAATTGTTTAACAAGGCATCTCTACCAACAAAAGAAGCCCTTAAATAAACATGTTTTATAATGAGAATGCTCGGGGGATCCCTTTTTTTATGTAATGTCCCACAACACAGATGTTATCTTCCTGCTGTGTGAACTTTCATTTCTGCATTGGTGTTTTAGCCAGGAAATGATCTCTCAATTTTTCCAATAATATGAAATGCATCATTTACCGTTAGTAGGCACAGCTGCAACTCAGAAAAACTAATAAACATGCATAAGATCCAAAGCCTTTTGCTCTCATATAGAACTTAGGAGTCGTTTGGTATCCATATATGTATATTAGGTATGGGTATTAATATGACTCATATTCATACCCTGTGTTAGGTATATCAATATATGGGTATCAAATTGATATAATTGATATGGTAATTTTCAATATTTTCATATGCTATTTTTTGTTAGTATATGACTCATATCTCTACTTTCATTCCCACTTTATATCAATCGATATCTTCAACATATCAAACACGAATATCAAATATCAATTTGATGCCCGATATGTGATACCCATACCCATACGTGATATCTAATATAGTGGTATATGAATACCAAACAGGCCCTTAAGGGTTATTTAAATATATTATTTTAACATGAGAAGACAAGCAATAATCTTGTTAGCAACTTCCAATAGGACAATGGCACTTGATTGAAACAGTATGATTTTTAGGATCAATTATATATCCTTAAGGTGATTCCTCAGAAGGAATTCTGATTTATCTACAAGAAAAGAGGGGATGAACCTCAAGTTGAATGTAGACAGCAAATACAGCTTGCTACAAAAGAGGACATATAACGAGCTAACAATTAGTAAAATGTTGCAGAATGGACTCAAATACCTTTCCTCGACAAACTGCCAAAAAAGCCGCCCCTTCTTTCTTAGTATCTTTTGTGGACTCCACCAAATTGCTTTTTTTAATGCCAAGCGTTCTACCCCGTATCTTTTTCCCTTTTGACTTTCTTGTGCCATGACTTATGTAATGGTAGTATTCCTTCAGAGTAGCCTCAAAAGAATCTTGGCTGCTTCCTCTTGGTTCTGATAGGAATTATGAAGTATATACTAATTAGAGCCGTACTAACTTTCTTGCTCCATGATTGTACTGGGCAGGATTCAGAAGCTTACCGACAAATATGGATTTTTGTGCATTTAATTGAGACCATAGACCTGTATCCTGCCACCTGGTGCTTAATTTATCCAGAAGCTTGTAGCTAGGAAAGAACACCAGACAACCACCAGGAACAACTTTGCATATTTCCTCCAAAGATGTTCCTAGTGCATCCTTTTTTTACAAGAACACAGAAAATTTTCATAAACAACAGGAATACAAGATTCTTTTGACCTCAACCTTAGTTAGAATATGCAAAATACCTGGAAAGCATAATCATCAGCAGTCTTGTAGCTTGCATTGAGCGGATAGTTACCAGGCCCATTGGAAATTGCACCTGCCCACACCTAAGGAAGATGGTGATCGAGCTTTCAGTGAGGAGTTACAGAATCAAGTTTGTTCGACATGATGAAACACACAACAAATTACCAATCTACCTGCGAATCATCTATGATATGTGGAGCTTCCAGACAAGTGCCAAATTGAACACCAAGTTCAGACGAGAAAGTATCCAGAGGGGAAAGAGTTCTGTGACAATAAAGAATTTTGATATATCTAATTGATGCCTGAAATGAATACTTCACACAAAAAAAACTGCAAAAAACTTGTATCTACCTAACAGTACGGTTGGAATGGTTCAGCAAATAAACAGGCTATAACAACTCTAGTTGGCAGTGTTGTTTCAATGAAGCAGCATGTAATAACATGAATATTAACTAAAATACCAAATAACTGTGAAGTTATCTGATAGGCCAAAATAACAAGATGTTAAAAGAAACAGTAAGTGTAGCAGTGTACAAGAAACCTCCCCAAGAAATAATTCGAGAAATGCTACATCTTCTAGAATAACTTGAACTATGTTTACCCTGAAGTTAGAATCACAGATTGTGCAGATTCAGCAATGCTTTTGAAGACTACTGCAGGATTCAAGCACCACAAGCTGAATGTGTTTTTCCAACCACCTGTAACATTTCCCATGCACTAGTTACATTATGCCTCTAAGCAGCAAAAGAGCTGCAAGCCCAATTTCCTGAACTCTATAGTGCAAAGATTAAGTCATGAGTATGTAATATTTACTTAACATTATTTTACAGCAAGTTTCTTAATAATTCCTCAACAAGTTGGGCAAACTCAATTTGCACAAAATTCCAACGAAAAAAAGAAAAATCAACTCATTTTAATATCAGAATAGTAAAACTATAATTTTTTAAGTTAACTATTAAGGTAAAGAGGCCAGACTTTCACTGTATCAACTAGCATTCAAGACTTCATCCCTTTCCGGACAGAAATGATAAGAATAAATGCATCAGAAAAAACTCTGGACTCCGTACATGCAAGGGAAAAATGAACTCATATTTCTACAATTTGTATAACTTTTATTGATTTCGTGACTATGAATATGAAAAATCTTCGGCAAAGATAGACTTTATTCACTTTACTTTCAGGAACGTCTGAACTTCCCCCTCCTCAATAGAAAAGGTGACACACTAGAGAGAATTTTTAGGCAAAATAAAGAAATGTGAAATCCGAGAAACTTTTGCCACATTAAGGTGCCATATCAACCTTGTCAGGTCTTTCAAAGTGTTTTGAGTTTTATAAAAAATTTAGCATTGCCATATTTCTCTTATTTCACATAAGTTGCTATTATCCTGGAGAATGCTTAGAACAGCCAATTTCAATATCTTTCATGATATGTGACAGAGTTGCCTAAGAAAGGGAGACCCTAAGCATTACTATTAAGTGATCTTGTTACCACTTGCCTTCATCTTTCTTCAATTCTCTTTGTAGTGCCAGTTCAAAGTTGTGGACATGGATCCCGTTCTCAGAGAAGAAGTAACTGAGTGAAGAGAACAATCCTGTATGATCACCATAAGGCCAATTAACAAAGGAATTTCACTGCAGTAGACATGTTAAATTTGGAGATAAATTACCTTCCAGGACAGTTGATGCCATTCCAGTTAAATGAGAAACATCGGGTTCAGCTTCTGAAGCAGCTCTGATGGCCTTTAGAGCAATGCAACCATCACATATAGAGAGTGGGATTAACCACAAAAATAGCAAACATAATGAACGAAATGATGTGAACCAGCATCAGAAAATTCATCAAACTGAACATTGATAATTATAAGTACCTTTTTGGCACACTGTTGGACGATTGGAAAATTCTGCAATGATATATTAGCTTGCTGTAGCTCTTTTAAAGCTTTATCTCCAGTCCAACTAAGTTGGTTAAGACATATAAGAAACAACCAAAAAAAAAGAAGAGAGAGAGAGAGAGAGAATAAGTCTGGCAATTTGCTTGAAAATGCAACAAAGCAATATCTAGGGGGGAAAATGACAACTTCAAATGGAATTCGATACACAGTGACTTTCTCAAGCCCAAAGATTACAGAACTAACTTCATTCAGCTTTATATACTTTTTAAGTGATGTCACTGATGTGAATCAGAAACGAAAGAATCCACTCGAGGGAAATGAATCATGACAGAATTTGGAGTTTAAAATACGTAAAGGTGCATTTTTCCAAGGTCACCTTCATTTTTCATAAAATCTTAGGGATACTAATATATAAACTAAAAAATTACTGAAACTATCAGATATTTCCACTTGCACTTCCTAATCAGTCATTACTTTAATTTTCAGTATAATTGATTCCAAAAAAGGAAACAAGGTTCTCTAGAAAGTGTCATTCGCTGCTAGGGGAATATAAGATCTGCTCACAATAAATTACAAATTTAGGTTTGAAGTTATAATCAAACCTAAAATCATTGTAAAAACTCCTGCACACTGGATCTACGACATATGAAAGATTATCGTGTTATTTATTTCTTCTGAGCCAAAGCTTTGCGTTTATGATATTGTGCAGATCATCAGCAGCAAATTTAAAGTGAAAACATCAATAATTGCAATCATCCGAGTGGTAGTAAAAACTAACCAACGGAAATGGCGTTGAGAATCACGCTTCACCAAGGTATTTTGTCTATGGTCAATCCAACTCAATATGTCCTGCATACATTATATAAATCATATACACTGGTAAAAGAAGTTTGGGAAATGAAGGAAGGGCTTGCCAGTAGCTTATTAATATCAGCACCTGAATCATCTCAAACAATGGTTGGTAAGTCAAATCATCTCCAAGGCTCAGCTGTCCCAGTTCTGTCAGCAAATCTTCATAAACACAAAGCAATATGAGATAGTACAACAGATGATGATATTTAAAAAGTTTTTAGTGTAGAACTTACAGAGCAAAGATTGTTCTTCAATATCAAAACTACCACCATCCCGGGCTATGTCTTCTATGTTACTGGGCCAGTTAAAAAAAGAAAATATCAGAAGAAAATGTAAGGTGAAAACATATAGATTATGATATAGACCAAATTTTGCATGATAAATTAAGTGTCGAATTATATAGATTCAAAATGTAATTATCAAATTCAACTTTTTCAATCATGAAAAAATAGCATTTGTTCTCAGTACAAATACAAATTTTTGAGATGTACAGCTTTGCAGGAAATGACAGGAGCATCTTATTTACCAGCAAATCATTAATGTATACTTCATGAAGAAGCAAGGCAACAGTCATCACTTACTTCAGTTCTGAAAGTGTGCCGCCTATAAAAACTTAACATATATGGATCATTAAATAGATTCAACATACTGTGCTTCATCTAAAATGATAATGCTCCCACGCATATTAACTTCCAGTCCCTCCCGGATGATTGGATTGATGATATAGTTATAAGGGCAAAAGATCATTTCTGCATCTTCAGCCATAGAATGTGCCGCAAAATACGAACAGCCTGAAAAATGAAGAGCTCTTTTAGACATTTTAGTTGATTAAGTTCCCTAAAATACATACGAAATGAAAAGAATAGGACCTTTGACTACTTGCCCAATCTTCACAAGGTCTTCAATATCATGGACCTCATGGCAACCACCTTTCTGAAGAGAGGGATGACCTTTGACTTTATGGACATTTCTGTCAAGATGTGATTTTAATTGAGGAAATCAAATTGCAAATACACCAGAATAAAGCAGGTCATAACACGCCTAAAGAATATTGGTGTACTTGTATTCCGGGCAGGAACTATCTTTATTCTTCAGAAGCAACCGACTGAAATATTAAACTGATGTTAGAAAGATGAGAAATACAAGAATGCTGTTAAGTTTCAAAAAAAAAAAAAAAAATTACCATTGTTCATCAACTTTCTCATCGCCGCGTAAGTAGGGATTGGTACATAAATGTTTTCTTGACCCCTGGAAGAACACAATATGAATAAGCACAATAGATAATATTTAAGACAAGAAGCATGCATATAAGAATGAATATTTTTCAGTTCATATAGTAGCCAAAAGAGGAAAAGTTCAAATACCAATTGGATGCATACAATTTTAAGTTATAAGATATAAATGAGCCAAAAAGTAACTAGGTAAGCAGTGCTCATATTTCCAAAGGTGGATTCATATGTTATTTTGGTTTCATGTGAAAAAGAAATGTAGACTGAACTCAACATAGAATAAGAGTTTATACAAAATGAAAACAATCCATTGTGTGAGACAAGCAGCATTGACCCATAAGTCCTAGACTGAAATTTTAAATATCATCAAATAAGAGATACCCCATGCCAAGAAATATATATACATATTTGCTTATCATATCTTTCAATTTTACTCTCTTCTGTTTCCTTCTTCAGTTTCTTTTCCAAATGTATCTTGAGCCAATTAATTTGTACTTCTTTACCCTTGCATTTTTATCAAGTGTACCCCATTCAAAACATTCCCCTCCCTTCAGAATTATCCATGACTGGTGAACGAATTCAAGCAAGCGCTAAAACGGATTGTATGATACTTTACAATCATTTCTTCTCCTGAAGTGTGTCTCCTGACCTATATCTTAAATACTTTACGGTTGACACACACTGTTCATTCATCTACATTCTAGCAAAATACTGCTTAGATGTATGTTTATTGAGAGAACAAGCATGTTAGATTAAATGGAATATCAATTGAGAATCCAAGCTATAAATTTTAGCTCGTGGAAATGGAAAACTCAATTAACACAAAGCTATGAACACACGCGATTCTGATGATAGCACATAAAGAGGTAGAAAGCCTACCAAGACTGCCATGGGAACCCTGTATGATGTTTTCTTGTACTCCCGAATCACTTGACTAATTTGGGCATGAGTTCTCCTAATAAACAGAGCAAACTCTAATACTCAGTTTTTGCTCAATGATTATCAAGATTCGTGTAGAACAAATATTTCAGGGTAATGAAGCTTACGATGAATAAAAGATAACCGGTGCTAATCTTACTCTCTCCTTTTTGCCATTGGGTGCAGAAGGAGCTGGTATTGCTGGATTCCCTAAATAAATATAATTATAAATTACATCATAAAAGCTAAAAATAACCCAATTTTTTTACGAAGTAAACATAAACGCTATAGAAAAATGTTGAAATTCTCCAATAGAATATAACTCATTTCAAATAACAAAATGTGCAAAATCGCAGAACCAAGCAAAACTACAGAACATGGCTTCTTTGTAATTACCAAAATCAAGCAACGGAGCAACAAATACACTGATAAAACAGCATAATTATGATAGATAAGCAATAATCACTCTTCACCGCTAAGATAACAAAACCCAGTCAAAATCATACCAAAAAATCTCATTCTTTTTCCTTTTCATCTCATAAAAACTAAAAATAACCTAACGTTTACAATATAATAGAGCCCAATCCGAATAGCAGAAAACGAAAATAATCACAGAACCAAGCAAAACTACAGAATATGACTTCTTCAAATCACCAAAATGAAGCAACAGAACATCAAATACACTAATAAAACAGCATAATAATGATAACCAATAATGACTCTTCACCGCTAAGCTAACAAAACCCAGTCAAAGTCTCTTTCTTTTTCCTTTTCATCTCATAAAAACTAAAACTAACCTAAAGTTTACGATATAATGAAAACCCAATTCAAATAGCAGATAATGATACTAATCACAGAACCAAGGAAAAGTACAAATAATGGCTTCTTCATATAACCAAAATTAAGCAACATAACAACAAATACACTAATAAAACAGTATAATAACTATAAGCAATAATTCATATCATAAATCATACTAAAAATCACTTTTTTTCTCCCTTTTCATCTCAAAATCAAATACCTGATGGCTGAGTCTCGGGGATGAAACCACCCCCATGATTAATCGGGTCCGTGACCGCCTGAGGGTCAGCTCTAGAGCTCGAATGCGTCAAAATCGCGCGAATGTTCTTCGATTTCAAGTTCTGCTGCCATGCGATGGCGGAGCAGAGCAGCGACAGCGACTTCCCCGTGCCGGTGGGCGATTCGAGCAGCGCGTGGCAGTGGCCCTCTCTCTGCGATCGATCGAGAGTCGCGATCACTCGACTCATGAACGCCATTTGAGTTCCGTACGGCTTGTACGGGAACTCCACCGGAATCCCGCCGATGGGGATCGTGTTCATGGAGCTGCGGTTGGATTTGGGGATAAATTTAGCTAAATTAGGGTTCTCCGATGGGGTTGGAGGGGAGGCGGAATCCTCCATTTTTCACGCAATGGAGGTGCTTGTGTGTGTGTTTGGGAGAAAGAAATGGAGGGAGGGTGGGGGCGTATGAGCGAAGAATTTCGGCGGTGGCGGGAAGATTTTTTGATTTTTGATTTTTGATTTTTTTTTTTTTACTTTTCAATTTCTATTCTCTAAAGATCTAGCTGGATAAAATATGAAAACTGTATGTTTAAATTATATATAAATTATTTAACTTTAACCATATTTTTGCAAAATTTGTGACTTCACATATTTTTCAGTGTGACTTTTCATATCTTTTTTATATACGATTTAGCACGAGAAAATATGTGAATGGAATAATCGTACCTAAAACCTTCATTTCACATATATTTTAGTACGATCTTACTTACAAATTTCTGATTTCAGATATTTTTCACCGAGAAAAAGAAAACGGATAAAAGGAGCAAGGGCAAAAAACAAAACAAAAACACTCTAAGTAATTATAATTTATTTTATTATTTTATAGTAATTTATTTTTATTTAAACAAGTGACAAATAAAGAAAAGTTTATTCATTTGACAATTAATTTAAGGGTCGACACCTAAGAGCACTCACAACATAAATCCCAAATAATTGCTCTTCAATTAGCTCATGAAACTTTGCTTATATTATTTGTAGTCCCTATTTTGTACTATTTTTGTTGGGCGTACACCATTTGAGAGATCTGCTGAATAAATATTTAACATACATTTTATTATTTTAGCCTAAATTTAAAGTTAAAATTTATTTTGAGTGATCTATCGGAAATGTTCTACCATATTCAATTAACTCGTAACTAGTGTGTTGCCCGTCGAACATCGACGGGATTATCATATTTTTATACTATTTGTAGAAAATTTAGTCGTGTAAGTACTCGATTCGTAATAAAACTCGTATAATAATAAACATCCTATTAATTATTTCCGAATTCATTTATTTACTATTTATACAAACATATTGTTCATATCCAATTGAAAAAAAAAAAACTTGTCCACATGTGAAACTCGTACAGATATCACAAAGTAAACATGTAGTAATATATTGTATAAAGGCCCCGTTTCTTATATATATGCCCTTTTTTATATAGACCCATTTCATATACTCGTTACTTATCTCAAATCAAATTAAAAATATAAATTTACATCTTGTTATCGTCTCAAACTCATAGAATAAATAAACTCTATATATTACTCCCTCCGTCCCGCTCATTTTGTTCTCTTACTGTTGGGAACGTATATTAAGAATAGGTAAACAGATAGGAAGTGGTAGGTCCCACCACTTTTGACAGATTTTGAAGGGTAAATTCTTTTCTTATTTGGTATGTGATAAATTGAGTGGGACATCCATTTAAGGGAAGTGACACAAAATGTGCGGGACAGAGGAAGTACAAATAAACTTGCCTCAACTCCGATTAAGAAGTTAATAACTACTCGTTTCTGCCACAATATGTATCGTAGTGCACGCTTATAATCTCAACCTTGTTTATTATTCACGTCTAAAGTATTCTTCCAAGTATTTGTAATGTGTATTCATTTTCTTTTGACAATTGAACTAATCTTTGAAATGTAGCATAATGGAATTCAGACTTTTTGTTAAAAAAATATTTATTGTTTAATTATCTTAATGCAAATTTAATGATTAAATTTTAAAAATAATTTAATAATTTATTAAAAAGAGATATATTTAAATAAATCATTATAATAAGCATTACATGAAAAATCATCTCGTCGTAAATAAATGTTACGTGAAGGATAATCTCATGTAGAATTATAGAGAAATTACTTTTTGCCTTGCTAAACACTCTCGGCGCACGATAGTATATCCTGTGTTATTGTGCACCGGCGTTGTACGACATGGGCTAATCGGGCGGCCCTCGGAAACCGGCCGGCCAGAATGTGACGGGGATGTTTCCAGGCACTGGATCCAAAGAGAATATGGGTACTTCAACCAACGTTGTATCTTTTTCAGAGCAAAATCCTCGCGATAAAGGCAAAGGGAAAGAAGAACTCAATGTAACCGTGGAATTTGGGGGAGGTATTGAACAGGAGTTGCTACCAGAAGAATTCCCACCTTTAGAAGAACTTAATGGCGAGAAGAAGGAGAATCCAGATATGCAAACTGCAGGAGGCAAGCAACCAGCTAAGACATGTATGAAACTCTCCTATATCGCACCTACTTTGAAAAATGGTATTCCCACCGCTTGTCTGGAAAGATCTGAGGTAGAACTAGAAGCAGATAAATGGAAGTGCGCTATTATTTTGTATGTAGTGGGGGATTCACCCACAATTTCGTATGTGAGAATGTTCTTAGAGAAGCAATGCAATATTGTCAATGAGCCGGAAATTTTCTACCACAATGAAGGGTACTTTGTAATTCGATTCCAGAATTTGGAGGATAGAGATACCGTGCTATTCACTGGCCTTCACACTATTGCCTTTAAACTTGTTATTGTGAAAGCATGGGAGCAGGATTTTTGTTTTGAAAAGGAGGTTCTTAAGGTTATGCCACACTGGATTAAACTTCCTAATCTCCTGGGGGGTTGGGCACTCCTCTCTATGCCGATGAGTTCACTACTGCTCAAACTAGAATATCCTATGCGAGGTTATTGCTGGAGGTGGATGTTACCAAGCCGATTCAATACAGAGTAATGATACAAGGGGCTGATGGAAGACAAGTTGAGCAAAAAGTAGAATATGATTGGGTTCCACCATTTTGCAAACTCTGTCAAAAGATAGGACATAGCTGCTCTGAGATTGGGAGGCCAAAGACATATCAAGAAGTTGTGAAAAGGAAGCAATGGGTTCCAAAGGTGCCAAAAGAAACAATCAGATGGAGGGTGCAGAAGTGATACTCAATACAAATGGGGGAGTTTGTGCTAATGTTGTGGAACCTGTTGCTCTTGATGATTCTTTCAAAATGATGGGAAATACCAAAGAGACTATAAACTTAGTGGAAGAAGATTGGCAAGTGCCAAGAAAAGTTGCAACCAAAGTGCAAATTATGGAGAAAGTGACAGCTCTCCAAACTAGAAACTCTTATATAGCTTTTGTAGACAAAGGTGTTGTTGATCTCAATCTTAAGGGCGGGGACCTCATTTCCTTTGGATCTCTATGAAACTAGTTTGGTGGAATGTTACGGGTTGTAACAAACCCTTTAAGCAAAAAGAGATTAAAAACTTTTTGCTAAAAAATAAAATTGACTGTGTATCATTGTTAGAAACAAGGGTGAAAAAGGATAATTTCAAGCACATTGTTGAGAAGATTTGTAGAAGGGGGAATCTATACACAACTACTCGCATGCAGTTAATGGTAGGGTTTGGGTGTGTTGGAACCCCAAGACTACACATGTTGAATGGATTGAAAATGAGGCTCAAGCAATACACTGTAGAGTAACAGAAATCAGTTCTGGAAATATTTTCAACTTGGTTGCTGTATATGGTTTTAATACAAATGAGCTAAGGAAAAGTCTATGGCGGTTTATTGATCAAGTTTGTGCTGTGGTGACAAAGCCTTTAGTCATTGGAGGAGATTTTAACTCTTTATTGCAAAGCCACGATCGACTACAAGGTAATATAGTAACTGAAAGTGATTATAGAGATTTTGCTCAATGTATCTCTGACAATGAGCTCATACCTCTGAGACATGTTGGTTCTGATTACTCTTGGTGCAATAACCAAATAGGAGACGAGCGAATCCATTCTCTCATTGACATAGTAATCTCCAACAGAAGCTGGATGCAATCATATCCTACTAGTGTGGTGGAATTGATGGAAAAAGGAGTCTCATACCACAGTCCTCAATTTTTGAATATAGAGAGTGATGCAGTAATCAAAAACGCCTCATTTTGATTTCTTAATGTTCTAGCAGGACACCAAGATTTTAAGGAGATGGTAATGTCAGTCTAGAATCAGCAACACCATCAAAATAAGCTACTCAACATATGGCAAAAATTGAGAAAACTCAAGATCCCTCTGAAGCAGCTCAACACTTCTCAATTCAAGAACATCAGTGCTCAAGTCTTGAGTATTAGAGCTTAACTACAAGCAATCCAACAACAGTTGGAGAAAGACAAATTTAATCAAGACTTGATCAAGCAGGAAAAAGAGGTTTTGGCTAAGCTTGAAAAGTGGAGTGATGTGGAGGAAAGGGTGTGGAAGCAGAAATCTCGAGCCAATTGGATTAGACTTGGGGATAGAAACACCAAGTACTTCCATGCTTGTGTCCAAGCCAGACAGAATGTAAATACAATCAAGCTTCTCATTAAAACAGATGGCACTCAATGTAATCTCAAAATTCCATTCAAGTAGAGATCAAAGAGTTCTATATGAATTTGATGGGCATTGCAACGCCGAGTTTGCCTATGGTAGACAAGGAGATAATCTCTAGAGGGCCTACTCTTACCCACAATTAGCAGATTCAACTCTATGCTCCTTTCACCAGCCAAGAAATGAAAGATGCATTGTTCAACATGAATCCAGATAAAGCCCCTAGCCTTGATGGCTATAATGTATTCTTCTTCCAATAGACATGGGGATGGATTGGAAAGGATATAATAGAAGCTGTGCAGGAATTCTTTACCACTGGTTATCTTCCCAAGGTTTTGAATACTACACTTAGTACCCTGCTGCCAAAAACAAGCACTGCTACTGCTGTAAAAGATTACAGACCTATTGCTTATTGCAATGTCTTATACAAAATCATCTCCAAAGCTTTAACAAATAGAATGCAGGGGGTTCTTGATCATCTTATAAGTGATAATCAATCTGCATTTATACAAGGGAGGGTGATTTTTAACAATATAATCTTAAGTCATGAGTCGATAAAAGGTTATGGAAGAAAAAGAGAGTCTCTCCTAGATGCATGGTCAAGATCGACTTGCAAAAGGCTTATGACTCTGTGGAATGGCCCTTCATGAAATACCTTATGCTTGAACTTGGTTTCCCGTACCAATTTGTTTCTTGGATCTTGGCTTGCTTACAAACAATTGCTTACTCAATTAATGTTAATGGAGTTGTCACAAAACCATTCCAGGCAAGGAGATCTCATATCCCCATACCTGTTTGTGATTGCCATGGAGTACCTGAATAGATGTCTCATGGAATTAAGGGGAGATAAACATTTTCACTTTCACCCTAGATGCAAAAGATTAAGTCTTATCCATCTTTGTTTTGCTGATGATTTTTTACTATTTACTAGAGGAGATGAAAGCTCAATCAGAAAGTTACTTCATGCCTTTGACAAGTTTTCAGTGGCCTCTGGTCTAAAAGCAAATGAAGCTAAGAGCTCAATCTATTTTGGAGGAGTTAATGGTGATATTCAGGAAAATATTCTCTCAGCTACAGGTATGACAAGAGGTCAGCTCCCCTTTAAATATTTTGGTGTGCCCCTATCCACAAAGAAATTGTCCATCACACAGTGCCAGCCACTAATTCAGAAGATATTGGAAATGATTGAGTGTTGGTCTGCAAAGTTTCTGTCCTATGCAGGTAGAATCGAGCTCATTAAGTTTGTTTTGTTTAGCATTCAAGCATATTGGAGCCACTAATTCAGAAGATATTGGAAATGATTGAGTGTTGGTCTGCAAAGTTTCTGTCCTATGCAGGTAGAATCGAGCTCATTAAGTTTGTTTTGTTTAGCATTCAAGCATATTGGAGCCAAAATTTTCTTTTACCTCAGAAGGTTATCAAGCTACTACAGGCTGCATGTAGAAATTTCCTTTGGTCAGGAAAATCAAGGGCAACAAAAAAGAACCTTGTGGCTTGGGATCATCTGTGCCTTCCACAAAAAACAGGGGGGGTGGGGGTGGGAATCTAATAGATATTAAATGGTGGAATAAAGCTGCTATTTGCAAGCAATTTTGGAAAGTTGCATAGAAGAAAGATTGCCTTTGGATTAAATGGATACATGAATACTACATCAAGAACCAAAGTTGTCTATCTTGTGGTATTCCAGCTCAAGCATCTTGGGTAATTAGGAAGATTATGGAAGCACGAGACAGGTTTGTGACATCTAGTTCAGGAAGTAGTTGGCTGCTTCAACCCTTCTTTTCCATCAGAAGGATGTATAAGGAAATGAAGGGCTCCTCACAAAAGGTGGAATGGCACATGATTCTTACTAGAAATATAGCTCCACCAAAATTCCTTTTTATCACCTGGTTAGCCATATTGAGAAGATTGACTACTGTGGAGAAGTTAGAACAGATTGAGATTAGATGTGAAAAGGAGTGCTCACTATGTAAGAGGGAAGATGAAACTATTGATCACCTATTCTTCAAATGTTCATATTATGCTCAAGTGTGGCAAAGGCTTGCCACTTGGTATGGGGTTCATCAACAGGTACTAGAGTGGCAAGAGGAATTGCATTATATGAAGTCTCAATGCAACACCAAGTCTGGGAAACAACAGCTATACAGATTGGTAGTATTTATTGCAGTCTATAGCATATGGAAAGAGAGGAATGGCAGGAAGTTTGGAGGACTGGAACACACAATTGAGCAAGTGGTGCGAGAGTGCCAATTACATATTGTTGCCATGGGAGGAAATCATGCAAAAAATCTACAAATTGAAATAATTGGCCATAAACAAAACAACTTTAAAGAACTAAACTAATTTAACCTTATTAGAAAATTTTCCCTTTTTCATTTATACGTATACATAAACACGTATATATATATATAGGAAGATAATCATGTGAATGATTTTTTAGATGAGAAATGAGAATAAATCTGGACCTTTGATTTTTGTTGATCAATTGCTCATATTTAAGAATGCATTACGTTATACTAATTTATGCATAACAATGTTTATGCATTAAGTTACTGCAATTTATGCATTAGGATGTGTGTGCATTTCATTTCTGCAATATATGCATTACCAATATGATAAAAATGCATTAAAAATCCATCATTCTCACGTTGTCACATAACATATATATATATATATATATATATATATATATATTATTAACAATTTATCATTAACTTATTTATACTTCTTCAATTTATCAGACTGAAAAAAACAAAAGTAATTGTACTATTATTTAATTAACCTGTAATAGCTTTTATTTGAGCCTTCAATTAATCGAAATCCTCAAACCTTAATCAAAAACTTTTGATTTCAACTACTCAAAACTTCCATTTGTATTTGAAAGGCTTATGTAAAAGAAAACAATTTTTTCCCTATTCTTTCCAGCCTGTAAAGCAACTTACGAAATAGACAAAAACATATTAATTATATAAGTATTTGTATCTTTTACTACCCCATCACCTTCGTCTCTCTACCAGACAAGTTCCTAAACCATATGTTCATGAAAGCCTTATATGAATATATAATTAAAACAAAACTTGTCTCTGTGTCTTAATACTAATTCCATATTATTAAAATAAACAAATAAACATATTCTGGACTCCGGCAAATTCCCAATATAAGGAAATCTTTTATTTAATTTTAAACCTCATTCTCGATTTCACATAAATTACTATTATCTTTTCCTCTCTACCGTCAGTAGCCTCTCCAACATCAACCAAATATTTATAAATCTCTTTCATGCTTTCTCACCAAACCGACGAGGACCAGATTCAACTCACTCACCCACAACAAGTGCATCTATTTCATAAAAACAATAATAATAAGTCATATATAATAAATTAAACTAATAAAAAATGTGGGATGTTACAGATAGTCTCATTTTAATCATTTGCCCATCTTCGGAAAAACACACACACACAACATACACGATAAATGTAAAAAGAGCTAAAATGAAGAAAAGGAACACTTGAAACAACACAAGAATGAATAGCTTGTGAGCAAGCAAGAAGGAACACCGTTGACTTTACACAACTAATCTCAGCCAGTTACCGATGATATCTTCAAATTTTTCCACATTGCTGGACCTTTAGGATGTATATCCACATAATATTTAACAAATCGCGCATCCGAGTAAGCAAGAAGTGTGCTCACTGATAACATAGGCTTCACACACCCCTTCTCCCTAAGCCATGCATACATTAAAAACCTTACCCTAATCTTTTCCATACTACGACACAGATATGATGGAAAGCCAGTAATCGAGTCCACTGGATATCCCAAATAGTGCTTCAAGCAATCGATCTTTTTCTCAAGAATGTCTTTCGTCTGATTCAGAACCGCTGGAGCTTGTTTCACCATGCTCGACACTATGTTGAAGTCCAAACCGGCATCTACAAGACAGTCGAACCTCTCCTGCAGCTGATCACCTCTGCCCCGGAAGTGTTTGAATGCTTCCACCATCTCCTCTGAGTTCTCTATATAACCAATTCTTAACAAGAAATCTGTTTTATCCGCAATATTGTTTGGATTCCTTGCAGCTACAAACTCAGAATCACATTTTTTCATCTTGATAGCCAAGTTGAAGAATGCTGACGGATCCTTCTCTAAAGCCTGACATAAACTGTACCTATCACCGTTGAATTCCTTTAATACGGTCTTTAGTCCTTTTAAAGAGTGTGAAGCCAAGAGCTCCGTGTGGCTGGACAGAATCTGCACGATATTTTCTGGTTTTGTTCCCGCCTCAAAGAGAAAGTGTAGTGCTTTTGAGACGTTCTTGACACACTTAGGTAATAGGATCTTTCTGTATTTCAATACTAAAGCAAGAACCTCCTTCATCTTAAGACCTAACTTGAGCAACGAACCGACTACTACACTAACTTGCTTCCCACATCCTGAAAGTAATAGTGCAGCATCTTCCCGAAACAATGTCTTCAGCCCTGCATCACTCAAGCCTAGTTCAGAAAGAATACACAATGTATCTAGTATCCTATTCCAATTATATGTGTTTTTGCTAGATAAATGCCTTCCAATCCAGTTGTTGTCGAACCCTAGTTCTTTCATTCTCTCAAGAACGCCTACAAATTCACTGTTGACGTCACCAACGAAAAGCTGAGGACTGCAGCTCACAAGCTTTATCACAGTCGATCTACTTAATCCCAACTGCTCGTAAGCCCTCAATCTGATATCCAACACACCGAATTCGAATCTAAATACCTCATTTGAGTCCTTATACAACCTCCCGATCTCACTCCTAGGCAGACCATAATCACTAAGAGTATGGTAGTTATCAAGCAAGAGCTGATCATCGCTCAGATATATCAATCCTTGCGGGAGAAGAGGCGCAAATTCCCTCTGGCTCAAGCCCACACTCTCGAAGAACGGCTCAAACTCATTAATGGGTTTATACCTAAAGAATCTAGCCAATGCTCGGACCACATCCTTCTCAGAAATGACATTGGCCGCCAGTCCCTCGAGAAATCGGGGGGAATTCTTGCTGATATGCTCAGCATCAAGAAAACTTAACCCCCTAGTATAATACAGGTAATCAAACAATGCAGCCTGTGCATCAGCTTTCACAAGACGAGGAATCCCATCTGTGGATAAGGTGATAGGAGACTGAGCTACTACTGATTTACACACAGATTGCTTCGGATTGTTTAACGTTGGATTTGAACTATGCAAGAACTGACTTCTTGAAACTGTCTGAAATAAAGGGCTATGCAAAAAGGTTGAATTTTTATCACTAAAAACAGAGGATAAGACGATATTATTGAGCCTGGCCATCATATTCGAGCATACAGATACTCTTAATTTTCGAAGCAACATAGCTAATTCAGAAACTAGACAGAAAAATTCCTATAAATACGAAATAAATTCGAAATGATTCTCACGAAAAAGGCAAGAATCCAGAACAACAATCACGCAAAATCATGAGTTTTTGCTCTATGGAACAACTGAACAAGTACAATAACGAAACTTCAGCAACTTACAGTAGAAGGTTCCTTAAAATGGAATTTTCAGACTCTGATGCGAAATTAGACTAAAATTCGCCTCACTACTCCACGATTCGATTTGATTTTGATTTTTTTGAATTATCCAGGATTCGGTTTGTGATTAGGGTTCTGCAGTTAGAAGTTAAACAAACCCTAGATCGTTTGGGACTTTTAGTAGGCCAATTACTAGCTCAACTTTACAACCAGAGGCCCAGTTTAGTGATTGGACTCTTCCAATATAATAAGCCCAATCATTTTAATTTATTTCCACGAACCAAATGTTCAAATGAGAACTACAAATGTTGTGAAAATTGCATTAACTTCCTCGAGGTTAAATCAACTTATTAACCACCAAACCCCCGAATCTAGAATTAATATAATACCCTCTATTTAATATAATTATTAGAGTAATTTAGTTGTATAAAAATAATTGACTTTGTAAATTGATTGGAGTACAAAATAAATGTCTATGTTAGTAAACAAATAGAGACGAAGAAAAAGGGAAATACTACTGCATATCAAAGTTGATTGCAGCCAACATAGTAAAAAAGATTGCAAAATCTTGCACAAAACATCAACTTTAAATATTGCAAAAGTACATGGAATACTACTGCATATCAAAATTGCACATATTTCTTGGTGACTATTAATAATGTAAAAGTCAATCGATATGGTTGTATGACCATGTCTTCCGATATGGAGTACGTATTAATCTTGATTTCCAACACGTTTTTTTTTTAGCATAATTCAAATTATTTTATTATTTATTATTATAAAATCATACTGAAATTTTGCCAGTTGGCAAGCGACAATTAATTTTGTGCACACTCTTTATATTTCAACTTGATTTTTGGGAATCTTATGTGAGCCGTTCTCGCAATATTCATCAGGCTATGTCACGTTAGCAAGTGAATCAACTCGAACAAATATTGAGTAATTATGATGCACCAACTTTGAAGCACCATTAATTTCACTATTGTTTAAAGATAACAGAATTCTATCAATACCTTCAATTTTAAATTGAATAAACAATATGCCATCTTTGATAAACAAAAAGAGCAACTACCTAGCCACATAGCATTATAGATTTACAGTTATTAAAGGTGAAATTTAATTCAACATGAATCTCTCTCTCTCTCTCTCTATCTCTCTCTCTCTCTCTCTGCTAGAAATCTCCCCAGTTTTCATACCATCACACATGGTTTTCATCAAAATCCCATGTAGTTCTCCATTACAGTATCCCCAAATAAAAATCCATTCCTCCTCATCTCTGTATTGTATTTGTATTACATGGTCTCAAGACGAACCTGACATTGGCTGCCGAAATGCCCTTCTCTGCCCGACAAATGGAGCTGTGGATTCAAGTGGTTTTCCTTCATGCCGCAGCTCCATGCCTGTGTATAAAAATACTTGAAATTTATCATATTATGAAGTATCACATTTTTCACCATTTAGATTCATAAATCTTAGTATCATATAGATTTGAGTATTTAGATCTTTTTCTAGGCTCATTCACTTCTACTGTCTCATTGTCATGGAAGCTGATTTTTGAGATCAAGATATTATGATCTTGGAGTGTCCTAATGAACTCCCGGGCAAGGTCAGGATAGACCCTCTCATTCCATAGCAAAAATTCCAACCACCCTATGCCCTCGAACATCGCCAACACCTCCTTCTTTATCCCCAACACCTTCAGCGCACCCAAATCCACCAGCTTGGGCAAGATAATCCCTCGCTCTGGCCTCTTCCTGGGCGCATTGTTGGAAACGAGCCCCGGAATGCTAGTCTGGCCTCTGCCTTCTTCGCTGACCCCTTTCCTTTCTCCTCCTTAACCGTCACCGTCTCCCGCTTGCGCTTGAGTGACATCTCTAGTGACTCCAACTCCTCTACGAAGTCATTGAGATCCTCGTCTGATCCTTCTACGTCCTCCATTAGGGCATAGCGCTCTGCATGTTCCGACTCTGTCACATCCTGCGACGCCTACTTGCCCACAAATTGGGACTGCTTGCTCTCCGACGCGGCTGGTTCGAGCCTTCCATCGGTGAAAGCTTTGGAGTAGGGGTTGAAACTTTGGTCTGCTTGGACGGGGTAGTTGCAGTTTTAGGAGTTTGGCTTTTAGAAGGTGTTTTAGTGTTTTTCTTGCTTTGTGTGTTCTTCATAATGAAGGAATGGGGGTTTTGTTGTAGAAAAGAGTGAGAGAGGAAGATGAAGAGACGGTTGAATATTTTGAAATTCGAATTATGAGAGAGAGGGCAGGTTATGTGTGTGTATTGGCCTAGAAAATAGGGTTTAGTTGGTTAATGGGCAGCCCATGTGACAACCGCCTGTGGTGATTTGATGTGCTGACATCATCCCACCTTTTTCATCTGTCCTAGGACCCAATACCCTTCCTCTTGTTCAATTCGAGTCTCCATTCTGTCTTGCTCCATGTTCATGCATATTACCTGCACACTTAGACAAAAATCCTACTTCCAAACAATAACTACTATCCTAAGGTTAAAAATAAAAATATGAAAATGGAAATTATGAAAATTAAAAATAAAATAAAAATAGAGATAAATTTACCAGGTTGCCTCCTGGCCAACGTCCCAGTTTACGTCATAGGCATGACGTAGTACTTCTTTTCCTAATATGTCTCGTGTCCAGCGGGATCAGGTGGATCCCCTAGATTATGCTCAAAGTAGGCCTTCAACCGCTTGTCACTCACCTTGAGAATTTTCCCGCTTGTCAAACTCCTTATTTCCACTTTCCCATTGGGCAACTGGGACTGAACTTCATATGGACCGACCCACTTGGTTGTCAGCTTGCACAGTAATAACTTGAGTTGTGCCCTAGCGAGAAACACCTTTTGACCAGTTTCAAACTTCTTAACTCTTATCTGCTGGTCATGTGACTTAGTCAACTTCCCCAAAATTTAAATCAATGAAAGGCAACTTGAAAGGATGTTTATGAGCTATCTTCTTCAACTTTTGATGGTCAATACAAACTCTGAGCTATCTTCTTCAACTTTTGATGGTCAATACAAACTCTCCATCAACTGTTCAACCTTATGCCCACAATCTTCTCATTCTCATCCTCGATCACTTCAACAATTGCCCTCTTGGACAGGATGAGCTCCTGTCTCCACCACTCACTGTGGGGCTCAGAGTATATAATTGACACACACCCGTCATATGGTACGATTAAAATACCTGTGTATGCCCCAGACGGACAGTAGACGCTCCTGTGCCCACAATCGGACTGGTTAGTCTTAGTGGTACGTTAGGGTCGATCCTACAGAGAGTGAGGAACTACTTTACTCTTCAGGTGCACAAGTTTGGTTGTCACGGTCCAATCCTATTATCTGCACAAATAAACTTAAAGGCAATCATATATTAAAGGGGTAAGATTTGGGGTAGGTCATGATTATAGTTGATATGTGTACTCGGTCATGGGCATACTGAAGATCCGTCCATGTTTTGCATAAACTCAAGGCGTTGCCCAAAGTCATTGGGGCGTTTCAAGAGTTTATACTCCACACTTGGGATGGTTGAATCCCTTGTGGTCACTTGGTCCGAAGGTCACGCTTCACCTCGATCATAAGGCCGTGCTTCACACCTTCTTAGATAGTAGTCATACCCGATCTCTCCAAGTATAGCCCTCACCAACCTTCTCTTCCAAGCTTCCCGGCTCCACACCTACAGAGTAGACATAACTCGCGGGATATCCATTTCCGGTAATGCATCAAACCGGTTATCGATATATCTACGATGCGTGAGGTGAGTCCATTGGTCAATAACCATGGCTTTATGCCTCGTCACAGTTGATGGGTTATTATTAGAGAAGCCCACGACCGAGAAAGGATGCAGTATCCCCTTGCTCGTTCCTCGCCATCCAAATCTACAACACCATTGAAGGCGCTGCTCAGCTACTCTGTCATGGGCATACTGAACATTATTGTCTGTCATGCCCTAGCCTTTGCTTGGCATGGTACAGCCCTTACCGAGTGGAGATCATCCGCTAGTTAGGACAGAATATCGTGCAAATCTCTTCCACGCGTCTTTCTTTATTTGGCTTCGGCGGCTGGCTGCTGATCTCAATAGTGGTCATACAGGCTACATGCATCGGTTAGTCTCACACCAAGGTATTGTCCTTCTCCTTGGGAATTCGGATTCATGCAGTGGGCTAGAAATGTTCCAATATTGCCCATTCTGACCATCTTTCCTCTGTTTGCCCTGGACAGAACTTCCTTCCCACGAACAACTGCTTTCTTCCCTATACAGACACTACAAACATAAAAAGACCGGAAAAATAGGGCAAAATGGCCTAAAAGTCAAAGACGCATCATACCTACACACTTAAACCATACTTGTCCTCAAGTATGTAGGTGGATTCACAGAAGACACCAAGAAGAAAGATGAACAAAAAGGAATAAAAACTTCAAGACACAAGACTACGTAGTCAAATGGATCATTTCATGTATGCATGCATCAACCATAATATCATACCACAAACCCTTTGAGCAAATGCATCACATGAAGGTGTTAGCAGTTTCCCTCACACACTCAAGCGTATGGCTAGTGCATACTCTCATTTTATGCTGCATTAGCTTTCGTATAGGCTTATTCATGGATTCATAGCAAATACTTAATCTGGTGTAATTTATCAAAGGGTCTTTGTCAGGTTATAAGAGGCATACGGAGCAGAGGTAAGGATTTCTGGATAATAGTTTAAAACTTGGTTCCAGTCATACCAACCTATCTTTTCAGTACTGGTGCTCCCCATTTCACCTTTTTCTTCTTTCCTTGACAGAGTTTGTTTAGTTCTCATTTACTTCTTTTCTTAAGCAGATTTTTGCCTTTCTAACCAACATCAGGCTCTCTATTTTCAATGTATGCCTCCCCAATTAAAACAACAGTTCATCCCCCATTTTTTCCTTTTGCATAGTGTGGTAGGTCTTCTTTTCTCAATTTATGTTTTTCCACCTTAAGTAATGAGCTATCTTTCATCTTTTGCATAGTGTGGGAGGCACACTTTTAATTAAACTCAAAACAAAGGCTTATGAAATACTCTCTCCGTCCACGAATCAAATCCCTACTTACCCATTTTTTTTGTCCATGAATCAAATCCCTACTTACCTTTTTATACAACCATACTCTTCTACTTTTCCTTTATTTACTATCTTTTGCCATTGGTGGTCCCACCTCACAACAACTTTATTCCTCTTTTCGATCATCACAACAACTTTATTCCCAATTTTTGGTCAATACCACCTCTTTTTGTCAATACCACATCTTTTTTGTTATTACCATTGTTTTTTTGTCATTATCCTACTACCTCTACATTCTAACTTTTACCCCACTCAAAACAACTTTATCAGCTTTCTTATTTTCCGTGTCGGAACCCAAATGGGGATATGATTCATGGACGGAGGGAGTAAGAGATTTGGTTCAAAGTGGTTAGCAATGATTTATCATGTTTAGCCTAATAAATCTGGGGCTCTAACTTGAAAGAACTGCCCTAATCCTCTAAACTACACCGACCAATTAAAATCCACTAGCAAGTTATAAGATTACTAAGCAGCATAATCACACAAGAAAATAAATGCAGATTGACTCAATTCTCACAGGTATAAATTATTCAGTATGCTCTCTACTGCTATCAATGTAATGACGCTCATCATACCAACATGCCAATCAAACCAAATAGCATGCATACATCACCCCAATCCATATAAATTGCACGACACACACAGACTCCATCAAACATAATGACACAAAACAAAAAAAATCAAAAGATAAAAACAAAACCTAAACTAAAAGTAGGGATAGAAAACTTAGTCGTTTTGGTCAGAGGCATGATCCTCCTCTCCATAAGCTCGAGCAATCAACGCCTCGAAACCAGTCCTCATATCTGTCCGGATCACCACCATTTCATCCCTCAGCAATGCTACTTCCTCACGCAGCTCCTTCAGTTCCACCAGTATGGATGCTACCTCGCTATTGGTAAGGCGTGGAACCACCTGCTCTTTTACTCTGTGCAATTCTGTTCTGCCTGAGGTTCATTCTGGGTAGACTAGCGAGTAGTTTCCATGTTCGTCCACCTCAACAATCCTCCACCTCACGAAATGCCCTTGGTCCAGGAATCTGGTGTTTGCGACTGGAAGGTCATCTGGCTTCTCTAAGTTGAAGTTGGTGAGATTCTTCGCGAGAATTGTCACCAACGAGCAGAGAGAGGTATTTGTTGTGGTGAGTTACTCCATACTGAAACTATAGAGCCGTCATGAATACGAAATTCACCCTTTTCTTCTCCGACATGCACCATAGCAGGAACAAATACCTGTGGCAGATGTTGTAGGCTAGCCACCTCTAGCATATCTGCAGTGCTGGGTCTCGGATCTCGTTCGATTTGCTAATGTTCTTCACATACTTGTCCTTTGTGGAGATGATTGACCAATAGTGGTCAATCCGAGACTTCCAGTCTGATGAGGCCACTGTCTCTGCCGCTTTATATTCTTCTCTGTACACATCCCGTGGCTCGAGCACTCCTAGTTGGATGTTCAACTCATTGATATAGAGAGGGAACATCCTACCCCGCAGTTGAAAGCGCAGGGTACCAGGAGTCTCGATGGTGTAGTTGCCATTGGGCTTGAACTCAACCGTTTCCATGAATTCCTCCGACAGCTTCTTGTAGGCCAAGTAGTTCCAGCCCAAAAGATTCCCCCAACCTATTCCTTCGAAATATCCTTCCACCTTTTCCTTGATTCCAAACCCTTCCAAACATTCCGTGAGCAAAAAGTACTAAGGAATGATTTCCCTGTTCTGGAGGATGGCATACCGTTGATTATCTCTCGGTATGGTCGTGCCAGATGAAGCAGGTCGCACCAAACCCTTTTTCTTGATTCCAGGTTTCTTGGTGGCAATGCTTGGTGTAGACTTCACCGGGCTGGTATTTCTCCAGAGTCAGAGCTGTCCATAGCCTCTGTTTCCTCATTTCTCTCTTCCTCAACTTCTTTTCCTTCTTCGTTCTCCACTTCACCTTCTTTCCCTTTTCCTTTCTCCACAACAGTAGCTTTCCTCACTGTGCTTGTGGTGCTGGTCTTACTCCCCCACATGAAGCAGCATGGTATGCATGGAGAGGATTTGAGAACAGCACCTAATGTGGTGTAAACATGAATATTAACTAAAATATCAAATATGTAACTGTGAACCTATCAGAGAAGCCTAAAACAAAAGATGTCAAAAGAAATAGTAAGAGTGCAGCAGTGAAGTTAGAATAATTAGAGAAATGCTACATCTTCCAGAATAACTTGAACCATGTTTACCCTGAAGTTAGAATTACAGATTGTGCAGATTCGGCAATGCTTTTGAAGACTACTACAGGATTCATGCACCACAAGCTGAATTTGTTTTTCCAACCACCTGTAACATTTCCCATGCACTAATTACATTATGCCTCTAAGCAGCAAAAGAGAGCTGCAAGCCATTAACTCATGAGTACATAATATGTATTTACAGCAAGTTTCTTAATAATTCCTCAACAATAAATGAGCAAACTCAATTTGCATAAATTTCCAAAGAAAAAGATAATCATTAACTCATTTTAATATCAGAATAGTAAAACTATAATTTTAAGTTAACTATTAAGGTAAAGTGGCTAGACTTTCACTGTATCAACTAGCATTCCAGATAAGAATGAAGGTATCAGAACAAACTCTGGACTCCGTGCATGCAAGGGAAATATGAACTCATATTTCTACATTTTATTTCTATTTTTATTGAATTTGTGACTATGAATATGGAAAATCTTCAGCAAAGATAGACTTTATTCACTTTACTTTGATTTTGTTGCTGTCATGCTGGAGAATGTTTAAAACAGCCAATTCAACTATTCTTCAAGATATGTGACAGAGCTGCCTTAGGAATGAAGACCTTATATATATCATCTTGTTACCACTTGCCTTCATCTTTCTTCAAAACTCTTTGTAGTGCCAGTTCAAAGTCGTGGACATTGACGCCGTTCTCAGCAAAGAAGTAACTGAGCGAAGAGAACAATCCTTCCAGGACTGTTGATGTCATTCCAGTTAAATGACAAAAAACGGGCCCAGGTTCTGAAGCAGCTCTAATGGCCTTTTAGAGCAATGCAACCATCACATATAGAGAGTGGGATTAGCCACAAAAGTAGCAACCATAATGAACGAAATGATGTGAACCAGCATTAGAAGATTCATCAAACTGATCATTGATGATTATAAGTACCTGTTTGGCACACTTTTGCAAGATTGGAAAATTCTGCGATGATATATTAGCTTCCTGTAGCTCTTTTGAAGCTTTATCTCCAGTCCAACTGAGTTGGTTAAAACATGTGTAAGAAAAACAAAAGAATGAGCATAAGTCTGTATGACTGGATGAAAATGCAACAAAATAATATATGGGGGAAAGAATGATCAATGATGACTTCAAATTGAATTCTATACACACTGAGTTTCTCAAGCCCAAAGATTATGGAACTAAAATGCTTTAAATCAGCAATGACAAGAATCCACTTTGATGGAAAATGAATGATGACAGAATTTGGAGTATAAAATACGTAAAGGTGCATTTTCACAATATCATCTACATTTCACATAATATCTTAGGGATACTAATATATAACTAAAATTTTCAGAAACTATCAGATAATTCCACTTCCCTAATTAGTCATGAGTCAAGTCTAATTTTCAGTATAATTGAAATTGATTCCAAAAAAAGGAAACAAGGCTCTCTAAAAAGTGTTCTTCCCGGCTAGGAGATATAGATCTTGCTCTGTACATTATAAAATGTTGCCTGAAAAAAATTGAAGTTATAATCAACCCTATAATCATTATAAAAATTGATGGACATTGGATCTACGACATGCGAAAGATTATTAAGTTATTTATTTTTTTCTGTGCCAAAGCTTTGCATTTATGATATCGTGCAGGATCATCATCAGCAGATTTAATGTGAAAAGATAAAAAAAAATAAAAATTGCATTCGTCGCAGTGGAAGTAAATACTAACCAACGGAAATGGTGTTGAAAATCTCGCTTCACCAAGCTATCTTTTCTTCCGTCAATCCAACTCAAGATGTCCTGTAAATCATATATAATGGTAAAATAAGTTTGGGAAACGAAGGAAGGGCTTGCCAGTAGCTTATAAATATCAGCACCTGAATCATATTAAACAAGGGTTGGTAAGTCAAATTATCGCTCAGGCTCAGCCGTCCCAATTCTGTCTGCAAAGCTTCATAAATACACAGCAATATGAGATAATAAAACAGGTGATGTTTTTAAATATAAAAAAAAAATGGTTTAGAACTTACAGAGTAAAGATTCTTCATCAATATCAAAACTACCACTGTCACGAGCTATGTCTTCTATGTTACTGGGCCAGTTTAAAGAAGAAAAAGTTATTAGAAGAAATGTATAAGGTGAAAACACATAAATTATGATATAGACAAAATTGTGCATTGATCAAATTATGTCGAATTGTATAGATTCAAAATGTTATTATCAGATTCAACTATTTCAATCATGATAAAAATAAACATCTTCTCAGTAGTCAGTACAATTCAAATTTGTCTTTGAGATGTAGAGCATTTGCACGGAATCAAAATAGCATCTTTTTTCCCAGCAAACATTAAAGCATACGTCATGAAGCACGGCAACAGTATCAGTTACTTCAGTTCTGAAAGTGTGCAGCCTATAAAAAATTTAATTTAAACAGATCCAACATACTGTGCTTCATCTAAAATGATAATGCTCCCGCGCATACTAACTTCCAGTCCCTCCCGGATGATTGGATTGATGATATAGTTATATGGGCAGAAGATCAGTTCTGCATCTACAGTCATAAAATGTGCTGCAAAATACGAACAGCCTGAAAAATGAACAGCTCTTTTAGACACTTTAGTTTATTAAGTTCCCGAATACATACAAACTGAAAAGGATAGGACCTTTTACTTCTTGGCCAATTTTGACAAGGTCTTCAATATCATGGACCTCATGGCAACCACCTTTTTGAAGAGAGGGATGACCTTTGACTTTATGAACATTGCTGACAGGAAATGAGTTCATTGAGGAAATCAAATTGCAAATACACTTAACAGCTCAGTCCGAGAATAAAGCAGGTCATAACACGCCTAAAGAAAATTGACGTACTAGTATTCCGGGCAGAAATCTTCATTATTCTTCAGAAGCAACCGACAAAAAATTTAAACTCGTGTTAGAGAGATGAGAAATTGAAGAAATGAAGAATCTGTTACATTTCAAGCAAAAAAAATTACCATTGTTCATCAACTTTTTCATCGCCGCGTAAGGAGGGACTGGTACATAAATGTTTTCTTGACCCCTGGAAGAACACAAGATGAATAAGCACAATCGATACTATTTAAAACGAGAAGCATGCATTTAAGAATGAATATTTTTCAGTTCATATAGTAGCCAAAAGAGGAACAGTTCAAATCCCAATTTTAAGTTATCTGATATGACCAAGCCCGAAAGTAACTAGGTAAGCAGTGCTAATAGTTTCAAATTTAGACTCAACAATTTTGCTCATCATTTTTTTCACTTTTACTTTGTTCCATTTCCTTCTTCAGTTTCTTTTCCAATTTTGCTTATCATCTACATTCGAGCAACATAATGCTTAGACATATGTTTATTGAGAGCACAAGCATTTTAGATTAGTTGGAATATCAATTGAGAATTCCAAGATATAAATTTTAGATCATATGGAAAACTCAAGTAACACAAAGCTATGAACTAACACGATACTGAAGATAGCACATAAAGAGGTAGAAAGCCTACCAAGACTGCCATGGGAACCCTGTACGATGTTTTCTTGAACTCCCGAATCACTTGACTAATTTGAGCATGAGTTCTCCTGATAAACAGAGCAAACTCTGATACTCAGTTTTTGCTCAATGGTACTCTAGATTCGTGTACGACAATATTTCAGGGTAATGAAGCTTACGATGCATAAAAGATAACTGGCGCTAATCTTGGCATTGCTGGATTACCTAAATAGATATAATTATAAATTACATCATGAGTCTTAGCAATTAACATAAAAACTAAAAGTTACCTAATTTTTTTTACAAAGTGAACATGAATATTACAGAAAAAAAATCAAATTTCTCCTATAGAATACAACAAAATGTGATAAAAATGCATAACATGCATTATTTATAATCACCTATTTATAATCACCAAAACCAAGCAACGGGACAACAAATACACTAATAAAACAGCATGATAACAATAAGCAAAAACGACTCTTCACTGCTAAGCTAACAAAACCCAGTCAAGATCATACTAAAAAATCTCTTTTTATTTCCTTTTCATCTCATAAAAACTAAAAATAAACCTAAATTACAAAGTGAACATCAATATTAGAAAAGAAAAAAACATTAATAATCTAATCCGATCAAAACAGCAGACAGTGATAATAATCACAGAACCAAGCAAAACTACAGAAGATGGATTCTTCTAATCAACAAACCGAAGCAACATAACAGCAAATACCCTAATAAACAGTAGAATAACTATAATGCAATAATGCATCTCATAAATCATAAATCTCTCTCTCTCTCTCTCTCTCTCTCTCTCTCTCTGTTTTTTTTTCCCATCTTAAAATCAAATACCTGATGGCTGAGTGTGAAAATTTTCCTTTTCCACCATTTTCCATCAAAGTAAACGCACCCTAAAAGAAAACTGATTATAGCTCTGCAAAAATCTTACATGACACCTCAAATCTCTTCATTCCTATTTTCTAAATTCTCATAAAAAGTAAAACTAAACCTAAAATTACATAGTGAACATCAATATTAAAAACAAAAAACATTAGTATTTTGATTCTTTTTCTTCTTCTTCTTTTCGTTTTAATTTTCAAACAAGATTTGCGTGAAGAAAAAGGACATCATCGTTCTTGATATTCTGGCTTAAGAACCCAACACGATCCATTAGGGTTTCTCTGCAACAAAGCTATCTCCTTGAGAAGATTCTTGAACAAAGGCAAATCTTTTGAAGGTATCCCATCTTTGAAGTGATCCACTATGCTGGCTGAAGTCGTGCTCCCGCCTTTTCGCTGAATGAACGTACACATTCCTCCCGCGTTGCTTGGTGGTCTCGAACGCTCATTAGCTGCAGACCGTACTCTTCCAACGGCTAACTGATGCTCAAGTCCGTCACTGACAGCTTGTTCTTGGTTGCTTCTTATCCTAGCTAGCAATTCTTTTGAAGATAAGGCTTCGCCAGAAGATGCCCCGGCAGTAAATCCATTTAACTTGCTGGCACCGTTAGTCGAACCTCCTTCTGATTGCGTTGAAATCACAAACTGGGAATTCACAGTAGAGCCAAATTTCCTTCTCACTGATGATGGTGCACCAGCAGCTCCTGATTTGCCAGTCCACGTTGGAACAGTTATACTTTCTCGGCCCCGGAGCATTCTTGACTGTCGTAAGGCTTCAGCCGCTCTTTGGGCAACCATCGAGGCCTGCTCCTCGAGCTTCATCTTCTCTTCACCATTAGCATCTATAATTGCATCGTGGTTCACAGCACTCTGCAAAACACAACAGATTATTCAAGTGGGAAAATGATCAAGGGCCAAATGAATAAAATGATTAATAAGTTTTGATTAAGAATCATGCAAGATTAAGTTGAGACAAAGACAGTAATGATATGAAATCGTATCGGATTCTAGGCAGGGCTGGGAATAAAAGGTAATCTATAAGAGGACCGTTCGATTTATTGCCAGAAAATAGCATCAAAATTAAACTTTCAGAGAGAGACTTTGTACATGAACTCAGAATCAATTGAATGCAGAAAAAGTTGGTTCCTGCTAAAAAATCAATGACATAATGTTTTTACTTCAGAACAAACTTGCCCATAAAGGAATAAAATTATGCATCCCACCATGTGATAAACATATGTTTCTACTGAAAAAAAGCATGCATAATATATATTTGAGGCTAACAAGTGATATAACTTTTCAAAAGCATTTAAATCCCAAACAAACAAATGATGAAAGCAATTAGGAACTTACATGAATCCCGTGGGTATCAAAGAGACTTTGCAAAATGCTCGTCTCTTCATCTGTTTTCCGATCACTGATATTGGCTTTGTCTTCATCAAGATGTTCGCCTATCTCGTTGGTTTCTAAATCGGATTTCAGGGGTTTCAACTCACCCTGCTCATCTTTGGTAGCTCCAACAACATTTACATTTTGAGATAACTGGCTAAAAATGCTAGATGTTTCAGTAGAATCACCATCACCATCGTCATTCAATACGAAAAGATCCTTCATGTCACGAGCTTTAAAGAATCTTCTCTGATGAGGATTCTTCAATACCTTATTGGTAAGGAAATGCTTATATATCTGCCTCTGATAAACCTTCTCTTCAATGGTTCCACGAGTAATCAATCTATAAACGGTTACATCCTTTTCTTGACCAATACGCCAAGCACGCTCTCTAGCCTGACTCAGACCAGCAAAAAAATACATGTTCATAGTAAGCATTTTAATTCGACTAAAAATTTAAATCTACTTGTAACATTCAGGCCCAAGACTCACAGCAAAATTGAAGTAGAAACTCAACCTCTCAAACCCATGAATGAGCTTGAGAGAATCATTCCAAATTAATTTACGGGAACAAACATTCAAGAATAGAAGTATCAAGTTCATACTTTATATCAAGGAAATGCATGCACACTATAATAAGATCAGAGAAATGCATACCTGCATATCCGTCGAGGGATTCCAATCAGGGTCAAAGATTATCACTCTGTTAGCACCAGTTAAATTTGTTCCCAGACCGCCAACCTTGGTTGTTAGAATGAAGATGAATACATCTTTTGAATTGTTAAACTCATCTAGCAGAGCCATTCTTTGTTTCACAGGCAATAAGAAAATTCTCCAAAATGTCAAGCATCTGAGTTGTTTGAGAAAAAAGAAGTACACGGTGCCCCTGCTCTTTCCATACATTAAGTACTTCAGCAACAACTTTCATCTTCCCACTGCGTTTAGGATTCCCATAATCTGGATTTCCATGAGCTTGTTCTCTGTCAAGAAGATCGGGATGGTTGCAAATTTTACGCATAACATCAATTCCAGACAATGCGTTTCTGCTTCCATCAAAAATTTGTTCAACTTCTGAGCTAGCACGAAAAGCACGATACACAGATCGCTGGCGTTTAGGATTCCCATAATCTGGATTTCCATGAGCTTGTTCTCTCACAAGAAGATCGGGATGGCTGCGAATTTTACGCATAACATCAATTCCATATAAAGAGTTTCTGCTTCCATTAAAAATTTGTTCAACTTCTGAGCTAGCAAGAAAAGCACGATACACAGATCGCTGCTCATGTGTAAGACTGCAGAAGAGGACATGTTCAGTTTTCTTCGGAAGCTGAGCATTCACATCTGCCTTCATTCGGCGGAGGAGATAAGGCATGATCAAGTCACGTAGGACAACAGCACATCTGCAAAAACTAGATTTAGCCAAAGAAAAATGGATAAATAGAGAGCCAAGGTCGACACCTAGGTAGATATTATGACAGTAGTGGCAGCCTAATTTCAAATCGATACTTTCTACCATTTATTAACTCAAGTGATTTGTCAAATAGAAATGGCTTACTTACAAAGAATCAAATATGGATGTCAAGTACTAAGACTCTGATGCAATAACAAACTCCTTTCTTTGCTTTTCAAGTATTTATATTTCTTCTTAAACGGATCACTTCATCTAATTATTGCAACTTCTAGAACATCAACACTAATATTAATTGACCAATCAAAACACGTGCATGCTCAAGAATTAGACTTTATGATAAATCGTGTGAAAAAAAAAATGGTATCTCGTTGAAAGCACCTGTAGGCAGTGGATACTTGTAATGGAGTTGCATTGGCATAACCGCCAACTGATATGGGAACTGCAAACTCCGCCTCAAAAATTGGAAAAACACCCAACTTCCCAGGGAATACAAAATCAAACAAAGACCACAGTTCAGATAGCTTGTTCTGAATAGGAGCACCGGTCACTATTACACGATGAACAGTGTGTAACTGTTTGCAAACAAGAGTGACTTCAGCATTTGGATTCCGAATACGATGTCTTTCATCTAAAACTGCATATCCCCATTCAATATCAAGCAATTTATTCCCTTGCAGACGAAGCTGCTCATATGTGGTTATCAGTAGTCCAGATTCTGATCTCAAGACACGATTTATCAAAGAATCCCATTTTTTAGTACTTTTTGATGATGACTTTTCTTCATAATCACTGTCACTCAAATCACCAGCATCACAATCACTCTCACTTGATCCTGGTTGCTTTTTTCTACTAGGTGTTTCCTGCGCAGAATCATGTAATAACTCCACATGGAAATCCGGGTACCATTTCACAGCTTCTCGCCTCCACTGCCTAAGGAGTGTGACTGGACAAACAATAATGCTGGGTTTGTACAATCCACTGAAATGCAATGCTCCTAGAAAGGACAAGATTTGTATTGTTTTTCCGAGGCCCATCTCATCTCCAATTATTCCACCTGCACTTTGACAATGAAGTTCCCATAACCATTGGACACCAACCTTCTGATAGTCAAAAAGTTTGCTAAAAATCATTTCTGGGATTTTTAATCCCCCTTCAAGAGTCACAAAAGGTGATCCTTCATCCTTCACATCTTTTACATCATCAAGGATATCACCTTCATTACTGGAAGTCTTCAAATCTTCATAAATAAGCAAGGCAGTTCTCAGAAAATTAGTCTCTCAAGGGAAGAAGCAGGAAATGCAAGTAATTATTTAAACAAAGACAAAGAACCGAAAACAGAGAGAAAAACACTTATAAAATTAACGAGACTTAGGAAAGACAAGCACTAATACATAATCTCATATTGTTTTTTCTGACTAATTTGAGCAAAGTCAACTAACAGCCTTGGCATACCATCTTCTTCCTCAAGTTTATCCTCCCGAGAGACCAACTTTTTCCACTGTTTGCCAGGTTGAGGCCTTCTTTTCTTCCTTGTGATTTCTTTGGCTTTTTTTGATTCTGTTTGGAGAGATTGATGGAAAGGTGTCTGAAGCCTTTGAAATGGGAGGCTGGGTTGGTCAAGTTTCGGTACTTCTTCAGGATCAAGCATCTTGGTTGTTGGACGTGCTTTTTGAAGCCTTCGACATTGACTGGACTGCCCTGGCTATGCTTGAGGAAGCAAGACCGTTGCTTTCCATTACGTCCTCAGATGACACATGCCTACTGGATGAACCTGGTTCTTGAATACGGCGTTCATATCCTTCAAGCTTGTGAAAGGGAGTCAACATTCCTTTTCGAATTAGCTCATCCCTTTCCTAAAACATGAGCATTGAAATGTTAGCTGACTTTGAGGTTTATAACTAGATACACATCACAAGGTACACTTGACAAGTCAAGAAGAACATTAAGAAAATTACTCACAGTTTCCACAAACTCTGCCGATGCTGCATTTAAAATGGCTTCAAAATGATCATCACCATCAACTGCTACCTTTTTAAGCCGTTTTTTCTTATTCCAACTTTTATTACCAACTTCTTCCAGCCCTCGCTTCAATTTGGGCACTTCTTTAATAAGGTCTCTTATCAACTTGTCATCGTCTTGGCTATAATTAGAAGATTCTGAAAATTCTTTTTTAAGCTGAGCTCTCGTTTTTATCAGGCTTTCTAATCGATCAGCAGCAAGAGCATGCTGAAGAGTCACACTTGAAGATGACTGAAAAATAATTGAATCCCCTTCTACATTATCCTGCTCTGTCTTGTCATCATCGTCCTGAAATTGATCCTTCTCTCTCTTGAAGTTCTCTAACTGTTCCACAGTGGATCTAACAGCGTCTAGTTCAAGGTTAACTGCCCTCCATTTTTTAACCAAGTTCTCACGGCCATTAGATGAGATGCCAGCATCAAGTTCCTCCTCTTTGACTTCAGTAGCTTTATTAGAGTCTCCTGCATCTTCACTCGCCTATCCAGATAAGATTTTATCAATTTTTATAGTTCAAGAATATTTGTATACGTCATGCATAGATTCGGGGCACTACGTCCAACGATTTTAAAAAAATTCAAATTAGTGGAATAATGACAATACACTCATAATCATGCAAGGTTCTTCAGATTATCTGCATAGCATAGTAGCACATATTACAAGGTTTTTCCAATTTATTTGACCTCTTGAGACTTCATTGAACAATGTAGATATGCATGTAGAAGGTACATCAAAAAATTTAGAAAAAGAGAGGTGTCCAATTAAAATTTGGCTAGAAGCAGTCACAAAGCAATTGCCAATGCCAATTACATTAGTATCGATCCACTTCTCTTACTTCGCAAAATCATTCAAAATACTAAGATCTTTCAGCTGAGGAAGGACATATACAAAAAGGTATTCCATGATAAGATCCTAATTTAATTACATTGGCAATTGCTTTGTAACAGTAATACCTTCAACTACCATAAATTTGGGAACACACTTGGCAGCATTTTTTTTTAGGTAAATGAAAATTTATTCAATCACGCACGAGGGGTGCAACCCAATAACGAGATACGGAGTTTAACAACAAAACAAAACCACAAACCAAAAAAGCTCGAGACAAAACAAACACATTGCGGAGAAAGATTTGAAATCCAAAACCAAAATCGAACTCTAATCATATCAATCAAATCATCGCAGCATTTGCAAAGACAAATAAAATTGGCATCATGATCATCATACAACTAAACAAGTTAAGCAAATTCGGGCGAGAGAATAACACATGATACACAAATACAACCTTCTCTATAATGTCGCGCTCAATATCTTGTGGATTGGCTGACGTGACGCCTAAAGCGCTCAATAAAGCCCTATCCTCTTCCTCTTCTTTCATTGAACCGAATCACTTGCTCACTCACCTGTCACAATCAAAATCGAAACTGTGCTTCACTTTATTCTAACAAATTAGCCATAAATGCAACTTAGAATAATCTCAAAATTCCAACCGGCAAAACCTCTTAAAATTATTGAAAAATTTCTGAAGTTATTCACTCGACCAAACTACAAATGCATAAAACAGTAACATATATAACAATTGTGCATGCATTCATGTGATGCAACTCTGCAGAGAGAAGATTGCGACGTACGGACAAAATATAGAAGGAGATCTCGGATTATCGTTCACGCTACTTGATTAATGTTCATAATTAAGCGTGGATGTGTAAATCTGGATTCACGAATACACACACTAAAGCGTGAAGCTACGTGGATTTTTCGTTTCTTGCGGCGCAGTCTTTTTACTTGAGAAAAAAAAAGGACGAAGAGAGATGAAGGAGGAAAGGTGGGAAAAGGAGAGATGAAGAAGAAAACGAGGGAAAAACTAAAGTATAAAGCAGAAAGAAAACGAATAGGGAATTAATTATTTTGTTAAAAATAATTATTTACGCTTCTCAATAAAAAATTATTTACATTGATATTGAGCTCAACTTGGAAATCTTCCCAAAATGGCGAAATAGTAAATTGTTATATAGAAAAAGTATTTATTCGATCACTATAATTTTTCCAATTATTCAATGAATTAAAAAAAAGGTTGATGCTTGCTTACTTCATGCCTACAATTACAACTGCGAATATTGCATAACATATACCGCGACATACAAAATTTATCTTTACCAATTAATTGATGGTGTAGTTCGAAAAATTATACTCGCTCAAATTCAAACTAATCGAATCAAATCGAATATCATTCTAATCGGGTCGAATTTATGCAAAATCGAACCGAATTCGAATTGTGGTTGAATCTTAAATTCGATTTGAATTTGAATACTTGAATGATTTTACGAATTCGAATCTATAGAGGAAGGAGATGAAGAATAACTAGTTAGAAATTTATGAAGTAAGGTGATGAAGAACGATAGTAAGAACGATGAAATGGAGAGACAATGTAAAGTAGTGAGAGATAGAGGGAAAAAAAAGAGACTATGACTTACCTTTGCGTTACTCAAGAGATTAGACTTAGTGAAATATACATATATACTAAAAAAATGTTAACCTTATCTTGAAATAGACTTGAAGATGTGTCAAATTAACATCAACACGTTTAATATATATTTAAAATTTAAGCATATAATCCATAATCAAGTTAAGAAAGTATAATATATAAATATATATAAAATTAGATTATTATTTTAAAATATAATCGAATCTTTGTGAATATCAAATTGAATAACATAATTATTAATAAGTATTTGAAAACTAATTGAATCAATAAAAATATTTGAATTCAAATTATAATTGTTAAATTACGAATACGAATATCAAAATTCGAATATGAATCCAGAATCAAATCAAAATATTTAATTTGATTAACACCCCTAACTCAGAGAGAATATCACAGTCCTTTACGGATGACTTAATGATAAAAATTGGCGTTTTAGACTGAAAAGTCTCAAGTTTAAACCCCATAAAACGTCTTTATAGCTCGAGTCTGCCACACCTATACTTGGAAAGTGTAATTTACCTACCATGTATGATTTACGACATAAAAAAAATAGAGAGGGAATAGCACATGTAAATCAGTGATTTACTTTGTGGTTAAAATAAATCAAAATCAATCATGCTATTTTCTCTATAGGGTAAAATAAATTTTACTACTATGAACAATTCTATAAAATATCAAGAAGGGATATATCTCCAATTCTTAATCATCAAACTTTGGATATATTTAGCTAAAATATGGACAACTAAATTGACCTTCCAACGAACATGTAAGAACAAATAATACCCTATGTCCACCATATTTACGGGTACGACACGAGTTTTAATCAAGAAATAAACACACACATGATGTACGCATATTTATTAGATTAGGATATAATCGAACAAATAATATTAACCTGTTGTATTTGTTCTATTTATTTCAGCAAGTTATAAATTTGAGTCCAAATACATTTTTATCTCGGCTCTCGACTGATATCCACTATTTTTAGCTAGCAATGTTCTATTATATAAGGACCCCATAATATATTTTATTCAGAAGACCGTCTTTATTATTATTATTATTATTATTATTATTATTATTATTATTACATGCACAACTAGCTACGAAATAACTTAAAATTGAACCAAATGATACTGCATTTAATTTCTTATTTGTTTAATTTGCGAGCTATGCACATAATATAATGATTTTACGTCCAACTTACATGTTATTGTCATTATTATATTAATTAATTAATAAAAGAAAACGATTCTAACTTTGTAAAAATCCACGTCTGAGTAGATGAAATGATTGCAAAGTGGTGGTTGAACTTTTTTTTTTCTTTTTTAATTTTATATTTAACTCATGATGTAGGGTATTTAGAGTCACTTTCATTTTATAAACAATCTTCAAAATTATACTCTCAATATATATATTTTTTAAATCAAATGCTCTCTCAATAATAATTAAATAGTTACGCTCACGAAATGTTATGATGATTTTAGGTGTAAAAAGTAAAAACTGCAAAATAGAACATGTTTTGAATATGTGAAAACCGATGTTGTACGTTGGCTATCCAAAGTTGTACCTTAATAAATTCCCCTAAATAAAAATTAAAATTACGACCAAAAGAAATTAAAATACATAACAAAGGAAAGTTAAATCTACTGCTCATCGTCTCCGCTGATCTTCAATCGCATCACCTAGCCCGTCTTTCTCCTTCGATCCGCGATTGAATTCCGCAATTTTCCCTCGAATTGATCTCAATCACCAATTTGCAGTTCCATGTGAGCTGATTGCGTTGAGGAATTGGAGCAATAGGTATCGGCGACAGTGAATTTGATGAAGTAATGTGGTGATCTAGGGTTCGGAGAAGGGGCAAAGGAAATGGCGGGAGTAAGTATGGAGAAATTCGAGGAGTATTTCCAGAAGGCGGATGTGGATCGTGACGGCCGGATCAGTGGAGCTGAGGCGGTGAATTTTCTGCAGGGATCCAATTTGCCTAGACAAGTTCTTGCGCAGGTCAATTTGATTACTCAATCTTTCTTCTCTTAGCTTAATTGGGTAATTTGCGAGTTTATCGGCTGAAATGTTGTTTGTGAGTTTGAATTTGAGTCTTTCAATCTAATCTTGGGCAGCTTGGAAACTTGGAAGTTTTGATTTTTTTGGAATGATGAGTTTAATTTTTAAGAGCTGAATTAAGTGATGAACTTTTGGGGGTAATATTGATCTTTGGATTACACTGATTAATGGAGTTGGACTGATTACTTCCTGTCTGGAAATTTCTACTGAATATGGAAGAAGTTTAAAAAGTTATTTTTCTTTTATTGTTGATTGTGATAATCATGATTGAGTGATGGCATATGATTAGTCTGTTTCCAAAATGTCCTCTTGATGTTAAATATGCATTTTTCTTTTTCTTTTTCCAATTTTCGGTAAACCTAAGCTACATAACCTAAAAGAATCACCTCCATGATCAATGAAACTGGTAGTGGTGAACTGGAGGCTTTTGCTTTGATTTTTTGCCTGGGTTGCATCATTCATTTCAGCATCCCCGTAATTGAATGTTTGGAACCTATCACTTTCCTAACTGATAGCTGCGGATCGGATGCATCCAAATACTATGACAATGATGTTAAATTATTAAACCGTTCATGACGATAGCTATCTTACTCTTTGGCAATTGTTAAGAGTAATTGAGTAACCACAGGTAGCAGCTACGTCACAGTGCCCCTTAATTCGTTGCCGTAGGACATTAGGAAATTAGGCTGAATTGATCCTTTTATTTCCAGGAATTTTAGCACTGTGTATTACTGTATTGTCTCTGCTTATGGGCATTTTGATTTCATCCCCCCCCCCCCCCCCCCCCTCCAAAACAATTCCAACTGATCCTGATTTGTTTGATGTGTTTATACTGTGCTGATGTTCGTTCAATATTGAATTGTAAATGCAGATATGGATGCATGCTGACCAAAACCGTACTGGCTTCCTCAGTCGTCCTGAGTTTTATAATGCACTTAAGCTTGTTACTGTGGCACAAAGCAAGCGAGAATTGACACCAGATATTGTCAAGGCAGCCTTATATGGTCCTGCGTCTGCCAAAATCCCACCCCCCCAAATAAATGTACCTGGTACACCTGGGCCACAGCCAAGTCCAGTAGCTGCTTCACCTGTGACACAGGTGGGTGCGACGTCCCAGCCATCTTCTCAAAATTTTGGATTCAGAGGGCCAGCTCCCCCTAATCCAAGCTTTAACCAGCAATCAGGATCAATGTTGTCAACTTCAGGCATGAACCAACAACCTAGACCAGTGCCTTCTTCTACTGGTATGAATCAGCAATTTGGGATGGTACCTTCAAGTTTGGGAGTAAACCAACAGCTGCCTGCCAGTACAATGAACCAGCAGTATGGGCAGGTCCCACCTTCAAGCACAGGTATGAACAGGCCATATGGGCAGTTGCAGCCTTCTAGTACTGGAATGAACCAGCAGTATGGCCAGGTACCACCAACTACAAATGTGAACCCACAATTTTTCCCTTCTCAAGGTAACCAGATGAGACCACCTTTATCCATGCCTACTGGACCTACTTCACGTCCACCTCAGACTGCTAGTGGTCTAAATGTTTCTGGAGGCATTGGTCTTCCAAACTCTAATAATCAATGGTCAGTTGGTACAGCTCCAAGCGGACCTGGTACACAAGTCTTGAATAGAGGAGTTAATCCATCGATATCATCAGCTGGTCAGAATCCCCAAGACCCACTTTCATCCTTCTCAGGTGCCAAGGATCCTAAAGCATTAGTTAGTTCAGGAATTGGGCCTAATTCGGGTGCAATGTTTTCAGGGGATATGTTCTCTGCAAATCAATCTTCATCTCAAAAAGTTTCTCCTGCTCCACAACAACCTACAAGTAGCCTGCCTACATCTTCTGCCATTGTCCCTGTCAGTTCAAGTGCCCAGACTTCGGCTAAGCCCGATCCATTTGAAGCTTTACAGAGCACTCTCAAAAAACCATCGGCTGTTCCGGCTGCACAGACACAGTATGTTCCTAAGTCTAATCAGCAGGCTCCAACTCAAGTTACTTCCCCAGTCTTGACACCTGGAGTCCAAACAGGTATGGGTAATTCAGCGTCAGAGGCCTCACAGATTACATGGCCAAAAATGACACGAGCTGGCATTCAAAAGTATGCAAAAGTTTTTATGGAAGTAGACACCGATAGAGATGGAAAAATTTCTGGTGATCAGGCGCGTAACCTATTCTTGAGTTGGAGACTGCCAAGAGGTATGATGTTTGTTGGTTAAATTTAAAATTTGTAACTATGTTTGTTGAATCTGCTTAAGACTTAAAGATTGATTTCCTTATTTGTATTTCAGTCATTCTTTTATCGAGATGCAAACTAAACTGCATGCATGCATGAATATTTTATCTTGTGAAATACATTGATCTTAGTCTACTGACCTTAAGGTTTGGGATTGTTACAGAAATTATGTTGTAATTTTGCGTTTGTCCTGTTAACCTTTAATAATGTGTAACCAAGCCTTTTCAAACCATTAGGATTAAATTTAATTGGTGGTATTCTTCGTACAGAAATCTTACGATTTTGCATGTAATATTCATTTCCATTCCATGGTGAGCTCATCCTATCATCCAGAATATTACCTAAACTCAAATTACTTTTACAGTTTCCAATTCTTTGTGAATGGAATATATTTTGTACTACGTATTACCTCATGCTGCTCTCTGAAAACATTGTTGAATTTTATATAGCACCTTGACCCTTGCTGATTATGTAGTTATATGTGTGCACAAACCATTTAGAATGTGGCCATATATAACTTATTGTAAAGCTGCCAATATATTCTAGGAGTACACAATGAGATGTTGTCTTGTGTCAAATTCTTCACCCAGATGCTTGTCGATTTTCTAAGTCTGATAATAGATTTCTGAGTTGTCCAATCAAAGAGGCCGCGGAAGTAAAACTATGTTTTAAACAGTGGACAGCAGTGCACTTTGTTTCTGATTTCTATTTTCTCCCCCACCACCCTTCTTTTTTTTGGGTGTGTGAGTGTGGCCTAGAACATTGAAAGGTGTCAGGTTATTAGATATCAGCTTACTTACCAAGTTATACGTGATCATCTCCAGAGGTCTTAAAGCAGATTTGGGATCTTTCCGATCAAGACAATGATAGCATGCTTTCTTTAAGGGAGTTCTGCGTTGCACTGTATTTGATGGAGCGTTACAGGGAAGGACAGCCACTTCCATCTGTGATCCCGAATAGTGTCATGCTCGACGAAACTTTAGTAGCTTTGACAGGTCCACCTACAGCTTATGGGGGCATGGGATGGAGTCCTGCTGCTGGTACTGAATGACTTGGGCTTCTCTTATTTTGATTTGCATCCTTCAAATGGTTCCATGATGCCTGTTTTTATCTTTATTTTTAGGCTCAAGACCACAGCAGGGTTTACCTGGTGCTCAACCAGTTCCACATGCTGGTGTAAGACCACCAATGCAGCCAGTAGAAACTCAGGCTGATGGATCAATGCAATTCAATCATAATGCTGGAGGTCGTACGTTAGAAAATTCACATGGCAATTATGCCAGTAATGGGTCGGTCAATTCTCTGGATGTTGGGAGCCAAGAAGCAGTAGAAACCACTGGAAAGGTACTTACTGCCATCCCCTTGCATCTTTCTTTGATATCTAGGATTGTATTTCATGTCATTTTATTTTGTCTTGTTGTCTTGAGTATGCTTGAAGATTTGTATCTCTTCATTGTGTTGGTAGTTATCTATTTTTTTTGTGGAAAGAGCTCTTATTAAAAAGATTCTTTTGTACCATTTTCTCTCTACACTAGATGAATTCTAGACAAATTTGTATGAGGATTATGTACTTCGTCTAAGGATGTTGATGAGCACACTATATTTGTTGACTGAAAATTTTGCAGCCATTGTCTAAAAAAATGTACTGACTTTAAATGATTCCCCCCTTGTCTATTCCTTTATCAACTTTAACACTGTAACAACCCCTTCAATCAGAAGTACTTTAAGCAGCAAGTTTTATAAAGTTGGTTAACAAGTTTCTTTTGATGAATGCTAGGTTGACAACAAGGACAAGGTGCTTTTGGATTCCAGAGAGAAGCTTGAATACTATCGAACAAAAATGCAAGACCTTGTATGCCACTGTACTCTTTGAACATGTCACCACAATTGATTAAAGTTATTTGCACTAATTTGCATTAGTGATGCATATGATTTACAATAATTTTATCTTCCCTTGCCATTCCCATTTCAATCAAAATTATATTTCAGGTTTTGTATAAAAGTAGATGCGATAATCGATTGAATGAGATTACAGAAAGGGCTAGAGCAGACAAGAGCGAGGTATGTTTGGAACTTTGGAACTCTAGATACATACTTTAACATTTAACTCCATTACCTTCCGGTAGTCACAGACTCACAGTATCATAATTTATAACGAAATTACTTCTCAAATTCCAGGCTGAGTTGCTGGAGAAGAAATATCAAGAAAAGTACAAACAAGTTTCAGAAATTCATTCGAAGTTAACCATTGAAGAGGCATCATTTCGTGAAATTCAGGCAATTTTTTACTGGGATCCTACTGCTGGTCTTGTTCATATTGTCTACTTGTTTTCTTGCCTGATTGTCCAAGCTTATGATTGTCGAGTTACTTAAAAATTAAAATTTTATGAAAGTGGAGTTTGTCTAAGCTTATGATTGTTAATGTTACTTAGAATTTTGTTCTGGTGTAAATCTTATTATCTTAATGTAAATATGAATTTTTTATCTGAATTATGGTCGTGTAGCTTGTGGTACACTCCTTAACTGCATGGGGGAGAGAAGCGGATCTATATATTGATTTTTTTTTTCTTTGCCAATCTCCTAAGTACATCTTATTACCACTTGAATTTATCATTATCTGCAATTACTATTAAATTGATTCACAATCGATATAACATATTGATAGGAGCGGAAGATGGAGTTACAACAAGCAATCACCAAAATGGAACAAGGTGGAAGTGCTGATGGTATTCTTCAGGTACGTGCTGCTGCTTAGCTAGGACAGAGGTTCGTTTTTTACACACCCTACAGCTGTTTGAAGTTTGCATTTACATTTCTTTCATTCCTGGTACTAGGTGCGTGCTGATCGTATACAATCAGATCTTGAGGAACTATTGAAGGCATTGACTGAACGTTGCAAGAAACATTCTGTAGAAATTAACTCATCTGCAATAATTGAGCTTCCCCCAGGTAATCCTGTAGCATTTACTAGTTGCATTCCATCTGCCACTTGTTTATCAATCACTCCCATCCCATACGGAAAATGCTAGTGCTTGTGCTTCCTGTTTTCTCCATGAAGAACTGTGTGCTTCGTTACTTGAAATAATATGCTGAAACTTGAAATGGGAACTAGTGGAGAGGATTAGAACAAATATGGATGGAAGATATAGTTGATGAATGTTAGACTGAGGGAGACACAAAAGCCATGAATTTGAGTGTGGTGAGGCAATGCTTAAGATGCCAGGTGGATACTAGCGTGAGACAGCTGAGAAATTTATGGAAGTTATAACATAGAATTTTTGGTCGCGATCTCTATTCTCACTGTGGTCTTAAATATTGAGTTAGGGACATAACTGAGCAAATTAGCAATTTAGTGATTACAGTTAGAGAAAGATATTGCAGTATCAATCATCTGTTGTCAGTGACTACTTCATAATTCAAGTTACAAGGTATGTGGTTTGAAGTTTGAACGATGAACAAGTAAAGGATGGAGTTGTTATTACCATATCTGTGTTCATACCCTACTTTATGTGGATTTTATTCATTGATTGTTTCATCTTCAGTCATGATTAATTTAATTATAATTCAGCACTCACTGCCAATTAACTATAAAGGTGCATCTTTCTTGAATATGTGCTTGTAATTATGAAATTATTCTTTTGTTTTAAGGTTGGCAACCTGGGATCCCAGAGATTGCTGCGGTATGGGATGAAGACTGGGACAAGTTCGATGATGAAGGTTTGACATCTCTTACATTTATAGGGATCTTAGAAAATTAGGGAACGAGAATGAAAAATAGAGGGTTGCATGTGGGGGGTGGATCATTTTCTGCAATCATTAGGTGTGGGGTGGGGTGGGGGGTAATGCCCTTTCCCCTGATGAATTTTTGCGTTATCCGTGACATGCCTTTTTTTTTTAACAGGATTTTCGTTTGATGTTGCTGTTCCTGAAAATGGCAAGCCAGCATCTGTTCAGCAAGAAAATTCTTCTCCAACCCATAGCTATTCCCCTGACTCACCATCAAATGCTTCCACTCCTGATAAACCCTTTGTTGCCGGGGCTAGTGCCTTCGAGGCAGAATCAGTTTTTAGTGCAGATGAGTCGAAGAGTCCACGTGGAAGTCCAGAGAGGCCAGCAACATATGAAAGTCCGTCCAAAGAATACTCAGATGATCATTTCAGGAAAAGCTCTGATGGAGACGCTGAAACCCAACGGTTCGTTTTTCACACATTGCTCAGCTTTCTAAATCACCAAACCGTCTTGCAAGTTTTTTCAGCTCGCGTTCCTCATCTATTTCCTTGGTATGCAGAGGCTTTGACGAACCTTCTTGGGGTGATTTTGACAATAATGATGATATTGATTCAGTTTGGGGTTTCAATACTAAGGCAAGTAGTTTTTTCAGTTTTCTCCTATCTACTTATATTTATGCGACCGACAAATTTATCAACTTTGTGTTGAATTTAATGCATGACATAAACAAGACTTGAATGATAGGATAGTCAGCTTCGTTTTCTTCTCTAACATATCGACACTGTATTTCTGCTGTTACGTTGCGTCTACTTTGAGTACAGTTACGGGTTCATATCATCTCTCCGATTCATACTTAGTAATGCTATTCTACCATCATCTTATCAGGATCCGGATGGTGCTAAGAACGAAGAAAAATACTTCTTCGGCTCTAATGACTTTAGTGGAAGTCCAGAAAGAAGCAGCTCTCCTCATGCAGAGAGTGCCTTCTCAAAGAGTAACCTGTTCTTTGAGGATTCTGTTCCCAGCTCCCCACTTTCGAGGGCCGACAATTCTCCAAGGTATGGAAATGATTCGAGAGACCCCTTTCAGAGTTTCTCAAGGTATGATTCGTTCGCCACAAATGATCACGCCTCATCACCCCGTGGAGAGAACTTCTCTAGGTTTGACTCCATGAGTAGCTCGAGGGGCTTTGACCACAGTAGCAATTATTCGTTTGATGACTCTGATCCCTTCGGCTCTACTGGCCCCTTCAAGGTCTCATCAGAAACTAGTAAAGAAAAATTCTAGAAGATTCGGGGGGCATGTACACGTAAAAATTACATGGAACAGCAGCAGCATTGAGATTTTACCGGCATTTGATCGTGCAGAAAACAGCAAAATTTTGTAGTATTCCTCCAGAATGAAGATGGTAGAACATCATATCGTGTCTGCATCGGTGCATTCCGCTTCGTGTAATGCATTGAAAGATTTACCAGACGCAGGAATGCAGCATTTTGAAGAATTTCAGGAAAATTGGTTTGTCCCTTTCTCTGCTGGAGAGAGCTGCTTTGTATTCTTTTGATTATTTTTTCCCCAACAAGTTGTTTCTTTTGAATTCTGTTTTGGGATTCTTGTTTCTCTTTTTCTTCCTTTATTTTTTATTCCCTTTTTGTTGTTTTTTAGGGGTTGGGATATGTGTGAATGTACAAGAAATTATATACTAATATGTTGTAATTGGCTGAAAACAAAAGTGTAATCCTCAGTAATCCATATTTTGAGGATGTACTGAATTTGCTATTGTAATCTGTAAGTTGACAGTTATGTTTTCTTCACTTTATATCCTGAACTCTTTTGTGTTTTCCCAATAATGTTCTAAATAATCTTCTCAAAAAAATAAAATAAAAATAATGTTCTAAATTATCGACAATATCAATAAATGGCTTGAACTATTACGATTGTAACAATGTTCCTAAGTTCAAATAAGCATATAAATAAGCTCGATTATTATTGTAGTATAATAAAGGGTTAATTACACTTATTGTCCGATCTTTCATTCCTTAGAGATGTTATGGCTTGACCCTTCAAAATATTCAAATATGGTCCGACTATTGTTTCTTTGTGACACTTATGGCATAGGAGCAAAAATCTGGCGATGGAAAATTGAGTGGGACGTCTGATGATGACGCGGATATTGTCTCCCCCCCCCCTCCTTTGTTAAATGACATGGAATTAGCAGATGTCATGTAATATATGAGTCATTCAATAGTTTCATCATTCATGCTAGAGATAAACCTATCCTACCAAATACAAATGCTAGAAGCTATTAGCAAAGAATATGAGGGTACAAACAAGGCCTCAAAAGAAGAAGTGTTTGACAACCAAATCTTCGAAGATTGATGTAAATGAGGGTGAAAGTCAAGTTGTTAACCCTACACCTCCATAGTCATTTGTATTAGATTGCTCAAATATTTTTTGGAGCTTTTTTTTTGTTGATGCAAATTAGTAGAAAATATGTTATGAATTTTGGATTTGAATGGTTTAGATATTGAATGCTATGGATATCACCATTTTGGATATGATATGAATGATACTCCCTCCGACCCAATCATATTGTCATCTTTTTCTTATTTAGGTGTCACACTCATATTATCATCTTCCAAATAAGGAAAACTTTGACTCTTCAAATCCTCCAAAAGTAATGGAGCATACCCACTTTTTATTCTTTTATCCTTATTCTTAATCTCCGTGTCGAACAATAACATGACAATTTTAGTGGGTCGGAGGGAGTATGAATTTTCGACCGATATTTTTATTTATCTTCCAATGTTCAACAACTAGAGAATCCATCTTATAACGTAACAAACCTCATTAATGAATCCAATTCTAAATCTAAGTACAAGCAACAAGGCTATTATGACTACAAGACTTTGATTCCTCATGTCCGCCACATGCTTGATAAAAGTCCTAGCTAAAAATGGCTATAATACTTCTATTTTCTAATGCCCACAACCTGCTTGATAAAAGTCCATGCTGAAAATCTTCTAATGACAACGAGTATCACCAACGAGTTTTATTTATAGTGGTAGATTTGAGGCCGCATCTCCAACAAATTTTACTGCCAAAAAATTGAGGAGGAGAAAAGAGTATGAACGATGATAATTTTGTTGAAAATAATTGGAAGAGAAAACACAAAGATTTGGAACTTTTTCTTGTATTGGAAGACGACATCCGGAAATAGTTTGACAACAGAAAGGGGAAAGTGGTGAATCTAGAGTTTATATAGCCAAAATATCAGCAACAAAGGTCGGACCATTTTGAATATTTCGAAAGGTTACACCATAAAATCACTACGGAAAATTCGGGCCATGGATTTGAACTGGATCCATGGCGGCGGTGCATGAGTTTTTTTTTGTTAGAAACTCACGATTTTTGGAATATGTAAAATAAAGTGGAGATGTTTTAGACCTATTCTTAATTTATTAGTCCATATTATTTGGTCAAATTGGACATGATTAGAAGAATATGCTTGAAACTTTATACAAATGAATTATAAGGTGATAGGTTTTTTCTTTTTTTTTTTAAGTAAGATTTGATTTTACAGCTTGTAATAAATGTCGATATATGAAATTTATAAGAAAAAAAATTTGCAATTATATTTATTTGGCTAAAATCAATTATTATTTAATTAAATTATTAAACTATTTTGATAGAAAAAAATATAATTAACTAATATTCATATTAAATTTACAAAATTTGTGATGAGTTTAGTTGATTGAATTAATTGACCTGTATAGCTTTATGTATCCATGAAAGAAAGTATGATAGTATTACGAATTTTCACTATGTTAAAAAAAGTATGATGATATATATCAAGTGCATTAAAAAAAGTATGATAATAGTATATATCAAGTGCATTTATTAACTTTATCATCTTCAACATTCGATCTACTAAATAAATTAATCATTACAACTTACACTCTAACTCCAACACGGGAACCTGGTTCTTAGATCCACATACTATGGTTCCCCTATGTATGTGCCGTACACCTGTATTTTAATACATTTAACAATTAGTTTTATTACCCTTTTATTTAAATTTAGTTTTATAACTCTGGTATAGTTTAAGAACAATTCATCTACTGTTTGGTTCCCAATTGACGTCATTATGTTCCCCACACTAAGTGAGTGGGACTCATTTTTAGCCTCTCTTAGTAGATAATGCATATATAGTTTCCGCCATTGTAGTGTGGCCATTTTCATCGATTTTCTCTGTACTTTGAAGCTTTGGTATGAACGAGTGAAGCCTGCGTAAAATCAAATATCGTATCGTAGAACCAGCGCTCACCGCCATTGTCCTTTGTACCCTCTGACCACATTCCGGTGGCGCCAAGCACTGCCCCCCCTAAGATATGCACAAGCTCGGTAGACAGCTCAAGGGATAGAGTGTCAGAAATATTCTTGATTTTTCCTTTTTTTTTTTTAATTTTATAGAGACTTATCCAGTTTTAAAGGATGTACTTTTCATTAAGTCATGCTAGGAAATACTTCCACCGTATCTTTGAGTGTAAGCTTATTGTATCTTATTTGTATCATTCGATTAAGTCCATTTCCAAAATTAGAAGTGCACCATATATAAAAACCGTTAGTGATAATGGGACATAATGTCCTAGACTTTACTGGGGTATATTAGTCAAATTAAATCTTTTATTATTTTCAGATTAATTAATTAATTTAATTTAATTTTTAAGATTATACTATTGTCCTTAACCTAATTAAGGAATAGATTATATCCATAATAACCACCAAATCAATCCAATCTATATATCCATTAATAATCTCCAAATCAATTCCACAATAATGCACGATTTCATAAAAATTGAGGAAAAGGAGAATTTTTTAATATGAAATTGCGGAATTTGTCAATTGGAGATCTAGAGCGAAGGCATTCTCATTAATTGGGTTAATGCATGATTTCAATTTTAAAATTCATAAATGTATAAATGTATACGTATGTGCTAATCTAAAATATCACAAAATATTTTCAATTTTAAATCTTGGTACAATTAAGACAAACGAGGGCGTTAATACGTAAGGGAGCCTAGCATACCCCAACCCCGACGCCGACACGTAAATAGCATTGTATTGCATGGCATGATTTATTTTTTAATTAATTTTTTTTCAATTTATTTGTTTGAATTAAATAACAATAAAAATAAATAATTATTTTTCTAAATTTTTAATTATATGTTTGATCCTTTTATTTATTGGGAAAATATACTATGGTCAAAGATTTACTGATTTCATGTTTTTTATTTATGTATTAAGTATTATTCTTTCATTTACTGTTTTCGTGCTTTTTATTTGTGTATTAAATGTTTTATTTGTTTCACATGTCCATGAGATTATTTGAGTAGCTTAGGAATCATTTAAAGATCATATGACAAGATTGTTAATATGTCACAAGAGATATACACGTACAATTTTTCATCCCAGGTTACCGAAGTGAATGAATGCATATAGGTTTTTAAATGTGATGAGAACTCCAGAAGGTTTATCGATTTGAAATCTATTACGATTTGAGCAAGCTACTATTAGGGATGATCAAATGAAAGTGAAAAATAGAACGACTAACAAACCATACCGAAACAATCGAAAAAAATTAAATATATATTTATCATGAACAAGACTTTTTGAGCGATGTTTATACTTATCATAGACAAGACTTTTTGAGCGATATTGGGATTAAACGCTTATGATTCGGAGCTACCTCCGATCACAAATGTCGTCGTTGATGTGGTTGCTACAACAACACCCTCGTCCGAAACTCCGTGTCTGAGTCTCTCGCAGAGGAAACTTCCCTTTTGTGTTAGTGAATTTAAAGAAGTAAACATAAAAAATGATGCCCAATGCTAAAAATTGGAGCGAAACAAAACTTTTTGGCAGCATGAATGGAATTGACACGACCATTTTTTTTGTATTGACAACGGATAATTTCTTCTCAACGATGGAATGTATGTACGACCACTTAGCACCACTTCTTAGTGGTAAGAATAACATACTCTATTTTTAATTTATACATGTTTGTAATATTAGTTTATTAAATATTTTAACTTTTTATAGCATTGCCACGTGGAGAGAATGCACATTTGCAGATTTACTTCTATAGTTTTATGATAACGTCGAGGTCCGATCTCACATATATAGGACAGTGACTATGACTGATGCAACAATTCTAATTATCGAGCTTAAATTTTAGATAGTTGATACCTCTATTTTCGGAATCACCACTGAACAAACATCTGCTCACCGTCGAGCAGAGTAAAATTTCTCCGATGAATCATCGATTTAGAGTGTTTTTCAATAATTTATCTACCGTGGCGGACCTGACATTTTGCTCTAAGGGGTCTAGCTTATCATAACTTGAACTCATCAAATGAAGATGAAACAAAATTCACAATTTTGATTTTATCATTCTATGAGGAAAATCATTCATGCTCATATGGTTGCCATGTGCCTTTTAGTAAGCTTGCTACTGTTTTATTGGGTTTGTCGGATAGCTCATTTTTTTGGGTCATAGTCTTGGTAACTTGGAGTATTTTCTAAATTAATTTCAATGTTCTATTCATTTGACACTCTTTGAAATTATCATCTAGCAAAGATAATACTTCCTCAACAAAAAATATTAATTGACTTTATAAACCATCCATTAATCTTAATAAACAATGAAAATAAATCCAACGAATAACCATTTTTCCTAACTACTCACTGCAATGTACTTGAAAGTTGAAATTAAGCAAACAAGTGATATGTAACACTCAATTAATACGAAAACGAGGTACCGCACCTTTAGAGTGATATGTAACACTCAATTAAAGATATACAACAGCCCAACTTCGTTCTATAAGCTAGGATTGAGAGGAAACTTTCGCAGAATAGAAAATTTAAGGATGAAATATATTTTTTAATAATTTTAATTAAATATTATAAAATTACTAATATATTCCTTTTTCTTTTTTACAAATTGGTGGGGATCCTTGACCGTCTAGGACCTCTATGCTCCATTCGACAAATTTAAGGATGAATTATATATTTTTTAATTTTAATTAAAAATTATAAAATAACTAATATATCACTTTCTTTTTTCAAATTGGTGGAATCTTGCCCCTCCAGGATCAGTGGTAAAGCCCAAACATTTGCAATCTCTATTCCATTGATCTTTACACATCCCACTCACGGCCCCGGCTCAGTGTGCTTGGCCCCAGGCCCAGGCCCAATGTGCTTGGCCCACCAAAAGTGTTTCTGTTGATTTAATGGATTATTAAAATTTTATCACATATATTTGCCATTGCTATATCACATAGCTTCGGAGCCGCGGCCCCTTCCCAATTTTATTCTCCTTCTTTTACACTTATAATACTCGTGTTTCGTGAAAAATTATATCATCGGTCCAACTATGGTTAGGTTATAAAGAAGTATTTTAAGAGAAAACGATTCGGTTTCTTAAAAAAATATAAAAATATTGAGTTCGATGCAATACGTCTATAAAAAAAAAATAAACGCTACCCCATCGTACAATAATGAGTCCCTCAAAGAAAATAATTTATGGTTCCATCCCTACTTACATGTATACATCACCATATAGCGTTCAGTATCTCCTTTTTTTTCGGCAAAGAGATTAAGAATAAGAGAATTAGGTAAAGTACGTTTTTAGTCAATAAAATATTTTTTACTTATTAAAGTAAGCCAGTTTGGTGTTTTTTTTTTTTTTTTTTTTTAATAAAAAAGAGATGTTCATGTTGAGTGGAATGATCCAAAACGGAAAACACCATATATCCCATACTCAATGAGTCAAAAAGAGTAGTTGACCCCCCCCCCCCCCCCCAAAAAAAAATCTACACTTTATAATGTACTCCCTCCGTCCATTAATTCTGTACCCATTTGGTGGTGGCACAGAGCTTAAGAAAAGCTGATAAAGTTGAGTTGGTGGGATAAAGTTATTTTTGAGGGGTAGTGATAAAGTAGTAGTTAGTGGAATAAAGGTTGTTAGTGGTGGGCCCATAGTGAAAAATGTAGTGATAAAGTGGTAGTTAGTGGAATAAAGGTGTGGGTCCAAGTGACAAAGGGTAGAAAATAACATGAATTAGTAAGGGTAGATGTGTACTTTTATACAAATGGGTACAAAATTAATGGACAGATAAAATGGGGCAAGTGGGTACAGAATTAATGGATGGAGGGAGTACGACATCTTAGAGATTAATTTTAAAATAAGTTTTGAGTTCTATTAATTGAAAGTGAATTGGATGAAAAAGCTATACACTGTAAAAGGCTAAAATAAATAAAAAATAAATATTAGGGCTGCTGCGTTTCACTTCGATTCCAGGGTACAAGACGAGGTCAGTGGATTAATGATTTTTATGAATTAACTAATGACTAGTGTATAATCCATCGAAAATCGATGGGAGATTATATTTAATAAAATTAATAGATAGTATTAATATGTTAGAGATTTAGGAAAATATTACTATTTATTAAATCATTCGATTATGCAATCTATTAAACTCGTTTAAAATTTGTATGCCCTTGAACATATCTCAAATTCAATTAAAAAGTAATTTTACATCTCAAACTAATATATAGTTATGTCTATTAAAAATTCTAATCTAATATCTCTTTATTCCTTTTCGATAATTTTCAAAGCTCTATTCTTCTCCAAAATCGATGTGTGCAAAAAAATATATTTGCCTCTCAAAGAGATTGTCCCACGTCAATGTTGTATGAAAAATTGATATGGATCATTTTCATTGCAAATACTCTTTGTCCCATATTGATTTAGAAAAGAATAATTTTGAAGATTGTGTATGATAGGATATGGCCTAGCTCCTCGGCCTACACAGCTCGGGCTCGACCTACACAGCTCGGGCTCGACCTACGCAGCTCGGTAAACTCGGCCTACACAGCTTGGCCCATTTAAGGTGACTCCTCCAACAAGGCAATCAAGAATCCTACATCAAGTATAACTCAAGCTCTAAAAGAGATATAGAAGCTCGGTCAAAGAAGGATCAAGATAAGGCCAAAGAGTCCTAGTAGGAAAAGACTTGTAATCCTAATCAAGTTCCACATGTAATGGCCTATAAATAGAGGCCTAGAATAGGTTGGAGGGGGAGGACAATTCTTGTAATCATAATCCCATACAAGCAATAAACGTACTCTTTTCGCTCTGTGGATGTAGATCTATCTCAATAGATCGAACCACATAAATCCATCGCGTTCTATTTCTTTTCGTGTGCATTAATTCCCCGATTCGTGCTCATTGATTGTTTTGCTAAAATAGAGATCTATCATTGGCGCCGTCTGTGGGAACTTAAATCCGTGCATTCCAATCAAATTTTGCAAATCACAATCTGCTATCGACGATGGCAGGGAAAAACACACGATCTACCACAAGCAAATCTGCTATCGACGCTGCTGCTGCCACCGCTAAGGAGAAGGAGAACCGCCAGAAAAACACCCTTCCCACAAATCGGCAAATCCCGGAAGCCGGCGAGACCGACACCGACGGCGACACAGACGCCGACCAAACCAATCCCAGCCAAGCCCCGAGTGCTAATCGCGGCCAAAGGCTGGGGAAGGGACATGCGCAAAGTCCTACCCCAGAAGGAGACGTGAGAAACATCTCGGTGGATCAGTTCGGCAATCCAATTCACTTCCACCAAGAAAGCCGTGGCAGCAGCCAGAAGGAAGAAGCCTTAGGTCTCCAACCTCGCGATCTGGAGAACGCGGTCAAAGATTTTATTACACACAATCAACACGAATTCCTCCAGTTCGCTCATCGGCAGAAGATCACAAACCGAGGTGAAGAACATGAAGCTGCGTCTCGGTCGCAACCACAGCAAAAGTCCCAAAGCGTCCAAATCATGGACGCACGGGACACTGCACCACGCCGCAAAGGATGCGATGATGAACGCCGAAGAAGCCGCAGTCGTCATTCACCTCGGCATAATACCACCCCATCTCGTCGCAATGCTGAGTCACCTCGGCGAGACGATGACACTCACCGAGGCGGCGGGTTCGAGGTCTATGGCAGGATCTCAACTCCTTTCACCCACCGGATACTCTACACACCTCTCCCATCATCCTACAAGGTGCCACCGGTGAAGCCATACAATGGATTGTGTGATCCCAGAATTTTCTATCCCAATTCCAGTACAACATGCTCAACCAAGGGCTCAGTGATGATATCTACATGTGCAAAGTGTTCCCTGAGCTACTGGTTGATAATGCCCGGATGTGGTTCGACAGCCTACCAACTCGGAGTATTAACTCCTACGACGAGCTGATGCAAGCCTTCGAACGTAGGTTTTTCCAAAAGGCCGAACCGAAAACAACCGCGGCGCATTTGCTCACCATTAGGCAAGGTCGAGGAGAGTCTATTAGCGACTTCATGACTAGATTCAACAAGGAGAGTCTGAAAGTCGATCGTTTGACTGACGAAGTCCTCATCTCGGCCTTCCAAAATGCTATCCAGCCCGGAGCCTTAGAGAGCTCGTACGAAATGAGCCCCGCACCGCAAGGCAGCTTTGGAGTATCGCCGACCAGTTCGCAAAAGCTGACGAAGCCGATAGGCGCAAGCGCGAAGTGGACAAGGCCGACCCCACAGACCGGAGGAAGGAAGAGCGTAGAGACCGAGGCCAAGGCCGCCAAAGCGCCCTCGATAGACTACAACGGGCACCTATTGAATCCCGGCTGGAACTTCGCAAGAATCCCGAAAAGAGCCAGTTCACACCGCTGACAAAGCCGAGGACGGAAATCTACGAGCTGCATACCGACATGTTCGAGAAACGTCAGCCAATGTCACATGGAGGATCCAAGCGACGGTCTAAAGAGCAGTATTGCCAATTCAACGAGGATCATGGCCACGACACCGAGGACTGCAGAGATTTAGCTGTGGAAATCGAGAACCTCGTACACAATGGTGCCTTAGGAAAATACCAAAATCGCGGCAAACATGCAACCCGACCTCATGGCAAGGAAAAAAGAAGGCCGAACCGAGGGGAGAATCACTGTGCCCCCCATGCAGATAAAAGGCCAAGACGAGATGATGAAGACGAGGACGAAGCTCCACCCCAGTTCGACGGGGTCGTCACATAAAGTATCTCTTATCATCGTCCTTGCGTATCTTACCTTGCCTGTCTTTCGCTTATGCTTATTATCTCAATTTTTCCAAACCCTGACGAGGGTAATAAACTCCATACTTGGAGTAAATTTTAAACGCGCGTAAAGGGACCTTCGTTAAAAACATGTATGAGCCGCCTCTGTTTAAAACGAAGGCACTTCGTTAAAAGCGAGGCCGGACTGCATTCATTTAAAACAAGGGAGCCCTACCTCCACTAAAAGCCAAGATACGGCCTTCGCTTAAAGTGGAGCAGAGCCTAAACTTTGTCCGATGACGAAGTCATGCTGTTCGAAGCCAAAACCTCGTCTTATGACGAGGTAGAGCTAATAAAGCCAAACTTCGTTGAAATTCAATTTCCGAGGTAGAGCAAATAAAGCCAAACTTCGTTGAAATTCAATTTCCGAGGTAGAGCTAATAAAGCCAAACTTCGTCAACGCCAAGTTTCCGAAGGGGCAACCCATTTTTCTCCAACTTCGGCTTCCTTAAGTCACACCCCACCTCGCTTCTACATCTTTTTTTTTGGGGGGGGGGGGGGGGGGGGGGGGTTGGGGGAGGGAGGGGGGCTGTGATAGGATATGGCCTAGCTCCTCGACCTACACAGCTCGGGCTCGACCTACGCACCTCGGTAAACTCGGCCTACATAGCTTGGCCCATTTAAGGTGACTCCTCCAACAAGGCAATCAAGAATCCTACATCAAGTATAACTCAAGCTCTAAAAGAGATATAGAAGCTCGGCCAAAGAAGGATCAAGATAAGGCCAAAGAGTCCTAGTAGGAAAAGACTTGTAATCCTAATCAAGTTCCACATGTAATGGCCTATAAATAGAGGCCTAGAATAGGTTGGAGGGGGAGGACAATTCTTGTAATCATAATCCCATACAAGCAATAAACGTACTCTTTTCGCTCTGTGGATGTAGATCTATCTCAATAGATCGAACCACGTAAATCCAGCGCGTTCTATTTCTTTTCATGTGCATTAATTCCCCGATTCATGCTCATTGATTGTTTTGCTAAAATAGAGATCTATCAGTGTATAAGATGAAAGTGACCATAAATACCCGATATTATGAGTTCAACATAAGATTAAGAAGACAAAATAAGTTGAACCACCACGTCGCAATCATCCGGTCTACCCCGACGCTTCTGATTTTGTATTATATAAATAATCATCTTCTAAATATATTCACAGAAAAATTAATGATGACATTTGTTTTCTTTTTTACCTGAAATTAATATTTAATTATATAAATAGCTATTTTTCAAAAATGTTGACACAATATTTAATAAATCAAAACTCATATATAAATTATAGTATTATATAAATAATCATCTTCCAAATATTTCCACAGAAAAATAAATGATGACATTCGTTTTATTTTTTACCAGTTTTGAGAAGAATTTGTTTAATTGAGAATAGAACTTCAAGAATTGGTTTCACTATACACTTTGTAGTTTTGCCTTTTTACAAAACTTTACGTGGACTACAAATAACGTAAAAATTAATTCATAGATGATGATTCTAAATTTTAGAAAATACATGAACAAAATGAATAAAATGAAGAATTTTAAATAAATAATAATAAAGAATGGAGATGTGCCACATGGGACACCGAGTTGAGGTACCCGTCAGTTGAGAATTGGCTCGTCTACTTAATTAATTAACAAATTAAAAATTAATTATTTTTTTTATCAAATTAAATAAAAAATATTAGACTATTTCAAATTTTAATTCGACCCACCAATAAATTAGCCAAATAATTTTGGAACCATTTATTCGGTTGTACATAATTAGAAATAATTCTGCAATCAATTCTATTTTGTGAGAATTTCAATCTAATCCATTTTACTTCAATCGCCAATTGCAATATTTTTAAAACCTTTGATATATAAAATATATTAAAATATGATAGATATTGATTTTGAAAATTGGATCTTCTTAAGATTTTGTTTCCATGTCATATAAAATATAGAATATAAATATAATAAATATTGATTTTATATTCAGAAAAATTGAGAATTTAGATAATTAGAAATGGAGGAATATGAGGGGTGCCACGTAAGATTATTTATTTATTTATTTATAATCGTTTTTGTTTATATAATATATAAATATTATTTTTCCTTAATTTTCCTTCTTTCGCGAGATCGATCGACTTAATTTTTTCATATATGTATAAACTTTGAACTAGAAATTTGTTTTATGGGAATGCAAAGGATCAGATAGGATAGGATGATATAAATTGACTGTAAAGTTTTGTTTTTTGTACAACATATTAACTTAATTGTTTCTATTTCAAATGTTGAAGTAGAAATTCGATGGGGATCGGATGATAAAAAGTGAGTGCATAACTAATTAGTGGTTCTTTTTTTGTTTTTGTTTTTTTATTTTTTTTTTGTTTTTTTTTTTTTTGTTTTTTGTAGGAAAGGAATGGGTGGATTTGGTGTAATACGCTGCGGTGGCAATGATTGTGTTGATCATAAGTTTCATTTATCAATTCTTTCTCCGGAAGAAGCAGGCTTGTGTGTGTCTGAAAATCTCAACTTTCCCTTTCCCTTTGATGAAGATGAGGCTCGAGTATTTGGTGGTAGTGGTGATTGGTTGTGTTTCCATGGCTGTAGTGGCAAAATCGTCATTTGGAACTTCACAACCAAAGAATCGAAAGTCCTTCCTCCTCCGCCCGATTTTGATCTAGGACGGCTTGTAGCTAGTGGTATTGGCTATGATGCTAAAGTTGGAGATTACAAGGTGATCACATATTTTTTTCGATATCAAGAAACTACGGATGAAGACGGAGTTCAATGGTATGCTGGTTCGACCGATCACTTTGAGGTGCGTTCGTTCAAACGCCTCTCGTGGAGGGGTATTAAGGGTATAGCCAGTTAGATCATGTTGTGTCGTTTGATTTTTCTTCTGAAAGCTTCGATCACTTGCCTTTGCCGGCAACCACCCTTGGTGAGGACGCTAGATATACACTTGTTGGGTTTCGTGGTTTGTTAGGAGCTCTTGCCTATGTGAAACCAGAACTATCCTTTTCTTCTGAGTTGTCTATTGAGCTCCATGTATGGAGTTTGAGAAAAAGGTGGTGGAAATTGTTATATGTTGTCTCTCGGCTTGCTGATGTCGCGAGACCGATATCTGGCTTAAAAGATGATTGTTTTTTGTTTCTTGAAGCAAAACCGAGTGGTGGGCGTAGTCAGCTAATGGTTTATGATTTGTATGGTAAAACGGAGGAGAAATTACTCGATATCTATGACTATCCGGGACACATGAATGGTGAGTCTTATGCCGAGAGCACGGATCCACCACTTTCACAGTCGCGGAGGAAGAGGATGAGGAGGAGGAAGGTGAAGAAGAGGAAACCACGTTCTGGGAAACGTCGTTGGTGAAAGCTCGCAATGAAATTGAACAAGTTGAGCTCCGGCCACTGGAAATATTTTGCTTATCTTCTAGCAAGTTTTTTTGTTTCAATACTTTGAAGAATAGGAGGGCTAGCTTATTGTTGCATTTCAAATATGGAAACACTAGTGCATGCATCATGCATGTTTGTGCTTGGAAATTAAATGATTACATTGCAAGAAATTCTAGGTTGATCAGTTCGAATTTAAATGAGTTGTATGTTAAAGATATATTGATTCATATACGTTTTTTCAGACATTAACGAAAATAATTTCGTTAAACTTTTAATAATTAATGATAATAGCTTTGAATTCAAAATTCAAAACTTCTAGTAAAGATTACTCGACTCATAATCACGTCATTACTTTTCAAAATACGAACTTATGCTCATATAAGTTCTTAACTTAATAACTCAACTCCAAATAATAATATTAAATCTTTTTCTCAATTAAAAATTCTTAATTTTTATTTTTATTTATTAAAAACTCGGTTTTTCATTTTAAAACTTCAATGCTCGATAATTTCTACGTCTTAACTCCGATTTAAATGATTCAAAAAATCAACCTTGATTATTTTTACTCAAACATTATCATCAAATCACTCAATACTCCATATAACATCAAAAACTTAACATCAAAGTATTTAAAACTCATCAATCTCATTTTTCTCATATTAACATGCACATTTGTTCGTTTTTCAAACTTTATAACTCTACTTCATTCGATAACACTTCATATCATTACTCAAACATTTAAACATACTCAATAATATAAGCATCCATCTTACATCTTATCATTCGAATTTTCTTAATTTTTAAGAATATATTCCTCTAGTTGAATATTATGCTTTTTATTATTTATTCTATCATTTCTTTGGTCGATTTCTCAACCAAAATAAATAAATGAACTCAAATACGTATAGCTCAACTCTTTAGCTCTTATACTCGATTTTAAAAATTCAATTTCCTTTATTTTAAATTCTTTTTATTCCTCAAAATAATATTAATATTACTATTAATATTTTGTTTTTTTTTTTCTTTATCTCTTAATTTACTCAAACATCACATAACTTATGAATTCTACTCCTCTTATGCATCAAGAATTCATCAAAAACATCATAAATCATCCAAAAATCATGATTTCTTCTACACACTCATACATCGATTTTCTCATGAAAATTAGCAAAAATAATTTATATCCGTAACTCAATCATATTCTCATGCTCATATATACTCATGAACATCATCAAATCATCAAGCACAAACTAAATTAAATATTCCTCATTTTACCCTATTTTTTGATACTCATTACAATTAGGGCAACAAATTTTTCTCATCTTCACATAAGCATGTAAATCACTCAAATTATTATCTTAAACACATAAGAGCAAGTAATCACCAAAAGTCATCAAAATTATTTTTCTCCTTTCTCTTTCCTTATTTTCGGTTTTCATAGAAAAATTTGTAGGACTTTTTTTTTCTTTTCTTTCTTATCTCTTGATTCCTACACTGTTGTATGCTCGATAGTGTACTATAAACCGGACCTTTTTTTTTTTGCGATAAACGAATAGAGTTTTATTAAGAAGTGATGTGCGATAATGCCATCTTTAATCTAAGAGAGAATCTCAAATTATAGTAAATATTATATATTTCTTCTATATACACATTAAACATGACCCTTTTTTTGCGATAAACAAATAGAGTTTTATTTTGCGTTACTAATGTGGTGTAGTTTTACACGTTTTACAATCTAAATAATATTTTCAGAAGAAAGACAAAAAAAAAATATTTATGGAAATTTTGATAATATTAAATAATAAAATTATGAATAAAAATGGTTTAAATAGGAATTTAAGATAATTAGGAATACTGAAAAGTAGTTGCATCAATTAGGATATAAAATTAAAGGGAGGTATCAAATATGCAATTGTTTTAATAATATATATAGATTAGTCTCATAAAATTGTGAGTTCAGACTTCTGTTTCTTCTTATAAATTACTTTTTGATATTTTTCTATGAATTTTTAATTTAATTTTTGTTTATTTAGTATTCATTAGATAGATTAGGTATAAAAAGGTGTATATTTTAAATTTTTTGTTTTGTTTTTCTAAAGAATCCATGTTAATTACCTTTGGAATTGTGGACTTTTTGCCTCCAATATGAGTCAAAAGTGAGAAATTACCAATTTCACAGAAAAGCTTTGATTGCCCATAATTAACTTCGGATCATTTTTGTTTTCGTGGTTAGCTTTGGGATTGAAATGCAGATCAAACTTAGCTGATTGATTTGTTTTGCTAGATGTTTGTTTGGACGATGGAATTCTGTACCGTTTTAATTGTTTGATCCATCATACTAATATGATTGATATGATTGTTGTGTTTCTATTTGATTGCTATTTTAATTTAAGGGCATGTAGTTGTGATGATGTTCGGAAATTCGATTCCTGTGTAGGGTAATGATGTGCATGTCAAGCCTCCCGGATTCGCGCGCTCTACTTTCTAACCGACGCTGTGAACTTTGTAAATTGGAATAATCAATTCTCAGGCTGATGTATGTATATCTCTCTCATTGTAATGAAGTCTTTATTTAAGAATAAATTCTATCTAGGAATAAAAATTCATCGTAATAAATAAGAATGAATAAACTCTACATTGTCATTATTCATATTTTTTCCATAGATTTCTGCCCGCCTTAAGAAAATACACCTCTATCTAGATATAAATAGAGTAGAGCGTTTTTTTATGACTGTAATTATAGCGTTTTTCAATTGTAGGTCAAAATTTTGCGGGCTTTCAATTTTAGGATAATATCTAAAAAATTGATCATATTTGAACCCATTCGGGCTAAGTCGCACATGAGCTCAAAAATTCAGCCCGATTCCTACTTGACATTTTTACAAACACATGGCTTACACTTAAACAGTTGTTGAATCTGCTCCAAGCTCATGTCCTTTATCAAACTTGAGACTAAGAATTTTGATTAAATTCTCAATGCGGAGGTAATTCGCCGCCAACAAGCAGTGGGTGAAGTTGTCCAAGGAAATGCGGCGCCGAAGATGATGTGGTTTATATAGGAGAGGCTATGGTCGGGTTTGTTAAGATACTGTGTGATTTTAAAAATGACTATGATAATCTCCCAATTAATATCCGATGCAATCTTACTTATATAAGTTTCGCAGCATCCAATGAAAGAGAAGCGAAGCTGTTGTTAAAGAATGTCACGAAAATTTTTGAAACAGAATTTCATATGCACGCTCCAGATATGGTTGTACAACGTTTTGCTTCTTCAGCAGTATCTTACCACTTTTCCCAACTGCAAATTATCAACTTAGATACACCCTCCAACAATTGATGAAACGCACAAAAGACAAAAACGAACCTGCAAAAAATTGATTTACAGAGTTGTGTAAGCCAAGTGTTTGTAAAAACGTAAAGTAGGCAACAGGCCTTTTTGAGCTCATGTGCGACTTAGCTCGATCGGTCTCAAATTTGTCCTGAATATAATCAACTTTTAAGATATTGTCCTAAAAATGAAAGCTTGCAAAATTTTGGCCTGTAATTGAAAAATGGTAAAAGTTACGGTTTTAAAAAACGCTCTACTCGATATAAATATATATGTGTGTGTATATAAATATTGTTATAATATATTTAAGTTGATTTAAAGTTTTCATCTTAGACCTCTATTTAAGAAATAAAGCTCCATTTGAGAATAACTTTTTGTAGTCGCAAAGATATGACTTAATAGAGGTTTTACAGTATATACTTGTTGAATCATGATAGAGGTTTTACAGTATATACTTGTTGAATCATGATGCATGTTTAACTTCATGCGCATAATAAAATGGAAAGGTTCGAGATTCATGAAATTAAGAAAGTAGTCGAGGCGTTAGTGCAAAGGATCAGTCTTGTCACATTTAGTGTCAAAGAAAGTTACCCAAAGTCCTAATGTTATAGAGACCGTTCAAGCAATGGTGTATAATCGAACATATTGCAATTTCGAGCTTAGAGAGTGGAGGTTCAAACCTCAAGAAATTGAATGCTATTTTGATGTTAAGGTAACATCCAAACAAGAAATTAACAGAAAAAATAAAGAAAGAAAACAATAGATATTCACAAAGAGTAGCCCTGGTTTATTGAATGAAAAGGTCACTACAATGAAACTAATTTAACAGAAGAAGGAATTCTAGATCGAAGAGGGTAATTTCTAAAAAATGAAATAAACCATCAATACTGAGACAGAGGAAGTATCACATTAAGTAAATATCATTATGTGTCGTTACTGTTATGAAAAATCAAGCAAATTATAGGAAAAGACGATACCTTAATCTCGAGTTCCTCCACAGAAGGGCATGTGTGAATTAAAGGGAACAATTGACGAATATTGCATTCCTCATCTATCTCAATTTCCAACACCATATGTTTCACTTTTTTAAATCTGGGAGGCATAGTTCCAAAAAAATGAATCGGGCGGGTATCAATCGACAAACGTTCAAGAACAACGAATTTAGTAAGTAGGTTTCCATAATTATCTAAATAAACTCCCGATAAAGACAATTCCTTAGGGTATTTGAAGCCACGTAAATCACTTTGAATATGGAGAATCTCATAACATGAAGAAAGGTAATATTTAGTATATTTAAGATAAATGAGGTGTATATCAATGAATGCGATTTCCTTTGAAAATGCAACTCGAGCCACTTTTTTGAATGGGCTCCCGTCACTCATGGAATGTCAATCTTGAATTTGTCGTCGCCGATACACTGATCGTCCTCGTAAGAATCTAAGGCCTTATTGGTCCAACTTATGTAGTCGCATATTGTATTTTCTTGTGCAAATTGGACGTATCCTCTGTACACGCTTTTTTCTTGCTTTAAGGGAAAGGGAAAGTCTATTGGGTTTGTGATGAATAAGTGAAACAAGATAAAGAATATAATTTGGAGGAAATATTGGTATGTATGTAATAGGAATTTGAGTTCTTTTGAAGAGACTCTTGATTACAATTAATGCATCTATATCATTAACTATGATTCATGTATTTGAAATAGACTTTTAACCATCCAAGTTCTTAAATCTTCTAGAAATGGGTAGTTTGAACATCACTTTGGATACGAATTATCTTTTAACATCCCTTCTTAATTTGTAATCCGAAAGTGATTACGAAAATGAGCAAGTACCTCAGAGCTTACGGATTTGGTAAAACTATCAGCAAGTTGCACCTTGGTGTCGACAAACTTCAACTCAATTTCTTCTTTGGCCACAAGCTCTCTAATGTAGTGATGGCGAATTTCAATGTGCTTCAATCTCGACAAAAAACTGGATTTTGTGTCATTGCAATGGTTGACATGTTGTAACAGAAAATTGTAGTTGCCCCTTCTTGCTTTTTGTGAACATCAACAAGAATCTTCCTTAACCACACAGCTTCACAAGCAGCTTCATTTGTGGCGATATATTCTGCTTCCGCCGATGAGAGTGAAACTGTTGGTTGCTTCTTTGATGACCAAGAAATGATCTTTGATCCCAAGGAGAAAACATATCTATCCGTGCTTTTGCGATCGTCAAGCGATCCAGCCCAATCGCTATTGGTGTAACCGATGAGCTAACTTTCTTCTTCCTTGATGTACTTGATTCCGGATTTCTCGTTCCTTGTAGATAGGGCAAGATTCTCTTTGCCGCTGCAAGATGGAATTTGCTTGGATCATGCATAAATCTTGAGACCAAAGTGACTGCATGAACAATGTCAGGCCTTGTATTTGTCAACTAGATCAAAGATCCAACCAAACTTCTGTAAGTGCTTGCATCGACCTTCTCTGTTCCATCATCAATCGTCAATTTATCATTGGCTGCAAGTGGAGTGGAGATTGGCTTGCAATTGCTCATTTGGAATTTCTTCAACAATTCTCCAAGATATTTTTCTTAAAAAATATGAATCTCCCCTTTTGATTGACGAACTTGGAATCCAAGAACTAATTTCATTAATCCCAAGTCGTCATTTCAAATTCTCTCATCATGTCTTCTTTGAATTTTTGGACCATAGATGGATTAGATCCAATGAAAATTAAATCATCAACATAGAGACAGACAATGAGAAAATCACCATGCGCACCTGTCTTTACGATGAAAGCCCAATTTTCGGAAATAACCATCGATCTTGGTGTTCCATGCATGTGGTGCTTGTTTTAACCTGTACAAAGCTTTCTTGAGACGATACACCTTGTCCTCTTTTCCTTCAACCCTATATCCATCGGGGTGTTGGATATAAACCTCCTCGAGCAAATCGCCATTAAGAAATGCCGACTTGACATCCAATTGATAAATGGGCAGCTCCAATTGTGCTGCAAGAGCTAGAACTATACGAATTGTCTCCATTCGAACAACAGGTTCAAACTTCTCATTGAAATGAACTCCAGGATGTTGCGAGTACCCTTTCGCAACTAATCGAGCTTTTTGTTTTTGTATTGAGCCATCCTCATTCAGCTTGATCTTATAGACCCATTTCACTCCGATCACATTTTTTCCTTTGGGAAGATCAACAAGCTCTCATATCTCCTCATCCATAGCTTTCTGCCATACATCTTCTTTGTAAGCTTCTACAAAAGTTTCAGGTTCACCTACATAAAGTGCCACATTCGCTGTCGCATAGATGTCTCCTAAGCTGCGATATTTTCTGGCCGGACTTTGAGAAGAATCACCAATGATTTCTTGTGGTGAATCTGGACTTGGATTGGAAGAGGAGGTGGAGCATTCTTCAGTGTGATCAGATTGCATCTCTTGGAATGGAGGCACGAACTTTGACTTCAATATTTGATCTTCTTCCCAACACCAAGGTTGTTTTTCATCAAATATCACATCCCGGGAGACAACCAGCTTGTTAGTTTTTGGATTAAACAAATGATATCCCTTAGACTCGTTGCTATATCCAACAAAAATAAGCTTCTCACTTTTGTCATCAAATTTCTCCCTTTTCTGAGATGGAATATGAGAGTATGCGATGGAACCACAAACTTTAAAATGGTGTACCTGTGGTTTTCTTCGATACCATGCCTCATATGGAGTTTTGTTCACAACCGCCTTTGTCGGAGACCGACTTAGAATGTTATGCTACGTGCCATTTCAACAATAGTTCGATTCTTGCGCTCGGCCACTCCGTTTTGTTGGGGGCTGTATCGAACTTTTAGTTGTCTCTTAATTCTTTTTTCTTTGCAATAATCCATGAATGATCATCTAATGAATTCTCCACCACGATCTGTGTGAAGAATTTTGATTTTTCTGCCACTTTGATTTTCCACCAATTTTTGAAATTGAAGGAACTTTGGAAAAGCATAAGATTTTTGCTTCAAGATGTAGACCCACATCATCCTTGGTGTAGTCATCGACAAATAGTAAGAAATTTCTATTGTCATTAAGTGAAGGAGTCTTTGTGGGTCCACAAATGTCAGCATGCACAAGTTCGAGAGGTGCCTTTGCCCTGTATGAGATTTTCGAAAAAGGTAGACGATGCATTTTTCCAAAAACGCACCCTTCACATGGACCATTATGCTGCGCAATGTGTGGAAGACCAGACACCATATTTTCTTTTTCAATAAAATCAATCCTTTGTAGTTTAGATGGCCATACCTCAAATGCCAAATGTTTTGATCGTCGTCGACTGCTTTGAAGCGCACATTCCTTAGTTGACGGCAAACTAAGGGGAAAAATCTTGTTTGGAGTCATCTGGATCTTCGCCATGGTGAGATTCTTTCCTTTGTCAATAATGGTGCAGTGATCGTCATCAAAATCCACTTTGTGATTCTTTTTCAGCAATTGTCCTACACTCAATAAATTTTGAGCTAGATTTGGCACAAAGTAGACATCTTTGATGAGGTTGATTTTCCCTTCTTTAGACTTCAATGCAATGGCTCCTATTCCTGTGATTTTGTGCCTTTTGCTGTCGCCGAGTCTTACTTCTGATGAATAAGACTCATCAAGATCAACAAACATCTCCTTGTTTCCTGTCATATGATTGTTGCGACCACTATCCACATACCAAATATTTTCAGCAGCATATTCTTGAGAACTCAAACAAGAATAGAATACCTGCTCCGTCTCTTATTTTTCGGTAAAGTTTGCAATCTCTTTGAGAATGAGTTGCATTTCTGCATCTCTTGCACTTGTATCGACAATTACTTGTGTCGTGATTATTTTTTCTACAAATGCGGCAACAATCATCAGAGTTTTGGTAGTTAGATCTTGGAGCATTATTACCTCTACCTCCTCGTCCTCTAAAGTTTTGATTTCTGCCACGACCTCTTCGTTGAGAAAAATTGGATGGGGGTTTATTTTTCTTTTCTTCTTTCTTGTGATCTTTCTGTGAAAGATGAACCTTTCCTTGGAAGGCTTGCTCCAAATTTTGGTTTGAGAATCTGCTCATTCTCTTTTCATGTGCTTCAAGAGATCCCATCAATTCATCTAAGGCTAATTTTGATAATCCTTAGATTCTCTATAGCGGTAACGACATGCTCAAACTACATTGGCAGGCAACGAAGCACTTTCTCGATGATTCTCTTCTCTTCTAGAGTATCTCCATAGCCTCTAATTTGGTTTGCAATGAAGGAGACTCTAGAGAGAAAATCTTGCATTCCTTCATTTTCTTTCATCATCAGGTTATCAAAATCACGCCACATATTTTGTAGCTTGATTGTAACAACTTTATCATATTCTCCAAATTGATTTTTCAGTATTTGCCAAGCATATTTCGATGTTTTGGCAGTAGTGATTCGCGGAAGAATGGATCGACTTACCCCTTGGTGCATAAAGGACAAGGCTCGTGCATCTTTGGTCTTGTTCTCTTTATGCTCTTTCTTTTCTGCATTTGTCATCGTGGCTACGTGCTCTGGAGCCTGCAGTGTGAATCCCTCTTCCACAATATCCCATAGATCATGGGATATAAATAGTGTTTGCATTAGAACACTCCATTGCTCGTAGTCTTGGCCGATAAAAATCGGAACACCTTGCTGGGAATATGAGAAGGCTAACTCATTGTTGCTTAGGGGTGGTCCATAACCGCACCGATAACCGATTAACCAATAATCAATTAAGGCTAAATATTGCTACCATACACCAAACCAATAAAATATTTGAGTTATCCGATAACCAAATTTTTTAATTGGTATGGTTATCGGTTAACCCAAATAACAAAAAAATATTAAAAGAAATTGAACAATATTTATGCAGAATGTTAATTGCTCATGCTCGTTCTCATAATCACAAAATCGTAAATAATAAGATGATAAATAATATCCAAACTCCAAACTATAACATAATAAAAATTCAATCCTAAAAATCATAAATAATATCCAAGCTCAAAACTAAAACATAAAATAAAAGTTCAATCCTAATAACCAATTCGAATATAATTTCACACAATGTTTTGATTATAAACTGTATTGATTGGCCACTCGCCCCGAAGAATCGGGAAGCGTCACAGGAGTTCCAAGTCTAAGGAGGTTATAGTAAGTGTTCTGCGTCATGCATCAATCCAAACGAAACATAGAGACTTGTTAAGGCAGCCGGTTTAGGGTACTAGACAGTAGATCTTCAATCGTTATCCTTAGGTTAGCAATAGCCTGGTGTTGTCACACACTTCATTAGTAGTCGTCCCTTCCAAGTTCTAACCAATTCGAACATAAAATAATATATATTTTTATATTATATAGTATATATTATTAATTAATAAATAAATTTGGTTAATTGGTTGTTTGGTTTGGTTTTGGTTATAACCAATAACTAATTGACTTAAAAATTTTTAACCGATACCGTACCGATAACTAATAAAATCGGTTTTTGGTTACCAATAACCAATCGGTTATTGCGTATTTCGGTTAAATACCGTCTAACCGGAACTATTTAGACAGCCTTATTGTTGCTGATGGAAGCCATCGAAAAAAAAAATAGAGGTATTATATTTTGACAAGGGGTGGCTCTAATGCCACAAATATGTTGGGTTTGTGATGAATAAGTGAAACAAGATAAAGAATATAATTTGGAGGAAATATTGGTATGTATGTAATACGAATTTGAGCTCTTTTAAATAGACTAGTATAATTAACGTGCAGTCGCACGTAAAAACAATGACTATACTATATAAATATTGATAACTTAATTATATTTTAGTTTTTTTATAATAATATTTATAAATTTTTTTCAATTGAATTTTTGCAATCTTTCAAAATTTATATGCGATAACTAATAAAAAATATAGAGTAATAGAAACATTTAGTTGTGAATTGTACCCTCAATTTTTCTTGAATTATTGATCTTCCAAAAATTAAAAAAGCATTTTAATTATGAGAGTACTGTGTATGTCAAATTTAGTAACTAATATTTACATTTTGATTCAATTATTCTTTTAGTGTCATTTAAAAAATACTAATAAATTTTCACTAAATAAAATAAGTGAATATAATTTTTTTAAAGTTTCCACAAACGCTAAAATTGAAATTGAAAGTTAAATATCAATAGTTTTTATTATAAAATTACCTAAAGCTGGGTTGGACTTAGGTAAAGCATCGTTCATTGTCATACTTTCTATTTAAAAAGCAAAGTGTCAACGAATCCTGCAATGAACATGCTTTTTTTATTCAATATCAAAGCTACGGTACTGGTCATGAAACTGGAAAAGATATAAACATGTGTTGCAATCTTTATTTATATAATATCATCATAAATTAAAATAAAAAATAAAAAAATTGGTTGGTGTATATAACAATTTATTCTTTAAAACAAAAGAAATAAAATTAAAGAATTCCAACTAAGCAAAAATAAAATAAAAATAAATTGCTCTTAAGAAGTATGAAAGAAGGCATAGAAAGAGACAAAGAGTAGATGCATTTCCATGATACTTGAAGGAGAAATTTTGAAAAGAAAAAAAAAAGAGTCAATATTATTTATATAATTTGTAATTTCACTACTTTAAACTGAATTGAAATATACCATGAATTGAAGGAGAACCCTTGAAAAAGAAGTCAATTAAAATCATAGATTGAGAAATCAATTTCAACGTGTAGTAAAAAAATACTCTAAAATAAAGAAATAATTAATTGGTTTATTGTATGATTTTAAATTATTAATGAATAGTTGTGATATACTATTTTTACTTATGATTTCCAGAATCGAAAAGTAAAAAATTTAAAAGAAAAATTGAAAATTAAAGTTTCTAAAAATGACATTCTGGCCTTGCTATTAAAGGTTTACAAAGATAAAGATTTGATTATAGTTAATGTGATTATGGTTTATGCCGAAACTAGTAGATACATTTGAGTAAATTTGAAGGTACTATTCAAATATAAATAGATCTTTAGGAGTCTAACTTATGTGATTGAACTTGAATAAGCTCGTTAATAATTGAGTTAACTTCAAAGTTTATGGTATCCATCTTAATTCGACTTATTATACCCTTTTGTTGAAAATTAAGATTACTATAAATACTGAAAATTATTATCAGCAAATAAGAATTTGTGAGTATAAAAAAGTAATTGATTAATTAATTAGAGAAAATAGATTAGAAACAAAAATAATGCTAGTGATTTCATTTTTCAAGTCCAAGAGTGTGGGGAAAACTTAAAGAAGTTATTGAAGGGGTTACTGAATTAGTTTCATCAAACAAAAGAGCCTCAAGTCTAATTTAAAAGAAAAGAAAAGAAAAAAAAAAACCACTAACAAATACGAAAATCAAAATCTAGAACCAACCAACTAATACATACATAGTTGAGAAATTCAATTCCATTTAGCTACTCCAAAATAGAAATAAAAAATTAACAAATTATATAAAAGCAATAACAAAAATATCTGGAAAATATGATAATCTTGGACAGTTCATATAAAATTTGATGTTCAAGTTTCTGAAATAAGTAATAAATTGCAATTAGTGGAGCAATTGGAATAATTGTGTAGAATTCATCATTTGAGAAATAAAGAAACTCACGCAAGGATAACAATATATGTGCACAGTAATTGTTATAAAATGAATTTTATAGATATATATATATTTTTCAATAAGGTAACTTTTCTATGAACGCCAATAACAATAGGTATTATATGGTAAGTTTGTATTTCATGAATAAATATTATATTCCATTATTTTGTATTTCTTATATGCTATGTTACGTTATTGCCCTTAATTTAGTTCTTTAGTAAGGTTATTTTAGGCAAAACAAATTTTGTAAAAGAAGGCTCTTTTTATATTAGTATAGATATAGATATAGATATAGATATAGATATATCTTGTTCATTCTAATACATCAAATGGTAGAACTTTACCACTATTTATAGGATTATATTGTGACGATTGAAGAGACTCTTGATTACAATTAATGCATCTATATCATTAACTATGATTCATGTATTTGAAATAGACTTTTGACCATCCAAGTTCTTAAATCTTCTTGAAATGGGTAGTTTGAACATCACTTTGGATACAAATTATCTTTTAACAAAGTCGAGGGCGACGACTTTGGGGATGGAGAAGAGAGGATTTTAGTGGCCATAGCTTCTCTGAATTTCAAGAAAGAGAGGATGAATACGAGAATGTCGTCAGGTAGCTCACTGATTCTATCAACTTCTTCGCCCTTACAACATGTTTCAACGGCCAATGACACCTACATTAACACTAATTAGTAGATATTAAGGTTGTGGATTTATTTTGATAGTGGTTTAGTCGGTGTAACATGCACTAGTTTTTTCATCCTCTATTTCATTCATCTGATTTTTTTTTTTTTCAATTTGGCAATTTAAAGATAATTATAAACCCTATTTGGGTGGAAAATGATTTAGTCAATGTCACATGTCGTTCATTCAACCAATGAAAGGAGCAGAGAATGAAACACAAATTGGAAGTCGATCGGATATCCGGATTGCTCATGTAATTAGGGTTGCGGGTTAGGATTAAAGAAATATAAGAATTATTAATAGTCGATAATGTATCGCATCTACTTCATAATGGCGTGTTCATGGATTTACAAAAATATTTACTAAATTTTTCTTACCAAAACCTAATTATTTTCTATACCTACAAAATCATGGTACTATTTTAATTTGTAAATTTCATAATAAAATTTGGTAGATATATAGCCGACTTGATAAAAGTTTAGGTAAATATTGAAGTTAGTTTTAATTACCTTTGGGAAGATGTCGGTAGTCTTCTTCTTCCTCGTACTATTAATCTTGCTACTTCTCCTCTTCATTGTTATAAATCTGATACTCATTTGAATCAAAGCCTTCAAAAGGGAAACAAATTATACCTAGGGCTTTTATCACAACACACTGAATCTAAAATTTATAGTAAGAGAGAGGGAGAGGTGGACTGCATTGATCTGATACTAGGGTTTTGAACTTTTTTATGGTGCTGACAGCCGACCGACCATTCAGAGGATCATATTAATTTATTTATTAATGTTAAAATTGATTTTCTAATGTAAGTTATATAAAAAAGATCGCAATTAATGTCAGACAAATCCGTGCACATTTATTAGTTTAGGAATCCTAATTTAAGTACATTTATTGGTTCTATGTGTGTAACCCGAAGCCGTTATCAGTCCCTGGGCGCAGGTGAGGAGTGCGGTCGCCCCGGGACAATAGGGACTTCTGAAAAAAAAAATTATTATGATGTATATGTATTAAAAAATTTGGCACCGACTTTTTTTTATGACATTGACACCTACTTTTTTTTTTAATTTGTGGGAACCCGCAGCCGCTATTTTTTGTGAGCACTGGGTAAATCCCCGTCCTTGTGCAGTAGACTGTAAACCACACAAGACGGGTAAATCACACTTTTCAAGTACAAGTATGACAGACTCAACCTATAAAGGAAGCGTTAGTGGAGATTGAACCTGACACCTCTCAGTCCCAAGCAGCTCACTCTATCATTAGGTCATCCTAAAGGGGACTTTAAACCGATGATCTCATTCTAAATTGTGTCGTTCCAGCTGTTTTCTCAGTCCCTCTCCCTCCTCCTCTCTCTCTCTCGTTTGGGCCCTTTTCACATAAGTAAAGGACAAGAGTTTCTTGATAGTAATTGATTATTCCCACAATTAAAAAGCAAGTTTTATATGCTCTAATTTCTTCTTTTTCAGTCTGGATTAATTCAAGATTAGAAAATTAGGTTTAAATATTATTCAAATAGCAAAACCAGTAGACGAAGCCGTAAGAGTGTCAAGAAGCTATCCATTATGTATATAGGGGTCTTCTTTTTTGGGTTTTGCCTAGAGCCCTTAAATTATTAGGGCCAGAAACGCGCCCCTCCCGCTATTCGACGAGCAATTAAGTAAATTTATTATGTGCAGTAGCCTGCAAATTGCATGTAGGATTCATATTGAAAAATCAAGCGTGACAAGCTCGACTTGGATTGCAATTTTAGAATTTCATATTTTCTTACCTCAAAAATATCCTACATACATGAATCGAGACTTTTCCACATGTATTAGAAATTTAGAATAGATTCACACAACCTGAACCAAGCATATAAAGCGTGAAATCTAAGTTAATTATAAACAAGTTTATGAATTAATTTACAAATACATCCAAATTGCTTTGCTTAATTACAACTACAACATCCAACTTGAATCTAATAAAATTAATTCCAGCCTCTTCATAATTATATAAACACAAAAACTTCCCTACAACCGGTTGCGTAGTATGCAACCGGTTTTGACCCGCTCCCAACCCGACCCAACACATACCCGCGCCTTAAAAAAAAAAAACTGCCGCTTTTAATAGTATATACAATTATCAGTAAATATTAAGCATTTGTGTATGTTGGCCGAGTGGTTGGAGGAGGAGCTTTAGAGCTTGGCTACTTGGAGACCCAAGTTCCGCGTTTAAAAAAAAAAAAAAAAAAATTGATGTCTTCACCATTAGATATAATGATCTGTAACCATTAAATGTATATCTATGTTGGCCTAGTGGTTGAGGGGTAGCTTTAGAGCTTTGCGCCATTTAGGACTTAGGTTTGAATCCTGGGATAGACAACCACTGAATTTTTTTTTAATTATTTGTTCAAATAATATTTGTTAACATATAATTACTATTTGATTTTTATTTTTAAATTTTTTGTAATATACTTAACTAAAAATAAGAGTTGTGGTGACTAAAAAGTAAATGTTGTCGTAAATAAAAGTAACAATCGTTGTGGAAAAAAACAGTAATATTTGTGGAACATTACCTTTCTTAATATTAATAATTATGTTTCATCACGATAATAATTACTAGATCAAATCATTAAAAGTACACGTTATCGTGAACAAAAATAAATATTATCGTTAAGAAAAGTAATATTTGTGAAACATTACCTCTCTTCATACGATGATTACTTTTTCATAACGACAATAATTACTTAACAAAATAATATAAAGTACACGTTGTCGTAAATAAAAGTAACGATCGTTGTGAAAAAAAGTAATATTTGTGAAACATTACCTTTGTTAATATCAATAATTACGTTTAATCACGATAATAATTACTAGACGAAATCATTAAAAGTACACATTATCGTGAACAAAAGTAAATATTATCGTTAAGAAAAGTAATATTTGTAAAACATTACCTCTCTTCATACGATGATTACTTTTTCATAACGACAATAATTACTTAACAAAATAATTTAAAGTATACATAGTCGTGAATAAAAGTAATGATCATTATAAAAAAAAGTAATAATTTTGAAACATTACTTTTCTTCATATCAATAATTATTTTCAGTCACGACATAATTACTTAATCATCTAACTAAAAGTACACGTTGTCATTAATAAAAGTAAATATTTATATTAAGCAAAGTAATATTTTTTAATTAAATTTTTTAATAAAAAATCATTATAGAAAAAAGAAAATGAATAAATAATAAAAAAACTGAAAATAAAAAAAAATTGAATATTAGGTAGGAAACACAATATAATAAAAATTAAAAATTAAAAAAAGAATTGAAAAAATGAAAAAAAAATAAATAAATAGAAATTATGATTTAATACTTTAAAAAAGAAAATAGGGATAATAAATAATTTTTTTAAATTAAAAAAACTGAAAAAATAAATACAATGAATAATATATACGACATAATAAAAAAAGACAAATTAAAAATATAAACCTATAAAAAAACTAAAATGAATAATACTTTTAAAAGCCGCGTGTATAAGATATAGATAAAGGTACCTATATTATAAAGTGGTTTGTAGCCTAGTGGTAGCACTCTTGGCCTAAATTTATGTTGAAACTTGCCTTAGGTTTGAATCCTACAAGGAGCGTTGCTATAATTTTTTTTTTTTAAATTGAGGCTGATTGGGTTTGGGCTTGGGCTTGGGCTTGGGCTGGGCGTATGTTGGGCTTGGGCCGACAACAGGGTTGTGGGCTGGACGAGAGGCTGGAGCTGGCTATGCGCTGGTTGGCCTTGGGCTTGGGCGTTTGTTGGGCTGGGTGGGAGGCTGGAGCGGGTTGTGGACTGGGCATGGGTATGTACATGGGTCGAACCGGTTGCGTAGTACGTAACTAGTTGCGAGGAAGTCCAGCTCTTATATATATGCATCCATTGTTTCCAATATCACACTTATTCTAATAACCAATATTTGAAAATCTTTAAAAATAAAAAGAGAGACATAAACATAAGATGTTTAAATGAGTACAAGTGGCTATTTTAGGATTAAATCTACAAAAATAGGTGCTACAGAGATAAGATGTTCAAATGAATGAGCTATTTCCCTTTGTTGGATAGCACAATTTGTAGCACAACCTTCTACAATCAATTTTTTTAGTGCCACACCATTATTTATCACACACAACACAAACTCCAATTCAGCTACACTCCCGCAGAAATCTGTCAACTTAATCGTATTGAGATGATCAAATGTCGTCACTCTATCAAGCCTTCTGTGTTTATACTTCGGCTTAAAAGACCATATAAACTGCAAAACAAGACTAAGTTAGTTGATTATAGTTTAGGGTTCAATTACAATATATTTTATACTATTGCATTTTGTACACAATCAGTGACGAAGCCAGAACTTTTAAGAAGTGAATTCCTTAATTCTTTTCTCTGATCGCCACTAGAATATATATAACTAAAATCTAATAAAATCCAACATTTAGACAAATAGTTCATACAAAATAAGACATAAGACCAAATCATTCATACATATATAGTTAACACTAACAAAAATATATATACATAATTATAAAGATTGATACGATTGAAAACTAAAATACACGAAAATTCTTTGTGAATTTCAAATTTACCTCATAATTGTGCTGTTCTACATATTAATTCTACAAAAGAAATGTACTACTAATATAAATAAAAAACACAACAATGTAGGGGCTTCGTTGATGCATGCATGTAACTCCTACTAGAAAAGCATACCTTTATCTTGAGTTTTTCCAAGCAAGGAAATTCTTCGATTAGTGAAAACAATTGATGCAAATTGCATTCCTCTTCCATGACAACATTAATCTGCAAATGTTTTATGCGATCACGAACAAGTTGAAGCTCATCTTTTTCATGCTCTTTTCTCTTGGACCATTCTCTTATCCCCTTTAACACGAATAAAAAATATATATTTCAATCCAAGATCACAAAATTAAAAACAGGATGACCAAAAAATAAATCATGCACATGCTAACCTTTATTTCATATATATAGAGCCCCGTAGAGAGCTCAAGGCGTCGCATATTGTCACACTTGTAGCATAAAATGTTAGGAATTTTCTGCAAAAGTATGTGATTCGTCTCACAATGAACTCTTAGAACAACAAGCTTCGCCAAATTATGGAGTTCTATGGAATACTCAACCATTCCGTCACACCTTAAGGAAACCAGGTTTATTAAATTGGAAACACGAATAAACTAGCTTGATACGATCAAGTGCTTCAACTTGGACGTTGTAGGGCCATCAATCTCTAAAGATTTTGAATAGTCTTCATAGTATATTTTGACTTCTAAAGATTGAAGCAACAAACGTTCAAGAACATCGAGTTTCGAAACTAAAACCCTAATATCACTATTATACATAGCAACTCCAGATAAAGACAATTCCTTAAGGCATTTGAGCACGGGGAGTGATGATCCCGGCCCATTCTTGATGATCTCCGGATCCAGGGTCGAGAAATGAAAGAAATTGATGAATTCGGGATAAACAACGTTTATATCAATGATTTCGGTTTCCCTAGATAATGCAAACTCGAGCAACTTCTCATTGGTCGTGCTATTGGCTTCTGTGTATAGGGAATATCATCCCTAAATTTCTTGATAACCCTATCGCCCGTGTAGGAATGTAAGGTGTATTGATGCATTTCATGTGATCCGATAATTGTGTTTCATTTCCTATTTGATAATATCCCAAGAAATTACCCTTTTGTGTTTTGTGGGAAAAGGGTATTTTAGTGAAATGGTGTTGGGCGTGGCATAAAGGCCGCGCCAACGAGTAGAGATGATTTTAGTGATCGTAGCTTCTCGTAATATCAAGAAGGATAAGATGTATGCAAGAATGTCATCGGGTAGCGCGGTGATTCTATCAATATCATCCTTACAACTTCTTTGATCAACTGTTGATACCTGCAAATTAAAATGTATGTCTTGTTACTCCAACTAACTAAAACTAAGGTTGCCTTATTGAAGTGGTTTAATTGGTGATGATGTGAAAATTCAAGTCAGATCATCTAGTGCAGCATCACTAAAATTAATATCTCATTTTTTTTTCATAAACTAGCTAGCTAGGTACAATGTTTGTCTAATTAAGAGTGGTTCAATCAATTTGTGATGTCGTTATGATGTGAAAATTCAAGTCGGATAGTCTAATTCACTATTTTTTTATTTCATTACATTTAATTTATTCTAATTGACAATAAATCAATAAATAAGGGGGTGTGGATTGACTAGTTGGAACATAATAAATTCTAAATCAATAAATTATAATTATGATTGATAAAAGTTTAATTGAGATTAATATATTCTAATTTAGAATAATAAATAAATAAATAAATCTTAAGGGGGTGTGGATTGACTATTTTTATCATGAGTCTAAGGTCATGTTTGATAGCTAGTATTAATCTTTATTATATAATATGAATTAATGCATTGTTTGGTAGGAAATATTATTAATACTAAAAGCCCTTGTTTAGGGCAAAGCCCGTATTGTAATATCAAGATCTCTATTTAAACAATACCACCTCACCCATGATATTGTTTTGACCCATTTCCACAGTAACATGTATTAACTCATTTGAAAAACTTCTTTACCCTCACAACCAACAACAAGTCGTATTCCTTCTCGCCACAAATCAGAAGAAGCAACTGCGTGGAAAAAAAAAACTCCAACCTTCTTGAAATCTTCATTGTTCCGGTGCTGAATTTCAAGAAGGTCGAAATCTGGAGTTCGAATCTGGTGAGTTCAGTTTCAATTAGTTTTATCAGAGCCCAACTGTCGTTTTCCCTCTTTTCTTTATGCTACTTTTTCATTATTTAGGGTTGGTGGAGATCCACATTGTGAAATCTGAGGGCGCAATCTTCCCAAAGAATCACCCTCTCTCGTTGTGAATCAGCCTCTCTCTCACCCTCTACTACTACTTCCTTCGAAATCGACAGGTAATTTCATAACCTTGTATAAGAATTGTGGTCAATTCGCTCCCAATTACTTTGTGTCTAGCACAACCTTCGAATTTTGGTGAATTTGCGTCGTTCCCATTTAATTTCTTTCTCAAATTTTGGTGAATTTGTGTGACAATTGATCTGTGAATTTGAAAGGTTCCCAAATAATTAGCGTGAGATTTTTGGTGAATTTGTGTGTGAATTTTGGTCAATATGCGTGGTTGTTTGTTAATTTTACTGAGAATTAATAAATATTTCGTTGTGTATACTTCCTTTTTCGGTGAATGATGATGAAAATCGTTTAATTTACTGTGAGTCCGAATTTGTGCTGTGAATTATGTTGATGCAAAGATAATGGGGCCAGATTTGAGGCTTCCTTTTAACTTAAACCCACTGCCAACTAGGACATTTGTTTTTGGTAAAGCTTTAATTTGTTTTGTTTAGATGGTATTATGGTAGGGAATTTGTAATAATATGCATATAAATTCCTTAAATTCGTAATCTCCATGGTTTATTATGATAAAAAGATAAGTTGCCATCGACTTTATTGTTGAACTTGTTTAATCAAGTATGATACAATAGTGTGCTTCTTAGTCATGTTTTGAAGCTAAATTTGAGGCTTACTAATATTTCTACCCATGCCGCGTTTAAGCTCCTGACTTTTGTATCTAATTTAGTCAACGTATTTTGGCTCATTTGATAATATTTATGGAGCAACACAACCTCGCAAAAGCATACTATCATCGTGGAGAGCCCAAGTTTTACCATCTAGAACTAATATTTGGGGATGATGTGGTTAAGGATGAGAATCAACATCCAGTGATAAACATAAGCGACGACAGCATGGTGGTTGAGGAGAATTCAGAATAAGTTACATCCCCAATCCTAAGTGTGGATGAGAAACACCGTCGAAGGCTCCATGATGAGCACTCTGTAGTTGTCGACCTTCACTCCCTCTTTCATTCCGCTGAGCCTCGGAACTTTCCATTGCGGAATGCGTTCCCACCTCCGCCAAAGGACTGGGATGATGCCAGCATCTCATGTGCGTCATCGGATCCTTTTGGGTGGTCCACGAATCCTTTCATGTAAATGCCTAACATGAGTTCAGCTTGGATATTCTCTATCTAGTCTATGTAGTTGTATTTGGGGATGTGTTTTTGTTTCATATCTTTATTTCTTCCGTTTTGTCCAGTGATGTTGTTGTGTATTTAAACTTCGTACTTTCTCATTTAATGAAATTTTGTTGTTGTGTGTGTGGAATTATGGATTTAAGTGTTGGTTTTACTTGCAATTAGTTACATTAGATTTTGTTGGTAAATCGATGGAATTGATCCTCGAGCAGGTAGTATTGATGTGTGTTGTCTACAAGAAGTTATTTGTTGGAAATCTTATTCATCATCTACGATGGAGAAATCTAATTGTACGTAATGTTATGATGGCCTTTTGGGTAATTCCTAAGGTAGGGTAGGGATAAAATGGGAACAACATAAATTAATATTGATTTTAACATGCTCAACCAAACAAAAATATATGATAAAAAGAGTTTTATATTTTCTACCAAACACACAAATGCAATAATCTATCATACCATATTTGTATTATTTATCCTTATATTATTTATGTCAATATTATTACTATACCTACGAAACATTGCCTAAGGATTTCTTGAATCCCTTCCCTTTGGGTGGGATACATATCAATGGCTATGGGATATCTTTTGAATTTAATCCTTAAACACTAGATTAACATATATTATTTTTATTTATCCATGCTTATTATGCTTAGTAAACGTCCCGTAATTGATTAATAAATCCTAACCCCAATCCCCTAATCAATAACTAATCACGGCCAATCACACCGTAGACAAGTTTTCACCTAAATCTAATCATATCATGCATATGAAAAACCATACAATTTTCTAAAAGTTTCGTAAGTAATAGGCGATGGATCTAGTGCAAATTTAGGTCAAAAGTAAAAATGAATTGTAGTGAATAAATTGAATTACCTTAGGTAAGAGGTCGAAATCGTACATCTCTCTGTTAATTGGAAGATTTTTCTTCCTCTTACTTTTCCTGTCGCTTCCCCTCTTCATCGCGATCGCATCCCAAAAAAACAAAGAAATTGAAATATCTAGAAAAGAAAGATTTAGGGTTCAATCACCACGCTCCCATTTAGTCGAACTTGAAAAGAAGAATAATATGTTGCAAAGACTACATATACTTTATATGGAAAACTTGTTGCACATTTTAAGGAAATAATAAATTAATTAAATTAGGATGTATACAAAATAAGCGAAAGTTATATAGTATAAGCCGAAGATTATGTGATTAGTTATATTATTTTAACTCTGTCAATGCTTACTCCCTTAATCCAATTCATTTTTATCATGTAAAATGATTTTAAAAAAAAGGTAAGTCACATCACTTTAAAAGGGTTTTGAAGGGTTAATTAGTTCGTTACGGAATTAGAGAGAAATTCTTTTTAATCGGTCCCAATTTAATCACTATAAAAAACAATAAAGACATTTTTTTGTGTTGTCGATTTAGAGGACATTATTTCATATACCAATCACTTTCACTAAGTTAAATCAAGAGTTAATATGTAAAAATACCCCTTTTTAAAAAGTAAAAATAAATTATACCCCATAAGATAAAAAAAAATATCTTATATATGATTAGCATACATGAAAAAACATCCATGATGTTTTCGTGTATGTTACTCATGTATATATCATGAGCACTCATATATGTAAGCTGAACACATGTATGTTGTAATAGTCATTATGTATGCTACTCATGTATGACACCCATGTATATTATTCATCATTTTATGTCAGTTATATATGATACTCATGATGTATGATATTCATGTATGATGTAATAATCATCATGTATGCTACTTATGTATGTTATTCGTCATTTTATGTCAGTCAAGTATGATACCCATATATGATGTAATAATCATCATGTATACTACTCATGTATGTTATTCGTCATTCTATGTCAGTCAAGTATGATACCCATATATGATGTAATAGTCATCATGTATGACACTCATGTATGTTATTCGTCATTTTATGTCGGTCATGTATGATATTCATATATGGAGTATTATTTATCTTTTATTTATTTAGGGGTATTATTTAGTTTTATTTTTGAAGAAGGAGTATTTTAATTTTCACTCTTAAATCAAATGTACAATTTGTTACGATGTTGTACAATGCAAGATCCAAGTTTGAATTCACTGCTTCTAAAATACTTATGAAATGTTTCTTCTTCCTCACAATGACTACGAATTACATGATACACCTCAATTAAGAGCTTAGGAAATCTAGTTGAGAAATAAGAGTTGAATCCTTCAAGAACGGACCCCAAAATTGTTTGAATTTCTCTCGGAAGTTCTCTATAGTGATTCAACTTATTTCGAATAACACGTAACAAATCGCGCACGCTATCATACCTGTACTGCCTATACCGGCCGATATCATTGATGAAGGCGGTTTCCATCTTCTCATCCCATTTTCCGTCCAAAGCTAGTTTTCCTCGGTTTTCAAGCGCCTCTAGTAGCCGGGACTCGTTTTCCCGGTCCTCCAACTCGATTCTATCGCTGACATCACGAAGGAACGATAGCCTCATTTCGGAACTCCAGAACAAAGGATGGTTCATCACTTCCGAAGCCTTTGGCCTAACATATAAGAACACATGATGAAAATTAAGTTTTAAAACGGCTAAAGAATAGACATTTGAGGTGGCTTTAGGGCGTACCTCATTTTCGGATCATGGTCTAAAAGTCCAAAAACGAGATCCGTAGCCTCCGGAATAAGGTCTATCAAGAACAAGTCTTTCCGCGCATTGACTATATTTACATCACGTTCAATACTTTCGCCAAAGGGGTGTCTACCGCCGGTTTCTTAAAAAAACAGCAAGCATCCCAAACTAAACAAGTCTACAGCACGAGTTTATCGCTCGTTGCGTAGTTGTGCTGGCGCTTGCCACCCAAAACTTCCATATCCTATGTAAAAGATTGACAAAGAGTAAAGCCGGCATTCACCACTGTAGTTACTCCAAATCTATATCTATATCTATATCTATACTAATATAAAAAGAGCCTTCTTTTACAAAATTTGCTTTGCCTAAAATATCCTTATTATAAATCTAAATTAAGGGCGATAGTGTAATATGAAGAGTATCAATTCAATATAATTTATTTCTTACCTAATGTAATTGATCGTGAAAGTTTATGGCCCATGTATATGAATGAGTCTCAATTCAATGTATTTGTTGCTTAATTTGAAGAAAAAGAATTTGACGGACACAACTAATAAAGAAATTGAATATATGTGCGGCCAATCACATGAAACTTACCTAATAGTAATAATTTTGTTTTTTTTTTTAAATCAGTAATAATTATTTATTACCTAATGTAATTAACCTAAAATTTTTCGGCCCATGTATCATGTATGTATTGAGGGATTGAGCACTATCTATACATATAAACTTTTATAGCTAAAATTAAAATAAAGATGAAAACGTTACGGTTCTTGTTTGTTATATTTGGTAGGAGGATTCTTGAAAGCTTTATTGTAGCGCCAAAAGCCACTGAATTTACATAAAATAATTTGTTTCATGTAATTAGTTTTGGGATTATAGTGAAAGTCTAACACAATGCAAATTAGTATTCCTCGTGCACAAAATCAGATGAATTTTCTCAATTTGTTGTACATACGATTATCTTCGACATTAACGCTTTCCTGAAGGTGTGATCATCTCATAAATTCTATTGTCGTAACTCTAATTTTTCTGAACAATCAGTTTTGTTTTTGCTTCATTTGAGATTGGTAATTTAATTCAGGTAAAGATTATCTTTGACGAGCTTTGTATAACTTATGCTTGCTTCCTTTTCAGTATTAGAAATAGGCATGATATATAAAATTGTGTATGTGTTTAATCTCTAATATATGAGATATATTTGTTTCTATATGCAACTTCCGAAAATAATTCATTAATATGTCAAAATTTGTGGCCAATGTAGAGAGTGAGTTTGTATATGTCTAATAAGCATTTCCTTTTCTTGAATATCCTTATCTATTAGACATTTTAATGAAGTCACTGTACTATACATTAGAGACCAGTTAGGATAAGAAAGCAAGAGAGCTTGTCACCTCCCCGTAAGCTATCCCTCTTTAACGGACAAATTGCTTATCTCATTGTGCACAAGTAAACCGGGCTTGCAATGCCATTCGTTGGTTATTACTAGTGGCATCCCGAAAACGTCGTGGTCGAAATATCCTTCATGTACTTTGCAGTTAACATTTTTCACAATGTAATCATAATAGAAATTTCCCATCTCTCTTCTTGTTTTTCTCTTCTACTCTACAAGTTCTCCATCATTGCAAATTCACATTTCCAACTCCAAGCTGAAGTTGAGGTAATAGAGGTAGATTAATTATCTACTAAACATGTTATTTCATAGTCATATTTTCAACATGAGATTAGACAATAGATGATGTGTGTCTAAACATGTATGCATTTCAGACAAAAAAATGCTTATTGGGATGAGGTTCACTCAAAAGTTGGAGATGTGAACTGTCCCAATAGCAACGTTCATTTTTCTTTTTTTATTTGTACCATTAGTATAGTCTCATTCCAAAAGTGGAAGCAATTAAGTTTTCCAAAAGTTGACCAACCACCTTTTATCTTATTATTTATGTTTCTTAACAACTGTGCCCAAAGAAGTTAGACCTTGCTATTGGGACAAAGGGACTAAATTACAGTGATAGTGAGAGAATCAATAAATAATTTGTTCATGCTAGAACATTAGAAAATTTTGCGAACTCTGCCATTTTTGCTTATATCTAAGATGAAAATAAAGATAGCAACAAAAGAATACAGAAGTCCATTACTCCCTCTGTCTAAGATATGGTTGCCACTTTTGACATTAATTTAGGTTCGTTCACGATATGGTTGTCACTTTCATTTATAGCAGTAGGACCTACATAATACATTACTCCCTCTGACCCATTGAAATTGTCAAGTTACTGTTCGGCACGGAGATTAAGAATAAGGGTAAAAAGATAGAAAGTGGGTAGACCTCATTACATTTAAAAAAAATTGAAGGGTTAAAACTTTTTTTATTTGGAAGATGACAATATGAGTGAGACATCTAAATACGGAAAGAATGACAATATGTGTGGTCGGAGGGAGTATATCTAACCTATATTTCTCACTATTTCACTCACATATACTGCGACCCTTATTCCACTCACTACAATCTACTACTACCCACCAATTCTTTAAAAATCCATGTCGTCCACAATGTGGCAACCATATCATGGATGAAGGAAGTAAAATACACAAGTCTCATAAAATAAAAAAATAGCATTAGTTTTACCTTTTTTTTTCATTTGACGGTCGAAAAAATGAATACTCTATCTACATTTTGTGTACATCATTTCTTACTTAAATACTTTCATGGGGGAGGGGGGTTGTATACTATGTCATAATCTTTTGTTGGTCATATAATTATTTTAGAGTTTCTTAAGCAATGATCAAGATTGTGAATCTGTTTAAAAATCATGTCAATGTCACTGAACCTCATTTACATTTAAAAATTTAACGAATGGACTTGGAAAGGTTAAAAGAACTTATATCTTGTGAAATTTTCCTTATATACTTATATACATAGTTGTAATTTACTATCTCCTAAATAACTTTATCTTTTTTAAAAAATGTGGGGGTAATGACTAGATAATTATTTTATTGGAACACAATATTGAAGATTTGTATGAACTCTCTATTTTACGATTATAATGCAAGTTAATTTATTATGACCTTTTTCACTTTGATGTTTGTTTTTTTTTTCACGCTATTAATCTTAGTACAAGTATTGAATCTTTACAATGTGGAGTGTTGGATTGTTGTATGATTGGTTTTTAAAATAATGATGAAGAACAACAGAAATTTGACATTTCTACGTATAACGTAAATTGTTGTAGTCAACCACTCTTCGGATATCTTAAAGTCATTTCATTTGGACGGAACAAGCCATAAGTAACCAACATTATTCAAGATGCATCTTATTTAAAGTCCCTTGACTCGACCTTTTGATACATTTTCTTTTTCTCTTTTCATTAATTCATAAATATTTTGTATATATTTCCTTTTTAAATTGTCATAAGTAGTAATTTTCCCTTGCTACAAATGTTCTTAATATGTAGTACTTTATAAAATTCTTTCTACTTACAATAAATTATAAAATATACTCCATGTTATCAAAATATATAGATATCAAATATCCTATATATATTTATATAATATACCATATGTTTATCAATAATTCAATATAATTATTTACTAAAAAAAGACAGATTTGAGGAAAAATGGTATCTTGTTGCATATTTCACTTGAGCTAAAATATAAGTTACACGTGCAACGCATGTATCATTTGCTAGTAAAAGTAAAAAGGACAAATGGCACCGTTGTACTCACCAGTAGCATGCTTGGATAGAGATGACATTTACCCATCTAAGTGCTTGCTCATACCCATATCGGATATTTTTGCAGATATCAATCTATCTTTAATAATGAGAACATTTTGAGGCTTCAAATCTCGATGTATAATCCCCAGTTTGGTGCAAATGAGCAAGTCCACAGACAATGTCCCTACAGTTAACATTATAGTATAACTGAGTTCATACTAATACAAATGAATTCATACACATACTTTGATAGATTGAATAATTTTGATCTTATTTGATCGTGTAATCCTTCAAATAATCAATCATACGTATAATAAATCAAATCTATCACCTAAAGTGAACGCCCTCGTTCATGCAATGTTTGGCAACTAATGGATGTTAAACTTAAACATACCTCATAAGCTTTAATAGCAATGCAGAAGGATAGCCATTAGCCTTCCACAGCTCGAGCTCGTCGTTGCTTCCAAGATTGCTGAATAATTGCATATCAGAACAAATGATACTCGGAGATTCTTGGCTTTGGTCGGAAGTAGCTACTTGGTTTGAAGAAGTGCATAATGTGATTAAATCAAACAAGCTACATGTACACCGCTCCAGACATAGATAAACGAAATCTTGATCATATTCCACTCCGTGCCAACGAACAATGTTCGGATGTTGATCAGATGCAATAAGATTCTGGATCTCCTTCACAGCTACATCGTGATGGGTCCGGACAAGACGTTTGATGGCAACTGAACGGCCTTCATAGTTCCCTTCAAGTACAATCGTCCCATTGCTCCCCTTCGTGATTTCTTTGTTCGTCACCACCAATCTACCAATCTTACGTCCATACGTAGAAGTTCCGTTGTTATCAAACGGATTCGGAGTCAGAATCTGCTAGCATTTGCATCCTCTTCTATACCCTCAATGACCTTGACTACACCGGCTTGAGTATTATGTTCGTACTTTTTCCCACCAGAAATACTATGTCTATTCACAACCGATTTCCGACCTTTCTTCTTTTTCGGAGACACTTTTTGCAGCTTGAAATCTTCAGATTGCCGATGTAACACGTCTTTTTTTCTGCTAATTGCACATCTAGCGCAGAAAAAGAAAGCCATGGCTATTGGCAGCAAAGAAGAATACAGCATTGAAGGCCACAAATGAGGATGTGCTATGCTATCAGATTCTACACGGCTGTTGATTTGACGAGATCCAATGCCAGGAACACTTTCAATCATAGATTTTTCATGTTCAGGCATTGGCAGAGAAAGCACAAGCTCTTTCCTGTTGCTACCGTAAAGGGCCAATAAGTTGTCTATGGGCTCATTGTGATTTGTAGCAGGTAAAGAAAGAAACCCGCCTCCAGGAAGAGCATCTCCTACCCTATTCGCTGTAAAAAGCGGTTCAAGAGAGCTACGGTCACGGACGCGGAAGACGAGAGGCCGTGTCTGACAAGGCAGCGGCAACTTCATATCAAGCCTTTTCCCTTGTCCGAACTTGTTATTCTGTGGAAATCCGCCTAAAAAATCTTCGATTCCTTCACACTGAAAGGATGCTTTTATATCAGCAAACATTAGATACCATAAAACCTCACCCGTCTTTGCAGACGTGTACTTCAGAGCATAGTCGGTTCTTGTAACGTAAAGTGGCTTCTCGACAGACTCGGTATCTGTAGATCTTGCAGGAAGCCATTCCTCGATGTCAGCTCTAGTCATAATAGAAGTTTCGTCAGCACCACGGTCCCCGTCTGAGGGAAGGTTATCTGATCTAAAAGTACGAACAACCATTCCACTTTTAGCATCAACGACGAATACAGAAGTTTTTTTCGATCCTAGCATAATCCCGCCGCCAGCCGATACAAATGGAGTTCTCTTTACAAATTCTTCAGCACTTAACGGGAGCTTCTGCAATTCAACATTAGAGTTCAGCATAAGTCAAATGCTTATATCCACAATATGCAAACGTTAAACAAAGATAAGAGATGTTACATTGACAAGTAACTAGTAACATGTGAAAGTCTCGTCACAGAAGCATAATCCGTGCTGATTCAGATGCGAACATACCACTTTCTTAAGGCCAGTTCCATGCAAGTAGAGTTCCCAGTCTTCTCCACAATCTATATAAAAATTATCACCATCAGCAGAGGTTGAGCTTTTCACCTTCATGGTTGGGGATTTGTTGATACGAGGAATAAATTGATGGGCCGGATGAAAACGACCAGAGGATTTTTCCAGAACCAATCTCCACTAAATATACCGTGCCATCAGGAGCAGCCAAGATTGCAGTCTCGTGTTTTCTGATTTTAGGCCACCAAACGTAGTAGGTCAGAAAATGTCAATTAGTATGTCTAGATAAATTAGGAATTTTTACAGTGAAGGAATTTGGCAGCAGCGAAAACAATAGTTTATTGTAAAGCAAATTGCAGCAGTAATAGTCAGATTTCAATATAATTAACTTCATTTTTATTGCATCTAAAAAGGTAATAAGTTCACTTTTTTTCTCAATAAGTTCTAACTGATGTGCCTCCGGAGACTATCATCAACTTCAATCGAACTGAGACAGAAGCCCTCCAACGTTCAAGCACGACTCACGGTTCACTCCGAAAATGCAAAAGGCTTCCAAAGAAGTGTTTAGACAAGACAAATCGAACTAAGACACACTATCTAATCATACAAAGCACAAAACTCCCAACACAGAAAATTACAAAACAAGCCAAAGAAGCAAATTGTATTCGATACTAATGCCCCTTTAGATCAAAACCAAGATTTAATTCCAACATAAACAAAACGCAAAATCCCATTTCAATGCAGCAAGTAGTTCAATTCTAGAATACAACACTAGCTTCTTAATCCACGGGTGCAGCACATAATCATTAATCAACCTAAAACTAAAACCCAAAAATTATTTTTAATCAAACGATGACATTCCAACATAAGCAAAACGCGATCCCATTTTACTACAAGTCGTTCGAATCTTGAGCCACAACCAGTTTCTTAATCTGAGACACTACATTTCAATACCCCTGAAATTAGCTCAAAAATTAAAAGAATGATTTCGTACCAACAAAAACAAAATGCAATTCCATTTCAATACAGAAAGTAGTTCTAATCTCGAATCTTGAATCGCACCCAGTTTGTTCATCTGAGGCAGCATATAATCGTTAATCAACCTAAAACCCCTAAAATTAGCTCAAATCAAAACCAACAGTAACAAATACAATACCATTTCAATGCAGCATGTAATTCAAATCTCAAGAAAACACTTGTTTCTTAATCCAAGAATGCTAGCATATAATCACTAATTAACCTCTAAACCTCTAAAAATTAGCACTAGCTGAATAACAATAAGGACTAATCCTAATACCAAATTAAGCAAAATTTCATATCCCAAAAATGCAATTGAAGCAAAAGATGGAATCTTTACCCATAACCCACTCAAACTTAAATCACTAGCATAAATTATGAACCAAAACTTCATATTGGCAGCTTGAACAAATTTCCACTCAAAAATCATTCAATCCCAAACCCACTAGAACATCCCAATTCAAGAATAAAAACAAATAACACAGTAATTAGATTCAGAGCACTCAGTAGATTCAGAGCACTCACGTTGCCAATGACAAGGGCAAATTTTCCGGACCCGGATCCGTGTCGGAGCTGTCCGAAGTTGACGAAGCTCCAATCACAACAGCTAAAATCAAGATCACGAAAAACAGAAGCGGGATCAATAAGCTCCTCATTTTGAGAATATTTCAATTCATCGTCATCGTCAATCACAGATTCTTGAAACAAAAAGTGTTTTCTTTATTTTCTCAAACTATTTCTGAGGTTTCGATTCGTACGGATGAAGAAAATATGAGCTAAATCTCCGTGTTCGGTAATAATAATAACAATAATAATAATCGCGTTGGGCGTGTCCGATTTATAAAAACATAACCGATTTATGAGATGGACCACAGCGGGTGTCTCGTCGCCGGTCTCGAGACACCCCGATGCACGAGGGCAGAGCTCGAGACCGTCTCGCCGCGACGAGACAGTCTCGAGATGCGCGTGGCCTTCACGCGTTTCCAATTATTTATTTATTTTTTTTAAGAGACGCGTGCATTGCACGCGCAAAAAAAAAAAAAAAATTGCAGAAACGGTAATATCCAACGAGCAAAAAATTCAAACGGCTATATAGCCGATTTTCCATTTTTTTTTTTTCGCAATTCATCCCTATAAATACCAAAACCTCCATACCACAAATTATTTCACACCAAATTCATCTTCCTCCTCCTTTTCTCTCTAGTTTTCGCTCAAATTTCTTGCAAAAAAAAAAAAATGTCTTCGTCGTCCGACTCCTCAACTGGCTACTCTTCCCATGGCAGCACCGACGAGGTTATGTCGATGGTGACCAACCTCCAAGCTGCTGCGGCTCGGCTCATCGCCAAAAAGAAAAAAAAGAAGGCGAAGAGGTCGGTCGTAAACCGCGATTGGGAGGCGGCCCTGCAGCAGTTGATGGCCGACTATTTCAACGATAACCCGACGTACGGGCCAACTTTTTTTCGCCGGCGTTTTCGGATGCACAAGCATCTGTTCTTGAGGATTTGCGAGGCGTTGGAGCAGAATGTGAGATATTTCCAACACAAGCAAGATGCAACTGGCAAATGGGGCCTCACGTCGGTGCAAAAGTGCACAATGGCCATTCGCCAACTAGCCACCGGTGGAGCGCCGGATGTTTTCAACAAATACTTGAAGATCGGCGATAGCACCGGCCGTCTTTGCCTCCGGAAGTTCTGCCGAGGTGTCATCGACCTATTCGGTGACGTGTATTTGAGGAGGCCAAACGCACAAGACACGACTCGGCTGCTGCGGATGCACGAGGAGCGGCACGGCTTTCCGGGGATGCTCGGTAGCCTGGACTGCATGCACTGGGCGTGGAGGAATTGTCCGAAGGCGTGGTCGGCTGCCTACACTCGAGGAGATATAGGCGTGCCTTCCTTGATTCTTGAGGCGGTGGCGTCTCAAGACTTATGGATCCGGCACGCCTTTTTTGGAGTAGCCGGCTCCAACAACGATATCAACGTCCTCAATCAGTCGCCTATATTTTTCGGACGTGCTTGAAGAACGTGCTCCACCGTGCAAGTTCACAGTGAACGGAAAGCCCTACGACGGCGGTTACTACTTAACCGATGGGATCTACCCGGATTGGGCTGCTCTGATCAAGGCTCCTCCGATTGCAACGGATGACAAGGCGGCGCGCTTCAAGAAGATGCAGGAAGCGGCGAGGAAGGATATCGAACGGGCATTTGGTGTTCTTCAGGCCCGTTGGGGAATTATCCGGAACCCGGCGCAGGGCTGGTACGTACCGCACCTCCGCAACATCATGTTTGCGTGCATTATTTTGCACAACATGATCATTGAAGACGAGAGGGAGGATGCCGAGAACGGAGAGAGGACACAGAAACAACGCCGAGTAGTAATGTTACTCATGTCCCCTACCCGCAATCATGGAAGAATTTCATCAAACGGGACGCCGCATTAAGAGATGTGAGGAGGCACCATCGGCTCACAAATGATTTGATCGAGCATCTTTGGAGCCGATTTGGAGCAGTTGACGAGTAGGATATTTTTTTATTTTTTTTTATTTCAATTAATGTAATGTTTTTATTTGTTTTATTTCAATTAATGTATTGTACTAGTTATCTGTTTAAATTAATGAAAATTTCAATTTTTCTTATTAAAAATAATGCAAAATAGAAATTTAGAAAATCTTTAGAGACACGCCTTAGAGACAGCCCCACTGCAGCTTAGTGTCTCTATTTCCAAAAAATTCTTAGAGACACCCTTTAGAAACACTACCACTGCAGGTAGTCTGAAAGTAGATTCTCTTCCACGACACGGGCGGTAAGAAAAATATACTACTTCCATCCCATATTACTTGGCTCATTTTCTCCGGGCACAGAAATTAAGAAAAAATAGATTAGATATAAAGAGTGTAATTAGTATAGTTAATAAAGTGATATAAAATAATTTTTAATTGATAAATTAATATAAAATGGTGCTGATGTGACATAAAGTGATGTAAAGTGGGGCTGAAGTAATATAAAGTGAATAAAATGATTTCATAATTATTTTCTTAAATGGAAAGTAAGATAAATAGAGTGGGATCTATTTATGAGTGAAGAAAGGGTCCCACATTGAGGGTAGTGCTATATTAATTAATTGAGATAGTGGTGAGCCATATGTGATATTTTAGGTAAATAAGTTGATAAAGTAAGGGTAAGAGATAATAATTTGTTGTGAGGTAGTGTCCAAAAGTAGCTAGGAAGAAACTTGGGGACCATCCCAAAAAGGAAAGATAGGAAAAGACTTGGGGACCGGAGGTAGTATATTTTTTGCAACTACAATTTTTTTTCTTTCATATTTTTCTCGTCGTCGTCAGTCACCCAGCGAGCTACATTTTTTTTTTCTTCTCACATATCAATTCTCAGTGGCACCGACGAGTAGCAGCGAAGAACTTTATATAATTAATTTGCTGAAAAAAAAGGTAAAAAAATTGATCATATTATTATAGATTTTACTCTATATGTTTCGAGTTCAATTTTTTTTTGGGCCACTAACTTAGGGCAATTTGCACTTTTGGGTCACTATCTTTTGGCTCGACAAAATTAGGCCATTAAAATAAAAAAAAATGGTAGTTTTAGGCCAAATTTTGGCCCGAACATGCTATTTAGTGCCGCATAGAGCTCGATTGCTGACCTGGAGGTATATATATATATTTTCAATTTTAGCAAACAAAAAAATTTCACCAAAAATAATAAATTTAGAATGGTGCATGTTTATAATTTATATATCAAAATGTAGCATTAAAATTTGTAAACACATAAGAAAATTAGTTTCATAGGATAAATTTGTTTTTGATTTTGGGGGATTTGGAAATAAGAGAGAAACCATCTCGATAAACACCATCTCCTCATTTCATAAGGTAAAAAAAAAGTAATAATAACAATAAATTAATAATAATAATAATAATAATAATAATAATAATAATAATAATAAATTATTGCCAGCACATCAATCGGGCTTTATGTGGCCCTAAATAGCTCGTTCGGGCCAAAATTTTGCCTAAAACTACCAATTTTTAATTTTAATGGCTTAATTTTGTCGGACCAAAAGATAGTGGCCCAAAAGTGCAAACAACCCTAAGTTAGTGGCCCAAAAAATTTTGAACTCATATGTTTCAGTGGAGTTGATATTATCCACGGTAAAAAATTAGTTTCTTTTCAAATCACACTATATCATGCTTGCTCACTTATTTTACTGTCGGATGATTTTATTTATTTATTGTATAATTAACTAAATACCTATTTTTTGTTAGCATACCATCACAGTCACATGTACTGACATTTTAAAAATATTTTCAAATGTTAGTAACCAACGCGTTTCAATTATAAATATTGTGTTATGTTGCATGTTACAGATTTGATTGCTTTAATTTTGTTTGTTTTGGATTTTATATATGTTGAGTTTGATTATATGGAATGGAAGAGTTTCACGTTGTGGTATTAATTCTCGGCGGCTCCGATGAGCAGCAGCGAAGAACCAAACTTTATATTATTAATTTGCTGAAGGAAAAACGATTTACTATGACTTCCATATTGTGTTTATTTATTTTCTATTGATTTGTATTTCTATAGTGATCTATAGTTACAATTCTGCATATTTATTATTTCAAATAAATAGAAGTTTGTTGCTTTGCTAATTCTTTCATGCATTTCTCTAACCGAGTCTAAATAAATATTTTCTCGATCCTTCCACTTATTATTCAAATTTCAAAGTCAGGTTCTTGGTTTAATGTTAGTGATCTATATAATTACTATTCTGCATGTTTATTCTTTCAAACAAATAGAAGATTGTTACTACTGCTTAAAATTGAACTATATTTCATTTTAATATGACATATTGTTATAGGCCTACGTTTAAACTTTTTTGTTGGAAAAATTTTAGAAATCTTATATTTTTATGTATATATACAATAATGCATCATTATATATGTAGTTATACATTTTCATAATAAAGTTTTTATATATTAATAATATATATATATATATATATTTATGATACGTATTTTTTTTGTAGTACACTAATATACTCATTTAATGACAAATTGTAATCATAAAAGATGAACACTACAATTTATAATTTTATAAAGAGCATTTGCAATGGGTAGCTCGACCGGTTTGATTACATCATAGTCAACGGGCTGATTCCGATCCTAAACTGTGGGTGTAGACGGGCCGATTTGCTAGCGGTTCAACTTAAAAAAAAAATATCTGTTAATTTCATAATGTATGATATTTAGTGTCACTTTATTATTCTAGATAATCTTCATATTTATTTTACTTCTCGAAATCAATATGGTACAAAGAGGTACTTGATGTCAAAGCATCCACGAATATTTTTATTTCACATCATTTTGAAAAGAAATAGAGCTTTGAAATTATCTATAAAATGCATGTTCAAATATATATAAAAGTTTACTTATATATTAATTACATCATCATTATATTACTAAAATAAAAACTAGTGTGTAACCCGTCGAAATCGACGGTGTAATTCATAAGTATATAATCCAATAATACAATATTAGTAAGTAACCTGCGGAGAGACTCGACGGGAATGATGATGCAAATCATAACAATGTACTTTTTCAAATTAACTTGCTATGAAAAATTTTAAACATTTACTTTTTTAATGGAAATAATTACGCAAATCATATACTTATTCAAATAAACTGTTATGCAAATTTTTAAACATTTTTTAATAGTAATAATGACACAAATTAATCATAACTTTTTTGTTCTTCAAATAAACGGTGATTCAAATTTTGGAGTATAGACTAAAGTATATGAAAATTAATCATGCAAATCATAAGGATATATTATAACTATACTTCACAGTTTATGGAAAATTTCATTGTACACCACATTAACTGTGGTGTCATGTGTTTGACCATTCTTGTCACTAATTAAAACTTTTAAACCCCTTTTGCTAGTGACTCTTGAAATTGTAACGTATAATTGTCCATGAGTAAACACTGGTTTTGGTAGGTAAAGTCCTACGTTTGATAGAGACTGCCCCTGACTCTTGTTTATAGTCATAGTAAAGCATACAATCAATGGAAACTGTCTTCTCTGGAACCGAATGAGAAATTTAGTATTATCTGAAGGGCTCATTATCATTCTTGCGATTGGAAACTTCTTGGCTGCATTCTTTCCTGAAATGAGCTTGGCTTCAATTATGCGTTCCCCAAGTTCAGTTACTATCATCCTCGTACCATTACAAAGCTCATTTGTCGGGTCTATATTTCTTAGAAGCATGATGATGCACCCTTATTATAATTTTATCTCGTGACTCGGTAGTCCAGAACATTTGATTGTGTTGAGATATTCAGCTGAGAAAATGTCATCGTCGATATCAACTTCTCCATCATCTTTGCAAATATTGTGTGAACTGAGGTATTGTTTTTCTTCGCTTGGTATATGAGACATGACATAATCATTGATGTCATCTACCATCTCATTGGTGGATGCGAGGATTGCTCTATCCTTGATAATAACTGGGTTAGACGCAGTATGCAATATATTTGGATAAGTATTTTCCACTATTGTTGCAATAGGATCAACTGCATTTTGTATAAGAATATCGTTTGATAATGTCACATCTGCTTCTCCATCACCAATGCTTTCCCCATCAATTCTGTCGCCTACATTAAGTATCTATTCTGCAAATTTTCTTGTTTCTTCGGCATCATATCCATTTGTATTGCCCTACATTGAAAAATGCACAGTTATACTAAGTTAATTTCGTATTTTTTTATTGAATTTGCTTTCCCCAGCAATTCTGTCGCCTACATTAAGTATCTATTCTGCAAATTTTCTTGTTTCTTCGGCATCATATCCATTTGTATTGCCCTACATTGAAAAATGCACAGTTATACTAAGTTAATTTCGTATTTTTTTATTGAATTATTTAATTAGACTTATTCATAATTTTTTGTTATAATAAATTTTGGTATTGTAATTTGTAGAATATAATAGAGAAGTCTATGATAGCGTACAATAAATTAATTATGAATGTTTCTCCCACAAATACAATAGACGCGAAAATTATTGGTATGAATTTTGCATTTTTAAATCTATTTCATGTTATACAAATTATACATTCTTCTAGCTCAAATATATTTATATAACTAATAAAGATATATATATATATATATATTAAATTATGTGTTACTGTTTGGTTTTTATCCTACATGAATCCGCAGTGGCTAATAATAACTATCAAAAATCTGCGAAAAACCTAACTAAATAACTTAAAGTTTAAAGCGTAGTTTTTATATATGTATATTTGAATATAGTTTAATTACCTGTAATCTCATGTTCTTAGTTAATTTAAGAACTTCGCATGAACTCCAAAGTCGAGAAGAGCAGATTGAGGCATGAACAATGTCATGTCGACTCCCTTTAGGTACTACTGGAAGGATCTGCCTAAAGTCTCCTTCTAAAACAACAACCAAACCACCCAACGGTTTATTTGAGCACCTCCCATTAGATGTTCGCATAACATCTCTCAAGCTCCTATCTAGAGCTTCAAAGCAATATCTGTGTGTCATTGGTGCCTCATCCCAAATAATAAGCTTTGTTTACTGAAGAAGTCCACTGAGATTATTATCAGGCTTGATCTTGATGCATGTTGAGTTCTCGTTGCAATCTAATGGTATACCAAATCTAGAGTGTGCAGTCCTTCCTTTAGAAAGAAGTAGCGAAGCTATACCGCTGGAGGCAACATGAAGTACAATATCACCCCTTCCACGTAAGGCTGAGAGCATAATGTTTTTCAAATATATGTTTTTCCTGTACCACCATAACCATAAAGTTTAAAAAACCCACCATTACCACTATCAACTACAGTTATATTATTTGTTCATAAACTGTCATCTGCTCATCTCTCAAAGAATGATATAGATTGTGTGTTGCTGTCACGCCCCGACCCCGGGCCTATGCGGACGGCCGGGCCGCGACGCGGGATTAAACGACATACTATGACATGAGGTATTAAATAAAATATGCAATGGATTTTCAAAGAAGATAACACAATTAATTTGCTAAGTTTTCCTAAATAGAGTTGGAGGATTTGTTCGGAAGTTAACCAAATCAAAAGGAGAGATAGGCCCGAAGTATGAGGACTTCGGACCTCGCGTTGCGGAAGCGTCAACAGAGTTGTCTTCGACTATTCGCGATCGGATAATCGGTATGTAGAAAATAAATAGTACACTTCGGGGAATTAAGGGATTACATATTTCAAATTGGAGATTATCATAGACAACATAACAAAATAAAGGCGACGATGATAGAGGTCGTCACCTAAACCACACCGGAAACTGGATACCGTCACTCCCGCCTCCAACTCATCGCTCAACCTGCATTAGGGAAAACAATGCAGGGGGCTGAGTAGAAAAACACTCAGTGAATTCCGTGCCCCTTAAAACAATTTATTTTTATAAAGGATATTGCATGCTCATTTTTATATAAAGGGTTTTTAGTTCGAGAAAAGTTCCCTTTATATAACTTGAAAACAATTAACCGAGCCGAAGCTCACATATCAAATGCTGCAGCAAAAAGCTCACATCTTTGTGTTACCATCCCAGAACAATTAGTGGGGAGCCACTCCCACTCAATTGAGCCGTCCTTTATTGAGACAAGGGGGCAACGTTTTTCATTTCCTCCCATGCTCATTTCCGTGTACACTACCTTGGCTTGATCGGAGCTCAAGGCCGATCGTTATAAAAATGGCAATTCCTGCCAAGACAAAGCGAGGGTACCGTTTCTCGAGTAACCACAAGCTATGGAGATAAAAACATTTAGCATGCATATCATTTTTAAAGCATTTGAGTTAAACTCGAAAAGTTACCTCGTAGGAATCAAACCCACACTTGAAAACATGAAACCTACCTTTCACTTCTTGATAGCTTTGAGCACTATTGCCGATGTCTCCTACAAGACGATCTAACAATCTTAGGCCTCTAATTAAAGAAAGACTAACGAGGTTTACAACAAAATCTTAGGTCCACCAATTCCCGATTTATTCTTATATTTAAAATCCGTGTCGTGACATGTAACACACATAAGATGCTCATATATTTTACATATACCCTTCATCCAATACTTATGCTCAAATAATTATTTTTGGAACATAATCTTTAATATAAATCACCAAAAATAATTAGTAAATATTAGGGTTCATGTATATACACATAATCAGCACATATATCAATTAATAAAGTCAATACACTTAATCAAATTAATAAAATCATGCAAGGTTGATATTTAAAATCAAGAACTTCACTGAAGCATTTGTACAGACAGCTGGCGTGCAAATCAGTCCTTTCAAGTAGCCATGTTGAACGTATCATAACAAACTAATCAAGGATAATAAAAATATACTGATTATCATTATAGAAATCTCTCATTGCATACTTTACTATGAAACTGACCTCATGTATAAATTAGCTACGGCTTAGGAATTACAATGAAATGAATAAGGGTAGTTACACAATAATTTCTCATCTTAATAAAACCAACTCATAGACCAAAGCTTGTAACACATGCTCAAAGATTACCTAATTCACCCTCATTATACTGGAAACAAGTTTTAATATCAAGCCAATACAACTATATGCCGAAAAATATTCCTGTTTATGCTTGAATAATCTGTATAGCATTCTATCAAACAGTTGGCGTGCAGCGACTTGTGAATTCCATTCATCATCCATATTCTAGAGGTTCTTTTATGCACAGTATACTCAACATGATGATGCATTTCTTATCATTACAGAGACATTGTTAACTCTATTTGAACATGTAATTGAGTTTAATAGAAAATATTCCACGGTTTGAAAGTTATTCTCATCGGAAGGTGACTACGCGGTTTCAAAAACTGTTCGTGCAACCATTTTCTAGGAGATACTATGTTCGGTTTACTCAATATGAAACCTTCAAATTTTTCAGACACATAGAAGGCATGGCATAGACCAACATATAAAAATTTCAAAGCATTTGAAGTACTCTAATCTACTGAAAAAGCTACCGACTTATCTCAGCAACATGTTGTAAAAACGAAATAACATTCATACTTGGATCTTTATGTTTAGTTCCTCTAAGCCGTAAATCTCAACAAAGATTCATCAAATCTCCTACATCATGCAGATTATATAACAAGAGATATACGGGGGTCGATTCCCGACATATTCGACATCAAACAAAGTCACAAATATTATCGAAACGTAACAAAACAATTGATAGACTTCTATTCCAACATGCTCACTCACATCCTATCATTTTCACCCATGTTCAACCTCTAATCCACCTAAACATGCTCCTACAGTCATAAACAAGATTATCAAGAGAATGAAAGTGAGCCGAGATACCTAGCCTTCAAACTCTCAACTCTCGGTTTCTCTCTCCCGATCACTTGCAAATTTCCTCTCAGTCCAGCCGCTGCTACTGCTGCTCCTAGTTGTATCTCCTCTGCTCCCTCCCCGTAGAGTCCCGACGGCGACGACGGCGATAGGGTGGTGATGGTGAGAGAGTTGTGAAGGTGGTGGGTTTGTGCTTTCGTGTGCTACCGCAAGGATGAAGATGATAGAGTGCTGGACTTGCTTTTATTTCGGAGATGGAGTGGAGCTGCTGCTGTGTTTTGATAGGTTGAGAGACTATTGATGTTGGTGCAGTTATGTATGGAAGACGAGGGTGGCGATAGGTTTTAGGGAAGTAGGGGTTGACTTGGTTAAGCATCATCATTAGACTAATCCTTCTCTTATTGGTTAATTTGGAGGTGAAATAAGCATACTTAAGAGAATCCGTGCAGAAAATCTTTTCTTTCTCTTCTCTCCTTCTCTCTCTCGACAACTGCTCTCTCTCTCTCCTTATCTTTCCATTCACACACGGTAACATACACAACTCACACACACGTACTCATAAATTAGCACACCACACACACACACTACACAAACCTGTACACATATATATATAAAATGCACACACACATAATATATATACATATAATATTATGTTATATAGATTTATCCATACATTTCTTTCTTGAACCGTGGCTCGTCGTTCTCCTTCTAATAGAATTTAATAATACGATTCTAACGAGTCCAATATTGGATATCAAATCCTCGACGAAATTTCCTAAAATTTAAAGGATAAGTAAAAGCGATAATTCATATTATTATGAATGTAAATATTTATCTCATAAGATTAATTATTTCTAATAATATAGTAATCCAATCACATAATCATATATTCACATAATCATACAAGCACATAATTAAATAATCACATTTTCATGTATCAATTTAAATGAAACCAATTTCTAAATTTCTTTTTCTTAAATCAAAATCCGGGAAATAGGGACCATCTAATGGTTATCTCATTCTTAAATAAATAATTTCTAACGATGAAAATTCGGGCTTTTACATCCTACCCTCCTTATAAAAATTTCGTCCTCAAAAAATTACGTACCTCTAACGGGTAAATCAGGGTATAACTCTTTCATTTTGGATTCTAGCTCCCAAGTGGCTTCCTCTTGTCCGTGGCGCATCCACTGGACCTTAACTAAGGGAATTTGCTTATTTCTAAGAACTTGAACTTTTATATCGAGTATACACTCGGGGCCTTCTTCATAACTTAAGTCTTGACTGAGAACTAGATCATCACGTCGGATTATGTGTTTTGGATCAAACACGTACTTTCGTAGTTGCGAGACATGGAAAACATCGTGCACATCATTGAGACTTCGCGGCAAAGCTAACTTGCAGGAGACTTGGCCAATTCTTTCTAGGATCTCGAAGGGTATCACGCCTTTCGTAGGCGAGACTTTTAGAAAAACTTCCTCTCCAACTTGGAAACTTAGTTCAGTCCGACGCTCATCAGCATAGGACTTTTGTCGATTTTGAGCCTTCTTGATTCGTTGGCGAATTCGTTCTACCATCTCGATCATTTCCTGCACCATTGCTGGTCCTATCATCTTCCTTTCACCAACATCATCCCAGTGTAGTGGTGATCTACACCTACGTCCGTATAAAGCTTCGTATGGGGCCATTCCGATGGTTGATTGATAACTAGTGTTGTAGGCGAACTCGATTAGCGGTATATGATTCTCCCATTGTCCTCCATAATCTAGAGTGACAGTCCTCAACATATCTTGTAGAACTTGAATTGTTCGTTCGGACTGTCTATCAGTCTGAGGATGATAAGCGGTGCTAAACTTAAGATGTGTTCCCAAAGCGTCTTGCAAGCTGGTCCAGAATCTAGAGGTGAATCTAGAGTCTCTATCAGATATGATCGTATTAGGCACACCGTGTAATCACACTATCTTCTTAACATATAGTTTCGCAAGTTTATCTAAGCTCCAAGTCATTTGTATAGGTAAAAAGTGTGCTGACTTAGTTAATTGATCAACGATGACCCATATTGCCGTATTTCCATGATTTGACCTAGGAAAACTTACTACGAAATCTATGGTGATATTTTTCTATTTCCACTTAGGTATGTCAAGAGGTTGCAAAGTCCTATAGGGTCGTCTGTGAAGTGCCTTGACTTGTTGACAAGTTAAACATCTTTCAATGTAGGCGGTGATGTCTTTCTGCATGCCTTCCCACCAGAAATTTTGTTTCAAGTCCTAGTACATTTTTATTCCTCTTGGATGAGCTGTATAAGGAGTGTCGTGAGCCTCGCTCATTATTTCTTCTCTTAGGCCTTCGCTATTCGGAACGCAAATCCTACCCTTGAATAATAGGGCATTGTCTGGCGCCTCTCTAAATTCTCCCTCGCTATTCATCCTAGACTTAAGTCGTATATTTTCTAGGAATTCGCATTTACGCTGAGCACTCACTATTCTCTCTCGGAGATCCGGCCTTGCCGTCACGGCGGCAATACGTCCTTGTATTGTATCTGGATGATGTACCTCTTCAATTCTAAGTCGTTCTAGCTCTTGGATTAGTTCATTCTCTTCAGTAACCAGATATCCTAATTTCGCTCGGGGTTGGTGACTTAAAGAATCTGCAGCGACGTTGGCTTTTCCTGGGTGATAGTTGATCGTTATATCGTAGTCCTTAACTAGCTCGAGCCATCTTCGTTGTCTCATGTTCAACTCCTTTTGCTCGAAGAAGTAGTTCAAACTTTTTGTGATCGGTGAATATTTCACACTTAGCTCCATAAACGTAATGTCGCCATATCTTTAGTGCGTGAACAACGGTTGCTAGCTCTAAATCATGCGTAGGGTATTTTAGCTCGTTAGGTTGCACTTGACATGACGCGTATGCCACGACTTTCTGTCCTTGCATTAGTATGCAACCTAAACCTTGTTTAGAAGCATCGGTGTAGACGAAATATCCTTCGTTCCCTTCCGGTATCGTAAGTACTAGTGCAGTGGTGAGTTTTTTTTTCTTTAGTTCCTGAAAACTAGCCTTACATTTAGGAGTCCACGTGCAAATAACTTCATTCTTAAGCAATTGCGCCATTGGTTTAGCGATCTTGGAGAAAACAGTGGCTCCATTCACTTGGTCAAACAAATCATCAATTCTTGGCAACGGGTAACGGTTCTTAATTGTCAGCTTGTTCAACTCTCTATAGTCGATGCACATGCGAAGGGATGTGTCCGTCTTTCTTCTTCACAAACAAAACTGGGGCTCCATAAGGTGAAACATTAGGTCGAATGAATCCTAAGTTAAGGAGTTCTTGTAATTGCACCTTCAATTCCTGGAGTTCTTTTGGCACCATTCGATATGGTGACTTTGATATTGGTGCTGCTGCAGTTCTAAATCGATTGCAAATTCTACTTGCTTATCTGGAGGTAGACATGGCAACTCTTGCCGAAACACATATGAGTAATCACATACTATAGGTGTTTCCTCAAATGTAGACATCAACTCCTGATCTCCTTGGAAGCTAACAAAGAAAGTTTGGCAGTTTCCTTTCGTGAGCAGTGCCATAGCTTTCATCGCCAAAATAATCGATATTCGATGACCGCTCCCTACTTTCGCTCCATAGAATTTTGTCAGTTCCTTGCCCGGAGGTTGGAAAGTAATATCTCTATCCCGACAACGAATCGTTGCACTATTGGTCGAAAGCTAATCCATTCCTAGTATGGGATCATAGCATATGAGTGAGTGACAATAGATTCTTGCCTTAATCTTCTTATATCTTGGTCGGAATTTCTTCGGAAGAAACGAGCTTTTTCTAAAATTGATATGTTCTTACAAAACTAGTCCTATTCTCTCATACGTAGCGTTATAGTCAAGAGAACAAGGTCTAGTTCAAAGAAGTCATCAATCGAGAAGAGAATGACAATACTCTCTACTAGAATCGTAGCAAGTGACTTGGTTAGGCCAAAAAAGGAAAAACGATCGTTGTTAGGAGGAATTCTATATAATGAGGATCATCATGATTAAACAAAATTTATGTTGTGCATAGTTGGTCCGTAGGCAGTGTAGATTTGACAAAAATTTAGAATAAGAAGCCTTAGGTTAGGGACTTAGTCATGAAGTTCGATCTCTAACAAAGATTGTCAATTAAGGCTCGCCCTTCATGAGGGCGTGATAGTAACGTAGAAAGAATAGTTTGCCCCGAATGAGGACTTTCAAATAGCTATGGCAAGAAAGCAAGTTGTCTTTTTACCTTTGTCTATAATTAGAATTGTGCCTCCTAAGGGGACTTCATACATTTGAAAGTAAATTGGCTTTTCAAGAAGAAATAGCTTAAATGTATACATATGCTGATAAAGGAATTATGACTTACTTATCGTAGTCATACACATGCCAAGGTGTTTTGAAAAGAGTTGTATGGCGACACACATCAAATTGGACAATAATGCTAAACATTACACAGTCATTGATCAAGAGGTCTAGGTGATATCTGGCTAAATTAACATGTCAAAAGGGTTGACGCTTTCATAGAAATTTGTTTGATGTTTTCATACACTATTAAGAAAGGTATTGTTCATTCTCATATCACAAGGTGTGTTATAGAGGCAAGTATTTGGATAACACACATCAAATTTCACGTAGAGAATTTAAACTTTTTATGACTGTTAGTCAAGATGTCAAGAGAAGTTCAATAAATTTTAGATTGTAAAAAGTGTTGTACCCCCATGTTAAATAGAATTGAGATTCGATCGAATGAAAATAATCGAGTCAAGGAAAACATTCATCATTATCATGAAAATAGTTGTGTGGATAACCAAGAACATTTCTTCACAACGGATTTAGAAAGGGCTTTTGAAGAGTCGTGCTGGTTAGATCATCACATCAAAGAGGGATGTAGAAGATGTTTGGAATGCAATTGAAATCTTAGCTTTCGAGTACCAAGATAGGAGTTTGGTTTCGTTTGAAATCCAAAAGGGTTACTAAATAGCTAAGAGCTAACTCAACTCATAGTTTAAAAGTATTTCAAAGGGAAATCTGAAAGGAGTTTGACTCAACTAATGGAGAGATCTTGAAAGTCGAGTTTCTTATTTTCAACAACAAAGTTTTTCAAAGAAAGATGGATATGACTAGCCATGAAAGGTTTACGGAGGGGACACATTAAAATTCATGTCTCTACATCGCACTAAAGGAGTTAGAGTGAATTCTAAATCTTAAAAGTATCGTGAAATAATTGATCCATCTCTATAGAATAAATCATTGTCGCAAGTCATTTGTCGGAAAACAAATCTTATTTCTTTCGCATTCAACTATATTTCAGTATGTTTCGGTTGATCATACATGGTCACATCTTTACGGTGGACATCAATAGCTTTCAACGGCGTCGCTACCTAATAATCATACCCAAAATCATGGTTCTTGTCGTCCATATGTTTCCTCGCAATGGTAAAGTCACATCATGGCGTAATATAGCAACATATATGCCAGTGTTTTCACTCGGTCCTTATCTTCTATGCACTCAACTTCTGCCTTCGTGACTATGATTTCTATCTCATTCTAGTTTTCCTCTTACCTCTACCAAATCGTAGATCAACGTTCATTGCTTTTCATCTAAAACTAAACCATCTTGAATTAGGATGGTTTTTATACTTTATTGAAGGCACCTATGTCCTTGCTTAGTTTAAATGAAGTCGAAGTGACACAATATGTCAGAGAAAGAAGGATGGCATAACTTTAAGACCTCTACACGACTAATGATTGATTTTTCTATAGCATAATCATCATGTTCTAGTCTTATGCCATACTCATCATAAGAGTCTTAGATATTCATCTATATTAAGAGGTCCTACCACGACAACTTACTCGTTATAAAAGTCTGCACTACTAACTTGATATTGAACTCTGAGTAATCAACTATGTCATAGCATCGGAAAATCCACTACATCAATGTACTAAGTTAGAGAGTTAATATATTTAACAATATCTATGTTTTAAAAGCTAAGTTCTGGCTAACCGAGTCGTAACTCAAAGTAATTGTTCATTTCTTTCCTCTCAAGGTTTGAACAACTACTCGTAGTTTGATTTATGTAAACACTACTCCTACCGACATAGGTCAACTAGGAGTTTTTTGTTCAGTTTACAAAGCGATAGTTAACATAGGTACTGAGTCCCTAACTCAATATCGAAACTCGAGCCATTGAGGATGACTACCATCTTTTCATTAAACATACGTCACCATAAATTGAAACATCCATCGCATTATAATGAATACATCCATTATATAAGGATAGTACTTCTCACATAAAAAGGGCATTTAATATTTCCATAGAAATAATTCTTTTTAAATCACATACCTTGAGTCGACGTGGGGCGGAGTGATGAGTTATCCGATATTAACTCTAACGAATGGGAGTACTATTTAAAAGTTTCTGAATTGGTTTCTAATTTTTGGGTGGAAAACTTAGCAATTAGAGAGAGGTTTACTATCCAAAGAAGAGGTTTTAGTAGTACAGAGCCAAACCTAAGCTCTGACACCATTCTGTCACGCCCCGACCCCGGGCCTATGCGGACAGCCGGGCCGCGACGCGGGATTGAGCGACATACTATGACATGTATTAAATAAAATATGCAATGGATTTTCAAAGAAGATAACACAATTAATTTGCTAAGTTTTCCCAAATAGAGTTGGAGGATTTGTTCGGAAGTTAACCAAATCAAAAGAAGAGATAGGCCCGAAGTATGAGGACTTCGGACCTCGCGTTGCGGAAGCGTCAACAGAGTTGTCTTCGACTATCCGCGATTGGATAATCGGCATGTAGAAATAAATAGTACAATTCGGGGAATTAAGGGATTACATATTTCAAATTGGAGAGTATCATAGAGAACATAACAAAATAAAGGCAACGATGATAGAGGTCGTCACCTAAACCACACCGGAAACTGGATATCGTCACTCCCGCCTCCAACTCGTCGCTCAACCTACATTAGGGAAAATAATACAGGGGGTTGAGTACAAAAGCACTCAGTGAATTCTGTGCCCCTTAAAACAATTTATTTTTATAAAGGATATTGCATGCTCATTTTTATATAAAGGGTTTTTAGTTCGAGAAAAGTTCCCTTTATATAACTTGAAAACAATTAACCGAGCCGAAGCTCACATATCAAATGCTGCAGCAAAAAGCTCACATCCTTGTGTTACCATCCCGGAACAATTAGTGGGGAGCCACTCCCACTCAATTGAGCCGTCCTTTATTGAGACAAGGGGGCAACGTCTTTCAGTTCCTCCCATGTTCATTTCTGTGTACACTAGCTTGGCTTGATCGGAGCTCAAGGCCGATCGTTATAAAAATGGCAATTCCTGCCAAGAGAAAGCGGGGGTACCGTTTCTCGAGTAACCACAAGCTATGGAGATAAAAACATTTAGCATGCATAGCATTTTTAAAGCATTTGAGTTAAACCCGAAAAGTTACCTCGTGGGAATCTAACCCACACTTGAAAACATGAAACTCACCTTTCACTTCTTGATAGCTAAATTGATTCCTTGAGCACTATTGCCGATGTCTCCTACAAGACGATCTAACAATCTTAGGCCTCTAATTAAAGAAAGACTAACGAGGTGTACAACAAAGTCTTAGGTCCACCTATTCCCGATTTATTCTTATATTTAAAATCCATGTCGTGACATGTAACACACATAAGATGCTCATATATTTTACATATACCCTTCATCCAATACTTATGCTCAAATAATTATTTTTGGAACATAATCTTTAATATAAATCACCAAAAATAATTAGTAAATATTAGGGTTCATGTATATACACATAATCAGCACATATATCAGTTAATAAAGTCAATACACTTAATCAAATCAATAAAATCATGCAAGGTTGATAATTAAATTCAAGAACTTCACCGAAGCATTTGTACAGACAGTTGGCGTGCAAATCAGTCCTTTCAAGTAGCCATGTTGAACGTATCATAACAAACTAATCTAAGGTAACAAAAATATACTGATTATCATTCTGGAAAGCTCTCATTACATACTTTACTATGAAACTAACCTCATATATAAATTAGCTACGATTTAGGAATTACAATGAAATGAATAAGGGTAGTTACACAATAATTTCTCATCTTAATAAAACCAACTCATAGACCAAAACTAGTAACACATGCTCAAAGATTATGCAATTCAATACCTAATTCACCCTCATTATACTGGAAACAAGTTTTAATATCAAGCCAATACAACTTTATGCTTGAATAATCTATATAGCATTCTATCAAACAGTTGGCGTGCAGCGACTTGTGAATTCCATTCATCATCCATATTCTAGAGGTTCTTTTATGCACGGTATACTCAATATGATGATGCATTTCTTATCATTACAGAGATATTTTTAACTCTATTTGAACATGCAATTGAGTTTAATAGAAAATATTCCACGGTTTGAAAGTTATTCTCATCGGAAGGTGACTACGCGGTTTGAAAAACTGTTCGTGCAACCATTTTCTAGGAGATACTATGTTTGGTTTACTCAATATGAAACCTTCAAATTTTGCAGACACAAAGGCATGGCATAGAACAACATATAAAAATTTCAAAGCATTTGAAGCAATCTAATCTACTGAAAAAGCTAGCGACTTATCTCGGCAACATGTTGTAAAAACAAAATAACATTCATACTTGGATCTTTATGTTTAGTTCCTCTAAGCCGTAAATCTCAACAAAGATTCATCAAATCTCCTACATCATGCAGATTATATAACAAGAGATATACGAGGTCCGATTCCGACATATTCGACATCAAACAAAGTCACAAATATTGTCGAAACATAACAAAACAATCGATAGACTTCTATTCCAACATGCTCACTCACATCCTATCATTTCCAGCCATGTTCAACCTCTAATCCACCTAAACATGCTCCTACAGTCATAAACAAGATTATCAAGAGGATGAAAGTGAGCCAAGATACCTAGCCTTCAAACTCTCAACTCTCGGTTTCTCTCTCCCGATCACTTGCGAATTTCCTCTCTGTCCAGCCGCTGCTACTGCTGCTCCTAGTTGTTGCTCCTCTGCTCCCTCCCCGTAGAGTCCCGACGGCGACGACGGCGATAGGGTGGTGGTGGTGAGAGAGTTGTGAAGGTGGTGGGTTTGTGCTTTCGTGTGCTACCGCAAGGATGAAGATGATAGAGTGCTGGGCTTGCTTTTATTTTGGAGATAGAGTGGAGCTGCTGTGTTTTGATAGGTTGAGAGACTAATGATGTTGGTGCAGTGAATATGTATGGATGAAGAGAGTGGCAATAGGTTTAAGGGAAGTAGGGGTTGACTTGGTTAAGTATCATCATTAGACTAATGCTTCTCTTATTGGTTAATTTGGAGGTGAAACAAGCATACTTAAGAGAATCCGTGCAGAAAATCTTTTCCTTCTCTTCTCTCATTCTCTCTCTTAACAACTGCTCTCTCTCTCTCTCCTTATCTTTCCATTCACACACGGTATCATACACAACTCACAAACAGGTACTCATAAATTAGCACACCACATACACACACTACACAAACCTGTACACATATATATATAAAATGCACACACACATAATATATATACATATAATATTATATTATATAGATTTATCCATACATTTCCTTCTTGACTCGTGGCACGTCGTTCTCTAATCGAATCATAGATTCGACCGCACCTTCTAATAGAATTTAATAATACGATTCTAACGAGTCCAATATTGGATATCAAATCCTCGACGGAATTTCCTAAAATTTAAAGGATAAGTAAAAGCGATAATTCATATTATTATGAATGTAAATATTTATCTCATAAGATTAATTATTTCTAATAATATAGTAATCCAATCACATAATCACACAAGCACATAATTAAATAATCACATTTTCATGTATCAATTTAAATGAAACCAATTTCTAAATTTCTTTTTCTTAAATCAAAATCCGGGAAATAGGGACCATCTAATGGTTATCTCATTCTTAAATAAATAATTTCTAACGATAAAAATTCGGGCTTTTACAGTTGCGCCTTCATTTCTTCTACATTGTACGATGTCTCTTCCAATATGAGAAGGTTTCCAGCATCACATATGACTGTTTCGTCTGGTACCAGATATACTATATCAGATATCAAAAGACTACCTAATTCTATATGCTAATGCTACAACAATTTTATTTTTTATTTTTTAGTAATATTGATGTAGAAATATTTTGTAAGTATCAACTATAATGACATATAAATAACATATGGTTACCTACAAAAAATTTCATATCGCATGCGTTGAGATTCTTGAAAGGAATAAAATTAAAGCCATTTTGAACGATCTTTGAACATTCTATTGGTTCAAACACGTTGGTGGTAACTCCAAAGACTATCCTCCATTCGTGATTGACTTTTGATTTCTGATATTTTGGATTGTTGTCCAATACATTGAAGTCTTTAATAGCGATTATTTTCCCCTCTTTAAGTATGAGTTCAAACTTTCTTTTATATCCTATCGAGATGGAAGCTTGAATTTGTTTCCCTGCATCAAAAATTAAATTAAAATTGCATAATTAATAAATTATTTGAAATTTGAAATAAAAATTATTGAAATAATAAAAATTGTACACATTACCCATTCATCGATTACAATCATCTCCAATCCTTCTTTGCATTTGAGATCTTTCTGAACCCACAACCGTAAGATTCTCACAACCACTGATTTATTTTTTGTTTTTCTATCGATGTCATTCAAACGTATCTTATCATACTTGACGTCATTTCCTTTGTTTGAATAAACATATGTTAATGTAAATATACAGTAAGTTTTATTTGCTACATTTAAAAATTAAATCACAAAAGCACATCTTTAATTTATGCATATAGTAATTATTGAACATCTATAAAAAAAATTAATGAATCAATATAATAGCCTAAAAAAAGAAACATACAAAATTATTAATTTATAAGTAAGCACATATATAAAATTAAAGTTACAACAATTCTCATAGCAAATCGACGCGGGACAATATCTTTGAGTGCCAAATATGCTTTTATTCAACATCGATTTTGAGAAAAAAAGAAAGTTTAGAATTTAATTACATGTTTACTTTATATTAAGTTTTATTTGCTAAATTTAAGAGTATAATAAAAAAGTTTAATTTATGCATGTAGTATTGAACATCCATTAAAAAAAAAAATTATGAATCTATATATAAGAGCCTAATATAAGAAAACGTATAACATAATAAGTAAGCGCATATATAAAATTAAGTACGCAACAAAAGAGATGAATCAATTATTGAACATCCATAAATAATTAATGAATCACATAAAAGCCTAATAAAAGAAAACGTATAATTAAAGTATGCAGCAAAAGAAATGAATCAATGAGCTAGACTAACCAGCTTTATGTAACTCTGTAGCGGGATCAAGAAAAGAGAGATCAATAATGATATGAAAGATTATAGTTAGTTCTACCTCAAATATATAGTGGAAAATTCCTAATCATATGATGAATAGAATTAAGAATGTAGAATTATATTATATATAGAGGCGATGGATATATGAGTAGATATATGTTAATTGCCGTGTGTATATTTATAATTACAATAATATAACTCAAATCTATTGACATAAGTCATTACACGTTTTATACATATAATATATATGAGTAGATATATGTTAACATGGTAAATATTCGTAGGCGTGAATATAGTTAGGCTATTTGATAGGAATAAATTGTATGAATAGACAAACTTTGACATCATAAATATGTAATTAATTGATTAAGTACACAAACATTAGAATAAGTCATTACACGTTTATACATATAATATAGAGAATATCATGTGATATAGCCAATATGAGTATTGAAATATAAATTATGACCCACCCTCTTCATAAATATAAATTATAGCCATTTTTTTGAACTTAATTTCCTTTTCAATTTTTTTTTCTTTTTTTACTGTTTTTTTTTTATTTTCCAGTTTTTTTTTCTTTTCTTTTTCTAATTTTTTTCTTATTTTCCAGATTTTTTTCTTTTTTTTTCTGTTTTATTTTTTATTTTTCAGATTTTTTTTCTTATTTTCCAGATTTCTTTTTCTTTTTTTCTGTTTTTTTTTATTTTCCAGATTTTTTTCCTTTTTTCTGTTTTTTTTTATTTTTCAAATTTTTTTTAATTTCCAAATTTTTGTTTGCCTCTTCGTTTTTTTGTTTGCCGCTTATTCTTTGGTCAAGATTCGAGCAAGGGGAAATAAAAATCTGAGCGAGCCGAAAAAATCTAAATTGTTGCCCGACGATTATCCTTATATTAGTAATCTAAGCGAAGGCGGAGCCGCAAAATCGGAGTAGTATAACTTGAAATAATTGGAATGTTTGTCCCAAGAGTACCATATCATAACTTGGAACATCTAGAACTAATTTGACAATTCGTCCCAGTTGTACTAAATCTGGAACAATTGACACTAATAAGGCTAAATTCGTACCAGATGTACTAGAACAATTGGTACTAATAAGACTAAATTTGTACCAAAAGTACCAAATGCCTCATACCCGCCCGACCCGACTCGCGCCCTCCCGCGTCAAACCCGACCCGCTCCGCATTTTATTAAGGGTATTTTCGTCCCAAATTGAAAAAAATGGCCAAAATTTATATTTTTGAAGAAGGTGGGCCAAAATTTATATTTTAATGATCATTATGGCTATTTCAAAGTATGTCTCTATAATATATATGAGTAGATATATGTTAACATGGTAAATATTCATATATGTGAATATAGTAGGCTATTTGATATGAATAGATAAACTTTGAGATCATAAATATGTAATTAATTGATGAAGTACACAAAAATTAGAATATATGAATAATAATGCTAAAAGTACCAGAATAAAGGAAAATCAGAACGGAGCACCGAAAAAGGAGCACCGTTTATTTTCCTATTATTAATAAGATGATGATTCGAGCTTTGCAAAAGGGAGCTCGGGATCTGTCGTATAAGTTGATATTATACAGAATAAAAGGTAAGAAAATTAAAAGGTGTAGAATTGAACAAGACAACTAGATCTCTCACCTGATGTCACCCTACTTCCATCTTTAACGGGAAATAGCCGAGATTTCAAGCGGTGAGCGGTTGCTGGCGTGTGGCGGCGGAGGGTCGAAGAAGATGGAGAATCACGGTGAGCTGATTTTTGGAAATAATGGCCTTGTATTTAATAAGCAGAATGTTTTTCCTTTTCCTTTTAATTTTGATTCAATAAATTTCTCCAACTTTATTATTAAACTGGTTAATTAATTTTCTTTTTGTTGATACTCTCTCATTTAGACCATTTAAATTTGAGTTTCATAACAATGTTCAGATTTTTATTTTTTATTATTATTATTATTATTATTATTATTATTATTATTATTATTATTATTATTATTATTATTATTATTATTATTATTATTGTACCTTGTGACTAAATAGGTGGCCTCATTATATTCATATTACTGGTTTTCTTGTTTCACTCAATTTTCCCGCCATTTAATCAAAACATGCATGAGTATCAAATTTCGCAAAACAACAAATCATGGTTTTCAAGAATGAAATTTTCGCAAAAATAAAAAAAAAAAACTTAAAACCATGATTTTCAAGCATGAAATCGACATCAACGAACCTTTAAAAGTGTAGAAAATCTATATCTGTCGCTCATCATCTATGCATTTTATTATCTCAAAACAACATTTGCAAAAGATTATGATCAGTGCCAACATAGTGACAAAAGGATTAAGATAAGGACAAACAGAGCAGTATAAAATGAGCTTACATTCTCAGCTGTGAAGGTTTTGAGCGAAAGAAAGCTTGGAATATAACTAACTACGTTGCGATCAAAGCTGTACGGATCAATGAGAGTATTTCGTCTAAAAGTCTTGGTCTTGCTGGAGTAGCAATATAGTCCGGACCACGCTTCTCGTACAATCAACATGTTACCGTCTTTGAAAACTTTGATGGGGCTGATAGCTCCATAACAACGATACCTGTTATAGACAAATTCCTTTGTCCAAGATTTCTCATCTCCGTACTCATTCATCAACCAGATAACGGTCTCATAATCATCAGCTGAATTATCACATAAACATAAGCAGTCCCGTAATACAGACAAAGCCTTATAGTGACGATCACCTCCAAGACGAGGAGAAGAAAAGGTGCTAAAAAGTTTTCAATATCAAAGCAAGAAATCCATGGAGATTGATCCATATCCCATGACAACCAGTGAAGGTTTCCATTCAACAACGCTCCTCCAGTATTGCATGCATACACAAGGGGGCCACCAGCTGCAATGCCTCTCCACGATCCAGTTCCAAGAGTGTACACTTGACACTTACGTTGCAAACATGTACGGTAGATCCTAACCACCTTGTATATGCCAGTCATTTTGCTCGCTCCAAATCCGAAAGTGTTAAACTGCACTTCATGCTTAGAGGAGGAACACTCTCGAGGACCAGGAATCCTGATATAGTCTCGAGTGATTGGATTGCATATGAAAAGATTATGAGGCTTTTTCTTACAATCATACAAGAGAAACAAACCATCAGCTGAACTATGAATAAGTTTAGGATGAGGGAAGTTGAAGTTGAAGAGATAATTGAATCGATGCTCGATTTCAGGTTCATGATCATCTGCAAATTCAAATATTGCGTATGGCTCTGAGCGCAACTTTTCTTGAAAGATAGCAAGGCCCGAGGCTGATTTGGAAAGATGAGACTTGGCAAACTCCGAGGTCTTGAGCAGATCGAGCCATGACTTACAAACACACTTGCAGCTCATTGTAATCCGAATAGGGAGTCTTGAGAGGATATCAATTGTGATTTCTGGGGGCAAATTTCCGAAGAAATCTTGCTTCATTTTGGGATCTGATTGGTTTATAAATGATAGGGCTAATTTGGAGTATACTCAGCACATTTCTACTTAACTAGTTGATTCTTCACCTCCCTGATCAAAGAAAAACAGCTAGTAAATATGGGAGACTTCTTTTTAAGTTTTATTGTCATCAGACTAGAAGCATAAAACTCTTTAAAATTAGCAAATTCAAATTCAAAAACAGAGTTAGGCCTACCATAAAGAAATTAAGCAATAAATATCAGATAACAAAGGATACTTAAAAAAGGTAAAAAGGAAATCATAATGGTAGATGAATGAAGCAATCTTGGCCCATCATTGAGTGTGAACTGGTTTTACTAATGCAGTCTATTTCGGAGTATGATTGTGCAATATTTCTACATATTCTTGGTTCTAATTTCCTGATTAAAAAAAAAGAAAGAAAAAAAAGAAAAAAAATAATTACTATTAGATTAGACTTGGTCACTTGAAGCATAATTATTATAATCTAAAATAAAAACCAAAAGTATTCATCCTTCTCAACAACTTAAACACTACCAGATTCAGAAACACATAGTTGAGACATAATACAGAAAACTAATTAGAACTAAATCAAGACAAGTTGATCTCACCTGACCTGGAAGCAGCGGAGACTTTTCATATGGGGGACTGATTCTGGTGTGTGGTGGCGGGAAGGTTGAAGCAGATGGAGATCAAGGCGGCGGCGCGGCGGAATTGTAGCTGTGGATGGCTATAAATAAGATTCACTAGTTAAATTATAATTTATTTTTTATATTTAATTTCATTTATTGAGTTAATAATTGATTGTTTCTTAAATCTGATTTTCAATTCTAAATATTAAATATGGCTCAGTTTATAATAACTAAAGTTTTATTTGAATAATAAATTTTACTATTAAAAGTTATATGTAGTAGACTAGTAGTATAACACCTCATTTTTCACTTAGAGACGGCTTAGAAACACTCTAACTTTAATATTAAACAATTCCTCATTTTCATTAAATTAATTCATAAAATTTCATTAATAAAATAACATAAAACATTACATTAATTCAAATAAAATAAAATAGGGTAATGATGGTCGGCCACACGGTGGCCATCCACACGCGTCTGAAAAGGAAAGTTGATTCTAAAAATGGAAATAATCACATTTTCCCCCTAGGGTTTATGTTTCCTAATTGGGGTGTATTTCCATTTTCAAAACTTATATTACTATTTTTAGCTTGTGTGGTCGGCCACAGTGTGGCTAAATATCACTACCCAATAAAATATTACATTAATTGAAATAAAAAAAATTACATTAATTGAAATAAAATAAAAAATTGCATTCATTCAAATTAAATAAAAAACAATACACTCCCGTCGGCGTGTAGACATAAACATCGTCAGATATATTGGGAAGCCACGCCGACGAAAATTTCTTGTTGGGATCCATTTTCACAAGAAAGGAAGAGATCAAGAAATGAGAGTGAAAGATCTCATTTTCACAAGAAAGGAAGAGATGAAGAAATGAGAGTGAAAGTGGTGAAAAGTAGAGGATGAATAATTTGAATAATGGATAATAGTGTGAAGAATGAGGTAAAAATAGTGATATTTAATAATAAATATAATTAAAAATATATATTTAAAAAAAAAAAGTAAAGGGGAGGCTCGAGACCGGCTCGAAAGTTGGAGACCGGCTCGACACCTCATGGCCTGCAACCCACTGTCTCCAAGGGGAGGGTGTCTCGAGACCTCATGGAGACCCGCTCTCGAGACACGCGTTGCAGGTAGTCTAAGTAATCTACTTGTCGACAGATGATTCCAAATCATCTCATTCTCAACATAAATTTGTCCTTCAATTTTGAATATGATCTGAATGAGAATTAATTTCCATCTTAAGAGAAGAAAGCTTCGTAAAAACATTGAATCGAAGTTATGCAAATTCTCTGTCACCCTGTAACAACATTACAGCAAAATAAATATTTTAAAGTAGAAAGCAACTTAATATTAATAAGCATTTTACACATTTCATTCCCAGAAATATAGTCTTAAAACACAACAAAAAGATGGAGCTCTTTACCAAATTCTTGCATAAAGCTCAATGACTGACAGTCACACAAATACAAAAAGCAGTAACTGGAAATCAGAATGAGCTTACATTCTCCATTGCAAAGGTTTTGAGTGAAAGAAAGCTTGGAGTATAACAGATTGCACATGTACGGTAAGGGCATTGTTCAGTCAAATCAGTCTCTTGAATAGTATTGGTCTTGTTGGAGCAGCATATTATGCCGTAACGGCCATAACTTTTCATCATAATGTCGCCATCTTTGAACACTTTGATGACTCGCATATATTCAGAAATTATACGAGGGCTCATTTTGGCGAAGACAAATTGCTTTGACCAAGATTCCCCATCTCCATACGTGTTCATCAACCAGATTACAAGCTGGTCTCTAGAATTATCACACAAACCTAAGCAATCCCTCAAAGCAAAAAGTGACCTAAAGAAATAACGACCCTCAGGACCGTCAAGACCATAAGGACGAACAACAGCATCAAGATGAGGAGGAGAGAAAGTGTTAAAAACTTTTGTTTCAAGATTAAAGCAAGAAATCCACGGAGATCCCCTTGAATCATATGCCAACAAGTGAAAATTTCCATTAAGCAATGCCCCTATGGAATGGTGTTTATACACGAGTGAGAGAGTAGGAGCATTACTTCTCCATAACCCCGTTCCAAGAGTGTATACTTGACAATGGGATTCCTCATCTAGCCACCAAATTGAATCTACCCGACTTACACTTAGATAACCATAACCTTAGCGGAAAACTCTAACTAGCTTATATTGGCCAGTCGTTTTGCTCACTCCGAACCCAAAAGTACCCAACTGAAACTGCCATTTACATGTAGGCACAAAAGGGGCAGGAAGGTTGATGTATTCACGTGTCACTGGATTGCAAATGGCAAGTTTATCAGACATCATGCTAAGATCACACAAAAGTAGAAAATCATTAGCTGATCTAAGTATAAACTTAGGTTGAGGTAATCTGAAGTTGAAGGCTACATTGCAAGGATTCTTGGAGTTTTCTAGATCAAGCTCATCTTCAAGTTCATAAACCTTGTAAGGAATTGAGCTCGTCTCGCCTTGAAAGACAGCGAGGCTAGGGACTGGTTTATAGGACTTGACAAACTCGGTAGTTTAAATCAAACTGCGCCATGACTTACAAACACACTTGGAGCTCACAGTGGGTCGAATGGGGAGTCTTAAGAGGATATTTAATACAATTTCTGATGGTAAATATGTGAAGTTTGAACTGATACTAATAAAGGGGACTGATTCGTAGTATATTTCTGCAAACTTTAGAGTATTCTTGGTTCTTCAACTAGAATCATGATAACATAGTATTCTGAAACAAACAAAGTTAGCCCTAAAATCGGTACTACTCTTCTTCTCCACAACTCTCTAACAACAATAATTAAAATGATTTTTTATTTGATGGGAATAACTAAAATGAAATTATTAAGCAATAAATAATAGAAAGTAGAGACCACATGTTTAGCAAATTTCTATGAATTCATGGTTCTTCAATAAAAGCATAATAATGATAAATCTGAATCCATATGAAACAGAGTTAGACCTAAAACGGTAAAACCACTACTACTCTTCTTCTGCACAATTCTCTAACAACAATGTGATCATTAAGCAATAAAGGTCAAAACATGAAATTTTATTTCCTTCTAAATGCAAACAGCAGAAAACAGTCGAATAAATTTCAAATTGTGTTTTCCTAATGACAAAATACAAATTTAATCAGAACTAATCTGTATTTTTTATTCAATTAAAAAAGATTTCTCAATTTCAATTATAATTGACATAATTCAGGGGGGAAAAGCGATCGATAAAAAGTGGGATTAAAAGAGTCGAATTGAACAAGACACGTTTTTTACCTTCAGTTTCACTTCGTCCATTTCTAACTGTGAGCTGTTTCTGGTGTCTGGTGGAGGAGAGTTGAAGAAGATGGAGTATCACGGTGGCGGAGCGGCGGCACTGTGGTGGTGCACGGCAATCGTCGGAAAAGAGGCGTGGGATTGCGCACTAACGACCTGAGGCCAACAACCTTCTGTTATTTAAAGGCCAACAAAATAATTTAAAAAGGCAAATGAAATAGACATGTGTCACCCTCTCATTGGTGTAGTTTAACAAAAGAATTCAAATTTTATTTTTCCTTTCATATTTTTGTAGTTTCGGTGTCTCCATCACACACATCTTTTTTTTGTAAATATCATTTATTTATTTTTTAACTGTTAATTGATATTCATCAATGAGACAAATGGTAATATAGCATTAGAGTACATGATAATAATAAATTTTGTCAAAAGTTGATAAAAATTGGGTAAAATTGTATCCTATTTAACTGAAATACCCTTATAGGATAGTGAGGTGTGTGTACGGTTATTATTCAAAAAATATTTATTACTGTTTTTTTCTCTCTCTTCCCTCTCATTCTCTTCTTCCGCTATTTCCTCTCTTCCATTTTTCTCTGCGACGATTCATCTTCTGTCCACCATTCATCATTTGATTTTAGTTTAGAGAGCCCACTGACTTTTGGTATATTGGGTCGAGGTTGCTTACTTTACGCTTCCCTGACTACTTTTCAGTCCCGCTCGGCCCTTCAATAATAACATCGAATAAGATCGAGTTTAATCGACTCGAAAACGTAAAATAGACTTAGGGCTCGGCTGAAGGACTTCTACTTGGCTCGGATTTTTCTTAACTTATTTAAACTTCTCTACATGGATATCCTTCTCGGTTTCTCATTCTCGGCTTATCATCTTTACTCACTTTCTAATTACTTCTCAAACTTGCATTCTCGTTTCTAGAAAATAATATTATAATATTTCATGCAAAACGAGAAGTTACTATTCATCTCATCTTATGCTCCTTAATTTCTCGAGTTTTATGAACTCAGAAAATTATAACTTTAATTCTCGACTATTATCAACATCACAAATCATTCATATCATAGTCGAGCATTCTCAACAGATAAACAGTTAACTTCACAAATAAGTGGAATAAGGAAATCCCACTTAATCACATAATTTAAATCAAGTATAGTAACTCAAAAATAATTCGCATTTCAAACACAGTCACATAATGACTCATTACTGCTCGACTCTTAACCTTTTAAAGACTTATAACTTCGATCTTTTAACGAAAATCATTTCGTTTAATAATAATAACTCAAATAATATTTATTTTGAATTTAATATTCAAACTTCTATTTAATGTTTCACGACTCTACATACGTCGTCATTGTCTCAAAATACATACTCATACTCGTATACAATCTCATATTAATATTTAATATTAAATAATCATTATTTAATATTTTCTTTATTTAAAAACTCAAATTTCGTTTAATTTAATCAAAAACTCAGTTTTTCATTTAAAAACTTCGTTGCTCGATAACTTCTACGTTTTAACTCCTTTTTAAGTGATTCAAAAAGCAAACTTGCTTATTTCTACGCAAATAACATCATCAAATCACTTAACACAACATATATCATCAATATCTCAACATCCAAATATTTTAAAACTAAACATTATCATTTTTCTCATATAACATATACCCCCCGGTCCCGTTCAAGAAGTCCCATTTTGTCATTTCGGGTGTCCCGTTGAAGAAGTTTCATTTCTTTTTTGGCAAAAATTAACACACTAAAATCCACTTTAGGTCACACTCAAACGTGAACAGTGTTGTTTACTTTATTGTACAGTGTTTTTCCACTCAGCACACTTTAACATTAACAATAAAATACTACCTTAATTACACTCTAACTATCTTTTTCTTAATCTACGTGCGATTCTCGAATGGGACTTGTTGGGAAATTTATTAATATGAGTTTTGATGAATTCCAAAACCAACTGACCCCAACCGAGTAGATGTTGTCAGTTCCTAATGTTAGTTGTTAGGCTCGCTGTTTGAGCAATGTTAAGATTTTATCTTTACAGATCTCCAGCTGAAAACGGCAACAGTGCAACACTCGGATACAACTCCGGATAGAAGATCGGATGAGGAACAACAGTTACAAGACTGCCTGATGAGAGAGCTATGCTTTTTGACAGCTCAGAGTTCAAGCCAACTGTTCAGTTGGAACATCAGCTATAGAATGCCACCGATAAAGAGAATGTTTCAAGAAGGGGGAAGTTATAAAGAAGTCTCAACATGAAGTTCAAGATCAGCTGAGAGTTCAACAGTTCAGTCAGAACATCAGCTGAAGACCACTCAGATGAAGTTCAAAGTCAGCTGAGAGTTCCACAGTTCAGTCAGAACATCAGCTGAAGACCACTCAGATGAAGATCAAGATTTTCAACCGACTAACCGAGGTTGACTGTCAGAAAGGTTTGAATTTGAATTTCAAAAGGAAGTCACATGAGGGTTTGACCGTTCAGTCATTACCCCATTTGGCCCAACACAAGGCTGTCTCAGATGGAAAGCAGAAGAGCTCAGATACCATATCGGGAAAGTCTGCAGAGATGAGAGACAAGCCATTGCTTTCAATGAACAGAGATCAACGGCTCCTCCAACGGCTAGTTGATTCTCTCCGTCTATAAATAGAGGCATTTATTCATTCGACGAGTGATACGAGACACTGCAAAGAGAAGACACACACGCGAGAAGAAATCTGAGAAGTGAAAAATCTATACTCTTCACGAGCTGAACTGAATCTCTTAGAACATCACTTGTTGAGAGTTCTAGAGTTAGAAAGTTTTAGTGTCTTGAGATCGAACCTTGAGAACATCACTTAGTGAGAGTTCGTATAGAGTTAGATCTTAGCTCGCTACTTGTTAGAGCTTTTAGTTGGAAACCCATTTTCTTTCACTTGAAAAGGTTTAGGATTCTACTCTTCCTGTAATTGAGTAGTCAGGTTGTTAAGTACCCGTAAACTTAACTGTAAAGGTTGATAAGTACCCGCAAACTTATCCTTAACGGTTGCTCAGCCCGCGTAAGCTGAGTAGTTTGTCCAGAAGAACTTGGACAGAGTTGTGTGGACTCACAACTCCCCGTGGACGTAGGAGGGTTATCTCCGAATCACGTTAACTCTCTGTGTGCTCGTGTTTATCTTTATTCAGTTATTTCTTGCATTCTTAACTGACTGACTAACCAGCATACAAACCTCATTTGCACATCTTCAACTGTTTTGGTTTTTGACAAACCGAGCTGTTTTGGTTTTTGACCAACCGAGCTGTTTTGGTTCATGACCATCCGAGCTTAAAAGCGTGAGTTGTTTTAACGAGTTTAATTTTCACCACATTCCGCACCGCACCACTCTCACAGCTGAGTTCTCTTACTCAGTTGTGATCTCAGCTGAGACTTTCTTCACTCAGTTGAAGTTTTTAAGGGTTAAGTTTTAAAATCCTAACTGGTGTATTCCCCCCTCCCCATACACCAGTAACTCATTTCGGGACCATCAAGTGGTATGAGAGCAGTGGTTCAAAAGACTGCTGACTCTGTTTCACAAGGTGTGAATTCGAGAAAATTTCTTCAATGGTCAACTGAACAGATCTTTTCACGCTAGTGCATATCTGCTTGCATATTTGTTCTGTTTGTTGTGTGCAGATGGACGTCAAGGACAAGATCGTCGTCATGTTCTCAGTAGTCAACTATACATCATGGAGAACACGGATGAAGAAGATCTTACTGTCGAAGCATCATAGGATGCAACAAGTTCTCACTTCCGGACCGATCGTCATCAAAGAAAGAATTGTTCGCACTCCTACAAATCCCAACGATAGGGATACAGTTGTGGAGTTCGTGGAGAAACAACCGGAAGACTATACTCCAGAGGAAGCCAAGGTGAGCCAGTTAGATATCTGGGCTCAGAGCACAATAATGTCCACAGTTGCACAAGATTATCTGCCTTGGATAGAGGAGTGTGAGACTGCGAAAGAAATGTGGGACATCCTGGCATCGCTGAGTGAAGGAAGCGACGAGACGAATGAAAACAAATTCTCACATGCATGTCAAGATTTCGACAACTTCAGTCTGCGACCTGATGAGACCATCGATCAGCTAGAGCTCCGGTTTATGGACATCATCAGAAGAATCCAGTCCATCCGAAGAGGAAAATACACACTAAAAGAAATCAATCTCAAAGTGTTGCAAGCTCTACTGGCTGAGTGGGATACTTTCACCAATATCCACGAGAGCCGAGCTGACCTTGGTGAAATGGGAACTGAAAGATTGTTCTCAATCTTAAAAGGAAATGAGTATAAGGTCAACAGAAGGAGATCGCAGTCCTCAGGTCAGACAAGTAGAATTGAGGATGTTGGCTTAGCCTCAAAGTCAGTTGCTCTCCGAGCTGACTACTCGAAATGGAGATCGTCAAGGCCAACCAGATCGGCTGACACATCTACAAAGGAGCCAAGCAGAGAGGAACTGCAACAGAACATTGCAGCTCTGTCAAAGAAGCTAGCCGACATGGACACTCGGTTCGGCAAATACAAACATTTCTACAAATCAAACCGAACTCGAGACAGTTCAAAGCCTGTCACCAATGGTTGCTTCGAATGCGGCAAGGAAGGACACTTCAAAGCTGACTGTCCAGACCTCTCAAAGAAAGAAAGAGAAGCGTTGAGGGCCAAGCAAACTGCAAAGAACAAGGTCATGGTAGCAGAAGAAGCAGCTGACGACATGGACATCTTCACTGACACTGAAGATGAGGATGAGCTGACCTCTACCAACAACGCCATCAGTCAGGATCAATGCCTCATGGCACTTGGAACCGACCAAGATGATATTGAGGTACAATCTAATCCTGCTCAGTTAAATTCTTCCAATACTTCTAACATGCAGGAATCTCTGGACGAAGAGTTGGAACCCTCCTGGAGTGATTTTCAAGAACTCAGTGAGGAACTGCATCAGCAGTCGGTTGAGTTTAAGAGTCTTCAATCTCAGTTCGCCAAGCTTGAAGATTCCTTAACCGAAAAGGATGATCTGATCACTAGTCAAACCCAGGAGATTGAAAATCTCAAAAGTCAACTGAATGAGGCTAAGACTCCAACAGATGAAGAATTGATGAAACAGATCAAAGAGCAGCAAGATCAGTTGAAAAATCAAGAGGCTCAGATCGACCAGCTGATAAAGAAGCCAGATGGAAAAACCGAGCAGATAACCATCCTCCTCAAACAGTTGCGAACTGAGAAGGACAATCTAATCAAGCTGTATCAGTCATCCAAGATCATCGAGAACCTTATCAGTTATAGTAGACAAATGGATGACGTGTCAGGACTCGGCTATGATATTGTCAAGGATACTGGAATTCCACCAGCAACCTTCATCAAAGTTGTAGAAGTCACAGCTGTCGAGCCATACACAGCTGAGTCTCCAGAAGCTAATTCAACCTCCACCTCTTAGCAAGCTCAACCGACCAATAGAAGTACAACTGAGAAGGGAAAAGGAGTAGCAGATGTAGGACAGAATGTTCCATCGATTGGGACATCAACCGAGGGGGAATGTTCCAAAAGTCAAAAGAGGAATCAGAGGCGTCGAAGGCATAACCGTAACCGAACTCAGAATCAGATCCGACCTCTGCATCAACCTCAAAGTCAACATCAGAAGAAATGGAACCGACCTCAAAACAGACAGGGGTTCAATCATCTGAATCAACAGCGGTTCCAACATCAGTTCGACCAAAGGTTCCAACCGAGTCAACCAATGAGGAACAGGTCGGAAAATTGGAGATATTCATGCCATAATATGAATCATCAACAGGGCATGAACAGCTACAGACAACCCACAGGGAGTTGGAATCAGAATCAGCCACAAAGATTCCAGCAAGGCGTCCGATCATTCAGACAAATCAAACAGGATAAAAATCGCCATCAAAACAGAGGGAAAGCCTCACCTCCTAAAGCCCAACATGGGAGAAATCCAACTCCTCCCAAGAAACAGAGCATCACTACTAATAACAAGCCTAAGGATAACCGAGGTGTTGTTATAGTTAATGAAAATGGGCAGATCATTTGGAATGACAAGGCTATTTGTGTATACAGGAAAAAGCGACGCACAGTTCCAGGGGGAACTGGTTCTAACCCTCCAGGACCCAACTGAAATTGGGGACCTAAGCGAGTTTCTCTTTGCAGGTACAGGAGAAACAGCTGAGGAAGAAGAAGACGTCTGCAACAATATAGGTAATGGACAGTGGATGCTCGAAACACATGACAAATCTGAAGGATTTGCTTGGAAGTTTCGTGGAGAAAGAAGGTCCATCAGTTACTTTTTTTGGTGATAACTCAAAAGGTTACACCAGAGGTTATGGTACCCTTGAAACCAATCATGTTTCAATTTCTAATGTCTCTTATGTTGATGGATTGAAGCATAACTTGCTCTCCATCAGCCAATTCTGTGATAATGGTTTCTCTGTCAAGTTTGATGCACAGGGTTGCAGGGTTAAAGATGTCGGATCAAAGCAGGTGATATTGTTGGGAAATCGATCACCAACAGGGAATGTCTACTACGCTGACTGGAACAGCAGCCTCCCTGACACTTGCCTGTTATCAAAGAACAGTTCGGATGTGAGCTGGCTGTGGCACAAAAGGCTCAACCATCTGAACTTCAAGACGATGAACCGACTCGCCAGACAAGAACATGCAAGAGGCATACCAAATCGAGTGTTTTTAACAACACACATCTGCAGTGCATGTCTGCTGGGAAAGCTCGCTAGATCCTCCTTCCGGTTGAAGTCAACTCCTTCAACTGACCGAGTGTTACAGCTGATCCATATGGATCTCTTCGGGCCAGTTACACCAAAAAGCATGAACGAGAACGAGTATACCCTGGTTGTAACTGATGACTACTCAAGATATACGTGGACCATCTTCATGCGCCACAAGAGCGAAACCCGAGATGAGCTGCCCAAGCTGATGGATCGGATATCGAACCAACAAGAGATGAAGATCATGTCTATCCGATCAGATCGTGGAACGGAGTTTCTAAATGAAACCATCATCAAGTATTGCGAGAAGAATGGAATTACCCATCAGACATCAGCCGCACGAACTCCGCAACAGAATGGAGTAGCTGAGCGAAGGAACAGAACGCTGAAGGATGCAGCCACATCCATGTTAGCGAGCTCAGCTCTGCCAAAGAAATTTTGGGCTGAAGCGATCAATACAGCATGCTACACTCAGAACCAATCTCTTCTCACCAAGCGGTTGGGAAAGACACCCTACGAGCTGTGGAGACGCAGAAAGCCAGATATTTCTTATTTTCGCGTTTTTAGTTCTAAGTGTTATATTCACAACAATGGGAAGACTCAGTTGAAAACTTTTGATGCCAAAGCTTCAAAGGGCATATTTCTTGGATATGCAGCTCGGATCAAGGCATATAGAGTTTTCAACAACAGCTCTCGTGTTGTGGAAATAACACCTCATGTTAGTTTTGATGAATCTACCTTTGAGTGCAGGGAACAGGTTAAAAGATAACAAGCAGATCCAGCTGTTCCACCCGTTCTCACCAGATCGCAAGCTCTAAGGGACAAGAACCGAGCTGAACCACTGGTTTGGGCAACTGAGGATGAGGATCCATACTCCTCTGAAGATGAATGCGAAGACCCCAGCTCATCCCAAGGGGGAACTTCAGCTGATGCTCCTCCAACTGCTTCAGCATCCGAAGCCCAACCGAGTCCGATTCAAACTAATGTCAATGTTGAGGATCCAGACTCAACAGCTGATCAATCATCAACTCTGAAGACTCCAACTCAGATTTCAGAACAGCCACAGTTGGAAGAAGAAGGACGACACAACCGAAGATGGTATGAAGTTCATTCCACTGACGACATCATCGGAGATCCAACCGAGGGTGTGCGAACAAGGAGCCGAGTTGCAAATCCTGAATCAACAGAGGAAGATTCCAACACTTATGCCCAATATGCTGAGGAGTTGGCAGTTCTAGAGGAGTTCGAGCAAGCTGAAGATGTTGCCATGATTTCTTGCTTTGTAGCTGATGTGCCAGAACCGAAGAATGTTAGGGAAGCTCTCAACTGTGTCCACTGGACAACAGGCATGCAAGAAGAACTGAATGAGTTTCTACGCAACTGTGTATGGGAGTTGGTAGAAAGACCAAATGGTGTCAAGGTGATTGGATTGAAGTGGATTTTCAAAAATAAGAGAGATGCCATTGGATTCATAGTGAGGAATAAGGCAAGGTTGGTAGCTCTAGGATACTGCCAATAAGAAGGAATCGACTTTGAAGAATCTTTCGCGCCTGTTGCAAGGCTGGAAGCCATCCGAATCTTTCTAGCTTATGCCGCACATCACAAGTTCAAAGTGTACCAGATGGATGTGAAGTGTGCATTCCTCAACGGAGATATCAAGGAAGATGTATATGTTGAACAGCCTCCTGGTTTCGAGACTGGAGATGGAAGAGTGTACAAGCTGAAGAAAGCCATCTATGGCTTGAAGCAAGCACCTAGAGCCTGGTATGACACTCTTTGTGGTTTTTTACTGAACTCGGGATTCAAACGAGGATCAGTGGACAAAACCCTGTTCACCATCAAAGTTGGAGAAGATATACTTGTTGTGCAAATTTATGTTGATGACATCATATTCGGTTCCAAGTCGGAGGAGCTGTGCAAGAAATTCTCAGATCTCATGAAGGAGAAGTTCGAGATGTCAATGATGGGCGAGATGAATTATTTCCTTGGGTTACAAGTGAAGCAGTCACCTGAAGGAATTTTCATCAATCAATCTAAGTATACAAAGGAGCTCATCACCGGATTGCAAACAAGTAAAACCACAAGGATCCCGATGAATACTAACTGGAAGATCGAACCCGGAGCTGAGGGAAAGCTCGTGGATGCCAGCAAATATAGAGGGATCATTGGTTCGCTGCTATACCTAACTGCTAGCCGACCAGACATATCATACGCAGTTGGAGTGTGTGCTCGATTTCAAGTCCAACCAAGAGAAGCACACATGTTGGCAGCAAATAACATCATCAAGTATCTGAAGGAAACTGTCAATGTTGGGTTGTGGTATCCAACTGACGACAATATCCAGCTGACAGGATACTCAGATGCGGATCTAGCCGGAGATCGGTTGGACCGGAAGTCAACTTCTGGACACTGTCAGTTCATGGGAAGCAAGCTGGTTTCATGGTTCTCCAAGAAACAAGCATGTGTTGCTACTTCTACAACCGAGTCAGAGTATATGGCTGCCGGAAGCTGTTGCATGCAAGTGTTGTGGCTGAAGCAACAGCTGAGAGATTATGAAGTTGCAACTGGACAGGTTCCCATTCATTGTGATAGCTCGAGTGCCATAGCTATCTCTCTGAATCCTGTTCACCACTCTCGGACAAAGCATATCGACATTCGTCATCATTTCATCCGAGATCATATTGAGAAGAAGGATGTGACCATGGAGAAGATCCCAACTGAGATTCAGAGAGCTAACATCTTCACCAAACCTTTTCCTGAAGCCCGGTTCAAGATGTTATGTGATCTTCTTGGACTATTGGATCCATCAGATGAAGAGTCATCCGAGCTGGAGAGGATCCATCCGAGCTGAAAAGGATTCATCCGAGCTGATGAGGATCCATCCGAGCTGAAGAGTCAGATATCCATCTGAAGGGAAAGCTCAAATGAAGGGGGAATTTCAGATGCGGATTGCCAACTGAAGACATCAAACGTCAGCTAAGCAGACGAACTCGAGTCAGCTGATGGTATGCGGCAACTGAGGAACTCAACTGATGAACATAGCTGATTCAGACATCAGCTGGCAGGTATCATTTATGACTGAAGGTGTTATGATATTAAATGAGAATGTTTGAAATAAATTCAAACATTCCTGAACATGTCAACTAAACTAAACAAACCATCATATCGCATTTAATGTAAAGTCTGGCTGAACTCCTATAGCCTTACTTTATAGTGCGACTGGGCTGACACCTTAAACTATTCACCTTCTCACTCGCGCGCGTGGAGCGTCAGTCAAAATTACCCAACAGTCGCGTAATCCCAGCCGTTGATGGATTCGCGCCATTTAACCCCAGCCGTTGATCTCATCCGAGACAAATACCTTTATAAGGCGGCAAATCAGGAAGTGATCCTTACCTTCTCTTTTCGTGCATATCTTTACTAACTATTCATCATTAACTCCGAATTTGTCTCACCATTTTCAGTAACATAGTTCTTTCTTCTTTGCATATATATATTCTACTCTAAAATGGCACCCAAGACAAAAGCTTCAAAGAAGATGGTATCTGCCGAACCCGCTACATTCCAGGAATCCTTCGACATGATGATGTCGAAGATTCACTTCGAACGGATTCTTTCCAGAGCAGCTCTGACCTCTCCGGAACTCGCTCCCGTCGCCACCATTCTTTCCGACCACAGTCTGCTTGACTGGGCAACATTCTCTCCTTCCAAGCTGCTCAGAAAGTAGGTCGCCCACTTCTACAGGAATCTGCAATGCGATGCAGAACTCGGGCTTGTCACGACCATCCCGTGCAAGCAACGAAACAACACTTCCCGTTCGATGGAAGACACCGCCGTCGAAATCAAAGTAACCAAAGAACTGGAGAAGATCATCCCCAGAAACAGGGAGGCCATAGACGTGATGGGGAATTTCACAGACAAGGAAGCTGATGCATTCCTGTAAACAATCCTTCTTATCCCCGAACAATTGAAGGGGAGTATGCAGAGGACCAAACTGAAGCCGGAGCACCGACTTCTGTTTGACGTTATTTCAAAGTGCGCCTTCGCGTATGGAGGAGCGTTCGGTGATATCAGCAGACCAAAGCTCAAACAACAGAAGGCTTTGGAAGAACACCACAAAATCGACTGGCTGGGCTACCTTGAAAGCCAGCTGTGGGCGGAGAAGCTGAAGATCTCCGAGACAGTAGCTGAGTTTGGAGAGCAGCTGTTGAGTGTCAAGGGCACACTCAACTTTGGCACTAAAATATCAGCCCTTATCCTCCAAGCCACCAAGGGACAGAAGCTGACCTGGGAAGGGAGTGAGGACCCTCCGTTCAGCAAGTTGATGTTGTTCCCTACAGTCAAAAAGGCTAGGGATGTTGTGGAAGCAGTTTACACTCCCAAGGGAGCCTCCAAGCCAGCTGTGGAGTCGGCCCCAGCAGCTCGCCGCCCTTCAAGAACCAAGCCTGCCAAACGCCAACTGGAGGAGGTGGCTGAAGAAGACGAAGAAGAAGAAGAAGAGGTGGAACCCCTCCAGAAAAGGCCCAGAATCAGAATCATCCAGCCAGCAGCTCAACCGGCTGCAACGGGCCTCGTGGTGGAGACACCAGCTGAGAAATCAACCGAATCTAGCCAGTCGGTTGATACAGCTGCGTTCGTGCTTCAACCCCGCCAGCAGGAGGCACTGGCTAAAGAAAAGGAGATCAATGTGGAGGATTCCAGCTCGTCCTCAGATGACTCTTCTTCATCTGAGGAATCCCACGACAGTCCAACGACTGGAGCTGATGCCAGCCAGGAAATCCCACCTGCGTCTGAAGAAACAATTGAGCCTGCCCAATCACCACCCAAAGAGGATCCAGTTCTCTCAACTGGTCCTCAGTCAGATATCCCGAGCCTCTCGCTCGATGCCGACGTTGAGACCGTTCCTTTGACCAACGTCGATAACACTCTCGAACCCATTGCCTTCGATATAGACCCCCCACATATTGATGAAGAAGCCAACCGCCAGGCGATCTTGGCTAAGTACGAAGGCAGGCTAGACTACTGCTTTCGCAAGCTGATAGGCATGTTCCCCGAGGCCAGCTCGATGCCCATCTTCGCCATGTTCGGGACGGAACTGCTCTATCAGTTCGGCGTGATTTTCAGCTATTGGTACGTTAAGGAGGAAACCCTCAGGATCCACGGTTGGGACAGGTTGAAGGTTGAAGAATCCAACCTGAGGGTGTACTTCGACTACCAGAACCTGGAGGTAGCCTACAACCAGAAGGTGGCTGTGCTCCTTCGTCGCCTGGATAAGAGCCAACAAGAAGGGACAGACACCAGGGAGCTGTGCGACAATCCTGGAGCTGTTCAATTTCTTGACCATATGTTGGCCAAAAATGCCAACCACATGGAGGATGTTGACACAGCTGAAGAGGCGGCCAAGAGGGAAGAAGAAAAGCTGAAATAATACCTGGCCAGCCGAACAGCCCTGGTTGTCGTGGACCCAACAGCTCAGACACAACAGCAACAACTGCATGTACCCTCTGATCAGCCAGCACACTCAACCGATGATATCTGTGAGCTGATCACTGAGTCAACCAGCTGAGGCAAGAGTTGTTGTCCAAACTTGAGCACAACAAGGAAGAAGAAGCTGTCAAGAGGAACCAGCTGATGGAAGAAAATGCGAGCTTGAAGAATCAGCTGGAACAACTCTCCTCCTCCCTTCAACAAAAGCTGGAAGGCCTCTCCACTTCTACCAGCTCGGAGGTCAAGGATCTGAAGAAGGCGGTTCAGGGACTCAGCTCGGACTTCAACGTCTTCAAGTCTGTTGCTGAATCTGATCTGGCAAAGTCCCAGCAGACACAAGACCAGGAGTGGATGTCTCAGTTCGCAAATTTCCGAGCTGAGTTCGTCACCCTTCACAAAGATGTCTCTGCGACCTTTGCAGCCTTGAAGAGAGCCGAGCAGGAACGCCAGGACCTGGAGCTGGCCAAGAAGGTGGAAGAGAAGGATGTTGTGGACGAACTCTTCTCCCGAGTGCAACAAGCTGAGGCCAAGCTGACCTCCCTGGATGGCACTATTGCCACCCTTTTGGATGATGCCAAAAAGGGGGAAGACAAGGAGCCAGCAGCTGTTGCTGGACAGGGGAAAGATGCTTTTCAGCAGGGGGAAGAAGGAGTGCCAGCTGAAGCTGAAGGATCGCAGCATGAACTTGAAATCTCCCACGACCTCGTAGCCGAGCTTACAGCCGAGCTCGATGCCGATCTTGACGGGATCTCTGTTGAAGATTGCATCGAAGCTGCAAAAGCTATGGGGGAGTCCAAGGAGAAGTACTTGAATCCCTCTTGGATCAAGAAATTCGCTGCTGATCAGGCCAAGAAGGTGGCCAAGTTCGAGAAGGAACTGGCCAAAGTTGAGAAGAATGTTGACAGGAATAAAGCCAGCCGGAGAGTGCGAAGAATAAACAAGCACCAGATGAAGGCTGAGGCTAGGAAGAAGACGCAGCAGCTGCAGAAGAATGCCCCGCTCCCGTCACGGTTCCCACACATTGACAAGTGGATGAATGCTGAGTGGAACGATGACTGGGAGCAGTTCAAGCACAAGTTTATAAATGACTTTTATTACAGGAAGGTCTACTCAACTGAAGACCCAAGGCAAGCCTTCAAGGAAGCCTTGTGGGAGCTCAGATCTGGAGATCCTGGAATGTTTAGTAAGTTTAAAAGGGCCATGCTGAAAGCTCAGCTCGATCCCAACACCATTCCAGTTTCGCAAAAGCTAAGATATCGCCCTCAGATGATCAAAGGCACAAGTACTCCGAATAGGAATGCGATCATGGCTGAGGCGAGACAAGTCTGCAAGGAACATGGTGTTAACACTGGGATTGAGTCAGCTGCGAAGAAAGAGATCTTTGACCGTATCTTCAGCAAGTACGGTCAACAGTATTTTTGAGCTGATGAAGTTTTTTGAGCTGATATAGTTTTTGAGATGTTGTAGTTTTTGATCAACTGATGTGTCTTTATTTGTTTTGTACTTTTTCCTGTAATCATCAGTTGTAAAGAAAACTTCAAAGTATATATATGATTCATCTTGACGAACAATATCTCATTGTCCAAGCCATGAATCGCAGTCTTTTAAATACCATGTTATAACTGTGCTAACCCTTTGATGTTTTATCTTATAGACTGTCTAGAATTTCAGCTAAGATTTTAGGTCAGTTAGTAAGGTTTAAGTCAGTAGTGGTTTAAAGTTGTAAGTGGTTTTGGCATCATCAAAAAGGGGGAAATTGTTGGGAAATTTATTAATATGAGTTTTGATGAATTCCAAAACCAACTGACCCCAACCGAGTAGATGTTGCCAGTTCCTAATGTTAGCTGTTAGGCTCGCTGTTTGAGCAATGTTAAGATTTTATCTTTACAGATCTCAAGCGAGCTATGCTGAATGCTCAGCTTGATCCCAACATTGTTCCAGTTCCGAAGATGTGCAGGTACCGCCCTCCGATGATCAAAGGCACGAGCACGCCAAATAGAAATGCAATCTTGGCTGAAGCGAGGCAAGTCTGCAAGGAACACGGCGTCAACACTGGGATCGAGTCGGAAGCGAAGAAGGAGATCTTCAACCGTATCTTCAACAAGTACGGTCAACAGTATTTCTGAGCTGTCAAAGTTTCTGAGCTGATAATGTTTTTGGATGTTGTAGTTTTTGAAGCAACTGTTGTATCTTTCTATGTTTTGCGCTTAACATTGTAACCTTCAGTTGTAACAAAAACTTCAAAGTATATAATACGATTCACCTTGATGAACAATTCCTCATTGTCCAAGCTCTGAATCACAAAGTTTTTCAATTTCATGTTATAATTGTGCTAACCATTTGATGTTTTATCTTATAGACTTTCTAGAATTTCAGCTGAGATTTTAGATAAGTTAGTAAGGTTTAGATCAGTAGTGGTTTCAAGTTATAAATGGTTTTGGCATCATCAAAAAGGGGGAAATTGTTGGGAAATTTATTAGTATAAGTTTTGATGAATTCCAAAACCGGCTGACCCCAACCGAGTAGATGTTGCCAGGACCTAATGTTATAATTTAGGCTCGCTGTTTGAGCAATGTTAAGATTTTATCTTTACAGGTCTCCGGCTGAAGATGGCAACAAGACGTCACTCAGACAGAACATCAGTTGTGAAGAAAGACAACTGAGAGTTCATTTGTTCAGATGCAAACAAGGGGAAGTCTTCAGAACATCAGTTGAAGGAAACCAACTCAGTGTTCATCAGATGAGAAACAGTTGAAAGGAAGAGAACATCAGATGAAAAGGAAATCATCTGAGGGTTCAAACCCAACTGAGTAAATACAAGGAAGGCAACTGAGTGTTCAGTTTCAGAACCTCAGTTATAGAATCTGAACAAGGAGTTCATCTGTTTGAAGTTCAAAGTCAGCTGAGAGCTCGACAGATCGGAACATCAACTGAAGATCACTCAGATGAAGGTCAAGACTTTCAACCGACAAACCGAAGTTGACTGTCAAAGATTTGAATTTCAAAAGGAAGTCACATGAGGGTTTGACCGTTCAGTCATTACCCCATCTGGCCCAACACAAGGCTGTCTCAGATGGAAAGCAGAAGAGCACAGATGCCATATCGGGAAACTCTGCAGAGATGAGAGCCAAGCCATCGCTTTCAACCGATCAGAGATCAACTGCTCCTCCAACGGCTAGTTGATTCTCTCCGCCTATAAATAGAGGCATTCTCTCATTCGAGAAAATACACATGCAGATAGACACATAGACGACGAAAAATTCAAGAGCTTTCTAGAGAGAAATCAAAAGCAAATCTGCAAAATCATCATCTAAGAGCATCAGCAGCTGAGAGTTCAATTTTGAGAGAACATTAGTAGCTGAGGGTTCCTAGAGATTGAAACTGTTTTTTTGATCTTAGGTTGAGTGTTTATTCGTTCAAGCCTTAGATCCAGCTCTCATTCGTGATCGAGCTGTAGTTGGAAATCCTACCCTTTCTCACACCCTAAAAAGTGTGCTAGGACCTTACTCTTCCTGTAATCGAGTAGTTAGGTCGTCAAGTACCCGCAATCTTGACTTAGGCTGTTTAGTGCCCGCAAACTAAACTGTAACGGTTGCTCAGCCCGCGTAAGTTGAGTGGAACTGTCCAGAAGAACTTGGACTGAGGTGTGTGGACTCACATCTCCCCGTGGACGTAGGAGTTCTCTCCGAACCATGTAAATCTTGTGTGTCGTGTTGATTTGTGTTCAGTCATTATTTTGCATATCTCAACTGACAATCTAACCGCATACAATCTGCATACTTTCACATCAACAGTTTTGGTTTTGACCAACCGTGCACAAAAGCGTGAGTTTGTTTTTACGAGTACATTTTCCACCACATTCCGCACAGCACCACTCTTCCAGCTGAGGTTGCTTACTCGGCTGTGAGATCCCAACTGAGTCCTTTTACTCAGTTGAAGTTGATTTCAAGTGTTAAGTTTTTAGAAAGTTGAAAAATCCTAACTGGTGTATTCCCCCCCCCACCCCCATACACCAGTAACTCATATCGGGACCATCACACTGCAAAGAGAAGACACACACGCGAGAAGAAATCTGAGAAGTGAAAAATCTATACTCTTCACGAGCTGAACTGAATCTCTTAGAACATCACTTGTTGAGAGTTCTAGAGTTAGAAAGTTTTAGTGTCTTGAGATCGAACCTTGAGAACATCACTTAGTGAGAGTTCATATAGAGTTAGATCTTAGCTCACTACTCGTTAGAGCTTTTAGTTGGAAACCCATTTTCTTTCACTTAAAAAGGTTTAGGATTCTACTCTTCCTGTGATTGAGTAGTCAGGTTGTTAAGTACCCGTAAACTTAACTGTAAAGGTTGATAAGTACCCGCAAACTTATCCTTAACGGTTGCTCAGCCCGCGTAAGCTGAGTGGTTTGTCCAGAAGAACTTGGACAGAGTTGTGTGGACTCACAACTCCACGTGGACGTAGGAGGGTTATCTCCGAACCACGTTAACTCTCTGTGTGCTCGTGTTTATCTTTATTCAGTTATTTCTTGCATTCTTAACTGACTGACTAACCAGCATACAAACCTCATTTGCACATCTTCAACTGTTTTGGTTTTTGACAAACCGAGCTGTTTTGGTTTTTGACCAACCGAGCTATTTTGGTTCATGACCATCCGAGCTTAAAAGTGTGAGTTGTTTTAACGAGTTTAATTTCCACCACATTCCGCACCGCACCACTCTCACAGCTGAGTTCTCTTACTCAGTTGTGATCTCAGCTGAGACTTTCTTCACTCAATTGAAGTTTTTAAGGGTTAAGTTTTAAAATCCTAACTGGTGTATTCCCCCCCCCCCCATACACCAGTAACTCGTTTCGGGACCATCAGGACTTCCTCAACGGGACGGAGGGAGTATATACTTCACTCGTTTTTCAAACTTCTATCATTTTTCTTTACTCGATTTATAACTCATCACATCAATTAAACATTCAAAGCATACTTAAGAGTATAAACATCACTTTAGAACTCACATCATTCAAATATTTTCATTTTTCTTAATGAAAATATTTCATTAAATAAAATATTCTATTATTTTTATTATTATTTCAATAATATCTCTTTTAACTTCTCGTTTGAAACAAACGAACTCAAATACGAACATCTTATCTCTTAACTCATATACTTAACTTCTAGCTCATTATCTTATAGAAAATTTCATATTTCTTAATTTTATTTCTCTTTTTATTCTCAAATAAATATTAATATTATTATTAATATTCTATTTCTTTTTAACAATAACATCAAACTCACATCATATCTTTACTTATCAACATTCTATCATGTAGAAATACTTTTCTTTGTTTAATTAAGCTCACAACTTCTTTTTATTACTATTTCTTCTTTATTTCCTTTTTATTTAATATATATATATATATATATATATCTCGATTTTTCATTAATAAAATTCATAAAATTTTAGTTTCTTCTTAATTCACTCAAAACATGCTTAATAACTCATTTACTTCTTAATTTCATTTTCATTTAATGAAATTCATCATTTTAATAAAAATAATAAATTTTCTAATTATTTTATATCATCTTCAAATCTTCATAATTTCTTCAAGTACATGAAGAATACATCTTCATATCTTCATAATAAACTCAAGAACATCAAAAATATTTATTTAAATATTTTTACTCATTTATTCGAATTTTATTCCAAAAATTCAATAAAATTTATAAAAATTATATCCTCTTATTTCTTCAAATTTTCATGCATCTAACATCACTTAATAATTCATCCTTAACACATCTTAACATTATCATCATCATCAATATCATCATATTTCATCAAAATCATCAAAAATTCATTTTTCTTCATAATACTCATATTTCGAAATTTTTAAGAAAAATCACAAAATTCATATTTTGTCTTAAAAACACATCTAGATCATATCTTCATATATCATCATGCTCATAAACATCATAAACATAATAAAATTTATAAATTATCATTTAATCATATTTTCTCTATTTTTAATCGATTAAATTCAATAAAAATGAAATAAATTCACCAAAAATTCTCATCATCACATAAATGCATATAAATCACATGAAAAATCATAATAAGCATACATCATCATCATATCATCAAATAATCACCAAAATTCATCAAGAAAGTATTTTCTCCTATTTTTTTCTTTTTAGTCGATTTTAGGGCTTTTTAAGCTACTTATTTCTTTTATCTTTTTAAACCCTCAATCATGCTTTAAACTTCATTTTAATCATCATCTTATCATCATAAACCTAAGGTTTGCCTAAACATAAAGTAAATCATGCATATTTTCCTTATTTTCTCACTTACATATACATATACATCTTTAAATGATTAGAATCATACTTAGAAATAAATAGACTTAAGCTCTTCTTGGCTTGGAGTTTTGGACAGCTTGGAGGATGAAAGATGATGGATTTGTCACTTCTTTCCTTGCATGAAAAGATATACAAGGCATCAAGATCATAGCTTTGGAAAAACAAGGATCAAACCCTTATTTTATCATCCAATAAATCGATGGATAGATGAAGTTTCTAAGCTTGTTTCAAGCTTGAAAAAGAGTGATAAGGATGATAACTTACTTTCTTAGATGATCTTGGATATAGAAGTGAAGAACTACATCAAAGAATCCTCAAGCACTTACATGGATTCATCAAAGAACTTAGGTGTATATATGTATGTAGGGCTGCCGATGGGATGATGGAGAAGAAGATAACGAGCTGCTGCTGCTCGACGGTGAAGGAGGATGAGCTGCTGCTCTTCTTCTTCTCACGGCAGAGATGATGGAGAGGATGAAGGAGGGTTGCTCCTTGTCTTTCTTCGACAGAGATGAAGAGAAGATAAGGGAGGGTAAGAGGGAATGGGAGCTGCTGCCCCTTAAGCTGCACAGCAAAGATGAAGACGACGCGAAGAAGAGCTGCTGCAGCTGCTGCTCAACTGTGAAGGAGAAGAGGGGCTGCTCTTCTTCTTCTATCCCACGGCAGAGAAGGATGTGAAGAAGGAGGGTTACTCCTTGGTTGCTCACTGCAACGTGAAGATAAGAGGAAGGGGGGCTGTTTCTCGGCAGTGAGAAGTCGAGAGAGGGAGAGAGAGTTGCTGCTATGGTTGCTGCTTGTTTTCAGCCGAGGGAGAGAGAAAGAGGTAAGATGATAGGTGAAAGGTGATGAACTTAATGTTAAGGAATGAGGGGATGCATCTAAGATATGGAGAGATAGAGGAGATCGAGAGAGATATTTAGAGAGAGAGGGAATCAAATGTGTTGTCACATGGAGTGGGAGAGTAGCTCTCACTCTCTTGAGTGAGAGTGAAATAGGTTTGAGGTTACTATTAGGGATAAACATGCAATTTTTGGCTGCTAAATACGCTTGGTTTAATAAATTTTTCGGTAAAAAATATCCCCGTTATTTTATTTTATTCCCTCAAACATGTAATAACCCTTCTCGTCTCTTTCCTGACATTAAAATTCTCTCTAATTTGTCTTATATCCTCCAAAATAAATTAAGGAATCCAATTATCTAATTTTTATGCCAAGATTCCTTCTAACGAATAATTTCATAAAAACTGCTCGACTAAGCGTGTCATTAAGCAATTATTTTTAAAATTTCTTCAAATAATATCGGAAAATTCTCTGACATATCTCAAAAGTCTTAGAATAAATTCTAGATTCAAATGAAACTAATTAGACTAAATTCGGAGTCGATTGATGAATAGTAATTTTTCGGTTTACGTTACTATTCATATAAAAAATCAAAGTTCTCAAAAAATTCTGAAATTCATACTCAAGCTCATACTCATATAATTAAGATCAAACAATGCATCACATACTCAATTCGAATATTCGAAATGAGAAAAATCATATTAGAGCACATAAGGGCATTTTCGTCATTTCATAGAAAAAATTATTTTTGCGAAAATTTTTAGCGCTCAAAACTCATCATATAGGCATATTAACTTATTTAATACGCACTTAATGACTTAGGGAAGTTATTACAAGAGATCAGCTCAGGGAGGAAGATTTCGCGTGAGGAAGAAGAAAACAGAGAAAGAAAAACGAGAGAGAGAAACACGTGAGGTGAGAGAAGAAGAGAGAGAAAAAAGAGAGAGAAAAATATAAAAGTGAAAAAGTAGGATAAAGAGTGTGGATGGAATAAATTATAGAATACAAAGGTATAAATGTCCAAAAAGTAAACATATGATAAAAATTGATAAAATTTGAACTAGTGACCTTTTTTGATACTAGGGGCAAACGATAATAGACAAGAAATAAGGCGGAAAATTAAAAAACAATCAACAACACAAGAATTTAACGTGGAAACTCCAAAACCAGAAAAAAACCACGACCCACCACACCAAGCAATATAAACTCGACACCCCTACACTATTACAAGCCTTTGAACGACTCTCACCTTGCTCACAACCCGAGACAAGGATTTTTCCTAGAGTCAAACATAAGACTAAAGTGTAAAACCCAGTGTAAATACATCAGAGATACCTAGCCTCTTATATAGCCCTAAGAAGCTCCTACACTTTGATCATATAACCAATGTGGCACAAAATACATCCCTTTTATTTTAACACAAGCCCAACATATAATTCACTACTACCTACCATTTTCTTAAAATCCGTATTGTCCAAAATGTGACAACCATTTCGTGGACGGATGGAGTATGATACTTGTCATAGTGTGTAATTGTAAATGATCCGTGCTACCTCCTCCGTCCATCATATTCTGATATAGTACTCATTTTGGGATGTCCATAAAAATTGGAAATTTTCATACTTGGTTATTATTAGCTTTTATAATATGAGGGACCTTACTTCACTCACATCAAATGTATCAAAACCTGTGCCTCCACAACCTACATCCAAATATGATGAAAGGAGAAAATATAATACACATCGTATTGCTAATATGATTTTGATAAATTAAATATATATTTAATAATATATCTTTCACCAAAGGATTTTTTCACAGTGACATTCATTTATGATTGGCCTTATCCAACGTTGATTTATTCTAACTTATCTTTTTATAGCCATATCCTTCCAATTAAATGTGATTGTAAATTGAGATATTTATACATAAAAAATGACTTTTATGACTAAAAATATGATAATATAAATTTAATTTAAAATAAAACTATTTATTAAATAAATAAGAAAATGATAAATACTTACTCCATGTTTATAATTATGTTGTGCACAATTCTAAAATTTGCAAAATATACTTTTTAATTTACTATTTTACATCGTTCTCATAAAGTTCATGGCATTTTTTCAACAAAGTTTAAAATTCAAGCCATTAATCATAAAGTGGTTAAAGTTCGGACCACAAATTATAATTTGGCTTATCATACTACTAAATTTTCATTTTTATGGTATATATACTTGGAGGCCATGCATTAGTTGGTTTAGTTCTTTTATAAATTATAAAATTTGGAGTACGTGTTTCTATGCTTAATAGTAGTACACTAAATTATGAGCTTTTTAAAAATTTTAGTAATCTTTACAAATCTTAAGAAATTAGCATGTTACACGAACATAAAGTTTGTTTAGAATTATGATATGTTTGAAACTCTTGATATTGAAATAATAATAATAATAATAATAATAATAATAATAATAATAATAATAATAATAATACACTAACGTACATATATTTGTTTAGAGTTATGATATGAGTGAAACTCTTGTAATTTGATTTTGAATAATAATAATAATAATAATAATAATAATATATTATATTATTGTTCTTAAATTAAATACTATAATAAGGGCCTATTTGGTAGGCAAGATTAGGCCAGATTAGATTATTTATCCGTGGTAATCCGATGTTTGGTAGCATAGACTAATAATATATAGAGCCCGGTGTAATTGTTCGGCCCGTGATTATTTCCACTATCCTTTAAGATAAATAATACCACCTCCCCCCTCTGATTATTTAACAGGGTTGTACAGTAACCCCCTACAAATCCCTTTTTTCCCCAATACCCCTCCCGACGTCTTCCTCTTCTCCATCTCTGCTGATTCGGCCACTTCTTCTCATCTTCTCCGTCGCGCCGCCGCTTCCTGCGCGCCACTTCTCTGCTGATTCGGCCACTTCCTGCGCGCCAACGGCGGCCTGCCGTGGAGGAACTCGGTCATGCACGACATTCCGCATCGGACGGCCACGCAGGACTGGATTTTTTGGGAGGTTCAGGTCATCGAGATTCTACCGCCGACGATTGCGGTGGGGAAATAGGATTCCTTTGCTTCTGGCTCCAGCTCGCCGACTACTAGTCAGTCGTCCAAATCTGCTACCTCTTCCAGACAAGAGGTAATTTTTTATTATTAATTAATTTTCACTATATTTTTTTTCTTTTTCGAATTTTATTAGTTTTGTTACTTTGTGATGAGATGGAATGAATATCAGAATAATAGAATCGAGGGGGAAGAAAAAAAAGGTTCTTTCAAAGTATGTTGGTGGAATTTGTTTGGAAGCAAATTGAACATCTAAAGCTTAATTGAAAGTAAAATCTTGGAAATGGAATAAATTTGATGGCTACATATTTATATTGTCCAATATAAGACAGAGTCAAGAGATAATAGCAGAATTTGACCAAAAATGATGTTTTAAATGATCTCCTTGTCCAAATATGAGTTGTCCTCCAGCATGTGACAGGGATAATGTGTAGTCCAAGAATTGTACAAATATGATATCTTCAACTATGAATATGCTTCATATGAATCCTGCTCTGTGTGTTTGTGTTTATACTTACTACTGCATGTCCTCCAATGTCACAGATATCAGATAAAAAAATAGGAGAAAAATGAATTGATTTGTATTTTCTTAGTTGGAATGATGATGATGATATACAAGTATATTATTTCTCTCTTTTTCTCCCTTGTACCCTTTTTTGTTATAAAGGGGGGTTATGGTGTTTGAACCACTTCTAAGTGGCTGCTGAATTTGTTAATAATGTAATAATGCCATCAATCATCATTACAAAATCAAAGCGACTGAATTTGTTATGTTTTAGTCGTCTTTGATGCTCTTTTTTTTCGTATTCTTTCCTTGATGAAGGATCATGTACAGTCGCTACTTTCACTCTTGAGTTGAACAATAAATTTCAATTTGAATTGAATTATACTTAACTTAATTTGACCTGAATCAACTACAAAAAATAAGGCATCTCTAGATCTTTAGGGCAGTTCAAAATAGACTAGTATGAGCCTAAGTTCTTTATTTGGTGCCAAATAGACTACTTCTTGGGAAGCATGATATTCAATGATTTTTGTGGTGGAGTAAGGAACCTTTTATGCATGATTGTCCAAATTTCTCTAGTTAATAATCCTTATCTTGGAAGCTTGAAGCACTTCAGAATTTTTTATTGCTTTTGGTCTTCAAATTCTTGATTAAGGTGTTTGGCCTAGTTTAGTTTGGTTAAATCCATAAGAGTTTTATGCTAAAAAAGAAATAAAACACTTATTTACGATTTCACTGGCGGTTCATGTTGTTTTTATTGAGCTTGGTCAGATTTTACTTCTGTATTTTTTTCAGTTTTCAGAAACTTTTGTGCCAAAGTGAGACATGTTGATTTGTTGTTGTTGTTGTTCGATTTGTTTTTAGTCTTTTAGGCACTTCAGTCTAAACCAATTCCTGAGGACAGTTCAACTGCAAATCCAGCAGTAGTTGCTTCGATTATCTTGGGCCGACGGACGCGGTGGCACTCGTCGCTTTCCACTCACTAGCAGACGAGCTAAACCTGTTGTAGGACAAGAATTTTGCTAGCATTATGTTTTAAGTAATTCTATGTTGTGAAATAAATCCTTATCTTGTAGTAGTTATGTTTTCAGTGATGTTTATCTTGTGAATAATTCTTTGTTGTGTTATGCATCTTGTTGTAGTTGTTGTTATGTTTTGATTCAAGAAACTATAGACAAAATCAGATTTCTCTCCTAAAATGTGTTTGATTTCCATATTTTGATTTAAGGGTATTTTAGTCATTTCACATTTTAATCTTGAGATTACACAATGCTACCAAACAACTCATTTATGTTATCTAATTTTTAATCATACCTACCAAACACATAGTATAGATAAATAATCTCATATATCTCATACTATTTATCTCAAGTTTATTAATATCACTTTATCTCAACTTGGCTACCAAACACTACCTAAGGATATAATAGGTAATCAAAATTTTGTAAATAAGGCTCTTTTGTAATAAGTATAGATATAGATTACCTTTCAGCTAATGATATATGAGTGCATTTCATCTTCATCAATCATCAGTCCAGTTAAAATTTATAGTAATTACTTTTTATATTTAACTTAATTTTTTTTAAGCTTCATTTTTAGTAATAAATGTTAATACGTTAATTATATTATACTAATATTTTTATATTATGAGAAATATGTTTAAATTAAACGAACCTTACACATTTTTTTATACCGCATATCACCTTCAATCTTTGATTTAAAATACACCAATTAAATTTATCTGCAATCTTTCACTATCTTGAAATTTGGGCAAAGAAACATACTTCACTTGCCACTTGCTAAATTTATTTATCTAAACAACATCGTTTTAATTTAAAAAAAAAATGAAAATACAAACCCATCTCATATTTTTCGCTTCGTCATCTCTCATCCCTCATCTCCCTTTGTCTTAATTTGTTACAAATTTGCATACTTCCATTTTGAATATGTCATTTGATTTCTTTTATAATAAATTATATTATTTAAATAATAAAATCAATAGTTGAACACGGACAATGGAACATAATTATAATCTAAAATCAACATGTGTATGAAACAGAATTAGGCCAAAACCACAAGTATTCTTCCTTCTCCACTACTTTAAACAATCATAACCAGATTACGAAACACATTTGGAGATATAATATTTAAAAGTAGAAAGTAATTTAACAATAAGCATTTACACATTTCATTCCCAGAACTACAGTCTAGAAACACAACCAAAAGACAAAGTGAGCTCTTCGCCAAAATTCTTGCATAAAGCTCAATGATAGACTCAAATATAGACTATATAGTAACTGAAAATCAGTATGAGCTTACATTCTCCATGGCGAAAGTCTTGAGTGGAAGAAAGCTTGGAGTATAACAGACTGCACATGTACTACGTTCATGGATCCCCCAGTCAATCAAATCAGTCAGTTGAATAGTTTTGGTCTTGTTGGAGTAGCATATTACGCTGGAATAGCCATACTTTTTCATCATAATGCTGCCGTCTTTGAACACTTTGATGACGCATATATGATCATTATATGAATATTTAATATCATACGTCGTTTTGGGGAAGACACATAAACCTAAGCAATCCCTCGAAGCAAACACTGTCCTAAAGACATCACAACCCTCAAGACAATCAGGACCAACATTAACATCAAAATGAGGAGGAGAGAAAGTGCTAAAAAGTTCTTTTTCAAGATCAAAGCAAGAAATCCATGGAGAGTCCCTCGAATCATATGCCAACCAGTGAAAATTTTCATTCAGAAACGCCCCTAAAGAATGGTTTGTGTAGACGAGTGGGATACTAGGATCAACACTTCTCCATAATCATGTTCCAAGAGTGTAAACCTGACAATGAGATTCCATATCTAGCCTCCAAACTGAAACTTCTGGATTCATACTTTCATCAGCAAGAACTTTTCGGAATACTCTAACAACCTTATATTGGCCAGTTGTTTTGCTCAATCCAAACCCAAAAGTGTCCGACTCAAACTGCAATTTACATGGAAGCACACAAGGGGCTGGCAGGTTGATGTATTCATGCGTCACTGGATTGCAAATAGAAATATTATCAGATGTCCAAAGATTAGACAAAAGTAGCAAACCATTAGCTGAACCGTGTATAAACTTGGGTTCAGGTAAGCTGAAGTTGAAGACCACATTGCAAGGATTCTTGGAGTTTTCAAGATTGAGCTCATCTTCAAGTTCATAAACCTTGTATGGAATTGAGCTCGTCTTGCCTTGAAAGACAACGAGGCTGGGGAGTGATTTGTAGGACTTGACAAACTCGGGAGTTTCAATCAAACTGAGCCATGACTTACGAACACACTTGCAGTTAAAAGTGGTTCGAACAGGGAGTCTCGAGAGGATATTGATGGTGATTTCCGGTGGTAGATATGTGAAGAAATCTCGCTCCATTTCGGGATTTGGAATGGTTTTAAGAATAGAGTCTAATTCAGAGTATATTTATGCAAATTTCTTGCTTCTTTAACTAGTTAACTCTTTACCTCCCTGATCAAACAAATACAGCCAGAAATAATCAAAAATCGACAAAACCACAACTCTAAACCCACAACTACTCTCTTCTTCACCACAACTCTTAACTCAAACAACAATGGTGAAATAATTAAGCAATTAAAGAGAGACGACAACAACAACATCAACAACAATGGTGAAATAATTAAGCACAGTACAACAACAACAACAACAACACCACTACCACCACCACCACCAACAACAACAACACCAACAACAATCCGGAATTTTCAGTTTTTAAGGCAAAAAAAGTAGGGAAGAGGAATCTGTCGACTATAAGCTGACATTGAACAAGACAAGTTGATCTCACCTGACGTCATTCTACTTCCATCTCTTACGGGAAATAGCCGAGATTTTTCAAACGGTGAGCTGTTTCTGGTGTGTGGCGGCGGAGGTTTGAAGCAGATGGAGGGTAACGGAGGCTGAATCGCGGCTATTTATCGTCGGGAAAGTTGCTTCTTCTTCCCAGTATGAAACTACACTCCCATACCTTTCTGCGAAAGGTGGTTCGAATTTGGTTTTAAAGGAAAGACAGTAGTTGTATTTAATGAGGAGATTTTTTTTTTCTTTTCGTTTTAATTTGGATATTATATTTGCAAACTTGCGTACAACACGATGTACGCATCAGACGGGTCAGGTTCGACCCGCGCGCGGCCCTTTTTTTTTTTAACACTAGTCGCTGTATTATATATATATAAATATGTTATCGGCTAAAGTTAACTTAAGGGGTGCTAGCCCAATGGTACAAAGACCACCCCCTCTACTTAATCGACCTAGGTTCGATTCTTCTTTCTAGCTTAAAAGCTATTTTTTTATACTTTTATTTCCCCCTTTTTTCGCCTTTTCACTTTGTTTTTACTTTTGCGTTTTCTATTCATTTTTTTGTTTTCAGTTTTTAATAAATGTCCTAATTTTTTTTTTATCTATTCTTTTACTTTTATTTTCCTTTTAAAATACAATTAGCGTAATATTTCGAAAAGATAATTCATCTACAAATCTTAATTGGGAATTAAATACTAGCGTTTTCTCATATTTTTTTTAAAATCCAGATTATTCCCCCCCCCCCCCCCCCCTTTTACCTCTTCATTTTTTTGTTTGCCGCTTATTTTTTGGTCAAGATTCGAGCGAGGGGAGCCAAAGACCTTGGAGCGAGCCAAAAAATCTAAATTGTTGCGCGTCGATTATCCTTATAGTAGTAATCAGACTGAAGACGGAGCCGAAGGCGGAAACAAAAATCCAATTTAAACATTTTCGTGAAAAAAGTAATATTTTTAAAACATTACCTTTCTTCATATCAATAATTACTTTTCATTATGACAATAATTATTTTACCAAATAACTAAAACACGTTGTCGTGAACGGAAGTAAACATTGTTGTGAAGAAAAGTAATATTTTTAAAACATTACTTTTCTTCATATCAATAATTACTTTTCATTACGACAATAGTTACTTTACCAAATAATTAAAAGTACACGTTGTCGTAAACAAAAATATAAATTGTCGTGAAGAAAAAGTAATATTTTTGAAACATTACTTTTCTTCATATCAATAATACTTTTCATTATGACAATAGTTACTTACCAAATAACTAAAAGTACACGTTGTCGTAAACAAAAGTAAACATTGTCGTGAAGAAAAATAATATTTTTGGAACATTACTTTTCTTTATATCAATAATTACTTTTTCGTACGATAATAACTAAAAATTAAAAAAAATGAAAAACTAAAAATATTAGAAAGGAAAACTGAAAAATGAAATAAGGAAAAAGGAAAAAGAACGAAAATGGAAAAAGGAAGGGGGAAAAAAAGAAAAAAAAAACTGAAAAATGAAATATGGAAAAAGGAAAAAGAACAAAAATGGAAAAAGGAAGGGGGAAAAAAAGAAAAAAAAAACTGAAAAATGAAATATGTAAAAAGGAAAAAATATGTTGGAGTATTTATTATATGTGCAAAACCAGGTATCTACAGAAGAAGTTTATTAATTAAGTATTTAACCAAATTTTGTTTGTCAATGTTTTTTTGTTATCTTAATTGTCTACTCGATCTGGGAAACCATTGATCGAATTCGATAGACCTCAAAGGGTTTATCCAATGCGCACCAAAGATAGCGGCTGCAAGTTCCTATAAATTTAAAAAGTAAATTCTATAGTATTCATTGATATATTCTAATATATATTACGTAATATAAATTTTAAATAACACTAGTTACACTACTAGACCGATTAAACTATTTTTAGAACGCTGAGGGGCGGGATGCCAAAATCGAACGTTAGGAACCTATCAGCAAAACGTCCAAAACCCCGAGCGCTTATCAGCACCTTATCCCTTAAATCTAATTTATAGTATCTCAAAATAATTAAACTGTCGCAGACCACCACCAAAAACCAGGAAGGTTCAATGCAAATGCAATCACACAATTAATTTGAAGAATTAATATGGTCGGCAGATAGCGGAAGATGCTGAGGCGGTGTTGCGGCGGCGATCAGAAGGCTGATGGTGGAATACACAACAGATTATGCTAGCAATTATCGGATTCTTTATTAGGTGTTTGTTCAAAGCAAATTAATTCTTACATAAAATTGTATGTCATAGCATAACTTTGGCGATATTTGAAAATTAAAAAAAGAAAATATTAAACATATGTTAGTGACGTCTACCGAATAGTCGCTACTAAAATATATTAGTGATGAAATTGAAGTTCCATTATAACAATAGGACTAGAGTAGTGAGCAAAACACTTGAAATTTGTGCATATAGAATGTTTCATAGTATCCATATCATTCATGCTCACACATGTAGTGATTTTGATATTTTATCAAAATGAAATTCAACATATGAAAGTGATTATTTCATTTAGATTTTATGCATGGCTCAGGCTAACTAAAAAGACAGATGCATGCATATGAGAAGATGGATGGTTGTTACAAATTAATTATGTTAACAATAGACCATAAGCAATTAGACTACGTGCAGCGGCGCGCTCGCTGCCCAAGCGAGCTCCACGTGGAGCTCGCTTACCATTGTAGAGCGTGGAGATCGTAGCGAGCTCGAGCTCGCAAGAGAGAGTGAACGCTCGCAAAGGAAGAAATGAGATTTATGGTGGGCCCATCCACCTTTAGAGCTCACAACGGCCGAGCTCGCCGCTGCAACTCTAGCGAGCGTGCGACCTCGCTATGACGTGACCTGTGAGCGAGCACGTTCCTGCTCATGGTCTTATATTGGTCAAATTATTTTTTGGAAATACCAATATTTAATGAAATTCCTTTCCCAATCTATGTATAATTATTATATTAAAAATATGGAATGAAAACTTATAAAGGGTAGGAATGTCCTTTTTTCTAAGTTTAACTAAAAAATGCATTTGATCTGAATGAAATTGATCGGAATAGCATCATACCAGTAATAATGACCTAACGTAAGTATGATTTTAAACTAGTTTCCAAAATTTTAAAAATATTTCAATAATGTCCCAACGATTCAAGTTTTTCTTATATGACAAACTTTTAAGTTTTAACCTCAGCCGAACAACATGATGCATGGAACTAAACATTTCTTAGATCAATAGATCTGCACTATTGTATTTTTTTCAATCAAATTATTCCTTAAATTAGGCAGAGCAGTTAGTTGATAGGATGCATATTTGCACATAAATTTGAGTTGGTGCCCTTCATTTAAATAAAATATCAAAATCTTCATTTGCATACTACTTACATAGTATTTCGTTCGGGCTCAGTCTCTTCTTCCGCCTCAGAAGCTCCAGGTTCAGTCTCTTCTTCCCCCACTAGTTTCCCTGTTTGCATCCTCCACCTGAGATGGATGAGGAGGTAGAATCCCTGGGATGGTTTCTAGAAGCTCTTCAGTCTATGATCTGGGAAAAATTGAGCAAATAAAGACATTGAACTTGCAACGATTCATTATCAATGCTGAGAAAGGAAGATCTTGGACTCTCAAAGTGTTGACCAAAGGAAGCCAAGATAACAGCGCACGAACAATACAAATGTGGTCTTACTTTATCCCAACAGAAACTAATTCAAAATATTATCACAGGATTTCCCAGTCGCGATATGACTAAGATTCATAGAAGTTGAGAGCAGTTAAAGAACAAAAATGGACAACTAAAGCTTCACACTTTTTGGTTTAGAACCCAAACGGAAAAATTTAACATGGTTGATGACCCACCCACAACTTTTTCTCCACTATCAGCATTATATAAATCCTGTGTGGTTTGCTGAAGGGTTAAAATCGCACCTAATGATAACACTATCAACTTATCAATATTCCACATACTTAGTAGAATTCAACAGTTCTTAAGCATTATAACCAGCGTATTGCTTGGCATCTAGATCTACGCGTTATTCTAAGTAACGCACGAATAAGATAAGATAAGCTAATGTCTTTCTGTTTCCAAAGCCCCCTGGATTTCATTTTACTGCTAATAAGCCAGCAGCTTGATTTACCAACGTACAAACTACAAACATAACATTATGTGCACACAGGTGGGTAGAAATCATATCTACAAAATTGAACCTCTACTGTGAGCTATACCCCATTTTGGACATAATCATTCCGGTCAATACATCATAAACAAAATACTCGAGCTCATTCTACAAAGCTAGAAGGAATTGCAGTTTCAGTTCACTGTGATGCTTATTCGCTCCTATGAAGGTTAGCAATATCAAATTCCTATGTCGCATCTTTTGTTGTGAAGAGTTTTATTGTGATGGGGGTTCCTTCCTATGGATGTAGGTTCAGGGTATCAGTATGAATACTAAGCAATACCCATACAAAGCACATGAACTAATAAATATGAAAATCACAGTTCCACGAAAAAAAACAAAAAAACAAAAAAAAAACAAAAAAAGAGAGAGAAACTCAGGAGCTTACCAAAGTGAATATCTCGATTCTATTAATTTCCTGCTAAATTAAACTGAGATAAATGCAAAGTTTGCCAATAGTGGCGAACCGTGCATCGAGACCAATGTAAACTAACCAACAACAAAGACAGGAATACAATACAATCTCATATTTACCAAGCATGGTCATAAGCTGAAGCCATAACATCTCAAACTGATTCAGAAAAATAATATCTTCATCTAGTATTTGAACCAAGGGTACCACCGTACCAGTTTCTTTATACAGCTTAGATAGAAAACCCAATATAATGGATGGCTCTTTTTTATTTAAAGATGCAAACAATCTAAAAAACACAAAGTTCTTATGGCAATTCAACAATGCCAAGGAATATACACGAACCCAAAAATAGGAAATTGATAAATAAAAAAAAAAATAAAAAAAATAAAAAAAAAAATAAAAAAAAAGTGGCCAGGAAAATCTCAGGTTCACTTTTTGGTCTAATATTCAAAAATAGGAGTATTAATTATGATATAATGATAATATCACAGAAGTTTATTAAGTATATTTGATCCTAAGAAGGCTAAGATGGAGTTGAAAATTGTAATCCAAAAAGAAATCCATCCTGTGGTCCATAATAAAATAGAAGAATCACTACATATGTTCAGTTTGGCTCCTCAAGAATTATAGCAACACAAAAGTTCAATTCAGCCATTCGACTTGACATACCCAAAGAAAAATGACGATCATGAAATTCTTTGCTAAAGCACATTTTCCCATTCCCACTAAAAAGACATTGCAACAACTAGGTCCAAACAAGTTTCTCGTATTCCTATTTGTTATTAGTTTCATTCACAATAATGGAAAATAGTCCTAACAATCCTAAATGAAATCTTTGTGTTACTGATAAAAACTTTGAATAAGATCTTCTGGACTTGACAGTCAATCTCTCACAAAAGGAATGAAGATGATGCATACAATTACCTAGACATAGTTTCTATGAATTCTTTCTAAGTTTCTCCATCATCAATTCCGTTGAGTTCATCTTCATCATCTATATCATCAATCGCAATATCTTCACTATTGACAGATCCTGCAGTGTACAAGAATAGATTACACCGATGAAAGCATTTATGATAACATGAATCATACATGTTGTAGTTTTGTCATAGTTGTTTATATGTAAGCTTGTTCATGAATGTTAGTTAAAGCGTATTGCCAGAACAATGGTTAAATTCATCAGCTCTCAACACTGCCGAATCATGATATATAAACAGGCCTGGTTCATTCACAACCATAGAGATAACCACTCCACAAAATATTAGAAAAAAGCATCATATTTACCTGTAGAAATAACTGATCCAGAGCACTGTGATCCAGAACTGGTGTCGAGGCAATATTGAAGACCCAGCAACTCTAAGAAAGCTTCTGTTTGAGGGTTCCTACTATGTCCTGCAGTAAAAAAAAAGATAACACCATAAGATATTTTAATCCATTACAGACTATATTTCAAAGACAAAGCATTTCACTGCAGGGAATCCTTCTGCGTCTAGAATGAAAAAATTTGGAGAATATTCGATCAAAATTATTACTTAGTTTAGTCATAAGAAATAAATTTATATCAGTGCGACTAAAAACAACTTGACTAGCAATTTCACTGCAGGGAATCTTTCTGCGTCTAGAATAAAAAAAATTCGAAGAATATTCAATCAAAATTATTACTTAGTTTTGTCATAAGAAATAATTTTATATGAGTGACTAAAAACAACTTGACTAGAATTTAAGCATTCAAAAGAAATAAGGGTGACTATGATGTCAATACTGTGAATAAAATAGGATTACATTATTTTGCCTGGTATACAATTGCTTCAGTAGTATAATCTATTCGTGAATCAAAACACAAAGTTTTGAGTTACACTTAAATGATGCTTTGTTTGTCATTGTAGGTATGTTTCAACTGATAATATGAAACTTTTACGAGATAGAAGTGGTAGTAGCCCTTTCATGTAGAGACACAACACTCACCAGAGGGGATATTGCTAGCAGCCGACTGTTTAGGATTATAGCATGGTGCAGTTTGAACAAACTCAAAGGGTCTGCTGCCTCGCTTTTGCAGCTTATTCTTTACAAATTGGCAGCACTCTTCCATGTTGAGTTTAGCATCACTATGGAGTATATAAGATTACCAATTAACATTAACATATAAAAAAAATAACTAGCTAAATTGTTTTATTATGAGGAAATAACTGTACCGACCTAAAATTTGTACGCATTCTAGTCCGAGGGAAGATTGGGTTAAACTTCCTTGTGATTGCAAGCCATTCTTCATCATAGTGGAGTTCATAAGGCCCCGACTCTGATTCAATTTCAAAAATCTGTAACATGTAAAGAGTTAGCTGAGCAAATACCTAGATCAACTGTTAATTTCAGCGAGTAAGAGGATGAGTAACAACCTGCAAAAAATTTCGTCCAGGGAGGCACTTGTCAAGGGCAAGGAATTTCGTTAGAGAGCCACCATCGCCGTGCTGAACAAGACCAGAAAATTTGCAGTGTAAATGTGCGGAGAACCAGTATGAAGGCCTCAACTTAGCCAACAAATCTGCAGCAGCTCGACTTCCCAATGTTCCTTCCATAATCTGGATAACAAGTTTGTATAGTTGAAGTAAAAGTTGAAGACTCCAAATCATGAGTCACATTGTACACAAAAAAAAAAGTACTAAACTCTGTTGTATCAACTTTCAATACACATTGAGTCATCATAGCACATGCAAAGAAGAATCTGCACTTCCTCTATGGCTCTATCCAAACATCAACACATTTATTTCTTTTTAGAATCATGAAAGGCAATTTGGGGTAGTGAGAGAGCACAATAGTTTCGGAAGAACATATTGGAAAGTTCAAACATGTATAGCCAACAAGAGTTTATAGGGATACAAGCAGTCCTAGTAATTAAGTGTTCGAAAAGAACTACTACACCAGAAGGGTGAAAATGTATCCAGTTTCTAGATAGGTCCTTTACTTGCTATTCTATCCACCCACTTCAAAAGTAACAGAATTTTTGAAATTGATGCACTAACATAAGGAGAAAAAACATAATATACTTGTGCTACCTCTTTCTCGAAAAAGGGTTTTTGGTGTAGAAGATTTTTCAAGTTCCCATGGTCAGTAATTCCACAAGGCCAATCATGAGAAAGAAATATATCGATGGGCTCCTGAAATTGCATGAGCTTATGTACGTCATACTCTCGCACGTGATATATAGACCTAATGTCTTGTTCATTGTAAGGCAGGTTCTCATAGTGTCCTGTTCATAAGACCAGGTCAGCATGTGTGTTGTAATAAGATACCCACTAAAACTATGCAAGAAATGGATCTGGTAAAATATAGCCACCAAACAAGAATGCCATAGACAATTTCTACATAGCTCCTAAACAACTTTGCCAAATATTACAAACCATGATCACTATAAATAAAGTATTATCACCACGATATTTGTAGTAAAGATAAATATATGAAACCTTTTCAAAGATTTGTACACATTCCACCATCTGCACCATTGGAAACTGGAAAGTGGTCAATGATGGGGCAACCAAAGCTGCAAATACTATTACCTAAATGATAGTGATTTGCTTTGTAAATTCCAGAAAGTCCACCAATACGAACATTTCCAAACTTGATTATTCCAGCAAAGCCAAGAAAGTAGATTTGCGGTGCAGCCCATCCACCATAGTACCTGACACAACAAATAAATATAGCTGGAATCTGTATGAGAAATGCAGATCTGAACTGGTTGACCTTATATAAAAGGATAAAGAAGTTATGATAATTATACACTAACAAAGTGATATGTGAAAATTATGTGCGTGGGATTATAGGAACAGAAGTAATTAACTTTAATGAACGGTGGTATAAGAACTCACCATCCCCTAACACCAAAGAAAACAAAAGAAAAGACAATTATAAAGGTTACTCATGGTAGTTAATCATATAACCTTCCTTTTGTAGCCTCCTAGAAGTGACAAGGATGGCAGGTTAAGGATCTATTGGTTTTATCTTCTTAGAATTTTATTTAATGTCTCTAGGTTCAGAAAAACCATTTAGTAATTCTAGTGAGAGATATTTTCAACCCAAAACATTTGAAAAATAGTTTTGCCTTTTCTCAGAGCCCCATTCCCATCATCTGAATCCATTTAATCATAACAATGATACTACTGGATATATCATATTACAAAATTCTATTAAGATTAAAGTAAAACTACTACAAAGTGAAAACCTATACATAATGTCAATGCAAAAACGGTACATCCATCATAGTTTCACAGTGACCAGCCAAACATGTTGCCTACACATTCCACTACAAAATAATTGTTTAAAATACACCCAAAAATAACACTAATATGTGTTTTACCAGAAATTGATGTCAATTGCTATTTTTATCTCACAAGCAATTTGGTTCAAAGGAAACTTGCAAACATGTATGATATCCCTTACATCCACCAAAGATGGCCCTAGCCCGGAGTTTCTACTTTCAAGATTTATTAGTCCTTACCATAAATTAGTCTACTCATTAGTCTTTGCCACATATTAGTCTCATAAATAGGAAGAACTAAGTGAGTAAGTGGTTGCTAAAAGTACAATACGAACTTAGTTAATGTGCATATTATCAAGATTACTGGCCTTTTCAAAGGTTACCTTTTTTATTAACTAAAGAGTGGCTCTGAAAGAAATACAAAAATTGCAATGCTTTTAATAGCCAAAATAAGCTTGTTGTGGGGAAAAATTTAGCCAAAACCTGATATTTATGATTTTCCTTGGAAAAAAGTCAACGAGACATAATTAATGGGACAGGGGAGTGTGGTTTTTTCTTTTAGCTGCTTTGCTCTAAAATGAGTAATACATGAGGAAGAGATGTTTGAGTAAAAACTTTATTAATCAGATCAATTATTACATTCCAATGACAATAATAAACATAAAACTCGCAATCTAGTGGCTCCAAGGTATTAATGGTACCCTACAAGTATTTTACTTACAATTCCCAAAGGTAGTTGGATGCTTCATGATTCCCGCCTATGAATATAGTTGGAAACGGTGCAGCTTTCTCCCCCGAGTAATACTTCCAGAAAGAATTCATTGTCCGGTACTTAGGTGGCACATTTAAGCTGTCTAGATCTTTCTCATTCCGAACGGCCTGATAGAACACAAATCATAATGCACTCTGAGAAAACTTCATCTCTTGCTATAGAACCAAACAGCTGTAATATTGTCTAACTTTACATTTAAATTGTGGTCTAAACAATTATGTGTTGAACTTAGCAAGATTTAGGTGGCCAATGTACGTGCATTTGTCAGTTTACAACGGACAGCGTTAGATGTCATTTCAGATCAAACATAGGCAGAGACATTATGCACGCCCCAAAAGCAGGAAAAATGAATCACAATTTCAATCCTATGCGACAAAGATTCAACGGAAACACTTGGAGAGAATCTCAATGAGCTAGCTGTAGCTGAACAAGCACATGAATATTTCTCAGAAATTGCTCATGTTAATTTAGTTTCAATACAAAGCCCAGAAGTGCCTGCACAACATGTATTAAATCAGACAAGAAGTGATCTAGGAGAAATAGAACTTTCTTTGTGTCCAAATTGGAGCAGCCACACAACCACTATGAGTCTCTAAAGCAGAGTTCTTAGAAAAAGGTTCCAAGAAGCATCAACTGTACTTAATAGATATACAATAGCATGTAGTGAATAAACAGAGATATAGGCCCAAGCGAAATCTAACTCTGAAGATGCATCAATTTCTACTCGCTCTGAATCCCTTAAAGCTCGCCTGTGTATGACAGGCAGAAGAATCCCTATTTGGCAAATAAAAATGTAGGTTTACTATATAAATGCTGCGGAGAATTAAAGATGACAGGTTGGAGGAACTCTAATTCACAGCGCATAAGGTCATGTTAACGAGATGAGCATCTTGACATGCTTGGGAGCACTTAAATTTAATGAGAACAACAGCTTCAAGATTGAAAGTTATGACATGCCCAAACATCGTGAAAAATAATATTTAATTGGCAAAATAACCTGCCTCTACTATAGTACTATCGATCAATTGAATGTCAAGGTTTTCACATCCAATATCCTACATAATGACAGAGTTCTTGCCTCATAATATTCATGGACCATTTAGTAAAAACCAAGAAAATAAATCATGGAACAAGCTACAGAAACCCTTGATGAATATTAAGGGTGATAGTGGTAGTAGTCGTAACAATATTAATAGAAACAATTATCATGCCAACAATCTAATTTACCTGAAAGTCGCCACAGCAAATGAGAAGATCGATCTTGGTTTTTTCGATTTCTTGCATGTGTAAGAGAGTAGCATATACATTGTCCAAATCTCCATGCATGCACCCTTCCACAGCTATCTTCATCTATAATTATATTTTTCATTAGGAAAATAATAACGATAACAATAAAAATAAAAATGACAGCAGCAACAACAATGCGCCTTCAAAACCAAGGATTAGAATTTACTAGTATAAATGATATACGCATTTATTTAACTTTTTACTCCAGATATGAAGCATAGAAATGTATTCACCATCAACGCCAAAGCATGCATGCCAAATTATAGAATAACACATGCAAAAAAATTGTAGAAATTAGAATAACAGCATTATTATAGATGAAGAAGTACAAAAATAGGGGATCTCAAAAAGGTGAAGTAAAGCTTAAGCACGAGTGTTACAACACTGAGATTTACAAGAAAGTCGATTTAAAGCTACAGCTCAACTAAACCCGAGTCTAGCTTCAGCTAAGTTTCCAAGAACCAGTAGGCTCGAACTTGGTAGAAGAACTAGTTAAGACAAATAAAATTTTAAATTTAAATTTAAAAACTTGTACCCCTTCGTTATGCATCAATCACTAGCAGCATAACAAACCATCAAACTAGGTTTGTGTTGAACACCGTTTTATCAGGCCAAGCTTAATTACTTAACATTAGTTTCGGCTTAAGTTAATAGTGGACCTTTTTAATTGTTAGAGTTTGATGGACCTTAATTAAGTTTAGGACTTGTTGCATAATGGACTAAGTCAAGGTAATATCCAAACACAAACTTACAGTTCAGACATTCTTTTTATTTTGAACATAGAAATGAATACAAGAGCTTCTCCAATGCTTATTGAACAAACACATAGTTTAAAACCAGAAATCTCAAAGCTCGTAACTGAATAAAGAATTTCCTAATTAGAAACCACACGGTTATGCAATTTCAATCTTTGTGCCTAAAAAACTGAAATAAACCAATCAATGCTTCTACATTCAAAAATCCAAAAACCCACTTCACTGATGCTTTAAGCAATAAAATGAAAGATAATTGTAGCATAACTGGCCTAATCTGTTCTTACCTTTAATTTAGTAGAAATTGAAATTGAATAGAAGGGCGAGACGGGATAGAGCCAGCAGTGGCAATTGCTGATGAGGGGTGGTGGAGAGAAGAGAGAGTGTGAGTTTGAGAGGATTATATGGTAAGGCGGTGGCGGAGTCGGCCTAATGCCGAGCTGCTGCTGTCGGTTCTTGCGGCTGATGAAGGCGTCGTGGCGATGGCGAGCTTGACTGGAATAATCTAAAGAGGGAATAAAGGAGAATTAGGGTGGGATGCTGATAAAAACAATATAAATCAAATAAAAGAAATAGGAAAAAAGAAGAGAAACAGAAGCTACCGCGACGATGACGGCACTGGTGACGCGAGGCAGAAGGCGACGGCGGCGGACTTCTTTTTGGCCGCTGCTGTAGCCGAGGGGTGAACGGCGGTGGCGGCAGCTCCTCTGCCGCTGCCGTTTATTGCTGCTGCAGATACGCGACGGCGGTGGCGAGGTCGCCGGGATGGAGCGTCTAGCCGGATTCTTCAAGAGTAGAGAGGAAGTTTCGATATTGGGAATCTAGGGTTTTTGATTTGGGGGTTTTAGGTGGCTTTAGATGGATCTTAACGTTCTCTTTTTTAAGATGAAAAGTTAAAACATACGCATTTCAAACCTCGCGCTACTTCATTCTTCTTCTTCTTTTTTTTTTTTTTTTTTTTTTTGGAAATTTCGCGCTCTTTCATTTTTAAATCAAACCTAAGAATGCTTAAGAAATGTAGATTTTCTCTACAAAAATGCATAGTTCGAAAGCCTATTTATATACTAAATCAGCAATGTGGGAAATTCACACAATTAAGTCCACTAATAGATAATATGGTTGTTACATAACACGTAAATAAAAGCTATTCAAATATGGATGTTACACCAACTTGAATTTCCATCTATTTGATGTCAAAGTGGATAGTTTCATGCAATTGAATTTCCATCTATTTGATATCAAAGTCGGCGGTTTCATGCAACGTGGACATGCATTACATATCACAATTGTGTATTGGAAATCAAATGTACTAATTACACTTGCTAATCACACTTTCAATTAAACAATTATAAAGTTTAATTGAATTATAGATTTGAATAAATAGGTCAGCCCAACTCTTAATTGGGCTAATAGATAACAAACTCAAATTATTTAGAATAATTTGAAGCCCAATATCCACGAATTGGTCATGAGCTCATTCCTTCAACGTACGAATTTGTCACACAATCCAAATATATCATTTTTCATTCACCAAATAATGGTTTGAGAACATAAATATATTCCAATTATTTACTCGATGAATAAAATAATCTTCCATTATTTAATTATCAATAATTAAATAATTAACCGCCATAAATAATGATTTTCAAACCAGTATTTATAACAGTCGAAGGATTAGCAATTCAAGAAATTCTTGAAACGAGCGTCGTCTTAGCACAGCTGCTTGAAGAGCACAACGGTCTGGAAACCGTGGCACTGTTAATAATGACGACGCTCATTTCAGGGCCTTCTCTTTGTAGTTGTGTTCTGGAAGCCATGGCGTTAATCTTGACACATAGTAAATTACTCAAAACATAATTAGAATCAAAATTAAAAATATTGATTTTTGCAGTCCAAATGTTTAAACTTTAAATGCAATTAATTAATTTACGAGAAATACTATTAGTATTCATTACTTAGAGGAATGTATTATAAAATGTTTGCGTATACTGTTCTTCCATTTTAATTCCGAATTCATGAATGTGGAGAATAATAATTCTCAAACGGACAACTACTGAAAATTAATTAATATTAATACCACCAAATTAGATATGCAACGTATACAATTGAACAACAAAGCCTTTAAATTTTTTAAAAACAAACTTAAATGAGCATAGACGTTCATCCACTATATAATGTGTAGACATTCCATTCAAATTTCATCAACAAAACATACAAACAACAAAAAGAGAGAGAGAGATAAAAAAAATGTCTCCTACATCCTCTTTCTTATTAATCTTTGGGCTCTTGGTTTTTACCACAATCCCATCTCTAGCTCGCAACATAGAAGATGATGCGAATTTAGATAAAATTAAAAGTGGTAAAGCTAAAGAAGGTGAAGAGCTATCGTGGAGTTTTGATTCAATATTCAAGCACCATCGCCACCACCACCGCCTCTTCGCTCCCTCCCCTCACGGCCACCATGCTCATCCTCTGAGACTACGCCACCACCACCACCACCACCATGCTCTTCCTCCTCATAGCCGCGGCAGACTAGAAAATCTTCACCACCATGCTCATCCTCCTCACCATCACCATCACTATGCTCCTCCACCACAAGGCTATTTTTGAAAGCGTATTTAGTTCTTAGAAGAAACAAAAATGTGAACTTCTCCATTTGTTATCGAGTAGTTTCTATGTAATTCTGCATTATGAAATGACTTTATATTGCCAATAAGTATTTGGTTTTGTTAATGTAAACTGTTCCTTACCAAATACATCATGAATTAGTAGTGTCTTCACCATTGATATGACATGCTATATGGACAGAAAAGTCAATTTATCCAACAACTATATTTTATTGCAATTTTAGTTAGCCTAAAACTTCGGTTATATAAAACATAAAATTAATGTTTAATTGGTTTTAAGTTTTAACAAAGTGCTCGAAATTCAAAATTCGAATGGGAGAATTACAATGGTAATTAAACACTTATTTTTTTTTTTTCATTTTGCACTTTGGAGTGGATATATATATGGTTAAATTAAACTTATAGTAATAAGTTGTCATTTAACGCATTGTTCTTTGAAATCATTAAATGATTTCATAGTTTACTTATATATCTTACATAACTCCATATATTCTTATGTATACTGTGAATCGTGAATGCCACCATTTTTATTAAGAAATATATAGTAGTATTATTATTCAATATAGGAAAATTTGGTGACGAGCATATTATGGGGGTAAAGATATTGTTAAACAATAATTCATTGTTAAAATAGCAATTCGAAACATTTATGTCTTTTTTTTGGGTAATGCTATTTGGACATATTGTGGTCAGGCACACTAGCTAACAAAATAATATATATTTTGAAAAAAAAATATACCCTAGTTGGAAAATCTAAACCCTAAGTAAAATGTGATTATTTCTAATTTTATAATTAACTTTCATTTTTTTTTACGATTGTGACTTGACACAATGTGTCGGCATAGAATTATTGTTTATTTTTATCGCAAATTTTCTGAATGATTCAATTTCGGAACTCTGATCTAAAGTATATAACTTATGGTTCGTAATTATTTAACGTAACAGTATAAACGTATATTAATATTAATATAATCAACCCCTTAATTAATTAGTCAACCTTCCTATCGAAATATTTAGAGAAATTGTTTTCTTCTTAATTAGTCGATTATCTACTGAAATAAATTAATACCGCAATCCACTCAAAATAATTAAATTAATGCCTCACCTTTGTGCATACACTGCAAAATGGTCGTCCTTAATTGATGTCTCTTTATTATTCCAAAACAAAATTAGGGCACTAATCGAGGACCAATGAGTCCTATAAAATGACATAGGTCTTGCTTATTTTCTCTCCACAAGCAAAAATGTCTACAGCATATTCTCTCTTATTGTTTCTTAGGTTGTTAGCACTTACTAGTACCCCTTCTCTCGCTCGTGGGGTGTGGGAGATCGATGAAGTAATTGAGTCCCACCACCATCGTGCTCCCTCTCCTCATGACAAACACAAACACAAACACGAACATGCTCATTCTCCACAACACCACGAACACAAACACGAGCATGCTTATCCTCCTTGCCACCACCACGACGATGCTCACTCTCCTCAAGGCCCCTATGCTCATCCTCCTTGCCACCACCACCGCCGCCACGCTCCCTCTCCTCACGGCCACCATGTGGATGCTGCTGCTCCTGCTCCTCAACTCAACCACCACCATTATCTTCCTCCTCATTCTCACCCTTATGCTCCTCCACCAAAGGAGATTTGAAACTAGCATCTAATAGTTGAAGAATAGTTATTTTTCATTGTAATAGTTCAAGTAACTAATTAAAAATGCTACTAATATTGCTTTTCATTGAGTTGCCCTATATACATTTCTTGTGTCCTTTTTTTAATTAGTTCAAACCACAAAAGTTACAAATTTAAATAATATATGTATATATATTATTTCATATCAAAATGGATAGGTGTTCTCAAGATTAAAATAAAATAATGGAGAATCATTCTCATCTTATATTAAAATAAATAAAATCATATATATGATGCTAAAATAAAATTAATGTGGTTAATTTTGTTCGTGCTTCTGAGCTTTACTATATGATATACTGAAGATCAAATTAACCAATTAAAAATTGATTTAACTATTGCATCGAAGTGGGTACTTGATGTATTTAAGATTTCTTTAACTTCTTCATCTGTTGAAGCCTTGGTTAATTTGTAGACAAGATTGACTTTGACATTTATTTAAACATATATGCATGAGGATATTGAAGATTTATCACAAACATTCGGTGGCAATGCATCCATGTAATTAGAAGTAGTACATCTGTCCATAATAGTTTTGTTGTTTGTTTGCCCGTTTGTCCAAGTTATTGTTGTTGACGTTGAGGCGTATACATATGATGATGAAGTGATTAAGAAAGCCGAAGCAATGGGGAAACCTGGGAGGCGTAAAAGCATCTCAATTGTTCCTTAACGCCATCGAGATCCTGAAGTAGAAGTTGGAAGTTGGAAGATAATACATTTTTAATTAAAACTATGTTATTTATATATTAAATAAATTTATAAAATAATTATCTATGATACATCATATTTTTGGATAATCGAGTCAAACGTACGTTGGTTTTCTTTATCGACTTCTTAATTATATTTGTTATGATTTCCTCTCTTATTATGGAGTACTCTAGTTATGTGTAGTTTATATACTCTATCAATATTCGAGAAACGAGCAACAATTGAGTGAACATTGTATGTTAACATATTTATATATGTTTGATTTCTCTCGATCTTTAAAATTAATTAATAATATATAGTTTGATCGATATATATATATATACACGTACGTACGTACGCTCCGTCGATCAATTCGATCAATCAAAAATAATTTAACAATATTGTGTGTTGATTATTTTGTATCAAATTTCAAATTTCCTCAATTTTCACAGGCTATGTAAATGTATGATTTGATAGGTGGTGTAAACATGTTTGCATGCTAGGATTTAGGCATGAGAAGGGTCAAGAGAGAAATTTAGCTCAAAAAATTCAAGCTATGTGATGATTTTTGCTCAAATCCATGAGATCTATTGGTAGTCCCTCGGTATTTTACCGAGGGATTTGTCCCTCGATAATGATTTGCCTACAAGCCATATAATGAGAGAACTAATTCGTCGGAAAATCCGTTGGTAAGGTACTTACCGAGGGAATTTCCTATGTTTACTAAGGGATTTTTCCCTCGATAAATGACCTGTTAGTGAACAACATTCACATCATCCTTCCCCTCACCATCTTGATCTTCCAAACCTACAATTATAGTGGGATCACTATATGCACAGAGGCCACGACCACTTTTCGCATAAGAATAAGCAGAAATTCGACTTTTCATGATCCCAAGCTCAAACACATTGAATGATGCAGTTCTTGCAAAGTCAAAAGCACTTTAGAAAGAATCTCAAAAGGCTCATCTTACGGGATAGGAATGCGATCAAAATCCACCTCTGGGACAAGCACCCCTGCCTTCACCCCATAATTCACGATGGATGGCCTAGCAAGATGAGCCGTCTTTTCCAATAGTAAGCACGTGCACGTAGTCTTTAACTCCACTATTCTACAAACCCCATCAAGAGCCCTCTACACTACATTCACAAAGCTCTTCGAAGAATCACAATACATCTTGTCGAGATTCTCAACAAATGGTACCAGATCCGAGGGCAAACACCAAGAACAAGAACCATCACCAAATAAGGCCACGAGAAGACGACCCTCTTGGCTATGCTTCAACGTAAACTCTGAGGTATCCCTCGGATCATACACTTGCCCCGGCCACCACGGATCATTCTGATACCTGTCTTGCATCCACATAAAGTCCCCTATATATATACACGTACGTACGTATGCTCCGTCGATCAATTCGATCAATCAAAAACAATTTAACAATATTGTGTGTTGATTATTTTGTATCAAATTTCAAATTTCCTCAATTTTCACAAACTATGTAAATGTATGATTTGATAGGTGGTGTAAACATGTTTGCATGCTAGGATTTAGGCATGAGAAGGGTCAAGAGAGAAATTTAGCTCAAAAAATTCAAGCTATGTGATGATTTTTGCTCAAATCCATGAGATCTATTGGTAGTCCCTCGGTATAATTTATCGAGGGATTTGTCCCTCGATAATGATTTGCCTACAAGCCATATAATGAGAGATTTAATCCATCGGAAAATCCGTTGGTAAGGTACTTACCGAGGGAATTTCCTATGTTTACTATATATATACACGTACGTACGCTCCGTCGATCTATTCGATCAATCAAAAACAATTTAAAAATATTGTGTGTTGATTATTTTGTATCAAATTTCAAATTTCCTCAATTTTCACAAACTATGTAAATGTATGATTTGATAGGTGGTGTAAACATGTTTGCATGCTAGGATTTAGGCATGAGAAGGGTCAAGAGAGAAATTTAGCTCAAAAAATTCAAGCTATGTGATGATTTTTGCTCAAATCCATGAGATCTATTGGTAGTCCCTCGGTATAATTTTCCGAGGGATTTGTCCCTCGATAATGATTTGCCTACAAACCATATAATGAGAGAACTAATCCGTCGGAAAATCCGTTGGTAAGGTACTTACCGAGGGAATTTCCTATGTTTACTATATATATATATATATATATATATATATATATATATATACTAATATAAAAAGAGCCTTGTTTTACAAAATTTGTTTTGCCTAAAATATCCTTGTAATATATCTAAATTAAGGGTAATAATGTAATATAGTAAAAAATATATATAATCTAATTAGGAATCAAATTTAATCTTATAACAATAAGGCTTATATTTAGTTTAGTTTATTTCAACGTTACAAACATACCTTATACTAGCAATTTAGCTTTTCCCTTAATTATTTATATATTTACCTTATTTATTTGACTTAAATATGGGCTCTCTTTTTTTTTTGGAGGAAATATGGACTCTTTTCTTTATTTTCTTCTACGTTGAGTTGTGAATTAACTTGATTGGTGGTGAATTAACTTGATTGTTGGTGAAAGCTAAAAAAAGACAAACTGTGTGAAGAACCAAGATTCAAGAGAAACGGGGTTTAGTAGTCATATTATTACACTATTCCTTTGCAAGAACTTGTCCAATTGTTATAGAGTATAGATTTTTCTTATAATACTTGGGAAAAGTAGAATTTTATTCAATTCAATTTGCTATGCGACTATATTGTGGTCATGGGTTTTGTGTTAAGCAGCTATCACTAATACAATAGATACTTACTTTGAAGATGACAAGCTCGAGAAGTGTCGTTTGACTCAATGTTATTTTCAAGTTTAATTTCAAGATTTATTCTATGATTTTAATGGACCTTTTTTTCTCAAGCGTTCTCATTCAATTCGTTGTAAATATGATATTAACTCTTTATGTTTTAGTTTTTTAATTTAACACCTTCTCAACTTCATCGGAATCTCGGCATCTCCTCTTTGTGGCTCGCTCCATCCTCTTTGATAATCTCTTAAGCAAGTATTTATATTTTGTTGTTTTTTCTAGAATCGTTCATTTTAATGTTCGATTTCTATTTTGGAGCGTTTGTTGCATGTAGTTTTAGATAATGCTTGCACGTATTAGTTTGAATATCTATTGTTAGCTCTCAATTACATGTCTACAAATAAAACAAATTTATAGTCGAGCAATTATTTTTTACCTTTGATGTTTAAGGATATCTCCAAACATTTGGTTTTGATTGTAGTCATGGGTGCTCACAAGTTCATTGACATCCTAGCATCAGTAATGTTTGGAGTCAGGGTATAATTATTACAACAATGGATAAGAGTTTTGAATATTTAAAAGACTTCTTCATAAATTCATTATACGTGTAACGTGTGCAATACTTTTAATTTGTCAAGTTTTTTTTTTTCTTTTTTTCTTCCTTTTCTTCTAAGCTAATAGTAACAAGTAAAGAATATAATATTATATCATACCAATTTCTATTTACAAACAATTTTTTTTTTAAGTTTATGTAGAAATGCAACAACTTGATCGACATCAAAGAAAAAAGTAACCTCGTGCAGAAGCACATGCAGAAGCATGTAGCATAAAAACCAAGTAATTCAATGACATGACAATGTTTTAATGGGCATGACTCTTTTATGTAAGCTATGAGCTAATTGTTTTACAACTATTTAACCAAGCTCAAAAAAACTTTTAACTACATAAATACTTAAATTAGCTTGTATATAGCAAATATAAAAAACTGATAAGTATAGCAAATATATATATATATATATATATATATATATATATATATTAATAATTATATTATTATAATGATTGAAGTAATTAAAATTATTTGAAAATGAGTTGGAATTAGGTAACCCATCTCTTGTGTTTTCATTATAGTAAGACTGAACAATAAGCTCATTTGCAGATTCTAGAGGCGTTAGAAGATATTGTGATTTTTAGGGCCCTAACTATGATTCACTAACATCTTGTCCTTGTACATATTGTGATCATTATTTGAATGGTAATTTCAATTTTAAATATTTTTTTCAGCCATCATAAAAGTTTCCAACTTTCTAAACCGCAAAAAAAAAAAAAAAAAAAAAAAAAAGAGCAAACTAATAGTTAAGAATATGTTTTAAATTACTTTCCAATAAACTGATAGAACTAAATTACCATATATTATTCTAGAAAATTTAAAAAATATTTTTAATTTTTCTCTCAACAATCTTCATTTATTTTATCATTCAATTAAATTCACGTATATGTATTGACTAATGCTGAGTTATAAAAAGTTATATTTTCCTTTTCATTGAGTAAATCGTTAATCTTTTATGCTCAAAATTTGTTATTCAAAATAACAATTTGAACCATTTATAATATGAATATATGTGAATGAGTGAAATCTCATATGACCTAATGATGATACATTATATTTAAATTAAATAAGTCCAAGTATACGATGATCAATTATTCTTAAAAAAAAAATTAGTAATTATGAATTATATATTTGTGTTTCACACTAATTAATAACATTACAACTTTTAAATGTTTCTTAATTTTCAAAATATATTACTTATAGGAAAATTAATGTTGCTAAACGAGAGGTTAAACGTGCAACGCACGTTCATTTTGCTAGTATATATAAATGTACGTACGTATGCTCCGTCGATCAATTCGATCAATCAAAAACAATTTAACAATATTGTGTGTTGATTATTTTGTATCAAATTTCAAATTTCCTCAATTTTCACAAACTATGTAAATGTATGATTTGATAGGTGGTGTAAACATATTTGCATGCTAGGATTTAGGCATGAGAAGGGTCAAGAGAGAAATTTAGCTCAAAAAATTCAAGCTATGTGATGATTTTTGCTCAAATCCATGAGATCTATTGGTAGTCCCTCGGTATAATTTATCGAGGGATTTGTCGCTCGATAATGATTTGCCTACAAGCCATATAATGAGAGAACTAATCCGTCGGAAAATCCGTTGGTAAGGTACTTACCGAGGGAATTTCCTATATATATATATATATATATATATATACGTACGTACGCTCCATCGATCTATTCGATCAATCAAAAACAATTTAACAATATTGTGTGTTGATTATTTTGTATCAAATTTCAAATTTCCTTAATTTTCACAGACTATGTAAATGTATGATTTGATAGGTGGTGTAAACATGTTTGCATGCTAGGATTTAGGCATGAGAAGGGTCAAGAGACAAATTTAGCTCAAAAAATTCAAGCTATGTGATGATTTTTGCTCAAATCCATGAGATCTATTGGTAGTCCCTCGGTATTTTACCGAGGGATTTGTCCCTCGATAATGATTCGCCTACAAGCCATATCAATTTTGTTTATCGATTTATTCTAATCTTGGGCTTTGATGGAGCTAGACTGTATTCTTTGATTCTGTTTGTTGTTGTCTAGCTACTTCCACTCCTTGATCTTCTGCCATATATTCTAAATGCATTTCTTGTTAATGAATGTTGATAGACTTCATTATATTATTCATTCATGTTAACAGGCGAAGAAACACTCGGCATGGGCGGCATTGGAAATATGACACTTATCAGGTAATTATTTAATTGCTAATAATAACTCCTGCAAAGTTGTATAATAATTAGATTAGTACTATAAAAATTTAGAATACCAACGAAGACTTGTTAATTTATATTGATGAATGTTGATGGACTTTGTTATGTTCACTCTTGTTCTAGTTCGTGTTCTTGATCGTAATTATGATGTTCCGTTGATCCTATATATATCAGGGAGCGGCAAGAGGTGGTAGACGAAGTCTTGGAGGCCATGGACTGGAGATCTCCACACCATTGACGAAGACCTTGTCCTTGCTGCGATGGTGCTGATTTGGAACGATCCTTGTGATTTTGGTGCCCAAAGTTTGGGTTAGAAGAGCAGAATGATCAGAAGGAAGTTTGCTTTCCGATTAGAGCTACCTACTCAGCCTGAGTAGCTTTGACCCAAACAGGATAAAGAGCAACTTGTGCATATGTGGAAGGCTCAAAACTTGGAGATTTCTGAAGGAAAAAAAAACTTCAAAAGGAATTGAGTGGAAACAGTGCAAAAGAACTGAGACATAACAGATTTGAAACGAAAGAGAAAAGTCCAAACAACTCTAAGAGTGATCACCTACAATCCTGAGAAAGAGAAATCTTGAACCATACGAGTATTATAAGGACCCCATATATCACAATGCATATGACCAAAGATGTTTACAGCATTATTTGAAGATACAGAGAAAGGCAGTCTATGCTGCTTAGCTAATGGACAAATCCCACAAAGAGAGTGATCACATGATTAAAGAGATAACTCTGTTGACATGGTTTGAAGTTTATTGAAAGAAAGATGGCCTAAACAGGAGTGCCAAACATAGACAGAAACAACAGCAGCTATACTAGCAGGGGAATATATCTCCACTCACAGGTTTAATGGGAGAAATTCGGAGGAACGGTCAATACTTAGAATATGCTTAAATCATCTGATTTATAGCAGCAATAATACTTCTGTCTCTCTACCTAATTTTCAGCTTTACTTCTGCTTTCTTGAACTTCCTCTATGCTCCGTAGTGAAGTTTGATTGCTATAACTTTTTCGTTCCTTGGTGTATGTAATGTTTCCTGGTATAATAACAAGAAAAGCAGTTGTTTAATCAAAAAGTGAAAGAGTGTAAATGTGATATAGTTTTGGTAGGAGAAGTTTCTTACATAGATAATACCATTGATGCATCTACTTGAAAAACAGTGAATGAGAACTAAAGAAGGCCATGCACCAAAGATTGATTTTGAAGAGTGTTAGCTCTAGTCTTGATATCAATTGCCTTCTGCGTGCATTTCTCAGCCTTAGCTTCGTTCTCCACCATTTGCCGTTTCAACATCAACATCTTCTTTTCTATCAAACCAACACGAACCAGTTGTTGTTTCACTTCCACTTGTATGCTTCTATTAGACTCCGTACATTTTTTTTGCCTCTTCCTTGAGCTTCAAGTACTCTTGCGAGCTGCTCGTTATATCAAAAAAAAATTCCACCCTCTCAAGAAGCTATCCAACGTCTAGCTTATGAGTCTTGAAGAGGCGGAGATCATCAAGCATGTCACTGATCTGAGCATGCGTAAGATCAGACAACTTTCTCTTCTCAAGTGTTTGGTAAACAACACACAACTCTTCCAGGCGGTTGGGCTTGGACTTGAAATCGCATTCACCTGTGATATCACCATATTTCTCGAAGATGGCTCCAACCAAATGAGCAAACTCTGTCTTTACCATGTGCCCATGTACATAGTCATGACCAGGAGGAGCAGACTCAACCACGTCTCGACCATCATCTGAGTCATTTTCGAGGCCTCTAGCATACTCTGTCATGTTAAGGCTATGAGACGGCCTCAAACACCGACTACTCGAAGGAACACCTGGGGTTGTAATCCTTTTTGGAACGTGCTTGTCTTGTGGCACCATAGAATTCTCCCTTGGAGGCTGAAACTTGTCATCTACTTTCTGATGCTCAGGAGGTGGTTGGAGAGCACCTTGCTGAGGTTTCTTAACATGTGAGAGGGCATCCAAATTCATCTCCTGCTCACTAAAAGGACCAGAAATAGATGGCTTGACATCCTTCACAACATTCTCCACAACTGGATTTGCAGTTTCTCTATTGCCCTTGAGGATTCTCAGTGCTGATTTCAAGCAAGGATTTCTAGTGATACTTCTTATAGGAGGCTGAACATTGCCAGCTATACATTGATGTTGAGGCGGAGCATTGTCATCTTGTTGAGGTTCTTCTTTAGCATAGAAGCTTGCACATCCAGTTGAAATGAAATGTGTGCTAGCCGGTTGGGACGAAGAAGTAGAACCATGTGTCTGTGCCTCTGCACTTTCCCTCATTCTCTTAGACATTACAAGCTCCAGTTCCATCTCTCTAGATCTTAAAAGTTATCAGTGCTGGTTCCAAGCAAGTCATACTTCCTATAGGAGGCAAAGCCATGGAATGCAGAACGACTCCAGTAGAACTTGGCTTGGGAGGCGATGGAGGGGGATGTGGACAATCCTATACAAATGGAGAAGGTGAAAATCAATCACAGCTGAAAACAGTAGGAAACTAACTTAAACAAGAAAATGCAAGTACTATTAAACTCAAGTAGTAGTAGTGGTAGAACATAAGAAACAGAAGATGAGGAAAACAAGTAAAGTGTTAGTAACTTGGCAAATAAAGGATTCAAGAGATGTAAAGGATGGACCCACAGAATTCTCTTTAGCACAGAATCCACTTGAAATGAAAGGTGTGCCAACCGGTTGGGAAGATGTAGAACCATGAAGTATGAATTGTTGAGGATGTAAACTTAATGAGATTCCAATTGTTAAAAAAATTATGAACAGGTTTATCATGTTAGTAGCTTGACACTCCTTATCTGATTTTTGATGGGTTAAAGATATAATGCCTTGACCAGAAAGGAGAGTGTTCTGACCTAGCTATCAAGGAAAACAGTTATTCTTTCTTTAAATAAACAAGCTTTTTTTTCCCAGAAGACATGAATTGGCCATTAACTAATCTTTGGTTGGGTCAAACACACTTGTTTCAATTTTTAGGGGTTGTTGCACTACTAAGGTAATGGAGAGAGGAAGATGAGTGAGTGAGGGAGGGGCTGGTTCATCATCGTCGCTCTTGGTTCAATTTCAAACGCAGGTGGAGCTACACTTGTTTATTGTTGAGTTAGGCATTCTGAGTCCATCAACTGCTCCAAGCACTAGTCAAACGCACACATCTACAGTCCCTATCATCTTTTGAGTTGAATTTATCGTTCCGTATCTATCAACCAAATCTATATGTCTTAACTCATAGCTGCATTCAATACTTAGTGGAAATATAGGCCGGTTTCCTTTGCTGTTCCTCGGGGTATTAACTCGGACTTCTATCCTGAAGTAGATCATTTCCCATCTCTGCTCTCTAATCCTTTAAGGCAGAACGAGAAGCAGACCTCTATATATATACTATAGTTTTACGATTGGGATCTATAAATCCATAAATCTAGGACCTGGGTTCAGGATTATCCTAGTAAAATGTCGCCTCTAAATACCCATACTTTTGTCAACAGATTTAGTACATCAATGTAAGGAAATCCGGAAATTACTATATTAATGTATTTGCTGTTCTTGGTTTGTTAAGTACTTGATTATGGAGTCTAGACAGATGTTTTGGTTTCTCCTTGGCAGTCTAGACCTAAAAATCTACTAATAAGATGCGTAGCCTTAGTTTAGTTTTATTTTCACACACAGACCAAACATGCAACATTCATGTATAAGGACGCCAGGTGTCGCCCTGTCATTCCATTAATTCAAAAATCTGTTTAAATGTTAATTATAGATAATATCACGCAGATTCGATTTTATAGATACAACAACCACCCCCCATAAAACCGCACCTAAACAGACCAACTCTCTCTCTCTCTCTCTCTCTCTCTCTCCCAGATGGAATTGAGAACCTGCAGTTGTAAATTAACCTTTAACACATAAAAATGACATTTTCACTTCTGCATTAAAATGTGTGGAGCGAAGAATCTATAGACAAATTCAAATCGCTCAAAACCTTAAGATTAAAATTGTTTGAAAACTATATTCCAACAGTAAAGCAAACTATTAAGATAAAACAAAGCCAAAAAATGAAGGGGCAAAAAAAACAAAACATCCTCGTTTCAAAGAATAAAGACACTGGGAGATGTCCTCTTTATTCCTCGTGAATAATTTGACTGAAAAAAGTTGAGCTTCAAGATATAATGGCGGATGCTTCTTCAAGCACTGATGCCAACCCAACTTCATGCCATAGTGGCGTCGTGTGTCGATGAATGATTGCGACAAGATGATCGGAGAAGTCTTAAAGGCACAATTCCTTTGTATTTTCCTATGCTTTTCTTTCAAAAGTTTGAATTTTTATTAATGAAAGAGGGTTTAAAGGGTTGAAGCTCGCTCTGCTAATAGGTTTCCAGGATATAATTGCAGAATGCTAAAACAAAGTTCAGGTAGGAAACACACTAATCCGAAAAATTCAAATGATAATGGAAGAGAAAAGAAAAAACAAGTTAGATGCATTTTCTTACTCTATTCCTGGAGATAACAAACAAGATGGCAATACAAGCAACTAATGAGAAAATTCAACCTTCAACGAGACAGCTTCTGGATGCTGTTCAACCAGATGTCCCCTTGCTTGATGGTTGACTGGTACAAAGCATTCTTTGTATTGGGACGATTGGCTTCCCATACGCCCGCAACTTGGTCTATCTTGAAATGTAGCTTCCTAGTTGCAATAAAGCAAGACAGCTCACTATAAACAAAAACAAACCACATTAAGCATTATACTAAGATATTGAGGAACGGGTAAAACTAAGCAGGATTTTAAGCACTTACATATCAATGAAATCCACTGACACACCAAATAATTTTGCCATAGCTTCAATTGTTACACTCTCGTAGGACTCCAGGAATCGCGAGTAAACAACAGTTCTGATCTCCCTCATGTAGAACCAGAAGTGCGGGTGCAAATAGCTATCCAACTTAATATGCTGCGTCAAACCAGCTGAATAAACAATATGACAGACATATCCACTCTGATCAAATGAACATCATAATCCAAGCCCAATGAACAGTTGCTATAAGTACAGGAACACAACACTTTTCCAAACCACAAAGAGGTGTTGGTTAATCTCCAGCGTGGTGGTTGGATATATAAATAATTTAATGACAAAACACAAATGCAAAGCTGAGATCAAACTAATATTGGATCAAATCATCAAAATTCATTTTTGTGGTGACTTGATCTTAGGATGGCTAACCCATATTCATAGCTAAATGGCACAACAAGATTTAATGATCCTCGTCATACAAGTCCAACAACCCAGATGGTCAACAACTACAAATGAAATTACATTGAAGCATTCAACTCTTGTTCATAATGATTTTGAGCTACCATAAGTATATAATGGAGAATGATATATGCATTTTCAAAATTTATCGAGTCAAATCAAGACAAAGTTACATTTTAGTACTATAACTTAATACCAAGCATTTACGTCTGTTCTCACTCTAAACTATTCTATCTGAATTCTAACTTTCAACACACTGTCAAACACCTTCATACTAAAGCACTAGGTTAAACACCAAATAAGTTGAGGGAAACCACGACAGGTTTGTAATCTAGTTAAACAAGACTTAGGTTGAGAAAAATAACAAACCTTTTGTTTTAATGAAACTCTATCCAAGGTTATGATGCTTGTAAGGGAAGAAAAAAATATGAGGTGTCATAGGGAAGATCTCATAAGTAGTGAAAGTCGAAAAGGAATCAAGGAAACGCTCAGCTGCTTTCTTGAAGTTGCGAGTGGATATGCAATACAAACCCTCATACACCTTCAAACAGTTCTTCCTCTCCCAATCACCACCCTTTTCAAACAACCTGTCATATCAAAACTCAAAATCAGTGCTCAGCCTCACTACACATAAAAAGAGCAAGCTAGCAAAGCTTTTTCTCCAAGAGCAACATAGAAAATTATGCTTACTCTTTAGCTTTGTCAATGCTTATGGAGATAAGATCAAAGTCCATGAGAAAGAAACCAATTTGCAGTGTGTAAAATACCAAATCCATCTTTTGTCCAACTACAACAGTCTTGCCCACTGCCATGTTAAAGTATTTAGAAGGAATTCATATAAAAATAAAGAACAGGAAAGCAAAAGCTTTGGTAACCCGATCACCTATTCGAATGTAAGACAATGATTTGGCCAAATGAGCTTCCCTAACTTCACTTTCACCTATGTTCTCCTCTGCATCAGCCACCCTACATTAAATCCGAGACAACGCGGTAAGGAGATTGCCCACATAATTTTTACTTTAGAAGGTCTAAAAGATAGGATATACATACTTGCACATTTTAATGAATTGAAAAGCTTAACAAATTTAAAATGAGGACAACAGAAGTTTTGGGAAAATGGAAGACATTATTTAGAAATCTGTAAAGCCTCATCGAAATATGAACCAATAAAGTTAACAAACCATAATGAAAAACACAACTGCCAAAGTTGAGGTAGTGGCATCTATAGGCCTTTCAGTCATCAAGTCTATTCTCTACTTTAATATAGAACATCTAGAGACGATAAGAACAGCTTATCATCGACTTCCTGCCCACAATAATATGGAGATTTAAGGAATTATGTAACACAATGTATCAATTAGTTTTAGAAACTAACTTTATTAGACTAATACAGGAGCAGCACTTACGTCAGAGACGAATCATTTAATTCAACAACAAAGACATGTCTCGCATTTCTCAGCACAAGAAAAATTGTTGACTCTAATACCTAAAATATAAAAGTTGATTGTTGAGTTAACAAGTAGCATGAACTTTCAGATAATAGTCCAATGGCACAGATGAAAATCCGCAGAAGAAAGGAAATACTGTAAAACATATCTTCAAATTATTGAGTAGCTAAATTTTCAACCACTGGCCCAAAAATCACATAGATTTCAGGAAGGCAATTAGAAGTTTGCATAATTCATGACAGGAAAAAAAAAGAACTGACTTCTCTTCGAGCTTCTTCAACTCATCACCGATATGGAACGCATCTAGTCAAGTGCATTCTGATCCAAATCCAAAACTTTGTTCGCAAAAAGGGTTTCGTACAAAGGTGCCATATCTACCATAATACATCCGATAAATGAATTCCCACCGAAAAACCAACTAACTCTGAGTTACAGAATAATGAATTGCAGAGAATACGGTCCAATTACCGTTGGCTACGATTAAGTCGAAGGCATCATCGCGAAGGCGGACTTTTTCGATGTCATCAACGTCAATCTGAGTGAGCAGGAAGAGATTGTTCGCGAGCAAAAGCTGCGGCTGCTGCACTCCTTCGCCTCCCATTGATTGAAAGAAAATTCTTAAATCTTAAAGAGGAGACGGTGTTGGGAAATTTAATTATATATTATGATTATTAAAGTTATTAGACGAAATATGTTGGGTAGTTATATAAAAACTTTTTGAAATTTTTATTTATAATTATTCAATAAAAATTGTTATCAATTTTCTACCTATTTTTTATACGTTTTGACGTATCTCAACAGCAATATTGACCGTAACGAAGCATGATATCATCAATCAATATATAATTGCTATATATAATTGCTATAGTGATTAGAAACACCATATTCATTCACATGGGAGAAACTTTTAGGATTTTTCAATCTTAATCATTTAAAATCTTAATATATATTAAAGAAAGTTTTTGGCGGTTACAATATTTTAAATATAATATTATAACTTTTTAATTAATTAATTAATTTTAAACGTTACAAAAAACATATTTAAAATAAAATATTAATTATAATAATATATTTCCATTTTTATACTATTTTTTCACTTATAAATTTCATAATTCTACAATCAATTACATCCACACACTCTACATGCTTTGTGTTCTTTCATTCCAAATTTCTCGACTAAAGCAAGCATGATTGATAAGGAAGAGATTAACAATTCCTTCAACTTGATCCACCCCGACGACTAAGTGCAGGGACTTCGACCGTGAAGAAATTGTAAAGATAGATTAAGGAGCAGAATCTTGCGCTCAACACATCCATCAAAAAGAGTTGTATCTCACCGAAGCTATAAAGGTGTTAAAGGAATTCAATTGTCAAACTCATGTACTTTCTCAAAGGCAAATAAGTGGTTGGTGGCCAAATTACATTACTTGTTATGATTGGAAAATGTGAAATAGAGTAAAGTTGTTATAAGTGGAATAAGACCAATTTGTTGTGACTAGAAAAAGTGAAATAAAGTTGAAGTTATTATGAGTGAAACAAAGGTCCCACATATTAGGGTGAGAAAAGTAAAATGAGATGTAAGTAAGACTATTTGCATCCCTTGGAGACCATTAAGGTGCTCCAAGGGGTGCTCCAACACTAGAGCACCCTTAGAGACCTCTACCCCTACATTCCAAGGGTGCTCCAGCACAATATTAAACAAGTCCCAATTTACAAATAAAAAAATCAAAACAAATATTTACATATCTCATATTTATTCTCTCCCTTTAATCAAATTTATTAAATTAAAAAAAAAAAAAAAAAACACGCCACCTGCAGTCTTCTTCTTCTTCCTCTACTTTCCTCCTCCACCAACACCATTTCCTTCCTCCCCTCCTCCCCTAACCCCTGCCTCTCTCGCTGCCACCCGTCGCCGCCACCTCCCCTCCTCCCCTCCTCCCTTCCTCCCCTCCTCCTCTCTCACCTCGGCTTCCCCTCCCCCCCCCCCCCCCACCTCCGCTCGAGCCATGCTCAAACACTCGAGCTGTGCTCGAGCCGCCTTGCCCCGCCACACACCGGCCTCAAGTCCCCCCCTGCTCGAGCACCCGTCGAGCACCCTCGCTCGAGGCCGGTTGCAGATAGCCTTATTGTAGGTCTCACTTGATGTGAATGAAAAAAAGTAAGCAGAGCTTTATTTCGTAAACACATATTTTGTAGTAAGTAGGACAAAATTTCGTGGCCGAGGGAATAATATTTAAGTGAAAAATTCTAAATATATAAATGTGCTATAATTTTATCGTGGCAGTATTCATATGAGAGGCGAAGGTTTGTATGATATGTTGCTACTATAAATACAACTCAGTGCACCTTTATTTTCAATGATGAATTATTGGATTTGTGAATTTATGTTTTTATATATAAACGAATAATCATGTACTTACTTTAATTAAAAAAAAAATGCTACACCTTAATGAGCTTGATGGGGGATTTGGAGAAGCAAAGATGTGGAGTGTTAAATTCAATTTCCTATTTATAATTAATATAATATATTAGACGTAATATATTATATCGAATTCGTACAACATATTGGATTTTTTAGGATGAGATAATATATTGAATTAAAAAAAATTGATTACAAACAGTTTTGTGCCGTTAACATTTACCAGATTGCTTTATGAATTTCAGTTCTGATGGAAAGTCGACTGGTGATCGCAAGCTCGATAAGAAATTGCAATTTTACGAGAGTAAGGATGTGAATTTTGTATTTTTTATACAGTTTCTGCTTTTGTCGTTGCTTTTCCATTTTAGGTAAATTTTATATTTAATTTGTTCCTGAGCATTGAAATCAATGTCGATCAGTTAAATATTGGAGTGGAGATGGTGCCTGTGCGTAAAGAATAAAAAAATAAATTAGAACTATTGCTTCATTTTTCTTGGTTGGTCTACAGTTTCGTTCAATATCAGCAAAATTTTGTGTTTCTTAACTTTTTTTTTGAATTTATATCAAATGTTGAAATTAGAGTACACTGTTGATTGGTATAAAATTGAAATTGATTTTAATGTCTAAAATAACAAATACGAAGCTCATCATGTGGTTTATTTTGGCTTTGTAGAGGTCAAAGCAGCAGTTACCAGTAAAGCTATAAGTAAGGTATGGTTCCTAGCTCTTGAACTAATAAATTTCTAATAATTACTTTTAGCTATAATAATCTGAACTTTGTATATGAAGGCAATGGCATAATATGCATCATTTTTTATGGATCTATTGGTTCATCACAGTGGCTCTAAGGTGGTTTTCATTATGATCTTTCGGCATCATATTCATTATCGCTTTTTTTCAAGATATTGTGGAAATCCGAAGCCGCTATCGTCGGTGCATACTGAACAATGTACTGAACAGACGTCTCTTCACTTGTGTTATAACATGCAAACATCATATTATCAACTAATACGAATTAAATACGATGAACTCACAATACCATACTATAATTATAGCTCCATTAAATAACAAATGAGCTCATTCAACTTAGTCAAAATAGCAAAACTAACACTATGTCTAATGTCCAAGCCTATATTGTTTCTAATAAATTATCTAACGGTTTCATATTATTTTCGAAAAATACCCTTAACTCAACTCTCACTCGTTTAAAAATCTCTCTCTTTCTCTCTCTCTCCCCCCTTCAATAATCAAAACCATTGAAAACCTCCCTTCAGTATATTACACCATCTTCACTTTCAAAACACCACCCCGTAACTCCATGCTTACCACCACCACCCCTTCGCCACCGCCAACCGACCACCACCACCATCACTCCTCGAAGAAATTCAAACTCAAAACCATCATCCACTTCGTCAAATCCCACATCTCCGCCCATCACTGTGCATGGCTCGCCGTCACCGTCCCGGCTCCAGCTACTCATCGTACTCTTCCTCACCGCCGCCCCTCATGCCCGCCGCCGCCACTCCCCACAGCGATGAATATTCTTGCAAACAAGGCCTTATTTACGTCTACGATGCTCAACCAAGACCTCCTCGACGACTGCAACCACCTCGAACCTTGGGGCTCCCGCTGCAACGCCGTCTCCACCGGCGGCTTTGGCCTCCCCGCCACCGGCCTCGATGCCTTCGTGCCGGCAAACCTCTCCGGCGCCGACAAGTACACCGCCGAGGTCATCTACCACGGACGGATGAACAACTACGGTACTACCCATGCACGACGTCTGACCCCACCGCAGCGGCGGCGTTCTACATCCCCTTTTACGCTGGCCTCGCCATGTTCAACCTCACCTCCAAAGAGCGCGCCCTCCACGCCGCCGCCATGCTTGACTGGGTCAAGGACCAGCCTCCGTGGCACCGCTCGAACGGGTCAGATCACTTCCTCGTGCTCGGGTGCGAATTCCGGCGGGAAACCGACAACGACGGCGGTTGGGGCACGAGCCTCATCAACATGCCCCTGCTGAAGAACGTGCTCCATCTCGCCGTCGACAAGAGCCCGTGGGACCCGCTTGAGGTCAGCGTTCCATACCCGACCCGAGATCTGAATCCGATATCCGCCAATGGCAGGATTTGATTCGGGCCAGGCAAAGATCTAGCCTCTTCACCTTTGAGAGTAATATTGGAATAAACATTTTTCTTTGTTCATTATTTTTTTGAGTGCTTTCTTCTTCATTCTATTTTTGTTAGATGTATGGTTGAGGAATCCTTTTTAAAAAATGTTCCACCTTTTCATTTAGATTGATAATTGATAATTTTAGAAGATTGTAATTTAGAATTTAAAGATCACGTCACGGTGGTGAACTCGAACTTAAGAACTTTGGCTTAAGGCATTGCCCAACAACCACCACTCTGATTTTATTAGCTTAAAGTATATATTTTGGTTGCCCTCCTTTGTAATTAATAAGCACTAATACTATATTTGATAGTGTCCCCCTTATACTAATGCATTATGCATGTTTTTTTAATGCCTTACGTCATTTTTTTGAATCAAGATCGTGCGTTGATATGGTGACATCGTTAATAGTTAATTAATTCTAAAATTTATGTTATTAGAAGAAAATCACTCCATACTCTTACACCAGAATGCTCCAAAGCATAACTAGCTAAACCATGAACCGTCGTATAGGCTTCTCGACGAACATAAGAAAACTCAACAATTATCTTTCTCTATGCCTCGTTAATAGCATCTCACCGTTCATGCACAAATAGAGTCTGTGTGTAATTAATTAGCAATAACTCTCTCTCTTTATCTCTATCTCTCTCTCTCCTTACATAATTAAATACTAGTACTATGTTTTTAGATTTAGAGTTCCGTTTAAAATGAGATTTAGAGCTTCAAAAAAAAAGTGTTCTCAGCCGTTAAAAAATATGTATTAATGAATAAATCTAAAAGATACTATATCATTTGCATTTGATGGCAGGGATAAAATGTGGAAGAATATAATATAATAAAGTAAAATTCAAACAATATATAAGAACAATTCCAAATAATTAGGTAGAAGAGTCAAGCACCATCCAGTTTGAGATAACAAAAGTAACATAAAGTCCAAAAATCCAAACATAAACTACTGTTTAATACTACTAGATGCAATACTCTATTAATTTCATCTCTAAACAGTAGATAAAGATCTATGCATTTTCTCATATCCGTTGGTTTCTGGGGAAGCTGCACAATAAATATAAAAATACTCAAGAGTGTTAAAATAATTAGCGTCCATTGAAAAAAAAAAGAGATAAAAAAAATAGAAATAATAGTTGAGAATCGGGGGATTACTCCCTCCGTCCCGTTATTCTGCCTTATATTCATTTTTGGGCTTGCTCTGTTGTTCTTGTCATGTTTTTTTTAGCTAAACTAAGGATTTTATTTAACTTGTTAATGTGACCTTATTTTTCCAAACTATTCCTCCTTTCACTATTTTCCCTTCATTTTGTGTCGTTCACTATCTACTTTCTCTCAATATATTTTATTTGAATATTTGTAGTCATTTTATTTACTATGTCAACAGTAAAACCTACTTTATTACACTGTTTGCACCATATTAAGTACTCCCTCCGTTTTAAATGTTGTGCATTTGAGAATGACACTGAGACTAAAAAAGTTGGTAAAGTGTGTAGTGAGTGGAGTGGGGATCCCATATATAGTGTGATAAGGGAGTGATTACTTTTTGTTAATTAAAGTGTGTAGTGAGTAGAGTGAGGGTCCACTCATATTTAGTGGGTTTATTTATTGTTAATTGGGTTGAGTTAGTATGTTTAATGTGGCATTTTTGTGAATAAGTAATACATAGGGTAAATGTGTAGAATGAAGTTACTAAAAATAGAATTGCACAACTTATAAATAGACAGATGAAAATAGCAAAATGCACAACTTTTAAATTGACAGAGGGAGTATATTAAATGAAGAACCTCACTAGCTTTACTATCTCTAATTCGTTTTCTTTAATACACATGTTTAAAAGAATTAAGACGAACAGTGGCGGAACCACAACCATTGAAGGGGTGCTCCGGCACCCTCCAAAACTTTTTTTTATTAGTAAAATTTGTGATTCGTCGTAAAATTTATACTATAGACCCCGTTGCATTTAGAATATGGAGAAATATTATAAGGGAAAACGACTTCGTTTCTAAAGGATTATATACAACAAAATCGAGTTCGAGCCAATATGTCTATCAAAAAAGAAATCTTCACATTGCATACAAAGGCCTCCCCGAAGGAAACTTTCTGGTTCCGCCCCTAAAGACGAACATAACGGGACGAAGGGAGTAATAATATACCTGCGCCAAATGTGTCGTAGGTTGGCGGAATCATCACTACGATTAACTCTATTGTCTTAGCTGCTGACGTGTTGTCTACGACAAACTCCATCGGATCTATCTTCTTTTCCAAGCTTCTTGCTATTTCTTTCCTATCAAAACCAATTCTTATTATAGCTATTTCAATTTTTTAAAACTCATGATATATTTAATAAAGAGAATATCATGTGATATAGCCATAATGAACATTAAAATATAAATTTTGGCCCACCTTCTTCATAAATATAAATTATGGCCATTTTTTTGAACTTAGGACCTAAATATCCCTTTCCCTCTTCTATTTTTGATCCATCAATCATTGATCCATTTTATTGACACTTGTTTTCCTTTCCAAGTTTTTTTTCTTTTTTTTCCTGTTTTTTTTTTCAAGCTTTTTTCTTCTTTTTTCTGTTTTTTTCTTATTTTCCAGATTTTTTTTCTTTTTTTTCTGTTTTTTTTTCACATTTCTATTGTTTTTTTATTTTCCAATTTTTTCCTTGTTATTTCTTTTTTTTCCAGATTTTTTCTTTTTTTCTGTTTTTTTTTCTATTTCTTTTTAATCGGAGCCGAAGGCGGAGCCGCAAAATCAGAGCGGTATAACTTGAAATAATTGGAATTTTCGTCCCAAGAGTACCATATCATAACTTGGAATATCTGGAACTAATTCGACAATTCGTCCCAATTGTACCAAATCTGGAACTATTGGCACTAATAAGGCTAAATTCGTACCAGAAGTACTAGAACTATTGGTACTAATATAACTAAATTTGTACCAGCAGTACCAAACGCCTTATATCCGCCCGACCCGACCCGCGCCCGCCCGTGTCCGACCCGACCTGTTCCGCTTTTATTAAGGGTATTTTCGTCCCAAATTAAAAAAAATGGCCAAAATTTATATTTTTGAAGAAGATGGGCCAAAATTTATATTTTAATGGTCATTATGACTATTTCAAAATATGTCTCTTTAATAAATATGTAAGAACCTCAATAGGGAAATTAGCAATTAACTAAAAAATAAAAATCAAAATCAAAATAAAAATCGATCTGGTGCACCGCACACAAGTGTTGCTCGATAAAGAATTACCTAAGCGAGGACTCGTAGCTCGTTAATTTTGGATCTCCACACAACAAATATAGGGTTCGTAGTAGTATACCCATGCAAAATAAAATCATAACACAAGCACTCGCGATTAGAAGATGATTATAACCCTTAATCCTCTTTATCCACAACGCAAAACCGAAAAATAGTATCTTCAAAATTGTAATAAAAACAACCATTGTTGCATTGCATGAAATTTCCCACTTGAGGCCTGCAAGAATTTAGTACAAACACAAAATTATATTCAAATTTGTGTATATTATATTTAAAATAAGAGGATTGAGGAAGAAAATTAGAATATAATTCACCATCTACTAAACTTTTCGTCAACTCTTCAGGAAACTCCATTCTAATCACTCTCTCCATATTTTTTTGTGCCTCTTTTCTTGAGCATGCAGTTAATATATATTTATATTAAAGAATACGATTTTCTTAATTGGTAATTCTTGATTTATTAGTCAATTTTCATATATATAAGTAATTTAGTTTTCTCCTTTCAAAAAAAAAAAAAATTTAGTTTTCAAACTAGGTAAGAATATATATCATAGATACATAAGGGTTCAATAGAAAGTAAGTATAAATTTTGAGGCTACTATATAGGGTTTGTTTTATTTTTAGAATAAACTACATAGTTACATTAATTACCTATATTATTTTACGTAAATAACCTATATATTTTCCATATATGAAAGTTGACTAATAAATCAACAATTACCTATTAAAGAAAACCGTATTCCTATATATATAAATTACTGCATGCTCAACAAAAGAATCACACAAAGTATGGAGAAGAAAGCGAATACGATGGCGTATTGTAACGCGTCGACGCAGATGATAGCAAACGGTTAATTATATCTAATTCTCTTCTTCTTATTTTAAATTTGAATATAATTTTGTGTTAATTCTAGTGTTAACTCCAAATTATATAATTTGAATTATAAATTCTTGTGCTAATTCTTCTTATACAAATTTTAATATAATTTTGTGTTAATTCTTGCAGCTCTCAATTGGGAAAGTATAAGAGATCCCAAAGTCGTTGTCCCCACAACAATTTTGACGATAATATATTTCGTTTTTGCGTTGTGCATGAAGATGATTAAGGGTTATGATATACCTCTAATCGCCGGTGATTGTGTTGCGATGTTGGTCTTCATTGGTGCATTACTACGTGCTCTATATGTGTCGTGTAGAGGTCGTAAGTCAACGCGTTACGTGTTCTTGCGTAGGTATGTGTAATTTGTAATCGAGCAACACTTGTGTGCGGTGCACCAAAAATCTTTACTTTTAATTATTTTTTAGTGAATTAATGTTTCTTAGAAGGGCTAATATTAAAATCGTCCCAAACCATATTTATAAAATCTATCATGGCTTTAAAAAAATGGGTAATAAAATTCGGCTACACTGTGGCCAATCACACGCATGAAAAAAGGAAAGTTGACTGTAAAAATAGAAATAATCACATTTTTCTATTAGGATTTATGCTTCCCAATTAGGATATATTTCTATTTTCAAAACCTATATTATCATTTTTAACTTGTATGGTCGGTCACAGTATGACCGAATATAATTACCCTAAAAAAAATTAGATATAATGAGAATTGAATTTCATAGGGATGAAAAATTTAGAAGCTTCGCGAAGATGACAAATCCAATAAAGGTTGTCATACCGTTGGTGCCATCGGTCAACGACGACATGTCAGCAGCTGACGTAAGCAGGGAGGATAAAACTACAAATACAAATACGATGGAGCTTGCCTTAGTAATGCCACCAACCGACGACACGTCACCATTAGACGACACATCAGCAGCTGACGTCACGAATAATGTGGAGATGTCCATATACAGTGACGATTTCGCTCGCCTATGACACGTCAGCCGCTGGTAAATTATTAATTCCCCCAATTCACAATTTTATTTTTACTATTTTCGCTCTTTATTTTAATATTTGTGTGTATTTTTTTTTTTAATGTGCAGCTTCCAACGCAAACAATTAAGGGAGATGTGAAATCAAAGTCTTTAGTTAATATTGTATAGAGATGAAATTAATATTTAGTATTGGATCTAGTTATATCAAGCAGTAGTTTATAATGTTTGGACTCTTGTACTTAATTATTTGGAATTGTTCTTATATTTGTTTGCATTTTACTTTATTACTCCCTCCGACCCACTGAAATTATCATGTTACTATTTGACACGAAGATTAAGAATAAGAGTAAAAAGATAGAAAGTGGGTAGTATCCATTATTTTCGAAATATTTTAAAGGGTTAGAAAGTGGGTAGGACCCATTATTTTCTCATCGCTGGGTTGTTGGCTGCCCATTAACCGAGCGAGAAGGGGCGGTCGCTTTCCCGTGGCAAACATTTCGCTTGCATGTTCACACATGCGTATCATAATATATACTCCCTCCATCCACAAAAAATTGTCTTACTTACCACATTTTTTTTGTCTACAAATAATTGTCTCACTCTACTTTTTATACAATAACACCCTCCATACTTTCCTATGTTTACTATCCCTTGCCACTGGTGGTCCCACTTCACAATAACTTTACCATTATTTTTTGTTCAATACCACTACCTTTTGGTCAATACCATTATTTTTTTGTCATTTGTTGGAAATAATACGTATAATACGTATATAAATATATATATATATATATTTATACTTGTAAGAACAGTAAATGGCAAACGAAATACTTATAAATAATTAAAGTATTGAAAAAGAAGAAATAGAAAAGAACCGAGGCTAGAGTTAGACTCTATCTCCGTAAGACAATATTGCTCCGCTATCGTGCACGCGGTCTACAGCAATTGCCTCCAAGATACAACGGTTTGGGGTGAACTTTGAGACGTTGCATGACGTGTCGCACTTCCGGCGAACAACTCGATACTCGGGACTGAGCATATAATCTTAGGACTCAAACTATATGAATATATTGATTATCTTCGAATTGGTTTGTTGAAATCATCATTCAAGAGGTCTATTTATAGGATGCACGTGGCTGTTCGGAAGGGGTGCCTACGAGGTGATTATTGGCTCTAATCAACTAGATGACGCCACGTTTCATAGGTGAAAGGGTGCCTTGTCTGGTGCCGCCACGTGGCGGATGAGAAGAATCGGTTGTAACCGAATTCAACCGCCAAAACCGTACCGTGCGGTCGGCCGCACCGAACGCGCCCTTACCCAAACAAACCGCCACTTAACCGCCTCTCCGTGCGGTCCACGTGTGTTCGAGTCCCTTAGCCAAAATAACTTTGGCTCCTCAATTGCTCCGATCGAAGTGCAAAGTGCGCCTCAAAGCGCCCATTGCGACGTGCACGTGCTCGTCGCCGTCGGCGTCGGACTCGGACGGTGCTTCGCACCATCCTCGTAGGAATCATGGTCAAGCACAAAAGGTGCCAACACTTGAGCCACTAAGGTGCACCATTGGTAGCACACTTGGATATACTCCCTTATAGTGTTGCTCTTTATATATAGCACAAAACTTCCTTGAATTTTTGATGTGGGACAAATAAGGTATAAAACACACAATTCTAGTTAAGTAGCTATGTTTATGTATTAATTGCTCATTCATTCCTTAATGGAATTGAACAAATAAATACATTAAATCATAGTACTCGAAACAAAGATTTCGTTTCTATCATTAGTTTTCATACATCCCTCATGGATTTAATACTATAATTAACCAAAATTCCAACATCATTACCACTACCCCTACTTTTTAACTTTTATCCCACTCAAAACTATTTTACCAACTTTCTTAAAATATGTGTCCACTCTCAAATGGGACAATTCTTGGTGGACGGAGGGAGTACTACTTTTTTTTTTTGTGTGTGTGATCTTCAATTGGTATTTTCTATTATTTAATATTTAAAATGTATGCATTTTTGTAAACGTAATAATTCAACTTTTGTATTTAGTGATTCGGTGATGTTGATTAAGTTTCACTTTTTTTTTTATAAATATTTTCGTCAAATAATAAATTGGCCGAAAATAATTGTTAGAAAATTACGAACTAATTAGTTCATCATTGTACTCCACCGCCTCAGTCAAGGGCCATTTATGAATTTAAATGAGTTCGAGAAATTTGTGACCATTACAAATTTTGTTGGGAACAAGATATTAAACATTTATTCTTGAGTTATTATATACGGATATGTTTGCATTTTGGTAAATTTATCGATTTAAAAGTAGGGATAAAAAAATCTAATATTTAAATTCTTTCGTGCTTATCTATCTTTTCTAAAATTCCTCATTTACACAATTTTTTATTTCTTCTTTTTACTCCGAATGAGTGAAAATATCATCCGTCTAAAATTGAAGTGATAATATTTCCACTCCTAAAGAGTGAAAAGAAGGAATAAGAAATAATGAAAATGAGGGATAAAAATGATGGATAAGAAAGAAAATATTTGAAGGAGGAAAGTTTCTCTATCACTCCATTTAAAGGGTTGAATTTACAAAAAGCCATCACAATCATGTCATATGAAAATAAGTTTAAATATGATGTACTAGCATACTCTAAACCGAATTGTCACATCCAACTTGTCAAACTTTTAAAAGTTATATAAATATTAATTAATTACAATACCCAAAATTGATTACTTTTTACGTAATAATTACATAATTAACTATACACTTGAACTTAATTAAATAATCATTATATTTCATTTCGGTGTAAGAAAGCTAATTTATGTAAACAAAGTATCAAACAATACAAATCTTGAAACAATAAAAATTAATATTTGAAAACATACAAATCTAGAATGCAATTCCCATATTTATACCAAATTTTATCAAGATTTAAACTACTTTCACATCAAGAACATAAATGGTAACATTCATCCACTAATGTAAAGAGTTAAATACAATCCTTAAATAGAATTATTAAGAATTTTAATCAACATTTAATATGATTTTTTATACGCGATACCTCCCTCAATAGTCAAACACCATTGATCAAACCACTAACCCCTAAACTCTAAAAAAACTAGACAATTCTCTCAAAAGTAAGACTTTGGCAAACGATTTATATATTAAGCTTGCATCTACAAACATCTTAAAAACATTTCAAGTCTTAAGATTCGACAGAAAAGGAAGATTGTTTGCAAAAGTAAACTCAATTACTTTCTGGTATGTTCCTATGCTTCATGCTTTATCTCACTTGAAATGTTCTTAAAAAATTTGTAGCACAAAACCTTTTTCAAAATCATTTGCCAATTCTTTTTGTGAAGGAGAATAACACTAAAAATGATAATAAAAAGTGTTCAATGGTTGTAATTGAACTATTTGAGAAATTCTCACGCATGTTTATTAAAGAGGGTTGATTAAAAGTCTATGTAAATTCTAATCGAGAGATTGCACTAACACTTTTGCATGTGTAAGAACATTATCATAATTTGATATGATTTCGAATGAGAACTTAATAAAGTATGGTAGAAATATAAACAACATGCACCATCAATCCACAATTTCAAATGCACATTAAATTAATACTATAATTTAGTAATTACCTTGAACACACTTCCAATTATATTTATAGAGACAGAGATGGATCAATATAATTAAAGGATGCAAATTGAATAAATTAAAAACTCGTGAACTCAATAAACAGTTACTTAATATCATTTCGAGTGACCATCTACTTTTAACAAATACTTAGTATTACGAAGATTAGTGCAAATATATAAAATTGAACTTTTCCGAAATAACATTGTCATGAAATGTATAACAAAAGCATAATTTCCATACATAGACAGTTATATATATAACCTCTAAAATTTTATTTTAAGCCCTACCTATGTTAGTTGTATCTAATTAGTTTTGATTTTCAGTTTCTTAATCTCAAAACCATCAACTGCTAACTAACTAAAATGTTCAAAGGTTGGGTACTAAAACTAAAATGCTCCATCAAAAATTTTAATTGGATCTTGTAGTGGATAATTGAAAGTTTAGTTTTTAGTTATAATATACGGGTACGTTTATGGTAAATATATCGATTTAAATGTAGGGGTAAAAAAATCTCATTATTTAAATCCTTTCGTACTTATCTATCTTTTCCAAAATTTCTCATTTACACAGTTTTCTATTTCTTCTTTTTACTCCGAATGAGTGAAAATATCATCCCTCTAAAGTTGAAGTGATAATATTTCCATTCCTAAAGGGTGAAAAGAAGGAATAAGAAATAGTGAAAACGAGGTATCTAAAAAATGATGGATAATAACAAAGAAAAGATTTAAAGGTGAAAGTTTCTCTGTCACTACATTTAAAGGGATGAATTTACCAAAAAACAATCACACCCATGGCATATCAAAATAAGTTTAATTATGATGGACTAGCAATACTCTATACTAAATTGCCGTATCAAACTTATCAAATTATTAAAAGTTACATAAAAAATAATTAACACTTGAACTTAGTTGAATACTCATTATATATTATTTCGGTGTAAGAAACTAATTATTTGTAACAATTAATTTATGTAAACAAACTATCAAACAATACAATTAATAAATTATCTTGAAACAATAAAAATTAATATTTGAAAACATACAAATCTAGAATGCAATTCCCATATTTATATCAAATTTTATCAAGATTTAAACTACTTTCACATCAAGAGCATAAATGGTAACATTCATCCACTAATGTAAAGAGTTAAATACAATCCTTAAATAGAATTATTAAGAATTTTAATCAACCTTTAATATAGTTTTTTATACGCGATACCTCCCTCAATAGTCAAACACCATTGATCAAAAACACTAACCCCTAAACTCTAAAAAAACTAGACAATTCTCTCAAAAGTAAGACTTGGCAAACGATTTATATATTAAGCTTGCATCTACAAACATTTTAAAAACATTTCAAGTCATAAGATTCGACAGAAAAGGAAGATTGTTTGCAAAAGTAAACTCAATTACTTTCTGGTATGTTCCTATGCTTCATGTTTTATCTCACTTGAAATGTTCTTAAAAAATTTGTAGCACACAAAACCTTTTTCAAAATCATTTGCCAATTCTTTTTTTGAAGGAGAATAACACTAAAAATGATAATAAAAAGTGATCAATGGTTGTAATTGAACTATTTGAGAAATTCTCACGCATGTTTATAAAAAGAGGGTTGATTAAAATTCTATGTAAATTCTAATCGAGAGATTGCACTAACACTTTTGCATGTGCAAGAACATTATCATAATTTGAAGCTCTTGATATGATTTCGAATGAGAACTTAAAAAAGTATGGTAGAAATATAAACAACATGCACCATCAATCCACAATTTCAAATTCACATTAAATTAATACTATAATTAATTTTAGTAATTACTTTGAACACACTTCCAATTATATTTATAGAGACACAGATGGATCAATATAATTAAAGGATGCAAATTGAATAAATTAAAAAGTCGTGAACTCAATAAACAGTTACTTAATATCATTTCGAGTGACCATCTACTTTTAACAAATGCAAATATATAAAATTGAACTTTTCCGAAATAACATTGACATGAAATGTATAACAAAAGCATAATTTCCATATGTAGACAGTTATATAACCTCCAAAATTTTATTTTAAGCCCTATGTTAGTTGTATCTAATTAGTTTTGATTTTTCAGTTTCTTAATCTCAAAACCATCAACTACTAACTAACTAAAATGTTCAAAGGTTGGGTACTAAAACTAAAATGCTTCATCAAAAATTTTGATTGGATCTTGTAATGTGTAGGGCAGTGGATAATTGAAGTTTATTTTTCAGTTATAATATACGGGTACGTTTGCTTTATGGTAAATTTATCGATTTATATGCAGGGGTAAAAAAAATCTCATTATTTAAATCCTTTCGTACTTATCTATCTTTTCTAAAATTCCTCATTTACACAATTTTTTATTTCTTCTTTTTACTCCGAATGAGTGAAAATATCATCCCTCTAAAATTGAAGTGAGAATATTTCCACTCCTAAAGGGTGAAAAGAAGGAATAATAAATAATGAAAATGAGGGATCTAAAAAATGATGGATAATAACAAAGAAAAGATTTAAAGGGTGAATGTTTCTCTATCCCTCCATTTAAATGGATGAATTTACCAAAAACAATCACACCCATGTCATATGAAAATAAGTTTAAATATGATGGTCTAGCAATACTCTATACCAAATTGCCGAATCAAACTTGTCAACTTTTTAAAATAATTAATTACAATACCCAAAATTGATTACTTTTTTAGTTTGACGTAATAATTATATAATTAACTATACACTTGAACTTAGTTGAAGAATCATTATATATTACTTCGGTGTAAAAAATATAAGCATGCACCCTATACATATTATTTTTTGTATTCATTTATACTTATAAAAATATTCTAAGCAAAAAGTATATGGTATATATTATTCAAATCTGGATAAACTTCATATTGTTCAAATTATGTATGCAAAATTCACATAGGTGGATAATTTTTTTTTAGGTTTACCCAAAAACGCATCGATCTGTCTGAATTCCGATGCATTCTCCACCCATAGCACAGATCTCTGCGAAAAATACAATAAAATCAGGTAAAATACGATAATAGTTAACAGAGAGAGAGAGAGAGAGAGAGAAATATTATCTTTTGAATGTAAGTGTCCAGCCACAAGGATAGATCTGTAATAAAACCTTGAATTATACAATACAATGGCAGTTGCTCTCTCTCTCTCTCTCTCTCTCCCAGAAAAATCGTAGAATTATAAGGTGGGCAGCAATGAAGAAAACGAGATCAAGAATGTGAAAAATGGCAGATTTGGAAGAAGGAATGACATGAGAAAAAAATTACTACGACTAATTTTATTAAAAATAATACTAAAAATTTAACACATGGTGACAAATATCATATCATATTACACAATTTGTATGTTCAAACTTGGACACCTGATCATAATTATGTTTAAGAAAAGTTTTCTCACACCGAATGTGTCCCTCTCCACTCCACTCATACATCTCTCTCTCTCTCTCTACAAAGACTCATTTCTAATCGGAGAAAAGAAATCAGCCAAGATTTGAAAAGAGAAGAGATACATTTGAAATTAATGGAATTAATGGAGAGGGAGAGGGGCAGGTGAGAAGTAGTGAAGAGAGTAATGAGTTTGTTCAAATGCATTAAATAATCATGTATTTTACGTAAATTGTAAAAAATTAATACTCTTATATTTTTGTAAACTGTGTAGAACACTCATACATTTTAAACAAATTATGCACGAAAACTTTATGCATGTGTTTTAAAAACACTTAAGTATAAACGAAAATGAGACACTTGTTTGCATGACTTAATGCATCATCAAGTGAATTGAACTTTTCTTCCAAGTTCTTTTCAGATTCTAGAAAATCCTAACATAAAAATATAGACTCCTCTTTCGGCTATTCATCGAAACGTGTTTGGAATATAATTTGATGATTGAGATAAATCAGACAACACTGTTTTGAATTATTTTAATACCTAGTCGTCGAATTTTAATTAATCATTCAAGAGTTCAAACAAATATAAAGGTGATGTATTTACATAAATTTTTAAAAAGTCATGTCAAATTTTAAAATTAAAAAATGTAGTGTATTTTAGGTAAATCAACCCATCATTTTTGTATAGCACAATTTTAGCAACAAAAGTTTCTTCTAAAAAACTAACTGTAAGTTGTGTACGTATTACAGTTTTTTAATTCCATTTCTTCTCTTTGCAGAGGAAGTAGCCTATTTTTACAAGCCAAAATCACTGGAAATTCTACACAACGCTGTTTTGAAATATTTCTTAGTCGAATTTAAATATTTCGTGCATATATCTTTAAAATTTAAATTGAAAATATTTATATGTGATGCAAGTAGAGAGTCTCTGCCATCAGCCCATGATTTGGCTTATAATAATATTCTAAGCTTAAACGAATGATCAAAAATGAGATTTTTTTTTTTCTTTTTTTGATAAATTGAATTTTATTCACCACTTGGCAAAACAAAGCAAAAATAAAATACAATCGAACAAACCTTTTTACTCCTTTTAATTTCTTATTTTATTATCATTAATTGGGCCTATTGAGTTTCATTAAATTAAAGCAACAGTCCCAAAACCTCTTTTTTTATTTTACATTGTTGAAGCCAAAACCTTTTTACTCCTTTTAATTTCTTCGGCCCACGAAAGTAAGCCCAACTTTATTGTAAATTGTTGACATATTATTTATTATGTTGATCGATTTCCACTTCGTGTGTACGCAATATACGTATACATATGAAGCTTCTCGTATTTATATAATGAAGAGCTCCCTATATTGAATTTTCATGCCATTATATAAAATATATTTATTATCTATTTTCTTCCAGTAGATACCAAAAGTCTATGTATTAAATAATAAACACGCATTCACTTATTGATCGATTAGTATTATTTAAGCCAAAAACATACGAGCATCAAGTAAAGCGTACAACTTTTAATATTTTGTTTCACAATTATTTATAGGATCGGCGTGCAAGACTTAATCATTTAATTACGAGTATTCGATTCAAGTGAAGAAAGTTTAAGGTAGGGTTCATTTTTAACGTTGCATTTAACATTTATCTTTATTATACATTTTACTCAAATTATATGTGTGAGATGCAATTAAAGTCTTCGGGCTATGAAACAATAAACCTTAGCCTTTGGGCTATGAGATAGTAAAGCTTAGTCTTAAGGCTATGAGACATATTTATTGCACTTATATTTATTGTGATTCATATAATTTAGATAAATGCACCCCATTGAGTCATTAGCACTCTCCCCAAAGCTATTTGTCTTTTCAGGCTAAAGCTCGGGTGATAGGCGGCGGAGCGAGTGATGATGGTCAAAGAGTAAAATATATTTATATTTGCCAGTAAATGTTATTTATTTAAGTCTTCCGTTGTAAAAATAATAATTATCGTCATTAATGAAAAAAGAATAATGTTTTCCTTTTATTTACAAAAATTGGGGCGTTACACCACACTTGTCCAGAAAAAAGGACAAGCAAAGAATAGATCATCCATTATCTCTTTAGCTCGTTCACAGAGACAACAACAGTGATCAGTTTGAACTCCAAACGTCATAAAAATCAAACATTACCATTCTTTCATGCATCGCAAGCCAATCAATGAAAACACACTTAGGAGGTGCTATATTCTGACAAATTATCTTGTGCTAATTCACCTTTTGTATCTCTACTGTTACGGTCAAGTACATTATCTTACTCCAAATATCTTCTTCATAACCCATGAAATCTAATTTGGCACGTTCATATCCATCACGTTTTGTGCCTTGATGTAGAAGCCATGCATCCATCGAACCCATATTTTATCTTTTTTCTTTGCAAGGTTCCACGTCAATTTGCAAATTGCTGCTTAATTCCAAACTTTGATATTTACCAAATCCCATCCACCTACCACATTTGGTAAGCAAATTTTGTCCCAAGCCACAAGAGCACGCTTCGAAACACCTGATTTTGTAGTCCAAAGGAAATTCCTACATGCAATTTGTATAAGCTTGATCACCTTCTGGGGTAGAATAAACACTTGGTTCCAATACACCTGGATTCCAAATAAAACAGACTTTATGAGCTGAATCCTCCCTGCATATGACAAAACCTTTGCACACCAGAAGTCAATACGGCTTAAAATCTTCTTAATTTTTATTTTTTCTTTTTTAGCTAACAGTAACATTAAATTTAAAAATTGTCGCATTATAGTGGATTAGTGAACTCCAGCCTCACCCTTTTAACCAATGGCGAATCTAGAGACTGGGCCACCCCGGTGACCGTCCGACCAATTTTTTCCATTTTAAATTAAGTTGGAACTTTTACATTTTCCTTTTCCATATGTATTACTAGTATTTTTCATTCTTTTTAAGTTGTCTCTCGGATATTTATTAAATTTCATGTTTTACTATAGTCATACCCATTTCATTAAAAGTGATTTTACTGCAAGTTTCTTTCAAACCCCGTAAAGTAATAGTCAAATTTCTCGAACTCATTTAAATTCTTAAAATAACCCTTGATTGAGGCGGAGCACAATGATGAACTAATGTAGTTTAGTAAGGCGTAGTACCTTTTCGATTATTCATTAGTACGTGTTTTTGACGGCGGATCGACACGGAGATTAAGAATAAGGGAATTATATGTAAATGGTGTGTTTATTGTATTTTGTATATAATATTTAATTGTTGATGATAAGTGGTTGTGAGTGCATTATAATTATTCATAAAAGCATAATGTTGTACACATAGTACTTAAACATAAAATATCACCTAATATTTGCCAAAAATGAAACGAGCCAAGTTAAGTAAGATACTTAAAAAGGAAAACGAGCTAATTTAACGAGGCAGAGGGAATATCTTTTGATAGTATTACTATACCTAAATTTTGTCATCCAAAAAAATATTCATGTCGCGCATTCAAATTAACATGTAAATACACAGAACACTTCTAAAAGAAAGATCTCCACTAAATTTGTCATATGTCATATAAAAAATTTGGTACACAAATAAAAACCTCGTGACATTATTGATGCAATATTGAACATTGTACTCCGTCATAAAAGTTTACGGGGTCCAATTATTTGGAATTGTTCTTATATTAATTTGTTTGCATTTTACTTTATTATATTATGTTTATCTAACATATGAGATCCCTCAAGATTAAGAGCATTCCCACTAGGGTGTTCGGTGCCCATTAACCGAGCGCGAAGGGATGGTCGCTTCCCCGTGGCAAATAGTTCGCCCGCATGTTCACACTTGTGAACAAACGAGCGACCAGTTTGCCCCGTCCCTGGCCCCGTCACATGGGGAGTCATCTAGTATAATTTTTAACAAAGCAATCATTAGTTTGATGAAAATGTGATCTTCGATTTGCATTTTCTATTATTTGATATTTAAAATGCATGTATTTTTGTAATGTATTAATCCACCTTTTGTATATGGTGATTCGGCGATGTTGATTAAGTTTCACTTTTTTTTTTTTTTTTTAATTGGCCGAAAATAACAGGTAGAAAATTACGAACTAATTAGTTCATCATTGTGCTCCGTCAGTCAAGGTCTACTTATGAATTTAAATGAGTTCGAGAATTGTGACAATTACTATACGTTTTTTTTTTCTTTTTTTTTCTTTCTTTTTTCTTGAGAACATTACTATATGGGTTTTCAAAGAAACTTGCAATAAAATCACTTTTTTTTTTTGAACAATATTACAAAGAAATTTAAATACCGCATAACGGAGGACTCGAACTCGTGACCTTTGGCCCGGGCATTAACCTCACTACCACTAGGCTAACACACACACAATAAAATCACTTTTAATCAAATGGGTATGGCTGTAGTAAAACATAAATTTAAGAAATTTAATAAATACATGAGAGATAACTTAAAAAGAAGAAAAATATATATATGTGAAAGAGAAATATAAAAATTTCAACAAGTTAAGAAGAAAAAAATTAGCCGGACGATCCCCGGAGTCGCTCAATCTCTAGATCCGCCACTGGTCAAACAATTCAGATTTGAGTCAACTATAATGCCACAATTTTTAAATTCAATGTTTTAGTTAGCAAAATATATATATATATATATATATATATATATATATATATATATATATATATAGGGGTTGGATCATGTGAAAACCACTCCTTAAGTGTTAACTAGGAACCGATCGTAGCCGTTAATTGTTTCTAAATGGGTGGATTAGATTGCATTTTGCAAAAACCGTATTTAACTAATGCTTTGCAGATTCTTAACTTATATAACGTATTAAGGGTTAATAAGTAATTTTGAAGTATTGTAAAACTTACCAAAACGCAACATACGGCAAGCAATTTGCTTTCAACGATACTGCGCGCTGCAAACCACAACAAATCAAAAAAATTTCAATCTGCAATAATGAAGATGATATTCTACATGATCTTCGATGATTCTGAATCAAAAATTTCAATATATTTGAACAGATGTTCTGATTCAAACGATGTATTGAAGTATTTCAGGACCGACGACATCATAGATGGCATCGAAACGGGGGAGGGCTTCTACAAATTCAATTCAAGGTTAGTAGAGTTTGCTGTTTGCAGATGATTGTTGATGTTCTGGGAATTAATTGAAGATTAAGAATTGCTTTTGCTTATTCTACATAAAAAAATCGTCCTTTTAGTTTGATTCTTGTTTATTAGTTTTTATATGCAATTTGTTTTTTCTATGAAATGTATTTGAAACCAAAATTACGCAATTCCCAATGGCTTAGATTGGTTATGAGATTTGTTTTTCCTGTGTAATGTTTGTGAGTGATTTTAGTAGGGTTTTTTTTTGATTTATTTGCCATGTATTTGCTTAGAGTGATAATTATATTTGCTTTTCTTCAATAATTATCCAAATTAAATCTGAACTTGATAAGATTAACATATAATTATCTATAATGCAACATAGTCCCTGTTTTATTTTATTTTTTGATTGCTTTTGTGTATGTATTTGCTTAGATTGGCTATGATTTTTTTTTCCTGATCAATGTATTTGAGTGAATTTTGTATTGTTTTTTGTTTTATTTGCCATGTGCTTCCTATCTGTGCTTTCTCTAGGATTTTCTCTATGATATGTGCTTGATCTAGAATTTTCTCTATGATCGCTGCCCTGTTAACATATTAAGATGCACGAGTTAAGACATTGAAATATACCTCATATGCATAACAAACTTATTCAAGCATGATCTATCGACTATAGTATCACACATATTGCAGAATAGTGTGTGTTTAACTTATATCTAAACTTTAATTTAAGGATGTTGGCTCAGGGAGATCTCCCAGGATGGTAAAACCTAAAGCAGAAGAGATGCAAACTAAAACCAACAATAACATTTGATATTATTACCTGAGCTTATAAACCTCTATATTTGATGTTAAAATGTGGCAAGGTAGGGATGCAGCAGAAAAACCTTTGACAGGATGTCGAGTTCAGTTACAAGTATTGTGGCAAATAAATTTAAGACATAGTAGACCAAAAAAAATTGACGTTGATATGGAAAAGTAAACACCCGCAGATGACCAATGGAGAAGATTTGAAGGGAAAAGAAAGAAAAGAAAAAGGCAATGAGCAAATATGGTCTGAAACTTACTCACATATCACCATTTTATCTTTCTTATTATATCTTTTGAATATTTAAAAAGAAAATAAAAGACATTTAAGGCCAAACACGAGAAAAATAGCAGAAGATGGCCAAACTCTTCCACTCTCTTTATGTCTTAAAAGTCTAGAGTGTCTCTCACTTTCATTACACGAAGCAAATCGAAACCATGTTCTAATATCTAACCAACTCATTTACTTGAAAAGGAAAAAGCCAGGTAGAGTTATATCAAGTGTCTAGTGTCAATCTATTGTGTATGTATTTGCTTAGTGTATTTGCTTAGATTGTTTATGATTTTTTTTTTCCCTATGTAATGTATTTGAATGATTTTAGTACTATTTTTTTGTTTTAGTTGCCATGTGCTTGCTTAGAGGGATAATTATATTTGCTTAGCTAGTGCATTTGATTTGCTTATGTTGTTTATTAGATATGCTTAGCTAGTTAATTATTTTTGATTATGTAGTTATTTATATTTGCTTAGTTAGTTAATTAGATTTGCTTAGAGTGATAATTATAACACCATTTAGATACGCATATTATGTGTTTTACAATTTTGCTTAATAATCTGATTTGCTTACTTATTCTTTGTGGTAATTTGTGTGTTTGTTATTCTATAACTGCAACTAATGAGGTTAGAGAATGTGTTTGTTATTCATTAATTTTGTGGGTTGTTTGCAAAAGTTATTTAGAATAACAGTTCCCTCTTTTATGATAAACTTGTTTATAAATTTGCTTAAATTGTTGATGATATAAAAAAATGTTATTAATAACAATGTAATATATATTCAATGAGTGAGCAATTTTGTTTTTACCAGCAATGGAAGGGAAGGCGTTGGATAACATATCATGTGCAATACCATCAATGACGAGGAGTTTGCCTAAAGATACATCAGATGATGATGATTTTGTTATGCGTACATTTAAGAAGAAAGCATTGACTTCTGGAAATGAACTTGGTGCAGAACCTAGATGCCAAAACGAAGAGTACAGAATATTAGATTGTTACGTGGTGCCTGACACTGATGACACTGATGAGGGTGAAGGTGATATGTACCCGACACTTAAAAGCCGAACATTGCCTCCAGTATTGGTTAAGTGTATTGAAAGAATGAATGATGTACAAAAAGATGAGGTCAAAAAAATTGGGTTTGGGAATATTCTACAGTTGATGATAAAGGAGTTACCTGCAAAGTTATGCTTTTGGGTACTTGATAACTTTGATGCAAGGAGTTGTGAGCTTAAGCTTCTAAATGATCGAAGACTACTTGTCGAACCTGAGGATGTTTATCGTATTTTTTTGGCTTTCCGAAAGGAAATCGCACAATAGATTTGAAATCAATGAAGACCGAATGTCAATTACTGGAACAATGGAAGGACATTTTTGGTGAGAACAAGCTGAAGATTGTAGCAAAATCAGTGTCTGATCAGTTGCTAAGCCATGCTGGCGGTGGAGTTTGGTTTAGACGTCACTTCATGGTGTTGTTGACAGCTTGTTTAATAGAGAATAGTCCGAACGGTTATGTGAAACCTAAGATCATGAAATGCTTTGAAGATGTTGATAGGTTGCATGAGTGGAACTGGGGTGAGTATGTGTTAACGTGTTTGGTCGAGAAGAAGAAAATTTGGGAGAAGAACAAGAATAATCACTTTTACGGCCCCATTCTTTTTATTTTGGTAAGCTAATCAACTAATGTGGTTTTATGCAAATTTTTAGATGCAATGCTTATAAGTATACAATAATTTTTTTTAAAATAATTGTTTAATGTGTAAGTTGTTGGCCTGAAGCATATTATTATTTTATAAATTTATTCTATTTTATCATGTTTTTTATTGTGTTCTTTGACATTGAACTGACCTTATGTTTTTTCTTTTTGTTTAAAAAGGCATTTTATGTTGATAGGGTCATGATGTACCAGAAAAAGGTTCCAAGAGAATTTCCAATTATTGTGAATTGGACTTCTCAAATGCTAAAGGAGCGTGAGGATAATGAGATTAATTCAGGGGGATTTGGTGGTGGCCGCCCTTGTGATCCAGTTCAATCAAAGGAATTGTGTATTAGAAGCTGTGAAGCGAATGCAAGCGGTTTTGTTAAAGCCATCATATATGAGGATATGAATGATTTAGGGCCACAAACCTTTATCAATGAATTCACAAAGGAGGCCAAAATGGTTGCAACTTCAATGGTTGACCTAATGAAAATGGTCAAGTATGCACCGAAGCAGGTTGGGGAAAATTCAACTTTTAGGAAGGTCGTGGATGCAATGCAAAGTTTTATTGATAGCCATACAATAGTGTCGACTTCTTGTGGAATGAAAGCACAGTCACAAGTTATGGTAACTCAAACTGAAGATGCAGAATTTTGGAATGATGAGACTATAGCTATTATTGATGAAATAGAACATGCAGCGATTGATAAAAATAACTTAGCGAGCTGGGAGAATGACATGCCAAGCTTCAGTATTGGTTTGTCACAATACGATGCTGGGATATGTGAGAATGAAAGAGATAAAGACTTGATAGAGGATATTGTTTCATTGAATAAAAGAAACAACTTTAGTGATGCTGAGGTAATGATTTATGTTGTTACGTCATTAAATTTTCATTATTATAATGCTATGTGTGTTTTAAATGTACATTTATTCTTTGAAGGATGATGGTGGAGCTTCGGATATTACATCTAATAATGATGGAGATGTAGATGATGCTACAAGGTTGGAGCACACCATATCCACACCCAACATGCTGGTAATGCAATGAAAACAAAAACACATGACATTTGCTTTTATGTTTTGATAGATTCCATGAACATGACATGCTACTAGTATCTTATGAAATTACAGAATATTATATTGTGGAATTTTATTAATCTCTATAATGAATTTTCAAAATTATTTTAGTCATCGAAAATACACGTGAAATTGTTGTAGATTGCATAGTGCATTTGTGTTTTGTATGCTAAGATATATATTTGTGTACAATTATCAAATATATTTGTTTTTGTTTTTTTTAATTATTCTGTATGTTTTGTAGAAAACATATATTTGCTTAAAATGCAAGGTAGATTTTATTTTAACTATTGAAACTTCTGTCCAATGTACGACTTCAAATCAGAACTACAATGCGGGACATGATACTCAGATAATCCAGGAGAGATAACAATGCTACTTTGTGTACACCTATTTTGGTCTGTACCGGTTAAAAAGAGTAGAGATATCAGAAGGTCATCGTAAGCAATCGAAGAAGTATCAAAATTAATCATCATAATATATTCGGGAGTAATATTCACAGAATAATGTAAAGAAACGTGATATATAATGAAATAAAACAACCATGAGAATGCTTCAAACAACTCAAAGGAACACCCTTGAAAAGCATACAGTAGCAAATAGATACCACGATTGATCGAAATAGAGTAAAGAAAACATAATAACCCATGTAATATAGAAAGAAACATTAAATTTGTCTATCAATGGAATAGAATGTAGTGATTAACACAATTACGTTAACAAATCTCAAAAAAAAGTGCAAATTTTATAATCAAATAAAGCAAATTGAAATGCTTGAATTAGATAATATGAACCTGGACCAACATCCAAAATGATATATAAACATAAATCAAAAGAAATTGATTACTTTATACCTGGAGAATTCATAATGAGTTTGATGCAATCACCCTAAAGAAAGTTGACGGAAATGTTTTGGAGAATTCTGGAAATGTTTTGTTAAATTTGTCTCATATTTAATCTAACTAATAATAGACTATTCAATCTCCATAAATTAAGATAATTTTCGGTTACATATAAATATAAAGTGACCTTTGTAGCCTTTTTGCTATATTAATAATAAAAACAGACTTTAATTATACACCATAGATCAAGAAGATTGTACGGCTTGGATCGGTTCCTAGTTAATACATGGAGATATAGTTCTCATTTGAACCTTCCCCTATATATATATATATATATATATATATATTCAAATACAATATAATAAATAATAACAATTACATATTCAAGCCTAGAGATTTGAAGTATTTGGATAGTGCAATTAACAAACAACCAATATAGTAAAGATTATACGAAGTTATATCAAAGAGAATAATATAGCGTCCGAATTGCAGCCGTAACGAAGTTTTTCAAGACCTAGCTTCAAGTTTTCAAAACTGCAACAGATAAACACTCACCATAAGACAACGATACCCATACAGTTTCGAACAAAAAACCGCCCTCTCTTCCGAAACATTCGGTACAAATTCAAAGGCGGGGCGGGGGGGTGGGGGGGGGGGGGTGAAGCAAAATGACCTCGCAACACACATGATTGATAATTGGTAGAGGCAAAACAAAAATATTTTAGATCATTCTGGGCCGGTTCCATCCATCATGGAAAGTCGGAAAACTGCGCAGCAGTACTAATCTCTGCAGTAATCGCAAAGTTGGGTGGTGAATTCTGGAATGGTCACCCCACTGATAAGGCACTCAATAACCTTCAAGCACAATATTCCACAGTCCTCATTCTTCAGCTGCTTCGTAGCTATAGCAAAGGGAACCACTTCCCATGGACCACAATTCGGTGGTCTAACAACACGGCGACCCAAAATGTTGTGCTTCTCCCAAATTCTAGGTAGGAAATGACTCAGTGCGGTGTAAGCTTTCTTAGCCTTACGCCATCCCATCTCTGTATATAACGAGTCATAAACAAGAATCTTCTGTTGAAGAAGATCAATGCAATAAACTGCACAGTGATCGACGTTCACGTCAGCAATCCCGTATATCTTGTCGACCTCAAACCAAGAAAGGGATCTTTGCTCAGGTGCATTGCCCAAAATGTATTTGGCCAGAGTATTGTATGGCAGATCAGTTGAAGGGGGAGCAGCCAGCACATCCTAGAGGAAAATGGAACAGAATTTTGGTTCATAGAGACTTCACTACAACAAAATGAAAAAAAAAATAAAGAGCTGGTAATATATGGATTATCATGACTACCCAAAATTCACTCTCAAAGAGACTCCATCTATCCAAAAAACGTTGTGAATGACGGAAAGCTTCGAAAAGCAGGTGGTTGAGAATAAGGTCCCAATGCTAAAAGCATCAAAAGTAAAATCAATTAACAACAATACACATATATATGAATCAACATATAAAATGTATGAAAAACACATACACGGTGGCTGAGCCTTGCCCTGCGACGTTTAATTGATTCAAACCACTCCAAACCAATCTTCGGAAACTTACGCAGTCGCATCTCGAGGATGGTGTTTCTGCATTAGAAAAAAATAGAAAATCAATGTAAATAGGGATGCAGATCAGTAGTATTATTGAATGGAAACAAAAGCACGTACGGTTTGTTGTTTGCATCATTGGACTTCTTATTTCCAGCATTTTGGATTGGGCCAACAGCGGAATGAAATCAGCTAACAAAGCCATCAAAGACAGATGTCGGTATAGGCTCAAAGGGATCATGCATAACGAGGGGGCGTGCAATAGAATAATATAATCGAACTAATCGACTTGTCGACACACCATAAGCATAAATTTGCAAAACTCTTGGTAAAAAAACCATAAAAATGTGGTGAAATAGGGAGACCACAATCACGATTCAAGCGATACTTACGATGCTGAGCACTTAACCCACGACGAACAATGTCTTGCTTCGAATCGCCCATTAAGCACCGCGCCACACACACGAATAAACAAATACACAACATACAACACTATACTGAGCTTTTTTATAAAAGAAAGGTAATGAACAACAAATTCAACGAAAACGAACGCCAGTAGCAATTTGAGTGCAGTTCAATCGATGAAAGATGAGTGAAGGCAGCCGAGATTTCTATCGGCGAGAGGGAAATTGCAGGTGACGGGAATAGAACCATAAACGAAAAGAAAGCGACTGCCTCTTAATTTTGAAAAGTCATAATAGAATTAATAGAAAAAAGTTAGAATAATACAAATTTACTGGAAGGAAAAGAGACCACGTCAAACACGACACTTTTCTGAAAATATCAACAGTGTTAAGCCAACCACTGTTCCAACTATGGTTACAATAATTAATTTTGATTTATTTTAATAATAATACTGTAGATGGACAGTTGTTAAATGATTAGCAATATTGGTGCCACAACATATGGTGCCAAAGTCCAAGGCCCCTAATACATGTTACTGTGGAAATGGGTCAAAACAATATCATGGGTGAGGTGGTATTGTTTAAATAGAGATCTTGATATTACAATACGGGCTTTGCCCTAAACAAGGGCTTTTAGTATTAATAATATTTCCTACGAAACAATGCATTAATTCATATTATATAATAAGGATTAATACTAGCTATCAAACATGACCTTAGACTCATGATAAAAATAGTCAATCCACACCCCCTTAAGATTTATTTATTTATTTATTATTCTAAATTAGAATATATTAATCTCAATTAAACTTTTTTCAATCATAATTATAATTTATTGATTTAGAATTTATTATGTTCCAACTAGTCAATCCACACCCCCTTATTTATTGATTTATTGTCAATTAGAATAAATTAAATGTAATGAAATAAAAAAAATAGTGAATTAGACGATCCGACTTGAATTTTCACATCATAACGACATCACAAATTGATTGAACCACTCTTAATTAGACAAACATTGTACCTAGCTAGCTAGTTTATGAAAAAAAATGAGACATTAATTTTAGTGATGCTGCACTAGATGATCTGACTTGAATTTTCACATCATCACCAATTAAACCACTTCAATAAGGCAACCTTAGTTTTAGTTAGTTGGAATAACAAGACATACATTTTAATTTGCAGGTATCAACATTTGATCAAAGAAGTTGTAAGGATGATATTGATAGAATCACCGCGCTACCCGATGACATTCTTGCATACATCTTATCCTTCTTGACATTACGAGAAGCTACGATCACTAAAATCATCTCTACTCGTTGGCGCGGCCTTTATGCCACGCCCAACACCATTTCACTAAAATACCCTTTTCCCACGAAACACAAAAGGGTAATTTCTTGGGATATTATCAAATAGGAAATGAAACACAATTATCGGATCACATGAAATGCATCAATACACCTTGCATTCCTACACAGGCGATACGGTTATCAAGAAATTTAGGGTTGATATTCCATATACACAGAAGCCAATAGCACGACCAATGAGAAGTTGCTCGAGTTTGCATTATCTAGGGAAACCGAAATCATTGATATAAACGTTGTTTATCCCGAATTCATCAATTTCTTTCATTTCTCGACCCTGGATCCGGAGATCATCAAGAATGGGCCGGGATCATCACTCCCCGTGCTCAAATGCCTTAAGGAATTGTCTTTATCTGGAGTTGCTATGTATAATAGTGATATTCGGGTTTTAGTTTCGAAACTCGATGTTCTTGAACGTTTGTTGCTTCAATCTTTAGAAGTCAAAATATACTATGAAGACTATTCAAAATCTTTAGAGATTGATGGCCCTACAACGTCCAAGTTGAAGCACTTGATCGTATCAAGCTAGTTTATTCGTGTTTCCAATTTAATAAACATGGTTTCCTTAAGGTGTGACGGAATGGTTGAGTATTCCATAGAACTCCATAATTTGGCGAAGCTTGTTGTTCTAAGAGTTCATTGTGAGACGAATCACATACTTTTGCAGAAAATTCCTAACATTTTATGCTACAAGTGTGACAATATGCGACGCCTTGAGCTCTCTACGGGGCTCTATATATATGAAATAAAGGTTAGCATGTGCATGATTTATTTTTTGGTCATCCTGTTTTTAATTTTGTGATCTTGGATTGAAATATATATTTTTTATTCATGTTAAAGGGGATAAGAGGATGGTCCAAGAGAAAAGAGCATGAAAAAGATGAGCTTCAACTTGTTCGTGATCGCATAAAACATTTGCAGATTAATGTTGTCATGGAAGAGGAATGCAATTTGCATCAATTGTTTTCACTAATCGAAGAATTTCCTTGCTTGGAAAAACTCAAGATAAAGGTATGCTTTTCTAGTAGGAGTTACATGCATGCATCAACGAAGCCCCTACATTGTTGTGTTTTTTATTTATATTAGTAGTACATTTCTTTTGTAGAATTAATATGTAGAACAGCACAATTATGAGGTAAATTTGAAATTCACAAAGAATTTTCGTGTATTTTAGTTTTCAATCGTATCAATCTTTATAATTATGTATATATATTTTTGTTAGTGTTAACTATATATGTATGAATGATTTGGTCTTATGTCTTATTTTGTATGAACTATTTGTCTAAATGTTGGATTTTATTAGATTTTAGTTATATATATTCTAGTGGCGATCAGAGAAAAGAATTAAGGAATTCACTTCTTAAAAGTTCTGGCTTCGTCACTGATTGTGTACAAAATGCAATAGTATAAAATATATTGTAATTGAACCCTAAACTATAATCAACTAACTTAGTCTTGTTTTGCAGTTTATATGGTCTTTTAAGCCGAAGTATAAACACAGAAGGCTTGATAGAGTGACGACATTTGATCATCTCAATACGATTAAGTTGACAGATTTCTGCGGGAGTGTAGCTGAATTGGAGTTTGTGTTGTGTGTGATAAATAATGGTGTGGCACTAAAAAAATTGATTGTAGAAGGTTGTGCTACAAATTGTGCTATCCAACAAAGGGAAATAGCTCATTCATTTGAACATCTTATCTCTGTAGCACCTATTTTTGTAGATTTAATCCTAAAATAGCCACTTGTACTCATTTAAACATCTTATGTTTATGTCTCTCTTTTTATTTTTAAAGATTTTCAAATATTGGTTATTAGAATAAGTGTGATATTGGAAACAATGGATGCATATATATAAGAGCTGGACTTCCTCGCAACTAGTTACGTACTACGCAACCGGTTCGACCCATGTACATACCCATGCCCAGTCCACAACCCGCTCCAGCCTCCCACCCAGCCCAACAAACGCCCAAGCCCAAGGCCAACCAGCGCATAGCCAGCTCCAGCCTCTCGTCCAGCCCACAACCCTGTTGCCGGCCCAAGCCCAACATACGCCCAGCCCAAGCCCAAGCCCAAGCCCAAACCCAATCAGCCTCAATTTAAAAAAAAAAAAATTATAGCAACGCTCCTTGTAGGATTCAAACCTAAGGCAAGTTTCAACATAAATTTAGGCCAAGAGTGCTACCACTAGGCTACAAACCACTTTATAATATAGGTACCTTTATCTATATCTTATACACGCGGCTTTTAAAAGTATTATTCATTTTAGTTTTTTTATAGGTTTATATTTTTAATTTGTCTTTTTTTTATTATGTCGTATATATTATTCATTGTATTTATTTTTTCAGTTTTTTTAATTTAAAAAAATTATTTATTATCCCTATTTTCTTTTTTAAAGTATTAAATCATAATTTCTATTTATTTATTTTTTTTTCATTTTTTCAATTCTTTTTTTAATTTTTAATTTTTATTATATTGTGTTTCCTACCTAATATTCAATTTTTTTTTATTTTCAGTTTTTTTATTATTTATTCATTTTCTTTTTTCTATAATGATTTTTTATTAAAAAATTTAATTAAAAAATATTACTTTGCTTAATATAAATATTTACTTTTATTAATGACAACGTGTACTTTTAGTTAGATGATTAAGTAATTATGTCGTGACTGAAAATAATTATTGATATGAAGAAAAGTAATGTTTCAAAATTATTACTTTTTTTTATAATGATCATTACTTTTATTCACGACTATGTATACTTTAAATTATTTTGTTAAGTAATTATTGTCGTTATGAAAAAGTAATCATCGTATGAAGAGAGGTAATGTTTAACAAATATTACTTTTCTTAACGATAATATTTACTTTTGTTCACGATAATGTGTACTTTTAATGATTTCGTCTAGTAATTATTATCGTGATTAAACGTAATTATTGATATTAACAAAGGTAATGTTTCACAAATATTACTTTTTTCCACAACGATCGTTACTTTTATTTACGACAACGTGTACTTTATATATTTTGTTAAGTAATTATTGTCGTTATGAAAAAGTAATCATCGTATGAAGAGAGGTAATGTTTCACAAATATTACTTTTCTTAACGATAATATTTATTTTTGTTCACGATAACGTGTACTTTTAATGATTTGATCTAGTAATTATTATCGTGATGAAACATAATTATTAATATTAAGAAAGGTAATGTTCCACAAATATTACTGTTTTTTTCCACAACGATTGTTACTTTTATTTACGACAACATTTACTTTTTAGTCACCACAACTCTTATTTTTAGTTAAGTATATTACAAAAAATTTAAAAATAAAAATCAAATAGTAATTATATGTTAACAAATATTATTTGAACAAATAATTAAAAAAAAATTCAGTGGTTGTCTATCCCAGGATTCAAACCTAAGTCCTAAATGGCGCAAAGCTCTAAAGCTACCCCTCAACCACTAGGCCAACATAGATATACATTTAATGGTTACAGATCATTATATCTAATGGTGAAGACATCAATTTTTTTTTTTTTTTTTTTAAACGCGGAACTTGGGTCTCCAAGTAGCCAAGCTCTAAAGCTCCTCCTCCAACCACTCGGCCAACATACACAAATGCTTAATATTTACTGATAATTGTATATACTATTAAAAGCGGCAGTTTTTTTTTTTTAAGGCGCGGGTATGTGTTGGGTCGGGTTGGGAGCGGGTCAAAACCGGTTGCATACTACGCAACCGGTTGTAGGGAAGTTTTTGTGTTTATATAATTATGAAGAGGCTGGAATTAATTTTATTAGATTCAAGTTGGATGTTGTAGTTGTAATTAAGCAAAGCAATTTGGATGTATTTGTAAATTAATTCATAAACTTGTTTATAATTAACTTAGATTTCACGCTTTATATGCTTGGTTCAGGTTGTGTGAATCTATTCTAAATTTCTAATACATGTGGAAAAGTCTCGATTCATGTATGTAGGATATTTTTGAGGTAAGAAAATATGAAATTCTAAAATTGCAATCCAAGTCGAGCTTGTCACGCTTGATTTTTCAATATGAATCCTACATGCAATTTGCAGGCTACTGCACATAATAAATTTACTTAATTGCTCGTCGAATAGCGGGAGGGGCGCGTTTCTGGCCCTAATAATTTAAGGGCTCTAGGCAAAACCCAAAAAAGAAGACCCCTATATACATAATGGATAGCTTCTTGACACTCTTACGGCTTCGTCTACTGGTTTTGCTATTTGAATAATATTTAAACCTAATTTTCTAATCTTGAATTAATCCAGACTGAAAAAGAAGAAATTAGAGCATATAAAACTTGCTTTTTAATTGTGGGAATAATCAATTACTATCAAGAAACTCTTGTCCTTTACTTATGTGAAAAGGGCCCAAACGAGAGAGAGAGAGGAGGAGGGAGAGGGACTGAGAAAACAGCTGGAACGACACAATTTAGAATGAGATCATCGGTTTAAAGTCCCCTTTAGGATGACCTAATGATAGAGTGAGCTGCTTGGGACTGAGAGGTGTCAGGTTCAATCTCCACTAACGCTTCCTTTATAGGTTGAGTCTGTCATACTTGTACTTGAAAAGTGTGATTTACCCGTCTTGTGTGGTTTACAGTCTACTGCACAAGGACGGGGATTTACCCAGTGCTCACAAAAAATAGCGGCTGCGGGTTCCCACAAATTAAAAAAAAAAGTAGGTGTCAATGTCATAAAAAAAAGTCGGTGCCAAATTTTTTAATACATATACATCATAATAATTTTTTTTTTCAGAAGTCCCTATTGTCCCGGGGCGACCGCACTCCTCACCTGCGCCCAGGGACTGATAACGGCTTCGGGTTACACACATAGAACCAATAAATGTACTTAAATTAGGATTCCTAAACTAATAAATGTGCACGGATTTGTCTGACATTAATTGCGATCTTTTTTATATAACTTACATTAGAAAATCAATTTTAACATTAATAAATAAATTAATATGATCCTCTGAATGGTCGGTCGGCTGTCAGCACCATAAAAAAGTTCAAAACCCTAGTATCAGATCAATGCAGTCCACCTCTCCCTCTCTCTTACTATAAATTTTAGATTCAGTGTGTTGTGATAAAAGCCCTAGGTATAATTTGTTTCCCTTTTGAAGGCTTTGATTCAAATGAGTATCAGATTTATAACAATGAAGAGGAGAAGTAGCAAGATTAATAGTACGAGGAAGAAGAAGACTACCGACATCTTCCCAAAGGTAATTAAAACTAACTTCAATATTTACCTAAACTTTTATCAAGTCGGCTATATATCTACCAAATTTTATTATGAAATTTACAAATTAAAATAGTACCATGATTTTGTAGGTATAGAAAATAATTAGGTTTTGGTAAGAAAAATTTAGTAAATATTTTTGTAAATCCATGAACACGCCATTATGAAGTAGATGCGATACATTATCGACTATTAATAATTCTTATATTTCTTTAATCCTAACCCGCAACCCTAATTACATGAGCAATCCGGATATCCGATCGACTTCCAATTTGTGTTTCATTCTCTGCTCCTTTCATTGGTTGAATGAACGACATGTGACATTGACTAAATCATTTTCCACCCAAATAGGGTTTATAATTATCTTTAAATTGCCAAATTGAAAAAAAAAAAAATCAGATGAATGAAATAGAGGATGAAAAAACTAGTGCATGTTACACCGACTAAACCACTATCAAAATAAATCCACAACCTTAATATCTACTAATTAGTGTTAATGTAGGTGTCATTGGCCGTTGAAACATGTTGTAAGGGCGAAGAAGTTGATAGAATCAGTGAGCTACCTGACGACATTCTCGTATTCATCCTCTCTTTCTTGAAATTCAGAGAAGCTATGGCCACTAAAATCCTCTCTTCTCCATCCCCAAAGTCGTCGCCCTCGACTTGTTAAAAGATAATTTGTATCCAAAGTGATGTTCAAACTACCCATTTCAAGAAGATTTAAGAACTTGGATGGTCAAAAGTCTATTTCAAATACATGAATCATAGTTAATGATATAGATGCATTAATTGTAATCAAGAGTCTCTTCAATCGTCACAATATAATCCTATAAATAGTGGTAAAGTTCTACCATTTGATGTATTAGAATGAACAAGATATATCTATATCTATATCTATATCTATATCTATACTAATATAAAAAGAGCCTTCTTTTACAAAATTTGTTTTGCCTAAAATAACCTTACTAAAGAACTAAATTAAGGGCAATAACGTAACATAGCATATAAGAAATACAAAATAATGGAATATAATATTTATTCATGAAATACAAACTTACCATATAATACCTATTGTTATTGGCGTTCATAGAAAAGTTACCTTATTGAAAAATATATATATATCTATAAAATTCATTTTATAACAATTACTGTGCACATATATTGTTATCCTTGCGTGAGTTTCTTTATTTCTCAAATGATGAATTCTACACAATTATTCCAATTGCTCCACTAATTGCAATTTATTACTTATTTCAGAAACTTGAACATCAAATTTTATATGAACTGTCCAAGATTATCATATTTTCCAGATATTTTTGTTATTGCTTTTATATAATTTGTTAATTTTTTATTTCTATTTTGGAGTAGCTAAATGGAATTGAATTTCTCAACTATGTATGTATTAGTTGGTTGGTTCTAGATTTTGATTTTCGTATTTGTTAGTGGTTTTTTTTTTTCTTTTCTTTTCTTTTAAATTAGACTTGAGGCTCTTTTGTTTGATGAAACTAATTCAGTAACCCCTTCAATAACTTCTTTAAGTTTTCCCCACACTCTTGGACTTGAAAAATGAAATCACTAGCATTATTTTTGTTTCTAATCTATTTTCTCTAATTAATTAATCAATTACTTTTTTATACTCACAAATTCTTATTTGCTGATAATAATTTTCAGTATTTATAGTAATCTTAATTTTCAACAAAAGGGTATAATAAGTCGAATTAAGATGGATACCATAAACTTTGAAGTTAACTCAATTATTAACGAGCTTATTCAAGTTCAATCACATAAGTTAGACTCCTAAAGATCTATTTATATTTGAATAGTACCTTCAAATTTACTCAAATGTATCTACTAGTTTCGGCATAAACCATAATCACATTAACTATAATCAAATCTTTATCTTTGTAAACCTTTAATAGCAAGGCCAGAATGTCATTTTTAGAAACTTTAATTTTCAATTTTTCTTTTAAATTTTTTACTTTTCGATTCTGGAAATCATAAGTAAAAATAGTATATCACAACTATTCATTAATAATTTAAAATCATACAATAAACCAATTAATTATTTCTTTATTTTAGAGTATTTTTTTACTACACGTTGAAATTGATTTCTCAATCTATGATTTTAATTGACTTCTTTTTCAAGGGTTCTCCTTCAATTCATGGTATATTTCAATTCAGTTTAAAGTAGTGAAATTACAAATTATATAAATAATATTGACTCTTTTTTTTTTCTTTTCAAAATTTCTCCTTCAAGTATCATGGAAATGCATCTACTCTTTGTCTCTTTCTATGCCTTCTTTCATACTTCTTAAGAGCAATTTATTTTTATTTTATTTTTGCTTAGTTGGAATTCTTTAATTTTATTTCTTTTGTTTTAAAGAATAAATTGTTATATACACCAACCAATTTTTTTATTTTTTATTTTAATTTATGATGATATTATATAAATAAAGATTGCAACACATGTTTATATCTTTTCCAGTTTCATGACCAGTACCGTAGCTTTGATATTGAATAAAAAAAGCATGTTCATTGCAGGATTCGTTGACACTTTGCTTTTTAAATAGAAAGTATGACAATGAACGATGCTTTACCTAAGTCCAACCCAGCTTTAGGTAATTTTATAATAAAAACTATTGATATTTAACTTTCAATTTCAATTTTAGCGTTTGTGGAAACTTTAAAAAAATTATATTCACTTATTTTATTTAGTGAAAATTTATTAGTATTTTTTAAATGACACTAAAAGAATAATTGAATCAAAATGTAAATATTAGTTACTAAATTTGACATACACAGTACTCTCATAATTAAAATGCTTTTTTAATTTTTGGAAGATCAATAATTCAAGAAAAATTGAGGGTACAATTCACAACTAAATGTTTCTATTACTCTATATTTTTTATTAGTTATCGCATATAAATTTTGAAAGATTGCAAAAATTCAATTGAAAAAAATTTATAAATATTATTATAAAAAAACTAAAATATAATTAAGTTATCAATATTTATATAGTATAGTCATTGTTTTTACGTGCGACTGCACGTTAATTATACTAGTCTATTTAAAAGAGCTCAAATTCGTATTACATACATACCAATATTTCCTCCAAATTATATTCTTTATCTTGTTTCACTTATTCATCACAAACCCAACATATTTGTGGCATTAGAGCCACCCCTTGTCAAAATATAATACCTCTATTTTTTTTTCGATGGCTTCCATCAGCAACAATAAGGCTGTCTAAATAGTTCCGGTTAGACGGTATTTAACCGAAATACGCAATAACCGATTGGTTATTGGTAACCAAAAACCGATTTTATTAGTTATCGGTACGGTATCGGTTAAAAATTTTTAAGTCAATTGGTTATTGGTTATAACCAAAACCAAACCAAACAACCATTTAACAAAATTTATTTATTAATTAATAATATATACTATATAATATAAAAATATATATTATTTTATGTTCGAATTGGTTAGAACTTGGAAGGGACGACTACTAATGAAGTGTGTGACAACACCAGGCTATTGCTAACCTAAGGATAACGATTGAAGATCTACTGTCTAGTACCCTAAACCGGCTGCCTTAACAAGTCTCTATGTTTCGTTTGGATTGATGCATGACGCAGAACACTTACTATAACCTCCTTAGACTTGGAACTCCTGGGACGCTTAAAAAGATTCCCGATTCTTCGGGGCGAGTGGCCAATCAATACAGTTTATAATCAAAACATTGTGTGAAATTATATTCGAATTGGTTATTAGGATTGAACTTTTATTTTATGTTTTAGTTTTGAGCTTGGATATTATTTATGATTTTTAGGATTGAATTTTTATTATGTTATAGTTTGGAGTTTGGATATTATTTATCATCTTATTATTTACGATTTTGTGATTATGAGAACGAGCATGAGCAATTAACATTCTGCATAAATATTGTTCAATTTCTTTTAATATTTTTTTGTTATTTGGGTTAACCGATAACCATACCAATTAAAAAATTTGGTTATCGGATAACTCAAATATTTTATTGGTTTGGTGTATGGTAGCAATATTTAGCCTTAATTGATTATTGGTTAATCGGTTATCGGTGCGGTTATGGACCACCCCTAAGCAACAATGAGTTAGCCTTCTCATATTCCCAGCAAGGTGTTCCGATTTTTATCGGCCAAGACTACGAGCAATGGAGTGTTCTAATGCAAACACTATTTATATCCCATGATCTATGGGATATTGTGGAAGAGGGATTCACACTGCAGGCTCCAGAGCACGTAGCCACGATGACAAATGCAGAAAAGAAAGAGCATAAAGAGAACAAGACCAAAGATGCACGAGCCTTGTCCTTTATGCACCAAGGGGTAAGTCGATCCATTCTTCCGCGAATCACTACTGCCAAAACATCGAAATATGCTTGGCAAATACTGAAAAATCAATTTGGAGAATATGATAAAGTTGTTACAATCAAGCTACAAAATATGTGGCGTGATTTTGATAACCTGATGATGAAAGAAAATGAAGGAATGCAAGATTTTCTCTCTAGAGTCTCCTTCATTGCAAACCAAATTAGAGGCTATGGAGATACTCTAGAAGAGAAGAGAATCATCGAGAAAGTGCTTCGTTGCCTGCCAATGTAGTTTGAGCATGTCGTTACCGCTATAGAGAATCTAAGGATTATCAAAATTAGCCTTAGATGAATTGATGGGATCTCTTGAAGCACATGAAAAGAGAATGAGCAGATTCTCAAACCAAAATTTGGAGCAAGCCTTCCAAGGAAAGGTTCATCTTTCACAGAAAGATCACAAGAAAGAAGAAAAGAAAAATAAACCCCCATCCAATTTTTCTCAACGAAGAGGTCGTGGCAGAAATCAAAACTTTAGAGGACGAGGAGGTAGAGGTAATAATGCTCCAAGATCTAACTACCAAAACTCTGATGATTGTTGCCGCATTTGTAGAAAAAATAATCACGACACAAGTAATTGTCGATACAAGTGCAAGAGATGCAGAAATGCAACTCATTCTCAAAGAGATTGCAAACTTTACCGAAAAATAAGAGACGGAGCAGGTATTCTATTCTTGTTTGAGTTCTCAAGAATATGCTGCTGAAAATATTTGGTATGTGGATAGTGGTCGCAACAATCATATGACAGGAAACAAGGAGATGTTTGTTGATCTTGATGAGTCTTATTCATCAGAAGTAAGACTCGGCGACAGCAAAAGGCACAAAATCACAGGAATAGGAGCCATTGCATTGAAGTCTAAAGAAGGGAAAATCAACCTCATCAAAGATGTCTACTTTGTGCCAAATCTAGCTCAAAATTTATTGAGTGTAGGACAATTGCTGAAAAAGAATCACAAAGTGGATTTTGATGACGATCACTGCACCATTATTGACAAAGGAAAGAATCTCACCATGGCGAAGATCCAGATGACTCCAAACAAGATTTTTCCCCTTAGTTTGCCGTCAACTAAGGAATGTGCGCTTCAAAGCAGTCGACGACGATCAAAACATTTGGCATTTGAGGTATGGCCATCTAAACTACAAAGGATTGATTTTATTGAAAAAGAAAATATGGTGTCTGGTCTTCCACACATTGCGCAGCATAATGGTCCATGTGAAGGGTGCGTTTTTGGAAAAATGCATCGTCTACCTTTTTCGAAAATCTCATACAGGGCAAAGGCACCTCTCGAACTTGTGCATGCTGACATTTGTGGACCCACAAAGACTCCTTCACTTAATGACAATAGAAATTTCTTACTATTTGTCGATGACTACACCAAGGATGATGTGGGTCTACATCTTGAAGCAAAAATCTTATGCTTTTCCAAAGTTCCTTCAATTTCAAAAATTGGTGGAAAATCAAAGTGGCAGAAAAATCAAAATTCTTCACACAGATCGTGGTGGAGAATTCATTAGATGATCATTCATGGATTATTGCAAAGAAAAAAGAATTAAGAGACAACTAAAAGTTCGATACAGCCCCCAACAAAACGGAGTGGCCGAGCGCAAGAATCGAACTATTGTTGAAATGGCACGTAGCATAACATTCTAAGTCGGTCTCCGACAAAGGCGGTTGTGAACAAAACTCCATATGAGGCATGGTATCGAAGAAAACCACAGGTACACCATTTTAAAGTTTGTGGTTCCATCGCATACTCTCATATTCCATCTCAGAAAAGGGAGAAATTTGATGACAAAAGTGAGAAGCTTATTTTTGTTGGATATAGCAACGAGTCTAAGGGATATCATTTGTTTAATCCAAAAACTAACAAGCTGGTTGTCTCCCGGGATGTGATATTTGATGAAAAACAACCTTGGTGTTGGGAAGAAGATCAAATATTGAAGTCAAAGTTCGTGCCTCCATTCCAAGAGATGCAATCTGATCACACTGAAGAATGCTCCACCTCCTCTTCCAATCCAAGTCCAGATTCACCACAAGAAATCATTGGTGATTCTTCTCAAAGTCCGGCCAGAAAATATCGCAGCTTAGGAGACATCTATGCGACAGCGAATGTGGCACTTTATGTAGGTGAACCTGAAACTTTTGTAGAAGCTTACAAAGAAGATGTATGGCAGAAAGCTATGGATGAGGAGATATGAGAGCTTGTTGATCTTCCCAAAGGAAAAAATGTGATCGGAGTGAAATGGGTCTATAAGATCAAGCTGAATGAGGATGGCTCAATACAAAAACAAAAAGCTCGATTAGTTGCGAAAGGGTACTCGCAACATCCTGGAGTTCATTTCAATGAGAAGTTTGAACCTGTTGTTCGAATGGAGACAATTCGTATAGTTCTAGCTCTTGCAGCACAATTGGAGCTGCCCATTTATCAATTGGATGTCAAGTCGGCATTTCTTAATGGCGATTTGCTCGAGGAGGTTTATATCCAACACCCCGATGGATATAGGGTTGAAGGAAAAGAGGACAAGGTGTATCGTCTCAAGAAAGCTTTGTACAGGTTAAAACAAGCACCACATGCATGGAACACCAAGATCGATGGTTATTTCCGAAAATTGGGCTTTCATCGTAAAGACAGGTGCGCATGGTGATTTTCTCATTGTCTGTCTCTATGTTGATGATTTAATTTTCATTGGATCTAATCCATCTATGGTCCAAAAATTCAAAGAAGACATGATGAGAGAATTTGAAATGACGACTTGGGATTAATGAAATTAGTTCTTGGATTCCAAGTTCGTCAATCAAAAGGGGAGATTCATATTTTTTAAGAAAAATATCTTGGAGAATTGTTGAAGAAATTCCAAATGAGCAATTGCAAGCCAATCTCCACTCCACTTGCAGCCAATGATAAATTGACGATTGATGATGGAACAGAGAAGGTCGATGCAAGCACTTACAGAAGTTTGGTTGGATCTTTGATCTAGTTGACAAATACAAGGCCTGACATTGTTCATGCAGTCACTTTGGTCTCAAGATTTATGCATGATCCAAGCAAATTCCATCTTGCAGCGGCAAAGAGAATCTTGCCCTATCTACAAGGAACGAGAAATCCGGAATCAAGTACATCAAGGAAGAAGAAAGTTAGCTCATCGGTTACACCAATAGCGATTGGGCTGGATCGCTTGACGATCGCAAAAGCACGGATAGATATGTTTTCTCCTTGGGATCAAAGATCATTTCTTGGTCATCAAAGAAGCAACCAACAGTTTCACTCTCATCGGCGGAAGCAGAATATATCGCCACAAATGAAGCTGCTTGTGAAGCTGTGTGGTTAAGGAAGATTCTTGTTGATGTTCACAAAAAGCAAGAAGGGGCAACTACAATTTTCTGTTACAACATGTCAACCATTGCAATGACATAAAATCCAGTTTTTTGTCGAGATTGAAGCACATTGAAATTCGCCATCACTACATTAGAGAGCTTGTGGCCAAAGAAGAAATTGAGTTGAAGTTTGTCGACACCAAGGTGCAACTTGCTGATAGTTTTACCAAATCCGTAAGCTCTGAGGTACTTGCTCATTTTCGTAATCACTTTCGGATTACAAATTAAGAAGGGATGTTAAAAGATAATTCGTATCCAAAGTGATGTTCAAACTACCCATTTCTAGAAGATTTAAGAACTTGGATGGTTAAAAGTCTATTTCAAATACATGAATCATAGTTAATGATATAGATGCATTAATTGTAATCAAGAGTCTCTTCAAAAGAACTCAAATTCCTATTACATACATACCAATATTTCCTCCAAATTATATTCTTTATCTTGTTTCACTTATTCATCACAAACCCAAAAGACTTTCCCTTTCCCTTAAAGCAAGAAAAAAGCGTGTACAGAGGATACGTCCAATTTGCACAAGAAAATACAATATGCGACTACATAAGTTGGACCAATAAGGCCTTAGATTCTTACGAGGACGATCAGTGTATCGGCGACGACAAATTCAAGATTGACATTCCATGGGTGACGGGAGCCCATTCAAAAAAGTGGCTCGAGTTGCATTTTCAAAGGAAATCGCATTCATTGATATACACCTCATTTATCTTAAATATACTAAATATTACCTTTCTTCATGTTATGAGATTCTCCATATTCAAAGTGATTTACGTGGCTTCAAATACCCTAAGGAATTGTCTTTATCGGGAGTTTATTTAGATAATTATGGAAACCTACTTACTAAATTCGTTGTTCTTGAACGTTTGTCGATTGATACCCGCCCGATTCATTTTTTTGGAACTATGCCTCCCAGATTTAAAAAAGTGAAACATATGGTGTTGGAAATTGAGATAGATGAGGAATGCAATATTCGTCAATTGTTCCCTTTAATTCACACATGCCCTTCTGTGGAGGAACTCGAGATTAAGGTATCGTCTTTTCCTATAATTTGCTTGATTTTTCATAACAGTAACGACACATAATGATATTTACTTAATGTGATACTTCCTCTGTCTCAGTATTGATGGTTTATTTCATTTTTTAGAAATTACCCTCTTCGATCTAGAATTCCTTCTTCTGTTAAATTAGTTTCATTGTAGTGACCTTTTCATTCAATAAACCAGGGCTACTCTTTGTGAATATCTATTGTTTTCTTTCTTTATTTTTTCTGTTAATTTCTTGTTTGGATGTTACCTTAACATCAAAATAGCATTCAATTTCTTGAGGTTTGAACCTCCACTCTCTAAGCTCGAAATTGCAATATGTTCGATTATACACCATTGCTTGAACGGTCTCTATAACATTAGGACTTTGGGTAACTTTCTTTGACACTAAATGTGACAAGACTGATCCTTTGCACTAACGCCTCGACTACTTTCTTAATTTCATGAATCTCGAACCTTTCCATTTTATTATGCGCATGAAGTTAAACATGCATCATGATTCAACAAGTATATACTGTAAAACCTCTATCATGATTCAACAAGTATATACTGTAAAACCTCTATTAAGTCATATCTTTGCGACTACAAAAAGTTATTCTCAAATGGAGCTTTATTTCTTAAATAGAGGTCTAAGATGAAAACTTTAAATCAACTTAAATATATTATAACAATATTTATATACACACACATATATATTTATATCGAGTAGAGCGTTTTTTAAAACCGTAACTTTTACCATTTTTCAATTACAGGCCAAAATTTTGCAAGCTTTCATTTTTAGGACAATATCTTAAAAGTTGATTATATTTAGGACAAATTTGAGACCGATCGGGCTAAGTCGCACATGAGCTCAAAAAGGCCTGTTGCCTACTTTACGTTTTTACAAACACTTGGCTTACACAACTCTGTAAATCAATTTTTTGCAGGTTCGTTTTTGTCTTTTGTGCGTTTCATCAATTGTTGGAGGGTGTATCTAAGTTGATAATTTGCAGTTGGGAAAAGTGGTAAGATACTGCTGAAGAAGCAAAACGTTGTACAACCATATCTGGAGCGTGCATATGAAATTCTGTTTCAAAAATTTTCGTGACATTCTTTAACAACAGCTTCGCTTCTCTTTCATTGGATGCTGCGAAACTTATATAAGTAAGATTGCATCGGATATTAATTGGGAGATTATCATAGTCATTTTAAAAATCACACAGTATCTTAACAAACCCGACCATAGCCTCTCCTATATAAACCACATCATCTTCGGCGCCGCATTTCCTTGGACAACTTCACCCACTGCTTGTTGGCGGCGAATTACCTCCGCATTGAGAATTTAATCAAAATTCTTAGTCTCAAGTTTGATAAAGGACATGAGCTTGGAGCAGATTCAACAACTGTTTAAGTGTAAGCCATGTGTTTGTAAAAATGTCAAGTAGGAATCGGGCTGAATTTTTGAGCTCATGTGCGACTTAGCCCGAATGGGTTCAAATATGATCAATTTTTTAGATATTATCCTAAAATTGAAAGCCCGCAAAATTTTGACCTACAATTGAAAAACGCTATAATTACAGTCATAAAAAAACGCTCTACTCTATTTATATCTAGATAGAGGTGTATTTTCTTAAGGCGGGCAGAAATCTATGGAAAAAATATGAATAATGACAATGTAGAGTTTATTCATTCTTATTTATTACGATGAATTTTTATTCCTAGATAGAATTTATTCTTAAATAAAGACTTCATTACAATGAGAGAGATATACATACATCAGCCTGAGAATTGATTATTCCAATTTACAAAGTTCACAGCGTCGGTTAGAAAGTAGAGCGCGCGAATCCGGGAGGCTTGACATGCACATCATTACCCTACACAGGAATCGAATTTCCGAACATCATCACAACTACATGCCCTTAAATTAAAATAGCAATCAAATAGAAACACAACAATCATATCAATCATATTAGTATGATGGATCAAACAATTAAAACGGTACAGAATTCCATCGTCCAAACAAACATCTAGCAAAACAAATCAATCAGCTAAGTTTGATCTGCATTTCAATCCCAAAGCTAACCACGAAAACAAAAATGATCCGAAGTTAATTATGGGCAATCAAAGCTTTTCTGTGAAATTGGTAATTTCTCACTTTTGACTCATATTGGAGGCAAAAAGTCCACAATTCCAAAGGTAATTAACATGGATTCTTTAGAAAAACAAAACAAAAAATTTAAAATATACACCTTTTTATACCTAATCTATCTAATGAATACTAAATAAACAAAAATTAAATTAAAAATTCATAGAAAAATATCAAAAAGTAATTTATAAGAAGAAACAGAAGTCTGAACTCACAATTTTATGAGACTAATCTATATATAGTATTAAAACAATTGCATATTTGATACCTCCCTTTAATTTTATATCCTAATTGATGCAACTACTTTTCAGTATTCCTAATTATCTTAAATTCCTATTTAAACCATTTTTATTCATAATTTTATTATTTAATATTATCAAAATTTCCATAAATATTTTTTTTTTGTCTTTCTTCTGAAAATATTATTTAGATTGTAAAACGTGTAAAACTACACCACATTAGTAACGCAAAATAAAACTCTATTTGTTTATCGCAAAAAAAGGGTCATGTTTAATGTGTATATAGAAGAAATATATAATATTTACTATAATTTGAGATTCTCTCTTAGATTAAAGATGGCATTATCGCACATCACTTCTTAATAAAACTCTATTCGTTTATCGCAAAAAAAAAAGGTCCGGTTTATAGTACACTATCGAGCATACAACAGTGTAGGAATCAAGAGATAAGAAAGAAAAGAAAAAAAAAGTCCTACAAATTTTTCTATGAAAACCGAAAATAAGGAAAGAGAAAGGAGAAAAATAATTTTGATGACTTTTGGTGATTACTTGCTCTTATGTGTTTAAGATAATAATTTGAGTGATTTACATGCTTATGTGAAGATGAGAAAAATTTGTTGCCCTAATTGTAATGAGTATCAAAAAATAGGGTAAAATGAGGAATATTTAATTTAGTTTGTGCTTGATGATTTGATGATGTTCATGAGTATATATGAGCATGAGAATATGATTGAGTTACGGATATAAATTATTTTTGCTAATTTTCATGAGAAAATCGATGTATGAGTGTGTAGAAGAAATCATGATTTTTGGATGATTTATGATGTTTTTGATGAATTCTTGATGCATAAGAGGAGTAGAATTCATAAGTTATGTGATGTTTGAGTAAATTAAGAGATAAAGAAAAAAAAAAACAAAATATTAATAGTAATATTAATATTATTTTGAGGAATAAAAAGAATTTAAAATAAAGGAAATTGAATTTTTAAAATCGAGTATAAGAGCTAAAGAGTTGAGCTATACGTATTTGAGTTCATTTATTTATTTTGGTTGAGAAATCGACCAAAGAAATGATAGAATAAATAATAAAAAGCATAATATTCAACTAGAGGAATATATTCTTAAAAATTAAGAAAATTCGAATGATAAGATGTAAGATGGATGCTTATATTATTGAGTATGTTTAAATGTTTGAGTAATGATATGAAGTGTTATCGAATGAAGTAGAGTTATAAAGTTTGAAAAACGAACAAATGTGCATGTTAATATGAGAAAAATGAGATTGATGAGTTTTAAATACTTTGATGTTAAGTTTTTGATGTTATATGGAGTATTGAGTGATTTGATGATAATGTTTGAGTAAAAATAATCAAGGTTGATTTTTTGAATCATTTAAATCGGAGTTAAGACGTAGAAATTATCGAGCATTGAAGTTTTAAAATGAAAAACCGAGTTTTTAATAAATAAAAATAAAAATTAAGAATTTTTAATTGAGAAAAAGATTTAATATTATTATTTGGAGTTGAGTTATTAAGTTAAGAACTTATATGAGCATAAGTTCGTATTTTGAAAAGTAATGACGTGATTATGAGTCGAGTAATCTTTACTAGAAGTTTTGAATTTTGAATTCAAAGCTATTATCATTAATTATTAAAAGTTTAACGAAATTATTTTCGTTAATGTCTGAAAAAACGTATATGAATCAATATATCTTTAACATACAACTCATTTAAATTCGAACTGATCAACCTAGAATTTCTTGCAATGTAATCATTTAATTTCCAAGCACAAACATGCATGATGCATGCACTAGTGTTTCCATATTTGAAATGCAACAATAAGCTAGCCCTCCTATTCTTCAAAGTATTGAAACAAAAAAACTTGCTAGAAGATAAGCAAAATATTTCCAGTGGCCGGAGCTCAACTTGTTCAATTTCATTGCGAGCTTTCACCAACGACGTTTCCCAGAACGTGGTTTCCTCTTCTTCACCTTCCTCCTCCTCATCCTCTTCCTCCGCGACTGTGAAAGTGGTGGATCCGTGCTCTCGGCATAAGACTCACCATTCATGTGTCCCGGATAGTCATAGATATCGAGTAATTTCTCCTCCGTTTTACCATACAAATCATAAACCATTAGCTGACTACGCCCACCACTCGGTTTTGCTTCAAGAAACAAAAAACAATCATCTTTTAAGCCAGATATCGGTCTCGCGACATCAGCAAGCCGAGAGACAACATATAACAATTTCCACCACCTTTTTCTCAAACTCCATACATGGAGCTCAATAGACAACTCAGAAGAAAAGGATAGTTCTGGTTTCACATAGGCAAGAGCTCCTAACAAACCACGAAACCCAACAAGTGTATATCTAGCGTCCTCACCAAGGGTGGTTGCCGGCAAAGGCAAGTGATCGAAGCTTTCAGAAGAAAAATCAAACGACACAACATGATCTAACTGGCTATACCCTTAATACCCCTCCACGAGAGGCGTTTGAACGAACGCACCTCAAAGTGATCGGTCGAACCAGCATACCATTGAACTCCGTCTTCATCCGTAGTTTCTTGATATCGAAAAAAATATGTGATCACCTTGTAATCTCCAACTTTAGCATCATAGCCAATACCACTAGCTACAAGCCGTCCTAGATCAAAATCGGGCGGAGGAGGAAGGACTTTCGATTCTTTGGTTGTGAAGTTCCAAATGACGATTTTGCCACTACAGCCATGGAAACACAACCAATCACCACTACCACCAAATACTCGAGCCTCATCTTCATCAAAGGGAAAGGGAAAGTTGAGATTTTCAGACACACACAAGCCTGCTTCTTCCGGAGAAAGAATTGATAAATGAAACTTATGATCAACACAATCATTGCCACCGCAGCGTATTACACCAAATCCACCCATTCCTTTCCTACAAAAAACAAAAAAAAAAAAAACAAAAAAAAAATAAAAAAACAAAAACAAAAAAAGAACCACTAATTAGTTATGCACTCACTTTTTATCATCCGATCCCCATCGAATTTCTACTTCAACATTTGAAATAGAAACAATTAAGTTAATATGTTGTACAAAAAACAAAACTTTACAGTCAATTTATATCATCCTATCCTATCTGATCCTTTGCATTCCCATAAAACAAATTTCTAGTTCAAAGTTTATACATATATGAAAAAATTAAGTCGATCGATCTCGCGAAAGAAGGAAAATTAAGGAAAAATAATATTTATATATTATATAAACAAAAACGATTATAAATAAATAAATAAATAATCTTACGTGGCACCCCTCATATTCCTCCATTTCTAATTATCTAAATTCTCAATTTTTCTGAATATAAAATCAATATTTATTATATTTATATTCTATATTTTATATGACATGGAAACAAAATCTTAAGAAGATCCAATTTTCAAAATCAATATCTATCATATTTTAATATATTTTATATATCAAAGGTTTTAAAAATATTGCAATTGGCGATTGAAGTAAAATGGATTAGATTGAAATTCTCACAAAATAGAATTGATTGCAGAATTATTTCTAATTATGTACAACCGAATAAATGGTTCCAAAATTATTTGGCTAATTTATTGGTGGGTCGAATTAAAATTTGAAATAGTCTAATATTTTTTATTTAATTTGATAAAAAAAATAATTAATTTTTAATTTGTTAATTAATTAAGTAGACGAGCCAATTCTCAACTGACGGGTACCTCAACTCGGTGTCCCATGTGGCACATCTCCATTCTTTATTATTATTTATTTAAAATTCTTCATTTTATTCATTTTGTTCATGTATTTTCTAAAATTTAGAATCATCATCTATGAATTAATTTTTACGTTATTTGTAGTCCACGTAAAGTTTTGTAAAAAGGCAAAACTACAAAGTGTATAGTGAAACCAATTCTTGAAGTTCTATTCTCAATTAAACAAATTCTTCTCAAAACTGGTAAAAAATAAAACGAATGTCATCATTTATTTTTCTGTGGAAATATTTGGAAGATGATTATTTATATAATACTATAATTTATAATATGAGTTTTGATTTATTAAATATTGTGTCAACATTTTTGAAAAATAGCTATTTATATAATTAAATATTAATTTCAGGTAAAAAAGAAAACAAATGTCATCATTAATTTTTCTGTGAATATATTTTGACTCATTGAGTATGGGATATATGGTGTTTTCCGTTTTGGATCATTCCACTCAACATGAACATCTCTTTTTTATTAAAAAAAAAAAAAAAAAAAAAACACCAAACTGGCTTACTTTAATAAGTAAAAAATATTTTATTGACTAAAAACGTACTTTACCTAATTCTCTTCTTAATCTCTTTGCCGAAAAAAAAACAGGACATATTGAACGCTATATGGTGACGTATACTTTTTAATTGAATTTGAGATATGTTCAAGGGCATACAAATTTTAAACGAGTTTAATAGATTGCATAATCGAATGATTTAATAAATAGTAATATTTTCCTAAATCTCTAACATATTAATACTATCTATTAATTTTATTAAATATAATCTCCCATCGATTTTCGATGGATTATACACTAGTCATTAGTTAATTCATAAAAATCATTAATCCACTGACCTCGTCTTGTACCCTGGAATCGAAGTGAAACGCAGCAGCCCTAATATTTATTTATTATTTATTTTAGCCTTTTACAGTGTATAGCTTTTTCATCCAATTCACTTTCAATTAATAGAACTCAAAACTTATTTTAAAATTAATCTCTAAGATGTCGTACTCCCTCCATCCATTAATTCTGTACCCACTTGCCCCATTTTATCTGTCCATTAATTTTGTACCCATTTGTATAAAAGTACACATCTATCCTTACTAATTCATGTTATTTTCTACCCTTTGTCACTTGGACCCACACCTTTATTCCACTAACTACCACTTTATCACTACATTTTTCACTATGGGCCTACCACTAACAACCTTTATTCCACTAACTACTACTTTATCACTACCCCTCAAAAATAACTTTATCCCACCAACTCAACTTTATCAGCTTTTCTTAAGCTCTGTGCCACCACCAAATGGGTACAGAATTAATGGACGGAGGGAGTACATTATAAAGTGTAGATTTTTTTTTTTGGGGGGGGGGGGGGTCAACTACTCTTTTTGACTCATTGAGTATGGGATATATGGTGTTTTCCGTTTTGGATCATTCCACTCAACATGAACATCTCTTTTTTATTAAAAAAAAAAAAAAAAAAAAACACCAAACTGGCTTACTTTAATAAGTAAAAAATATTTTATTGACTAAAAACGTACTTTACCTAATTCTCTTATTCTTAATCTCTTTGCCGAAAAAAAAGGAGATACTGAACGCTATATGATGATGTATACATGTAAGTAGGGATGGAACCATAAATTATTTTCTTTGAGGGACTCATTATTGTACGATGGGGTAGCGTTTATTTTTTTTTTATAGACGTATTGCATCGAACTCAATATTTTTATATTTTTTTAAGAAACCGAATCGTTTTCTCTTAAAATACTTCTTTATAACCTAACCATAGTTGGACCGATGATATAATTTTTCACGAAACACGAGTATTATAAGTGTAAAAGAAGGAGAATAAAATTGGGAAGGGGCCGCGGCTCCGAAGCTATGTGATATAGCAATGGCAAATATATGTGATAAAATTTTAATAATCCATTAAATCAACAGAAACACTTTTGGTGGGCCAAGCACATTGGGCCTGGGCCTGGGGCCAAGCACACTGAGCCGGGGCCGTGAGTGGGATGTGTAAAGATCAATGGAATAGAGATTGCAAATGTTTGGGCTTTACCACTGATCCTGGAGGGGCAAGATTCCACCAATTTGAAAAAAGAAAGTGATATATTAGTTATTTTATAATTTTTAATTAAAATTAAAAAATATATAATTCATCCTTAAATTTGTCGAATGGAGCATAGAGGTCCTAGACGGTCAAGGATCCCCACCAATTTGTAAAAAAGAAAAAGGAATATATTAGTAATTTTATAATATTTAATTAAAATTATTAAAAAATATATTTCATCCTTAAATTTTCTATTCTGCGAAAGTTTCCTCTCAATCCTAGCTTATAGAACGAAGTTGGGCTGTTGTATATCTTTAATTGAGTGTTACATATCACTCTAAAGGTGCGGTACCTCGTTTTCGTATTAATTGAGTGTTACATATCACTTGTTTGCTTAATTTCAACTTTCAAGTACATTGTAGTGAGTAGTTAGGAAAAATGGTTATTCGTTGGATTTATTTTCATTGTTTATTAAGATTAATGGATGGTTTATAAAGTCAATTAATATTTTTTGTTGAGGAAGTATTATCTTTGCTAGATGATAATTTCAAAGAGTGTCAAATGAATAGAACATTGAAATTAATTTAGAAAATACTCCAAGTTACCAAGACTATGACCCAAAAAAATGAGCTATCCGACAAACCCAATAAAACAGTAGCAAGCTTACTAAAAGGCACATGGCAACCATATGAGCATGAATGATTTTCCTCATAGAATGATAAAATCAAAATTGTGAATTTTGTTTCATCTTCATTTGATGAGTTCAAGTTATGATAAGCTAGACCCCTTAGAGCAAAATGTCAGGTCCGCCACGGTAGATAAATTATTGAAAAACACTCTAAATCGATGATTCATCGGAGAAATTTTACTCTGCTCGACGGTGAGCAGATGTTTGTTCAGTGGTGATTCCGAAAATAGAGGTATCAACTATCTAAAATTTAAGCTCGGTAATTAGAATTGTTGCATCAATCATAGTCACTGTCCTATATATGTGAGATCGGACCTCCACGTTATCATAAAACTATAGAAGTAAATCTGCAAATGTGCATTCTCTCCACGTGGCAATGCTATAAAAAGTTAAAATATTTAATAAACTAATATTACAAACATATATAAATTAAAAATAGAGTATGTTATTCTTACCACTAAGAAGTGGTGCTAAGTGGTCGTACATACATTCCATCGTTGAGAAGAAATTATCTGTTGTCAATACAAAAAAAAAATGGTCATGTCAATTCCATTCATGCTGCCAAAAAGTTTTGTTTCGCTCCAATTTTTAGCATTGGACATCATTTTTTACGTTTCCTTCTTTAAATTCACTAACACAAAAGGGAAGTTTCCTCTGCGAGAGACTCAGACACGGAGTTTCGGACGAGGGTGTTGTTGTAGCAACCACATCAACGACGACATTTGTGATCGGAGGTAGCTCCGAATCATAAGCGTTTAATCCCAATATCGCTCAAAAAGTCTTGTCTATGATAAGTATAAACATCGCTCAAAAAGTCTTGTTCATGATAAATATATATTTAATTTTTTTCGATTGTTTCGGTATGGTTTGTTAGTCGTTCTATTTTTCACTTTCATTTGATCATCCCTAATAGTAGCTTGCTCAAATCGTAATAGATTTCAAATCGATAAACCTTCTGGAGTTCTCATCACATTTAAAAACCTATATGCATTCATTCACTTCGGTAACCTGGGATGAAAAATTGTACGTGTATATCTCTTGTGACATATTAACAATCTTGTCATATGATCTTTAAATGATTCCTAAGCTACTCAAATAATCTCATGGACATGTGAAACAAATAAAACATTTACGGTATATCATACCGTAACCAATCACTTAATCTAGAACAACAAATCCATCTTTCAGTGTTATCGTCCAAACGACTCTAGTCTAGTCAAATAAAACATTTATTGTATGTTAGTTTCTATTGATAGTTTCCATTTTAGCATCGTTAATAACAATGAATGGAAATAATCTACCTGATGTATTAGACACAAGTGTTGTGCATGTATTATTTAATTGGAAATAATGCTATGAGGAAATAATCTTTTTGCTAATTGTTTTGAAAGTTTGAAATAAAATTAAAAGATTGTGATTTAAATAATAATCATTCATAAAAAGAATAAGACTTGGGTCATCAGTCATGGGCCTCAGGCCTCCGGCCTGTTTTTAGTGGCCCAACTGCTGACTAAAGTAATTGGGCCGTAGAATTTTAGATGGAAATTGAGATAATTTGAATTAATCTTATTTTATTGGTTGATCATATGTTGACCTGTCTAAATATGGGTGGAATATAATTTAAAATAATAATTTCTGAAAAATATTTAAATAAGTGTTCAGTTCTACCTACTGAAATACGAATATGCATAAATAATATCCTATCATTTTAAATAAATTGACAATAATATAAATTAATAAATAAAGCAAAAACAATAATAAGGCAATTTACACACAGAAGGCAGCACTATGCAAATTCTACATTATGCAACACAATTAAACTAAATTAAAATGTAAGGCACAAAATTTGCAGGGAAAAATAAATTAAAAGAAATTGATAGTGGTTATTGGCATATTGCACAATATACTCAGAATCATATATTATCATGCATCTAGGTCAAACGGTTACAAAATCATAAATACTAAATTATACTCTTGTATTCATCTATATACCTCTGTATTATATACAATTTCCATTAGAATTGTTAGTATACAATAATTCTCATAGCATAAGCTTTAATGTTGACGAGCATAAATCAACTAATCAACTAAACTCAACCACTTGAGATCTTTTCCCTCGTCATTTTTCGATCTCGTATTAGTATTTTATCGCGCACATCTAATGCACACGATAATGCCATGGCCGCGTACCTGTTAGTTGAAATACGATAGAAAATAGAAGGCCCGACCCGACTTCAACTCCTCGTGTTGAAGCTATTCCGAGAAGAATTCTTCCTCTTGGAATCCCTTCCCATTTCGATTTCTCCGTTGTTTTCGGACGACGACATCTCGAGCTTCCTTCATTTTCTCTCTCTTCTCGATATATCCTCCTTCTCATCGATCAAGGACAGCAGTGTCTGGATGCGTTTGGAGCGCGAGCTGCCTGGTCCTGTTGAAGGAATACGGTCGTCTCTGGCAGCTTTCCGATACTTGTGAATGATCTGGATGAAGTAGACGAGGAGCGCAAGAAAGCATGCGATACCATATAGAAGATAGAGTCCCCAGAAGCTCTTGAGATGGAGCCGGTCCGATTTGAGCTCCGAGGTCTCTGAGCTGCACGCGCTCGTTGTCAGCCACTTGTCGTGGATCCGTTGAAGATCTCCATTCTCGGATAGTGTTAGGATCGCGGTCGAGAGGTCGATGGCCAGAGGTGAGTCTCGTGGAAATGCCTACAATGCAAGAAATCGACAATAAGAGACGATAGAAACGAGGGCTCGACCTAGTAAGGCGTTCATAAACTCATCACTCTACCAACGAGGAAAGAGGCGAAAACATGAAAATTCAACACTAACGATTCTATACAGAAGCGAAAAATCGACGTAGAAATCATCTTTGGATAAAAAAACTACGCAAAAAAAAAAACGACGTAAAAGGAATAAAAGAAGTTACTCACAAAGCCCCAGCCACTTTTGGTGAATTCTTGACCAATGATCCTGAACTTGCACTGGCTTGCCAAGAAAAGTTCGACGTAAGGCCGTTCATCAACGATGGCAGCGACGCCGCCTTTCTTGGGACCATGTTGAAGTGCAGCGGCATACTCTTCTGGTGATCCGAGAGGTCTAAGCCTCGCCTTTGCTATGCCAATTCCATCGGTCAAATAATGCTCTGCAAACGAGCCAACTTGATATCCAATAGGGTCGTCACCTTCTTTCAAGCTCTCGATTCCTTTGATAGGCGAGTAGAGCTGTTGCACTGTGAGTATAGACGTCAAACTCGCAGTATAGCTCGAGTTGATGATCAGAACCACGAAAAGCCATATGAACAGCACTGCACGTCCAAGGGTACTCACGGTCATCTCTCCTACATTCAAACGAAGGAATCGAGAATTTAGATCTGTTTCAACATCAAAACCAATGTAATTCTAACTTAGAAATGGTTGTGGGAATAGGATCACTCACTGTGAGCAAAGAACAACGTCGAGAGGCTGAACCTGCAACGCGAAAGAAAAACATAAATGATGTCGATTGCTTCATTATCTCGTCAACCATTCTTTTACAAAAACTAATCAAAATTCCAGATGAGAAATCTAAGTAACGTAAGTATCAAGAAAGCTTCGATTTCAAGATTCGGCCAATAAAAGAGCACGTAAACAAGAATTCTCAAGCAATAGCACTAGTTTTTATCAGTTTCTTGCGTTTATTTAGGGTGATAGATTAGATTGAAAACACATACAAATGAGTGTTTGAAGGATTAGACGATCAAACAAGTATGTGGTTAAACCGCGTCTATTATTTTTATCTATCTAAACTACCAACCTAACAAAACGCATTGAAGCTTACCACAATATGGTGATTAGCTGCTGCTTTGGTGTCCCCTGGAACTCATCATTCATCCGATGCTCCAAAATCCACACCACGATGCCGATGAAAACGAAAAATGCTGCACTCACTGCCCACAACTGAGGAGAAAACGGCCTCAAGAAAGCCCAAGCGCCCGTGTTCCGTTTACTAACTGAGGCCACCACCACAAGTCCCGATGCAGCATACGGCTGAGTAAAATCAACAATCTTGGTCCGGTTTGTCGTGATCGCAATGTCTCCAACGACACCATCGAAATACTGTCAAAGACAAGCATGATTTAAGTAAGCTGCCATTTATATCGAATAGAAATGAAAATGAATAACTACTAAGGTACTTACTCCGGTAGTGATCAGATTCACGAGCTCGTTATAACTCGGATTTTTGAGGCCGTTTCCATAGGGGATGAACTGATACGGAACGGCATAAGGCAGCAAGTTTACGGCAGCTGTGAACACATCTATGCAGAAGCCTTTGGAGCTATTCGTGCCGGGAACTTGCGACATAAACTCTTTGTAACTAACCCGACGTGGCACACCGATCCTCAGTTGCTTCCCGTTGTTCGGAAACACTCAACCACGGGGAGTCCTTATAGACTCGCCAGGCCAAAGAACACTGTTTAGTCGTTGCGTTGAACTAAACCAGTTCGGAAGTTGCGTGTATAGAGTTTCCTGAGGCATGGTGGACAATCCGGAGTGGTTAGACCAGTAGCCAACGCGATGGAGACCGGTCCCGATGATGTTTATAATTTCATACGCGGGAAGAACAAGAGACTTGTCGCTACTAAACTTGACTCGCCCCGTTAGACCATCGAAATCACTCTCCAACATAGTCTTCAGAAGGAGAGGGCCCCCATCGAAAATGACCATCTTATCGAGATGAAGCTTACTCCCTTGCGTTGACTGCAAGTTCGAATCATTAGAAAATGAAATAATCCCTCCTTGATTAAAGAACGCATCGATAGCATGAGCGACCAGCCAAACAGTGTCGTAAGCATATAAACCATAGGAGCTTAGCCCCAACGAGCCCTCCGTCACCTTATTCCATTGTGCCGAGAAAGCCCGTTTCTTCTTTGAATCCGGCGTGTACCGACGTAAGAAAATGACGCCCTGCAAAGTCTCCATCATATCTACTGAACGAAGAGGCGAAGCAGAATCAACAGCGGTGGAAAGCCAATCTGTAGCAATCCAAACGTAGCCGTCGTCCATCATTCCAAGATAATGTGCCACGAAAAAGACGGTAAAACTCATAGGCGGATAAGTATGCAGAACGATGATACGAGACCCTGTCAATGCAACTTTGACGAGTATATCCATGATTTCGCTCCGGCTCACATCTCTTGGTGGAATCCCTGCTTTGTAGGAAACTCGACAACGCTTAGCTGCAAGTGCATCATCTAGTGCAGATAGCCCATTTCTGCCATAATCATCGTCGAGAAAAATGACAATCACTTCCTTCCAACCATAGTAATTGACTGTTTCAGCCACTGCAGTCATCTGATGCAGATCACTCTGCGTTGCCCGGATGAAATATGGAAACTGAAGAGTCGAGAGCGTAGGGTCTGTCGCGGAGAATGTCACGAAAGGAGTTGTGAGCTCATTCGCAACGTGCAGAATAGTATGTGCAACAACAGACGATTGTGGGCCTATCACTGCAAGAATGTCCGTCTCCATAAACGTAAAGCTGCACAAAACAGACATTTACTCAACATTCGATCAATGGAGCTCGTTTACACGAAACTACAAGATTCTTAGTTAGTTACTAAAATCAAGACATGGAAAATGAAATTTAAGTGTGACAAAAACATAATCTTAAGAGATAACGGAGTACCTTCGACCAAGCCAAGAAATCCACTGCAATTCCAGTTTCTGAATATCACATTAAACTTTGATCCACTAAGAACAGTGGAGTTGGCATTGATATCTTTAACAGCCTCTTCGATGGCAATCTTGGCAACTCTCCCAATCGTCGAATCAAGAGTGAAAATAGCTCCAACGTTCACGACGGCAGGTCTTGCAGAAGCATTACCACTCAACCCATTAGACAACACTCCTAAAGAGAGAGTCGAAAACAGAACAATCCAGAGCACATTCATCATACACACACACACACACACACTCTGTGAGTTCTCAATTAGGCAACTTCACAAATCTCCAGCAAGAATTAATTCCGCAGATAAACTCAGCTCCTTCAGCACTGGAAATTCAAAACGACAGCAATGAACAAACTGCTCAATGTGAAGAAAAAACACACACTAAAACATGCACCACGAGCTACAACTACTTCGACGATTTATAACCAATACCTCAAAAATCTTGCAAATTAGCGCAGATATACTTCAACAAAAGGGTCCCTAAATTCTGCACCTTTATCGGTGAATGCACTATTGCACTCAAACAACAAATTGCTCAATATTCAGAAAAAACACACACATACACAGACTATGAGCTGCAAATCAACGAGACAAAACATGCATCAAAGTTCACAAATTCCCAGCAGATACTACATCCACAATTTATAACCGAAACCTCAAAAATCTTACTGATTAGCAAAAGCGAAAACTCACAAGTAAAGGGTTCCTAAATTCAGCACTTTTATCAGTGGAAATGCACTAAGAAAACAAATTGCTCAATGTTCAAACATGTAAACATCAAAAGAAGCAAAATTGCTCTAAAAAATCTTGCAAATTAGCAAAACAGAAAGCTCACAACAAAAAGGTTCCTAAATTCAGCAACTTTATCAGCTGAAAATTCACTTTTTCATCCATTTCACTTATAAACTATCTTTCCAAAATCAAATACCCTACATATCCAACATCTACTTACAAAATTGTCATTTTCCAATCATCACAACACCTCAAATCATAGACGAACGAGCTTCATTTTCAGAGTAACAACCTTTAAAAATTCAGCTGAAAATTCACTATTTCATCCATTTCACTTATAAACTATCTTTCCAAAGTCAAATATTCCTACACATCCAACATCTACTTACAAAATAGTCATTTTCCGATCATCTTAACACCTCAAATCATAGACGAACAAGCTCCATTTTCAGACTAACAACCTATAAAGATTCAGTTGAAAATTCACTACTTTATGCATTTAACTTATAATTTCTTTCAAAAATCAAATATCCTTACAAAACATCACCATTTTCACTCTAATCAACAATTCAGTTCTCAGAAATCCCATATTTCATTACTTAAAACTGAATGCTGCATAATTTCAATCAAATGAGAACTTATTTACACACAAACGAGAATACAAAAACTTATATTTGAGAGTCCACGCTCTAGCTCCATCTGCAAACCCACAACATAAACAAATAAATAATCCCATAAACAACATTTTGCACCAAAAAATAACCAATTGAAAATTTGAAATTAAGGAGAAAAAAAAAAGTTACACACAGCACTAGCATTGCAGGCGGCGCATTTATCGTCTATGCCATAAGCTGAAGCTGCGAATATCAACATAGTTATGAAAAGGATTGAATTTACGTTGAAATTAGCCATTTTTGAGCTGAAATTTCTTCTGCTTGGTTGATCTCTTCAGCAGTTTTTTGGCGTTTATATTGAGAGCAAATTTAAAAAAAAAGAAAATAAATAAATAAATAAATAAATGAGCAGTGCCACGTAAGCACCGGAGTGTGGTGTTAGTATCCAATCAGATCGTGCCATTTGGCATTTTTGGAATGTCAGGTAATTGGGCTGCTTTCTTAACTGGCTTCGCTAATGGGCTGTTTCTATGTCTTTTACGTTTTGAGAATATGGGCTGTTTCTATCAATATTATTTCTAGACATAATATTTAATAATTTATTATCCATCTCAAGATATATTCAAAATATTATAGGCCTACAACAAATTATCAGAAAATGATTTTTTTTTCTTTTAAATGGATCCAATTAACAAAGGATGATCTCATAATTTAAACATCATAAATTGACCAATTAATATGATTAATAGACCGACGATACCAGAATACAAATTTTATGAAATCAAATTTCATCCAACGTGATATTCGAGTGGGATAGTAAAATTGTTTGTGATGCTATTGATGCACAAATAGCCGATGATTCTGAATTAGGAGTGATTATTTCTGATTGTCGATCTATTTTGAGCTCAAGTAGTGATTTTCGTATAAGACATGTTACTCGCCAATATGGTGGCTCATATACTAGCTAGAATCTCCAAGGTTTTTCCATTTTCGCATGTTTGGGATTAACCTCCGAGTTGTTTGGAGGGTCTTTCTCATATTACATGTAGGAGGGTGTATTCAATCAAGACTCTGTAGGATTTTAATGGATTTTGAAAATCTGGGTGTATTCAATCCAGACTTTTAAAAGTTCTTTAAAATCCAGTGGTATTCAACATTCTATGGATTTTTAAATCTCATGGATTCTGATGGAACGACAAAAAATACAAAAGATGAAATTCAACCTTCCCCTACCAGATTTCGATGGATTCATTCACCTTAGCGCCGGTTGTCACCCATCGATCACTGATGTGCTCAACATCGAACACTCCAGCATTGGGTGAGACCCAACGGTCGCTGGGAGTCCATTTATTAAATACTCTATTTTTACAAAGACATACCCAACTAGGTTTATTTCAACGATTTGGTAGTACACAACTTTTACTATAAAAGCCAGCGATCTCTTTCGTCCAACGATCTCTGGTTACTATTTTCAGTCGCGGTTGAGGTCCAGCAGCCGTTGGGAGTCCATTTATTAAATACTCTATTTTTACAAAGACATACAAAACTGGATTTGTTTCAACGATTTGGTAGTACACGACTTTTACTATAAAAGCCAGTAATCTCTTTCGTTCAGCGGTCGCTGGTTACTATTTTCAGCCGCAACTGAGGTCCAGTGTCCGCTGGGTTATGCTCGAGCGCTTGCTTGTGTCTCAGCAAGCACTGTGATAATGGATTTGAAATCCATTGAAATCGCCACAAATCCACGTGAAATCGAGACAAAATCCATAAAGACTCCACGCGGAGTCAATGAATTTGGAAAATCCATGGACTTTTTAAAGTCTAAAACAATCCAATAAAATTATAATCCAATACATCCCCCGTAGTTGCTCGTAAGATTTATGAATATTTTTTTCGTCAATATTTTTTTTAAATTCCAATCCAATACACCCTCCTTAGTTGCTCGTAAGATTTATGAATATTTTTTTTGTCAATATTTTTTTTTTTTAAATATTCCATCTAATTAATATACTGGGAGATCTAGTAATTAAAATGCTAAGAATTCAAATTTATTGAACAACATTAACAAAGAAATTTAAATATCGTGTGACGGTAGACTCGAACCCGTAATTTTTGGTCCGAGTATTAATCACACTACTACTAAGCTAACACACGCGCACATTAATGAATTCAAATTTAACCTAATATTGGTCGTCAATCCTATTTAAAAATTGAGTAATATTTTAGAATTTGATTAGATTTAATGATTTAACAGGATGGGCCTTGCCTTATTGACGGCGGGCATCACGGCCTATCATTGCACTACACGTGGAGGTAATAAAGAGCCTACTAACCTTAATTATCTTCTCACTAATTAATTTGTTAACCACTATTAGAAAATGAGTAATGTGAGATCGGTGCGTGGCGCGTCCACTCCACATGCGTGCTTTCCATGCGCGGCGTGTATTGTGCACGCGCCTTTTTTTTTTTTTTGCAAAAAGTCCATATGCACATCATCATATATTACACCACTTAGTATTTATATACACACAGAAGAGTATCGATATGCACCAACTTTTTCTAGTTTTTTTTTTTTTATTTACAGTTCTTTTTTCTTTTTTTTTTCTGACGGAGCCTTCGGCTCCGATTTTACGACTCCACCTTCGCTCCGATTACTAATATAAGTAATAGGGACAAAAAATATCCAGGTTTCCAGAAGATCTGAACACGCTATATAGTCGTAACGTATACTCAATTGGAGAACTGACGTAATGACAGAAGTGAGGTCTCCCGTGGAGATCTCTTTTTAGAGACCTGCCCGGAGGTCTCCCTGCAAGATCTCTTGCCAGAGATCTGCCTTGAGGTCCTTTATTCAGGACTTTTTCCTAGTTGTATACCTGACGAACGAAGATACTTTAATTAATGTTCGCCCAGTACTGTCACAAGGTACGTTGCGCTTTAGCCAATGGGATAATAACGCCTGTAAAGATCAAGGTAAAAGAGATGACAGCAGTACAACTTCACTCTCAAGAAAATACATGAGTATATATATTACAAAACCCAACACATACAAGAACACTACTTTTAGACTTGTTTCCTGTTACATTCGTCTCTCTCAGAGAAAAAACCCAGAATACTAACTTAAGCTTTGGAGGTGGTTCGCCGGGAAACATCCCCGGCCCTCCTTTTCTTGCAGAGCTTCGTGAGACCATCCCAGCGGGAGACAATTCTGACCACCGGAAAAGGAAGAAGAGTACGGTCTAGGTAGGTGTTGACGTTTACTCATTTCCTTATTCTGATTTTATATGATGTACTTTTCTGGTTACATTAATAATGATAATCGTCGAGCAACAATTTAGATTTTTCGGCTCGCTCCGAGGCTTTCGGCTTCCCTCGCTCGAATCTTGAGCGAAGAAGAAGCGGCAAACAAAACAACGAGAGGCAAACAAAAAAAAAGAGTGCAAAATAAATTTGGAAATTTAAAAACAAAAATCGAAAAATTGGTTGTGCATATGCAAATACAACGTGGTGCATATTGGTGAACATGGTTGTGCATGTGGATATACTTTGAAATGCATATGACCTGATTATAATAAAAATTGGAAAAAGATTGTGCATATCAACATAAAGTGTAGTGTATATGAATATATGGTAATATGCATATGACCTTATTGCCATAACAAAAAATTAACGGTTGACCAGATCAACTCGGTCTCACAATGTGAGACCCATCTCATTGGAGCATTTGCCTTAGAAAATTCACAAAAAGAGAAAAGGACACAAAAAAGAGACAACCCGTCATACAATTGGTTACTCAGTATTTTCTGTAACAAATAAATTCACAGTCGCTATCAAAAATGTATAATAGATAAACCCTATTAATCTAACCATATAATTAATTTAATTAAAAAGTTGCATTTCAAATTTTATTTTTTGGAGAAGGCATTTAGATTTTTATTTCTTTTATTTTTTGGGTTTAGAATTTTTGTTCAAATGGAAGTAACAAGAAATATAATTGATTTTAAACTTTAGTGACAATTTTTGCATAAACTTGTGTTTTTTACACACTTTCAATGTACTACTATCATTTTAGTCGAGATAGTATGCATGTAATCACAAATAGACTTTATATTTCATTAATATTATTTGTCGTGGTTTTTAAATATTAGAGTACACTTTGTAGAAATTGATTTAAGAATAGTAGTCGTAGTGTTTTTTTTTTTTTTTTTTTTTTTTTTTTTTTTTTTTTTTTTTTTTTTTTCTCTCCTTTAGGTATAGTGATAATGAGAAGAAAATGAAAAAGAGACATTTCTCGTGCACTGCAATAAAAAAATCCAAATATTCATGGGTGTATAAAAAAAGTCTTCGGATTTAATCTCTCAAAAAAGAAAAGGAAGTATATAATGAATGCGGAGATAAATGCATATTGACGAAGGAAAAATTTTTGTGTGGGTGGACACCCACCTCTCACATAATAATATTTTAATATTATAATTTATATTATTAAAATATTAAAATATAAAGTGTGAGTGTGGTACATGCACATACATATAAGAATTTCGATTGAATTACTATGAGATAATGAGACCATAATTTGATCTATTACATCCATTTCATTATAGTAGTCAAACGTGCCATAAATTAGTGCTATTTGGACATACTATGTCCAGACATACAATGGTAAAAATACGAATTTAACGGAATTTTTTATTTAATAATTTAATTTTATAGTTTCGACAATTTGGTTATTAATAAACATACGCTTTTTAAATTCTAATTATAAAGTTTTAACCAAATTTAAATTCACAAGTTTAGGACTTGGGTATGGTTGAGAGTAAAATTAGGAAGTGGGTGTGCGTGAGATCGATATTTCGGAAGGGGGTTTGAGTAGGAAAGAAATTGTAATGGCAATCGGACAATATTTTTCTTATTTCAAGCACGTATGTCTAGACATAGTATATCCAAATAGAATTATTGAAATTTCAAATAGTTTAAAACATTTCCATTTCTATTTTATTTAATTATGTTTTCAATTTGAATTCTAAATATAAAAATCGCCCTATAAATTAGGAGGAATTTAGGCATTAAGCAGCACACCTATAAAAGAAACAAAAAAATTTCGAGACGGTCCACAAAATCATCAAGAGAGAGAAGAGAAAACTAATCAAGAAAACACAAAAGCCAAAAGAGAAAGAATGATGAGGGAATATATAGATTTCATATTCATACATATATTTATAGAATTATATGAATGAAATGAAATAAATACAAAAAATGTCACTCCTGCAATCATTATTCGATCACGTTTGCTCGAGTCATCAATTTCACTTTACTGAAAGCTTCGTTTCGGGATCCTATAATGTGAAGTTGGCACAATGCAAGAGCCGTTAGATTTGCAACACCCCATCACCCTTTCAAAAGTCATCTTTTTAAAAATAAAATTTTATTTATAATTTAAATTAATATTATAATCTAACCATAGGTTTAGTGGTTAACTTAGGTTATGTTGAGTCAAAAAAACTGTTTTAGTCAACAGATTTGTGGGCCCCATGTTTGACATCATGGCCAAAATTTGAACTCCATGGCCATCGACGTTGAAGGTGGCCGGAATGTGTTCCGATGATGAAATTTTTTTATGGCCAAAAGTGGATCGTTAATAACTCGTAATTCTATCTCTAAATATTTCCATGGCTAAAACTTAAGTTTACGATTGACGTAAGGATGGAAGAAAGAAAAGATAGTTAAATAGTTTAATTTAGGAAAATGTAACAAAACACCCATTTTTGGTGCTTCCCTCATTCTAAACTCCTCTATCCCTTCGACGGCGAGCGATTGAACGCCGGATTCTGTTGGTGAGATTGACCGGCGACCATTGTAACTAGTCAAAATCTTTGTGTTCAAGTATCCCTCTTTGAAAGTTCATTTTTCTGTTGCCCGATAAAATTGGTTCGATTTGTAGTCGTATTTTTTTCGTTCATAATTTTTAATTTCGTCGATTGTTGCGTTCGATTGAGCTTGGATTGCGGTTCGATTCGTAGGCGTCATTCTTCGAATTTGAACTCGGATTGACGTTGCCTCTTATACGGCGTATTTGAGCCTTGACATATGGCTTGGATTGCTTTTTTCTCCATGCCCATTTCCATCGATGTCGAAGTTTTTTGTTGATCCATTGCCTTGACGAGGACGACGTAGAATTGGAAGTAAGTTTTGTTCATATATTTTAGCTTAGTTGCTTGAACATTTTTTCGATGATTATTTGCAGCTATGGGCTTTTAAATGATAGAAATGATTCGTTTGCCTAGTATGTGTTTGATTAAATGCGTGTGCTTTGGGTTTATGGGTTGCCTTGTTTTGAAATTTTTGCGGTTCTTAGTTTGTTGTGATAGTCATTGTCACCACTTAGTTGCATAGCTGCATTGTGTTTTTGTTATTTATTTTTGGATTGATGGTGTAAATTTTTTCCCATAATTGAATTGAATTGAATTGATGTCGAGATGTCTGTACCGTTATTGAAGATAGGGAAGAAGTTGATGTGTCTAAAATTGTGTTAGTAATCCGATTTTATGTGACTTACATTTGCAGGTGGTTGGAATTTTGCATTAAGTCGATATGTTGGTTTTCGATATGTTGATTTGAATGTGGAATTGCTGATGTTGGTGAAGGTTTCAGGGTTAATATGGGATATGGGGATGAAAATTTGGGAGTTGGGGATATTGATTTGAAGGTGGCTTTAGGTTTAATACCGCCTCCACCGGGTTTTGACTTTAGCAAGTTTGAGTCGAAATTTGATGTTGATGATGACGAATCTGCCCGAGTCGTTAGGCCTAAGTTTGTTGGTAATTGGCCTAAGTCTGTTTTTAATCCTCCATGGAATGGTGAGGAGGACAGAGATTGCTATATTGTGGGTGGCACATCTAGTAAGCTTTTTAGTGTGGAGATTAATGGGCCATTGAAGAATGCTGTAAACGAACCTCGGGTCGTTGATTTACGTGAGAATCCGGTGGTGAAGGAGTCAAAAGCAGAAGAAGGAGGTGTTGGAACGAGTGAGACTCCATTGAAGGAGATCAAAAGAGAAGAAGAAGGCGGTTTTGAGAATGATAAGCATGGCAGTCCATGGAGGGAGATAAAAACAGAAGCACATGATGTTGATCATGTTGAGAAGGAGTGTGAAGTTCCAGTAAATGAGGCGAAGAAGTAGGAACCTGATGCTGATGAAAAAGATGAAGAAACAGAGCGTGATGTTGGAATGAATGGTAGATTAGCGACGGCACGAAATTGTTTTGATGTTGAGGAGAAATTAAAGTTTGGCACTGAGTTTCAAGATTTGGAGCAAGTTTATCTCCTATACTGTCAGTATGGTCGGTGGAAAGGTTTTAGTGTTCGTAAAGGAGAACAACGCTATTTCGGGAAGACCACCAATATTAGATATAAGGAGTTTACCTGTTCAAGTACCGCGTTTCCTAATTATCGAAGCTATAAGCACAAGCTATGCATGTACAAGAAGCTTGTGGTCCGCACGAACTGTAAAGCAAGAATCTCTGTGTCAAGGGATGATTTAGGTTCATTTTTTGTTGTCATCTTTGAGAAGGAGCACAATCACGAGCTCGTAGACTTTGATCAGACATTTTTGCTGCGATCCAGTCGTCACATGAGCTATGCCAAGAAATCCGTAATGGAAGCTCTCCATTCGTCTGGTATCGGTGTTACCGCTGCGTTCAATTTCATGGCGAAGGAATGTAGCGGCGTGCAGAATGTTGGATTCACGAGGAGAGATGCATATAATTATATGGAGAAGGTCAGGTTGGAGACGAAGGTGGAGGATGGAGATGCAAGGCTGTTGTATGATTATTTCAGTGAAAAATCCTGTTCGGATCCTTTCTTTTTCTGCAAGTATCAGCTCGACGACAGTGGACGGCTCATGAATATTTTTTTCAGGGATAATCGATGTGCTTTGGACTACGATGTCTTTGGCGACGTCCTGTCCGTCGACACCACGTACCGGACAAATAAATACAACATGATATGTATGCCTTTTGTAGGCATTAACCATCACACGCGCAATGTCATGTTTGGCATGGCTATGCTGTCGGACGAGACAACCAGAACATTCAAGTGGCTGTTCGAAACGTTCTTGCAGTCCATGCATGGAAAACAGCCAAAGGTAATCTTCTCTGATCAGTGTAGGGCAATGATGAATGCTATTGATGTTGTGTTCCCCAAGTCCAAACACCATTTTTGTCAGTGGCATATAATGAAGAATTGCGCATCAAATTTTGGTAAGCTGCATGGGGATTCATCCTTCAAGTCTTTATGGTAAAAATGCATGAACATTGTGGAGAGCGTGGAGGATTTTGACAGTACGTGGCAAGTGATGATGGAGAATTACCAAATTCCCAACCGTAGGTGGTTTGATGGAATGCATAGTATGTGGGAACGGTGGGCGTCTTGTTTTTCACGAGGCATTTTTACCGCTGGTCTCCTTGCCACTTCGCGGAGCGAGTCAACGAACAGGGTTTTGAAAGATATTGTGTGCCACACTGTTGCCTTGATTGATTTTGTTAAACAATATGAAGAAATTTTAAACAAGTGGCGAAGCACGGAGCGAACGGAAGATGCATTTGGGATTTGGGAGCCGGGGCAGACCATCACTCATTGTGGCCTTCTTAGAAAAGTTGCTGCCGTATTCACCCGTACAATTTATAAGCAGTTTGAGCATGACCTTGCGAACTGCATCACCGTGGTTGTTGATGTGAAGACTGTCGTTTCGCTACCGGACAACAACAACAAGTACACTGCTAGATGCCGAGAAATACCTGATTATGATCGCACGGTGGTGTTCAATTCAGTCACCCACATAGCCACGTGTGATTGTGGGAAGTGGGAAACTGAAGGATTGAATTGTCGGCACATTTTGAGGATATATGTCATTGAAAATGTGAACGACATACCTGATGCTATGATTTACCACAGGTGGACAAAAAGAGCCAAAGATCTCAACATCCCTTTGCAAGATAATACTGTTGAGGAGAGTGCAACGATGAGGCACATGACCATTGGTAACGAGTTTATGAGATATCTGTCTGAGCTCGTTTCTACCGGCTTGAAGGTCAACCCTCAAGCTTGTGAGAAATTCCTTGAACGAATGAAGAATGTGACTGAAGAATTTAAAAAAGTGTTGTGGACTAATGGTCAGAATCGTTTTGATGCTCCGGTGAAGCAGGCCCTGTTACCGTTTCCCTATTTCGCGATCCGAGAAGGATTTGCCCCCGTGGTTTTGCCAATGTTAGAAAGCCAAATCCTTTCCAGTCAAAGGGCGTGAAGAGGCGTCGAAAATCCACACCCAAAGGCAGACCGGGTATACTTATTCGTTTTAATGCACTTGTGTTGTATTCTGTTTTGAGATTTGTGTAAGTCTTTTTATGGTGTTTTTATTTTGTATTGCAGCAAGCAAAACAAAGATGCATGAGACGTCACCACTGAAAACCCAAGACTTCATGCCACCAAGCAACACAGACAAAACTGAGAGGGAGAAGGAGAAGGCTGGTGATTCCAATGAAGATGACTATGATAATTTTTTCTTTCCATTATCGCTTTGACGTAGCTATTTCGATGCTTAGAAATTATGTATCCATAATGTGGTTTTAGACAACTTTTACGATTTTCATTTTTGTAATTGTTGGGGGGGAGTAATGCATTATGGATTTGGTATGTATTGTAGGTGTAAGATCGAATTTTTGGGAGCAACATACATGGAGATTTCGTTTGTATTTTTTTACTGTTTCTGCATGCATTGTGTTTGATAAAATGCCACAAGCACTTTTGTTTTATGTTCTTTATTTCTTTATGCACGCATCGTGTTCGATGAAATGCCTCATTTTTTTTTCTTCTTTGCAGTTATAGCAACCTTATTTTGCTATTGCACTTAATTGCACTTGAAATGCTCGATAAAATGACTGAACCTTTTTCAAAGTTCACTACTTAATAGTAGGTAAGAAATACATAATATTTAGGCGTAGAATGCATTCCATGGCACAATTTGAGTGCGGAGATGCATACGAAGACATCATTACATCTCTTAAATATCGTTCGCATTAATCAATTCGAGTAATTCATGCCGTCATTGTCGGTGCCTGGGCACCCGAAAGTAAATACTTGTGCTTCGATATCTGAATCCAGCGACGGTGTCGGGCTTGGTGATTTGAACTCGGTGAAGATGCGGCCCAAGTAAATCCAATTCGCCTCTCCTTCATGACGGTAACACATTAATTGTGGATTTTCCTACACCAAATATAAAAGAAATAATTAATAGTAGAAAAAATATGATCATCCTTTCATTAAAAAGGTTAACATTGTACCGTTGCGATTTTCTTCCATATAGCTTTTGACGCTTCCACTTTCCACACCAATCCGTATTGAACTTGGACGACATCCTCCCTGTTCCAAAGAGCGTTGAAATTATTGTAACGTTGTTCCCACTCGCCAAGCTTACGACGCCACCCTCCTATGGAGATCACTGGTCCACCGTTCATTTCCATTGATCTTTTTGCTCCATGCATCATCTCTTCTCCGGTTAAACCTTGAATCCATTCCAAATAAAGAGCACGTAGAGCCCTCGCCTCCACGCTTCTTGACCACAGACCCGTGTAGAAGACTTCGTCTTGTGAGATGGCTCTTATGGGTGCCATTTTTTGTGCTATGGTAAGTGCATATTGTTGGCATACATCCATCCATTCTTATAGATGAACATGTTAGTTTTTGTTTTTTTTAAAAGAATGTGTAAGTTGCAGCAATGATGTGACTACTCCACACTACTAGACATATGACTTACCGGTATTTAGGTGTTGAAAATGCATGTGATTGTCTTCTTTTACCATTATTTACGTTGTCACTATGCATGTTTTGTCATTTGAAGTCATTTTACATTTTACTGTTGATGTTTGTGAAACTATATTTTTTACCATGACTAAAGTAATGATGACACGGATTACAAGCAATAAACTAGAAATTCATCCATGGCCAAATACAAGATCATATGACGTTGCAAACAATACAATAACTTCATCCATGGCCAAAGAAAAATTTTACACCCGCATAACAAAAGCACAACTATCCGCCATATGGTCGAAATAACAACCTCAAATCATCGTAAAATGGCTCCTTCCGATTTTTGTAGACCGCGGCTAATGGGCACACCTAAAATACAACAAATATGTTAGTATCTGAGTTAATTTTCGATTGCAATAGAACATGATGAATACGAAACTTACATTCAATATTCGCTGCCACCCCACTTTAGTTTTCGGTGATACTTTCCCAGTGTTGTCGTCGTAGTTGACGTCCTCATGAGCCATCAAATAATTAATTGTACGCCATCTTACTCTAAACTCCTCAACTTTCCGCCACAATGCAGGAATGGGGAACTCTTGGCCAGTTTCTCACAGTATAATTTGTTGCCTAAATGACATTTTGAAACTCATTGATATATGTTATAAGCAAATTGAAATGTATGTATGTTGTTTGTCAAAAGGACTGAATGATATTTCGCAACACGTTTATAAATATGCAGCATTTTTATACACGGTCGGATTTACGTTGATCGAATAATTCTCCGGAATTAATAGTAGAGTTCATAACCTAGTCTAAAAATCATTAAATAAATAGTATAGATCATAAATGTTTGGGTACCAACAGTTGAGGCAAACTCTCAGTTTTAATATTTCCGAACCATTTCTTCCCTAACTGCACAATCTAAAAGTAGCATGAGTAAATACATCACTTGCGGCCTGCCAGTTTCAGACAAAAGCGCCAAATACACGCGCAAGTATGCAATTGTTTACAGCAAAAATTAGATTCTAATTGTTTCCCACAAAAAATTAGTACAAGTCTAGCCACATCGACTTCATAACAGTGTATATGTATACCATAAGGCATGAACCTTTGTCAAAAGATAATTCCACATAATTCATGCTACGTTCAAATCCGCAGCCTCGAGTTAAAGAACTCGGCACAGTAGTAATCCCTGCTTCGTGCACTAAAACCACCACCAGACTAATAAGTGACTGGACAACCCGCAACCAGACACTCGATGAATTTCATTGCATAAATTCCACAGTCGTGGTAATTTGGCTGCTGCGGTATGTGTGGATGTTCAATGATATCTCATACATCCTTGGTCGGGCCTTTGAAGTGGATGACACCGGCTGACCAACACATCCAATCGAGCCTGAATGACATACGCAGAAACTGCTCCTTCACTGACTGCCATCTCCTTCGAGTAGCGCACATCGAATCATAAATAATAATTTCCTGCTCAGGGATCGGAATGATGTACGCAATGAATTGATTTTCAAAGACCCGTGCAATTCCAAATACCTGATCTACCTCTCTCTACGGTTTCCCAAGGCTAGCGGGCCTCCTTCCCTCGACATATGTAGAAAAGAGCGATATTGTGTTACATCGACTTCAAACATATAGAGCTGCAAGAAAAAAAAAATACAATTTACACTCAACCGCTTGTGTTTTCAACAATGGATTCAAACAACAAAAGTAAGGTTGGAAAGGGGAAACTGTACCCAAAACCAACTCTCAACCACGGTCCACCGTTGAGTGAATATGTTCGGTTGGGTTTTTGCTTTGTAAAGCAATAGATTCAACAACACATCACAATTCTGCAATTATTATATCAATGAGATTGTTAGAAAATTGAGTGTTGGCCCAAAGCTTGGACTGTCATGTCAGTCACTAAACCCTTGTTTTCGTTATAATTAATTACAAATTTTCTGTTTTAAATTGTTTTTGGGGTAAAAGATTCATCGTGCAAATTGCAGTCGAAAACTATTGAATGTGGGAACCACTACTAAAGTAAGAGACTATATCTTATTGAACATACAGACATATTGACTATTACAATTGTTAATTATAGTGCGGCCAATCTAATTAATTGGATAGATGACATTCGCCATGGCAAGCACAATTGTGATGGCTAAAGTCATAATGGCGGCAATGGAATTGCGAAAATTGAGTGTTGGCCTAAAGCTTGGACTGTCATATCAGTCACTAAACCTTTGTTTTCGTTATAATTAATTACAATTGTTGTGTTTTTAAGTGTTTTTTGGGTAAAAGATTCATCCTGCAAATCGCAGTCGACTACTATTAAATGTGGCGAACACTACTAAAGCAAGAGACTATATCTTATGGAAGATAAACATATATTGACTATTACAATTATCAATTATAATGTGGCCAATTTAGTGGACCCTACTTTTATTGCCAGCCATCTAGAACACATAAAAACTAGTATTCAACATTTTAGCTACAATCAATTTTATGTTAATTGACCATGGCAATGATTTTTATCGTATATATGACTATAACAATTTGTTCACCTAAAATTTTAGGGTATTAAGTAGATTATAAATAAATGTTCCCATACGAAGACGAGCTTTTCCAAAAGATGTAGTTGATTGATCAAATCATCAACTCAAACTTCACCCCACAGTGTCAATTTCCTAGAATTCTCTGCATGTATTGTACATTTTGTAAACAAAAAATACAATAATCAACTCTAGGTAAGAACTACATTCGACCAAATTGAATCGCCACTGTCTAATGGCTAACAATTGGTAGTGGCCAATGTGTTCGTTGATATTGTTATGATATGTCGTTGGCTACTGAGTAATTGGTGGTAATTAATGATGGCAGATATAAAATGCGTAATGAATCCTTAAAATAAGTAAGAAACAAAGATAAAATTTAAATTACATCCCATTTGTAAACCAATTGCGGATTGGTAAAAAACCATTTACGAGAGCCTAGACAGTGACAGTTTTTCATAATAATTGCAATAGACTGATTGACCGTTGGCCAAAATTTTAACATTAATCATTATTTTCCATTCGAAAAAGTAAAGGCCATTGTAAAAATGGTGTGATTGAATAGTGGCCAAATTCAAGTATTATCGCTTTTTCATAAAAATACATTGGCCTCTGAAATTTGCAAAAGAATTTTATGTGGCCGCATTGGACAAATAATTTTGATAGGCCTAATTACAATATAATATTATATAATTGTACAGGTAAATTGTAACTATACACAAATTGGAGGCAATGGACAATATTTTTGAGGCAAAATATTTATTTCAAACACATTTAGTTTTAATAACAGATGCATCCATGCACGAATAAATCATCCATTATTTAGATGACTTACATGCATGTACCATTATATCATCCTCCTGCTAAGGACGGTCATAATTAATTTGGGACTCCAAACTAGTATTTTACATGTATATTCCGAGTTCTCAACCCAAAGTCTGCTAAAATTCGTTCAATCCAAGGATAAATGAAATAAGATCGAACAAGCTGTCATTAAGGTGAAATTCAACTTCAAATTATTACCTCGTGTTGGATATTTTTTAGCCACGAGCAAAGAACCTGTCATTAAGATCTGATAAACACCCATTTTGTAGCAACTAATCGCGTTTTTATAGCACAAAGTGCGTTGCTTTGCCCTTAGATGTGAGCGGTTTTGTATTGTTTTCACTATTTTGAATGGATCTCACGTTTTGGTAGAGTTTATGCATGTGTATAGGTTGAACGTGGGACGCCAAGTCGAAAAGGAAAGGACATTGAAGAGCGGAGACGAAGAAACGGGACAAAAAAGTGAAAAACGGGACAGAATGGAGCAATACAGTGAAAACCGGTGGTCCGGGCATCAAAACCGGCGGTTCGAGCCGGACCGCTGGAAATCGCCTCAAATCCGCCGAGTCAACCGCCGAAATTCACTGTAATTTCAGCCCATGAAGAAAGTCGAAATCGGCGGTCCGGTCGGCGGTTTGGCCTGGACCGCCGATTTCCGAGCTGGACCGCCGAAAATACAGGGGTAAACCGCCGAGTTTCCCTGTTTTGGCCCAAACTCACGTTTTTCTTCCCTTTTTATGATTTTAACATGTATTGACACTTTTTCTTCCCTATATATAGTCTAAGGCAGCACCAAAACGTGATAGCCTTCTTCCCTACCCTAATTCCCAATTCAAAAACTTGCTATTTAGGGTTCTAAACACTATTTTCAATTATTGTAATAGAGATTAGCTTGTAATTGAAGATTTGTGGAGATTTCAACATTGGGTTCTTAGTTTTCTATCTATGCAATAACCCGTTTAAAGTGCGGTATAAATTGCTTAAGTAAAGTAGCGATCAAGATCATAAGTATTTTGGACGACTTATTTTTGTAACATGAAGTTGTCAAATAAGCTGTCATTATGCTCGGCAATTCCGCCACCGTTTTCATACAAAACATTTCCAAGGTGTTCATCAAAAGAGTGTTCAATAATAACACAACACACTAGCCAAATAAAGCTACTACTTAAGAATGTTAACAAGTAGCTACCTAGTGTTAGTAAGTCAAAATATACATTGTCATCTCCATTCATTTCTTCACCCTCGAGTTGAAGAACTCGGCACAGTAGAAATCCCTGTAGATCGCAGAACTAAAGGCCTCGGAGGTCAGGTACGAGAGCGGGCGCTCGACAGCCAAACACTCGATGAATTTCATCGAATATATTCCATAATCGTGGCCGTTCGGCTGATGTGGAGTGTTTGGGTGTTGAACGACATCCCACACGGCCTTCTTCGCGCCTTTAAAGTGGGTAGCACCAGCCTCACCACAGATCCAATCCAACCTAAAAGACATGTTCACAAACTCGTCCTTCACTACCCGCCACCTCCGGTCGGTATCGCACATGGAATCATACACAACAATCTCCTGCTCTAGGATACGTATCTCATAGGCAACGAAGTGATTGTCAAAGACATGTCCAATACCAAATACCCGATCAACATCTCTCCACGGTTTCCTAAGAAGATCAGGCCTCCGACCGTTGGCATATGTCATCAAATAACTGCGATATGGTGTTACATCCGTTTGCCTCATATACAGCTGCACATACAACATCAAAATTGCAAATTAATGGAGAGTATGTTACTAAATCATGATTAAAATGACAATTTGCAGCTGCTAACTATTACCTAAAACCAGCTTTCAACTACGGCCCATCGCTCCAAGAATAATTGCGGTTGCAGATTTGCTTTGTAAAGCAACAAGTTAAGCAAAGCATCACAATTCTGCAGCAATTTTAAAATGAGGACATGGATATTAGATAGGCAACAACCTAAAATTATTTTGATGAATATATATACTTTAAAAAAAAATTACCACACTCGTCAGCCATGCAGTTTTCGCAGTCATGGTCTCAAAAAACCAGTCCCCAACCTTATACGGGCAAACACTACGGAGCTTGAAAGAGCTGACACACAATTTAAGGAGCAATGAATGTGGTATAGTAATTACGTGCCAAATTTGAAAATGAAAAAAAATTAAACAACATGTACCTCTCGTGCTTAGGTGGTTTAGGATACCACTCCAAAAATGGCTCCAAGAATGAATCGTCGTATTGCTTCAAAGGATCGAACATTTCACCCGGACCAAACCGGGTTGCAACCGATCTCGACGTCCTTTGCTTCGGGCCACTCCTCTTAGGCTTCACTGACAAAGAACCTTCACTACTCGAGGATATTACCGTTGGGTTGGACCGAGTGTTGTACCTCTTCTTCTTCTCCACAACCGTCGGCAGTACCTGCTCCGCTTCTACTTCCACTTCCACAACATCTTCAACCACGGAGTTTATCTTTGAACCAACAACCTCCACATCTTCAACATGCACCTCAACCTTCTTTGGTCTCTCTGTGCCTAAAATATCATATGTCAAGTCATCCACTAAATTGGCAAGCTTCTGCTCATCCACTTCCACCTCTTGTGCTCCATCATCTGCCATCACCAATTGCTCAAAACCTGCATCCCTACCATCAGCATCATCCCCTACTCCATCCACTCGATACTCTACTCCATCCGCATGATCCTCTACAACATCATCATCATCATCATCTACTGCATCATCAGCCACATCTACAGTATCGGTACCATCAATATCATCATCATGGACCATTGTAATTTGTCCATTCTCATCCACACAATTATCCTCCAAATCAACCCTTGTATGCCTAACAATTGAAGCTCGCAATTCATCCAAAGAAATGGCAGTTTTGGATGATATTGAATGCACAGGACAATTCATTAGTTTCTCATCGTCTATAATCAAATCAATAACATCTCCTTCATCACCAACATTGTGTGCACATTCACCTTGTGCAAAATTCCCACCTTCTTCAGCTACACTATCCAACACACATCGCATCTCCTTCATCACAAAATCCCCACTGCTCCCCACGTCGGGATTCTTACAAAAACCCTCAATAAACTTCAATATAATGCCAATATTTTCATTCATTTTACCCATTTTTTCATTCATGGAAAACCATTTCTCATTCATTTCCCGACAAGATGCTTCCAATCTATCCATCCTAACACTCATTGTATGCATGAAATGCCTCTCCTGTCGATGAAAAACCCCAATCAGATTCAAATTCACCACCAATCAATGTCAAACCCAATCAAAATCAAGACATGAAAAACCTATGAAATTCCACAACAATAAAAAAAAATTATATCATTCTGTCCAAATCTCACCTTTGCTTCGGGTGTTGAAAGGAGGGGAACGACTGCTCGGATCGACTATCCTCTTCTGCATTACGAGGCGCATTTTGACCTACACCAACCGTTGCAGACCGCAAGCTGGGACGACGCTTGATTGAGCAATCTGCAGCCTCTAGAATCAGCTTCCTCTTCACTGATTTCCTCTCCGTAGGCTCGGCTTCCTCATCCACTACATGCTGCTGGATACCATTATCCATCACATGCTTCTCGTCATCCGACTCCGACTCCTCCTCCACCTCCAACACTACTTGCTCATCCAGATATATCTCAAACTCGGATAACAACACCTGCTCTTCATTCGAGGCGACAAGAGGGTGCTGCAAAATCAACCATTACAGTTCATAAAATTCAAAACAACATAAAGAAGCATAACAAATTATATTTGAGGGTTCAAAAAATCAGTACCACTAACTTTGCCCCGTCAATGAGCGCCTGCACATTCTTATATGTCCGATGTCCCAAAGTCGTCTTCCACCGGAGCACTCGCGGATACAAATTCTCCCAACCGTGGAGCATCGAAGCGCAGGCCGCCCCGACTGAAGGAAAAATCTCGTAGATCCAACATTGAAATACAAATAGGAAGCCAAATATCTCGAAATTGGGTTTCCCACCGCCCGGTTTCTTCACTAACTTCCTCATCCTATCACATGCCTTGTCAAACTGGTCAACAAAGTACTTGTAGCTAAACAAACCCCAAGGAAATACCTTTACTGCTTGCAAGTCATCACAGACATGCAAGAACTTCATATCCAGCTTCTTTGCCTCAGTGTCGCGGGGAAACAAAACCCCGTAGATGAATAAGGCATGGGCCAGCTTCAAGCAAGTGTCCCCTCCCCCAGATCCACCTTCACTCTCTTCAACGGCTTGTTTGAAAGCATCCCTAATGACCCTAAAAGTCACTGTTTCAACCTTGTTCAAAGAAGTCTCCCATAATGTAGATGTACTGGGAAATTCTTCAAAAGGACCAAACTTCAAGCCGGAAACCAAGTAAAAGTCCCTAGGACCGAAAACTACCTCTGAGTTATTGAAATTAAACACCAATATTCCTTTGCGGTGCTTCGATCGGTTCAACAATTTCATGCAATGGTAGAATAACTGACATTGAAAGTTTTGGGGAGAATGCTGCAAGTCCAGTAACTACCCAAATGGCCCATCTCTAAACTTATCGAAATTCGCTTCGTCTAGGCTGTATGAGTTTAATGACCGCCTCAGAATGGCATCGGGCCGCCACGTTGGCACCTACGTACACAATAATTATCTAATATCAATTCCAAATAAGCCTCAACTTAACCAACGCACATCAATATTAAAAACTCACGAAGCAAAATCCACGGCATATCATCAAATCTACAAAGCCACAACAACCAAATGAACGTAATATTCCTCAACACTGACTATAACGAATTGGAATATAACGTGGCGACAAAACAAGGTAATAAGAACTTACGAAGATAACAAAATGGCCAACGTGTTCTATACGAGAAAGTGTCAATATCTAAACAGATTCCAAACCGACAAAGCACATTGTTCCAGTGATGCTCACATAAATCATCGACATTTACTGGATAAAATAACATATGAAATGCAGTTTCAAGTCCAAAAATAGAAGCATCTACAGAACATAACGTCGCCAATGCAGATTTCAAGTCAAGAAAATTGATTGAACGTCACACATTATACGCACGGTGAACACAACTACATCCACAAACCCTAGAACACTAAAAACTTAAGGAATATATCACAAAAACAACAAAAAAGTCGAGAACTCACAATGTCATGGACCATTCACAAAAAAAAAAATGGGATAATAAAGTGCGAAAAGGTACCTTCCGAACGCATGCTACCAAAATCGGCCAAGAATCACAAAAAAAATTCAAATTTAATGCTTCAATAAGGCACCCACGTCGTCTCTTTCCTCCTTCTCCTTCTCGTAGTCGCCGGATTTAGTCTCTTCCTCGTTGAAATAGTCGCCGACTACAATTCTCCACCACCGCTCACACCCATCTCTCTTAAATGCTACATATCGCTCACAATGGGACTAAAATGAAGTGCAACCATGTTTTACCTCGTCGACTCACCACCTCTCTTGTCTTCTCGCAGTCGTCGGCCACGGAGGGAAACGGACTCCTCGTCAAAATTGTCGCCGTCGGCCTCTCCAACTTCTCTCTTCCCTTCACACTCTCTCTCTCTTCCCGTGCCTCTCTCTCTCTAAAAAAAATATTTAATTCGGTTGCATTGTGAGAGGAAACAAGTTAATAAGGGTTGATCAATATTATTACCCAATTTTTTAAAGTAATTGTATTGTCTCCAAAATAAATACATGCTCAAAAAAAATCTTCATTAATTTAAATTAATTATATAACAAGTTCATTAAAATTAGCCTTATATGTTATAATTTTAGTTGCCATGCTCTAACTCTTATAAACTACTGGCCATGAAATAATTACTTAATTACATTGGTAAAATCAATAACCAATAATCAAAGCCATGGTGACAAAATCCTAATTCGCCCAATATTTTTAATTTTTTTTAATATTAGTACGTTACTATTACGATACAATTATTCTTGTCATTAAAACAATTATTAATAACGAATTATTACACCAAACAATTAACACTAACGAATAATACTTATTCGCCCAATTATTTAAATAATTGAAAACAATTAACAGTAAAGAATATTAATACACCAAACAATTATAAAGACATTTAAATTAAAGAACAAAAATTAATGACAAAAATAATATAATGACTTCGTAATAAACACTACTAATTAAGTGCACTATATCAATAATAATTAAACAATATCATATAACAATAAGTAATTCAAATATAATTAAACAACTTAAATAATAAAGTCAAAGTAATTAAAAAAATAAAGTACAATATTTGGGGAAGCAAAATAACAAAAGTACAAAAAATTAATACAACAATAAGACAAGAGAATAGTTCCCAACTAGGGTTGGAAAAAGGAAAATAAAATAAATCAAAAATCACATTTTTGGTATTAAAATTAAATGAAAAATTAAAAAAAAAAATCAAAATACAACTATTAATCTGCACCGTCGGTGCAATGTGCATGCTGCACATAGGAACGTACTCACACACATACAAAGAAAGAAAGAAAATAATAGAAAATGCCCATCATCTAAAAAAATATAGTAATGTTCTTTTTCCATGTAATTAATTCGGTGATGGTCGCACCATAAATGCTCCATTTTTAATATGCTCAAATTTCAGTAAAGATTTGAGCTTTTCCGCAGATTGGATCTGAATGAAAGAGACCCTTTTCTTTTCAGACTGAATCCTGAAATGGGCTGTGAAGAATGTGCTCTCCTTTGATTTCTAAGGTATTTTTTTTAGGGTAATGATATTCGGCCACACCACACGAGCTAAAAATGGTAATATAGGTTTTTAAAATGAAAATATACCCTAATTGGGAAGCATAAACCCTAAAGGGGAAATGTGATTATTTCCATTTTTATAGTCAACTTTCCTTTTTTTACGCGTGTGGCTGGCCACAGTGTGGCCGGCCACAGTGTGGCCGAATATCTTTATTCTTTTTTTTTATTCATTTTTTTCTCTGTTTTTATTTTGGTTTGATTATCTCTGCTATTTCTGTTTGTTAATCTTTCTGTGTTTTTGAGGTGTTGCTGCTGTGTTTTTTTTTTTTTTTGCTCATCCCTAAGATGGTTATCTCGTTCTTGATTGTGGTTTTGTAGTTTTGATTGTGTTTATTTTAATGTGAGGATCCTTGAATTTGTTGCTTGTTCTTGTTATAACACCTACTGTAATAAATTTATTTGAATTTGTGATATTGAGCTAAAATATAATCTTGCTCCAATGCTAAAATTTCAAGCTTCATGAATTTGTTCAAGTTCCTTTGTATTTGGTAGTGGAATTAGGGATAATTGCGCCAATTTTGGTGTTTTAAGACAAGAGATGCATATAAATACATATATAGATATATATTAGCCCTATGAAGTACACGAATTTTGCACGTTGCCATCGAGCTATTGGAGTAGTAGGAGAATTATCATCTGAAATTTCCTTTAATTCCTAGTTTGTTTGAGTGAAAAAATATGGATAGAGCACCTGTGATAAGTGAGTGATAGATCGAAAACATTGGAGGGCGATATATATAAACGCCTATACTTAGGCGGGCGAGAAGTCTAATTATCCTTATAGTTATAGCTCTCTAGAGTTGAGATTGTCAGCTGATTGCATTTTTTCTATGAAACGTAAGAAGTGGAAAGGCAGTCCTAATCAAACTCCGAGTAAAATTTGATTCGTGTTTATTGTCTTTATGCAAACAAGGTACTTGATTTAGATCCCGTCTTAGCTAGTTCTTGATTATTAAAGGGATCCGTTTTAAGGGAAGATCTTTTATCAATTTATGGATGAAGGGAAAGTGAGTCATCATGATCTTGCTTTCAATAAACTATGGAAATTCTTGATTTCAATATTTCTTGAAAAATTAAAAGTCTTATGCTTTTCAGTTGGGGAGGAACTGAAAACCTCTTTGTCCCAACGCTACAGGTTTTCATATGTAAATACTGACTGTTATTCTCGTCTCACAAATCTTTGATGGAGCTATCCCGTCTATGTTAATGGTACTCCGTTGATACTTGGAGGCATCATTTAACTTCTGTTTTAGGTGTATCTGAGCTTAAACATTGTTTGGTGTTTTTTTGTAGGTCGATGAACAAGGATGAAACTAGTGGTAACTTGATTGCTCGAAGGCTTATGATTTTGGTATTTGAACAAACTGACTTAAGATGACCTCACAATCGTTATCAGGAGAGCTCACTAATCAAGAATTTGAGTCTTTGAGTGTGTCCAAACGTCTTGCGAGAAGTATGATCCAGAAATGGAAACGAAAGAGCAATAAAAGTGAAAGTTGCGTAGAGAATGGGATGGCTGGTGTTTCTTTGAGATGTCTTACTCTATACGGTAAAGGTGGATGCAAAGTAGGTGCTGACACGGGCGAAGAATTTGGAGATACGGGGTGTAGAAGGCGGTCAAGTGCTAGTGACGAAGTGAAAGGATATACTCCAATATGTGGGAACGAGGAAGTAACTGTCGACTGCTTTTCATATGGTGTGAAAGAGAAATTCTGGAGAAAGAACAAGGGGAGGCTCTTGAAAATTCACGAAGCTCAACGACAGAATAGCTTGAACGTGCACCTTCCCGACGACGTTCTAGAGATGTGCTTGGTGAGGCTCCCGTTGAGGAGCCTGATGAACGCTCGTCTCGTCTGCAAGAAATGGAGGAACCTAACGACGACTCCAAGGTTCATGCAGACGAGAAGGGAATGCTCGTTCCAAAGTCCGTGGTTATTTCTGTTTGGTGTCGTTAAAGATGGGTTTTGCATGGGAGAGATACACGCGCTCGATGTTTCCCTAAACGAGTGGCACAAGATAGATTCTCCGGCTCTCAAAGGGAGGTTTCTGTTTTCCGTCACGAGCATCCACGACGATATATACATTGTTGGCGGTCGTTTGATCCTGGCCAATTCCGGGAGGGTGGATCGCAGCTTATTCAAGACACACAGAGGAGTTATAGCTTTCAACCCGTTGACTAAATCATTGCGTAAAGCTGCATCGATGAACCACGCCAGATCATCTCCCATTCTGGGGATTTCTAAGGTTAATCCGGATTGTTTGATCGTCAGAAGCCAAGTAGTTCGATCCGAGAGGCGTTTTTACAGGTCGAGAGTAGGTGGTGTGTCGGATGTTTATGCGGATCCTCACCGGCTTTCAGTTAGGCGTCAATCAAGGAACTCTCTAGACGAAAACGAGAGCTCTGTGTTCCACAGATGTTAAGCCACATAAATCAACCAGGCAAAAAAATGGAACTTCACACAGCAAAGATGGTAAGAAGTTCATAATCATTGCTGTGGGAGGTCTTGGATCGTGGGATGAGCCGCTCGATTCGGGCGAAATTTACGATCCCGTGTCGAATAAATGGACTGATATCCAGAGGCTCCCTCTAGACTTCGGAGTGGCATGTTCTGGCGTCGTATGCAATGGGATCTTCTACGTCTACTCAGAAAGCGATAGGCTCACTGGATACAACGTCGAGAGGGGATACTGGATCAGAATCCAGACGACTCCATGTCCGCCGTGTGTGCACGAATACTATCCGAAGCTCATCTCGTGCAAGGGGCGTCTCTTCATGCTCTCTGTCTCGTGGTGTGAAGGCGACGGGCAGATAGGGAGGAGGAACAAGGCGATTAGGAAGCTTTGGGAGCTCGATCTTGTGCATCTTTCTTGGAAGATAGTCTCGGTTCACCCCGATGCCCCGATGGACTGGAATGCTGCATTCGTGGCCGACGGAGACCTCATTTTCGGAGTCGAGATATTCAAGATTTTCGGGCAGGTCCTGGACTTCGTGACAATGTTCAATGTGTCCGATGCAGGAACGGAGGCGGCTGGAGCCATATTTCGAGAAACCACGCGGTGCATGACCTCGACGCGTCGTCGTGCATGACCAAATCGACGGCTGTGCTGCGTTTGTAACAATCTTAGATAGATTTGCTTTTGATTTCATGTTCATTGATTCACATGGCCGTTTGCAAATGGAACAATCTTTTCTTTGATTGATTCTTTCTGATCAAATTGTAGCTTTTGCAACAGATTTTGGTTTTCTATGTTTATATTCTTGTGTAGATGTATTTTGGTCCTAATGAAATTTGTCCACACTCATGGAAATAAGTTGATTGAGCACATTTTGTCGGTAATCAGTTCTACTAACGTTTGAGGCTTGTTTCTTTGCAACCGGTGTATACCATGCCCCTATGCGCGTGTTGTATATATGTCTTTTTTTTTTTCTTTTTTTAGGATTTTTTTTCCTCCCTTTTCGGTTCCGATTTTACGATTCCATCTTTTCTCCTATTACTAATATAAAGATAATCGTAGTGGCAATAATTTGGATTCTTTGGCTCTCCTCGCTCGAATCTTAACAAAAGAAAAAAAGGCAAACAAAAAAGATGAGGCAAAAAAAATTTAGAAATAAAAAAAAAATCTGGAAAAGAAAAAAAGAAAAAAAAATCTGGACAATAAAAAGAAGAAAAAAAATCCGGAAAATATAATAAAGAAAAAAAATCTGGAAAATAACAAAAAAAGAAAAAAAAATCTGAAAAAAAAGAAAAAAAACACTAAAAGACACAAGAAGACAAAAAGCACTAAAGACAAAAAAAAACACTAAAGACAAAAGTGGGTATGTAATATGTGGCGGGTGTACAGAAACAATTATCCTACGTTTTATAGGTCGAGCAATCAAGAGCGTACTCATGAGTAGCATATGCGGTGCTAAATACGAAGAAAAAACTAGTAAAAGAGTTGATTGCGATGTGAGGACATTCATCTATTTTGCCAACATCGTCTAGATCGAGCTATCGAGAACATACTCATTCGTAGCAACTACGACTAGCCAAACATGAACAATAGGATAGTAGACAAATATGAACAATAGTTGGATTAGAGGGAAAGTTCATGTTAGGTCGATCCACAAAATAAATCATAATAAACTTTTGTCAATCAGATAATAGCTACTCCCTCCGTTCACCAAAACATATCCACTTTGGTCTGGGCATGGAGTTTAAGAAAGCTGATAAAGTAAAAGTTAGTGGAGTAAAAGTTAGGATGTAGGGGTAGTGAAATAATGATAAAAAAACAGTGGTAATGACAAAAATAGGTGGTATTGACCAAAAAGTAAGAATAAAGTTGTTGGGATGATAAAAAGGTAGAAACAAAGTTGATGTGAGGTGGGGTCTTAAATGGCAAAGGGTAGTAATATTTGGAAAGTATAGAAGGTAGTGTTGTACAAAAAGGCAAACTGGACATCTTTTGGTGAATATGATTAATGTTCCAAACTGGACATCTTTTGGTGAACGGAGGGGGTAAATATAAAAAAGAGTTAAATTGAGATAAAGGTCCACTTTAAGTTGATCCACGAAATAAATCATATTCCCTCCGTATCTTTTCATTAAAGTCATTTTACCTTATTGGGACGTATCATTCCATTAAGTCTATTTCCTAAAATGAAAATGCATCATATATAAATACTTCACTATAACTCATAAATTATCATATATACCACTAAAATCAACTAACTTCATTCTCTCTCCTACTTAATGAGATAAAAATACCCCTAAAAAGTTACTCCCTCCGTCCCTGATTTAAAGTCCCATTGTGGGCTCGACACGGAAACTAAGAAAAGCTGAAAAAGTGGGTTTGAGTGGGGTAAAATGACTTGTAGGGGTATTGTTAATCTTTTGATTACTTTTTGCTAATCTTTGTAGGTTTTTTTATTCTTTATTTATTTGGTGAGTGGAAGACTTTATTTATTTATTTCTTCCCTTATTTAATTTTTGGTTCATTATTTCTTCATTTTAATTGAATTATTACTTGTAGTTTCATTTAATTGTTGCAATTAATTTAAGTTTGAACAAAATTAAAAACAGAAATTAAAGGACTGAAATTAAAATGAGAAAGTAAACCTGAAATGAAATTCAAAAAATAAAATCTGTCACATGAAGAAAAAAAACGAGATAATGCAGAAAATAAACTTGGAGGCAAAACTGTAAGGTTTGGAGCCAAAAATTGATGATTTCCATTAAATAATGAGGAGATAGTACATTGATTGGATCAAAAAGGGGGGGGGGGGGGGGGGGGGGGGGGGGAATTTAAACATCTCCTAACCCCCCCCCCCCCAAAAAAACAGACTTATACATATACCCACAGAGCTCATAAATGGCTCTCAACCACATTGCAGAAAACATCTTAATTCACCTACTATGGCAGTTCCTAAAAACACAAAAAAACTGACTGAGGCATAGAAAAACATCCTGGCCCAATGGTTACTGCAACACAGCAGCAATGGCAAGCTGGAGTACGGCAAGAAACAAGAGCCTGCAGCTGCATTCAATGTGTCTTTGCGGACAATATGGAGGACTTGGCAAACAGTGACAACTCAACAAGCTCTTGGCATTCCTGTCCATTTGAAGTCCAAAAGAATAGGTAAGCACTACAAAAATAAACAGCAATTAGATGAAGAAAAGGTGAAAAAGCTGCCCTTGCAGCAAAGAACTTCACTGCGTGTTATGGCTGGAAATTTGGGGTTTAGCAAATCTGCAGTTCACAGATTTGTGAAAGAAGATAAACTCAGACCACACACATCTGCCATCAGGCCTTTCTTAACAGAGAGTAACAAGATAGAAAGGCTAAAGTGGAGTCTTTCTCAACTGTGTAAACAAGCAGAGGATGGTGCATTCAAATTCCAAACTATGTTCAACACTATTCATATAGATGAAAAGTGGTTTTACCTATCCAAAGAGAAAGAGAGATTCTACCTTGTCAAGGGTGAGGTGGAACCACATAGAAGTTGTAAATCCAAGAGACATATACCAAAAATTATGTTCAACTGTGCAGTTTCTAGGCCGGTGATAGACCCTGCTGGAAATGTCTTATTTGATGGCAAATTTGACATCTTTCCATTCATCACACAAGAACCAGCAAGGAGAAACTCAAAAAACAGATCCAAAGGGACCATGGAGGTCAAACCAATACCAGCAATCACAAAGCTAATCACAAAGGAGAGCCTGCTGAACCAGGTCAGGTTTTTCATGCAACCTGTCTCATTTTCAGATTTTTTTTCATGCTATCAGGATCAATTTCAGATTCATCATCTAGCCATTTACTGTAATCATGCAGATGCTACCAGTTTTTAAGGCCAAGTGGCCAACACATCTTTTAGGCAAAGACATTTACATCCAACAAGATAATGCCAAGCCCCATATAAAACCTGATGACCCAGAGTTCATAGCCATTGCAAATCAAGATGGATTCAATTTCAAGCAAATCTGTCAACCCCCAAATTCTCCAGACACAAATGTAAATGATCTAGGGTTTTTCAGAGCTATACAAACCATTAAGGATCAGAAACCATGCAAAAATCTGGATGAGCTGATACACAATGTGAAGACAGCATATGAAGAGTACTCAGCAGAGAAGATAAATATGGCATTTCTAACACTTCAAGGCTGCTACTCAGAGATAATGAAGGTTAAGGGAGGCAACAAATATAAGATCCCTCACATGAATAAGGAAAGACTGGCCAGAATGCATCAACTACCAGAATGCATCGAAGTGGAGGAGGGACTAGTAAAGGAATGCTTACAATTCCTTAATGTTAATGATGTGGTGGTGGGGCTGCAGCAAGTCAGACTTCAGGAATGAAGACAGGGTATGGAATCTTTTTTGGCCTTAGTTTACAGGGACAAACATTGTCATTCATGTAAATCTAATGTTTGGAATGTAAACTACTTTTGGGACTGATTTCTGCTCATAATTGTCTCAGCAAGCACAATTGCATCATTGACTTAATTTAACCCCTTTGCTGCCTAACTCAACCTCCAAAACCAGATTCATCTAGTGGTGGCATCATCAGGCAGCATGCATTGCATGATTGAATGCCACATCATGTAAATATGCATTCCTAAACCCACAGCCAAGTCATTGCATGATTGAATGCTTCATCATGTAAATATGCATTCAAACTGAATTTGTCAACAGAGAATCAAGCATTCTAATTAATACAGAGACTGAGATTAAGCAACAGAGAATCAAGCATTCTAATTAATCGAGAGACTGTCATTAAGCAACAGAGAATCAAGCAACTAGAAATAATCGAGAGACTGCCATCAAGCAACAGAGCATCAAGCAACATAATTAATCACAGGGGCATACAAACCACAGAGAATCAAGCACAATGGCATCACCAGCCGTCCCCCTCAAAGTCAAGAGAGCAGAAAATCATCACCTCATTCATAGGTTTAAGGCAGCTTCCATAGCCTTCCTTTTTTTTCGAGCTTTTGCACATTCTGTAAAGAGGAAATAGTTGGGATCCGTAGGCACCATATTCGCTACGATTTCATCTAAAGCATGCCCCGGCGACAGTGCAGTGTCCAGAACCGGCATTGGAAAGCCGAGTGGTGGAGTCGAGGATGCAGGTTCCGACACCGGCATCAGTAAGTCAGCAGGTGGATTCGAGGACGCAGGTTCCGGCACCGGCAAACGCAAGTCAGCAGGTGGAGTCGATGAGGGAGATTCCGGCACCGACATCGGACTCGCAAAAGGAGGAGTCGATGACGGAGTTTCAGGCACCATCATAGGAGACTCACCAGTATCAGGCACCATCATCGAGGGAGTCAACGACAGAGTTTCAGAATCGAAGATCCCCAATTTCAAAGGGGGGATCTCCGCGTCGGCCTCCTCCAAATGGGTCTCCGGCACCATGGAACCAACACTGGCGTGGTCCACCGAGTTGGCCGGCGTCACTGAGTGGGAGTAATCGAACTCAGTTTCAGGAGTAAAATCGATGGAGGTGGAGTAGGGTATGGAGTTTGAGTCCATCGATTGAGAGAGATGTGTGGATTCAGAGAGGAAATCGTGAAAGGAAATTGAGGGAGAGATAGATCTGGATTCAAAGAGTCAGAGCAGATCGACAGTAGGGTGAGAGAGAGAGGAGAGGAAATCGCGATTCTGAGCGAGAGCGGCGCAAAAACTAGGGTTTGAGAGGTGAGATTGAGAGAGAACCGACATACAGATGAAATGGGTGGGTTTGGGGATTGGGTGTGGGTTGGGGAGGTGTATTAGTGGGTTGGGCCCACATGTAATTAGTGGGTATAATTAGACTGTAATAAAAATATGGGTTAGTTTAAGTAGTGACAAAGGGTAATAATTTAGGGGAAATAGAAAGGGTAGTAATGTCCAAAAAGCAGACTGAGACTTTAAATCAGGGACACTTTTTGAGGAGCAAATGGGACTTTAAAACAGGGACGGAGGGAGTACTTTATCCTTTCAACTTTATTATAAATAACTCATTTTCTTAACATGTCTGCCCGACCAAATGGTCTTAATTACTCCATCCGTCCCGCCACAGATGTCATAATTTCTCTGGGCACGAGAATTAAGGAGGACACAATTAAGAGTAGAAAATGTGTTTAGTTGAGTTGTTAAAGTCAAATAAAGTAGATAGAGAGAGAGAGTGAATAGTGAAATAAAGTAGAATAAAGTGAATAAAGTAGGTAGAGAGAGGGTGTATAGTGAAATAAAGTGGAATAAAGTGAGTAGAGAGAGAGTGAATAATAAGTTGAAAGGTGTAAAGTGAGTGTAATTAACCAAACTAATTATTGCTAAAAAGGAAAATAGGACAACTGGAGCGAGACACCCAAAATAGAGAGTAGGACAACTGAAGTGGGACGAAGGGAGTAAAAGATACGGAGAGAGTAATAAATTAAGTTTCTAAATTATTCTACACATTACTAAGTGTCAATATAAAGAGCTCAATATCTAGCCAATATTAACTTGTAATTTTTTCACTTGCCAATATTTCCAATAATTTATAATATTGGTTCTGAATTTTCTAAAATAATTTTTCATGAACTTTTTATTTTATTGAATTTGGTTTTGTGGGTAACGTAGCATGGACCTCTCCTAAAAAGTCTGATATTTTATGCTTGCAAAATTTCAGACCCAAAAAAAAAAATTGCTACATTCAACCCTCCATATAAAAGATTTGATGGTTTGTTTACACTTACATCTATCAAGATCAATCGATCTAGCACAAAAAACAAACTAGAAATAGTTTTGCAAGAACCTTGTGAAAAAAGTGCATAATTAAGACTTCTAAATCAAATGCAAACAAGGAATTATTGCCATAAACACAGATACACTCCAAAAATGAGAAGAGAAAAAATAAGAAAAAAATGTTACATCAATACAAAAATAAAATAAAAATAAAAGTTATATACCTGCACCTACTACATCTTCACAAACTATATTAATTCCAATTGCATCTGAAAACTCAGAAAAAGAAAAAGAAAAAAAAAAGAAGAAGTGGGAGGAATTACAAGATGATGATCATCCCATATTTGCAAAGATACCAGAGAAGTTGGGGATCTTGTCAACATGTTTCAAGGTGCGCTCGGCGATCTGTCGAGTGCGGTAGTCTCCGTGTTGGAAGGCGTCTACGAGCGCTGTGCTGACGTTGGGATCGCCTGAGACTTCATAGGCTATCTCATCGCTTCTCAGCAGTCTCTCCACGGCCCAAACAGCCCTCCTCCTCAGCGTGTCTGTCCGTTTCTCCAGCAGCATGTCGAGTATAGGCTTGACACCTTCAGCATCGAGCAACACCTGCACGCCCTCGTCTATATCAACCCCGTCGTCTAACAACATGCATAGAGCTGCAAGTGATGCTTCCACTACATTCTCCTTGGTGTGGTCCAAGAGCGCGACCAGCTTGTCCACGGCCTGCCCTTCCAAGAGACAGAACGTCTCTCGCAACGAGCACGTCCCACGGTGGATCTTGCAGAGACCCGTGATGATCGGAGGCTTGCTCAGGCATGTGAAGATCGAGACGCAGAAGCTGGGAGGGGCAAACTCCGGCAACTTCGTCAAGTTTTTCGATTCTTGAGATAGGTTTTCTAAAGCCATGGCTGATACTATCTGCACATTGTCAAGTCCATTAGCTTGTGTAGAAGGTCGATGAAAAGTGCGGCAAGGTTATGCTCGCGGCAGAGAGCACGAGCTGCGCCGGACTCGTCAGACAAGGTGTATGTGATTCTCGATAGAATCTTCACGAGCCCTTCTAGATACGGCGTCATAAACCGACTCCCCCGTGTCTCCCCTTGCCGGATCCTCGTTATTCTCAAGATGAAGAGCTCGAACGCGCCCTCGTTCAGCATCTGTCTCATTAGACCGGCGTCTCGTTCTGGAAGATCGGCTAATAGCCCAACTGCCGCTGCCTCCTGCTCGGTTATCGCTACATTCTCTGATGTCACTCTGATTAGGCTGCCAAGCTGGCCAGACGCGCCGCGCAGCAATCGGCCAGCTCCTGCCCCATGTGAGGCGAGAGGTTCTGAAGAAGCTTTATCGAAGCTAGCCTCAGATCTCGCTGTGGCGCTTCGACGAACTGCACCAAGCTGATAAGAGCACCGGAGCTTTTGATAGCAGAGACGACGCTAAAGACAGTGGAAGAAGAGCCTGTGAGTCCGACCAGAACTTGCAGAAGCTTGCACCCAATTGCGGGGCCGGTGTTGCTGATCAGATGCAGAAGGTTATGAACTATCCCCTCCGACACAAGAGTCTGGTGCTGCGGTCCAACCTCAATTGAATCGAAATCATAACCGGAGTTCACAGCATTCGCGAGAATCGTTGCTGAAATTTCTTTCAGTCGCATCGGCAGCTGCTTCGTCCCGACTGTGAAAAGATCCTTGACAAGGGGAGGAAGGATATCCGCCTCTATTAGAACCTTCGCGCTTGCATCATCCGACGAGATCTGGTTCAAAGCTTTCAGAGCAGCCTCTCTCGACGGCATGTCGTTGCTCTTCATCAGATTGATCAACGAGAAACCAACAGTCCTTGCCACAAACACCTTCACGTCGTTGTTCAGCACTAACTCGCCGACAAATGATGCCATCGACAGTTTAGTTTCTGCGGATCCTGCAACAATCAACGCACGAGTTAACCCCAACATTCATGCAAGGAACTAGGAAGCATCGAGGTATAAAGTAAGAGGGTTCACCTTCGAGTAGAAGGTGCAAGAGCGGCTGTAATCTGCCACATTCAGCCATTTGTTGTACGTTGTTCTCGCATTGGGCAAGGTTATCGAGAGTTCGGTCCGCCCTCTCGTTGGTTAACACGTTCTTGGAGTTGCTGCTAGACATACCTACTAAAATGAGAATCGCTCCATTAACAGAACCAATCTTCTCACATAATCTCTCCGATTTTGAGAGTTCATACAGCAAATAAACAGCTTCTTCTCTCTCTTTCGACTGCTCGTGAGACAAGAACTTGACTATTGTACGGACAGTGTCGCCTTCAGCCATTATTTCCTGCCAAAAAAATTATCATGAGCGACATGAACCAACAAACTAACCGAGGAAAACAACTAAAATGCACAAATGTCAACCTTCAACAACCTTATTATCATCGTCATCCTCTACCACAATCCGAAGGGTTTCAAGAGCTTTGCACCTTACTCTTCGACTACTGCTCTTCAGCACGTCGACAATCATGGGAATCAGCTCCGCGTTGCGGATCACGTGCTTATTCAAGCGGCTCTTTAGGCAAAGATCCTGGACAAACTTCAAAGCCAGTATAATATCATTTTCTGGGGTCGACAAAGTTAAGGATCTACGAGCCATATCGATCTGAGCTGCCTCATTTCTCGCGTTCCATTCTTCAATCGTGTTCCTTAATGCTATGCTCGGATTCAGTTCTGTACTTCTCAACTCTCTCAACGTTAACGGGCACACCACCTTTCTCCCTTTCTCTCTGCACTCCTTGAACCACTTCTCGATGGCCTCTCTCTCGAATGTCTGCCCGTTCTCCAAGGTCACAGGATCTCGCATCACTTGCTTCGTTAAGGGACATATAAATGAATCATAAATTGGTTCTAGATGTAATCTGTCGAAATGATGGCTCTCGTCCGACTGACCACCCGGCTCGTAACTTGCATCCCAGTTTCCAGCCATAGGGCCAAATACCTATAAGAGGAAAACAAAATAATTTCTTTACATATATTAGGAAATCATTAACACCAGAAATAAGCCTTAATCCTATTGATTAATTTTATGTATTGATTAATTTTCATTAAGTAGTTGCCCTCCTATTAAATTAAATTAAGCTAGGATGCAACCTGTCGACGGGATTTCATTAGACACAATTTACTTGATAGTTATAGTAATTTATCATCACAAGTATTTTAAATGACGACCCCACCCACCTTGTCCTCACGACCCACCCCCTGCTCATTCTTCCCGCCCTACCAACCGGTGGGCTCTATGGCGCGGCGGTTCAAGCAACCTAGCCAGCCCACTGATGTGTGCTATTGGACCGACGGACCAGCTCGAATAGGAGGAAGGGGGCGCGATGGAGGTGGCTCGTCAACTGGGGGCTCGACGCTAGGGCAACTAGAGCGGGTGATTGAGCCCCCAAACGCTCTAATTTTTTTTAAATAAATATTAAAAATATTCATATTAAGTGTGATCTGATTTTCTTTTACGATCCACAATAAATGTGGCCCTTTTATGAATAGAAATAACCCATCATGAAATGTTACCCTTTAATCATTTATTCCTTTTATTTGTATTTACTTTTAAAGGTAAACAAAGTACTACTAACACTCATCCTTCACTCATAATATTTGTACCACCAACTCTTATTCATTCTCTATATCTTAAAACATGTTCCATTCCTCCACACTTATCATCATCCTCTACCCACAATATTTCTAACATTACTCTTATTCATTCTTTGTTTGTTAAAACATGTGTTATTTTCTCTAGACCACATTTACCGTGGTGGATGGAGGAGGGACTTTTGTTGCGCATAGTAAATTTACTTAATATTCCCTCCGTACGCGAAAAAATGCCCTAATGGCGGTTGGGCACGAGGATTAAGAAAGCAGGTAAATTGTTATGAGTGGGTTAAAAGTTAAATAGTATGGGTAGTGGTATTGACAAAAAGGTAATGGTATTAACAAAAGGTGGTGATAAAGTTGTCGGGAGGTAGGTCCATCAATAGCAAATGAGTGTAAATAAATACGATTCTTTAGGGTATATAAGTCCATAAAGTGAAATGGGGCATTTTTTGGTGTACACTTTAAATGTGGTAAGTAGGGCATTTTTTCGTGTACAGAGGGAGTAAAAATTAAATCTTCTCCGGAATAATAAAAATTAAATGAAAATAATACTCCCTCCGTCCACATTTTAAAGTCTCATTTACTGCTGGGCACGGAGATTAAAAAAAGCTGAAAAAGTGAAGTTGGTGGAGTTAAGGTCTCACTTAGTGTTCAGGGTTTCAGGGTCCTACTTGTTGTGAGTAGAAAAGATAAAATAGAGTTAAAGTTGTTGTAAGTGGAATTAGGATTTCACATATTGTGAATGGAAAAGGTTGGATGGGAGTAGAAGTTGTAGTAGGTCTCACTTAATGTGAGTGGAAAAAGATAAGTACTCCCTCCGTCCATGAATTATATCCTCATTTGGGTTTCGACAAGGAAAATAAGAAAGCTGATAAAGTTGTTTTGAGTAGGGTAAAAGTTAGAATGTAGGGGTAGTAGAATAATGACAAAAAATAGTGGTAATGACAAAAAGGTAGTGATATTGACCAAAAACTGGAAATAAAATTGTTGTGATGACTAAAAAGTAGGAATAAAGTTATTGTGAGGTGGGACCATCAAAGGCAAAGGATAGTAAATAAAGAGAAAGTATGAGGGTATGGTTGTATAAAAAGGTAAGTAGGAATTTGATTTATGGATAAAAAAATATAGGTAAGTAGGAATTTGATTTGTGGATGGAAGAAATAGGATTTTAAAATGAACAGTTTTTTATGAGCAAATGGGACTTTAGAAAATGGAGCGACAGAGTATAAATTAAAATTAGAGGGAAAACAGAAAAAAAAAATCTTTATTGTGAAACAGTAGAGAGCGTTTGTACCACCGTGCCTATGCCTACTGCAGCCTACCACCTTCTCTCAGCTCACCGACTTTCTCTCTCTCACACACACTGATACACACACAAGTAAAGTAGCAGACTTTGTCTACTCTCTCGCTTTCACTCTCTCTGACACACGCGCAAAATCGCTGAGTGTCCATATACTTGCAAAAACACCAAGCAACACACCATATCAGCAATATAGATTGAAACCTCTGTTGAGTGCAGGGTAAGCAACCGATTCCAAGGGCTCGCTACTTTGTTGAATTTCTCGAGAAATTGGGTAGAGGACCGATATCAACGGTTAATCCGACTTTACCAAATTCGGGACTGGTCAAAATTGAGGTTGATCAGAGTGTGCGTTTAGAGCGGGAGAAGATTGTGAAAATGGAAATGGAAATGGTAAACCTGGTGAGAGAACGTGAGTGGTTGAAGAAAGAGGTCGATTTGCTTGAGAAAACTCAGAGCCACGGAGTTAGTGAAATGTAGTCTGGAGGAGAAGCTGGGAAACTGGAAGGAGTGAGAGAAAATGTGAGGAGTTGGAAGAGATGATTTAGAAATTTGAGGATTTGAGGCCAAAAGAGATCGAGACTGCTGCGGTTGTAATTTTACAAAAGTAGGTTCGATGATTTAGAGCCGAGGGTGTTGAAGGTGGAGGTAGACTGGACAAAGTGTTGTGTGAATCTTGCCAATTTGGACAAGTTTTCTGCCGCAGCTACTCATGCTGGGATGGAAATGGAGGCATTAGATTGCCAAAGAAAGGTGGTTTTGGAGTTGTTCAATTACACTCATTGTTGCTTTTACGATCTTTTGTTGGCTCTGTTCTTTACTTTCCCCTTCTGTAGTATTCATGTTTGCATGACTGACATAAGAAGCATTTAGGCTCTTAAGGATAGGTTATTCTTGCTAGCCTTTCTCTTATTAGTTGGTTTTGCTGAACTATCTTGAATGTGATATTGTAAATCTAACTGAATGATGGTTTTGTAATCGGATGATCAATCTCGACTTCTAAAATGAACTTATTTTGGATGGATTGACATGATAATAATACCAGACAAATTTGTAGGAATCGGTTATTGAAAACCAATTGGTTCACGGATCAATTATGGATATCTAACAAACACATACAAAATCCATACCTAGCATACTCTTATGAATTTAATTGCAATCATAGGATGTTTGTTCGAGATACCTGCGAATTTGATGCACAACGACTCCAGAGTTGACCTTCTAAACTGTTCCCGGCTAGAATACGACGATAGATGGGATCGATCTCGTACTCTCTCTCTTGCTGTGGGGCGGCGCCTACTGTCTCTCTCTCTAGGGTTTTAGTTGCTTAGAATGCAAGTAAGTAATGAGTCTTATGAGCCTTGTATTTATAGATAAATAACTGCTCACATTCATTGAACCTAGACAACCCTCACGGGCCGTAGGAGACAGGCGCCTAGCCCACTAGAAACACAGACCATTGGGCCAGTTCAGGGATCTACTAGCTTAAATAAGATTGGCCCGATAATATCTGATTTAATCTATTCAGTCCAGAAATATAAATCAGATATAAATATTAATTCATTCGACTAAAGAATTAATACTGACTTACCCTCTTATTTATTTAATTGAGTCGGGGCTAGTATTAGACTTAATTAATCTCCGTGTTTAAGATTCTTGAATATCCATTAATTAATTAAATACTTCTGACAGCAATTAATTAATAAATTAATTATTTACTAATAAATAATTATCTCGAGTGCTACCACTTAAACTTATTATCGTATCGGAACTGATTCCACTTGCAGGGTTTAATACGATAAACTTATTAAGTTCCTCAAGAGGATATCATCATCCCATTATACATAGGACACAGATCCTTATTGCAACTCTATCAATATCAAATAAGAACTGCTACCGCCCAAAATACGAAATTCTGAACCACTATTAAGTTCTCATTTATAATAGATCAAAGCAATAGTAAGACACTTATTCATACTGATAAGTCCAATTAAGGTTAAGACTATTTAAATCACCGAGATCTTTAATTCTCAATAAGTCAGAACAGAGAATTAATCTCACTGTGATCCTTTCAATATGATTGACGTACTAGCATAAATAAATAGTCAAGATAAACTATTTAATACTTTTATGCTACAATCTAAATCAACAACTCGTCCAAGTCGTCTCGATTGTGAATATTAGTTTATATCTCATAAAATGCCGATTATATAATCTTCTGTGATCTACAACAGACTATATAATCTATGATATTGAGATAATTGGACAAATAATAATTATGCAATAATAAACATTTCAGATAGGAGAATTATAGTGAAATAAATATCAATTGTATATAAACAAAAAAAACTTGCTTTTGTATACAACCCTTCAATTCTCCCACTTATTCTAAAGCAAACTTTTAGTATACAATGAGACTAATATTCATCTAGCCATCTATTACAACTTCTCCCACTTATACTCAAAGTTTAGTGTGGGAGGAAACGCAGCCCCATGCTTTCAACGTGTTTTTCAAAGACAACAGCTGGTAGACTCTTTGTAAATGGATCAGCCAGATTATCAACTCCTGCAACCTTTTGCACATCCACATCACCATCTTGGATAAGCAGCCGAATGTAGTGATATCTTGCATCAATATGCTTAGTCGTCTGATGAAACCTTGACTCCTTGCAATTTGCAATTGCTGCCTCATTATCAGAATAAATCATGATACTTTTCGGCAAATCAGGAATCACATCAAGCTCCGCTAAGAAGTTTCTAAGCCAAACAGCCTCTTTAGCAGCCTCAGTAATAGCCACATACTCAGCTTCCATAGTAGATAATGCAATGCATTTCTGCTTCACACTTCTCCACACAATGGCTCCACCTCCTAGCTTAAACACATAGCCAGAAGTAGAAAAATGCTGATCTTTATCTCCTTGATAATCAGCATCTACAAATGCTACCGGAATCAGATCACTGGATCGATATACCAGTCCATACTCTCTAGTCCGTTTAAGGTACTTGAGTATGCACTTTACAGCAATCCAATGACCCTGACCTGGATTAGTCTGATATCTAGACACCATGCCAACGGCCTAGCAGATATCGGGCCTAGTACACTGCATTGCATACATGAGACTTCCCACAGTCGAAGTATAAGGAACTGTCTTCATGTCAGCTATCTCCTTAGGTGACGTAGGACACATCGCCTTAGATAGATGAACGCCATGTCTAAAAGGCAGGAAACCTTTCTTAGCATTCTGCATGCTGAAACGCGATAATACAGTATCAATGTAGGTTGTTTGAGACAAACTCAACATTCTCTTAGATCGATCATGACCGACCTTAATCCCAAGAATGTATGCTGCCTCTCCCAAATCCTTCATTTGAAACTGCTGGGATAACCATGTCTTAATCCTTGCCAAAACATTCACATTATCACTAATGAGCAGAATGTCATCGACATAAAGCACTAGAAATACTAAACTTCCATCAATACACACCCTGTAAACACAACTTTCATGTTCACATTATACAAAGCCATAGCCTCGGACAACATCATTGAAACGTTTGTTCCAGGATCGTGAAGCCTGCTTAAGTCCATAAATAGACTTCTTTAGCTTCCACACAAGATGCTCTTCTCCTTTCTTAATGAATCCTTCAGGTTGTAGCATATAGATGTCCCTATCTTTTTCAAGATACTCGTTCAGAAATGCGGTTTTGACATCCATTTGCCAGACCTCGAGATTCATGTGAGCGGCCATTGCCATAAGGATTCGAATGGATTTAAGCATGGCTACTGGAGAAAATGTTTCATCGTAATCGACTCCCTCTCTTTGGGTGAAACCTTTCGCCACTAGTCTTGCCTTAAAGGCCGTAACCTTTCCATCCGGTCCTCTCTTTCTCTTGTATACCCACTTGCATCCTATGGCTTCACAGCCCTCAGGAAGCTCGCATTTCTGGTACACATCCATGGCGGTGATAGATTCCAATTCGGCAATCATACACGCCTCCCACTCAAGAGCATCCGGATCTGCTAATGCTTCGGAGTAAGTCCATGGATCTTCTTCGATCACAACTAATTCCGATGAATCTGTAGATTCATTAAGAAGAGTGTATCGACTAGGCAACTTTCCTTGAGTTACCCTCCCACTACGATGAAGCTTTATAGCAGATTCAGTATTAATGGTTTGTGCAGGTTCCGATGATTGCTCGTCTTGCACGACTGGAGCACTAATTACCTCCTCCCCTCTAACTTCCTGAAGCATGACGTCGCTTCTCTTCCTATGGCCAATCATATAATCCTCTTCCAAGAATCTCGCGTTAGTGCTAATAACGACTTTCTGATCCTTAGGACAATAGAAATAGCCACCTTTCGTTCCTCTAGGATAGCCTACAAACAACATCACCTTGGTTCTCGGACTCAACTTGTCAGCGTCTTTATTCAAGACATGTGCTGGACTACCCCAAATCCGGATGTGGTTAAGACTAGGCTTGCGCCCGGACCACAGCTTGGACGGGGTCTTTGGCACTGACTTTGAAGGAACCAAGTTTAGCGTATGAGCTGCTGTTTCCAAAGCATATCCCCAAAACGATATAGGTAGAGATGCATAACTCATCATGGATCGAACCATCTCTAGAAGTGTTCAATTTCTTCTCTCTGACACACCATTCTTTTGGGGTGTTCCAGGTGTAGTCAATTGGGATGTAATCCCACTTTCCAACAAGTACTCCTTAAACTCGTTGCTGAGGTATTCGCCGCCGCGGTCAGATCGCAACGACTTGATACTCTTACCATGTCGCTTCTCTACTTCCGCTTTGAATAGTTTGAACTTTTCAAAGCACTCAGACTTGTATCGTAACAGGTAGATGTACCCGTACCTTGAGTAATAGTCAATGAAAGTGACAAAATACTCGTACCCTCCACGAGCTTGAGTTGACATAGGTCCACACAAGTTGGAATGAATCAATTCCAACACTTCTTTGGCTCTATACCCCTTGGCCTTGAAAGGCCGAGTCGTCATCTTTCCCTCTATGCAGGATTCGCAGATTGGGATGGAATCAACTTGGAATGAATCCAAGACTCCATCGGAAACCAATCTTTGGATCTCCTTAGACCGATGTGACCCAATCTTAAGTGCCAAAGAAGAGTTTGATTCTCTCGAGAAGAATTCGATTTATTCCTTTGGTTAACAGTTAAAGCACTACTTGAAGAACTCATAGCATGTGAACAGTAAATAGTATAAAGAGAATCAACAACATGTGCATAACCAACAATCTTATCATCCTTCATAAAAGTCGCAAAACCCTCAAAAAGAATAGAATATCCGTCTTTCCAAAACTTAACCATAGAAATCAAGTTCCGCCGAAAGTCTGGCACATATAAAACATATCTTAAAACTAAAACTGAATTCTCAAAAGATAAATGAACATCGCCTATGTCCGCAACGTCCGCTCTTACTTCCGTTCCCATGGCGACGCTCAACTCTCCTCTACTCACTTCCCTTGTCCGCAGGAACCCCTGCAAGGAATAATAAATATGGTCAGTTGTGCCCGTATCTACTACCCATTTATGGATAGAACTTGAACTTAAACATATTTCATTAATAAGAGCAGAAGACATACCTTGAGCCTTCTTCAACAGGGGGCAGTTGGTCTTCCAATGTCCCGATTTCTTGCACTTGAAGCATTTTCCACCCTTCTTCTTTAGCTTTTTAATGCCACCGGTAGGGCCAAGCCTCTTGCTCCCACTACTTCCTTCGCCCTTCTTACCTTTCGCGGGGCCCTTCCATTTCTTTCCACCTTTCGGTGAAACATGGAAGCCCCTTGAGGAAGAGGAAAGAGCTTGCGGACTCTTTTCCATAACCCCTTCCGCCGCAACAAGTTCATTGAGCAGTTCATTGAGAGTGAACAATTTCTTGCTCATAATTGCATTAAGGCGGAAGTTCTCATAGGACTTGGAAAGAGTGTGGAGTATCATGTCGACCTTAGCTTCATCCATGATACCGCCACCGAGCACGTCCAACTCGTTGGAATGATTGATCATTCTAAGCACGTGCTCGTGCACAGACGCGCCTTCCGTCATCTTCGAGCTCATGATTTATCTCATGATCTCGAATCAGGTAGAACGGTCACTCTCACCGAACAACTCTTCAAGATTTGTCATGATTGCAGCAGCCGTGTCCAAAGACTGATGCTGTTGCTGCAACCCCGAGGTCATAGTGGTCATCATGTAGGCTTTCGCCATACAATTGGCCTTATTCCACCTCTTAGACTCCTCTTTCTGAGCTTCGGTGGAGTCTGCAGTGAGAGCTGCAGGCGCAGGGGTAGTGAGTACGAAGTGATAATCTTCGGCATCTAGGACATATCCCAAATTGCGCTTCCATTCTAAGAAATTTGGTCCGGTAAACGGCTTAGCAGTAAGCACATTCAACAACGGAGTAACAGTCATATCTGAAAAATTTAAACATACAAAACGCACATAAATCACAATTACTGCATAAAACATTCGTAACATTTATATTGTAACCTTTTGATAAAACAATATTAAATGAAACCTTCATTAGCTCAAGTGACTTACACGCAAGCCACGATAGTGTGGATGTTTACGTGCGCATCACTCAACCAAACACCCAATTTTTTATTTTATCTCATGCCAAATTAACCTTATGACAAATAAAATTAATAAATGAACCTTACTAGACCATATCGTCTTGAAAAGGGACTCCAATGGGGAGTTGTATTCGAGGCAATATCTAAGCACAGACCACAATTTAACTAATCCAAAAGTGTCCCACATATTGATGCAATTACTAGAACGACATCTCCTTGTAAACAATTTCATTAATTATCTTATTCTAATCTCTCCTAGAATAATCTGTGAAAGTTAATACGTGCAAGCCACGATAGTGTGGACGTTTACACGCAAAACTCCCACTATTCACTAGACTAAAACACTTTTAGAAGTTTTACTCGACAAAATCTATAAGTCAATAGCACCCATGCAAGCCACGATCGTGTGGACATTTAAACGAGCCTACTAACTTAATTCGTCTAAAACCAATTGTGGAGGTCTAATTTGATTATTAAAATCAAGTTAACATGCTTAGTCATTTTTTAATTCAAAAGATTTTCGAATGCAAATCACGTAAAACACGGAATCACTAAACATGCTTTTTCTAGAACTCACATAATAAATCATGCTCGCTTGAATTCATTACATGCTTAGAATAATACGATAAATTCCTAGCGTGCAATTTCTAAACGCAAATAATTTCAAATAATTACAAATTATATCATGTTTTAGAAATAATAACAACACCTTAATAGTGATTAAATCCCACGACATGCAATTTACAATAAAATAAATAAATTGTCATCTCGTCGTGGATAATTTGTACCTGCCTAAATTATTACAAAATAATAAAGGAAATAAAAAAAACTATCTATTACAAGAAGTCTTCGTTTTCAAGTCTTTCCAAATCCGTCGCCTTGAAGCATCGCCCAAGAAGGAAACGAGATCAATAACATCTCGTCTTTCCATCACAACCCGACCCACGCGAGGAGGCCTCACCGTGCGGCTGCCCACACGCCCAAACCCTAGGTTTTTCAACCTAGGGTTTCTCATGGACTCACCACCGCCGGCAGCCCCTACCACGTCGTCGGAATCGCGAGTCGGCGTCTACACCACCACGCCATCATCACTGCCCCCACTCCCATCCACCCCCGCCGTCGGAACAGCAAGGATAGAAGGAGGGCAGCTGCGCTGCTGTGCATCGCCGCTCACTGCCGTCGAGCTCACGACAGTGCCGCGACGAGTCGTACGGCACGGAGCCGTTCCAGCGCCGGCGGCCGCCTCGACCGCCTGCTGCCGCTGCTGCTGTTCATCACTACTACTGCTCGTTGCTGCTGCTGCTGGTTCGCTCTCGCCGGAGCTGCTGCTGCTGGTTTGCTTTCGCCGGAGAAGAAGGGCCGTCATCGACGGCGTGGGAGATCAAGGGTGGTCAAAACCCTTGTCTCCCACTGCTCCGATCAGACCCAGCCCAAGGGTCCGACCCTCAGGCTTCGATCGAAGCCAACGGCGCCCAGCAGAGACGCGAAAAACACGCCTCCGCCATCGTGACGTCCTCCGCGTGCTAAGCACGGGCCACCACGACCGACCGGTGCCCCGCCCTCACGCACATCGTCGCCCAGCCGTGACCTTGAATCGAACACCATAGACGGCGGAGGATCAACCTCCGTCGAATTGGATTTCGTCCGATCAAGCATCACGACGTGGGTTAAAACCCTATGCGTGAACGCGACGCGCCGCCATGCGCCGCCGTCCGCCACCGCCGGCCTTCGTGCTGCTGCAAACTTTATCCGTTTCTCGACCCGTACAACAATTACAAATCGAAATAACAATTTACAACTGAAATCCTAATCTAACCACGGATTTTCTCGTGGTAAAAACGGCCAAAACGGCAAACCAACAGAAAATAAACGAATCCACGACGAGACAACGAACATGCATGCATATAAATACATAAATAAAATTAGATTTTATTTAATTATGGATTTACTGTTCGTTAATCCGACAGAGCCATAATATACAGACCAGGGCTCTGATACCAACTGTAGGAACCGGTTATTGAAAACCAATTCGTTCTTTACCCACGGATCAATTATGAATATCTAACAAACACATACAAAATCCATACCTAGCATGCTCCTATGAATTTAATTGCAATCATAGGATGTTTGTTCGAGATACCTGCGAATTTGATGCACAACGACTCCAGAGTTGACCTTCTGAACTGTTCCCGACTAGAATACGACGATGGATGGGATCGACCTCGTACTCTCTCTCTTGCTGTGGGGTGGCGCCTACTGTCTCTCTCTCTAGGGTTTTAGTTGCTTAGAATGCAAGTAAGTAATGAGTCTTATGAGCCTTGTATTTATAGATAAATAACTGCTCACATTCATTGAACCTAGACAACCCTCACGGGCCGTAGGAGACAGGCGCCTACCTAGCCCACTAGAAACACAGGCCATTGGGCCAGTTCAGGGATCTACTAACTTAAATAAGATTGGCCCGATAATATCTGATTTAATCTATGCAGCCCAGAAATATAAATCAGATATAAATATTAATTCATTCCACTAAAGAGTTAATACTGACTTACCCTCTTATTTATTTAATTGAGTCGGGGCTAGTATTAGACTTAATTAATCTCCGTGTTTAAGATTCTTGAATATCCATTAATTAATTAACTACTTCTTACAGCAATTAATTAATCAATTAATTATTTACTAATAAATAATTATCTCGAGTGCGATCACTTAAACTTATTATCGTATCGGAACTAATTCCACCTGCAGGGTTTAATACGATAAACTTATTAAGTTCCTCGAGAGGATATCATCATCCCATTATGCATAGGACACGGATCCTTATTGCAGCTCTGTCAATATCAAATAAGAACTGCTACCGCCCAAAATACGAAATTCTGAACCACTATTAAGTTCTCATTTATAATAGATCAAAACAATAGTCAGACACTTATTCATACTGATAAGCCCAATTAAGGTTAAGACTATTTAAGTCACCGAGATCTTTAATTCTTAATAAGTCAGAACATAGAATTAATCTCACTGTGATCATTTCAATACGATTGACGTACTAGCATAAATAAATAGTCAAGATAAACTATTTAATACTATTATGCTACAATTTAAACCAATAACTCGTCCAAGTCGTCTCGATTGTGAATATTAGTTTATATCTCATAAAATGCCGATTATATAATCTTCTGTGATCTACAACACACTATATAATCTATGATATTGAGATAATTGGACAAATAATAATTATGCAATAATAAACATTTAAGATAGGAGAATTATAGTGAAATAAATATCAATTATATATAAACAAAAAAAAACTTGCTTTCGTATACAACCCTTCAAAATTTAACATGGCAACCGAGAAGAGTCATGAGAGTGTGTGACTTTGCAAATAAGCTACATTTGGATATATCGCTGCAGGTGGCAGAAACTTGGCTTATTCTGGTCCAGAAGAGGAAAGTAAAGGTCGCCTCCAAGATAATGCAGACACAAATCCTGAGGTTAGAGGTAAGTAACTACACTACTCGAGGGTTTAGATATTTTACAGTGATTATTATTTTACTCATCTTAATGATTAAGTTCTACTATTCTAGCAGCCATATGTGATTGTTTTGTTTTTTTTGTTTTTGGTTATATTTTGTGTCGTTTTTCTTCATTTCAATTCTAGGTGGATAAAGATCAATCAATTGTGGACCTAAATCATAGCATTACTATAGTTGTGATCTGTCATTTCTACAAATACCTGCATGTCAAAACCGTCTCCTGCTACTTCATTTTATTATATATTCATCCTAACATTGGCTGAATTATGGCTTGAAGATATTGTAGAATTCGCTAAGAAACTGAAACCTTACTAAGAAAAGATTTTAGTTGAAACAGGATATCATCAGAAACTGAAACCTTACTAATCCAAAATATCCTGCTTGCTTAATCAAATAAGAATGTATGCATAAGACTCAATCCTAGTCATCTTTTGGGTGTGTAACTTCTAATATGAATGCCCATCCTTGCCCTCCAGGCTGAGATGTCAGGATACTTAACTCAGAGGTAAGTCAGCCATGAGTCCCCTCTTTATCTCTTGTGCATCATCCACACCTACCACACTGAGTTCTACGTTGTCCTTCTCATTTTCTGGATATGAATGCATTCTTCACCGATAGTGATTCAAGCAGTGGAATACCGACCAATGAAAAGTGTAGCTCTAGGCCTTTCGTGGATATTAAACGTGCAAGGGCCACCAAGCCAGAGCAAAGGCTCATAGAGCCTTACGTACTAGGGATGCCTTTCAAAAACAAGGCACAAGATAAGAAAAAGTATAAAAAAAGTAATGTACAAGCCAAACTATATTAGTTTAATTAATGATATGGACAGTAGTGAATTTGAAGTAAACTATTATATTAGCAAATTTTGGATCAAATGAGGCTCAACCTCGAGTGTAAATTATGATAATTGCAACCCATTTTGGATGACTGGCTTTTGACAGTTTTTTTTAAGATGGGTTGAAAATTTGTTCTATTGATAATTGTGATTACTTTAATGTTAGTTTTCTACAACCATGTGTGTGTAATGTGTAACTATTCTTGCACCCTAAAGGTGAGTAAACTTTGATAGAAGGGAAAAAAGCATATGTAGGCTACAGTATGTTTATGATAATTGTGATTAAATTTCTCTGCTTGCATTATGTTTATGCTTTTACTTCGTTAAGCCCACAATATGACTTTTCCTCTACCTTCATTTTTGCCTACGTTAAGTTTACATATGATCTTTAAATGTTTCTTCCCAATTCCAGGTGCTAACTATCAGATGTCACTTAGATGTCGTTGTACTCTTAAGACAATAGATGTAATTAAAGACAATCTACACGAGGAAAACTTGGAAAGATTTGAACGATCGTGCTTCAGTAACCTGTTGATGATTGACGAATTCAAACTTCAAGCATACCTGATACTGCAGCTGTTGCTTCACATGGATATGAGTGCCTCCAACGAGGAGAGGCTTATTTTCAAAATTAACATCATCTTCATCTATTCACAAGGATGTTTTTCAGGGTAGGCCAATAATCACTGTGAAGAATATTGAAGAAGCCTTCCTTAATTAGTAGTTGTCATTAGGGAAAAGCTGAATTGACGTTGAAGTTGGCCTTGCTCTATTTCCTATATTGAACTCTGTTACCAAGTAGCTTGAGGATAATTGATGTGCAATATTCTTTATTTAATTGAGGATCTGGAAAAGTTTAATGCATTCCCTTGGGGTGGGATTGTTGGAATTTGGTCATGTATAGCATTAAATCCATAATTAAGTTATGGAAAATCCTTAAGAATTATGTGGAAACTAATGGTAGAAACGAAATCTATGTTTGAGCACTATGATTTAATGTATTCATTTGTTTAATTCCATTAAGGAATGAATGAGCAATTAATACATGAACATAGCTACTTGAAACTAGAATAGTGTGTTTTCTACCTTATTTGTCCCACATCGGAAATTTAAGGAAGTTTTGTGCTATATATAAGGAGCAACACTATAAGGGTACATCCAAGTGTGCTACCTTGTGGTGCACCTTTGTGACTAAAGTTGGTATATTTTGTGCTTGACCATGATTCTTACGGGAAGCACCGTCCGAGTCCGAGTCCGACGAGCACGTGCACGTCGCTCTTGTCGCAATGGGCACTTTGACGCGCACTTCGCTCAGTCGCGATCGGAGCAATTGAGGAGCATAAGGTTATTTTGGATGAGGATTCGTGTGATACACGTGGCGAACGGTTGGAGTGGCGGTTCCGTGCAGTTGAGCGCCACACGCTGGGTGAGGCGGATCGCACGGTGCGACCAGGCGGTTTCCAACCGAACCAACACCATTGCCATGTGTCGCGTCCAGCAAAGGCACCATTTCGCCTCTGCCACGTGTCGGTGATTGGCTGGCGGGCAAAACCGCCACTGAAGCAACCCTTCCGAACGGTCACGTGCAGCCTATAAATAGCCCTCTTGCATGACGATTTAAACACACTAATTCCAAGATAAACAATCTATTCATATAGTTCGAGTCCTAGGATCAAATACTCAGTCCCGAGTATCGAGTAGTTCACCGGAACTTCAACACGTCATGCAATGTCTCAAGTTCGCCAGAACCGTTGTATCTTCGAGGCAATTGCTGTAGACCGCGTGCACGATAGCGGAGCAATATTGTCTTATGGAGATAGAGTTTAACTCTAGCCTCGGTTCATTTCTATCTCTTCTTTTTCAATACTTTAATTATATAAGTATTTTTGTTTGTCATTTATTGTTCATACAAGTATATATATATACGTATTATTTCCAATAATCGTAAGACAATATTCTATATATATTATTTGTGTGATTCAACGATGGCATCATCGTCTAAGGTCCATGTTCCGACCATTCCAGTTCATGCCGAAAGGCCGCCGAAATTTGTCAGCACTAATTTTAAGCATTGGCAGCAGAAAATGCTGTTTTACTTGACAACGCTTAACTTGGCTCATTTCCTTAATGAATCAACCCCAGTTGTGGGGGAAGATGAAACCGATGAGCAAAAATGCACTGCGTTAGATGCTTGGTTTCACAACGACTTCTGTTGTCGCAACTATATCTTGAATGGTCTGGAAGACACCCTTTACAGTGTCTATTCCGAATTCAAGACTTCAAGGGAACTCTGGATTTCCTTGAAGACTAAGTACAAAATAGAGGACGCCGGTTTGAAGAAATTCATCGTCGGCCGCTTCTTGGACTACAAGATGGTCGATAACAAAACAGTTATCAAACAAGTTCAAGAGCTTCAACTCATTCTGCATGATATTCATGCGGAAGGTATGTCTCTTTCTGAATCCTTTCAGGTTGCAGCAACGATCGAGAAACTACCACCGTTGTGGAAAGAATTCAAGAACTATCTCAAACATAAACGTAAGGAGATGGGACTTGAAGATCTCATCGTGCGACTAAGGATCGAAGAAGATAATAGCAAAGCCGATGTCAAAGGCAAAAATCCGATGATAGATCCTAACGCAAATTTGGCTGAAACCAGCAATAAGAAGCGTAAGTTTCCGTACAAAAAGAAGATAGCCAAAAAGGGAATCATTTCAATGGAAAATGCTTCAACTGCGACAAACCTGATCATAGGGTAATGGATTGTCGTAAGCCAAAGAAAGCAAGGAAAGATGATCACCACCAAGCCAACATGGTGGTTGATAAAAACATTCCCATTGACATGTTCGAACTAGACCTATTTGCGATCATTGATGAAGTCAACATGGTTGGCAACCATCAAGGGTGGTTCGTGGACATCGGGGCTACTAGACACATTGCATCTGACAAAGCAATGTTCACAACATATGAGCCTGTCACTGAGGAAAAGAAGCCTTACATGGGTAACTCTGCAACTTCTAAAGTTGTTGGAGTTGGTAATGTTGTTCTCAAAATGATGTCAGACCTGAACCTCACGCTCAAGAATGTGCTGCATGTCCCAGACATTCGCAAGAACCTTATCTCTGGTTCGACTCTCAGCAGGGCTGATTTTAGACTAGTCTTTGAAGCTAATAACTTTGTAATGACCAAAAATGTTCAAAGCATAGGAAAAGGTTATATATACAGTGGTCTAGTCAAGCTTAACTATAAAGCTGTAATTATTGGTAATGAAATAAACTCCGGTGTTGTTTATTTGACTGAGTCACCTAATCTATGGCATGATATGACATGCAAATCTAAATACACTACAAAGGTTAGTGAATTTAGAATTGTTGCATAAAGTCACTTTTGATCATCACAAAAAATGTAAAATTTGTGTTGAGGCAAAAATGACTAAAGGACCTTTTCACTCAAAGGAAAGATGTACAACTCCTCTTGAACTTATTCACACCGATTTGAAACTTATGCAAACTAGAGGAGGAAAGAACTATTTTATTACATTTATAGACGATTGCACAAGATTTTCTTATGTCTTTCTTTTGAGAAGTAAGACGAAGCATTCGAGGCTTTCAAAAGATACAAAGCTGAAGTTGAAAATCAACTTAACTCTAAAATCAAAGTGATTCGGAGTGATAGAGGTGGTGAGTATGTTGCACCTTTTGAAGAATTTTGTCGTGAAAACGGCATTATTCATCAAACAACTGCACTTTATTCTCCACAATCTAATGGTGTTGCGGAGCGAAAGAATCGCACTCTAAAATAGATGATGAATGCTATGCTGATTAGCTCCAACTTATTGCATAACATGTGGGGGGAAGCTATTCTTTCGGCAAATAAAATTTTGAATAAGTTGCCGCAAAAGAAACAAGATAAAACTCCATATGAACTATGGAAAGGTAGAAAACCATCCTACAAGTACACGAAAGTGTGGGGGTGCCTAGCAAAAGTTGAGGTTCCAAAACCAAAACAAGTGAAACTAGGACCAAAGACTATTGATTGCATTTTCATTGGATATGCAAACAATAGTAGTGCTTATCGTTTCTTAGTTCATAAATCGGAAGTTTCCGAAATGAACGAAGGGATGATAATAGAATCAAGAAATATTATATTTTTTGAATCTATATTCCCTAAGAAAGAAAAGCACGAACCAAGTTCTAGCAAAAGAACTTATCAAACTATAGACAACTCGTTGGAATCAAATGTTGATCAAAATGTTGAATCTTCTTCAATATCAACACTTGAACCAAGACGAGGAGGAAGGACCAAGAAAATTAAAACTTTTGGTCCAGACTTTATAGTTTATGCGATGGAAGATGAGCCTAAGACAATCAAAGAAGCATTGTCTAGCTCTGACGTAACTTTCTGGAAATAAGCAATTAATAGTGAAATCCAGTCGATTGTGAATACTCATACCTGGGAACTTGCTGATCTTCCTCCCGGCATTAAACCTTTAGGATGCAAATGGATCGTGAAAAGGAAATATAAGGCCGATGGATCGATCGACAAATATAAGGCTCATTTGTTAGCCAAAGGCTTCAAACAGAAAGAAGGGTATGATTATTTCGATACATATTCTCATGTTACAAGGATAACTTCTATAAGAATGCTTATAGCAATAGAAACCTTGTACAATCTCGAGATACATCAAATGGATGTACAAACAACCTTTCTAAATGGAGATCCGATTGATGAAGTCTACATGAAACAACCCGAAGTGTTTGTAGTTCCTTGAAAAGAAAATAAAGTATGTAGACTTGTTAAGTCCTTGTACGGACTTAAGCAAGCTCCTAAAGAATGGCATGTGAAGTTTGACAACACAATGTTGACAAATAACTTCAAGATAAATGAGTGTGACAAATGCGTCTACATAAAAGGCACACCAGATAATTTTGTTATCTTATGCCTTTATGTAGACGACATGCTCATAATGGGTAGTAATCATGATATAATCATGAAAACTAAAGAGATGCTGGAAAGAAATTTTCAAATGAAGGATCTCGGGAAAGCAGATGTGATTCTAGGAATAAAAGTTACTAGAACATCTGAAGAAATTAATTTATCACAATCTCACTATGTTGAGAATGTTCTAAAGAGGTTTAAAGCTTTCGATTTACCTCCAGCTAAGACTCATGTAGATCTAAATCTACACTTAGCTAAAAATCGAAGAGATCCAGTATCTCAATTGGATTATATATGCTAGGGTCATTGGCAGTCTAATGTATCTCGCCAATTGTACAAGACCAAATATAGCATATTCAATAAGCAAGTTAAGTCGATTCACAAGTAATCCTGGAAAAGATCATTGGATCGCCTTAACAAGAGTATTGAGGTATTTAAGATATGCCTCAACTCATAGTATTCACTATAGTAATTACCCAGCTGTATTACAATGGTATAGTGATGCGAATTGGATAGCAGACACAAATGACTCCAAGTCCACAAATGGATATGTATTCACAATTGGTGGTGGCGCAGTGTTATGGAAATCCTCTAAGCAAACGTGTATAGCAAGATCTACAATGGAATCTGAATTCATTGCATTAGACAAAGCTGGTGAAGAAGCTGAATGGCTCAGAAATTTCTTAGAGGATATTCCCTGTTGGGAAAAACATGTGCCTCCCGTAATGATACATTGTGACAACATGTCAGAAATAGGGAGAGCACAAAGTAGTATGTATAATGGTAAGTCTCGACATATTCGTCGAAGACACAATACCATTAGACAATTGATCACAAGTGGTATAATGTGTATTGACTGTGTAAAGTCAAAGGACAATATAGTGGATCCGTTTACTAAAGGTATTAATCGTGATAAATTGTGTAATGCAGTGAGGGGAATGGGATTGAAATCCACAATTAAAAATGTTCATAGTGGTAACTCAACCATGATGATTGGAGATCCCAAGAACTTAGTTCAATGAGACAACTAAGCTATGAATGTTCAGTTGTGCACTTGAAATTACAACTGAAAATCCATTCTCGAAACTGTGCAAAAACATGTTGAATGTGGTAATAGGGTAAGCTCTATAAGCTTTTAATGATTCCTAAGGTCTTGAAGAAAGACAGAGTATGGCATGATACTTAATAGGAGATCACCTATATAAGTGAGAAGTGAGACCGCTTAAAATTACAACACTTATGAATCCAAGATATGGTCTAAGGCCGAATGGACACAACATGAGAACAAAAGATATCATATCTATTATTGTGTGTATGCTATTGTCTTGGTTTACACAAAAGTTGACCGGTTCAAGACATCGCGTTCACCGAGCAGTAAGTAAATCCAATAGCATTACACTAAGGAAGATTCAAAGCCAAAAGCTTTCTATCCCAATGCAATAATAGATCGTCGGGACTGTTTATTCATGCATTTGCATTAATTGTAATTCATGTGGGGGATTGTTGGAATTTGGTCATGTATAACATTAAATCCATAATTAAGTTATGGAAAATCCTAACGAATTATGTGGAAACTAATGGTAGAAACGAAATCTATGTTTTGAGTACTATGATTTAATGTATTCATTTGTTCAATTCCATTAAGGAGTGAATGAGCAATTAATACATGAACATAGCTACGTGAAACTAGAATAGTGTATTTTCTACCTTATTTGTCCCATATCGGAAATTTAAGGAAGTTTTGTGCTATATATAAGGAGCAACACTATAAGGGAGTACATCCAAGTGTGCTACCTTGTGGTGCACCTTTGTGACTCAAGTATTGGCACGTCGCACTTGTCGCAATGGGCGCTTTGAGGCGCACATTGCACTTGAGGAGCCTAAGGTTATTTTGGATGAGGATTCGGGTGATACACGTGGCGAACGTTGGAGTGGCAGTTCCGTGCGGTTGAGCGCCACACGTTGGGTGCGGCCGATCGCACGGTGCGACCATGCGGTTATGGTGTGGTTTCCAACCGAACCAACACCATTGCCACGTGTCGCATCCAGCAAAGGCACCATTTCGCCTCTGCCACATGTTGCACAGTGATTGGCCGGCGGGCAAAACTGCCACGGAAGCAACCTTTTTGAACGGTCACGTGCAGCCTATAAATAGCCCTCTTGCATGACGATTTAAACACACCAATTCCAAGATAATCAATCTATTCATATAGTTTGAGTCCTAAGATCAAATAGTCAGTCCTGAGTATCGAGTAGTTCGCCGGAACTTTGACACGTCGTGCAACGTCTCAAGTTCGCCAGAACCGTTGTATCTTGGAGGCAGTTGCTGTAGATCGCGTGCACGATAGTGGAGCAATATTGTCCTACGGAGATAGAGTCTAACTCTAGCCTCGGTTCATTTCTATCTCTTCTTTTTCAATACTTTAATTATATAAGTATTTTTGTTTGCCATTTATTGTTCATACAAGTATATATATATATATATACGTATTACTTTCAACATGGGTTTCATATGAAAAGCTTGTTTCGTCCATTCTTCAACCCCGACTCCCCATGGATAGTTCAGAATTCTCCGATTAGGTAGCAAGTTTCTATATGTATGGTTTCTGTCATGCTTTCCAGGCATGGGCCTATGAGGTGATGCCTTCTGTAGCTGTATATTGTGCCTCTTGTTAGAATTTGGTCCTTTATATCATTAAATCCATGAGGGATATGTGGAAACTAATGGTAGAAATAAAATCTACGTTTCGAGCACTATGATTTAATGTATTTATTTGTTCAATTCCATTAAGGAATGAATGAGCAATTAATACATAAACATGGCTACTTGAAACTAGAATTGTGCAATTTCAACCTTATTTGTCCCACATCGGAAATCCAAGGATGTTATGTGCTATATATAAGGAGCAACACTATAAGGGAGTATATCCAAGTGTGCTACCTATGGTGCACCTTAGTGGCTCAAGTGTTTGCACATTTTGTGCTTGACCATGATTCCTACGACGACGATGCGAAGCACCGTCCGAGTCCGAATCCGACGGCGACGAGCACGTGCACGTCGCACTTGTCGCAATGGGTGCTTTGAGGCGCACTTTGCACTTCGCTCAGTCGTAATCGGAGCAATTGAGGAGCCAAAGTTATTTTGGCTAAGGGACTCACATGTGGACCGCACGGTGTGCACGGAAAGGCGGTTCCGTCCGCACGGTGCGGTTACACGGCGGTTTGTTCGGTGCGGCCAACCGCATGGTGAGACCTAGCGGTTTTCCGCCGAATCATTGCCACGTGTCGCGTCCAGCAAAGGCACTGTTTCGCCTCTGCCACGTGTCACAAGGTGATAGGCCGGTGCCAATAACCACCTTGTAAGCACCTCTTCCGAACGGCCACGTGCATCCTATAAATAGCCCTCTTGAATGATGATTTGAACACACCAATTCGAAGATAATCAATATATTCATATAGTTCAAGTCCTAGGATCTAATACTCAGTCCCGAGTATCGAGTAGTTCGCCGGAACTGCGACACGTCGTGCAACGTCTCAAAGTTCACCCCGAACCGTTGTATCTTGGAGGCAATTGTTGTAGACCGCGTGCACGAGAGCGGAGCAATCTTGTCTTACGGAGATAGAGTCTAACTCTAGCCTCGGTTCATTTCTATCTCTTCTTTTCAATACTTTATTTATTTAAGTATTTCGGTTTTGCCATTTATTGTTCATACAAATATATATATATACGCATTATATTTTTTAACACCTCTCGTGTGAATAATTTTGAAAACATAACCCCATGGATCTTACGTTGGTCTGCGAATATAACCATATATTCTGACAACCTCAAGAATTTTTTTCCCACTGGCTGGTGATAAAGGACATTTGGTAAGCAGTTTCTGTTTTGAATACTTGTGTTTGTTATGTGAGGCGTGTTATCATACCTATTGAACTTCTCTGCAGCAGAATAATACAGTGGGGAAGTCGGAAGAATAGAAAAGAAAATTTCTCTGTGACAATGATCAAATGCACACTCCAACCACACCACCACCACCCTCCATGAATGCCTCAGCACACTCGTCTCATCATCCCGCTCGTGTAAGTCGATTTAACACGTTCTGCCTACATGTTCTACATTGCTTGCACTATTTTATGTTTGTCTGTGTTGCACTTGCTCATATTAAAGTATTGTGATTAACTATTTGTTATATTATGCTTACGAGCGAAAAATATGTAATTTTAGGTGATGATTTTGCAAACGCTTTACCTACAATAGACATATGCTTGCTCTACATTATGTCTTCAAGTATCAAAGTAAATAAATTTGTGTATTTGCATTAACTTTCACAGCTACATTTATTGCCTACAAATGTTTAAATTTATTTATTGAGAATGAGTATTACCAGTTTAGATTTTAATTGATGAGTTATCAATTAATGCAAAATATAAAACAAAAATGATATCAGCATGATCCATTGTTGAAAGTTTGAAACAATCAATCTAAAGCTAAAAAAGTCATATATTTCAATTCTCTTTCATTTTTTATCTTTCTTATTTTATTTTGCAGCGAAATTACTATCTGAATGATGTGTCCCCCATTTGATAAAATTTTTTAGTTTTGATATATATAGGTGCTTTCCATCCTTTGAGCCTTAAACTGATAGTATATTTTTCAATACCAGCTTGATAGATAATTTATCTTTAAGGCTTTAGATCAATAAAACTCTTTGTTGGCAAATGTTTGTAGGCAAAATGTTATATGTAGGCTAAATTAATGGAGAAGTGTATGCATAACCTTGTTTGTGCACCGGCTAACCATATTTGTTACAACTTTTACTTTTAATTATTTATAACGGGATTTATGATCTTTATTTTTATTTATGACAAAAGGAAATTAGTTTACAACGGGATTTATATAATTCACAAAAATATTACTTTTATTCATAACAATCTTTATTTTTATTTATAACAACTTTTACTTATTTGTTCAAGTAATTATTGTCATAATAAAAGTAGTCATTGATGTGAACAAATGTAATATTTCAAAAGTATTACATTTCTTCACGACAATTGTTATTTTTGTTCACTAGAAAGTGTACTTTTAATAATTTGTTCTAGTAATTATTGTTGTAATTAAAATTTAATCATTGATATAAAAAGAGTCAACTTTTGATATAACCATATTGAGCAATGTTGAAACACAAAGTTTAGCCCACCCTCTCCAAAAACACAAATTTTAACCATTTTTTTTTTAATTTAGGACAAAAATACTTTTAATGAAGGGCGTACGGGTCAGGTCAGGGCGCAGGTACAAGAAGTCGGACACTTTTAGCACTAATATGGTCATTAGAATTTGTTTAGAATTTGTTTAATTTGTTGCCAAAATGATGTAGTTCATAAAAGTTGGAATCCATGTCGACGTGGTCACGTGGATAAGAAGAACACTCCCCAAGTTAGTTTTTCTAATATTGAAGATAAATTGATGGATTCGAACTATTATGTTACAAATGAAAAAATAAAATTATTTTTGAAGTATTTTAGAAACTGTGTCTGATATAAGACTAAAATTAATTATAAATTGTTGATTCTTTTTAACAATTAACCATTTTATGAAGAGAAGAGAAAAATGATGCAAAATAGTGTGAATTTTAAACAAATAAAGCAGTTCCCTTTTGGCGATTTTTTTTTGTATTGACGTGTAAAATATCTTTAATTCATATTTTTTTGACATGAGGAAGGGGAAGCAGTGCTGCAGTGGGATTTGAATTCGAGACCTCACTGTATACAGATATAATACTTGAGAATAATATTCAAATGTACTCATAAAAGCACTCCTCGTGGAGTTCTCAAAATTTTGCTACTATTTAGTATTTACTCCTAAAATTTTTCCTATATTATTTCAATGTTGGATGAGATTTTTATATCATTTTTTATTATTTTAACTTAAATTTAAAATTAAAATTTATTTTAAGTGATCTGTTGTGAATGCTCTAAGCTTGTTACGCTATAGTTAATCACAATACTTATGCTTCGAAAGAATAAGTATAAGGATGAATGAGAGAAAAGTTTGTTTTCGAATACAATGTTCCAACATTTTCCGCATCTACTATATAGAGCTTCCATGTGGCACACCCTATCCGGTCGATAAATAGATGGGTACGGTCACCAAAAAAGAGGTTTAATTTTTGGACGTGCCACTGCCACCCAAATTATAATTTTGGCTCGACTGAGCTTCAATTTTTTCTTATATTTGGCCCAACATTTTCGGACGTGTCATTGGCCCTAGAACTCTCGGGCCAGGCCGGAAGGTTTACGGCTTTACTTATGTTTGTCACCCTATGAAATGTGTTATTTTTAGAATTTTATTTAGAACCTGAAGTTATTATAATAAACCCCATTTGATTAAATAATAAATCATAATAATTAATTAACAACTGCTAGAAATTTGAATTAAATATCAAAAAAATAATTATATGGAGTATATATTCTAATTGGGTACAAACGAAAAAGTTCAAAAGAATATGTATGCAAGAAAGCAACGATCAGACTGGTTCCTTCTCTAAATTCTCAAATCTCGTCTCCATATCGCTACTGGGGTTACCTCTACCACCTTCTCTCTCTCTCTCGTGCACACAACACATAGACTTTCAACACACCTTCCGGCAGCAGGTAAAAGTTTCCCCGACTCTAGTGCGCGCAGGAGGGTTCTGAGAAATTGCGCAGAGGACCGATGTCCACGAACAATCCGAGATCATTTCCGAAACTGATTAAAATTGAGGTTGATCAGTTTGAGAGTGTGAGTATGGAGCAGGAGGCAGATATGAAAATAGAAATGGAAATGGTTAACCTTGTGAGAGAACGCGATGGGTTGAAGAAAGAGGTCGATTTGCTGGAGAGAACTCACAGCTACATGTTAAACCTCGTGCGAGATCGCGAGTGGTTGAAGAAAGAGGTCGATTTGCTGGAAAACACTCAGAGCTTCACGGAGTTAGAGAAATGTAATCTGGAGGAGAAGCTGCGAAGGAGTGAGAGAAGATGTGAGGAATTGGATGAAAGAATTGTCCAAATGGGGGAGAAGAATCAGAAATTGAGGCAGAAGAAGATGGAGTCGGAGAAGGCAGCTCAAGCTTACAAAAGTAGGGTTGATGATTTGGAGCCGAGGGTGTTGAAGGTGGAGGCAGCACTCGTGAAAGTGTTGAATGTGGGTCTTTCCAATTTGGACAACTTTGCTGCAGCTGCTACTGATGGAAATGGAGGCATTGGATTGTCAATGAAAGGTAGTTTTTGAGTTGTTTTGAGCCATTGTTTTATCACATAACTTTTTATGTCAAAAATACCGAAATTGCTTCTTTGGAAGTTGTTGATTTTCCAATATAAGTTTAGTACTCGTACATATGAAATATTTTGTATTAAGATGAAACATGATTGCTTTTTGAGTGGATTGAAAGTAAGTAGGATTAGAGTATATGATGGACATTTATATAGTATGAATAATAGTGTAAATATATATAGGTAGAGTAGAATAGATGAGTGTGGATTGAGGAGGAATTGTGAATAATCGAGGCGTGTTGACTGTTTCGGGATATCTGACTTAGAGAGATAAGGACTAGACAGAGAAACAAGGGGGAGAATTGCACAGATTTAGATTGAAACATGCAACTTCAGTAGGTGTACCATAGGTGTAATACATATTTCAGTGCTCCTATCTGACTGCCATAAGAAGCTCTGAGTTTTATATAAAGAATATTCTTGTCCTGTATTTCCCTTATTAGTTATTAGTTAGTTTTGCAGCGCTAAAGAATTTCATTTGGTTGTTTTGGTTTTTAATATTGGACAAACAATCTCAACTTTAGCATTGATATCTGACATGTAGCATGACAAGTTGGCAACAAAGAAGAGTCAGTCAGAGTATGGATAAATGCTTTCACAAATGAGCTACATTTTGGATATGTGATAACAGGTGGCAGAAACTTGGCGTATTCTGAGACAGACGAGGATGGGGCAAATGTTCTTTCTCTTTCAAAACCAGCTAAAAGCAAACAGCGTCTCCGATATAATGTAGTAAAAAATGCTAAGGTTAGAGGTAAGTAACCATACTGCTTGAGGGTGTAGATATCTTACAATGATTTCTATTTTACTCAGCTTAATGATTGAGTTCTATAAAATTCTTGTAGCCGCCACTTTTTGTCAATTTGAGATATGCATGACACCCGGTACCATCTGCTCCACTTGAACTAATAAAAAAGGGCAATGTGTGATTGTACTTTTTTCCCCCTTTTGGTTCTATATTGTATCACACTAGGATGTGGACAATCACAAGATTGCTTGAGTTTTTGCTTAATTTCAATTCTAGGTGGATCGTTAAGAAACTGAAACCTTACTTAGAAATATTTTATCTATTAGAAAAAAGTTACCAAGAAATAACTCCCCATCAGACTAAGTTTACTGCTTGCTTTATCAAGCTGATCAAATAAAAATATATGCATAACAATAAAATTTTTAATGATTAATACACATCCTTGTTCTCGAGGCAGAGATGTCAAGATACATAACTCAGAGGTTAGTCGGCCATGATCATATGATTATTCTGGGTCTACATTTTCCCCTTCATTTAAGTTTCAAGTTCTGGACTGAGGTTCTTCAATCTTCATTCTGGTTCTACACTGTCCTATTCCTGGTATTTTTTGGATTTGAATGCACTCTTCACCGATAGTGATTCAAACAATAGAATATTGGCCAATGAAAAAAGGTTAGCTTTAGGCATTTGTTGGATATTAAAACTGCAAGGGCCACCCGGCCAGAGCAAAGGCTCCTTGAGCCTTAGGCACGGGGGCTGCCTTTTAAACACGGAGGAAGAAATGTAAAATAATTAATTTATGTGCAAAACTATATCTGTCTTACTGTCTTAGAAATATTAATTGTTAAAAAATTCAATGACATGGATAGTAGTGGATTTGAAGTGACTATTATATTATCAGCAGTACTTGGACCAAATGAGGCTCAAAATCAAGTATAAATTAAGATGTTTTGATGAATTCTGGCATTCATTGAAGATTTATGGGACTTTAGGATGTTTGATTTTGAGAGGGATTGAAGATTAATATTATTGATAATTGTGATTAACTCCGCGATCATAGGATTGAAGATCTATTTGGGGATGATTTTGCCTCATTTGATATATTAGGTCACTAGCAAATCAGAGATTATTTTATCTTGATTTAATGTTGTGTGTGTGTAACCAAGCTTAAATGTTATGTATTTTTGTAACTATTCTTTTCACCCCAAGGAGAGTAAAGATTAGAAATGTGTGCAAAAGGAAAAGAAGCATATTTGGGTTAAATGGCACAAATGCACACCATTAGGCACCTTGTTATATTTAATTTCTTTGCATGCATTATGTTTATGCTTTGATTATATTTATCCCACAGTAAGTTTTTTCTCTACCTACTTTTTGCCTACATTAAGTTTACGCATCTATCTGTAAATTTTTGTTCCCAATTTCACGTGCTAGGTGTCGAATTGGTTGCCATTGTATTATTAAGACAATAGATGTTATCAAGGACAATCTACAGAAGGAAAATTTGGAACTATTTGAACAATCGTGCTTCGGTAATATGTTGAAGATTAATAAATTCAAATATCAAGGAAATTTGTTACAGCTGCACATGGACATGAGTGCCTCCCACAAGGAGAGTCTTATTTTCAAATTTAGTAACTCTGACATGGAATTCGGACCTAGTGATTTTTTTCGTATCACAGGCCTTCGCTTTGGCAAAGTGGAAGCAAGAATAGCATCATCGTCGTCTATTCACAAGGATGTTTTTCAGGGTAGGTCAATTATTATTATAAAGGATATTGAAGAAGCCTTCCTTAACAATAGTCCTTGTCATAAGGGAAAAGGTAAATACACGCTGAAGTTGGCCTTGCTCTATTTCCTATATGGAACTCTGTTATGTACTCGTAGCGATAAAAGAATTGACATGCAATATCTTCATTTAATTGAGGATCTGCAAAAGTTTAATGCATTCCCTTGGGGTCGGGTTGCATATGACCTTCTTGTTTCGTCCATTCTTCAACTCCGACTTCATATGGATGGTTTAGAAGTCACCAGTAGGGTAGCTAGACTCGATATATATGGGTTTTGCTTTGCTCTCCAGGCATGGGCCTATGAGGTGATGCCTTCTGTAGCTGCATATTGTGCATGTCGTGTGAATAATTTTGAATACATAACCCCATGGATCTTGCGTTGGTCTGCCACAAGAATCATAAAATCTGACGATCTCAAGAAATTTTTTCCGCTGAGTGATAAAGCACATTCGGTAAGTACTTTATGCTTTGAGAACTTGTTTGTTATGCCACACGTGTTATATTATCGATTTTGAACTTTTCTGGAGCAGAATAATACAATGGGGAAGTGGGAAGAGCTATCAACCGACACTACTCTTAATATGGCAACACCACTGAATAAAGTCAAACAGAAGAAAAGAAAATTTTTTTGTTACAATTATCAAATGCCTCATGCCCAGCCATCATCTGCAGCCACACCACCACCACCCTCCACAAATGCCCCAACATACCCGTCTCATCATCTCGCTCGTGTATGTCAATGCAACACGCTTCCTACATCTCCTACAAATGCCTGCGCTATTTTATGTTTGATTGTCTTACATGTACTTATATCAAAGTATAGAGACTAATATCTGTCCATATATTACTTATGAGCAAAAAATTGAAATTTTAGGTGAAATTAATTTTCCGTAAAATTACTATATGACTGATATATCCAAATTCAATATTGATTTTTGAGTGTGATGTTGGCATAACCTCGTTTGTGCACCGGCTAACCATATTTGACGTTTCCTACAATATAAACATGTGATTCATGTTGTTGACATGCTTATCTTGCCACTCTTAGAAGAAAATTGTGATGATATTGGTATTATTATGCAGAGACTATCACGGGCCGAGGGTATGTTGGAATCATTTCTGAGAAAACATGATCAGCCTATTCTGGATATCAGCAATGATGACCTTCCCAGAAATGGATCTCCTCTGGTAGATGATGAAAAGGATGTATCTTCTCCCACTCTGACTAGACATATCACATCTGGTTCCATGAATAGAGCTGCAGACAAGCATGCCAAGTTAGAGAGATCCTTTGCGGAAACTAAACAAGCCGGAGCTCTTTCTGAGCTTGCAAATGATAGAGATGCGTTGGGAGGGCTGAAGGTGTACGTTCAATGCAGGTTTAAAGCAGCAGCGGTCTAGTTGGTTTTAGAATCTTGAAATTTTGGAAGCCGCATACAAGTGGAAGAAGCACAAGACTGCTTCTGATGATGATTGGGGCTATTAATTTTGTCAACATTATTCTTCTCATTTGGTGCTTATTTTGGCTGCATGATATCGAACCATCCATCTTATTTTTTGGTTTGAGATGATGTAGTCGAGCATATTGAGGTCTGTAAAAAACTACTAGTTTGTAGGGAGATGAGCTTATGAACGCCATGCAAGCTGATGATGAATTTGTCTATCAACAGTTAAATCTTATTAGGATCTAATTATCTATTCAATCTTTCTTGTGGTCTTAATTTAAGATTTCCCATTCCATTTTTCTTGAAAGAATTATAATTTTATCTTAGCTTATATTTTGTTTATGTTGTTGATTGTTGGCGAAAAATAATAACGTAGACCGTGATTCTACTTTTGATGATTTTTGTAAGAAATGAGTATTGATATTGGTATTCATATAGTATTATATCACATATTAGGTATGAGTATGGGTATCACATATCAAATTAAATTAAATTAAATTTTGTCACGCTTCCCAGTACTTAGACCTAGGTCTTACTCAACATCATTGTAATGGAAAAATTAACCTATATCTAATTTAATACCACCAATCATTAAAATCACGCTTTCCAGTTTTTCAACCTAGGTCTAATTAGACCCCGTATTACATGATCTTACCCAATTATTGATTTAGCTGAATATAAATAGGGTTGCAGCTGGGAGATTCTCCTCGGTTAAGGTAACGCCGGATTCATGTAAAGCTACTGTACAACTTCCTGGTATGAATTCCAGAAACTCCAATCTTATGATATCTGCTTTTATTTCGTTTTCTTTTCGGACTGTGAGATATATTCAGTAGGGCCCACTACAATAAAGCCGGGAGGGATAGTCCTAGATGAATTAAAAATTGACCTACTTTTAGCTCTGCAGAAGGATTTGTAGGTACTATGTAGAGATCTTGTTACGTACGAAACCCCAAGGAAGTTCCAATGCATTTACTTTGGAAAAACAAAAAATTTGTTAGTACTAGTAACCAAAAAAAAAAATTCGTTTGTCGTTTTAATTTGAACTTATTTCAAAATAATTCATCTTTTCTATAAGTCAGTCCATTTAACTTTTGTATTTTTCATTAAGTTTACCGTATTTCCTAAAATAAAAATGTATCATATGATAAATACATCACTATAATTCATAAATTATCATACTACCTCCGGTCTCCAAGTATTTTCCTATCTTTCCTTTTTGGGATGATCCTCAAGTTTTTTCCTAGCTACTTTTGGACACCACTCCACAACAAATTATTATCTCTTACCCTTACTTTATCAACTTATTTACCTAAAATACCATATATGGCCCACTACTATCTCAATTAATTAATATATCACTACCCTCGATGTGGGACCCTTTCTCTACTCACAATAAATTTAATCACTTTTTCTCTACTCATAACTAACTCAACAACATTTTCCTTAATACCCGTGTCACTTCCTCCTAGGAAGAGACTTGGGGATCGGAGGTAGTATATGTTTTTCCCTCCGTATCTTTTCATTAAAACCATTTGCTTGGGCATATTAAGAAAAATGACTTGTTTATAATAAAATTGAAAAGATAAAGTAACTTTTTGAGGATATTTTTGTCCCATCAAGTAGGAGATAGAATAGAGTTAGTTATATTTTAATGGCATATATAATAATTTGTGAGTTATAGTGGCGCATTTCCATTTTAAGAAATGAAATTAATGAAATGATACGTTCAAATAAGGTCAAATGAACTTTATGAAAATATACGGAGGGAATACTAAAAATCTACTAACTTCATTCTCTCACCTACATGATGTGACAAAAATATCTCCAAAAAATTGCTTTATCTTTTCAAATTTATTATAAACAACTTATTTTCTCTAGTAATACTTTCTTTCTTCCACTCATTATGTCTATGTAGTGATGAACACAAGATTAAGAACAAAAAAAAAGATACATAGACAAAATGTGTGGAACATACATAATGAGTGGAGTTGAGAGAGTAATGTTTTTTTTTTTTTTTTTTTTGGAAAATCATCATGCATACCTACTTTGAGGATAACATGTACTCCTCATACTCACTTAGATAATTATCTACTCTCCATATGCACTTGGCCCACAAAATGTACTTTCCACCATTTAATTAAGGTTTTTGCTTTAACTTTATTGCTGAAAATTTGTCAATTCATCTACCTTAAAATCGATGACGTGATTGAACACTCATGAGTTGAATTACTTTTCGAATAATGCCAAAATGTATGTAGGTTCACGTGAATAAGCCTCATGCATGCATGCAAGAATTGTACCCTTAATATTAGAATATAGCATTTTTTTAGGACAATAACTTTTACCGTTTTTCAATAATAGGCCAAATTTTTGCGGGCTTTCAATTTTAGGACAATATCTAAAAATTTGATCATCTTCAGGGCACATTTGAGCCCAAACGGGCTTTTCTCTTTCTATTCTACCTTGACGTTTTTGCAAAAACTTGGCGTACATAAATTTCAGAAAAGCTTTACTAATTTTAGAATAACGATGCTCGCTGCTCTTGTTAAATTAACACACCTTTATACTATTATAACTACGATTTTGTTAAGATAATCCATAATATCGCAGTGGAATTCAAACATTATTCGCATCAGAGGATCTAAATACAAAACACAAATTAGAAAATAAACATCAGTTGAATGTCGGCCACCTTGGTCGATAGAGTTCTCGGAGCAGCCGCCATGATTAAAAGCTTCTTCTTCTTCTTCTTCTTCTTCTTCTTCTTCTTCTTCCACTTCTAGCTACTTCCGTGAGAGAGAGAGAGAGAGAGAGAGATGTGTTCAGTTGCAGAGATTGAGTTTTAAGAAATGTGGCCAAATAAAAAAGCATCCACAATCTAAATCATCTCAAAGAAACTCTATTAATTATGGGAACGTAACTTAATTAATCAATTATTTATAGGGCTTCTGTGAATTCCAACAGAGTCGGCGAAACGGCAGTGGAGATCCGCCACAAACTCGACGATTAGGTATCAGCTCTGCGAGTGCAACTTACCTGCTCCTCAGAAGATGGAACCAATTGCTGCGCCCCGTGCCTCGCACCGCCGGAGGTGTCTTCCTGCGGCTACTGCCAGCTGATTTTTCCTTCCTTCGGCGTTGAAGCGCAGGCGAATTTGTTGAAGTCTTCTGTTTTGGTTATCGACGCCGGTGGCTTGGGCTCAAATGACAGCTTAATAAGAAAAAAGCCAGATCGAGCTCAAATGTGTCTTCAAGACGATCAATTTTTTAGATATTGTTCTAAAATTGAAGCCCACAAAAAATTGGCTTATAATTGAAAAACGGTAAAATTTACCGTCCTAAAAAAACTCTCTACTCAATATTATAGTATGCAAAAATTGTACTATTTTTAACAGTAATTTTGCATGCAGGTAGGTGTTATATTGAATGCATTATTGAATTGGAATCCTTCAACCTATATATGATTCACACTTTCATTGATTTGTATGCTAACATAAGAAAAAGAAATTGAGAGAAAAAAAAAAGAGTGAATATTAGATCAAAGAAATTACATTATTCATTATCGTTATTCAATACTAAAGAGGTCAGCATAATACAATATTTATAATTTTTTAAACAAAAAAAACATACAAATCGCAGATATTCTGTACAAATGGTAACAGTAATACTATACCATCTGTAAAGAATTTGTTCGGGCTGTATAGTTTTTTTTTATTTACAGAAATTTGACAATCTTTATTTTTGTTATGTTTCTAACATTATTGCTTTTTTTTTTGCAGAAATTAGGTTTGAAATCTTTTTTTTTTTTATATAAAGAGATTTTTTAGACGAGTTGAATACAGACTCGAAGACAGTTTACCATTGTGTATTCAATTAGCAATTACAAAAGATACGTCTTAAATACAAATATTAATATTTTTAAAATACAAGCCTTACTGATCGATAAAAACCTGTACATGTCAGTCAAAATAGAGATATAGACCTGTACAGTATGACTGAGATCTGTACATTTATTTATTTAAAACATTTATATTAATTATGCCAATCTTTATTTTGTTTTATTTATAACATTATTGTTTGGGGTTTTCAGAAATATAATTCGAATTGAAAATCTTTTATAAAGGTATTTGAAAAACGTGGGTTAATCCAGACTTAAACTTGTTTTGTCATTTCAAATTCTCAAAGTTGAGTGTTAAACAAATTGATTTAATTTTTACAAAAATACAAAATAATACAGATCAAAAATATAATATACAGGTCGATGCCCGTTATAGTACGACATGTATAATATTTTTCCGATCTGTACGGAATTGAATGTTTTCTTAAATTAATTTAATTATATATATGTATATTATATATTAATAGTTGTTTTTAATTATTTCAGATGGAATGCAAGATGTTCCGCGTTAAATTCAGCAGCGTTTAGGACGATTATGTTTATAATGACGGAGAAGAATGCACTTTCTATCTTCCGTTGGTTATGATAAGTTTTTCCAACATTAAGGAACAAATATATTTTATAATGATATCTAGATCGTTAAGTTGTAGTTTTGAAATATTCTATTTTTCAACGTCTCAATTCGGTGTCGAAAAATATAATTTGAGTAATGATGATCAACTTCGTCGATTGTGTGCTACTGAGTACGTTACATATCGGGCATAGTGCTTCTATGTATAGACCTAGCTTTGATTTAAAATGCTTCTTCGCAATTTGTCTATGATGATGTGTATTCGTCTCAGTACTCGCAATACGATGATTCCCTCGCACGTATGGCTTCATGCAATTGGCTTGGCGAGACGTAAATGGGTTCTCAAAGTGAAGCGATTGTTATTGCTCAGGGGCAATCACAAGCATTAGAGCCAGAGCCAGAGCCGCAGCTATAGCCTGTGCAGTCCTATGCCACTATCGTTGAGGATGATGATGATGAAGATGATGAAGAATATGATGCTGAATCTGAGTTTGACGACACTGATGACGAAGAGAAACAGACTGCCACTTTGAAAATTGGAACTCTGGCTGAATTTGTTAACTGGGTGCATACTCAAGGTGGCGTGAACAAGCTCCTGGCAATGCTGATGCAGAAAAGTTGTACAACCCTTGTTGACGAGGAGACGGAGCTCGCCACTGAAGCGGCGGACTTACAAAATTGGTTAGTCCCATACTTCCACTGGAACCTGCTGTTTCGCTTGTTAAAACTGTTCTAGATAACATCCCTGACGGTCCTTTGAGTATGACCTCCCTATTTAAAGACAAAGATCAGTTGAGGCTTGTAGTTGGCCTGTGGTACTTGGAACAACGAGCTGAGTTTTGTTCTTCGCGATCAGATACGAGGCATGTTCACTACAAATGCAAGTTTGGCACGGTGTATCCTTTCAATTTGCGCGCTAAGAAAGAGGGCAATTACTGGTATATTCATTTGTTCGTTCCGACGCATACTTGCACAACCAATATGAACCATCCTTTAATGGAGAGGAAGGTCGAATCTAGTATGGTTGCAGCTTATTTTACGAAAGACATGAAAAATCAGAAAGAAATCATCACACCAACGATGATTATGGCAACTCTTATGCGGAAATTCGGCGTGGCTGCAAATTACAATGTGTGTCTGCGAACACGGAACAAGGCCCTGGAGATGCTGTATGGTGGATATGTAAATTCGTTTATGATGGTTCCTCAGTATCTCTACATGCTCCAAAAAGAGAATCCAGGCTCGATTGTTGACTACAGTTTTAGCCCTGATGATTTCTGATTCGAACATTGTTTTGTGGCATTGTCATCTGTTTGGCATTGACTACAGTTTTTATTTGCTGCAACATTTTGGCTTTTACTGTTTGCAATCTTTAATAGAAGGAATTGATTCTCATTGAAGAATCTCACAGAAGGTGGGTGGGGGGTTAAATGAGCTAAAAAATCGGTACATGTAAGGGTAAGGTCTCAAATTCATACATTATTTTACGCATGGGTTGGGATTTTGGGTTTCAAAAAGTAATAAGACAAAATATGGGCCACATCATCGAGAATCTCTCACTCAAACTCGATCAAAGAGAGAGAAAAACCTGCTGAAAAGTACACTTTGTGGGCTAAGTAGGTATATAGGATAGATAATTATCTTAGTGGGTATGGAGAGTACACATTATCTTCAAAGTGGGTATTTCGAATTTCCAGTCTATAATGTTTCTTTGCATTTATATATGGATTCTAGTTTTTATTTTCATTGATTCCGACTAGTACTACTTTACATATGACTGAAAAAAAGAGAGAAGAAGAAGCTTGTCGACATTGCAGACAGGCTACTTGAACTCTATGGGATCAGCTCCACACAGATAGCAAGCTGTTTTTGCTTTGTGACCAACGAGGCCTCAAAAGTGCGGCAATTTACGATATCATTCAAGCAAGAGGGCAAATCCAATCTTAGAAGAAGGCTATCTGAAAAACTTTATTCCACCAAATAATACTCATTCATAACGTGGCTTGCATTTAGTGATAAACTGCGTACAAAGGACAAATTGAGTCGTTTTGAACTAGAGAAGGATTAAGCCTGCCCCATTTGCACAATCCTGGAAAGACGCAGTCCTCTTTCCCGTTGTAGCTATTCGGGGGGCGTTTAGAAGTGCATTCGAGATTGGCTTCACTTGCCTCATAAATCAACTACGTACCCTTCTAACTGTACCTAAATGGATTAGAATGACCGACATACACCAGCGATTCAGAAAAACGCATGGTGGATAGCACTCACAGGCACAATCTACTTCTTTTGGAAAGTGCGAAATGAGGCAGTTTTTTACAATTCTCGTTCCTCACCTGTTAAACTGGTGCACAAATTCAAGGTATACGTGTATAGGGCTCTCTATGCACTTTTCCCTCCCGAAGTTATAAAATTCTAGCGCATTGCTTGCTTGATCGAGAGCTTGCACCACGATCACTGGCACCGTTTTAATTTTTGGAGTAATTTATGTACTGGAGTCAAACTAGAAATGAAAATCGTGAACGGAGAGAATAGTATTTTTTCTAATTCATGATCTAGTTTAAGAAAAGAGTTGAAATTCGAAATACCCACTATGGGTATAACATGTACTCCATATACCCACTAATATAACTATGTACTCTATATACCCACTTGGCCCATAAAGTGTACTTTTCAGCAGCTATTTCTCTCTCTTTGATCGAGAGATTCTCGAATGGGTCCCATTATTTGTCTTATTGTTTTTGAAAATTGAAACCCTAAGCCATAGCCATGCATATCTCTCTGTAACGTATGAATATATCTCTCTTTACAGATTTTTCAGGGTGATTTAACCCCCACCCACCTCCTGCCAGATTCTTTAATGAGAATCAATTCCCTCACGTTAAAAATAAACGGTAAAAAATAAATTTATGCAGCAATAAAATCTGAGTTCCAATATAAAATCTATACAGATCATTCATATACAGATTACTCCTCAAAATTTCTCTCCATCCTTCTTCTCCACAATTCTTATTCCTTCCATGTACTAAATTTTTAACACTAAACCCTTAATCCATGGCGTTATCATCGGGTTCAAAAGGAAAAGTTAAAGGAAAAAAATCGAAGAGTGATGAGGAAGATTTAACTGAAGCCCAGAAACAACATTTACAAGAAGTAAATTTCATGTAGTTCAAGTAAAAATCATACAGGTCGATAGAATGATTTTTTAAATTTAATACGGCCTGTATACTTTTTTGTCGATCTTTATAGTTTTTGTTAACACGAATATTATTATAATTAATTTAGACACATAATAGACTTGTTTTTTAGATATCTCTGTGCCTTTATGATTTTTTGTCACGGCCCCAAATCCCGAGGGACGGTAGAAGCCGTGGTGCGACTGGGGTTGGATTAAAGAAGCGGGGAAGAAGGGGGCTAACTGACTAAACATACATGAAAAACATCGATAAACTATGAACAAGACTTTAACATGAATGAGGAAGAGTTAATCCCTAAGGATTACTCGACAAGAGTACAAAAAGAAACTAAGTTCATATGTACAGACGTAGACTACTGAAAATTGTTTCAAGGTACATCTCAAAAGGAAATCAAAGTTTGGCAGCGGAAGGGGTTCTACTAATCATCCTATCTTCTAACTCAACACCAACCGTCGCCGCTCACCGTTGCTTCAACCTGCACATTTAGAAAGCAATGCAGGGCTAAGTACAAACGTACTTAGTGGGCACGATGCCGAAAATATACTTATAAATATAGATAAACATGGCATTTTTTTAACCGTAGCACATCGGAGTTTTATTGAAAGAATCCGTGTCTACTAAACATTTTCTGACTTTTTCTCATAAATCACTTGGCCAAGTATTTTTAGGTATGCTATGTTCAATCTTGACCCAAACTAATTCACCGTGGCTGGCTACCCCTCAACAGGATACCACATACACCACAGGTTACAAAGTGCACTAACTCTGGAAAGCACTTAGCAGCTAACTCAGAGCCGATCGTTAGTTAATCTAAGAATAGACTAACTCTAAATCTAGAAAACACGAATGTTGACTCAGATAGGTACAAGAGAACTCACATAAAAACTTAAAACAGTTCATGCCATATTATCACTTTGAAAACACAGATATCAAAGCAATAAAGAAAGATTTTCCGAGCATTGCTCGTTTTATTTGTATATAAAAGCCCACCTTATTTTATAGAACTTAAAACAAACGCTTCCAACTCGAGATCTTCTGTCCTTTCTCTACAGTTGGCTTCCTCCTTCATCGTAAAATAAAATATACTTAAAAACAGTTCGTAAAAGATACTCGAAGAAAGAGAATTGAAGAAAGTTCTAGTTATTTTATTCTTTTGGCATTTTCACGCTTACTAGATTCGTTTTACTTAATGGGAAACGAGACTCGTACCAATCTCGTTTAGAACTTGAAAGATCTCGTACTCGACTCTCGGGTCAGTAGAGAAGGTTGTCGATGTCTTAAAACGACTTTAAAGATTATAAGAAACTAAGTTGGAAAGAACCAACTTAGGCGATTTTCATTTATAGCTCATTTCACGACTTATGAATATTTCTCGTTTATTACTTCTTTAAAGAAAAGATAAGATATAAGATACGATCTCGACTGGTTTTCATCATTAAAGGTCTGGTCCTTGACTCTAGGGTCAGATAGAAGGTATCCGTTAGATAAAACGGCTTAAACGATCAAAAGAAACTAAGTTGTGAACTAAACAACTTAGAAAACAAGAAACTGAAATTTCTACTGCACAGTCCAGTAACTCTGGAGGCTGTCCAGAACAGAGGACTTGGAAACAGGGGGTGAGCTCTGTACCACTAGAAAGCTTAGGAAGTCTAGTTTCTGCTCCAATTTATGGATCACAAATTCGATAAACGAGCCGGAAGTTATTACAGTTTCCGGCAGGGGTCGCAAAACTGCCGTGAAACCCTAGCTTATTGATAAGTTCGCCGTATAACATTTTAGGTTCGTTTTAAATCCTCGTATTCAACTTTTTAGAAACTGAACTCTCAAGGCAGTCATCACGTACCTCCGTACGTGACAAACTCCTTCTCAACTTGCTCAAAGGCACGACGTTCTAACGTCGAATTTCAACTATCAAGTACTATACCAACAAAGAAATTCCAAACGTGTTCTAGTTCCCGATTATCACTTTAACCCATATTATATGAACTCGGATGCTTACGATGTCAACTAGAAAGATGTTCCAAATTTCATTATAAACAATAATATCAAGTTAAAATTTTCATCCGACTTCCCGATTATTAGTTACAACTAGATATTCGTCTCTTACGCGATCTTTAAAAGTCGTCGGTTTTCGTTCAAATTTTACGACGTTAATCTACGTCTAATAGGAATCATTTTCATGCATGCTAACATGTCTTAACATCTTTATAACTTAGTTTATATTGTGATCTTTGCCTCTTATACTTCATTAAACTTTTTTTAGAAAATTTCCAATTAATTCCTATTATCAACTAACATGATTTGTAACAATATTCAACTAACAATTCATCACTTTTAAACAATCATGTGGAAAACCCCTAACTACTTATAAATTTCTGGTTTTGAACATATGTTTATGGGATGATTTTCTTCTTAAATTAATAACATTTATATACTAAACATGCTCTTATATTACCAATTATTCACTTGCAATTCCAAAAACAACTAACATGCAAAAACCCCTAATTTCATATTTCAAACCCTCACTAAATTTCATAATAACATAGGGCTTTCAATCCCTTTTCATCTCATACACTAATTAACCCTCTACTAAGCATGAATTCATAATCAAAAGAAGAAAAACAAAAATCCTACAATTTTCCAAAAAATTCTGCATTAACATAGATGTTAGGTTTCTTATTTTTAATCATTTTCAATCCATAAATATCATATCTAGCATATCTAATTACACTATTTCAAGATCAATTCTTCCATTCCAACTTCTAAAAAAAAATCGAACAAGAAGAAGAAGAAAAGAAAATGAAACTAAATGGATAGGATTGTAGAGGATGAAAACACCTTAAGTTTTAATGAAAGAAAGTATGGAATCGAATGGATGGATGGATGGTTTGTGTGAGTTCTTCAAGCTCTTAAGAGTGTTCTTCAATGGTGGATTGAGGAGATGAAGAAGATGAAGTTGAGGGAGAGAGGGAGAGAGTGGCCGAGAGAGATAGGGAGAGAGAGAGAGAGGGAAATGGTTTGTTCAAGTTGTGAAATGATGAAAGGTTGACCATGCATAAAGGTAGGTCTAGGTGTCAACTAATTAAGCATGGTTAACATGCAAGCTTCCACTAAAAGGAATGAGGTGGCACGGCTGCATGCAGAAATTTTGAAGGTTTTACGGGTTTTTCCAGCGTGATCCGACGTTACGGGAAAACGAACGACGGAAAACGTTGTTCGGTACAAAAATCATCGCAATTCGATTTGACTTACAAATTCTAATGTACAACTTAATTAGAAAATAAATTTATAAAATTTATTTTGACAAAAACTCGGGACGACAAGTCCGAGTTCCGTCCGGAAAAACGTAAAAACAAATTTTCTCGACGTGTTCGTATTTACGATTTTGTAACGTAAAATTAGACGATTTTCCTTTCCGAAATTACAAACTAAAACTTTTCGTACGTGCTAACCCCTAATACGGTAGTCGTCTAGCCGACTTCTGTAATTTATTTTTATTAACGGGTTCGACTGTTAGCTTTAGAATTAAGAAATTGTAAACTTAGGCGTGCAAAGCCATCTATTTGGTTAACTTTAATATTAGAACGCAAGGATTTTACGGGGCATTACATCCTACCCCCCTTACGAAAAATTTCGTCCCGAAATTTGCTTACCTTTTTCAAAAAAAAAATGAGGATATCGCAAGGTTCGATCAAGGCGAACACTAAAAAAAAATGAAAGGAAAAGGAAAGACGTTGTTATAAGTTACTTATACGTTGGTAACATTCGTCTTTTTAACCCACTTATACCATATTTAAAAGGCTTTATTAGCGGGGCATAAGACCCATATTACTGAGTTTCTTATTATGTGGGTTGATCAAGTCCACATAACGGTCCCTCAATCACATGGAACTTCTGTCTCGCTCTATTGATTACTTCATACAAATTTTACTTTCCTAATCGAGCAGCAATTTCTCGAATTGCACACACAACTACTTCTTAAAAAGAAATCTTTGGAAACTCTCCAACTTAGCTTGGAAAACTCAATCTTCTAGAGGAAGATACAATTTTAAACTACTCGAATACTTGAACGACTCCTAATAAGTAAAACAAAGTCATCTCCAAGAGACTTTGTTCGACTTGGTTCTTAATTCTTGAACTTTTCTATCCAAGATCGATATCGGATTTTCTTTATAGCTTAGGCCAGATTCAAGAACTACGTCTTGCTGACTAATAACGTGCTTAGGATCGTAAACATATTTTCTCAACTGAGAAACGTGAAAACGTTATGAACGCTTCCTAGACTTGGCAGTAAGGCCAATCTATACGCGACTGATCCTATTTTCTCGAGGATTTCATAAGGTCCTATAACCCAGGGTCTTAACTTACCCTTAACTCCGAACCTAAGGATTCCTTTGGTCGGGGATATCTTAAGAAAGACTTTATCTCCTATTTCAAACTTAAGGTTAGTTCGACGGTCGTCTGTATACGATTTCTGTCGGCTCTGGGCCTCTTTCATTTTATCTCGAATCTGTCGAATTATCTCACTCATCTCGTTAATCGCATCTGGACCTAGGTTCTTTCTCTCACCTACTTCGTCCCAATAAAGTGGTGATCTACATTTTCTCCCATACAAAGCCTCAAACGGTGCCATTCCTATTGTGGCCTGATAGCTGTTGTTCTAGGCAAACTCAATTAAGTGTAGAATTTCTTCCCAATTCGTGCCTCGGTCCTAAAACCACTGTTCTTAACGTATTGACTAAAATCTGGATTGTTCTCTCTGACTGATATTATGACCTTCGGTATTCCATGCAGACGTACAATCTCTGACATACAACTGAGCTAGTCTCTCAGATCCATATGTAGTCTGAAACGGTAAGAAGTATGTTGACTTTGTAAGTCTATCAATTATTACCCAAAATGCTGTGTCTCTCTGTTTCGACTTAGGCAAGCCTGTGACAAAGTCCATAGCTATGCCTTCCCATTTCCAATCTGGGACATCCAATGACTGTAGCAATCCATACTGTCGTCGGTGTAGAGCCTTAACTTGTTGTCATGCTAGGCATCTTTCTCTGAACGAGGCAACGTCTCGTTTCATTCCATTCCACCAAAAGCTTTTTCTCAAATCTTGGTACATTTTTTTTGTACTTCCTGGATGTGCTGTGTAAGGCATATCGTGAGCCTCACTCAAGATTTCGTTCTTCAATTCACTGTCGTTGTCAGGAATACAAATCCTGCCTTCGTAAAGTATTGCATTGTCTGGAGCCTCAGAATATCCTTCTGGTTTATCTGTCCTTATCATTACTCGTAACTTTTCCATTGACCCGTCTTTTCTCTGAGCACTAATGATTCTTTCTCTCAAATCTGGTGTAGCTTCAAGTGCTGCTATTTGACTTGTTATCGTTGCTGGCGTGTCAAGCACTCTGATATCCATTTTCTCAAATTCTCGTATTAAGGTTTCTTCTTCTATGAAAAGACATCCTAACTTCGTTGGGGCTTGCGACTTAGGGCGTCTGCTACCACATTAGCCTTTCCTGGATGGTAGTTAATTCTACAGTCATAATCTTTGACTAATTCGAGCCATCGTCTTTGTCTCATGTTTAGTTCTTTTTGCTCGAAAAAGTACTTTAGACTCTTGTGATCGGTGAATACCTCAACTCTTACACCATAGAGATGGCATCTCCAAATCTTTAGCGCATGTACTACGGCTGCAAGTTCTAAATCGTGGGTTGGTATTCAACTTCGTGGGGTCGAAGTTGTCGTGAAGCATAAGCTATCACTCGTCCGTCTTGCATTAAGACCCAACCTAATCCATTTTTCGATGCGTCAGTGTAAACCACATATTCTTTGTTTGCATCTGGAAGTGCTAGTACTGGCGCTGTAGTTAACTTTTCCTTACGAGTTTGAAAACTCTTCTCACACTCATCTGTCCACTTAAACTTGGTATCTTTCTTGAGTAGCTGTGTCATCGGACGAGCGATTGTAGAAAATCCTTCGATAAACCTTCTGTAATAACTAGCTAGTCCCAAGAAACTTCTGATCTCATTCTGATTTGTTGGTGTCTTCCAATTGTGCACTGTTTCTACTTTGGCCGGATCCACTTTAATTCCTTCTATCGATACTATGTGTCCAAGGAACATCACTTCCTTTAACCAAAATTCGCATTTACTGAATTTGGCATAGAGTTTTTTCAGCTCTTAGTGTTTCCAACACTATCTGTAGATGTTTCTCATGCTCCGTTTCATTTTTAGAGTAAATAAGGATGTCGTCAATGAATACTAGAACAAATTTGTCCAAGTAGGGGTGGAAGACTCTGTTCATAAGGTCCATGAATATGGCTGGAGCATTGGTCAAACCAAATGGCATCACTAAAAATTTGTAATGGCCATATCGAGTTCTAAAAGCGGTCTTCGGTACATCCTCAGGTTTGATCTTGAGCTGATGATACCCTGACCTCAAATCTATCTTGGAGAAGACTCCCGCACCCTAAAGCTGATTGAACAAATCCTCTATCCTTGGTAAAGGATATTTGTTCTTAAGAGTGATCTTGTTCAATTTTTGGTAATCGATGCACATTCTCATCGATCCGTCCTTTTTTCTAACAAACAGCATGGGTACTCCCCAAGGTGAAACACTTGGTCTGATAAAACCAAGGTCTAATAATTCCTGCAACTGGATTTTGAGCTCTTCCAGTTCCTTCGGTGCCATTTTGTAAGGGCTTTAGACTTAGGTGCTACTCCTGGTTCTAAATCGATCGTGAAGTCTACGTGACGATCTGGTGGCAATCCTGGTAGTACTTCTGGAAAAACATCTTCGTATTCGTTCACGATCTTTACGTCCTGAATAGTCTTCTCAGCTCCTGGTTCTCCAACTAGGTATACAAGATATGTTGTGGTACCTTTCTTCTTCATAAGTTTCGTGGCTTGAAGGGCTGATATAATTGGTATGCCTCTACCCATTGAAATTCCGTGGAATTCGGTCGGTTCTTTACCCGGCGGTCGAAAAGAAATTTTTCTCTCGTTGCAGAGGATCGTGGCGTAATTTTCTGACAACCAATCCATACCTAGGATTATATCTACGTCCCATATTATCATAACATTTAGATTGTTCGCTATAATTTTATGAGTTCCGATTTCTAATTCTAGGTTAGAGTAAACATGCGTGGAAGTAGTGATCTCTCCTGAAGGTGTGGCTACGCTCATAGATTGTGGAGCTCTTACAGGTCTGATGTCTAAGTTATCGGCACATGAGCCAGCAATGAAAGAATGCGATGCGCCAGTATCAAACAATATCTTAATGGGAGTGTTGTGAAGTTTTTCCCATACCTGCTAGATTGCTTTTTTTCTTTGCGCTGACCGCTTTGTTTGATAGCGCATGCCCTCGCATTTTGTTGCTGCTGTGCATGCTGCTGAAATTGCTGCTGGTTCATAGGCGGCTGTTGCGGCTGTGCTTGAATAGCTCTGAGAGGTACTGCTTGAAGCGGTTTAGGGCAGTCCTTTTTCATATGCCCCTTCTGTCCACAGTTAAAACAGTTAGGGGTGCCTATCTGGCAGACTCCAGGATGGGCTCGGTTGCATTTCGGGCAGAGAGGGATGGTAACCCTTCCTGGGTTATTTGCTCCCTGGTTAAAATTCTTTTGTTTCCCTCGAGGCTGGTTCAGCTGATTATTGCCCTTCCATGGCAAGTTCTGCCTGTTCCCTTGAATGGACAACCCTGATTGCTTGTTTCCCTGCCACGGCCTTTTGCCACTGTTGTTGTTGTTGGCAGGTTGCTGATAACCTCTTCTCTGCCCTCCTTGATTGTTATAACCCTGACTGTAGCCTCTGCTACTTCCTCCATTCCATTTTCTCTTCCCCAGGTAGTTGCTGTTGTTGTTGTTGTAGTAGTCTCGATTCTGACTCTGCTCTGGTGCTGTCGCAGTTGATACAGTCTTCTTCTCTTCAGGCACGACGGCCTCCATTTCCAGTGCTCTTCCCAATATGTCTGAATAACCTAGTCCTCCATGACTAGCCAAAGAGATTCCCAACTCATGACGTAAACCTCCCTGAAATTTCTTTGATAACTTCTCCTCAGTGTCGACCAATGTTGGCGCATACCTCATCAACTCGCAGAACTTGACGTCATATTCCGTCACAGTTAGTTTTCCTTGCTTCAAATTGTAAAATTCGGCCTCTTTCTGTGCCCTATACGTCTTGGGGACGTACTTATCAAAGAAAATCTCCTTAAACTCTTTCCACGAAAAACGAGCCAGATGCTCAGCAGATATCACTTTCTGTCTTGCTTCCCACCAATAATCTGCCGATCCCATTAGTTGGAAAGCGACACACAACATTCTTTCCTCATCAGTGCATCTGAGGAGTTTAAAAATTTTCTCAGTCGACCTCACCCATAGCTCAGCATCGCTAGGGCTTCCAGTGCCATTAAACATTAGAGGGTTCCTTTTGAGGAAAAGATCCTCAATATCTCTACGGGGCTGTGGTGGAGGTGGTGGTGATGGTGACGGGGGTGGAGATGGGGATGGAGTGGTATTCTGTTCATGTTCCTGTCCTTGGTCATTTTCTGGCTGACGTCCACTACGTCCTTTTGGCCTTCCAGGTCTTCGACCTCTCCTATTGTTTATATTTCTTGGCGGCATTTTCTTTAGTCTAAAGGAGAATTGAAAACTCTCATTATTTTCCTTCTGTTGATCACGCTTAGCACTTACTAGCCCGTTCTTGACTTAGTTAAATTCATGGAACAACATATTGGACTTAGCTTGATATCATTTTATTAATCTTTTAACCCTCGGGTTAAGCTCATTTCTTCGTTACACTAGTTCATTTTAACATTCTAATCTCTTTTATTACTCGATTCATAAGAAATTTTTACTTGATTAAGAACCCTCTTTACGGGTCATATATATATATACATCCAAAAAGAATATTACTTTTGCCTCTAACGAGGACTTATACAAAAAGGTTAGACTACTGTTAGTCTAAACTAGGCTGACTGCCTACTATTTTCTGGGTGCACTAACAAACTGCACTCCGCATCTACTAGAGTACGGAAACGATTCATAAAAATTTCGTATCCGCTAGAGTACTTCAAAACTAACTAGTTACTGATCCGACTCTATACAGGACAAAAGCTATCACTACTACTGATATTTGCCCATGTCTATGAAACACTACCTAACTAAACTGCAGAAGAAACCAAAACTACTTCAAGGTCTGCAAAATCCTAACAACCCTCCTCCGGGTCCTCCTCCGGATCCTCCTCCTCGGTCTCCGAACCATAAACCAGTTCGAGTGGTTGGTCCACTCTCAAAGTAGAACCGTCGTCAAGTGTAAACACGGTGGGTGTAGGTGCCTCAGAAACAGTCTCCTTGTCCTCCTCTGGACGCTCTAACTCAGCCTCAGGCTCCTCTAGTACACTGTCAGGTGGCAACTCTAACAACTCTAACATATCCGGGTCTACGTCAAGCTCCTCAATCTCCGTCCCGGCTAGAAAGTGACTGTAGGGGATGTGTGGCACTAAAGGAAGGGAAAGCATATACCTGCTCTCAAAGAAACGTCTGTGCACACACAAGGCAAATCCAGCATAGTTGCCAGTTGGCTCCATGTCGTTGCCGATAATCCCCAAGTAGTACCAAGCTGCACGGTGCGCCCATCCGCGCCACTCGTCCGGTAGGTGTCTAACCAAGTCAAGTATAGTCTGACTCGCTGGAATAGTATGTCGGACTGAATAATAAGCTGACGAGAAGTAACTGATCCTCTGTCCCACGTCATGTCTCGGGTTTGCCTCATAATCTCTATACCTATCTAATAACTGATCTGCCCAAGTACGCTGTGGCGGGGACTGAGTCTCTGAAGCCGTGCTACTATTGGAAGTCATCCTACAAAGTTTTAAGGTAAGACGGATCAGTAACAGGTAAGAAAAGAAAAATAACTTATCTTAATCAAAACATAAATTACAAATGAATATCCCTTATTCAATTGTAATATCAACACTTAAGTCAACCACTTATTAAGACTTCTAGCAATTCAAGAAATTGCACTCAACAACATATATATATATATCTTTACATTCACAAAATATTTTATTTTTATTCTTTTTGTTTCACCATATTATTATTCATTTTAATTCTTCTATTTCTTTTATTTCTTAACTCACTAACTCTTAACGATTTTCACTTATTAAAACAAAGTATTTTCACTTCGTTCATGTTACTTATTCAAAAGTAACATCCATTCTCAAAAGAATTTGTCGTTTACTCTCTTGATATTCGTACTAATCGTAGTCGTCGCTCAAGACGAAAATATGGAATTTAATTCCATAAAAAGAAAATGAAATATAGCTTAAGGATTAATTTCCTAGAAAACTAAGTTCCAGTTATCGTCTCGTTCATATCTTTCTTAACTCGAAGCCGACAGCTTCTCGAACGTTTAATCGCTCCCTTCTTTTACGAATACGATTTATCGAATTATTTTTATTCATTTTATTTCTTTTCCTCGCAGGAAATTCTTAGACGACAAGTTTGACTTTGCCGAATCTTTATTCATGTCACTAAGCGCACGTGACATTCATCCGAGGAAGTCCTTCTCGCGTTAGGGATCTCCTTTCGAAATCATTTCGAAACAACGTTTCTTAAAAACGTCTAAGTTCTCAAAGAACCGGAAAGTTCTTAAGTTTCACGTCTATGTTCTCATTGAACAGGGAAAGTTCCCTTAAAATCCGTCTATATTCTTGTATCCGCATACTTTTTCATAAAAAGGAAAATCATTGCGCACATATTTTTCACATAAGATAGTACTTGTACTATCGCATAATCATGTAAGTATAAAAATATACTTCTGTAAAATTCTCATTTTAAAACACAACTCATACTCGTTTTCAAATTTCACTGAATACTTGCTCATAACTTTTCTGATTAAAAAGAAATCTCATTATAAAATTCTTTCACTTTTTCCTTGTCGAGTCGACGTAGCGGGCGGTTGAGTTGACTTCTACATTCTCAATCTTAACATCATAGTCTAACTCTTATCTCATACTTGGAAAGACGACTCTGATCCAGAGTATATACAAATACCATGTCTCATGACTTGAAAGAAGACTCGATATAGAGTACGAACAAATACTCTATATTACTTCTCGAAGAAAGACTTGTATAAAAATACCACTTTATGATATTACTTCAAAGAATGACTCGTACTTGAAAGAATGACTCACACTAACTCATACTAAAAGGAATGACTCATAATCAGAGTAGGAAGCCCGCTCTGATACCACTCTGTGGTATCACTTAAAAGAATAACTTATACTAAAAGGAATGACTCAGACTGAGAGCAGAAAACGAACACTGCTCTGATACCACTCTGTCACGGCCCCAAATCCCGAGGGACGGTAGAAGTCGGGGTGCGACTGGGGTTGGATTAAAGAAGCGGGGAAGAAGGGGGCTAACTGACTAAACATACATGAAAAACATCGATAAACTATGAACAAGACTTTAACATGAATGAGGAAGAGTTAATCCCTAAGGATTACTCGACAAGAGTACAAAAAGAAACTAAGTTCATATGTACAGACGTAGACTACTGAAAATTGTTTCAAGGTACATCTCAAAAGGAAATCAAAGTTTGGCAGCGGAAGGGGTTCTACTAATCATCCTATCTTCTAACTCAACACCAACCGTCGCCGCTCACCGTCGCTTCAACCTGCACATTTAGAAAGAAATGCAGGGCTAAGTACAAACTTACTTAGTGGGCACAATGCCGAAAACATACTTATAAATATAGATTGATGGTCCCGATACGAGTTACTGGTGTATGGGGGGGGGGGGGGGGAATACACCAGTTAGGATTTTTTGAGCTTTCAAAAAAAACTTAACACTTGAAATCAACTTCAACTGAGTGAGAGGACTCAGTTGGGATCTCACAGCTGAGTAAGCAACCTCTGTTGGAAGGTTGGTGCTGTGTGGAATGTGGTGGAAAATAAACTCGTAAAATCAAACTCACGCTTTTATGCACGGTTGGTCAAAACCAAAACTGTTGTTGTGAAAGTATGCAGATTGTATGCGGTTTGTTTGTCAGTTAAGATATGATAATAAAGACTAAACACAAAAGAAAACACGACACACAAGATTTACGTGGTTCGGAGAGAACTCCTACGTCCACGGGGAGATGTGAGTCCACATACCTCAGTCCAAGTTCTTCTGGACAGAACCACTCAGCTTACGCGGGCTGAGCAACCGTTACAGTTTAGTTTCCGGGCACTAAACAGCCTAAGTCAAGTTTGCAGGTACTTGACGACCTGACTACTCAATTACAGGAAGAGTAAGGTCCTAGCACACTTTTTAGGGTGTGAGAAAGGGTAGGATTTCCAACTACAGCTCGATCAAGAATGAGAGCTGGATCTAAGGCTTGAACGAATAAACACTCAACCTAAGATCAAAAAACAGTTTCGAATTCTAGGAACCCTCAGCTACTAATGTTCTCTCAAATTGGAACTCTCAGCTGCTGATGCTCTTAGATGATGATGTTGCAGATTTGCTTTGATTTCTCTCGAGAAAGCTCTTGAATTTTTCGTCGTCTATGTGTCTATATGCATATGTATACTTCTCGAATGAGAGGATCCCTCTATTTATAGGCGGAGAGAATCAACTAGCCGTTGGAGGAGCAGCTGATCTCTGATCGATTGAAAGCGATGGCTTGTCTCTCATCTCTGCAGACTTTCCCGATATGACATCTGTGCTCTTCTGCTTTCCATCTGAGACAGCCTTGTGTTGGGCCAGATGGGGTAATGACTGAACGGTCAAACCCTCATGTGACTTCCTTTTGAAACTCAAATCTTTGACAGTCAACTTCGGTTTGTCGGTTGAAAGTCTTGACCTTCATCTGAGTGATCTTCAGCTGATGTTCCGATCTGTCGAGTTCTCAGCTGACTTTGAACTTCAAAACAGTTGAACTCCTTGTTCAGATTCTATAACTGAGGTTCTGAAACTGAACCCTCAGTTGTCTTCCACTTCTTTACTCAGTTGGGTTTGAACCCTCAGATGATTTCCTTTTCATCTGATGTTCTCTTCCTCTCAACTGTTTCTCATCTGATGAACGCTCAGTTGGTTTCCTTCAACTGATGTTCTGAAGACTTCCTCTTGTTTGCATCTGAACAAATGAACTCTCAGTTGTCTTTCTTCACAACTGATGTTCTGTCTGTGTGACGCCTTGTTGCCATCTTCAGCTGGAGACCTGTAAAGATAAAATCTTAACTTTGCTCAAACAGTAAGCCTAAATTCTAACATTAGGTATTGGCAACATCTACTCGGTTGGGGTCAGCCGGTTTTGGAATTCATCAAAACTTATACTAATAAATTTTCCAACAATTTCCCCCTTTTTGATGATGCCAAAACCACTTACAACTTGAAACCACTACTGATCTAAACCTCACTAACTTATCTAAAATCTCAGCTGAAATTCTAGACAGTCTATAAGATAAAACATCAAAGGGTTAGCATAGTTATAACATGGTATTTAAAAGACCTTGTGATTCAGAGCTTGGACAATGAGGGATTGTTCATCAAGGTGAATCTTATAACGGAATAGTTTTCATTACAACTGATTGTTACAAAAGATAGACTCAAAAATAAAAAAAAATAAAAAATTACAACAGTTGCTAGAAAACTAACTGAGCAAGTATTATAGCCCATACTTGCCAAAAATCCTTACAAAAATTTCCCTTTTAGCAGGTGACTCCTTAGAGATGTCCACTCCATGCTCCTTGCAGACCTGCCTCGCCTCAGATGCAATCTTCTGACGGTTCGGGTTGCTGGAATCCGAGAGAAGAGGTGGCCGATAAGTAACCCTCTTGGGAACTGGAACAGTGTTCAAGTCCAGGTTGGCGTCAATCATGGCCCTCCTGAATTGACTGAACATGCCCGGGTCACCTGAGTGCAACTCAATCAGCGCCTCTTTGAACGCTCTCCTTGGGTCGTCAGTTGCGTAAACCTTCCTGTAATAGAAGTCGTTCACGAACTCCTGCTTGAACATCTCCCAATCCTCATTCCACTCGGTCGGCATCCACTTGTCAGTATGCCTAAACCGACTCTCAACCTTGGACTTTAGAGGCAACCTTTGTTGCTTCAACCGAGCTTCCGCCTTTGATTGGATTCTGTTGATGCGGCGTCGGCTGCGGGAGGCAACGTTGCGGTCCAGGTTCTGAGAAACCTTCTTCAGCTCAACCTCGAACTGGTTCACCCTCCTCACCTGGCTGGCGGAAAACTTTCTGATCCAGCTCGGGTTCATGTAGTCCTTCTCCTCTACATCCATAGCCTTGGCCGCTGCAATGCACTCTTCGGTTGTTATCCCGTCGAGTTCAGAATCCAGCTCGGCCGCGATCTCGGCTATGGAGCTGTAGGAAACTCCAATCTTCTTTGCCTGCTCCAAGTCCTTAGACATTTCGGCTCCACCGACTTCGGTTGTCTTGGCAGCAGCAGACTTCCTTCTCCTCAACTGAGATTTGGATGGTTGAGCAGCTGGCACTCCTTCTTCTTGGGTCTCTTCTTCTTCCTGTGCTTCACCCTCCTTCTCCTTCTCTTCCCCCTTTTTGGCATCAGCAACAAGGCTTGCTACTGAACCGTCCAGAGAGTTGAGTTTGGCCTCGGTGGATTGAACACGGTTGAAGAGTTCATCGACCGCACACTCCAGTTCGATCTTCTTCGCTAGTTCGGAGTCCTGGCGCTCTTGTTCTGCCTTCTTCAAGACAGAGAGGTTGTCGTTGACCTCTGTCTGAAATGCAACGAACTCAGCCCAACGCGACTCGAACCGGGACTCCCATTCAGCATCCTGCGTCTGTTGGGACTTGGCCAGATTTGAGTCAGCCAAGGACTTGAAGACATTCACTTCCGACTTCAAGCCCAACAGAGTGGATTTCAGTTCCTACACGTCCTGACTGGTGGAGGAGGAGAGATCATTCATCTTCATCTTCAGCTCGGCATTCTCCTCCATCAGTTGTTGATACTTCACTTCTTGAGCTGCCAACTCCCTCAGCTGGTCATCGTGTTGGTGCTGGAGGTTGGCGAGCAGCTCGGTCCTCAACTGGTTTACCCTCTCAGCCATTAGCTCGCAGATTTGTTCTGTTGAAGGAGCGAGCTGAGCAGCTGGAGAGGCTTGAGCAGACTGAGCTAGAGGCTCAGCTGTGACCATGGCTTGACGGTTTGCCAGGTACAGCTTCAGGTTCTCCTCCTCTTCTTTTGCGGCGGCGGCTGCTGCATCGACATCTTCAAGGAAATCGGCTGATTTCACCAACATGCTGTCAAGGAAGTCGACACACTCCTTTTCAGCTGCCTCCCTTGTGTCCTTCCCTTCAGCCAGACTCTGGTCCAACCGTCTAGTGAGCAACGCGATCCGGTTGTTGTACGCCACCTCCAAGTTGGAATAGTTGAAGTAGGCTCGGATGCGGGACTCGTCAGATTTCAGCCTGTCCCAGCTCAGTACCCTGATCGTGTCTTCCTTGACATACCACTGGCTAAAGATCAGGTGGAACTGGTACAGTAGCTCGGTTCCCAGTGTGGCGAAGATGGGCATGTCGCGAGTCGCAGGGAATAGACCCAACAGCTTTTGAAAGCAGTAGGCCACCCTGCCTTCGTGCTCGTCAGCAACAGCCTACAGGTCCTCCGCTTCATTGATCGGGGAGGGGGTGAGATTGTATGGTTCGGGTTCAAGAGGTTCATCGATGTTGGCCAAAGAGTCGGTCACAACACCGGCATCGAGCTGAGAGCTCGGAATTTGGGATTCAGTTGGGGAAGAGGGTGGAATGGTTTCCTCAACATCGGCCGAAGGAGAGGTCACGATGTTGGCATCGAGCTGAGAGCTCGGAATGTCTGGCTCGGTTTGGGTAGAGAGAGCAAGAGGCTCTGGGGGCGGTACAGCATTTGCTCCAGCTGTGGGGGAGGTGGTAGCATCTTCGAGGTCCTCAGATGAGGAGGATGCATCCGACGTCTCCATGCCCTCAGCCTCATCAGCTCCGGGGCCTCGAGGTGCGATCTCGAATGATGCGGCCTCAGCTGAGCGGCTGGATTCGGAATGCTCCTCAGCAGGTGTGGACTCGACCTGCGCTCCCTCCTCGTCTGGAGCTTGTTCCTCAGCTGGCTCCTCAGCTGGAACTTCAACTGGCTCATCAGCTGACTCGTCAGCTGGAACATCAGTTGGCTCATCAGCTGTTGACTTAGCTGGCCTTCCCGACTCCCTCTTGTCCTTGGGAGTGTAGACACTCCTCAGCACCTCCTGTGCTTTCTTGGCCGTCGGGAACAGCAACAGCTTCTTCAGCGGCGTCTCCTCGCAGTCAGCCCAGACCATGTTGCGGTCCTTTGTTGCGAGGAGGATGGGGGTGAGATTTTGCATCCGAAGTTGAGCGTGCCCTTCACACTCAGCAGCTTCTCTCCAGACTCAGTCGTAGTCTCAGAGATCTTCGACTTCTCCATCATCAACTGGTTCAGAAAATATTGGAACCAGTTGATTTGGTGTTGGTGCTCCAGGGCCAACAGCTGTTTCAACTTGGGTCGGCTGATGTCGCCAAATGCGCCACTGTATCCGAACACGACCTTCGACACGGCGTCGAACAGCAGGCGGTGTTCAGGCTTCAGCTTAGTCCTTTGCATGTTGCTCCTCAACCGCTCTGGCTCGATCAGAGCATCCTGTAGAAATTCATCCGCCTGTTCGTCGGTAATATTCTCCAGGAACTCGGTGGCGGTGTGGTTGATTGGTATGATGTATCGGAGGATATCGGACACGTCAATGGAGAAGGAGACACGACGTATTGTCCTTGCCGGAACATCCCTTTGTCGGCAGGACACCGTCGTAGAAACTCCCTCTGAACCGTCAAGGGGGCGAAGAAGATTGACGTAGAATTCTCCGACTTGACGCCTAAGCAAGTGAGAGGGACAGAGCTTGGCCCATTCCAGAAGTCCGTTCTCACGGAGAGTGTTGGCGAGAGGGGCTAGGACCGGCGACTCTAGATCCTCGTCGGAGAGGATCTGCTCGAAGTGAATCTTCGATACTAACATATCAAACGACTTTTCATACGTTGTAGGCACGAGGGAAGGTCCGGATGATGCCATTCTTTTGCTTTTGGGTGCCATTAAATCACTGCAAAGGTAAAATATATAGGGGAGGAAGAAATCTATTTGCAGAAAAGGGTTAGGCAGAAAAACTGGAAGACGATGAATAGTATGATTGATAAGCACGAATGAGGAAAGTAGGAGATATCTTCCTGATTTTTCGCCTTATATAGGTCTTTGACTTGGATGAGATCAACAACTGGGGTTAAATGGCGCGAATCCATCAACGGCTGGGATTACGCGACTGTTGACTATCTTTGACTCGACATTTTGATCCGAGTTCCAACCAGCGCGTGAGAAGGTGTACAGTTTCATGTCAGCCCAGTCGCACTATAAAGTAGGCTATGGATGCTCAGCCGTACTTTACATTTAATGCGACATGATGGCTATTTTAATATAACTGACTAGCACAGGAATGTTTGAACTAATTTCAAACATTCTCATTTAAGAATATAACACCTTCAGTCATAAATGATACCTGCCAGCTGATGTCTGAATCAGCTGTGTTCATTAGTCGAGTTCCTCAGTTGCCGCATACCATCAGCTGACTCGAGTTCGTCTGTTCAGCTGACGTTTGACGTCTTCAGTTGGCAATCAGTATCTGATATTCCCCTTTCAGCTGAGCTTCCCCCTTCATCTGAGCTTCCCCCTTCATCTGAGCTTCCCCTTTAAGTCGATATCCGATTCTTCAGCTCGGATGAATCCTTATCAGCTCGGATGACTTCTTAGCTCGGATCCAAAAGTCCTAGAAGATCACACAACATCTTGAACCGGGCTTCAGGAAGAGGTTTGGTGAGGATGTCAGCTCTCTGAATCTCAGTTGGGATCTTCTCCATGGACACATCCTTCTTCTCAATATGATCTCGGATGAAGTGATGACGAATATCGATATGCTTAGTCCGAGAGTGATGAACAGGGTTTAGAGAGATAGCTATGGCACTCGAGCTATCACAATGTATGGGAACCTGTCCAGTTGAGACTTCATAATCTCTCAGCTGCTGCTTCAGCCACAATACTTGCATGCAACAGCTTCCGGCAGCCATGTACTCTGACTCGGTTGTCGAAGTAGCAACACACGCTTGTTTCTTGGAGAACCATGAAACCAGCTTGCTTCTCATGAACTGACAGTGTCCAGAAGTAGACTTTCTATCCAACCGATCTCCTGCTAGGTCGGCATCTGAGTATCCAGTCAGTTGGATATTGTCATCAGTTGGGTACCACAATCCAACATTGACAGTTCCCTTCAGATACTTAATGATGTTCTTTGCTGCCAACATGTGTGCTTCTCTTGGTTGGACTTGAAAACGAGCACACACTCCAACTGCGTATGAAATGTCTGGTCGGCTGGCAGTTAGGTAGAGCAGCGAACCGATGATCCCTCTATACTGGCTGGCATCAATGAGCTTTCCCTCAGCTCCTGGTTCGATCTTCCAGTTCGTGTTCATAGGGATCTTGGTTGTCTTACTTGTCTGCAATCCGAACTTGGTGATGAGCTCCCTTGTATATTTGGACTGGTTGATGAAAATCCCTTCAGGTGACTGCTTCACTTGTAAACCAAGGAAATAATTCATCTCGCCCATCATTGACATCTCGAACTTTTCCTTCATAAGATCGGAGAATTTCTTGCACAGCTCCTCCGACTTGGACCCGAAAATGATATCATCGACATAAATTTGCACGACAAGTATATCTTCTCCAACTTTGATGGTGAGCAGAGTTTTATCAACTGAACCTCGTTTGAACCCCGAGTCCAGTAGAAATCCACAAAGAGTGTCATACCATGCTCTTGGTGCTTGCTTTAGACCATAGATAGCTTTCTTCAGCTTGTACACTCTTCCATCTCCAGTCTCAAAACCAGGAGGTTGTTCAACATATACATCTTCTTTTATATCTCCATTGAGGAATGCACACTTTACATCCATCTGATATACTTTGAACTTGTGATGTGCGGCATAAGCTAGAAAGATCCGGATGGCTTCCAGCCTTGCAACTGGTGCAAAGGAATCTTCAAAGTCAATTCCTTCTTGTTGGCAGTATCCTTGAGCTACCAACCTTGCTTTATTCCTCACAATGAATCCAATGGCGTCTCTCTTGTTTTTGAAAATCCACTTTAGTCCAATCACCTTGACACCATTTGGTCTTTCTACCAACTCCCATACACAGTTGCGTAGAAACTCATTCAATTCTTCTTGCATGGCTGTTGTCCAGTGGACACAATTGAGAGCTTCCCCAACATTCTTCGGTTCTGGAACATCAGCTACATAGCAAGAAATCATGGCAACATCTCCAGCTTGCTCGAACTCCTCTAGAACTGCCAATTCCTCAGCATATTGGGCATAAGTGTTGGATTCTTCCTCGGTTGATTCTGGATTTGCAACTCTGCTCCGTGTGCGCACACCCTCGGTTGGATCTCCGATGATGTCGTTGGTGGAATGAACTTCATACCATCTTCGGTTGCGTCTTCCTTCTTCTTCCAACAGTGGCTGTTCAGACATCTGAGTTGGAGTCTTCAGAGCTAGTGATTGATCAGCTGTTGAGTCTGGATCCTCAACATTTACAATAGATTGAACCGAGTTCGGTTGGGCATCGGATGCTGATGCAGTTGGAGGGACATCAGCTGAAGTTCCCCCTAGGGACGAGCTGAGGTCTTCGCATTCATCTTCAGAGGAGTATGGGTCCTCATCCTCAGTTGCCCATACCAGTGGTTCAGCTCGGTTCTTTTCCCGAAGAGCTTGCGATCTGGTGAGAATTGGTAGAACAGCTGGATCCGCGTGTTGTTCCTTTACCTGTTCCCTGCACTCGAAGGTAGATTCATCAAAACTAATATGAGGTGTTATTTCCACAACACGAGAGCTGTTGTTGAAAACTCTATATGCCTTGATCCGAGCTGCATATCCAAGAAATATGCCCTTCGAAGCTTTGGCATCAAAGGTTTTCAACTGAGTCTTCCCATTGTTGTGAATATAACACTTAGATCCAAAAACACGAAAATAAGAAATATCTGGCTTTCTACGTCTCCACAGCTCGTAGGGCGTCTTTCCCAACCGCTTGGTGAGAAGAGATCGATTCTGTGTGTAGCATGCTGTGTTGATCGCTTCAGCCCAAAATCTCTTAGGCAGTGCTGAGCTCGCTAACATGGATGTGGCTGCATCCTTCAGAGTTCTATTTCTTCGCTCAGCTACGCCATTCTGTTGTGGAGTACGCGCGGCTGATGTCTGATGGGTTATGCCATTCTTCTCGCAATACTCAATGATGGTTTCATTTAGAAACTCCGTTCCACGATCTGATCTGATAGATATGATCTTCATCTCTTGTTGGTTCGATATCCGATCCATCAGCTTGGGCAGCTCATCTCGGGTCTCACTTTTGTGGCGCATGAAGATGGTCCACGTATATCTTGAGTAGTCATCAGTTACAACCAATGTATATTCGTTTCCATTAATACTTTTTGGTGTAACTGGCCCGAAGAGATCCATGTGGATCAGCTGTAACACTCGGTCAGTTGAAGGAGTTGACTTCAACCGGAAGGAGGTTCTAGCGAGCTTTCCCAGCTGGCATGCACTGCAGATGTGTGTTGTTGAAAACACTCGGTTAGGTATGCCTCTTGCATGTTCTTGTCTGGCAAGTCGGTTCATCGTCTTGAAGTTCAGATGGTTGAGCCTTTTGTGCCACAGCCAGCTCACATCCGAACTGCTCTTTGACAACAGGCAAGTGTCAGGGAGGCTGCTGTTCCAGTCAGCGTAGTATACATTCCCTGTTGGAGATCGATTTCCCAACAATATCACCTGCTTTGATCCGACATCTTTAACTCTGCAACCTTGTGCATCAAACTTGACAGAGAACCCATTATCACAGAATTGGCTGATGGAGAGCAGGTTATGCTTCAATCCATCAACAAAAGAGACATTAGAAATTGAAACATGATTGGTTTCAAGGGTACTGTAACCTCTGGTATAACCTTTTGAGTTATCACCAAAAGTAACTGATGGACCTTCTTTCTCCACGAAACTTCCAAGCAAATCCTTCAGATTTGTCATGTGTTTCGAGCATCCACTACCCATCACCCACATTGTTGTAGACGCCTTCTTCTTCCTCAGTTGTTTTTCCTGTACCTGCAAGGAGAAACTCGCTTAGGTCCCCAATTTCAGTTGGGTCCTGGAGGGTTAGAACCAGTTCCCGCTGGAACCGTGCGTCGCTTTTCTCTGTACACTCAAATAGCCTTGTCATTCCAAATGATCTGCTCATTTTCATCAATTATAACAACACCCCGGTTATCCTTAGGCTTGTTGTTTGAAATGATGCTCTGTTTCTTGGGAGGAGTTGGATTTCTCCCATGTTGGGCTTTAGGAGGTGAGGCTTTCCCCCTATTTTGATGGCGATTCTTATCCTGTTGAGTTTGTCTGTGAGGTCGGACGCCATTGTGGAATCTTCTTGGCTGATTCTGATTCCATTGCCTTGGCTGTTGACGATAGCTGTTCATGCCCGGATGTTGATTCATGTTGTGGCATGAGTAACCATAGCTGTCGTAACTTTTCCACATAGGTTGACTCTGTTGGAACCTCTGATTGTTGTGGTGATGGAACCGTTGTTGATTATGTCGGTTGAAGCTTGGTCGATTATCACGTCGGTTCTGAGCTTGGATATGTTGTCGATTTTGAGCTTGATTGCGACTCCGACGTCTCCGGTTCCTCCGTTGAGTCTTGGAACATTCCCCCTCAGTTGTAGACTCCAGGGACTGTTTCGTTGGTGCTCCATCTGCAGCTCCTTTGCCTTTCTCAGCCGTAGTTACCTTTATCGGTTGTGAGGGTGTTTGTTCAGTTGCATACTCAACTGTGTTAGGTTTGGCAACCATGACTTCCTCAGTCCTGGTGAAGGTAGCTGGTGGAATTCCAGTGTCCTTTGCCCTGTCGTATCCGAGTCCAGACACATCATCCGTTTGCCGTCTGTATTTGATGAGATTCTCCATGATCTCGGATGACTGATATAGCTTTGTCAGGTTGTCCTTCTCAGTCTGAAGATCCTTGAGAAGAACAGCTATATGCTCGGTCTGGGCATCTGATGTCTTCATCAGCTGGTCGATCTGAGCCTCTTGCTTGTTCAACTGTTCGTTCTGTGCCTTGATCTGTTCCTTCAACTGTTCATCGGTTGAAGCCTCAGTTTGGTTGGCTATACTCAGTTGACTTTTCAGTTGGTCAATTTCTTCAGCTTGTCTCTTGATTAGATCGTCCTTTTCGGTTAAGGAATCTTCAAGCTTGGCGAACTGGGCTTGAAGACTCTTAAACTCAACTGACTGCTGATGCAGTTCCTCACTGAGTTCTTGAAAATCATTCCAGGAGGGTTCCAACTCATCGTTCATAGATTCCTGCATGTTAGAAGTATTGGAAGAATTTAAGCAAGCAGGATTAGATTGTACCTCAATATCATCTTGGTCGGTTCCAAGTGCCATGAGGCATTGATCCGGACTGATGACTTTGTTGGTAGAGGTCAGGTCATCCTCATCTTCAGTGTCTGTGAAGATGTCCATATCGTCAGCTGCCTCTTCAGCTACCATGGCCTTGTTCTTTGCAGTTTGCTTCGCCCTCAGTGCTTCTCTTTCCTTCTTTGAGAGGTCTGGGCAATCGGCTTTGAAGTGTCCTTCCTTGCCGCATTCGAAGCAACCATTGGTGACTGGCTTCGAACTGTCTCGAGTTCGGTTTGATTTATAGAAACGTTTATATTTGCCGAACCGAGTATCCATATCGGCTAACTTCTTTGACAACGCTGCAATGTTCTGTTGCAGTTCTTCTCTGCTCGGCTCCTTTGCAGTCGTGTCAGCCGACCTGGTTGGCCTTGACGATCTCGACTTTGAGTAGTCAGCTCGGAGGGCAACTGACTTTGATGCTGAGCCGACATCCTCAATTCTATTTTTCTGACTTGAGGGCTGCGACCTCCTTCTGTTGACCTTATACTCATTTCCTTTCAAGATTGAGAACAATCTTTCAGTTCCCATTTCACCTAGGTCAGCTCGGCTCTCGTGGATATTTGTGAAAGTATCCCACTCAGCCGGTAGAGTTTGCAACACTTTGAGGTTTATTTCTCTTAGAGTGTATTTTCCTTTCCGGATGGATTGGATTCTTCTGATGATGTCCATAAACCGAAGCTCTAGCTGATCTATAGTCTCATCAGGTCGCAGACTGAAATTGTCAAAATCTTGACATGCATGCGAGAACTTGTTTTCCTTTGTCTCGTCGCTTCCTTCACTTAGCGAGGCCAGGATGTCCCACATCTCTTTTGCGGTCTCACACTCCTCTATCCAGGGCAGATAATCTTGTCCAACCGTGGACATTATTGTGCTCTGAGCCCAGATATCCAGCTGGCTCACCTTGGCCTCCTCCGGAGTGTAGTCCTCTGGCTGTTTCTCCACATACTCCACCACTGCATCTCCATCGTTGGGATTTGTGGGAGTGCGAAGTATTCTGTCTCGTATGACGATTGGTCCAGATGTGAGAACTTGTTTCATCCTATGATGCTTGGACAAAAGGATCTTCTTCATTCGAGTTCTCCATGATGTATAGTTGACAACAAAGAACATGACCGTGATCTTGTCCTTGACGTCCATCTGCACAAAAAAAAGCAGGACAACAAAAATGCGAGCAAGAATGCACTAGCGTGAAAAGATCTGTTCAGTTGACCACTGAAGAAAATTCTCGAATTCACACCTCGTGAAACAGAGTCAGCAGTCTTTTGAACCACTGCTCTGATACCACTTGATGGTCCCGATACGAGTTACTGGTGTATGGGGAGGGGGGGGAAATACACCAGTTAGGATTTTTTGAGCTTTCAAAAAAAACTTAACACTTGAAATCAACATCAACTGAGTGAGAGGACTCAGTTGGGATCTCACAGCTGAGTAAGCAACCTCAGCTGGAAGGTTGGTGCTGTGCGGAATGTGGTGGAAAATAAACTCGTAAAACCAAACTCACGCTTTTATGCACGGTTGGTCAAAACCAAAACTGTTGTTGTGAAAGTATGCAGATTGTATGCGGTTTGTTTGTCAGTTAAGATATGATAATAAAGACTAAACACAAAAGAAAATACGACACACAAGATTTACGTGGTTCGGAGAGAACTCCTACGTCCACGGGGAGATGTGAGTCCACACACCTCAGTCCAAGTTCTTCTGGACAGAACCACTCAGCTTACGCGGGCTGAGCAACCGTTACAGTTTAGTTTCCGGGCACTAAACAGCCTAAGTCAAGTTTGCAGGTACTTGACGACCTGACTACTCAATTACAGGAAGAGTAAGGTCCTAGCACACTTTTTAGGGTGTGAGAAAGGGTAGGATTTCCAACTACAGCTCGATCAAGAATGAGAGCTGGATCTAAGGCTTGAACGAATAAACACTCAACCTAAGATCAAAAAACAGTTTCGAATTCTAGGAACCCTCAGCTACTAATGTTCTCTCAAATTGGAACTCTCAGCTGCTGATGCTCTTAGATGATGATGTTGCAGATTTGCTTTGATTTCTCTCGAGAAAGCTCTTGAATTTTTCGTCGTCTATGTGTCTATATGCATATGTATACTTCTCGAATGAGAGGATCCCTCTATTTATAGGCGGAGAGAATCAACTAGCCGTTGGAGGAGCAGCTGATCTCTGATCGATTGAAAGCGATGGCTTGTCTCTCATCTCTGCAGACTTTCCCGATATGGCATCTGTGCTCTTCTGCTTTCCATCTGAGACAGCCTTGTGTTGGGTCAGATGGGGTAATGACTGAACGGTCAAACCCTCATGTGACTTCCTTTTGAAACTCAAATCTTTGAGAGTCAACTTCGGTTTGTCGGTTGAAAGTCTTGACCTTCATCTGAGTGATCTTCAGCTGATGTTCCGATCTGTCGAGTTCTTAGCTGACTTTGAACTTCAAAATAGTTGAACTCCTTGTTCAGATTCTATAACTGAGGTTCTGAAACTGAACCCTCAGTTGTCTTCCACTTCTTTACTCAGTTGGGTTTGAACCCTCAGATGATTTCCTTTTCATCTGATGTTCTCTTCCTCTCAACTGTTTCTCATCTGATGAACGCTCAGTTGGTTTCCTTCAACTGATGTTCTGAAGACTTCCTCTTGTTTGCATCTGAACAAATGAACTCTCAGTTGTCTTTCTTCACAACTGATGTTCTGTCTGAGTGACGCCTTGTTGCCATCTTCAGCTGGAGACCTGTAAAGATAAAATCTTAACTTTGCTCAAACAGCGAGCCTAAATTCTAACATTAGGTATTGGCAACATCTACTCGGTTGGGGTCAGCCGGTTTTGGAATTCATCAAAACTTATACTAATAAATTTCCCAATATAGATAAACATGGCATTTTTTTAACCGTAGCACATCGGAGTTTTATTGAAAGAATCCGTGTCTACTAAACATTTTCTGACTTTTTCTCATAAATCACTTGGCCAAGTATTTTTAGGTATGCTATGTTCAATCTTGACCCAAACTAATTCACCGTGGCTGGCTACCCCTCAACAGGATACCACATACACCACAGGTTACAAAGTGCACTAACTCTGGAAAGCACTTAGCAGCTAACTCAGAGCCGATCGTTAGTTAATCTAAGAATAGACTAACTCTAAATCTGGAAAACACGAATATTGACTCAGATAGGTACAAGAGAACTCACATAAAAACTTAAAACAGTTCATGCCATATTATCACTTTGAAAACACAGATATCAAAGCAATAAAGAAAGATTTTCCGAGCATTGCTCGTTTTATTTGTATATAAAAGCCCACCTTATTTTACAGAACTTAAAACAAACGCTTCCAACTCGAGATCTTCTGTCCTTTCTCTACAGTTGGCTTCCTCATTCATCGTAAAATAAAATAAACTTAAAAACGGTTCGTAAAAGATACTCGAAGAAAGAGAATCAAAGAAAGTTCTAGTCATTTTATTCTTTTGGCATTTGCACGCTTACTAGATTCGTTTTACTTAACGGGAAACGAGACTCGTACCAATCTCGTTTAGAATTTGAAAGATCTCGTACTCGACTCTCGGGTCAGTAGAGAAGGTTGTTGATGTCTTAAAACGACTTTAAAGATTATAAGAAACTAAGTTGGAAAGAACCAACTTAGGCGATTTTCATTTATAGCTCATTTCACGACTTATGAATATTTCTCGTTTATTACTTCTTTAAAGAAAAGATAAGATATAAGATACGATCTCGACTGGTTTTCATCATTAAAGGTCTGGTCCTTGACTCTAGGGTCAGATAGAAGGTATCCGTTAGATAAAACGGCTTAAACGATCAAAAGAAACTAAGTTGTGAACTAAACAACTTAGAAAACAAGAAACTGAAATTTCTACTGCACAGTCCAGTAACTCTGGAGGCTGTCCAGAACAGAGGACTTGGAAACAGGGGGTGAGCCTTGTACCACTAGAAAGCTTAGGAAGTCTAGTTTCTGCTCCAATTTACGGATCAGAAATTCGATAAACGAGCCGGAAGTTATTACAGTTTCCGGCAGGGGTCGCAAAATTGCCGTGAAACCCTAGCTTATTGATAAGTTCGCCGTATAACGTTTTAGGTTCGTTTTAAATCCTCGTATTAAACTTTTTAGAAACTGAACTCTCAAGGCAATCATCACGTACCTCCGTACGTGACAAACTCCTTCTCAACTTGCTCAAAGGCACGACGTTCTAACGTCGGATTTCAACTATCAAGTATTATACCAACAAAGAAATTCCAAACGTGTTCTAGTTCCCGATTATCACTTTAACCCATATTATATGAACTCGGATGCTTACGATGTCAACTAGAAAGATGTTCCAAATTTCATTATAAACAATAATATCAAGTTAAAATTTTCATCCGACTTCCCGATTATTAGTTACAACTAGATATTCATCTCTTACGCGATCTTTAAAAGTCGTCGGTTTTCGTTCAAATTTTACGACGTTAATCTACGTCTAATAGGAATCATTTTCATGCATGCTAACATGTCTTAACATCTTTATAACTCAGTTTATATTGTGATCTTTGCCTCTTATACTTCATTAAACTTTTTTTAGAAAATTTCCAATTAATTCCTATTATCAACTAATATGATTTGTAACAATATTCAACTAACAATTCATCACTTTTAAACAATCATGTGGAAAACCCCTAACTACTTATAAATTTCTGGTTTTGAACATATGTTTATGGGATGATTTTCTTCTTAAATTAATAACATTTATATACTAAACATGCTCTTATATCACCAATTATTCACTTGCAATTCCAAAAACAACTAACATGCAAAAACCCCTAATTTCATATTTCAAACCCTAACTAAATTTCATAATAACATAGGGCTTTCAATCTCTTTTCATCTCATACATTAATTAACCCTCTACTAAGCATGAATTCATAATCAAAAGAAGAAAAACAAAAATCCTACAATTTTCCAAAAAAATTCTGCATTAACATAGATGTTAGGTTTCTTATTTTTAATCATTTTCAATCCATAAATATCATATCTAGCATATCTAATTACACTATTTCAAGATCAATTCTTCCATTCCAACTTCTAACAAAAAATCGAACAAGAAGAAGAAGAAAAGAAAAAGAAACTAAATGGATAGGATTGTAGAGGATGAAAATACCTTAAGTTTTAATGAAAGAAAGTATGGAATTAAATGGATGGATGGATGGTTTGTGTGAGTTCTTCAAGCTCTTAAGAGTGTTCTTCAATGGTGGATTGAGGAGATGAAGAAGATGAAGTTGAGGGAGAGAGGGAGAGAGTGGCCGAGAGAGATAGGGAGAGAGAGAGAGGGAAATGGTTTGTTCAAGTTGTGAAATGATGAAAGGTTGACCATGCATAAAGGTAGGTCTAGGTGTCAACTAATTAAGCATGGTTAACATGCAAGCTTCCACTAAAAGGAATGAGGTGGCACGGCTGCATGCAGAAATTTTGAAGGTTTTACGGGTTTTTCCGGCGTGATCCGACGTTACGGGAAAACGAACGACGAAAAACGTTGTTCGGTACAAAAATCGTCGCGATTCGATTTGACTTACAAATTCTAACGTACAACTTAATTAGAAAATAAATTTATAAAATTTATTTTGACAAAAACTCGGGACGACAAGTCCGAGTTCCGTCCGGAAAAACGTAAAAACAAATTTTCTCGACGTGTTCGTATTTGCGATTTTGTAACGTAAAATTAGACGATTTTCCTTTCCAAAATTACAAACTAAAACTTTTCGTACGTGCTAACCCCTAATACGGTAGTCGTCTAGCCGACTTCTGTAATTTATTTTTATTAACAGGTTCGACAGTCAGCTTTAGAATTAAGAAATTGTAAACTTAGGCGTGCAAAGCCATCTATTTGGTTAACTTTAATATTAGAACGCAAGGATTTTACGGGGCATTACATTTTTATTACGCTAATTTGTTGTATGTTGATATAATTAGTTAGTTTAATGTTAATTAATCGAATAATAAATATATTTTCTCTAGTTTAATACCATAAGTAATGTTAATCATAATATAGGAAGAATTTAGATCAAAAACCTTTATAAACAAAAGTATACAGGTCGGTTAAAAAGCATGCAGGCCGTGTATTATTTTTTACCGCCTGTATACTTTTTTGTCGATCTTTATAGTTTTTGTTAACACGAATATTATTATAATTAATTTAGACACAAAATAGACTTGTTTTTTAGATATCCTTGTGCCTTTATGATTTTTATTATGATAATTTGTTGCATGTTGATATAATTAGTTAGTTTAATGTTAATTAATCGAATACTTAATATATTATCTCTAGTTTAATACCATAAATCATGTTAATCATAATATAGGAAGAACTTACATCGAAAACTTTTATAAACAAAAGTATACAGGTCGTTTAAAAAACATACAGGTCGTGTATTATTTTTCACGACCTGTATACTTTTCTCACGACCTGTATAGTTTCTGTTATAATTATGATGACATATTTAATTTTATTTAATTAATTTCTTAAGTTTATTAAATATGCATGCATAATTAGTTTTTTAAAGCATTGTTATGTAACTCGATAATTTGATTTGTTAATTTATACCGTCATTATATTAAAAAATAAAATAATATACGATAATAATCTGAAATAAACTGTACAGCCCGTGTATATTCTGTATAGGTGGATTGTTTTTTATATACGGGCTGTACATAATATATGCGATCTGTATATAATTTTTTTAATTATGTTTTTTAAATTTTTTTAGTTCTGTTTTGTAATTGATAATTGATTTTATTTGTGTTTCAGCATGGTTGGTGTTGGGTACGTAAAACATTTCAAGAAGTGACTTGTACAGTCAACACGTACAACAAGCTCAGCATGTTGGCATTGATAGAGAAATGACTGTTAGAAGTTGGGGGTGCAGAGCTTGTTCAAACATTCTCTGTGGGTGCTTTTGGGCATTTTTTTAGAATGTATCAGGGTAAAGCGTGTGCGAAAACGCTTCATATGGTCGTGGCCAGAGAGGTCAAAGTGGCCGGTGCTGATCCGATGGATCTATGGTTTCGTATTGGTGATAGAAATTTGAGATTTTCACCCCGTGAGTACGCTCTTATTTCGGGACTTATGTTTGGAGCGTCTTCATTTGATCCACACGGTGCAGATTTGTCGACGGAAAATGTGGAAGCATGTCGGGTCTTTTCTGGTGACGTCCGATTATTCAAGGACGTGTTTGAGGATTTTTTGAAAGTGGATGGTCTAGAAGCACATTTGTATCTTCGAATAGCCCATGTGCTCGTTGCACAAGCAATATTATTAGGTTGCGACGTTAGAGGCAAGATACAGTCGTGGCTTTGGGTATTATCGGATGATCTTAACCGATGGAACTAATTTCCTTGGGGCGGATATTCATACAAAGTGTTGAAGAACTATGTCTCGGTGGCACCGCGCCACAAATCTGTTTTTGGAAAAAAATTGAGGTATAACATTTACGGCCAGTTTGGGCACTGCAGATGTGGATTAACGAGGCTATACCTTATTTGTCTGCGATTACTGCCAAGAAAGTGGACGAATATGCTCTTCCTCGTTGTCTGAGATGGACGTTGGATCAGGCTTTGCAGCGCAATTTGGATGGGGCTTTTGTCGACGGGGTGAATTGCAGAGATTCCCTGCACCATGAAGAACAACCAGAAGGGATGTGGTATTGGTTCTCTTTGGTTAATGCTGAAAACCCGCTCGCAGTGAATTATGTGAAGCCCGTCAACTTGCTATCCGAGGGTGAACAGCCCGAACGTCGTGCCCCAGTTCAGCGGCTTTCTAATGACCCTCCGGTGTCAGAGCCTAGCGTCGAGACCAGTGTATATGATCTGAGAGACAGGCCCCCACCTAAAGATATGACGAAAGCTAAGAAGAGTAAAGGAAAACGTGCTCGCGTAGTGCAGTCGTCATCATCCAGCAGCGGCACAGAAACCGGCAGTCGGAGAGAGGGGAGAAGAAACAAGTTCATGGAGGAAATGCGAGGCCTCGTGAGAAATGAATTGACTACACAGTGGAGAGAGGTATTTTTTCCGGAGATCAAGTCTTTTTTCACAGACTTGTTTAAGAAGAAGAGTGGCCGACGTTGTAGCCCGAGTGGACCTGTACCACTACCGCCCAGTGCCTCAGCCCACGGGAGTCCAGTTCACCAATAACAACCTTTTGTGCCAACCCGTCATTCAGCGCCGCCGCTTCAGTGCACAATCCCCGAATGGCTTAGAAAGGGTGGCGATTCTCAGCCCATTCCGGCGCCACCCGTAGCTGCTAGGTTTCCTGATAGGAACCCTCAGGATGTGTTGTACAATCCCGCTGCATATGCTGATTTTGCTAAGAAGTCGCTTGCACAGACACGTCCGGATGAGCCAGGAACAGGAAAGAGTATTACCGATGGCGAAAGCCCACGCCGAGACACGAGTCTACTTCAGCAAGTACAGGAAATTCCTCCTGTCAATCTTGACTACGAAGACAAATGGTACAGATATGACCTGTTTTTAAAAAACAGAGGCTCGTGCGTGTATGTGGGAGCAATGACATGCACAGATAACTACTTTCGCCGGATTGAAAACCCAAATGCTGACATGGATCATCCAGTAAGTTTCTAAATTTTAAACTTGTTATCATTAGTTTTACGCTGTTTTAATAAATATATCTTTTTTGTGTTTCTTCTCAGGTTTTTGTCTTTACAGTCCAGTTGTTGCAACAACGTTTGAGGGAACGTGTGCACTTCATGGACCACATTACTGACACCAACACGGTCCTTTTGAACGTCGACTTCTTCGTGAACAACCTTTTATTTTAAATTTATTATTATTATTTGTAATCCATTACATCTACTAATATTTTTCGTGTTTAGACGACATTCATGCACAAACTTAACAAAATGGAGAGGTCGACAAGCTTGAGTGCGAGCATCACAATGCCTCTTGATGTAAGTGTTAATGTCAAAAATTGGCGGCAAGCTGACACGGTAAAAAGTCACTGCATACTAAAATTGAAGTTATCATTTAAATTGTTTTTAATATTCTGATTATTTCTTACAGATAATAATTCCAGTCATCCTCGGTCAGCATTTTTTTGTTCTCCGCATCAACATTGGTCAGTGGGTGATGGAGGTGTGGGACTCAAAGTCGCACTTAGAAGATATTCGGACATATCGAGTAGACTCACTAAAACCGTTTGCTCGTAAGTTCTGGACAATCCTGGACAGTGGAGGCTATTGGCTGACCCCGAGAAAACCGAAGGCAAAAAACAGGAGTGACGGTCTGGCTATACTTGTTCCGTCTAGGGCTACTGATCGTGACCCTGTCACACAATTTAGACAAGACGGCTGTTACAATTGCGGTCCATTTGCGCTCATGGCCATTGAAAGAATGATCAGCGGAGCCCCGAGTATCGTATGGGGTAACCGACCTGGGAATGTCGCAGTTTATAGAAGAAAAATTGCTCGTGACATTCTGTGCAACGCTGACCAAGACCGTGTTTAGTATTATTATATGTTTTATTGTACGTTTTTGCTCAAGACATTGTTTAGGGCATTTTATTTTTTGACCTAATAATATTAATAATTATCCTATTTTAATTGTTGCTCGTATTTTTGCTCTATTTTTTCTCATCACATTTAAATTTAATTGAGCTAATAATACTAATAATCATCGTACTATTAATAATACAAAATAAATTAGTATTAGTAATATAATACTAATAATAGTACTAAAAATATACTAATAATAATAATAATAATGACGATTTAAAAAAAAAAAACGTACAGATCGTCTGAATTCTATACAAGGCGGTGACATTGTACAGCTGACCTGTACAGAATTCACCCGATCTGTACATTTTATTTTAAATCTTCCTGCTTAGTATAATGTTATTCTCTATTATTATTAATATTATTATTATTATTATTATTATTATTATTATTATAATTATTTTCTACTATCACTACTACTACTACTACATTTAATAATAATAATAATAATAATAATAATAATAATAATAATAATAATAATAATAATAATAATAATAATAATATTAATAATAATAATAATAATAATGACGATTAAAACAAAAAGATACATATCGTCTTAATTCTATACAGGGCGGTGACATTGTATATCTGACCTGTACAGAATTCACCCGATATGTACATTTTAGTTTAAATTTTCCTGCTTAGTATAATATTATTCTCTATTATTATTAATATTATTATTATTATTATTAAAATTATTTTCTACTATCACTACGACTACTACATTTTATTTTAAATCTTCCTTCTTAGTATAATATTATTCTCTATTATTATTATTATTATTATTATTATTATTATTATTATTATTATTATTCTCTACTATCACTACGACTACTACATTTTATTTTCAATCTTCCTTCTTAGTATAATATTATTCTCTATTATTATTAATATTATTATTATTATTATTATAATTATTCTCTAATAATAATAATAATAATAATAATAATAATAATAATAATAATATACAACTAGCAAATAATATTAATAATACACATCTAGCAAATTTTATAAAAAATAAACCCTCATTTGTATGGACATTTATTTTTCGAGTGACCACTCTCGTGACATATAGAGCATTTTTTAGGTGCTCGTTTTTTACTGCTTGAGGCACCATCGTCGGTGGGCTGACGTCTTCTTGCAGTCAAGTTATCCAGGAACGATCGTCGACGAGTCTTGCTTGGGCGACCTGCTTGCCTAACCGGAAGCATAGGCAATATTTCCACAATAGCAACTTGGGGAGGAATAAACAACTCATCTCTGGGAGGGACAGGATTGACCTCTAGTGAGTAAATCTGCAGTTGGGTATTTCTCGTGTAGTAATCCGCCACATAATTGTATGGGTGCTGGCCATTTCGTCTGCAAATAATGAAACAGTTAATACGCGGAATAAGTTACACAAAAATGTACAAATAATAAAACAAAACTCTAATTATCAACTTACTGAATTGCTGCAACGGCGTGAGAACACGGTATCAAGTCCAAATCTCACACTCGACATGGAAAGCTCCTCGCGTTGAGATCGACATTGAGAGTCTGATTTCCGTCGTGGACTTTGAATACACCATCTCTAAAGGGAATGACAATGTACGTTCTTGACAGTTCAACCTCAACTGCAAGTTTAGCATCTGTCGTGCTCGTGACAAACACAGTACTAGACGCGTATAATTATCATTTTTCATCAAACCACCTCTCGATGGTCATTCTAAGGGTCTCCAAACACGAACAAATTGGTATAAATCTACCAAACTTCAAAACTTTATTGAATTGCTCTGCAGCATTCGACGTCAGGTTACTATATCGTCGGTCTGGACACATACATCGAGCCCACTTCTCTGGACCAATGGACATTAGCTTAGCATGCACTTCGAGTTTAGCCGATATTATATTGTTTATCGCTTTCTCGTAAGCTGCTCTCCTGTATGCAAATGCTGCTTTATGATACAACTTGGTGATAGACTTTCCATAAGTCACCATACTTTTCAGTATGTGAAAGTAGCACAGGCCGTGGAATATGCCAGGATAGATGTCCCGAATTGCATTCGCAATACTAAGATGGGCGTCTGAGATGAACACCAAATCAGGGCGAGGAGGATATGCCAGCTTCAGACGACTTACAAACCATGTCCACGAGATGTCATTCTCAATTGGACCGATCCCCCATGCCAACGATATAAGTTGCTCGTTCCCGTCCTTTCCCATCGCAACGAACATAACTCCCTTATTCTTTCCCTTTAAGTGCGTTGCATCCAATATAATCACCGACCTAAGACAGTACTTGAATGCAACGATACAAGCTGACAACGCCACAAAACAGTGTTCGAATCAAAAATTATCAGGGCTAAAATATAGTCAACAATCGAACCTGGATTCTCTTTCTGGAGCATGTAGAGATACTGAGGAACCATCTTAAACGAATTGACATATCCACTATACAGCATCTCCAGGGCCTTGTTCCGTGCTCGCAGATACACATTGTAATTTGCAGCCACACCATATTCCCGCATAAGACTTGCCATAATCAACTTCGGTGTGATGATTTCTTTCTGATTTTTCATGCCTTTCACAAAATGAGCTGCAATCACACTAGATTCGACCTTCCTCTCCATTAGAGGATGGTTCATATTGGTTGTGCAAGTATGCGTCGGGTTGAACAGGTGAATATACCAATAGTTGCCCTCTCTCCTACCGCGCAATTCGAAAGGACACACATCTCGAAACTTGAATTTGTAAGTAACACGCCTTGAATCTGATCGATCTGTACAAAACTCAGCTCGTTGTTCCAAGTGCCACAACCCAACTGCAAGCCTCAACTGCTCTTTGTCTTTAAATAGGGAGCTCATACTCAAAGGACCGTCAAGCATGTTATCTTGAACAGTTTCAACAAGCGAAGCAACAGGTTCCAATAGAATCATGGGAACTAACCAGTTTTGTAGGTCGGCCGCTTCAGTGGCGAGCTCCATCTCCTCGTCAACAAGGGGTGTACGACTTTTCTGCATCAACATTGCCAGGAGCTTGCCTTGAGTATACATCCAATTAACAAATTCAGCTAGAGTTCCAATTTGCAGAGTGACTGTATGTTCCTCTTCGTCATCAGAATATTCTTCATCATCATCATCATCATCATCCTCTACGACAGTGGCATAGGATTGCACAGGCTGTGGCTGCAGCTCCAGTGCTTGTGATTGCCCCTGAGCAATAACAATCGTTGCACTTTGAGAACCCATTTGCGTCTCGCCAAGCCAATTGCATGAAGCCATACGTGCGAGGGAATCGTCGTACTGCGAGTACTGAGACGGATACACATCATCATAGACAAATTGCGAAGAAGCATTCAAATCAAAGCTAGGTCTATACACTGAATCACTAATATATAACGTAGGCTCAGACTCAGTACCACAAAATCGACGAAGTTGATCATCATTACTCACGCCGAATTTCGACATTGAAAAATAGAATATTTCAAAAGTCTCACTTAACGATCTAGACATCATTATGAAATTTATTTGTTCCTTAATGTTGGAAAAACTTATCATATCCAACGGAAGATAGAATGTGCGCTCTTCTCCGCCATTATAAACATAATCATCCCAAACGCCGTTGAATTTAACACGGAACATCTTGCATTCCATCTGCCAAAACAAAACCAAAATTTAATAATTAAATATACGTAAATAAAATTAAATTAATTTATTACAAAATTCAATTTTGTACAGATCTAAAATATACAGTACAAGTTGCACAAAAAAAATTCGGACCTGTACAGTGTTTGTTAGATCTGTACAATTATTTATTTTTTACAAAATTTCAATTAATGTTTTAAACAATGAAATTTGTGATGGTCCCGATACGAGTTCTGGTGTATGTGGGGGGGGGGGGGAAATACACCAGATATGAATTTTAAAAATAACCCCCTGAAAAAAAACTACAACTGAGTAAAAGGACTCAGCTGGAATCACAACTGAGTAAGAAAACTCAGTTGGAAGAGTGGTGTTGTGCGGAATGTGGTGGAAATAACAATAACTCATATAAAACAATTCACGCTCAGATGCAAGGTCGGTCAATAACCAAATCAATTGGAATGTAAATATGCAGTTTTGAGTGCTGGTTAGTTGGTCAGATGAAAATGCAAAAATTAACTAAACTGAAAACACAAACACACAAAGGATTTACGTGGTTCAAAGAGAACTCCTACGTCCACGGGGAGTTGTGAGTCCACACAACTCAGTCCAAATTCTTTAGGACAGTCTACCACAAAGCTTACGCGGGCTTTGCAACCGTTCAGATAAGTTTACGGGTACTTATCAACCTTACAGATAAGTTTGCGGGTACTTATCAACCCATCTACTCAATTTCGGGAAGAGCAGGATCCTAACAACCTTTTTAGGGGATGTGTATAAGGGTGGGTTTTTCCAACTACTAGCTCGAACAAAGAAGTGAGCTATGATCTAAGCTTGAACAAATGAAGACTCAAACTAAGATCAAAAACACCAAGACAGAATCTAACACTCTATGAACTCTCAACTGGTGATGTTCTTAGAGATTAATCGCAGTTTAGCTTGTGTGCAGTTTTTCGTTCTTTCGCTCGTTTTTCAGTTCTCGCACTTGTCTGTCTTCTAAGTATCTTGATGAATGAATGAATGCCTCTATTTATAGGCGGTGAGAATCAACTAGCCGTTGGATGAGCCGTTGATCTCTGTTCTGTGAAAGCGATGGCTTGTCTCTCAACTCTGCAGATTTTCCCGATTTGGCAACTGTAGACTTCTGCTTTTCATCTGAGACAACCTTGTGTTGGGCCAAATGAGGTAATGACAGAACGTCAAACCTTCACGTGACTTCCTATTTGAATTTCAAATTTCAACCTTTATCTTTCAACATTGGTTGGTCAGTTGAGAAGTTTGGTCTTCATCCAAGTGGTCTTCAGCTGATGTTCTATCTTATCACTATCTTCATCTGACAATCTGTCTGAAGAAGAACAGTTGAACCCTCAGCTGCTTTGAACTTCATGTTGTCGATCTATCAGATTGAGTCCTGCAACTGATATTCCATCTGAACAGTTGGCTTGAATGCTCAGTTGTCTTTTCTCACATCTGATGTTCTGTATTTTGAACGGTCAGTTGTCTTTCTTACATCTGATGTTCTGTATCCGATCAATTGGCTTGAACGCTCAGTTATTTTTTTTACATCTGATGTTCTCTTACATCTTCCCCCTTAAACGCTCAGTTGTCTTTCTTACATCTGATGTTCTATCCGAGTAAAGCCTTGTTGCCGTCTTCAGCTGGAGTCTTGTAAAGATTAAATCTCAACATTCTCAAAAAGCGAGCCTAAATACTAACATTAGGATATGGCAACATCTACTCGGTTGGGGTCAGTTGGTTTTGGAATCAATCAAAATTTTACTTAAATTTCCCAACAATTTCCCCCTTTTTGATGATGCCAAAGCCCTACTGATCTAAACCCTACTGACCTATCTAAAATCTCAGCTGAAGTTCTAGACAGTCTATAAGATTAAAACATCAAAGGGTTAGCACAGTTATAACATGGTATTGAAATAACTTTGCGATTCAGAGCTTGGACAACTAGAGATTGTACGTCAAGGTGAATCGGATAACTTATGAAAATTTTCATTACAACTGATGGTTACAAAAAAAAATGCACAAAAATCAAAATACATCAGTTGTTCAAAAACTCTAATTGGGCTAATACTTCAGCCCATACTTCCCAAAAATTCTGACAAAGATTTCTCTTTTTGCATCTAATTCCTTCGATATATCTACTCCATGTTCCTGGCAAACCTTCCTTGCCTCAGCTGCAATCTTCTGTCGGTTAGGATTTCTTGTGTCTGGGATGAAAGGAGGGAGATATGTGACCTTCTGAGGGACAGGGACTGTGTTCATATCCAGCTTTGCATCAATCATTGCTCGTCTGAATTGGCTAAACATGCCTGGATCCCCAGAGTGTAGCTCAGTCAGGGCTTCTTTGAAGGCTCTTCTTGGATCCTCAGTTGTGAACACCTTCCTATAGTAGAAATCATTCACAAACTCCTGCTTGAATGATTCCCAATCATCATTCCATTCAGCTGGCATCCATTTGTCAACATGCCTGAAACGACTTTGAAGTTTGATCTTTCCAGGCAGTCTTTGTTGTTTCAGTCTTGCTTCAGCCTTAACCTGATGTTTTTTTATGCGTCGTCGGCTTCGAGAGGCAATGTTTCTGTCCAAATTGTTGGTAACCTTGGCAAGCTCTTCCTCGAACTGGTTGACTCTCGTTGCTTGGCTGGCTGCAAACTTCTTTATCCAGTCAGGATTCATGTAGTCTTTCTCAGGAACATCCATAGCCTTGGCAGCACCAATACACTCTTCGGTTGAAATACAGTCGAGTTCAGCATCGAGCTCGGCTGCAATCTCGGCTATGGAGTCATAGGAAACTCCATACTCCTTTGCTTGCTCCATGTCTTTAGCCATTTCATCTCCTCCGACAACAATTGATTTTAGCTGTTGTTGTTTCTTGTCGGTTGGCTTCAGAGCGGACTTCTTTTTCTGAGCTGTCTTCTTCGGCTGGGTCTTCTTCAGCTGAGATTCTTCGGCTGGTATCTCTTCTTGTGTCTCATCTTCCCCGATCTCATCTTGCTGCATCACATCTTCCCCCTTTTTGGCATCAGCAACAAAGCTTGCAACTGAGCCATCCAGAGAGGTGAGCTTCAGTTCAGCCTGCTGGATTCGGTTGAAGAGTTCATCAACAGCGCACTCCATATCAACCTTCTTCGCCAGATCCTTGTCATGGCGCTCTTCATCAGCTTTGTTTATTGCAGCGAAGGTTTCATTGACTTCGGTTTGGAAGGCGACGAACTCAGTCCATCTGGATTCGAACCGAGAATCCCATTCTTCATCTTGCGTCTGTTGGGATTTGGCAAGATTGGAATCTGAAATGGATTTGAGTACGTTTAGTTCGGATTTAATTCCCAGAACGGATGTCTTTAGATCGGTGATGTCCTGGCTGGTTGATGTTGAAAGATCATCGAACTGCATCTTCAGCGCATCATTGTCTTTCTGCAACTTCTTGTGCTTTTCCTCCTGAGCTTCCATCATCCTCAGCTGTTCTTCTTTGTTGAGCTGGATGTTGGCAAGCATCTTCATCCTCAGCTGATTGACCCTCTCAGCGATCAGCTCGCATATTTCATCTGTGGAGGGAGCTGGCTGATCAGCTCGAGCTTGTTGTTCAGCTGGTGCTGGCTGTTCAACAGTAACCATGGCTTGGCGATTTGCCAGGTACTGTTGAAGTTCTTCTTCTTCCTGCTTGGCTGCTGCGGCGGCTGCGTCAAGGTCATCAACAAAATCAGCAAACTTGACCAGCATGTTGTCAAGGAAGGCGACACAATCTTGTTCGGCTGTCTCCCTTGTGTCTCTTCCTTCTGCCTTGCTGATGTCCAGTCGGTGAGTCAGCAGTGCAATTTTATTGTTGTACGCAACTTCAAGGTTGGTGTAGTTGAAGTACTCCCTTATTCGCGACTCATCTGCCTTCAGCTGGTTCCAGCTGTGTATCCTGATGGTATCTTCCTTAACATACCTGTGGCTGAAGATAATGTTGAACTGATACAACAGCTCGGTTCCAAACGTGGCAAAAGTGGGCATATCGCGCGCTTCGGGGAACATTCCGATCAGCTTCTGAAAGCAGTAGGCCAGCTTGCCTTCATGTTCCAGCGTGACAGCTTGACGATCAGCTTCGTCGTCGATGGAAAAGGGAGAGAGATTTTCATATGGAATTGGTTCAAGGGTTTCTTCAACATTGGCCAAAGAGGTGGTCTCAATGTTGGCATCGAGCGGGGAGCTCGGAATTTCTGACTGTGTGGGGATGTTGGTATCAAGAGGTTTCTCAACATTGGCTGAAGAAATGGTCACAATGTTGACATCGAGCGGAGAGCTCGGAATTTCTGGCTGAGTGTCTGTTGAGAGAATCTCTTTGGGCTGTACGGCATCAGCTCCTGCAGTGGGGGAGGTTGGAATATCTTCAGATGCCTTGGATGAAGAAGATGCATCCGAGGAGATGTTCGGCTCATCTTCTGGTTCAGTTTCCATCCCTTCCGTCCCATCTTTGTGAGGAACAATCTCGAAGGCAGCCGCGTCAACTCAGTGACTTGACTCAGATGGTTCCTCCTCAGCTGGTACCTCCTCAGCTGGTTTTGCAACTGATTTCTTTTTGAAATGAAGTCTCAACTTCTTCTTCGCTGGCTCTTCCTGTTTCTCCTTGTCTGACTCATCCCTGAGTCAGCGTGCGGCTGTCGATTTGGAAGTGCGCCTAGCAGCTGGAGGCAGCTCCTCAACTGTATCTTTTTCCTCGGCTGATTTCACAGCTTCTCTTTTATCCTTGGGAGTGTAGACACTCCTGATCACATCCAAAGCCTTCTTGGCTGTTGGGAACAACATCTGCCTCTTGACTGGGGTCTCCTCACAGTCTTCCCACACCATGTGCTGATCCTTTGTTGCGAGAAGGATCATAGCAGGTATCTTGACTCCAAAGTTGAGAGTTCCCTTGACACTCAACAACTTTTCTCCAGAGTCAGTTGTGGTCTCTGTAATCTTTTGCTTCTCCATTATCTACTGGTGTTCGAAGAACTTGAACCAGTTGAGCTTGTGCTTGTGCTTGTGCTCCAAAGTAATCAGCTGCTTGAGCTTTGGTCGGCTGATGTCTCCAAAGGCTCCGCTGTATCCGAAGATGACCTTGGATACAACATCGAACAGAAGTCGATGCTCGAGTTTCAACTTCATTCGCTGCATGTTGCTCCTCAGTTTTTCTACTGTAATGAGAGCATTCTCCAGAAATTGGTCGGCATCTGCATCGGTGATGTTCTCGACGGTGTCTGTGGCGGTCATATTTGGTGGAATAATGGAGCGTAGCAAATCAAAAACTGGTATGGAGACGGTGACACGTCGGATCATTCTGGCAGGGACGTCGCGCTGTCTGCTTGAGATTTCTGAAACAAGGCCATCTCGGCTGTCGATGGGAGATTTCAGGTTCAGATAGAATTCTCCGACTTGTCGCCTGAGAAGGTGAGTGGGGTAGAGCGTCGCCCACTCAAGAAGGCCATTCTCCTTGAGAAGATCGGCAAGGGGGGATAACACCGGCGAGTCCAATGCGTCTTCTGACAGAATCTGCTCGAAGTGAATTTTAGAGAGCATCATGTCGAAGGATTCCTCATATGACGAAGGGACTAGAGCTGGTCCCGATGATGCCATCTTCTTTCCTTACGAAGAAGCTTTCGGTGCTATTTAGTGTTGCTGTGAAGATTATATAGAGAGAAGAAAACAAAAACTTGCAGAAAATGGTGAGACAGAATCAGAGACGATGATGAACAATTACGTAGATAATCACAAATGTAGAAGTTAAGAAATCACTTTTTGATTTTCCGCCTTTTATAGGTTAGTGGGTCGTTTGAGATTGATGGCTAAGGTTGAATGACGTGAATCCATCAAAGGTTGAGATCTCGTTACTGTTGACTAGCTTTAACTTGACGTTGAATTCCGAGTTCCAATAAGCGCGTGAGAGAAGGTGAATTGTTGTTATGTCAGCCCAGTCGCACTATAAAGTAAGGCTATTGATGTTCAGCCGTACTTTACATTAAATGCGCTATGATGGCTATTTTGATCTAACTGACATGCTCAGGAATGTTTGAATTTATTTCAAACATTCTCATTTAAGACACAAACACCTTCAGCCATAAATGATACCTGCCAGCTGATGTCAGAATCAGCTGTGTTCCAATGTTGCAGCATACCATCAGCTGACTCGAGTTCGTCTGTTCAGCTGACGTCTGATTTCTTCGGTTGGCGATCAATGATACCTGACAGCTGATGTCGGAATCAGCTGTGTTTGCGGCATGCCATCAGCTGACTCGACTTCGTCTGTTCAGCTGACGTCTGATGTCTTCGGTTGGCAATCCGCATCTAAGATTCCCCCTTCATCTGAGCTTCCCCCTTAGATGGATATCTATCTCTTCTCCTCGCCTGATTCCTCATCTGATGGATCCAACAATCCAAGGAGATCACATAACATCTTGAATCGTGCTTCGGCTAGAGGTTTGGTGAAGATATCGGCTCTCTGAATCTCAGTTGGAATCTTCTCCACAGATACATCCTTCTTCTCAATATGATCTCGGATAAAATGATGTCGGATGTCAATGTGCTTCATCCGAGAATGGTGAACAGGATTCAAAGAGATAGCAATGGCACTTGAGCTATCACAATGGATGGGAACCTGTCCAGTTGCTACTTCATAATCTCTCAGTTGTTGCTTGAGCCACAACACTAGCATGCAACAACTTCCGGCAGCCATATATTCTGACTCGGTTGTAGAAGTGGCAACACATGCTTGTTTCTTGGAAAACCATGAGACTAGCTTGCTTCCCATGAACTGACAGTGTCCAGATGTGGACTTCCAGTCCAACCAATCTCCGGCTAAATCCGCATCTGAGTATCCGGGCAGTTGGATATTATCGTCGGTTGGATACCACAACCCAACATTAACAGTGCCCTTCAGATACTTAATGATGTTCTTTGCTGCCAACATGTGTGCTTCCCTTGGCTGAACTTGGAACCGTGCACGCACTCCAACCGCGTAAGATATGTCTGGCCGACTGGCGGTTAGATATAGCAAAGAACCCATAATCCCTCTATACTTACTGGCATCCACGAGTTTTCCCTCAGATCCGGGTTCAATCTTCCAGTTAGTATTCATCGGGATCCTTGTGGTTTTACTTGACTGCAAACCAAACTTTGCGATGAGCTCATTTGTATATTTGGATTGATTGATAAAAATCCCTTTTGATGACTGCTTCACCTGTAGCCCAAGAAAATAATTCATCTCGCCCATCATCGACATCTCAAATTTCTCCTTCATTAGAGTTGAGAATTTCTCGCACAGCTCCTCCGACTTGGAACCGAATATGATGTCATCAACATAGATTTGCACAACAGGTATGTCTTCTCCAACTTTTATGGTGAACAGTGTTTTGTCAACTGACCCTCGTTTGAATCCCGAGTTCAGAAGAAAACCACATAGAGTGTCATACCAAGCCCTAGGTGCTTGCTTCAAGCCATAGATAGCTTTCTTCAACTCATCACCAGTCTCAAAACCGGAAGGCTGTTCAACATAAACATCTTCCTTGATATCACCGTTGAGGAAGGCACACTTCACATTCATCTGATAGACCTTGAATTTGTGAAATGCGGCATAGGCTAGAAATATTCGGATGGCTTCCAACCTTGCAACAGGCGCGAAGGAGTCCTCGAAATCGATCCCTTCTTGTTGGCAATATCCCTGAGCAACCAACCTTGCCTTGTTTCTCACGATGAATCCAATGGCGTCTCTCTTGTTCTTGAAAATCCACTTTAATCCAATGACTTTGACACCATTTGGTCTTTCTACCAACTCCCATACATAGTTGCGTAGAAATTCGTTCAACTCTTCTTGCATGCGCTGTTGTCCAGTGAACACAGTTGAGAGCTTCCACAACATTCTTCGGTTCTGGCACATCAGCTACGAAACATGAAATCATGGCAACATCTCCGGCTTGCTTGAACTCCTCAAGAACTTCTCAAGAACTGCCAACTCCTCAGCATATTGGGCGTAAGTGCTGGAATCTTTCTCAGCTGAGTCTGGATTTGCAACTCTGCTCCTAGTACGCACACCTTTGGCTGGATCTCCGATGATGTTGTCCTTGGAATGATCTTCATACCACCTCTTGTTGCGTCTTCCTTCTTCTTCCAACAGTTGTTGTTCCGTGATTTCAACTGATGGGGTAACCTGAGCTGTGGGAGATGCTGGGATCTTCAGAACTGGTGATTTATCAGCTGTTGATTCTGGATCCTCAACATGGATAATATTTTGAACTGGACTCGGTTGGGCTTCGGATGCTGATGCAGTTGGAGTAACATCAGCTGAGGTTCCCCCTTGAGATGAGCTGGGGTCCTCATATTCACCTTCAGAGGAACAAGGATCGTCATCCTCGGTTGCCCATACCAATGGTTCAGCTAGATTCTTCTGCCTTAGAACCTGCGATCTGGTGAGAGCTGGTGGAACATGTGGATCAGCTTATTGTCCTTTAGCCTGTTCCCTGCACTCAAAAGTAGATTCATCAAAACTAACATGAGGTGTTATCTTCACAACACGAGAGCTGTTGTTAAAAACTCTATAAGCCTTGATCCGAGCAGCATATCCGAGAAATATGCCCTTCGAAGCCTTGGCGTCAAAAGTTTTCAACTGAGTCTTCCCATTGTTGTGAATATAACACTTAGAATCAAAAATACGAAAATATGAAATATCAGGCTTCCTGCGTCTCCATAGTTCATAAGGAGTCTTTCCCAACCGCTTGGTCAGAAGAGACCGGTTCTGGGTGTACAAGCTGTGTTGATTGCCTCAGCCCAAAATCTCTTTGGTAGAGCTGAGCTTGTCAACATGGATGTAGCAGCATCCTTCAGCGTTCGGTTCCTTCGTTCAGCTACTCCATTCTGTTGTGGAGTGCATGCTGCTGATGTTTGATGAGTAATGCCATGCTTCTCGCAGTATTCGATGATGGTTTCATTTAGGAACTCAGTTCCACGGTCTGATCGGACATAAATAATTTTCATCTCTTGTTGGTTCGATATCCGATCCATCAACTTGGGTAGCTCATCTCGGGTTTCACTCTTGTGACGCATGAAAATGGTCCACGTGTACCTAGAGAAATCATCAGTAACAACAAGTGTATACTCGTTACCATTCATGCTCTTGGGTGTAACAGGCCCGAAGAGATTGGATCAGCTGTAATACTCGGTCGGTTGAGGGAATCGTTTTCAACCGAAAGGAGGATCTAGCGAGCTTTCTCAACTGACATGCACTGCAGATATGTGTTGTTGAAAACACACGGTTCGGAATGCCCTTTACATGTTCCTGTCTCGCAAGTCTGTTCATTGTCTTGAAATTCAGATGGTTGAGTCTTTTGTGCCACAGCCAGCTCACATCTGAACTGCTCTTTGATAAAAGACAGGTTTCAGGAGGACTACTGTTCCAATCTGCATAGTAGACATTCCCGGTTGGGGATCGATTTCACAACAATAAGACTTGCTTTGTTTCAACATTTTTAACCCTACAGCCCTGCGCATTAAACTTGACAGAGAAACCATTATCACAGAATTGGCTGATGGAGAGAAAGTTATGCTTCAATCCATCAACATATGAAACATTAGGAATAGACACGAGATTGGTTTCAAGGGTACCGTAGCCTTTGGTGTGACCTTTTGAGTTGTCACCAAAGGTAACAGATGGTCCTTCTTTCTCCACGAAGCTTCCAAGCAAATCCCTCAGATTTGTCATGTTTCGAGCATCCACTGTCCATCACCCACATGGTATGTGATGCTTTATTCTTCCTCAGCTGTTCCTCCTGCTCCTGCACAGAGAAACACGCTAAGGTCCCCAATTTTAGTTGGGTCTTGGAGGGTTAGAACCAGTTCCCCCTTGAACTGTGGCTCGCTTTTCCCTGTAATTCGGATAGATTTATCATTCCAAACTATTTTTCCTTCTCCATCAACTATAACAACACCTCGGTCATCCTTAGGCTTGTTGTTATTATTGATGTCCTGTTTGTTAGGAGGAGATTGATTTCTCCCATTGTGGGCTTTAGGAGGAGAGGCGTTCCCCCTGTTTTGTTGATGAGATCGGACGCCATTAATCTTTGTGGCTGAGTCTGATTCCATGGTCCTAATTGTCGAAGATAGCTGTTCATGCCTTGTTGATTCATGTTCTAGCATGAATATCTGCAGCTGTTAGAACTGTTCCACATCGGTTGACTCTGATGGAACCTCTGGTTGTTGTGATGATGGAACTGATGTTGATTCGGTTGGTTGAATCCCTGTCGGTTCTGTTGATTCCATCCTTTCTGAGGTCGGTTCTGAGGTCGGTTCTGGGGTCGGTTCTGATTGTATCTCCGACGTCTCTGATTCCTCTTCTGAGTCCTGGAACATTCCCTCTTGGTTGTTATCCCAACCGATGGATTCTTCAGTTCTCCAACCTCAGCTCCCTTTCTTTTCTCAGCTGTAGTTACTTGCTGTGACGTGGAGGTTGGATTGAGTTGGGGAGTTGCAGACTCAACTGTATTTGATTTGGCAACCGATTCATCCACAACTTTGATAAAGGTTGCAGGTGGAATTCCAGTGTCATTGACCACGTCGTAACCGAGTCCAGACAAGTCATCCATTTGTCGTCTATAACTGATGAGATTCTTGATCATTTTGGATGATTGATATAGCTTTATCAGGTTATCCTTCTCAGTTTGTAGATCCTTGAGAAGAACAGCTATATGCTCGGTCTGTGCGTCTGACTTCTTCATCAGCTGATCGATCTGTACCTCTTGCTTGTTCAACTGATCATGCTGCTCCTTGATCTGCTTCTTCAACTTCTCATCGGTTGGAGCTTTAGTTTGGTTGGCCGCATTCAGTTGACTTTTGAGATCATCAATCTCTTCGGTTTGACTCTTAATCAAATCGTCCTTTTTGGTTAAGGATTCTTCAAGTCTGACAAACTGTTCTTGGAGATTCTTAAACTCAACCGATTGCTGATGCAGTTCCTCACTGAGTTCTAGAAAGTCACCCTAAGAGGGTTTTAACTCTTCATCTACTGTTTCCTGCATGTTAGAAACATTGGAAGAATTTAAATTAATTGGACTAGAATGTACCTCAGCATCATCCTGATCAGTTCCAAATGCCATGAGATATTGATCCTGTCCAATAGCGTTGTTGGTGGAAGTCAGCTCGTCCTTATCTTCGGTGTTGGTGAAGATGTCCATGTCATCAGCTGCTTCTTCTGCAACCATGACCTTGTTCTTTGCATTTTGTTTGGCCCTCAACGCTTCTCTATCTTTCTTTGAAAGATCTGGACAATCAGTTTTGAAGTGTCCCTCTTTGCCGCATTCAAAGCAACCGTTGTTCACAGGCTTTGAGTTATCTCGAGTTCGGTTGGATTTATAGAACCGCTTGTATTTTCCGAACCGAGTATCCATGTCAGCTAGCTTCTTTGACAAGGTGGCTATACTCTGTTGCAGCTCTTCTCTGCTTGGCTCCTTCGAAGCTGTGCCCGCAGATCTTGTTGCCCTTGATGTTCGCGGCTTAGAATAGTCGGCTCGAAGTGCTACTGTCTTTTTAGCTGAACCAACATCCTCATGTCGACTCGTCTGCACCGAGGACTGAGTTGATCTTCGTCGGTTCACCTTGTACTCATTTCCTTTCAGAATTGAGAACAGCCTATCAGTTCCCATCTCTCCCAGATCAGCTCGACTTTCATGAATGTTGGTGAAGGTGTCCCACTCAGCTGGTAGGGCTTGTAATATTTTGAGGTTGATCTCTCTCAAAGTATATTTCCCTCGTTGGATAGACTGAATCCTTCGGATGATATCCATGGTTTCATCCTCTTTTAGACAGAAGTTGTCAAAATCTTGACAAGCATGGGAGAACTTGTTCTCCTTGGTTTCATCACTCCCTTCACTAAGAGATGCCAAAATGTCCCACATCTCCTTAGCAGTGTTGCACTCTTCTATCCATGGAAGATAGTCTTGTCCAACTGTGGACATGATAGTGCTCTGAGCCCAGATATCCAGCTGGCTCACTTTCGCTTCCTCAGGAGTGAAGTCTTCTGGCTTTTTCTCAACCATCACCTCAATTGTATCCCCATCATTGGGATTTGTAGGAGTGCGAATGACTTTTTCTATGATGGTGATCGGTCCTGATGTAATCACCTGTTACATTCGATGATGCTTGGACAGTAGAATTTTCTTCATCCGAGTCTTCCAGGATGTATAATTCACAACCGAGAACATGACAACAATCTTATCTTTAATATCCATCTGCACACAACAAACAAAAGACAAATGCAAGCAGAAATGCACTAGCGTGAAAAAGATCTATTCAGTTGACCACTGAAGAAAAACACATCGATTCACACCTCGTGAAACAGAGTCAGCAGTCTTTTGAACCACTGCTCTGATAATACTTGATGATCCCGATACGAGTTCTGGTGTATGGGGGGGGAGGAATACACCAGATATGAATTTTAAAAACAACCCCCTGAAAAAAAACCACAACTGAGTAAAAGGACTCAGCTGGAATCACAACTGAGTAAGAAAACTCAGTTGGAAGAGTGGTTCTGTGCGGAATGTGGTGGAAATAACAATAACTTGTATAAAACAACTCACGCTCAGATGCAAGGTCGGTCAATAACCAAATCAGTTGGAATGTAAATATGCAGTTTTGAGTGCTGGTTAGTTGGTCAGATGAAAATGCAGAAATTAACTGAACTGAAAACACAAACACACAAAGGATTTACGTGGTTCGGAGAGAACTCCTATGTCCACGGGGAGTTGTGAGTCCACACAACTCAGTCCAAATTCTTTAGGACAGTCTACCACAAAGCTTACGCGGGCTTTGCAACCGTTCAGATAAGTTTACGGGTACTTATCAACCTTACAGATAAGTTTGCGGGTACTTATCAACCTATCTACTCAATTTCGGGAAGAGCAGGATCCTAATATCCTTTTTAGGGGATGTGTATAAGGGTGAGTTTTTCTAACTACTAGCTCGAACAAAGAAGTGAGCTAGGATTTAAGCTTGAACAAATGAAGACTCAAACTAAGATCAAAAACACCAAGACAGAATCTAACACTCTATGAACTCTCAACTGGTGATGTTCTTAGAGATTAATCGCAGTTTAGCTTGTGTGCAGTTTTTCATTCTTTTGCTCGTTTTTCAGTTCTCGCACTTGTCTGTCTTCTAAGTATCTTGATGAATGAATGAATGCCTCTACTTATAGGCGGTGAGAATCAACTAGCCGTTGGATGAGCCGTTGATCTCTGTTCTGTGAAAGCGATGACTTGTCTCTCATCTCTGCAGATTTTCCCGATTTGGCAACTGTGGACTTCTGCTTTCCATCTGAGACAACCTTGTGTTGGGCCAAATGAAGTAATGACAGAACGTCAAACCTTCACGTGACTTCCTATTTGAATTTCAAATTTCAACCTTTGTCTTTCAACATTGGTTGGTCAGTTGAGAAGTTTGGTCTTCATTCGAGTGGTCTTCAGGTGATGTTCCATCTTATCGCTATCTTCATCTGACAATCTGTCTGAAGAAGAACAGTTGAACCCTCAGCTGCTTTGAACTTCATGTTGTCGATCTATCAGATTGAGTCTTGCAACTGATATTCCATCTGAACAGTTGGCTTGAATGCTCAGTTGTCTTTTCTCACATCTGATGTTCTGTATTTTGAACGGTCAGTTGTCTTTCTTACATCTGATGTTCTGTATCCGATCAGTTGGCTTGAACGCTCAGTTGTCTTTCTTACATCTGATGTTCTATCTGAGTAAAGCCTTGTTGTCGTCTTCAACTGGAGTCCTGTAAAGATCAAATCTCAAAATTGCTCAAACAGCGAGCCTAAATACTAACACTAGGATATGACAACATCTACTCGGTTGGGGTCAGTTGGTTTTGGAATCAATCAAAACTTTACTTAAATTTCCCAACAATTTGTCAATTGGAAATGAAAACACACAGTTTATTTAGATTCACCCACATTTGAAGAAATGCCTATATATGAGATTTCGAATTTATATTGTATTTCTTTAAAATACATATATTAATGCTATAAAAACACATAAACATTTAAATAAATAATGTAATTAAAAAAAAAACTATACAGATCTTATAAATAGTATACAGGTTGGGGTATGACTTCCACCGACCTTTACAATTTTTTTTTATCTGTACAGTTTTAAATTGTTTAGAAAATTAATTTAAATTTTTAAGACTTACCTTTGGAGATGGAAATTGCAAAAACAATGTTAATTTGCTTCTAGCTTCGATTAAGGAGGTTTGAAAGATGTCTGATTCAATTTTCTGTAAAATACAAACAATAATGTTAGAAAAATAATATAAGTTAAACTTGTAACAGTTACTACAATTTTCGATAAAAAAAAAAAAACTATAAAGATCGACTCATTTCTGTACAGGTGGTGGATATATTTCTGTCCATCTGTACAGAATATGAGTGATCTGTATAATTTTTTTTTTTACAAAATAATAAAAAATTTTATTATGCTCACCTCTATGTAAACAACGGTAATGACTACTATAACTCTTCGATCTAATATTCACTCAGGTTTTCTCTCTATTTTTTTCTTTTTTATGTTTGCATACAGATCCTTCAAACTATGAATATATAGGCTGAAGAATTCCAATTCAATAATGCATTCAATATAGAATCTACCTGCATGCACAATTACTGTTAAAATTGGTACAATTTTTGAATGCATCATAGGCTTTATTCACGTGAAACACATATCTGCCATTCAACACATTTTGGCCTTATTCAAAAAGGTATTCAAACTGAGTGATGAGTCATTTCGGTGAATACAAGGTAGGAGTTGACAATTTTGTACAAATTAAAATTAAAGAAAAAACCTTAAACAAATGGTGGAAAATACACTTTGTGGGCCAAGTGGGTATAGTAAATTATCTTAGTGGGTATATGAGATAGTAAATTATTTAATGAATATATGGAGTACATACTATCCTCAAAGTGGGTATACATGATGATTTTCTATTAATAAAATATGGGTAGCTAGTGAAATGCTAGTGATTGCACAATTAATGTAGGAACATTTGAAAAAGTATTAATTAGCCAAAGAGTGATATTGTGAATACAGGTGGTAGTTGGAGGGTGATGTTTTTGTTCTATCCGGCATGCATCATGCATGTACCATTACCAGTCCAGATTGTTATTGTGATCACAGCTGTAGGCTTGACCATTTCCTTGTGTTTTGGCCTTTTAGTATTAGGGTGGATATAAATAGGTATATAGGAGATTCTCTTCGGTTAAGGTTAAGAGCCTTATTCATGCAAAAGGATACAACTTCTGCTATACTATAAATAATGGTACTTTTAGTTGCATAAGCATTGAATGAACTTAAACTACTCGTCAATTCGATTTCAATAGAGTAACTAGTCAATATAAACTAGTCAAACATTTGTTTCTATTTTTTTCCCCTCAACTATAATATATAAATGCAATAATAATAACTAAACCTTAATATAAAGCTGGGACTTTAAATGAACTACCTAGGGTGCAATGTTCAAATTTATACCCAATGTTTTTTGTGTAATGCTATTTGGAGACTCCGTGAGTAATCACATAAACTTAAAAAAGGTAATATAAAGTTTAAAAGGAAAATGTACCATAATTAAGGAATCACATACCGGGAAATATGAGTATTTCTATTTTTACGATTAACTTACATTTTTTACCATTTATGGTCGGTGACATAATAGATTTTTTTGTGTTGATTTATACCCAATTGTTGTTAATGCTTATGTTTTAATTACTACTTTCATTATCCAAATTGATGATATATATATATATATGTGTATATATAATATATATATATATTTATATATAGGGATGGGTTAGTATAAATACATTTCCTGGTGTAAGAACGTGAGAACATGCTTAAATTAATATGTAGTCATGCTTAAATATATAAATTGTCATGTTTAATAAGATTCATGTTTTTTATATAAACGTTAGCCGCTTATATACGATCATGCTTGAATCGATATATATTTATACTTCAAAGAATCACAATCATAGATCATCCAAATATAATGTTTATATAAAAATACATGAACATAATTAAGGATGATACTATATTAATTTAAACGTGGTTACAAAGTAATTTAAGCTTATTCTCACGTTTTCATATTAGAATTGGTTTTTATATGAATCAATCCCTATATATATATATCTATAAATATATTTATATATATATCTATATATATATATATATATATATATAATAATCATAATTTTATTCGTAGGTAAAATTGGATTATAGTAGTAATGAATTTTCTATTCACTTCACTGAATTAAGAGGCAAATTAATTTCTAGAAGTTGAGGGAAAGGGAAATTTTACTTTTATAAATTAGTAAAAAAATTCAAAATATGTGGGAGGTATGTGTCGCTATTGTATTGGTTTATTGTGATACATAGCAACTGAACATCTGAAAATAAAATAAGCGTTTCATTTTGTTCTCTTCTATCATTCACTCTCTCTCTCTTTCTCTCCCATGTCTCTCTCGCGCGCACACACACAGAAACAAAGCTGTGTTGCAAGTAGAAGGATGTCGACGAATGATCCCGGTGTAACATTTTTGGAACTGATGAAACTGGAGAGGGATAAGTACCAAAATATGAAAAGGGAAATGGAAAAAGTTGTGATAGAGCGAGATAGTTTGAAGAAAGAGGTCGAAGAATTGACATTGAAGAAGATGATGTACAAAACTAGGGCTCGCGAATGGAAGGCCATGGCCACACTTTCCGGTTCTGCTGGAATTCCTTCTAGTCCTACTCCATTCTCAACAAAACGTATCTACCTGCATTTAATTCAGTTAGTTTGCAACAAATTTTGTATGAAGTGTGTTGATTAATTAGTTTTGCTTTTCCAGTGAAATGCTCTCTCTCTCTCTCTCTCTCTCTCTCTCTCTCTCTCTCTCTCTCTCATACACACACAGAGTGTTAGGATCTTCTTGGCTTGCCTCTGTCTTCAATTATCACTACATTTGCATGGCATGTATGAAATTATTTCAATTTTGTTTTGCAAATATAATTGATTAAATGAATTTATAATATTAATTGAATAACTTGGTCTTGGATGAATGTTTATGCAATGCTGGAAATTAATGTGGTACAACCACTACTGCTGCAGGTACAAGGCAAGATGATGCTTCTATTTCTGGGACAAAGGAGGCAGCTGGTCACACTGATAGAAGTGAACAACATTCTAATGTTCAAACCAAATCCTTTCAAATTTATGGTAAGTAAACTAATTAATTGTTGAAGTGTTTACACGTTTTTTCACAATATTTTCTGTTAGCTGCACCGCTACATTTTGATGAATGTTTTTTTTATTTGCGAATGATTAAAGAAATATTGTTAGATTTAGGGAGGGATCCGAGATTTATTTGTAAGGACAGGTTTCTAATTATAAATTGATAAATTAGCTAGGAATATACAGTAATTAATTAGGCATTGTATGAGGTTATGTCAATTTTCCTTTGATCTACAAATATAGGTTGTGTGTTGTTGTAACTATTTTGCATCTCCAAGGTGATAATGACAGGCAGAAGTAATAAAATTATCTATCCTGACCGGGCCATATTAGTTTTATGTTCAATTAGTGTAATTTTATTTACATATATTTGACGACATTTTGTCTACTTCTGTTTTCTGGTTTAGGTACTACCAGTCTGATCCCTCTAATAATAGATAAAATCAAGAGGAATCTAAAGAAGGAAACTTTCGAAAAGTTTCAACAATCGTGCTTCGGTCATCTGTTAGAGATTGGTGGTGAACTCAAATATCAAGGGAAACTGGTGTTGCATTTGCTCATGCACATGGACATGAGTGTTTCCAACACGGAGAAGATTGTTTTCAAAATTAACAACTCTAACATTGAATTCAGACCTAGAGAATTTTCTCTCATCACAGGGCTTCGTCTTGGCACATTGGAAGCAGCAACAGCAGCAACAACAGCAGCAACGGCATCATCTTCTTCTATTCAAGAGAAGGTTTTCATGGGTAAATATCCGATCTTGATGAAGGATATAAAAGATCAGTTCCTTAATTTCAGTCGTATTGGTAAGGACGGAGATGAAATGCCATTGAAGTTGGCCTTGCTTTATTTCCTATATGGAATTCTCTTAGCTGGACAGCATCAAAGCAAACAAGTTGACCTGCAGTACCTTCCATTGATTGACGATTTAAAAGCATTTAACGCATTCCCTTGGGGTTGTGTTGCATATGAGTTCCTTGCTTCGTCCATGCTTTCAGCCCGAAGCCGCATAGATGATCCAAAAGTCTGCTACCACAGTATATTTGGCTTCAGCGCAGCTCTTCAGATTTGGGCTTATGAGGTGATGCCTTCTGTAGCTGCATATTGTGCTGTTCGTGCAAATGGCTCGGTAGATCAAATCCCACGGATCTTGCGTTGGTCTACACTGAAAAAAAAAGTTTGCTTCAGAGATCTCCAAAAATTCTTTACACCGGGTGATGAAGCACAATCGGTGAGTAAATTTTCATTTCAACACTAGTTGTATTTGTTATATAAAATTAGAGTTATGTTGTCATGTATTGTTAATCACATATGTGTATAGGTGTTGGATGGTATTCGAGCATCTCCGTGGGAACTGGAAGCGCTAACAACTGGCACTCTTCCTCCTCAGCCCAAAAAAGAAACGTGGCCTAGTCACGGAGTTCAAATGTCTCTTTCAGCAATGCCAACAACCCACACTGTTCCTCCTCAACCCAAAAAAGAAATATTGTTTGGTGTCAAAGGTCAAATATCGTCTGATGCAGAAAAGGCAACATCATCTGTGAATGACCCAACTTATCTTCGAGCTTGTGTGCTGCAGTCTGAGATGCAGAGGCAGCCCCTCATGGAAAGATGTTGGTCCTCTGCTGCTGGAGATGTTGTGATCATAGGTGACAGCGATAGTGATGATGATGAAGCTCCTGCTGCTGTTGCTAATTCACAATCAAAGGATTCAGATGCTAAGTTGCCCTCAGATTCTCACATGAAGAAATTTCTTGCAGAGCTTAAACGTGAAGCCGGCAGCATATGAGTATTGATTCAGGTTATATTTAGTATCTGCAACTTGCCACTGCTTATTAAGTTATTTGTATTTTGTAGTATCTAAATTAATTTGTAGCTAGGCCACTATTTAGTATTTATGATTATTTAACAATTTGTGGTTTGATGCTGCAATTCTGCATTGAAGTCCTTAGTGTTCATTGTGTTGAGTCATTTTTTGCTTTCGGTTACATCTAGGGTGATGACGATGATGAATGATGAATGCTGCTGCAACAATCTCATAATTAGCTAGGCCACTCTATTGTAAGCAAAAATTTATATCTGCATGTAAGTACAATGATATTGACATTCGATTTCTACTTAGATCCGAGGCATTATTTCGGGTGTAATCCGCTGTTGATAGCTTGTTTATGTACCTCACAATATAATGCGTGATACAAGCAAGTCTACTAATTGTTAGGAATCAATGACAAACGATCGACAACATATACATACGGATGGATCGTTTTTTTTAGATATGACCATGCCTTTTTTTTTTTTTTTTAAATACTAGTATAAGTATGCACGTTAACATAAATGTGAACAAATAAAATTTAATAGATGGATTATATGTTTAATTTACTTTTAAAGTAGTTTTAATATTTATTAAGTTTTTTCATTAAGTTTTTTTAATATCTCAAAATTTTAAGTATGATCATTATATATATATATATATATATATATATATATATATATATTTATATATAAAGATAAAATATTTAATTATGAAGGATACACACTCTTGTTTTTCTTGTCTAGCTATATGTCAAAATTTGATAACTAATATTTACACTTGTATTTAATTATTTTTTTTGTCGGTCATTATACATTAAATAAACTACGTGGTTGTAATTTTTCTGAAGTCATAAATAGTTAACATTGGATGCAATTCAATATGAACTTTTCTATAAAAGTAAGTATATTTTGAGCATAATAAAGTGTAATGATCCAATGAAAAATATATTTATTTGTGCTATATAAGGTACATAATCTAATGATTTTTAATAATATATACTCCTTATATGCTTAATATTTAAATTAAATTTACATTTATGAATATATTGGTATATTAGAGTGCACATGTTTCTACAATATATACTCATAGAAAGTACTTTGTGTATTTTAAAAACTAATATGCACTACTTATATGGCTATAATTTGAATTAAATTTACATCTATAAATGTATTCGTAATATTAGAGTGCACATGTACTACTATATATTGATAGATATACTCTCTCTCCATCTCGATAGCAATGCCTTACTTTATGAGAGCATCAAGTAAATAATAGTATGTGATTTTTCTAATATAATAATAATTCGATATCTAATTTTCTTTTTTAAAATGTGAACTACTTTTTGTAAGGCTTTAATATGTGAAATATAGCTTGTATGCATTTGCATGTAAACATAATAATTATAAAAAAAAATGAATTTTAATGTGCAGATTTTATATTATATTTTATTTTTAAGATAATATTTAACAATTTTAACTAATGTTTCATGAATATATATATTTTTTTTTTGCAATATTTCACAATTTTATATAGGATCATTAGATAAAGTAAAAATAGTAAAAATATTTTTCATAATGATTGAACAATATAAATTACTTGAAAACGACGTGAACTTAATGCACTGTGTATCATCATACTTTATTATGAATCATACAATTAACATATCTTCATTATTCAATCGAAGTTATAGTGGTATATGAAGTGGTAAAGGTATAAGCAAGCTAGTAAAATTCTATTTTATCTCTGTGTCTGTAATAATCTGTGTGTTTATAACATCACTATAATTTAAAAAAAAAATTATGTTGGTGTATAATAACAGTGTATTTAATAAAACAAAAGAAATAAAAACACATAACAGAATGGCTTGTTCTAGAAACAGCTCTGCATTAATGAATTTTATTGCATTGAGTCCTTAGTTTACTTGAGAATTGATAGCTAATTAATAAATATTCCAACGAATAAAACATCTTTTTTTTCTTTTTTTCTTTTTTGACTTGGGAAAATAGAAGTGATGGAATTTAAACATTAAATTGCATCTATAACCACAACACTTACTTCAAAATTGGAAAAAGAAATGGTTCAAATTATAGCAAAGCAACACAAGTTACCCATTGCGAATAAGTGTGAAATATGACGTGCCTATATTCCATAAGAGCTGCTAGTGCTAGGAGTCTATCATGATAATTTTATCATAGCACTAATTATAGCCGTCAAATAGCTACCCAACTCTCTCAACTAATTATATGAGAAACTCTCAAACTCGTTTCAATTAGCATAGACATGATTGATTATTAAATAAAGATAATTTGATTTTAAAGAGAAAGAATATTGGAGTCTATATACTACATCAAATAAATTAGGTAAGATAAATTGTTAAAAAGGTAAGTTTCATTCATATAATTTAATATTTTGTTATAACAAAATACATTATATTATATATTACTTATAAATATAATATGTTGTATTACGATATTGTCCTTAATTTAAATATATAATAAGGATATTTTAGGCAAAACAAATTTTGTAAAACAAGGTTTTTTTTATATTAGTACAGATTCTATATATTGGACTTGGAAAAGAAAATGTTAATACATTTTTCAAAAAAAATTGCCCCGTTTGGTTTTGATTTTCCAGGAAGATGCCATCGTATTTTATTCCAACAATTTAAATGATGCCAGAACTGATTTACATGAATGAGAGATGATGAATAGAATACATAATTTGAAATAAAAGATGAACTGATACGACACCAATTTGTATAGATTGCATTTTAGCTAGCACGACGAACAGGAAGCAACACTTCCTTGCCCATAACATCATTTGCATGTAACCATAGCTTTTGATTAAGGGAAATGATTTTTTGCCATAATGGCTAAGCCATAATACCCTTGAACAGGTTTTGTGAACCGGCTTTTTTAAAGTCCGGTTCTTCATAATTAATTGATTTATGTAGGTGACTAATTTACCCTTAGTCTATTTAGAAATAGATTATTTACATCACTTTGTTCCAAAAATCAAGGAATTGAATAAAGAAATAATGATACAATATCCCTAAAAACATGAAATTGATTTGAATGAAGAATAGAATACTTACCAAAACTAAGCAATACAAATACTATTCAAAATACGAGAGTGCTTAGGTTCCAGAAAAAAAATTGAGAGAAAAATATAGGAAGCATGGCTGATAATTTTAGCTCTCTTTATGACGATCTCTTCGGATTTGGTCATGATATTTTAGCGGATCAGCAACAAAATTCGAACCATGAGGATAATGAAAATACTAATGAAGGTGCAGACCATGAGAGTCAAAATGTAATTACTTTTGCTTCATTATTTGCTTCACCGTAGGAAGAGTAAATGAAATCTTATACAATTACAGAATAGATATGATTTGGATTATGAATTTTGAAATCAAATATTTTCCTAATCTCTTTCCTAAAATTGGGTAACGATAGAATTGTATACACATAATTTTTAAATTAAAAGTACCAAGTAAACAAATTTATGTACGCAGTACATATTTAGAAATGTGTATTGCGTACCATGAAAACACCTACGTATTTAAAAATACGTACTGCGTACCATGTAAACACATTATGGTACGCAGTACACATTTAGAAATGTGTACTGCGACCATGAAAACACCTTCAGGTACGCATGTGTACCATGTAAACACATTATGGTACGCAATCCTTATTTACATCCATCCGGTAGGCACTTACAAAAACGTACCAATTGAAAACAGATCTGAAATCGAACGCAAATTTTCAACACAAAAAAAATCAATCATCAATTATATATACCTCAAATCACAACCAAGAATTAATGTCAATACCTCCATAGGTTTGTCGCCACCAAACATCGCTAGAAAATTAGCCAGAACAAATAGCCGGAATTTGCTGCAGAAAATGCCGGAAATTGCTGCATAAAATCGAAGAAAATTGCTGCGAAACACCAGTTGAGAGAGAGAATCGAAGAGAGAACAAAAAATAGTCGAGATGATAGAAAAATCGAGCTGAGGGAAAGAGTCGAGCTGAGGGAGAGCGAAGGGAGCATACATGAGCTGAGGGAGAGAGAAAGAAAACAGAGAAGAAAAGAGGAAGATGTGTGAGAGAGAATAGAGAGAAAAATCAAAAAGTAAGAGAGAGAGTATTGTTAGATATAAGAAAGAAACAAAATTAAGAGTGAAAATGTTAAAAAAGTGAATTTTTGATAAAATTTGACAAAATTTAAATTAGTGATATATTTTGATATTCCAAAGGCACTAATGCTGTCACAACCCGAATTCTAATGTATAAAAACGATTAGAACCTATTGGACAGTGAAGATGGAATAACTAAATAAACATGACTCAAAAGGGATAATACTCGGATACAGAAGGAAATTTAAGTGAGAGCAATGACATTTAATTAACTTGCTTTCAATTACCCATTTCAATAGCTCAACAAAATATGTTTGATAATTAAGAATCAAGGGGAAAACAAAATAAAGTGACGAACACGAAACTCCTTAGTTAGACATCAGAGTTGAAAGTATCTCAAACACGATTAAGAATTTGAGTTGCAGCGGAGAAATACATCAAGTCCCAAAGTTATATATATGAAGACATATAACTCAAGCTTAAACCAACCTTGACTCGAAACAACGAACGTCGCCAAGCACACTGCACCATCATCATCCGAGCAAACCTACACATTTTAGAAATAATATGCAGGGCTGAGTACGAATACTTTGTACTCAGTGAACACATGCTAAAATAAAATTAAAAACTTGCTCGATTGAGCAATATAATTGAACTTGCCTCATTAGCTGCACCACAAGTGCTAAATAAATAATTATTTAAAAGAATTTACGACTGGTGGCTGCTTAAAATATTTTATTTGTTTTATGAAATCGTCTGCAGGCATTTTATCTCAGGTACGAATCCATTCACGCATCTTGTCTTCAAGTGGTGTCGAGAAGTAGGCCTCCTCCTTGAGCACCGTGACCGGTCCAATCAAAGTAGAGCTCACAGTCTTTACATAACCGGCCCAACCGAAGCAAGGCTCACAATTACTTTACGACCGGCTAGATTGTAATAAGGCTCACGGTCACCTAATCTAATGCATGCATTATCCCGTTTCGAACATGACCTCATCCCGTGCATCCACAGGACTCATTCAACTCATAATATAAAGTAGATGATTTCATACCAAAACATAAAAAAACTCAGACAAGTCGATTAACTTTAATAAAAAGCGCATATATATAATAAATTGCGCATTCATCGTTGAGTTTCGGTTCAGAAAGCCCATCTGACTGCTGAAAACTAGTCGGGGTAGCTTACTCTTTTCGTCTCCTCCTACTTCTCAGTCCCGCTCAGCCCTTCAAGAATAACATTTTATAAATACGAGTTCATTTTCTCGTAAAACGTAAAATAGCTCTAGGGCTTGGCTGAAGGACTTCTACTTGACTCGGGTCTTTCTTATTTTAACTTATCTAAATCGACTTCTTTCTCGGTTTTTCGTCCTTACTCGAGTTCTAATAAATTCCTCAACTTGAACTGTTGACTCGATAAAATAATAATATTTTAATATTTCACGCAAAATGAGAATTCACTATTCATCTCGTCTCGTATTTCTCGATTTCTCGAGTTATACGAACTCATAAAATTATGAAATTAATTCTCGACTATTAATATCATAAATCATTCACATCAAGACTTTCACATCAAGAATCGGGAATTCACAAACAAGTAAACGACCAACTTCATAAATAGATGGAAAAAGAAAATTTCCACTTATTTACATAATTTCAATCAAACATAAAATTAACTTGATTCAAAAATCGAACTTGATTATTTTTACTTCTACTTCATCATCTAATCACTCAATTTCTCAAACAACATCAAGAACTCAACATACAAGATCAATTTCTCATTAGACTCGAAATTTTTAGCTTTTAATGAAATGTTCATTCGAATTCGAAAATTCAAAATTCTATTATACTTATAAAAATTCCATTTGATCGATTTCTCAATCAAATTCATAATACTAACTCAAACTAAAAAAAATTCATCTTTAAAGGCTCATTTGCTTCGACTTTTAGAGGAATTTCCTTGTAGAAAATTCGATTTTAAAAATTTTACGTCTTATTATTCCTCAAATAAATCCAATATCTATAATATATCTTTATAATAATTTTTAAAACGTTCCAACATTTAAACTCATAAGTTCTACTACTCTTAACTTCGAAAATTGTGAAACTCAGTTGGAGTTGTCACTCAGTATGGTACACAATTGACTTTTTTGACTGATGGTTAACTGTGTTTTCCTCAGTGCGGAATGTGGTGGATATTTTGATCTCGTTACTTATTGAAAAACCTTTTTACGCGAAGGTCAAGTTCGCAAAACTTAGTGCAGTTTTTCGTAGAGTTGTTTATGCAGGTAGTCAGTTAGTATATAAAAGCAACAACTGAAATACGTAAAGTAAAAATGACACAAGTATTTTTATGTGGTTTATAGATGAAAACCTACGTCCACCACTAGCTTTTCGGGCTAGTAATCCACTAGATAAGTTTTCGTGTACTTATCAAATGTTAACTTTGGTTTACGAGCACCAAACAGTCTAAACAGTTCGATTCCGAGTTCGAACAAATCTACAATACTTTTACAGGCAAGTGTAAAGCTCATCCTTAGATTACAGGTTCTAAGGGACCTAAGTAGCTTCAATTGCGGGTTTATAGGGGACCTAGAAAATGGGGATTGGGAGATTTCCAACTTATGAAGCCTTTAACATTACTTTATCGTGGATGCTTTCTTCTAAGAATTACAGACTCAAACTATCACAGTAAATCTACTTAGAAATTACAAGGAAAAGGGAATTCTAGACTCAATCAAGAAGAGAGATTCTGAGAGACTAGAAATGAAGAACATGGAGGAGGATTCTATGACTCAACTACCACTTATGCTTCAACTGAAATTTTGCTTGCTTTTCTTCGCGACAGAGTTTGAATTCTTTTCTACTTGAATGCTTGAATGCTTGTTGTTCCGATAGTCTTCTCGCAATGGTGAAGGTCTCTATTTATATAGATTGGTCCAAAGATCTGTTTGACCTCTGCCAAAAAGCATGATGCTTCACCTAATCTCTGCAAACTTTCCTAAAATGGTAACTGCGAGTCTTGCTTTTTGCATGTCTCTGCGGTCGGTCCATAAAAGAAAATTTTGAGGTTGTCTTGTACTTCTGAGCAGATTTGAATTCGAATCCAAGTTCTTCTTCTTCCTTCATCTTCTAAGTCTTCCTTTTCTGACTTCTGGACGTGGGACTTCGACAGAACTGATCGACATGTATGAACTGCATGGTTCAGTCCTGGAGTCGACTCATGGATGATTAGATTGACAAAACTCGAACTTGAATTGCATTTCAATCTTGAACTGTATTCTTCAATTTGAACCAGTAAAGATAAAATCTCGACGCTCAAACAGTGAGCACTAGCTATGATCAGACTGATAGCTCATCTACTCAGTTAAAGTCAGTTGGATTTTGATAGAAATCAAAACTTTTACTAATTTTCTGTGATACCCCGAGTTTTATCCCTTTAAGAGAGCGTCTAATTAATCGAGTAGTTCAAAGATGAGAATTTAGGAGTAAAATTTTTCTTTTCTAATCGATGAGTTTTGAATAAAACGTTTAAATTGTCTTATGAATCTTGTGTGAATTTATCTGTTCTATTTATCTGAGATGATGATGATGTGATATGTTTGTTGAGTCGTTTATATGAAAATGAGTATGAGATTAAATTCCAGAAAAATCCCGAGAAGTTTGTTTAATGAAGATAACATAACGTTAATCGCCGAGAAATATGTTTACGCCGATGAACTTAGAATAGAATTAAATTAGAACCTTCGAACTTAGAATTTCTTTTAAGATCACTGAGATAGGATAAGAACTTATCCGAGAATTGAGAAGAGAAATGAGGCATTAGTCTTGAAAAGGATTAATAAACGAAATATTAAGCCGATTAATTTCTTTTAAGAATTAAAGGACTAAAATGATCGAAGCCTTTAATCTTTTAATTTGAGACGTGAAATAGGATTGGGACGAGTTAGTGTCAAAAGTGAAACGAGAAGAGGTTAGACCCGTTAATAGAACAAAACAGAATTAATACGAATCGTTTTACCCGAAAAACCTTTACGACCGGATAATTAATACCCGTAACGACACGACGACGACACGTGTCAACCACCTCTCTCCCTCTCTCGCCACCTCACAACCCTCTCCCATCAACCCTCAAGTTCCAAGACCAACAAGACATAGTGGTGTCTTGTACATAGCTTGCTTGAATTATGCAAACAAGTTAACTTCAAATCAAACCATCTAATATTGTTTTTACAATTTCCAACAAGTTAATTCCTTTTCACTTTGTTGAATTTTGAATCCTTTTCACCTAAGACAAGAGAGAAAACCAGCAACTTATTCATTCATTTCCATCTCTCTCTCATTCGATCTATCTCTCTCTCACAAAACAAAAGAAAAACTCTCCAAACCTCTCCAACTCTCTCTCCCTCACGGCATTCCCTCTCTCTCACACCTCCATTGATTTTTCTTCGCATGCAACTATAGATTCAAGCTTATCCTCCATGGAAATGAAGTAGAAGCCATTAATCCTCCATCAATTCCATCCATATTTTCAAAGAAAGGTACAAATTTCCAAGTTCTTGAAGTTGAATTCAAGAATTTTCCAACATTTTTCTTCATTTTGATTCCTAAACCTATGGATGATTAATCCTATATTCTTTCTTTTTCTTTGAGGATTCAAGAAGATATTCTTCTTTCTTTCAAGATCCAAGCTTTGAAGCTACCATTTCCATCCATTTCAATCCCAAGAGCCAAGAGAAGAATTCCCATTTATTTAAGTATGATTTCATTTGATTAGTTGTAAAAATGTATGTCTATAAGTCCTAAAGGAAAGATCTATGCATGCATGTTATTTAATTTATGTTTAGGCAAACTTAGGATATGCATGTGCTAATCGAGTGAGAAGAATTCGTTAGGAGAATCGAGCACTAGATGTTAATCGAGGAATTAAGAGAAGAAAAAGAAACTAAAACCCTAACAAAATGATGAATGCCGAAAAATATAGTAAAAATAGGAAAAATGTGAATCTTTGTGTTATTGTTATTTTGATGCTTGAATTGTTATTTTTATCATGTTAGTAATGAGATTAATTGCATGAAAAATTGAGGAATAAATTGCACAAGAAGTACATGTGTGTGCCGTGTGTTTTTGACAAAATTAGAGAAATTATTTTGTTAATTTTGTTGATGAATTGAGTGATGTTTTGATCTATGAAATGATTGTATGTTGTGTTGATATTATCTTACATGTGTTTAAGTGAAGAAAATAGGATTTCATGTTGAAATTTTTGAAAGAAATTAATTGTAGAATTAAGTATAGAAATAATAAAAATAATTGGATGTTTAAGTATTTCAATGTTTATATGAATGATAGTTTGAATATAGAAAAAAAGATAGAAGTTTTGATAAAAAGATTTAATTTTGAAAAGCTTTTAATTAAATAAAAGATGTATGAAAAAGATTTCTTAATTAAATACTTTGTATTAAAATTTAAAGACTTGAAATTTTTACTAAAAGTATAACAAAAAGATCTTTTATAATAAAGTGAAGAAATTCCTAAAAATGTTTATCAAAAGATAAAGAAATCATTAAGTAAGAAATAGCTTAAAGGTTTAAAACAAATAAAGAAGAAATTATTTAAGAAATAAACAAAACCGAGTTAAGAAGAATTAATCGATAAGAAATAAAAAGGAAGTTAAATTGAATAAAGAAAAGATGCTAGACGAGTTAAGATAGATACTCGTATAAGTTAACCGAGAAAATGAGAATAAAATAAGATGTCGAATAATAAGTTGAAAGAAGATTAATTAAATAATTAATTAAGTACGTTATTTCCAATCAAGCGAAGAAAGGATAAACCGAGATAATAATTAAAGGAATGATATGTCACAGCCCCAAATCCCGAGGGACGGCAGAAGCCGGGGTGCGACTGGGGTTGGATTAAAGAAGCGGGAAAGAAGGGGGCTAACTAACTAAGCATACATGATAAACATCGATAAACTATGAACAAGACTTGATTATAGAAAAGAAAGAGTTAATCCCTAAGGATTACTCGACATAAGTACAAAAGATGAAACTAAGTTCAAATGTACGGACATAAACTACTGAGTTGTTCATAATACATCTAAAAAAAAACAGAGATTGACAGTGGAAGAGTTCTACTAAGCATCTTATCCTTAAACTCAACAACAACCGTCGCCGCTCACCGTCGCTTCAACCTGCACATTTAGAAAGCAATGCAGGGCTAAGTACAAAGGTACTTAGTGGGCACGATGCCGAAAACATACTTATAAATATAGATAAAATGGCATATCATAAGTGTAGCACACGGGGTTTTATTGAAAGAATCCGTGTCTACTAAACATTTTCTGACTTTTTCTCATAAATCGCTCGCGCGAGCATTTTCTGACTAATGTTACGTTCAATCTTGACCACTACTAATTCACCATGGCTGGTACCCCTCAACAGGATATCACATACACCACAGGTTACAAAGTGCACTAACTCTGGAAAGCACTTAGCATCTAACTCAGAGCCGATCGTTAGTTAATCTAAAAATAGACTAACTCTAAATCTGGAAAACACGTATGCTGACTCAGATAGGTACAAGAGAACTCACATAAAAATATAAAACAGTTCATGCCATATTATCACTTTGAAAACACAGATATCAAAGCAATAAGGAAAGATTTTTCGAGCATTGCTCGTTTTATTTGTATATAAAAGCCCACCTTATTTTACAGAACTTAAAACAAACGCTTCCAACTTGAGATCTTCTGTCCTTTCTCTACAGTTGGCTTCCTCCTTCATCGTAAAATAAAAAATATACTTAAAAACGGTTCGTAAAAGATACTCGAAGAAAGAGAATCGAAGAAAGTTCTAGTCATTTTATTCTTTTGGCATTTGCACGCTTACTAGATTCGTTTTACTTAACGGGAAACGAGACTCGTACCCATCTCGTTTAGAACTTGAAAGATCTCGTACTCGACTCTCGGGTCAGTAGAGAAGGTTGTCGATGTCTTAAAACGACTTTAAGGATTATAAGGAACTAAGTTGGAAAGAACCATCTTAGGCGATTTCATTTATAGCTCATTTCACGACTTATGAATATTTCTCGTTTATTACTTCTTTAAAGAAAAGATAAGATATAAGATACGATCTCGACCGGTTTTCATCATTAAAGGTCTGGTCCTTGACTCTAGGGTCAGATAGAAGGTATCCGTTAGATAGAACGGCTCAAACGATCAAAAGAAACTAAGTTGTGAACTAAACAACTTAGAAAATAAGAAACTGAAAATTCTACTGCACAGTCCAGTAACTCTGGAGGCTGTCCAGAACAGAGGACTTGGAAACAGGGGGTGAGCTCTGTACCACAAGAAAGCTTAGGAAGTCTAGTTTCTGCTCCAATTTACGGATCACAAATCCGATAAATGAGCCGGAAGTTATAACAGTTTCCGGCAGGGGTCGCAAAACTGCCGTGAAACCCTAGCTTATTGATAAGATCGCCGTATAACGTTTTAGGTTCGTTTTAAATCCTCGTACTCAACTTTTTTAGAAACTGAACTCTCAAGGCAGTTATCACGTACCACCGTACGTGACAAACTCCTTCTCAACTTGCTCAAAGGCACGACGTTCTAACGTCGGATTTCAACTATCAAGTACTATACCAACAAAGAAATTCCAAACGTGTTCTAGTTCCCGATTATCACTTTAACCCATATTATATGAACTCGGATGCTTACGATGTCAACTAGAAAGATGTTCCAAATTTCATTATAATCAATAATAGCAAGTTAAAATTTTCATCCGACTTCCCGATTATTAGTTACAACTAGATATTCGTCTCTTGCGCGATCTTTAAAAGTCGTCGGTTTTCGTTCAAATTTTACGACGTTAATCTACGTCTAATAGGAATCGTTTTCATGCATGCTAACATGTCTTAACATCTTTATAACTCAGTTTATATAGTGATCTTTGTCTCTTACATTCCATTAAACATCTTTAGAAAAATTCCAATAAATTCCTATTATCAATTAACATGATTTGTAACAATAATCAACTAACAATTCATCACTTTAAACAATCATGTGGAAAACCCCTAACTACTTATAAATTTCTGGTTTTGAACATATGTTTATGGGATGATTTTCTTCTTAAATTAATAACATTTATATACTAAACATGCTCTTATATCACCAATTATTCACTTGCAATTCCAAAAACAATTAACATGCAAAAACCCCTAATTTCATACTTCAAACCCTAACTAAATTTCATAATAACATAGGGCTTTCAATCCCTTTTCATCTCATACACTAATTAAACCTCTACTAAGTATGAATTTACAATCAAAAGAAGAAAAACAAAAATTCTACAATTTTCAAAAAAAATTCTGCATTAACCTAGATGTTAGGTTTCTTATTTTTGATCATTTTTAATCCATAAATATCATATCTAGCATATCTAATTACACTATTTCAAGATCATTTCTTCCATTCCAATACCTTAAAAAAAATTGAACAAGGAGAAGAAGAAAAGAAAAAGAAACTAAATGAATAGGATTGTAGAGGATGAAAATACCTTAAGATTTAATGAAGGAAGGTATGGAATTGAATGGATGGATGGATGGTTTGTGTGAGTTCTTCAAGCTCTTAAGAGTGTTATTCAATGGAGGATTGAGGTGATGAAGAAGATGAAGTTGAGGGAGAGAGGGAGAGAGTGGCCGAGAGAGAGAGTGGAGAGAGAGAGATGAAAAAGGTTTTGTTCAACATGTGAAATGATTAAATGTTGACCATGCATATAGGTAGGTTTAGGTGTCATTAAACTAAGTAATGACAAGCATGCATGCTTCCACTAGAAGGGATGAGGTGGCGGCATGCATGCAGAATTTTTAGAGGATTTACGGGTTTTTCCGGCACGATCCGACGTTACGGAAAAACGAACGACGAAGACGTTGCTCGATACAAAAAAATCATCGTGATTCGATTTGACTTACAAATTCTAACGTATGAACCTAATTAGAAAATAAATTTCTAAAATTTATTTTGACAAAAACTCGGAACGACAAGTCCAAGTTTCGTCCGGAAAAACGTAAAAACAAACTTTTTCGGCGTGTTCGTATTCGCGATTTGTAACCGTAAAATTAAACGGTTTCTCGTTCTAAACTTACGAACTAAAAACTTTTCGCATGCGCTAACCCCCAATATGGTAGCCGTCTAGCCGACTTCTGTAAATTATTTTTAGTAACGGATTCGACCGCTAGTTTTATAAATCATAAATTCCAACTTAGGCGTGCAAAGCTATTAATTAATTAACTTAAAACTTCTTAGAACGTAAGGATTTTTACGGGGCATTACATGATATTCGAGTTAAGAAATGAGAATCAAGTTAGAATTTAACAAGAATTTATAATTTCAAAAGAGTTTATTAAAAACTAAGAGAATTTTTGTTAAATAAATAAGAGTTATAAAATACCTTATAAGATAGCGGATGTAGAATAAAGCGTTGTCTATATAAATAAGAAAGATAGAATTAATAGTTTAAGCCTCTATAAAAGGAAATGCATAATCGAGTTAGATTTTAAGATCTAAATGGAATACATGTTAATGTGTCTTGAAGTATGTTTGATTTATATGATTTCATTGTATGTGTGAATAAATGTTTAAATGCATGATAATATTATAATGTGAATTATGATTGAAGTTGTATGATAAATGATTGTTTGTTAAAGTGAGAATGAACTAAAGTCTGTGAAAGAAAGCTCGAGTGATAAAATTGTAACAATGAAGTTATTAATTAGAACGAAAAAAGTATACAATGTTAAGTAGTAGAGTTAACCTTTTCGAATAGAGTTAATGAAATAAAGACGAGAACGTGAGATCTTTTAGAAAAGTTAGATTGAAGAGAGTGACGACTCAAATAGAAGTCCATCAGTTTAAGTCCAACGCCTTTGTGTCCGTCTTTCATATATCTTATCTATCGATGTCGAACTATGAAGGATCGAGCCGGACGGATCGTTAAGCAAGGACAAATAGCCCTAGACCACCTAGCTAGTTCTTCGGAAGTCAAGTGGGCTTTTCTGAACCAAAATCTATCAATGAAAATTAGTATGCTATTAAATATTATGTTATGGTTTTTCAAATGTGATTGACTTGCCATTTTATTGAAGTTAGTATGTGTTATCATCTATGAAGATGTGATTATCCTGTGAAAGCAGGAACCCACGTTTGGTAGATGTTGAGGTGACTGTGAGCCTTGCTTCGGTTAGGCCGGTCACAGTATTTGAGAATGAGGCCTACTTCTCGGCACATGAAGTTATTTGTGATAGATGATACATGCTATATTATGTTATATGATATTTGACTGCGCAGTCCGTTTTAAATAAAAATGTTTTGGCGTGCACAAGTAAAACCGTTTTCAAAACTGCTTATATACTTGTGATGTTTGGCAAGGCAAGTTCAATTAATATAGCTTTAAAAAGCATCTTTATTCAAATGTTTTGGCTTGTGTTCACTGAGTACGAAGTACTCAGCCCTGCGTGTGTTTCTAAACATGCAGGTTGACTGGATGGCGATGGCGTGGATACTTGGTGGTGTGGTTTGGTTTTGTTGGTTAAGTTTGGTAGAATTTCGGACTGGCATTTGTACGTCTTCATACGTGCAAGTGTTGGGAGTTGATGCTAATTTCCGCTGCGATCTTTTTGATCTTATGTCTGTTGATGTCTGCACTTTTATTCTCATGTTTTTTATTCCGAGCGTTGTGCTTGAAGACTTTGAATGCCTGCTGAATTCGTAACCCCTTTATCTTGTAATCCCGAGCGATGGGCTCGTAACTTGACTTGATGTTGAACATGTTTCCTTATCTTGATGTATATATATTCGTATGATTCCTCTTTTTGTTGGAATTCCCTTCCCATCAGCATGATTTTCTTGTTTGATTTCCCGTTCAAAGTGAAGTTGAGATACTCGGTTATTATTATTTCTTTATGCATTTGAAAACCAAATTCGATTGCCTTATATTCCGCCTTTGTTTTCCCCGAGCATTTTCCCTTTCATTTGAGTTAGTTGTTAGTTGTTTAGGTTTGTTGTTGTTCGTAAGTCGCACCCCGAGAGTCGGGGCGTGACATTTTCTCAACAATAATATTTTATCAAAAAATAAAACATTGTCCGAAAATGAAAGTAAAACTTTTCTGGCCCTTCCGCTAAGAATTTAGGCTGATCGAAATTTTATTTTGATGGTCGGAAATTTAAAAAAAATTATTAAACGTTCCCAATAACGTTTACTATAAATTTTTATAAAGTTGTATTTAATGAGCAGTCAGTAATACAAAATTTACGAAATAAATAATTATACTTGATTTAAAAAAATAAAATAGTCTATTCACACTATTATTGAGTATGACTACATTATTTAGCCGGTAAGGAAATGGCTTATATATTAAAATTATGACTGCTAAGAGCATCTCTAATCATTTCTCCATAGTAGAGCATAATCTTGCTCTACTATAGAGCAAATTCAGTATCTCATTTTCAACCCTAACTCTATTTTCTGCTATATTATTAAAAATTCATATTATTATTTAATTTTAAACACTATATACTTATCTCAATTATTGATATAATGTATAAATAAAAAATATGAATGCAAAAAATAAAATAATATTATAAAGAAAAATCAATTAAGTTATAATTCTCGATAGTTCAATAATTAAAAATTCGAGGTCCAAGCCTCATTAAAACCTTATATCGAAATCAATCAAGTTATAATTGCAAAAGCATATTATACATAATTAAATATTCAAATTTTTAGTTATTTCATTACGTAAGTTTGTTGAAATTTAGTGAATTTTATATGTCAAATATTTGTAACATAATTTTAGTATTTTATATATTCTAATATGTAAAGTATAATAGAACAATGAATAGTGTTACTTTAGGAATAGAGCAATATTATTTATTTTTCTACAGTAAAACAAGTTTATAAAATAGAATTAAAGACGAGAGCAAAGGTGGAAGATGCTCTAAAATTATCTTCCTTTTTGAGGAAAAAATCATCCATTTCTATTATACAAGTTTCCCATCTTTATGATATCTGCGTTTGTTTCTTTTTCTTTAAGACTCACGGAATAGTGTTTCTTAGTCTTGGTTGAATAGTCAATAGTGTTTTTCTCGGCAGAAGAATTTGTTTTTATTTGGGGTGCCTGCGGAAGGATGTGTGTGTACTATGTAGAGATTTTGTTGCGGGACCCAACACCATAAATGAACTACTATGATCCAAGTTGTTGAAGCTAGTTTAATTTATTAATTGAACCAACACTAAGGCTATCCACATCGCGGCTCGAGCCAAGATCGAGCAGGGGGTGCTCGAGACAGGTGCGTGGCAGAGGAGACGAGTTCGAGCACGCGCGTGCATTACACGCGCCATCCGATTTAAAAAAAAAAAATGTCAGGCGCGTGCATTGCACGCGCCAACGTTAAAAAAAAATTAAATCCAACGGGTATTTTCCGGCAACGGCTGGATTTTGTTTTTTTTTTTTTTTTTTTTTTCATTTTACCACCTATAAATACTCTCTTCACCTCTCTCATTTTCACACCTCTCATTTTATTTTCATCTCTCAAATTCTTTCCTCTTCCACAATTCTTCAAGCATTTCTTCTCAAAAAATAATTATGGATCCCAACAACCCATATTCGTCGGCGTGGTATCCCGACATGTCCTACGACGGAAATTTCTACACGGGGGCGGGGCTTGATTCAATCAACCTCAACACCGCCGCCTCCGCCGAATCCTACCCGTCGTTCTCCCCGGACTCCGACAGTCCGGCGAAAAACACCGAGGATCGCATCATTTTGGCCCCGCCGCCGTCCCAGCCCGCTGCCAGAGGAAGGAAGAAGAAGGGGAAGGGCAAAGCCGTTGCCACCTCTGCCGCCGCTGCCGCCGAAGATAACGAGGAACCCGTCCGGTCCAAGCGACACAATTACACGGACGAACAAGCCACCTACATTGCACAGATTTGGGTGGAGGAGACCAACAACTCCATCGTCGGATGCGACCAGTCCGGCGAGAGATATTGGGGCGCTGTCCAAGAGCGCTTCAACCGGAGGTTCAACTTGGCTCTCAACAAGAAAGCCGTGAGGAGCTTCTTCGGCCGCATCCAGACCGCCGTGAAACACTGGATCTCGGCTTGGCAGCAGGCAAATGCTCGCCGGCCAAGCGGCGTCGATGACGAGTTTGTAAAAAACCAGGCCCAACAGATCTACCAGGAAAATGCTCAGGCGTCTGCCTTCCGCTATTTCACCGCTTGGGAGATCCTCAGGGAAAACCCCAAGTTCCACCAAGTCAATTTCCCCGATGTACCGTCCATGAAGAGGACGAAGACTACGGCGGAGGCCAACTACACATCCTCTCAATCCCAGCCGTCGGCAGAGGAGGCCCAGTCCACCGAAGGAGAAAGCGCGCCTTCCCGACCAGAGGGTCGAGATGCGGCAAGGGCCAGGGCAAGGGGCAAAGGAAAGAAGTCGGTCGAAGAGTCGTCCCAGTACGATTCCGTCATGGATCGAGTTAGCTCCCGACTTAACCAGTTCGCCGAGGCCAATCATGAGATCGCGGTGGCGATGCGGGAATCAGCTCGGGCGAAGATGGAAAATGCACGCCTCAAGTCCGAGTATCTTCAGCAGCGACGTGATCAGATGGACCTGGATATTGTCTCCAGGGACACGAGATTTATGACGCCGGAGCAGCAGGAAGTTCACCGGAAGATGGTGGAGGAGGTGAAGGCACGTCGGGGGTGGGCGTAGTTTTTTTAAGTAATTTTTAGTTTTATGTATTATTTTTTTAATCATGTAGTGTTTTTTTTTATTGTCAACGGCATGTAATTTTCCAATTTTCAAATATTAATGAAAAATTCGTATTATTTATTAATTAGTGTATTTTAATTTATTTACAAATAAATGAATTAATTTGATAAATGAAAATAGGGAATTTTTTAATATTAAAGATAGAGCACCCTTAGAGCACCCTTGCGTTGCAGGAGTAGAGTGCTCTAAGGGTGCTCTAGTGCTAGAGCACCCCTTAAAGCACCCTTAGGGTGCTCTAAGGATTGTGGATAACCTAAATCCTAGTATCCTCATGAATTCCAATTTCCAAGCCACATCGTGATTAATATTACTTCTACTTAAGAAAATATGGCCAATTAATATGTTCATTTCGGGAAAAAAAAAAAGAAAAAATTTACTGAATACGACACTGCAATGTAGGCACCACTCAACAGTAATTTTTAGTGAAACAGTTTAGACTATATAATCAAAACGTCAAATAGTTCTTTCGAATTAGATTTTAAATCTTAGTGATATTAGCGGGAAAATTGAAGACAAAAATAAAGTAAATTTAAATTTCAAAATGCAGAATTAATCTAATCTATATAGCCACCCCACAACAACTTGAATGAGCCCGGACCGATATGAGGTCCAATTTAATTAGAACAATTAAAAGTAAAATTAAGATTTTTTTTTTAGGTGAAAATTAAGATTCATTCATTATAATTAATTTATTAATTTTAATTAGAATTTATTTATTCTTGATTGAAAATATGTGTAGGAGGTACATGTCACTAAGAGCAATTACTGCGGGAGTCGAAGGGGGGGGGGGGGTGTCGAAGGTGGCGTCGAGTGGATCGACACACCCCCCCCCCCCCCCACTCGACACACCCCTATGTCGAGCCATAGTGGGTGCTCGACACACCCCTATGTCGAGGGGTGTGTCGATGGCGGGTTCGAATTTTCGACACTCCGCTCGACTCCATGATGATGTAATATGGGGACACTTGTCGTGTCCCCATTGGTTAATTAAAAATCAACGGTTATATTTTTTCGTCTACAACGTATATTTTGCTACCATCAACGGCTATTCCCATTTTTTCCCTATATATATATATATCCCACCACACCACTACATCAATTCATCCATACCACACCACCACATCAATTCATTCAATTCATTCATCATACAATTCACTCGTTTTTTCAAAAAAAAAAAAATTATGAATTGGCCGGGTGCGAGCTACAAACTTGAAGAGGCGGAGGCGCGCCGCCGCCAACGTATGCAGCGAGCCAGGGAGCTTTACCAAATAGTGGTTGAGTCTGATTCGTCAGACGACGACGAGGAGGATACGAGGACGTACCTGTACCGGAATCGTGAGGAGGCCGAACAACGCCTCCGACTAGATTATTTTGTCGACCACCCTATATGGGGTGATGCTGTCTTCCGCCGACGGTTTCGAATGAGCAAGCGCCTATTCTTGAGAATTGCTCAAACTCTTGAGGATCGGGAGCATTTTTTTCAGCAACACCCGGATGCCACTGGAAGATTGGGGTTCCACCCCTAGGTCAAGTGCACCGTTGCTCTGAGGCAACTAGCCAATGGTGGAGCAGCCGATCAGTACGACGAATATCTGCACTATGGCAATACAACGGGCAATAACATCCTCAAGAATTTCTGTCGGGCCATCAGATCTGCTTTCGGCGACGTATATTTGAGGCGGCCAAATGAGGCTGACATCGCCCGGATCACTGCATTACACGAGAGGACGCACGGCTTTCCCGGAATGCTTGGAAGCATCGACTGTATGCACTGGCAATGGAAGAATTGTCCAACTGCTTGGAGAGGAATGTACACTGGACGAAATAAATCTCCAACCCTCGTCCTTGATGTTGTCGCCTCCCAAGATTTGTGGATTTGGCATGCTTTTTTCGGTGTCGCCGACTCTCTGAACGACATCACCGTGCTCAATCAGTCCTCTGTCTTCGCCGACGTCATCAATGGTAGAGCGCCGTCAACCGCTTTCACTACAAACGGCCGCCCGCACCGTATGGGATATTATCTCGCCGACGACATGTATCCGAAGTGGGCCTCTTTCGTGAAGACGCTCCATGCGCCAACAGATCCGAAGAGACAGCGATTCGCTCGGATGCAAGAAGCTGCGCGTAAAGACGTTGAAAGGGCTTTCGGCGTCCTGCAAGCTCGTTGGGCAATCATAAAGGGCCCTGCTCGCATGTTCTTTCGGGAGCATTTATGTGATATCATGTATGCCTGCATCATTCTGCATAACATGATTATTGAAGATGAAGGACCGAGGGCAACTGAATTCCATGCTGAATCGAGCGCAAGAGGCGATGCAAACGTGAATAGGGCACCAGTCCAACAAGGGGCGCCAGTGCCACTCCGCCAAGTTATTGAGAGACAAGCTTAAATTCAGGATGCACGTGCCCACGACCGCCTTATAGAGGATATGATTGAAGAGATTTGAGCACGTTTTGGTCCACTCCGCGAGTAGTTGTTGTGTTTTTATTTATTTCCTAATTATTTTATTTTTTTTAGTTATTGTCTTTTTTTGAAATTCAATAAAATTGTAATTTATTAATTTCTGAATTTAATTAAGTTATTTTTAATAATATTTATTACAAATAAAAAAAACAACAAAATAAAATCTATTCAATCATTAAAATCACGCTTCCCAGTGCTTAGACCTAGGTCTTACTCAACCCCATTGTAGTGGAAAAATCAACCTATGTCTAACTAAATACCACCAATCATTAAAATCACGCTTCCCAGTGCTTTAACCTACGTCTAACTAAATACCCGTAGTAAGTGCTCTAATGGGATAGCAGCTCAGTTTCAGTTTCCCTCTCCCCCCTCTATCTCTCTTCACTCTCTCACTCTCTCACTCTCTCTCTCTCTCTCTCTCTCTCTCTCTCTCACACACACACACATACATGGGTGGTCTAAGTTTATCAGCTGCGGAGCTGATCACACTTGAGCTAGAAAAGTTTCAAATTATGAAAAGGCAAATGGAGAAGGTTGTGAGCGATCGTGATTCGTTGAGGAAGGAGGTCGAACAATTGAGATTGGAGAAGATAGAGTCAGATAAAGCTGCTCAATTTTACAAAACTTGGGTTTGTGAACTAGAGCAAAGGATGTTAAACTTGAAGGCCGATGCCGCACTTCCTAATTCTGCTGGAACTCCACTCATTCCATCCTCAAACAAACGTACGTAATTTTTTTATTTAATTTGCTCCAAATAGTGTATCACTTGTTTAATTAATTACTGGTGCCAAAAATGCCCTTACTTTCCAGTGCAATTCTCTCTCTCTCACTCTCTCTCTCTCTCTAATAACTGAGATTAATGTATGCAAATGCTGCAAATTAATACAGGTACAGCCACAGGTGAAAGGAAAACGGATGATTCAGAGACAAAAGAGGCAGCTAGCCACACTTATGATTCTGCTATTGAAAGTGACAAATATAAACAAGCCAAAAAAATTACTGGTACGTGAACTAAATTTTTGGAGGTAATTAGAATTAATTTTCACAATATTTATTTCCTAATAGGTGCACCACACGTGTAAATTAGAGTTAGCGCAACCCTTATTTTGCCAAGTATTGATTGTGGGTAGTGATTAAAGAATAATAGATTTTGGAGGGATTCAAGATTTATCATGTCCATATGTAGTTATAGTTTGATAGACTGTGGAAGGATTTGAAGATCTAATTTAAAGGATTATTCTAATTATAACTTGATTAATTGGGATTTGCAGTGAAATTAGGCTTCGTTCTCTCATGATCGATCTACAAATAGCCGTGTATGTGTAGTGTGTGTGTGTGTGTGTGTGTTTTTCTAGCTATTTGAAATTAAAACAAAAATGAAAAATGTAGAAGCAAAAGTAATAAAATCATTGGGCACCTTGTTGGCTAAATTTATATAATCGTTAATTAATTAGTGACCTAGATTATGTTCCACAATGTCTACCCTGAGTCCCCTGACCATATTATTTTATGTTTAGTGTAAAGTTTTTTTTGCTTATATTTGACTAGATCTTCTCTACATTTTCTGTTTTCTAGTTCTTGGTGCTACCAATCGGATCACTCCAATAATCAACAACATTAAGAACAATCGAACAATCGAACAATCGTGCTTCGGTCATCTGTTGGACATTGAGGATGCCAAATTTCAAGGAAAACTGGTGTTGCAGTTGCTTCTACACATGGACATGAGTGCCTCCAACAAGGAGTGTCTTGTCTTCAACATTAACAATTCTAGAGTTGAGTTCGGAGCTAGAGAGTTTTGTCTCTTCACAGGACTTCGTCTTTGCACAATGGAAGAAGCAGCAACGATAACGACATCATCTTCATCTATTCACGAGAAAGTTTTCATGGGTAATGACACAATCTTGTTGAAGGATATTGAAGATCGCGTTGGCAAGGGCAGAGATGAAATGACGTTGAAGATGGCCTTGCTTTATTTCCTCTATGGAACTTTGTTAGCTGGAAATAACAGCAAACAAATTGACCTCAAGTACCTGGATTTGATTGAGGATCTGAAAAGGTTCAATGCATTCCCATGGGGTCGGGTTGCATATGAGCTCCTTTCTTCGTCCATGCTTTCAGCCCGAAGCTGCATTGATGATGCAGCTTCAAATATCCCCCACAAGAAACCAATCTGCATCTTCATAGATGGCTTCAGCTTTGCGCTGCAGGTTTGGGCTTATGAGGTGATGCCTGCTGTAGCTAATTATTGTGCTGTCCGTGCAAACTCGGAAGAGCAAATTGCACGGATCTTGCGCTGGTCTACACTTAAAAGAAAAGTTTGGTTCACAGAACTTGAAAAATTCTTTACACTGGGTTTGGTAAGTAAATTTTTATTTCAACGCATGTGTTTGTTCTATCAAATACTAAGTAATGCAATAAATATTTATACATAGGTGTTGGATGGTATTCAAGCTTCTCCGTGGGAACTGGAAGCGATAAAAGATGGCAGCATTCCTCCTCAACCCGAAATTGAAACATCGCTTATTGTCAAGGATCAAATATTATCTGATGCAGCAACACCAACATCCTCTGTGAATGCCTCAAAAACACATCTCCGTGCTTGTGTAAGTACTCAAACTAACACACATCATGAGGTGCAGGCTGATATGGAGACGCAGCCCCTAGTGGAGAGATGTTCCTCTTCTGCTGCCGTGGATGTTGTTATCATAAGTGACAATGATAGTGATGATGATGAATCTGCTGCTGCTTCTAATTCTCAATCAATGAAGAAACTTCTTGCAAAGCTTAAGCGTGAAACCAGCAAGCAGCAAATGATTATTGATTCAGGTTTAGTGCTGCTAACTCTTTAATTTGTGCACGCGTTATATATAGTCTGCTTAACTTGTGTCGATGGGAAAGTTGTCTACTTCGTAGTATCTATCGACCCATCTTATTCTGTCATGTAACTATGGTGTCTGCAACTCGCCATCTCTTGATTTGCTAGGCCACTATTTATGATAATTTAACAATTAGCATTGTGGTTTGATATAATGCAGCAATTGTGCATTGAGGTTTTGATGTATATACTATTTCTACATAGATGTGAGTTGTCCGTCAATCCGTGTTCATTGGGTTAAATCATTTTTTCTACTTTTTGTTATACTAGCATAAGCAACGTGCGTGCATTTGCACGTTAAAAAAATTATCTTGACAATTAGCATCAAAATGACGACACTTTGATGTCACATGCGTTGATTGTTGCCGAAAGTAGAGTGTGTAATGTAATAGTGAAAATATTCACCGGGTTACAATTTTTTAAGATTGGAATACAACTGCAGCTCTAAGAAAAAGATTGGAATACAACTGTGCAAAAATAAATATTTTTATAAGCTACTAAACTGTAATTTTCCTGAAAATTATCAATTATGATAATTACATTTTATTATGTGCGCTTCACATTTTATTTCATTCTTGTTGTAAGTTTTATTCATTATCAATATTCTTATGAGTCGATCTGTAATTTTTTCCCCTCAAAATACTTATGAAGCAATTGATGATTGTGGTTTATTAGTTTATGACTTATAGAATAAGGCTGTTAATTGAATTAGTTACATTCTTTATGCATACTAGTAATAGTCAAACTTAATTGAAAGGACAAATATGTTAGAAAACATTCCTTATGCATATATATTGTATATATTGAGTTGGACTCCGGTACATAGGTATGTACCGTGGAAATATCCACATGACCCGACCCGACCCGCCACGCGCCAGTTTTTTTTTTTATTTTTTATTTTTTAATTTCCAGATTTTTTGTCCCCGTCGGAGCCTTCGGCTCCGATTTTACGGCTCCGCCTTCGCTTTGATTACTAAAATAAGGATAATCGGCGGGCAACATTTTGGATTTTTACGGCTCGCTCCGAGGCCTTCGGCTCCCCTCGCTCGCGTCTTGACCATAGAAGAAGAGGCAAACAAAAATAAATTAAAAAAAAAATTGGAAAAAAAAAACTGGTCAAATGGGGATTTGACCGGGTCAAATGGGGTTTGACCGGATCAAACCCGGGTCAAACGGGTCGGGTCAAGACGGGTCGGGTCAAATGGGCGGGTGTTCTACGGTGAAACAGTTGCACCCAAGTTTTTGTCGTATATATTTCATTCAGAAATTGACACAATTCTCTACATCATTCCTACTTCTTTTACTTCATCTTTTATTTTGTTTTCCCAAATCGCTCCAAATAAATCTTACTACTGTTCTTGGTGCCCCAATCTCTTGTCGCCATGTTATACACCGGCGGATCTTAACGCAATCAACTTGAAACAAGAATATTCTGACGAAGCCACCGCCATTCCCACCGTTGCGAAGTGTGCAAAGTGAAGGTTGAGACAAGAAACTGATATCATCGTCCAAATTTGGGCGGAGGATTGATTGAATACATTTTTTTTAGCATAGATTGAATACATTTATATACAACATTTCATTTGAAAAAAAATATCTAATACTATATATATCCTAATTAATTTGAATGAACTTTAAAAATATAAACCTTCTCATTTATGATATTATATCAAATTAAAATCATTCAAATTACATCCACTCTACTTTGATTAAAATATATCAAAACAATTGAGAAACAGTGGAATTATTTTTGTTTTTGAAACGGAAAACTTATTTATCTATGATTGAAGTATGTTAATATACTACATGAATTCTTTGAAAAATGTCAGCTTTAATAAAAATGTATGATAAAAAAAATTTATCTGAAATGTCTTGATCTTTGTGAAATACAGTAATTTAGTATACTTGATTATTTCGATTTCTTTTCAAACATACCATGACTCCATGAGAATTGAGATCTACATTATAAAGTCAACGGTTTTGCCGAACTCATTAACGTGTCTTTGAACCAATGACTGTCATTGTGAAAATCTAATAATTAATTCTTCTGTTGAGAAAATATGAGATATGAAATAATTTCATACGTCGCCGTCTAGACTTGAAAAGATCAAAGCAACATGTCTTCTCTTTTTAGACATTTGACTCTAATATAGTCCTATCGAAGCAAATTCGATTTCTATTTATGGACATTTAACTATAATGTAGTTCAATTGAAGAAACTCACCTGTGTAAATTAGAAATGAGTATTTAGAAAGCATGGTGAATTGATGTCTGGTGTGATTATAAAATCAAACTAATATACCAATCTTGCTGTTTTAAAAACTCTCATAAGAACACCAATCATGATGGAGAGGGATTGTAATTTCGAACTGGGTGATTGGCTTCTTTTCTTCTTCTTCTTCTTCTTCTTATTTTTCATTTGAATGACCAATGTTTTTTTTTTTTTTTTGGCAATTAATATGAAAGTGGGGTTCATATGCGGACGCGATTATTAACCTCTTTCAAGATAAAATAAATTAAGCAATTGAAGAAAGTATGTGGAGAAACCTTGGATCATATGTTCATCGAAGAATATATTGGTGTTAAACTGTTATTTTTATTTTTTTATGAAAAAAATGAATTGTTAAATTTAATAATAGGACCACCTTTTTTGTAGAAGTGAATTGAAATAATTGTGTAACATGCTATAATACGGACCATTACATAGTACTTTTGAATCTTTCATAGATGTCTTAAGATTTATTTTTATTTATTCGATGGAAGATTTCTTAAGATTTTTAAGAGTACAAAGCTTTTTTAGACCTGTAATTTTGGACAAGTTGCAATAGAAGGATAAATTTTTGCGGGCTTGCAATTGTAGGTCAATATTTAAAAATTCGGCAATTGAAAAATAAATTTGAGCCCGATTGGACTAAGTTACACATTTTTTCCACATGGCGTGATTTAAGCGGCCCGATGGCTACGTATAAGTATTAACTTTTGCAATCTCATAATCAACATGAACCAAATAATATTCCTAAACCTCCAATATAATATGGCCAACAGAAACTATTTAGCAATTACACATGTACCCAACTTGATTAATTAAAAGTAAGATTCAAATTGTACAACAAAATATATAAAAAGTTAACGATTTAAAGCAAGGTAAATGAGACTAAACGACACAATATTTTAATTCCAAAAGTAGAATTTTCTCCACATTGTCTAGTTTTAAAATATGGCCAAATTGATCTCATAAAATGGCTAGAAATTTAAGCCAAATATTGCACAAAATACGATATAAATTTTGATATTATATCACGGTAATGCCAGCCAATTCATTTTTCCTTGCTTATGTGAAGTCCACGTAGGCACCGGCTTGAGAAAAATATGTAATTTGGCCCTCGGGCATAAACTTATCCTTTAATTACCCAATTTTTTTTTTATTTTATCCTACAATTGCAGGCCCGCAAAAATTTATCTTTCCATTGCAAGTTGCTGAAAAGTAATGGCCTAAGAAAACTATGTACTCGATTTTTAATGTTTCTGAAAATTAATTTTTCTGCGCATGCTTGAATTCTCCAATTCTTTTTCTATTTGTCCTACATACATTAATCTCTTGGTGGAGTTCTAATCATAAGAATTTGTTAATTGATCTATTTAATTTATACTTGTCCTACGTACACCAATTTGTTAATTCATTTGATTTTATTTTTCTTTTTGTCCTACCTATTTGACCAATTTTTTGCTAACTCTAGTCATGCCCTTGTTTTCGTTTACCTTGCTTACTTTCGTGAACGTCCACAATGTCTCTTGTGAATAATTAGTGAATTATTGTCATGCAATTATATTATATTTGTGCTATTAAAGTTTATATATGTATTTTTTATGATTATAGATACACAAAATAAATTGTAGTGTGGCGCATTCTTATAAGGAAAATGTGGGTAGCTACTCGTCAAAGAGTGATGTTGGCATGTTGCGTTGCAAATAATTGCTTTAATCTTCCGGTTCATTTATTGGCAGCTTGTAGATTGTGATATTTTTGTTTTATCTTTTATGCATGATAGGTGGGTTGCCCGGTTTTAGGCGCGCTTGGTCTTAAGAATTATATGCCCCCATTATTTTCGGTCAGGGATGTGCTAGCCCAAAAACAGTAAAAGCCTGCTCGAGCCAGCCCGATCCAGCCCAAAAATTTCAAACTATAGCCAGTTTCTCGGGCAGGGCTGAGCTCAACATTTGTTGGTTCGATGGATTTTTGGGCCGGCCCGATGAGTTTGAGCCGGACTTTTGCCAGCTCCATACATATAGGAGTTCATGTTAATATTTATGTTTGAAGTAAAATTTATTCAACCACGCACAATGATGCGCCCAAAACAAAGTTACTAGAACAAAAAAATACAACAAAACAAGCGATGCTAAGCCAACAAATCAAGACAATAAGAAAGATTGTAAATCGAACCTCCCAAACTATAGCAAGAAAATACTTTTCTTTGTTTTAGGAGGGACATTGGATATAATTATAAATAGCTAGCTAGAGATAGATAAAAGCTGCATTCATGTAATATAAAAGAAAATATGTATCATGTATGTACAGGCATGCAACAACTTTTGCTATAAATTCATGAAAAATAATGGAATAAGTTTCCAATTTTATGATATCTGCGTTCATTAACATTATCATGGACCTAGAGTCTTTTTAAGGACATTTAAAAAGCCGTTTTTCGAATTCAGGATATTTAAGCTGCGGGCTTTGTTTAGCGCCCCATTACTTTTTTTTTGCCGGGCCGTAGGACTTTTTTTGGCACGAAAGTCGACTCATTATTTCGCACGTGAGCCGCACGTGATGGCTAAGTGGAGCCCGAATGCACACATGGACGCCACATCACCAAACCCTCACTCTTTCTCCCTCCAAGAAATCCCTAGAGGAGAAGGACGCTGCCACCACTAGCTCCGGTGGCACTCCCTCCACCAACTGCCTCCCCCGCGGCCGCCCCGGGATCCAAGAACAAGCTGAAGCCACCGATCATCGTCACTCGCTGAAGCCTCCAATAGGCGATCCGCCCCATCTTCAGCCGCTTCCACCACGGCTGCGATGGCAGCTTCACGGCCTTCGCCAAATCCTTCTCCTTTACCACGGTAGAGCTCCATCGTCACCCATTCATACGACACGTACAACGCGACGAGCTTCACAAATTTGTAGGTCTCGGAGTAGACCTCCTCGAGCTTTGGCACGTGGCAAGTCACCTCGATCGATTGCTCTCGAATGGCATCTGTAGAAATTTTCCTCAAACGACCTCGCAGAGGCTGTCAAGGCCGGCCTTTTTGTTGTGCGCGCGGGCGCGCTTCACATGGTACTCGTTGATGGTGATTCCGACGACGTTGGTGTCGGAGTGGGCGGCGATCGCGCGCATCCCCACTTGCGGGGGAGAACTGGAACGACTTGCCCCACCCCCACTCGTAGATGTCAGTAACCAGATTATAGAAGGTATCGACAAAATCCGGCACCTTCTCCATCTTCTCGATCTCCTTAGGGCAGCGGAAGACAATACTCGTCGTAATTGTTTTGGACATTCTCCTTCGCGATTGAGCCGCCGGATAGGTTAATGGCTCTCTTACCTTTCCGCTCGGCGGCGCCGCGAATGTAGACGAATGAGTAGAGGCCGCCAGAGCTGGTGGTGGCACCGTCCTTTGAGTAGAGGCCGCCAGAGCTGGTGGTGGCACCGTCCTTCTCCTCTCGGAATTCCTTAGAGAGGAGAAGAGTGAGGGCTGGGTGATGTGGCGTGATGTGGCATCCACGTGCGCATTCGGGCTCCACTTGGCTATCACGTGTGGCTCACGTGCGAAATAATGAGTTTCGGGCCAAAAAAAGTCCTACGGCCCAGCAAAAAAAACATAATTGGCCGCAAAACGAAGTCCACAGTTTAAATGTCCTAAATTCGAAAAACGGCTTTTTAAATATCCTTAAAAAGCCTGTAGCTCCATTATCATGCATCATACCTCAACGATTTTCCTTTCATAATGTGACAACATAAATGGGACGGGCCCACTAGAATGCATGGGGATGGATGCAATTCGTTAGGTTGAAACATGATCATTCCAATATGTAGCACATACATTGTGCCAACGGCTAGGATTCAATGTCGCCTTTTTTATTTTATAATTATTTTTGAATTAATTTTATTTCTAAAAAAAGCATTTTGGTTTTCTTTTATTTATATTTTCCAACCATGGTTGGACACTTTTTCCTAAGTATTTTGTTCCACATATTTTTGTCATATTCTTTATCCAACACAATTAACTCTTCTATTTTATTTTTTTGTGTTTTACTTTTTGTTTTTTTAATTGTATTGACTTTATTATTAAACTCTTTAATTATAGTTATGATGTTTAATTATCATTATATTAATAGCGTTAATGTACCGTTATATTAATGAATGTGCAGTCCATTTTTTATGTTTTTAGCTTAATGAATTCGTTAATTGTAGATTATTAATTGAGGAACTATGTAATGCAATAATTAGTTATGTTGATTAATTTTTACTTTATTAAAATCGGTACTGATATTTAAATTAGTAAATCTGAATTACGTTAATTATGTCATTAGTGTATTGAAGACTTTAATTGTAAATGTTTTGTGTACTAATTTTGTAATATCTTAATAATTACAGTAATTATGGCGAACATGATTATTTTTGTTAATTAAGTGGGTAAATCATGATTTTATTTTATGGCCTGTAATATTATGAATGTAGTACGATGTAATAAAACTAATAATGTTTAAGGCTTACCATGAAGAGATAGTTTGATGTAGCAATAAAATTTATTAAGTGTGGCATGGTATATGAAAGATTAATGTTTTTGAAAGTAAATATTATTTTGGGTCGATTTAGGGTTTTGTCACCATGGCTGTCTGCGTTGGATAGTTAATTAACACATTAAATAAATGTAATTATTTATGGCCCATAATTATTTGTATTTAAAACTAGTGAGTTCACGTAAACTCGTTTAAGGCTTAATTTGTTTGCTCTTACATTTAGTAATTACTTCCTAAGTGGGGTAGTCCACTAAAATGTATATTTTTTCCCCATTAATATTAGTGTTGGACGAATTAGGGTTTTGTGACCATGACTTTCATTATTGTTTAGTCCACTAAAATTAATTTCATATTTTTTTTTCATGACCAATCTATATTTTAAATTAGTACATTGCAATTAACATAATAAAATATGAGGCTAAGTTTATTAAAGTTTTTATATAATTATTATTATTTTTTACATGAAAAATATGTTATTTTTGATTGAAAGTATAGTGAATTAAATGTAGCCCGATTTTGGACCGTTAATTTATTTGGGAGACAATACTTTTGATTAAAATAATAGTGTAATAAGATTTGTGGTCAACTCATTAATTCCTCCCCACTCATAATACATTAGAAATCAATTTTTTAGAGAGAATGTGGAGAGCCGCCGTTGAGAACCGAATCGTCAACAAGAGGACTCCTCATTTCATTTTTTCATCGACGACGATGACGACGAGTAGAGACTCGAGAAGCTTGGTGTTTCACACTATTTTGCCATTATTATGGTTGTTATTTGATAGTATGTAGTGTGTGAGGGAGAAGGGCGGTGGAGAAGGCTAGGCGGCGATGATTTCAAGGAGGTAGAGGTGTTTTCCGGCGATGCCGACGACGACGTGGTTGATTAAAGCATCTCATTTGGAAGTCATTTGCCATCGTTGTTTTTATTTGAAACTATGCCTTCGGAAGGTAAATTTTCGTACTCTTTGTATATTTTTTTGAAATGATTTATGACAATTTGTGGTCTTTGATCTTTTTGTTTATATTTTTGGACTTATTTGTTGTTTTTGTGATATATTGTTGAGTTTTGGTTGTTAGGGTTTGGTCGATGTAGTGGTGAAGAGCACGATTTGTTTATTGATATTTTTGTACTTCGATTTTTGTTATTGTTGAAGGGTTTGATGGGTTTAGTATCGTTAAATTGAATTTTCAGTGAGGTAGAGGCCGAATTCTTGTAGGTTTCACTTGGAAAAGATGCTTTATTTTAAAGAGTTTGGGTGTCGTGGCTTCGAAGAATTGCTTTATTTTGTTGGAACAGCGTTGCATGGTGCTTTGTATTTTTGTATGTGAATTTGGTGCGTTGGGTTCTTAATTTACAGTTTATTCTAATACGTGACTGCTGAAGAATATTTGTATTTATATGAAGTATTTATTGTATAGGTGCAAATGTTGCTGCCTGATGTCATTCTGAGGCCGTAATCAAATTGGTAACTGACTGCCTAGATGAGGATAATTTTGAGAAATTTAGGAATTGACCATTTGCGCAATTACTTAACTTACAACATTCTCTTCAAAACTATCAATGTCAGTTATTCTATCATTGCATGAAATTATTGAACTGATCAAAGCGTCGCAAAGGACTGTTGGTGTTTAATTTCAATAATTCTGAGGTTGTTTTCGGTCCTCGTGACTTTTTCTTGATATCAGGGTTTAAGTTTGGTCCCGTTGAAGAATTTCCCACTACCTCTACATTATGGGAAACTTCTTTCAACAAGATTCAAACACTGACTATGAGGCATATTAAGGATGCTTTCAAAATAGCCGTGGAAGACAGTGAAGGTGGAGTGGGGGGGAGGGAGGGGGGGGGGAGGGGGTGACTTGCCTAAAGCTGGCCCATGTGTTATTCATCTACGGGGTTTTGTTTCCCCACAATTCTGAGGTGAAGAAGTTGGATATGAAGACTTGTATGTATGCGATAATTTGCAAACACTAATGCAGTTTTCTTGGGGATTATTTAGCTACAAGTATTTCATGGAAGAGTTTGACAAGGCTTGTGATAGGATAAAGCGATTAGTGAAGAAAACGGGCAGTGGGAAACCCAATTTCGAGATTTTTGGATTCCTCTTTGTGTTCCAATGTTGGATCTACGAGATATTTCCTTCGCTTAAGGCTACTTGTGCTTATATTCTCCAGGGTTGGGACGATATATATCCGCGAGTGCTGTGTTGGAAGACGGCCTTGGGTCAACGAACATATAAGAATTTGTAGATCCTCCTTGACGGGGCTAAGATAGTGGTAAAATTTTCTCTAACCATTTATTTTAATTAATTTTGCTTCTTTGTCTTGTTTTGAATGTTTTTACATTAATATTATTTTTTGCTGCACCCTCTTATCGCCTCCAACGAAGAGCAATTGTGCTTATCCGCACATGAACCATATCTGGATAAAGAAACAGTGTTGGAGGTGGAAGTGGAGGAGGAGTTCGAGGACGAGCAGCCTGTCATGGATATTGGGCACGAGCAGCGTTTCATGGATGAGGATGGTCATCCTACGGAGAGGAAATCAGTGAAGCAAAAACTGAATTTGGAGGATGGAGAATGATCCATGAAGCGTCGTCCCGGGTTGCGATCTGCAACAGCTGCCGTAGGTCAAAACGAGCCTCGTCAAGAAGACGATGGGCGTTCTGAACAGTCATTGTCCTCCATTTCAACACCGGATGCAAAGGTCAAATTTTATGTATAACTCATTACCTGCAATTTTTCATATTTATTGTATACTTTCTGCATGTTTTTTATTTTAAAATATTTTGGGGTTTCCATATTTAGGAAAGGCAATTCATGCATACAATGAGTGTTAGGATGGATAAATTGGAAGCATCTTGTAGGAACATGAATCAGAAATGGGGTTATATGAATGATCAGATGGGTGTGATGAATCAAAACATTGGCATTATATTAGATTTTATTTAGTCATTGAGTAGGAATCTAAACATGGGTAGAACTACGGATGTTGGTTTGAAGAGTGGTTTAGTTTCAGTGCGTGAAGAAGGCAAGAACAGTGCATAAGCTGACTCTCCACCGAAAGGTGGTGATGATTGTGTTAAAGAGCTATTTGTTGAAGATGAGAATCTTATGAACATTGTAGATGTTGAGATATCCTCCAAGCATGCAAGTGATTTGGTTGATTTGCGCGATGCATTTGTTGGGCGTACATTTGATGTTTTGGACGATTATTGTGTGGATGAAAATGGACAAATAAGGATGGTCCATGATGATGATATTGATGCAGTAGATGATGATGATGATGCGGCAAATGATGATGATGATGATGGAGTACACGATGATGATGCAGTAAATAGCAACGATGTAGTTGGTGATGAGTTGCATGTTGACTTGCTGTAGGAAGAAGATTGAGCAGAAGAGTTGGAAGTTGATATGGAGAAGCTCAGTAAGTTAGTAGATCACTTATCCGACGATATCTTAGGCACAGGGAGACAAGTGGAGGCTGTTATTCCAGAAGAAAGGGTTGGGGGTGATGGCCATGTGGCGGATGAGCATGTAGTGGCTAAGGATTTGAAAAATGTGGTTCATGTTGAGGATGAGCAGTGCCCTGGTGAGAGAGGTCATGAAAAGAACAGAAGAGGCGTGACTTGCAGCGTAGGAAGACAAGAATGGTTGCAACCCGGTTTGGTCCGATTAGTGAAATGTTTGATCCTCTGAAGACATACAACGAATCATATGTGCAGTCCTTTTCGACTTGGTATGCCAATCCACCATGGCAAGAGAGGTATATTAGGAGAGGTATATTTGTATTTATGTTTGTTATTTTTTATTTTATCATCTTAGTGCCACCGCATTCATTTTATCATTTACCTGCCACTACATTCATTTTAATTATCGCAGATCATTCAAACTCCGTAGTGTTTGCCCCTATAAGGTTGGCCAATGGTTTTTTCAAACTTTGACAACCAAATCCGCATAGTTGTCGATTGTGGTAAGCTGGTGATTATTCTATTATACGTGAGGAAATGAATATTGTTACGTTGTTGCATGGTATTTCTGTATTCTCATTGATAGATTTGTTGCAGAATTGTGTTGCGTTGTTGAATCTCTTGCTTTACAAAGCAAATCTTCGACCGCAATTATTCATTCATCGGTGGACCGTGGTTGAATATTGGTTTTGGGTAAAGTTTTCCTATTCTATTATTACTTTTTCTTAGTATAAAGTAACATACTCTCCCTAAAGGTGTAATTGTAATTGGTCTTTTTTTTGCAGAAGTATATATTTGAAGTCGATGTAACACCATTTCGCTCATATCTGTTGACATGTGCCGAGGGTTTAAGGCCTGATCTGCTTGGGAAACCATGAGAGATGTAGATCAAGTATTTGATATTGGACATCTCTTTCAAAATCACTTCGTTGCGTACGTCATACGGATCCTTGAGCAGGAGATTGTTATTTATGATTCGATGTGCGAAAGTGGAAGGAGATGGGAGTCAGTAAAGCATTAGTTTGTCCGTATGTCATTCAGGCTCAATTAGTTGTGTTGGGCAGCCAGTGGGACCCACTTCAAAGGCCCGGAGAAGGATGTATGGGATATCATTCAAAACCCACACACTCCTCAGCAGCCGAACGACCATGACTGTGGAATTTATTCAATGAAATGCATCGAGTATATGGCTGCGGGCCGTGCAATCACGTATTTATCTTGTGGTGGTTTTAGTTCCTGTTGCACGGATTACTATTGTGTCGAGTTCTTTAACTCGAGGCAGAGGATTTGAATGGAGCTCCATTTCTATGGAATCCTTTTTTGACAAATGCTAATGTGTTATGCTATTCATAAACACTGTTAGTATTTTTTGGCTAGATTGTGGGAAACACTCTGTTGATGTAAACAATTGACTACTTCCGCGTGAATTTGGCGTTTTTGTATGAATTTGGTAGGCGACATGAAGTGTTTAGTGATGCTAAATTTATATAGGTTGTAAGTTTAACATTATAATTCTTGCATTTAAAGTGAACCGGATTGAGACGGCTAAATATTTTTACTCGTAATCTGACTTAATTGTTAGGTAACGAATGGTTCGAAAATACAGTTTTAGATAAAAAATATTACGATAATCTTAACTAAGTGATGAACTCTACTATTATTTACGCACAATTATTCGCTCATCGTAAATCCACACTACAAATGATGAAGAACATATTAATATGACTTTCGAAAATTCATGTAGGTCTTTTCACAAACACTATACATACGTTAGAATCTGTTGAGAAAAATTTGAAATCTCATATACGAGTTTCAACAAACATCTTCCAGACACTGAATAACAAGCCATGCAATAGCAGCGGATGGTGAAAGATTGCATTATACAAACACCTTGCATACATTAGGAGTTCTCTAACAAAATATATAGATGTCTTCCCCTAAATCAATCTACCCACTCCCATTCCACTGAACCCACAACACTGGACTCTTCTCCAATAGAAGGAAAAAGCAGTTAAGACAACAAGAAGAACCAAAAGTACATACACATAGACCTTCAATCTCTTCATCATTTTTTCGAAGTGAGCCTTTTCCGCCATGAGATTAGAAACGCATTTTCTCTGGTACGGATGCATTTCCGGGTCTATAAATATTTTAATTCCATAAATCGGGCAGGCTAAATACCGGCGGAAGGGATTTTTTGGTGTTTTTGAAGGTACGACCTTGAGCTCGGCATCGTGGGTGAAGCACCGCCTCGGTGATCCCGTTGAAGGGGAACTCGTGGTCCAGTAGCTACTTGCACTAGAAGATGAAGACATATTTGAGTTTCAATTAAGAGTGTTCAACTGAATTTTGTTATCTTATATGAATATAAATAGGAAAGTGAAAACAATTCTAGAGCTCAACATTGCCGCTTTTTTTTCCCCCTTTTTTTAAACTCTCACTTCTTGTCAATGTAAAATTGTTACTCCCATTTGCATACCTCCTGTAACATGTTTGTTAAATTATTCACATGAAATTTTAATTAAAACTACATATATATTTTCTCTTATTTGGCCAACGAAAATGCCTCTGTGAGATGTGAAAGCCAATGTGATGTAATGCAAAAGAGAGAATACGATAATTTTGGCCACTATGAATTCATATCCATTTCATAATGGCAAATATTTTTTTAGAGGATGACTTACTAAATAAAACAAATAGTGGAATGTGTTTAAACATTTTTCAAAATGGCCAATATGAATACATGGCAAGTTGTGGATCATGTGTCCTCAATTTTAAAGGTCAACTGATGACTCAGAATTGATATACTTGCAATTTCATCTAAGATCCCTACTTATTTAAAAAATATATTACCCAATTCTGGCTTGCCATGATGATTGCAAAATAATTTCTCACTAGCCAATGATATATAATGAAAATATGAATACTAGAATTGGCCAGAATGAATTGATATCCATTAGACAATGGCGAATACTTTTGTTGAACCCTACTAAGAAAGTAAAGGTAATTATAGCCTTTAAACAAAAACTGTAATGCCCTGTAATTTCCTTATGTCCTAAAAAGTTTAAAGTTAATTAAATAAATGGCTTTGCACGCCTAAGTTTATAATTTCTTAATTCTAAAGCTAACGGTCGAATCAGTTATTAAAAATAATTTACAGAAGTCGGCTAGACGACTACCTATATTAAGGGTTAGCGCGTACGAAAAGTTTTTAGTTCGTAAGCTTAGAACGAAAAACCGTTTAATTTTACGTTTACAAAATCGCAAATACGAACACGCCGAGAAAGTTTGTTTTTACGTTTTTCCGGACGAAACTCGGACTTGTCGTCCCGAGTTTTTGTCAAAATAAATTTTATAAATTTATTTTCTAATTAAGTTCATACGTTAGAATTTTTAAGTCAAATCGAATCCGACGATTTTTGTACCGAACGACGTTTTTCGTCGTTCGTTTTTTCGTAACGTCGAATCGCGCCGGAAAAACCCGTAAAACCTCCAAAATTTCTGCATGGCAGCTGCCACCTCACCTTAATTAGGTGTTAACTTGCATGTTGACTTGATTAAGCTAATGACACCTTGTCTACAGTTTACACCATTTCAATTTTTTCATCATTTCAACTCTAAGACCAAAACCATTTCCATCTCTCTCTCCACTCTCACTCTCGGCCACACTCTCTCTCTCTCCCTCAACTTCATCTTCTTCATCTCCTCCATCCACCATTGAAGAACACTCTCAAGAGCTTGAAGAACTCACACAAATCACCATCCATCCATTCAATTCCATATTTTCTTTCATTAAATCTTAAGGTATTTTCATCCTCTACAATCCTATCCATTTAGATTTTCTTTTCTTCTCCTTTCCTTCATGTTCGAATTCTTTAAGGTTTGGTATGGATGTTTTGATCTTAGAATAATGTAATTAGATATGTTAGATAGGATAATCATGGATTAAAAATGAAGAAAAACAAGAACCTTATCTTTTGTGTCAATGCAGAATTTTTTTTGGAAAATTGTAGGATTTTTGTTTTTCTTCTTTTGATCATAGATTCATGTTTAGTAGATGCTTAATTAGTGTTTGGAATGAAAAGGGATTGAAAGCCCTATGTTATTATGAAATTTAGTTAGGGTTTGAAGTATAAAATTAGGGGTTTTTGCATGTTAGTTGTTTTTGGAACTGCAAGTGATTGATTGGTGATATAAGAGCATGTTTAGTAAATAAATATTGTTAATTTGAGAAGAAAATCATCCCCTCAAGGTATGCATGAAATCAGAAAAATTTATAAGATAATTAGGAGTTTATACATGTTCAGTATAAATGATGATTTGTTAGTTGATTATATTGCAAATCATATTAGTTGATAATAGAAGTTAATTGGAGTTTTTCTAAAAATATTTAATGGAATGTAAGAGACTAAAATCACCTTATAAACTGAGTGATAAAGATGTTAAGACATGTTAGCATGCATGAAAACGATTCCTATTAGACGTAGATTAACGTCGTAAAATTTGAACGAAAACCGACGACTTTTGGAAATCGCGTAAGAGACGAATATCTAGTTGTAACTAATAATCGGGAAGTCGGATGAAAATTCTAACTTGATATTATTGTTTATAATGAAATTTGGAACATCTTTCTAGTTGACATCATAAGCATCCGAGTTGATATAATATGGGTTATAGTGATAATCGGGAACTAGAAAACGTTTGGAATTTCTTTGTTGGTATAGTACTTGATAGTTGAAATCCGACGTTAGAACGTCGTGTCTTTGAGCAAGTTGAGAAGGAGTTTGTCACGTACGGAGGTACGTGATGACTACCTTGAGAGTTCAGTTTCTAAAAAAGTTGAATACAAGAATTTAAAACGAACCTAAAACGTTATACGGCGAACTTATCAACCAACTAGGGTTTCACGGCAGTTTTGCGACCCTTGCCGGAAACTATAATAACTTCCAGCTCGTTTATCGGATTTGTGATCCGTAAATTGGAGCAGAAACTAGAATTCCTAAGATTTCTAGTGGTACAGGGCTCACCCCCTGTTTCCAAGTTCTCTGTTCTGGACAGCCTCCAGAGTTACTGGACTGTGCAGTGAAATTTCAGTTTCTTGTTTTCTAAGTTGTTTAGTTCACAACTTAGTTTCTTTTGATCGTTTAAGCCGTTTTATCTATCGGATACCTTCTATCTGACCCTAGAGTCAAGTACAAGACCTTGAGTGATAAAAACCAGTCGAGATCTTATATCTTATCTTTTTATTAAAGAAATAATAAACGAGAAATTTCATAAGGCATAAAATGAGCTATAATGAAAATCGCCTAAGTTGTTTCTTTTCAACTTAGTTTCTTATAATCTTTAAAGTCGTTCTAAGACATCGACAACCTTCTCTACTGACCCGAGAGTCGAGTATGAGATTTTTCAAGTTCTAAACGAGATTGGTACGAGTCTCGTTTCCCATTTAAATAAAACAAAATTAGTAAGCGTGCAAATGCCCAAAAGAATAAAATGACTAGAACTTTCTTCGATTCTCTTTCTTCGAGTATCTTTTACGAACCGTTTTTAAGTATATTTTATTTTACGATGAAGGAGGAAGCCAACTGTAAAGAAAAGACGAAAGATCCGAAGTTGGAAGCTTTTGCGTATAAGTTCTGTATTTACAAGGTGGGCTTTTATATACAAAATAAAACGAGCAATGCTCGGAAAATCTTTCTTTATCGCTTTGATACCTGTGTTTTCAAAGTGATATTATGGCATGAACTGTTTTATGTTTTTATGTGAGTTCACTTGTACCTATCTGAGTCAACATACGTGTTTTCCAGATTTAGAGTTAGTCTATTTTAGATTAACTAACGATCGGCTCTGAGTTAGCTGCTAAGTGCTTTCCAGAGTTAGTGCAGTTTGTAACCTGTGGTGTATGTGATATCCTGTTGAGGGGTACCAACCACGGTGAATTAGTAGTGGTCAAGATTGAACGTAACATTAGTCAGAAAATGCTCGCGCGAGCGATTTATGAGAAAAGGTCAGAAAATGTTTAGTAGACACGGATTCTTTCAACAAAACTCCGATGTGCTACATTTATAATATGCCATTTTATCTATATTTATAAGTATGTTTTCGGCATCGTGCCCACTAAGTACCTTTGTACTTAGCCCTGCATTGTTTTCTAAATGTGCAGGTTGAAGCGACGGTGAGCGGCGACGATTGATGTTGAGTTTAAGGATAAGATGCTTAGTAGAACTCTTCCGCTGCCAATTTCTGTATTTCTTTTTTAGGTGTATTTTAAACAACTCAGTAGTCTATGTCTGTACATTTGAACTTAGTTTCGTCTTTTTTACTTTTGTCGAGTAATCCTTAGGGATTAACTCTTTCCTTTCTATATTAAAGTCTTGTTCATGGTTTATTAATGTTTTCATGTATGTTTAGTCAGTTAGCCCCCTTCTTCCCCGCTTCTTTAATCCAACCCCAGTCGCACCCCGGCTTCTGCCGTCCCTCAGGATTTGGGGCTGTGACAAAAACAACCCAATTCATGCAAACAATCATACAAATTTCACCATTTCCGGTGAAGTAAGACTTATGGAGTTGAGTAGTGAACTTCAACATTTGGAGAAACTCGTATAGTTACGCGAAGAGTTGTGTTTTTGTTACGATATACCAAAGTAAGCTCGAATTGTACCTTAGTATGATACTTTTCACCTTCAAATGTTCTGGCCAATTTCATCATGTGTGTGTCAAATGCAGCCATGGTCAATTAAAGCATATCCACATTCTTCCAGCGTGGCGGTTGGTAATTATGCTGAAGATCGCCAAGGCCTGTAGGAAATTGTACACTCTTTAAGAATGTGGGTTTGATGTGCTAATTTTGGCCTCAACTAGGAAGTAATTATAAGAATATTTAAATTTTATAACTCTTGCATCGCTTGAAAGTATGCACGTGGTATCTTGATCTAGCAATAATGTACAAGATCATCTTACATCACGTACATTTACAGATTGTGTGAGTTAGGAAATTAGTTTGCCATGTTCAATTGAATGGCAATTCGTACTGGCCAAATTGAATTGTGAAAAAAAATTTACAGTAGCGAAGGCTTTAATAAATTGTAGAGTCTACTACATTAGCTTGTGAATTTTTGCTAACTTATGTATGTACATACGTGGAGCTGAAATATATTTTATTCATTTACAAATGTAGCCTTCTACAACAACAACACCTTGAATAATTAAACGACTATTGTGCCAAATGTACATCGGTTTAACGCGATATTGCAAAACGGATAACCTAATTACTCGTGGAATGTATGCTTCCCACATTTTGCACAACGCCATGAAGATTATTTGCCCAATTCATTGAAGCCCTCTTACATACATGCTTAAAAACTTGCTTGACCATGGTGATATCTAACTTTGGAAAATTTATGATGGCTACTCCATTATAATGGTTAACTAAGTTATGTAAATGAATATTCAATATTATATTGTAAGCATTTAAGAAGATGAAGTACATTGTAGAACTACACGGGTTTCTTGCAATGTTGTTGTACAATTGTCAAACTTACAATTCTTGCTTCACTTGAAAGTGTGCAAGTTGTATCACGATTTACAAAAAGTGGAGATTCGCATCTTATATCATGTACATTTACAAGTAATTGAGTTAACAAATGAGTTCGCCATCTTCAATTGACATGCAATTGAATATGGCCATTATCAACTAAGTAGATAATGGATAAATGTCGATGGCTTTCAATAATTTTAGGCTGCCTTAAATTGGCTACTAGATATTTTGTACCTTTACATGATCTGACATATTTTGTATCATGATCTGACATTATAATTCTTTATATTTATCTTTTGGTTGTCAAACAACTTCTATTAAAATAGTTAGACGAGTGTTTTGGCAATTGATGATTGTTGTAATGCGAATTGTAAAGATGCACAATGAAAACACTAATTTGATCTTTGTGTTTTACATTGTGCTTAATGCCATGATAACTTTTCGAAAATTTAAAGGAAGCCATTTGAGATAGAGCCCTGTAAATTTGATCTTACATGGCGACATCCAAGTCTTTTGTACATCACAATAACTACTTTATTTAGGATGTTTTAACAACCATAATAAATCATTATTGCAATCTATATTGATAGATCGCGCATAATTGTAATTGATTGTACAACTATGTGACTACCTTCCAATATTATAGTAACAAATCCTAACTTCTATCTATTGTTTCACTTGAAAGTGTGAAATCCTTCAATTCATTTACATTATTTGTTAAGTTTTATCTCATTATTACTTAGATTTACACTTCACCACTTAAGGAAATCAAAGGGCCATTGTCAAATAATTTCGAATTGGTAGTGGCCAAATTAAACTATGATGAATTGCTATAAATGTGCATGGCTTTCAAGAATTGTAGAGTCTATTACATTAGAGGCAAATAATTTGGAAACTTTAAATAAAATGACAATGGGTGTTAACAATTTATTGTAAGTCTTACATATCTTACATTCCTAACTACTACATTGCAAAAAACATACACCAAGTGTGCATGCGTTAATAACATATGGTCTTCAATTTTAAATGTTAATGTACGAAACAGATAAAGGAAAAATGTGAGTGCTACATTGCATAAAGCCTGAACAAAATTTGACGTATTTAAGTATGGCCATGTGAGACCTTTACTCTTACGCATATTTTTATTATGGCCAAGTTGGAATGTCAAAAGCCATGTGTATAACCCCACTAGATTTTTCTAAGATATTTAATCATTAATTTTTTTTTCCACAAAGCCAACGGTTGGTCACATGCATGGGTAGTCACACTCTTTGACCGTTTGGTTTCCATGTGACCAACATTATTGAGAATCAACATTTTATTATTATTTAAATGGGCATTTATACTATTTTGGATATAAAACTATGGCTAATCTCATTCCTAAACTACAAAGAAAACCGCAAGAAGAATGAAGATGGCAGCGGCGGGAGCAAGCAAAGCAGTCAAAATTAAGGTGGTTTGTGTGGTGAGTATGAATTTTTTTCATAATTTATTCTACCTTTCACCATTGACAACCTATCTTGGCGAAGAGAAGATTGCAACTCCTTCATCTCGGTATATTGTTTTCGATGATTTTTGGTTGTAGATTGTGTATGTTGAGAAATTTAAGTAAAGTTTTGATTGATTCCAAAACCAACTGACCCCAACCGAGTAGATGTTGCCAGATCCTAATGTTAGCTTTTAGGCTCGCTGTTTAAGCAATGTTGAGATTTTATCTTTACAGGACTCCAGCTGAAGACGGCAACAAGGCTTCAGTCAGATATAGAACATCAGTTGTAAGAAAGACAACTGAGCGTTCAAAGGAGAAGATGTAAGAGAACATCAGATGGAAGAAAGTCATCTGAGCGTTCGAGCCATCTGGTTAGATTCAGAACATCAGAAAGACAACTGAGCGTTCAAGATTCAGAACATCAGAAAGACAACTAAGCGTTCAAGATTCAAAACATCAGTTGAAGGACTTGAACTGATAAGATCGACTACATGAAATTCAAAGCAGCTGAGAGTTCAACTGTCCTTCAGACAAATTGTCAGATGAAGATAGCATTCAGATAGAACATCAGCTGAAGACAAATCAGATGAAAATCAAACTTCTCAACCGACCATCCAATGTTGAAAGACTAATGTTGAGATTTGAAATTCAAATTGGAAGTCACGTGAAGGTTTGACTCTCTGTCATTACCTCATTTGGCCCAACACAAGGCTGTCTCAGATGGAAAGCAGAAGTTCACAGTTGCCAAATCCGGAAAGTCTGCAGAGATGAGAGACAAGCCATCACTTTCACAAGATCAGAGATCAACGGCTCCTCCAACGGATAGTTGATTCTCTCCGCCTATATATAGAGGCCTTCATTCATTCACCAAGACTATGGGAAATAGAAGACAGACAAGTGCAAGAGCAAAGAGATAAACGAGCGAACATCACCAGTTGAGAGTTCATATCGTAAACGAGCTAAACTGAATTCAATCTCTAAGAACATCACTAGTTGAGAGTTCTAGAGTGTTAGATTCTGTCTTGGTGTTTTTCGATCCAACCTTGAGAACATCACTAGCTGAGAGTTCATAGAGTGTTAGATCCTAGCTCACTTTCTTGTTCGAGCTAGTAGTTGGAAAAACCCACCCTTTTATACATCCTCTCAAAAGGATTGTTAGGACCATACTCTTCCCGGAATTGAGTAGATAGGTTGATAAGTACCTGTAAACTTATCTGTAAGGTTGATAAGTACCCGTAAACTTATCTTAAAGGTTGCAAAGCCCGCGTAAGCTTTGTGGTTTTTGTCCAGAAGAACTTGGACTGAGTTGTGTGGACTCACAACTCCCCGTGGACGTAAGAGTTATCTCCGAACCACGTAAATCCTTGTGTGTTTGTGTTTTCAGTTCAGTTATTTCTTATTATATATTCAACTGACCAACTAACCAGCATACAAAATTGCATCTTTGCATTATCAACTGTCTTGGTTTTTGACCGACCTTGCATCAAAGCGTGAATTAATTTTATTCGAGTTGTTATTTTCCACCATATTCCGCACAACACTTCACTTCCAGCTGAGTATCATTACTCAGTTGAGATTCCAGCTGAGTCGTATTACTCGGTTGTGATAATTTTCAGGGGGTTGTTTTTAAAATTCTTAACTGGTGTATTCCCCCCCCCCCCATACACCAGAACTAGTATCGGGACCATCAAGTGGTATCAGAGCAGTGGTTCACAAGACTGCTGACTCTGTTTCACGAGGTGTGAATCGAGGTGTTATTTTCTTCAGTGGTCAACTGAACAGATCTTTTTCACGCTAGTGCATATCTGCTAGCATCTGTCTTTTGTTTGTATGTGTAGATGGATGTTAAAGACAAGATCATTGTCATGTTCTCGGTTGTGAACTATACATCCTGGAGAACTCGGATGAAGAAGATTCTACTGTCAAAGCATCATCAAATGCAACAAGTACTTACATCTGGACCGATCACTATCATGGAGAAAGTCACTCGCACTCCTATAAATCCCAACGATGGGGATACAACTGAGGAGTTAGTTGAGTAGAAGCCATAAGACTTCACTCCAGAGGAAGCTAAAGTGAGCCAGTTGGATATCTGGGCTCAGAGCACTGTCATGTCCACAGTTGGACAAGACTATCTTCCTTGGATAGAAGAGTGCGACACCGCTAAGGAGATGTGGGATATTTTGGCATCTCTTAGCAAAGGGAGTGACGAAACCAATGAGGACAAATTCTCCCATGCTTGTCAAGATTTTGACAACTTCTGTCTTCGAGCTGATAAAACCATTGATCAGTTAGAGCTTCGGTTCATGGATATCATCCGAAGGATTCAGTCCATCCGAAAAGGAAAATATACTTTGAGAGAGATCAACCTCAAAGTATTACAAGCCCTACCAGCTGAGTGGGACATCTTCACCAACATCCATGAGAGCCGAGCTGATCTTGGAGAGATGGGAACTAAAAGACTGTTCTCAATTTTAAAAGGAAACGGGTACAAGGTAAACCGACGAAGATCTCAGTCCTCGGTTCAGACGAGTCGACATGAGGATGTAGGATCAGCTACAAAGACAGTAGCACTTCGAGCTGATTACTCCAAGCCGCGAACATCAAGGGCAACAAGATCTGCGGACACAGCTACGAAGGAGCCAAGCAGAGAAGAGCTGCAACAGAGTATAGCTGCCCTGTCAAAGAAGCTAGCTGACATGGATACTCGGTTCGGAAAATATAAGCGGTTCTATAAATCCAACCGAACTCGAGATAACTCAAAGCCTGTGACCAACAGTTGCTTTGAATGCGGCAAAGAGGGACATTTCAAAGCTAACTGTCCAGATCTTTCGAAGAAAGAAAGAGAAGCGTTGAGGGCCAAGCAAAGTGCAAAGAACAAGGCCATGGTTGTAGAAGAAGCAGCTGACGACATGGACATCTTCACCGACACTGAAGATGAAGACGAGCTGACTTCCCCCAACAATACTATCGGTCAGGATCAATGCCTCATGGCATTTGGAACTGACCAGGTGGACGCTGAGGTACATTCTAGTCCTGCTAATTTAAATTCTTCCAATACTTCTAACATGCAGGAAACAGTAGAGGAAGAGTTGGAACCCTCTTGGGGTGATTTCCTAGAACTCAGTGAGGAATTGCATCAACAATCGGTTAAGTTTAAGAGTCTTCAAGAACAGTTTGCCAGACTTGTAGAATCCTTAACCAAAAAAGACGATCTGATTAAAAGTCAAACCGAAGAGATTGATAATCTCAAAAGTCAACTGAATGAGGCCAACCGAACTAATGCTCCAACCGATAAGGAGTTGAAGGAGCAGATCAAGGAGCAGCATGATCAGTTGAAAAAGCAAGAGGCTCAGATCGACCAGCTGATGAAGAAGTCAGACGCACAAACCGAGCATATAGCTGTTCTTCTCAAGGATCTACAAACTGAGAAGGACAACCTGATAAAGCTATATCAGTCATCCAAAATCATCGAGAATCTCATCAGTTACCAAAGATAAATGGATGACGTGTCTGGACTCGGTTACGACGTGGTTAAAGATACTAGAATTCCTCCCGCAACCTTCATCAAAGTTGTGGATGAATCGGTTGCCAAATCAAATCCGGTTGAGTCTGCAACTCCCCAACATAATCCAACCTCCTCGTCACAGCAAGCACAACCAGCTAAGGAAACTACAGCTGACAAAAGAAAGGGAGCTGTGACTGGAGAACTGAAGAATTCATCAGTTGGGATAACAACCGAGGGGGAATGTTCCAAGACTCAGAAGAGGAATCAGAGACGTTGGAGATATAATCAGAACAGACTTCAGAACCGACCTCTGAACCGACCTAAAAATAGATGGAATCAACAGAACCGACAAGGATTCAACCATCAGAATCAACAGCGGTTCCATCATCAGTTCAACCAGAGATTCCAACCGAGTCAACCTATGTGGAACAATTCCAACAACTGCGGATATTCATGCCAGAACATGAATCAACAACAGGGCATGAACAGTTGTCGTCAACAGTCAGGAAGATGGAATCAAACTCAGCCACACAGATTCCAACATGGCGTCCGACCTCATCGACAAAACCAACAAGATAAGAAGTGCCATCAAAACAGGGGGAAAGCCTCTCCTCCTAAAGCTCACAATGGGAGAAATCCATCTCCTCCCAAGAAACAGAACATCACTACTAACAACATGCCTAAGGATAACCGAGGTGTTGTTATAGTTGATGGAGAAGGAAAAGTGATTTGGAATGATAAATCTATCTGAGTATACAGGGAAAAACGAATCACAGTTCAAGGGGGAACTGATTCTAACCCTCCAGGACCCAACTGAAATTGGGGACCTAAGCGTGTTTCTCTGTGCAGGAACAGGAGAAACAGCTGAGAAAGAATAAAGCATCACAGACCATGTGGGTGATGGATAGTGGATGCTCGAAACACATGACAAATCTAAAGGATTTGCTTAGGAGTTTCGTGGAGAAAGAAGGACCATCGGTTACCTTTGGTGACAACTCAAAAGGTCACACCAGAGATTACGGTACCCTTGAAACCAATCACGTGTCGATTTCAAATGTTTCATATGTTGATGGATTGAAGCATAACTTGCTCTCCATCAGCCAATTCTGAGATAATGGTTTCTCTGTCAAGTTTGATGCACAGGGTTGCAGTATTAAAAATGTTGGAACTAAGCAGGTCATATTGTTGGGAAATCGATCCCCAACAGGGAATGTCTACTATGCTGACTGGAATAGTAGTCCTCCTAACACCTATCTATTATCAAAGAGCAGTTCAGATGTGAGCTGGCTGTGGCACAAAAGGCTCAACCATCTGAATTTCAAGACAATGAACCGACTTGCAAGACAGGAACATGCAAAGGGCATTCCTAACTGAGTGTTTTCAACAACACATATCTGCAGTACATGTTAGCTGGGAATGCTCACTAGATCCTCCTTTCGGTTGAAAACGACTCTCTCAACTGACCGAGTATTGCAGCTGATCCATATGGATCTCTTCGGGCCAGTTACACCAAAAAGCATGAATGGTAACGAGTATACCTTTGTTGTTACTGATGATTTTTCTAGGTACACGTGGACCATTTTCATGTGACATAAGAGTGAAACCCGAGATGAGCTACCCAAGCTGATGGATCGGATATCGAACCAACAAGAGATGAAAATTATTTCCATCCGATCAGACCGTGGAACCGAGTTCCTAAATGAAACTATCATCGAGTACTGCGAGAAACATGGAATTACTCATCAAACATCAGCTGCGCGTACTCCGCAACAGAATGGAGTAGCCGAACGAAGGAACCGAACGCTGAAGGATGCTGCTACATCCATGTTGACAAGCTCAGCTCTGCCAAAGAGATTTTGGGCTGAGGCAATCAACACAGCCTGCTACACCCAGAACCGGTCTCTTCTAACCAAGCGGTTGGGAAAGTCTCCATATGAGCTTTGGAGACGCAGGAAGCCAGATATTTCATATTTTCGCGTTTTTGGTGGTTCTAAGTGTTATATTCCAACAATGGGAAGACTCAGTTGAAAACTTTTGATGCCAAGGCTTTGAAAGGCATATTTCTCGGATATCCCGCTCGGATCAAGGCTTATAGAGTTTTCAACAATAGCTCTCGTGTTGTGGAGATAACATCTCATGTTAGTTTTGATGAATCTACTTTTGAGTGCAGGGAATAGGCTAAAGGACAACAAGCTGATCCACATGTTCCACCAGCTCTCACTAGGTCACAGATTCTAAGGCAGAAGAATCTAGCTGAACCATTGGTATGGGCAACCGAGGATGATGATCCTTATTCCTCTGAAGATGAATGCGAGGACCCCAGCTCATCTCAAGGGGGAACTCCAGCTGATGTCACTCCAACTGTATTAGCATCTGAAGCCCAACCGAGCCCGGTTCAAGATAATATCCATGTTGAGGATCCAGACTCAACAACTGATAAGTCACCAGTTCTAAAGATCCCAGCATCTCCCACAGCTCAAGTTATCCCATCAGTTAAAATCACGGAACAGCCAATGTTGGAAGAAGAAGGAAGACGCAACAAGAGATGGTATGAAGATCATCCCAAGGACAACATCATTGGAGATCCAGCCAAAGGTGTGAGTACAAGGAGCAGAGTTGCAAATCCAGACTCAGCTGAGAAAGATTCCAACACTTACGCCCAATATGCTGAGGAGTTGGCAGTTTTAGAGGAGTTCGAACAAGCAGGAGATGTTGCCATGATTTCATGTTTCGTAGCTGATGTGCCAGAACCGAAGAATGTTGTGGAAGCTCTCAATTGTGTTTACTGGACAACAGCTATGCAAGAAGAACTGAATGAATTTCTACGCAACTGTGTATGGGAGTTGGTAGAAAGACCAAACGGTGTCAAATTTATTGGATTAAAGTGGATTTTCAAAAATAAGAGAGACGTCATTGGATTCATCGTGAGAAATAAGGCAAGGTTGGTAGCTCAAGGATATTGCCAACAAGAAGGAATTGATTTCAAGGATTCCTTCGCGCTAGTTGCAAGGTTGGAAGCCATCCGGATATTTCTAGCCTATGCCGCATTTCACAAATTCAAGGTCTATCAGATGGATATGAAGTGTGCTTTCCTCAATGGTGATATTAAGGAAGATGTATATGTTGAACAGCCTCCAGGTTTTGAGACTGGAGATGGAAAAGTGTATAAATTGAAGAAAGCAATCTATGGATTGAAGCAAGCACCTAGGGCTTGGTATGACACTCTATGTGGTTTTCTTCTAAACTCGGGGTTCAAACGAGGGTCAGTTGACAAAACACTGTTCACCATAAAGGTTGGAGAAGACATACTTGTTGTGCAAATCTATGTTGACGACATCATGTTCGGTTCCAAGTCGGAGGAGCTGTGCGAGAAATTCTCAACTCTCATGAAGGAGAAATTCGAGATGTCAATGATGGGCGAGATGAATTATTTTCTTGGGCTACAGGTGAAGCAGTCATCAAAAAGGATTTTTATTAATCATTCCAAATATACAAAGGAGCTCGTCACAAAGTTCGGTTTGCAGTCAAGTAAAACCACAAGGATCCCGATGAATACTAACTGGAAGATTGAACCCGGAACTGAGGGAAAACTTGTGGATGCCAGTAAGTATAGAGGGATTATCGGTTCTTTGCTATATCTAACCGCCAGTCGGCCAGATATATCTTACGCGGTTGGAGTGTGTGCTCGGTTCCAAGTTCAACCGAGGGAAGCACACATGTTGGGAGCAAAGAACATCATCAAGTATCTGAAGGGTACAGTTAATGTTGGGTTGTGGTATCCAACCGACAACAATATCCAACTGAGCGGATATTCAGATGCGGATCTAGCCGGAGATCGGTTGGACAGGAAGTCCACATCTGGACACTGTCAGTTCATGGAAAGCAAGCTGGTTTCATGGTTCTCCAAGAAACAGGCATGTGTTGCCACTTTTATAACCGAGTCGAAGTATATAGCTGCCGGAAGTTGTTGCATGCTAGTGTTGTGGCTCAAGCAACAGCTGAGAGATTATGAAGTTGCAACTGGACAGGTTCCCATTCATTGTGATAGCTCAAGTGCCATAGCTATCTCTTTGAATCCTGTTCATCATTCTCGGACGAAGCACATCGACATCCGACACCATTTTATCCGAGATCATATAGAGAAGAAGGATGTATCTATGGAGAAAATTCCAACTGAGATTCAGCGAGCTGATATATTCACCAAACCTCTAGCCGAAGCACGGTTCAAGATGTTATGTGATCTCCTTGGATTGTTGGATCCATCACATGATGAGTCAGCTGAGGTGAAGAAATAGATATCCATCTGAGGGGGAAGCTCAGATGAAGGGGAAATCTCAGATGCGGATCACCAACCGAAGACATCGGATGCGGATCACCAACCGAAGACATCAGACGTCAGCTCAACAGACGAACTCGAGTCAGCTGATGGTATGCCACAACATTGGAACACAGCTGATTTCCAACATCAGCTGGCAGGTGAACACAGCTGATTCCGACATCAGCCCGCAGGTATCATTTATGGCTGAAGGTGTTTGTATCTTAAATGACAATGTTTGAAATAAATTCAAACATTCCTGAGCATGTCGGTTAGACTAAAATAGCCATCATAGCGCATTTAATGTAAAGTACGACTAAACATCAATAGCCTACTTTATAGCTGACATGAAAAACAGTTCACCTTCTCACGCGCTGGTTGGAACTCGGATTGTGACGTCAAGTCAAAGCTAGTCAACAGTCGCGAAATCTCAGCCGTTGATGGATTCGCGCCATTCAACCCTAGCCGTCGATTTCAACCAAGCCACTAACCTATAAAAGGCGGAAAATCAGGAAGTGATCTCTTACCTTCTACATTTGTGATTATCTGCAGTAACTATTCATTTTCGTCTTCGATTTGTCTCACCATTTTCTGCAAGTTTTTCTCTCTATATATATATCTTCTCAGAAATATTAAATGGCACCTAAAGCTTCACAAGGAAGTAAGATGGCTTCTTCAGGACCTTCTCTTGTCCCTACATCATACGACGAGTCCTTTGATATGCTGCTCTCCAAGATCCACTTCGAGCAGATTCTTTCAGAGGATGAACTGGAATCGCCAGTTTTGTCTCCCCTCGCCGAACTTCTTAGGGAGAACGGCCTTCTAAATTGGGCGACGCTCTTCCCCTCCCACCTGCTCAGGCGCCAGGTCAGGGAATTCTGTAAATCTGCAATCGCCCATCGACAGCAGAGATGGCGTCGTTACAGAGGTTTCTTATCGGCAACGGGATGTTTCTGCCAGAACCATTCACCGGGTCACCGTCCCCATTGCAGTTTCCGACTTTCTTCGCCAAATCATCCCACCAAATCATTCCGCCACAGACACCATCGAGAACATCACCGATGCGGAAGCCGATGAGTTTCTGGAGAGTGCTCTCATCACTCTAGAAAAACTGAAGAGCAATATGCAGAGAACCAAGTTGAAGCCCGAACATCGACTTCTATTTGATGTTGTATCCAAGGTGGCCTTCGGATACTGTGGTGTTTTCAGAGACATCAGCCGACCGAAACTCAAGCAGATGATTGCTTTGGAGCACAAACACAAACACAATGTCGACTGGTTCAAGTATTTCGAACACCAGCTGACTCTGGAGAGGCAGAAGATCTCCGAATCCATAACCGAATCTGGAGAGAAGTTGTTGAGTGTCAAGGGAACTCTCAACTTCGGTTGCAAAATTTCTGCCCTGATCCTGTTCGCCACTAAGGATCAGAACATGGTCTGGGAAGACTGTGAGGAGACTCCTGTCAGAAGACTGATGCTCTTCCCAACCGCCAAGAAGGCTCAGGATGTGATTAGAAGCACTTACACTCCTAAAGAGAAGAGAGAAGCTGTGAAGACAGCTGAGGAAAAGGACACAGCTGAGGAGCTGCCACCAGCTGTCGGCCGCACTTCCAAGTCCACAACTGCACGCCGACAAAGAGCTGAGTTAGAGAAGGAGAAAGAAGAGGAGCCAGCCAAGAAGAAGAAGAGGCTGCGCATCAAGAAGAAGTCAGTTGCCAAGCCAGCTGAGGAGGTTCCAGCTGAGGATGTTCTAGCTGAGGAGGCTCCAGCTGAGGATGTTCCAGCTGAGGAGGCTCCAGCTGAGGATGTGCCAACTGAGGAGTTGTCAGCTGAGGAAGCACCAGCAGAGAAGGAGCCATCTGAGTCAAGTCACTCAGTTGACGCGGCTGCCTTCGAGGTTGTTCCTCACAGAGACGTGATGATGGAAACTGAACCAGCTGATGAGCCAACCATCTCCTCGGATGCTTCTTCCTCCTCTGAGGAAATCGAAGATATTCCAACCTCCCCCACGGAAGGAGCTGATGTCGTACCGCCCAAAGAGACTCTCACTCTCACAACCGACACACAGCCAAATATTCCGAGCTCCCCGTTCGATCCCAACATTGAGACCACTCCTTTGGCCAATGTTGATGAACCTATTGATACCAACCTCCTCACTCAATCAGAAATTCCGAGCTCCCAGCTCGATGCCAACGTTGAGACCACTTCTCTGGCCAACGTTGAAGAAACCATTGAACCAATGCCATATGAAAGTCTATCTCCCTCCCCCATCGATGACGAAGCCGATCGTCAAGCCGTCGCCTTGGAGCATGAAGGCAAGGTGGCCTACTGCTTCCAGAAGCTGATCGGGATGTTCCCTAAAGCGCGCGATATGTCGATTTTTGCTACGCTTGGAACCGAGCTGCTGTATCAGTTCAACCTCATCTTCAGTCACTGGTATGTGAAGGAAGACACCATAAGGGTACACAGGTGGAACCAGCTGAAGGCAGATGAATCGGGCATCAGAGATTACTTCAACTACACCAACCTTGAGGTTGCCTACAACAACAAGGTAGCACTGCTGACGCGTCTTCTGGACCTCAGCAAGGCAGAAGGAAGAGACACGAGGGAAACAGCTGCACAAGACTGCATTGCCTTCCTCGATAACATGCTCGTCAAGTCTGCCAATTTTGTTAATGATCTGGACGCAGCCGCCGCCGCAGCAAAGAAAGAAGAAGAAAAGCTTCAACAGTACATGGCCAACCGCCAAGCCATAGTTACAGTTGAACAGCCAGCACTGATTGAACAACCCGCTTCAGCTGATCAGCCAGCACCCTCAACTGAAGAAATTTGTGAGCTGATAGCTGAGAGGGTCAATCAGCTAAGGACGGAGATGCTTGCCAATCTCAAGCTCAACAAAGAAGATCAGCTGAGGATGTTGGAAGCACAGGAAGAAAAGCACAAGAAGCTGCAAGAGGAGAATGTTTCACTGAAGATAAAGCTAGACGAATTCTCAACATCAACCAGCCAAGACATCAACGCACTGAGGACAACCGTTCATGGGATCAAATCCGATCTGAACGTCTTCAAATCCATTTCAGATTCCAACCTCGCCAAATCCCAACAGACTCAAGATGAAGAATGGGATTCTCGGTTCGAGTCACGATGGGCTGAGTTCGTTGCTTTCCAAACCGAAGTCATTGAGACACTCGCTACACTGAAGAAAGCCGAACAAGAGCACCTTAACTCTGAACTGGCAAAGAAGGTTGAGGTGGAGTGTGCAGTTGATGAGCTCTTCAACCGTCTTCAACAAGCTGAACAGCAACTCACCTCTCTTGATGGCTCAGTCGCAAACCTTGTTGCTGATGCCAAAAAGGGAGAAGTTGAGAAGCAGGGGGAAGTTGAGACTGGTGAAGGTGCAGATGTGATTGGAGGAGATAAGACTCAAGGAGAATCTCAGCTGAAGAAGGCCCAACCGAAGAAGACCCAGAAGAAGAAGTCCACTCCTAAGCCAACCGATGTTGGCGGAGCTGAAATCGCTAAGGACTTGGAGCAGGCGGAGCAGTATGGAGTTTCCTACAACTCCATAGCCGAGATCGCAGCCGAGCTTGATGCGGAACTCGACGGTATTACAACCGAAGAGTGTATTGCTGCTGCTAAGGCTATGGATGTTGCAGAGAAGGACTACATGAATCCTAGCTGGATCAAGAAGTTTGCTGCCAACCAAGCTAGAAGAGTCAACCAGTTTGAAGATGAGCTTAACAAGATCACCAACAACCTGGACAGGAACATTGCCTCCCGCAGCCGTCGCCGAATTGAAAAACATCAAGTAAAGGCTGAGGCAAGGCTGAAACAACAGAGGCTGCCAGGGGAAGGTTAAGCTCCAAAGTCGGTTCAGGCATGTGGATAAGTGGATGCCAGCCGAGTGGAATGAGGACTGGGAGTCATTCAAGCAAGAGTTTGTGAATGACTTCTATTACAGAAAAGTCTTCACAACTGAGGATCCGAGGAAAGCTTTCAAAGAAGCGCTGACTGAGTTACACTCTGGGGATCCGGGCATGTTCAGCCAGTTCAGGCGAGCAATGATAGATGCAAAACTGGATATGAACACAGTCTCGGTCCCTCAGAAGGTCACGTATCTCCCTCCCTTCCTCCCAGACTCTCGAAACCCCAACCGACAGAAGATAGCAGCTGAGGCAAGACAAGTTTGTCGAGAGCACGGGGTTGACATTTCAAAGGAGTCAGAGGCTAAAAGAGAAATTTTTGTTAGAATGTTTAGAAAGTATGGGCTAAAGTACTAGCTGAGTTAGAAGTTTTTGAGCAACTGATGTATCTTTTGACTTTTGTTCTTACTTTGTAACCATCAGTTGTAATGAAAACTTTCATCAGTTATCCGATTCAACTTGATGTACAATCTCTAGTTGTCCAAGCTCTGAATCGCAAAGTTATTTCAATACCATGTTATAACTGTGCTAATCCTTTGATGTTTTAATCTTATAGACTGTCTAGAATTTCAGCTGAGATTTTAGATAGGTCAGTAGGGTTTAGATCGGTTTGATCTGTAAGGGTTTTATAAGGGTTTTGGCATCATCAAAAAGGGGGAAATTGTTGGGAAATTTAAGTAAAGTTTTGATTGATTCCAAAACCAACTGACCCCAACCGAGTAGATGTTGCCAGATCCTAATGTTAGCTTTTAGACTCGCTGTTTGAGCAATGTTGAGATTTTATCTTTACAGGACTTCAGCTGAAGACGGCAACAAGGCTTCACTCGGATATAGAACATCAGTTGTAAGAAGGACAACTGAGCATTCAAAGGAGAAGATGTAAGAGAACATCAGATGGAAGAAAGTCATCTGAGCGTTCGAGCCATCTGGTCAGATTCAGAACATCAGGAAGACAGCTGAGCGTTCAAGATTCAGAACATCAGTTGAAGGACTCAAACTGATAAGATCGACAACATGAAATTCAAAGCAGCTGAGAGTTCAGCTGTGCTTCAGACAAATTGTCAGATGAAGATAGCATTCAGATAGAACATCAGCTGAAGACAAATCAGATGAAGATCAAACTTCTCAACCGACCATCCAATGTTGAAAGACTAATGTTGAGATTTGAAACTCAAATTGGAAGTCACGTGAAGGTTTGACTCTCTGTCATTACCTCATTTGGCCCAACACAAGGTTGTCTCAGATGGAAAGCAGAAGTTCACAGTTGCCAAATCCGGAAAGTCTGCAGAGATGAGAGACAAGCCATCGCTTTCACAAGATCAGAGATCAACGGCTCCTCCAACGGATAGTTGATTCTCTCCGCCTATATATAGAGGCCTTCATTCATTCACCAAGACTACGGGAAATAGAAGACAGACAAGTGCAAGAGCAAAGAGATAAATGAGCGAACATCACCAATTGAGAGTTCATATCGTAAACGAGCTAAACTGAATTCAATCTCTAAGAACATCACTAGTTGAGAGTTCTAGAGTGTTAGATTCTGTCTTGGTGTTTTTCGATCTAACCTTGAGAACATCACTAGCTGAGAGTTCATAGAGTGTTAGATCCTAGCTCACTTTCTTGTTCGAGCTAGTAGTTGGAAAAACCCACCCTTTTACACATCCTCTCAAAAGGATTGTTAGGACCCTACTCTTCCCGGAATTGAGTAGATAGGTTGATAAGTACCTGTAAACTTATCTGTAAGGTTGATAAGTACCCGTAAACTTATCTTAACGGTTGCAAAGCCAGCGTAAGCTTTGTGGTTTTTGTCCAGAAGAACTTGGGCTGAGTTGTGTGGACTCACAACTCCCCGTGGACGTAGGAGTTATCTCCGAACCACGTAAATCCTTGTGTGTTTGTGTTTTCAGTTCAATTATTTCTTATTGCATATTCAACTGGCCAACTAACCAGCATACAAAACTGCATCTTTGCATTATCAACTGTCTTGGTTTTTGACCGACCTTGCATCAAAGCGTGAATTAATTTTATTCGAGTTGTTATTTTCCACCACATTCCGCACAGCACTTCACTTCCAGCTGAGTATCATTACTCAGTTGAGATTCCAGTTGAGTCGTATTACTCGGTTGTGATAATTTTCAGGGGTTGTTTTTAAAATTCTTAACTGGTGTATTCCCCCCTCTCCATACACCAGAACTCGTATCTGGAGCATCAGTGTAATTAATTTCTCGTTAATTTCGGCATAGGGTGAGGATGGAGATGCCTGGTATTTTGCACCGAGGTTAACCACACTATTCAAAAAAAATTTTACTAAATATCATAGGGGCAAGGAGAAGCCCCTTAGTTACTACACATTTATTTTATGACGGCAAGAAGTTGGATGCAAATCAGACACCATGGGAGGTGAAAACAAGCTTCGTTGTATCTATGTAATTGTTGTTTAATTTGTCATTAATTTTGACACAGTAATTGACAATCATTATTTTGTAGGTTGGAATGGATGGCGAACACCCTTACGATTCGGATGACAAGGAAGGAGTCATCACTGTTCAAGCAACTCACGTCAACTATGGTGGGGGGAAAATCTAAGTTGAAGTATCTTCAACTATTATCGTAGTTGCTGACAGTTTCACTAAATTATGGCACTTTCGGGCCTCTTTTTACAGTTGTTCTTATTTTCTGTTTTGGTTTGTATTAACTCAATGATGCTTAAGAAATTAGTGAAGCCTATTTTCAATTTTGTACGAGCCTCTGCATGCATAAATATAATGAACATGTTTTTGTTTTGTTGTGATACTACTGTAACTCTCCACGCCATCATGGAGTCATCCAGTATACATGATATAATGATAACACTGCAAAGCAAATAGTAGAGATTTCTTAGCTCCTGCAAATCTTGTTTCACACCAAAACAAAAACTGTAAAGTAAATAGTGAAGATTCCTTCTCAATAGGCATGGGCAAGGGCAAGGGTACAACTTCTTTGAAAATAGGCGTGCATGTGATCCCTAAGAAGACATTGCTTTTGGAGCCTAGTGATTGATAAACATCCATTTTGTAGCAACTAAACATGTTTTAATGTCGCTAATTTCATGGCTTTACCTTTAAACGTGTTTGGTTTTGTATTGTTTTCACTATTTTGGTTTAGTTTCATTTTTTGGTGGAGTTTATGCATTTGTGTAGGGTGAGCTAGGGACTTGAAGTCGAGATGGAAGGCCATAGAAGGGTAGAGATGAAGAAATGGGAAGGAAAAGTGGAAAACGGGACGTGAAGGCACAAATCAGAAAAAAATCGGCGGTTGAAAGAAGAAAACCGGCTTTTTGTAGCCAAACTGCCGAAAAAGAGGTCCGGACCGCTGAAGCCACCACCGAAAGTTACTGTATTCGCTCCCTAGAAAAAACCTGAAATCGGTGGTCCACTCGGCGAGTTGGGCCCAGACCGCCGATTGTGGGAGCCAAACCGCCAAAAAATGCCCCTGAACCGCTGGTTTTTATTGTTTTAGCCTAAAAACTGGTTTTCTTCCTCCTTTTGCGATTTTAACTTGGAGTAGCACTTTTTCCTCCCTATATATACTACTTGGCAGCCCCAAAACGGGATCCTATCTCCTTTAGCATAGATTCCATTTCAAATAGTTTCCAATTAGGGTTCTAAACACATTCTACTTCATTGTAATAGTGATTAAGGTTGGATTTGAAGACTTTGTGAAGATTTCAACATTGGGTTCCTAGTTTTTCATCTATGCTATCATTTCTCTTTTGCTTTATTTTAATTAACATTATGTCTAGCTAGATTTCTTGTTGGTCTTAGGGGTTTATGTGGATTTGATGATGGTTTGATCATATCTTGCTATTTCTCCTATCCTTCCTCTTCTTAGTTGTGGATTTGGTGCTTTCATTCATGTGGGAATTGTTGATCGCCTTTCTTTGCTTGTCTAGTGTTTGTGAAAACTCCTAATAGGTTTTTGCTTGCATGGAATTCCAATTTCACTTCATGTTTTGGCTTGAGACTTAGTAGGTGATTGTTCAATGCATGGAAGGTTATGATTCTTGTGCTTTTTGGAGTTGTTTGATTGGCTTGAGTCGTAATAGAGATAGTCGATTGAATGATCCGCTTTTGCTAATTGTCGAAAGAGATTAGTGAATTTCTATGTTGATTGCTTCCTATTAAGAGGATTAAAAATGGTTTGTATGATTTAGGAAGTTCTAATTAAGCTATCTAGAATCGAAATAAATCCATAGGACCAACCCTTTCTCTTTATTGTTCCTTATTCGTTTGTTTGATCTTTTGTTTGTTGATTTTGCACGATCTTGTCTGTTATTTGTTTATTTAGTTTTAAATTTGAATTTAAGAGTTTGAATGATTCCCGAACATTTTTTGTGCAAAGCTTGAATAGTAGGAATTTGCATGAATTTTATTTCCACTAAAAACTCGGCTAAATAGTCCTCGTGGATACGATACTCGATCCCTTTTGCTTCAATAATCCGATTAAAGTGCAGATAAATTACTTAGATAAATAGGTGATCAGTGATGAAAAATGATTCTATTACTATGTGCGAAGAAAAAAAGTATTATTTAATGGATGAAGAAGATTTACAAATTATGCATATCCAAATCCAGAAAAAAAAAGCGGGCTTAAGGAATTATGGAGAACGAATTAAATGAAAATTTTGATCATATAATCCCCGTTTCTCATACGCCTACACCGAAACTTAGCATGGGCTGCTCGCGCCTAGATGTGAGCTTTGATGGAGGCATTCCGTGCGGTATGATAACGGAAATAGTTGGAGAAAGCGGAGTCGGGAAGACTCAATTGTCCCTACAATTGTTATTGAATGTGTAACTTTCGGTGAATCAAGGTGGTCTCCAAGGTTCGGGTCTATATTTGCACAATGAGATGCCATTCCAATGAGGGGTCTTCACCAATTAGCGTTTCAACAAGGGCATAACGGCGATAAGGTGTTCGACAACATTTTCATAGAATCAGTTGCAAGTTTCGAAACCCTTGATGACATACTGCCATGCCTAGTAGGTAACATTCCCAATTCAAATATAAGACTCATAATAATTGACTCAATTGCTTCATTATTTAGAGAAGTGTTCGATAACAACTCAAAGATATTGAGAGAGAGAATGCATTTATTCTTCAAAATATCTGGTAAACTAAGGGAAATGACATACAAGTTTCGTGTGGCTATCATTGTTATAAATCAAGTGACGGACGTAATTCCAAATTCAGATGTATTCCGCGTTGGTGAATAGTTAATGACGTCGGAAAGACATGTACAAGCTACATTGGATATTTCTTGGGCAAATATTGTCAACATGAGATTGTTCATGAGCTTTGTAGAAAAAAAATATTGTAGATCGCAAAGGAAAAAATATTGAAACGAAAATTACTCGTCGCATCCAAGTTGTATTTACAGCACATCTTCCAAGTATTTCGTTAGAATTTGTAATTAATGGAGCCGGTGTGTACGGTGTACCGTAGCGTATTAGAATGTTGATGATGTATTGCTAATGTATTAGTGGTAATTGGTTTTCTATTATTATGTTGTAGCAATTTAAAAGATTTCGTAAGATCTGCAGAACTAGGGGAAATGTACTAAGAAAATGATTCCATTTTGAAAATGTAAAGAATCTAACATGCATGGGGCCCAGTTAATCACATGTATGAAAGAATTGACATTTTGGTTTTGCTTTTACAGTTGAATGGTTACAATAGGGTTTGTGTCCAACTGCTTCTTACATTATAAAATTCGTACAAGTAGTCCATTAGTAGATATAGAATATCACCAAAAAAATAATGAGTTACTTTAAGCAATGGCAAGAGTATTTCACCGACGAAAATGGCCTATGGACAAAGCAAGTTGCGGCATATTTGTTTGATTGTTGAAAGAGCAGTGACTTCAAAGTTTCTGGATTCAAGGCGACAACAATAACCGCACCGGAATTCAGAGGGTCTAATAAATCATACTTTGAGAAATTGGACAAGAGTTCCCCATTCCTTCATTGTGGCGGAAAGTGGAGGAGTTTAGAGCAAGGTACAATACATTTAATTATTTGATGAGTCATGACGACATTAACTACAACGAGATCACTGGTAAGGTATCATCGAAAAATAAAATGGGGTGGAAATAAATATTGAATGTAAGTTTCAAATTCGTCATGTTCTTTGCCGATCGAACATAATCTGAAATAATAACATAACTTTTTAATCTCAAGCGCGCCCATTAGCAGCGGTTTATAAAAATCGATCGGAGCCATTTACGATGATTTCAGGTTGCTGTTTCAATCATATTTAGGATGAAATTTGACACCATGCACTGTTTAATACTTTTTCTTTGGCCATGACTGAATTTATTATATTATTTGCAAAGTGATATCATCTTTGATTTGATGGATGAATGTACTTTATTGTTTGTAATCTGTGAGATTATTACTTTAGCCATGGTAAAAAATATTACTTCACCTATGTCAAAAGTGAATTCTATCATTTTTGGTCACATGCATATTCAACACCTACATAATTGAGAAAGAAGTCTAGTCATGGGGAGTAGACACATCATTGCTGCAGCTTTCAATGCCTTTTAATAAAAACAAAAAACATATAATTTTGTGGAGCTATAAAAATGAATGGATGTATGCCAACTATGTGCACTTATCATTTCTACACAGGTGTGTGGACATGATGCGTGGAGGAGATCGCTCTATGTGCTATTCATTTGGAATGGACGAGAGGTTTTACCTGAGAGCCCATGCTCCTTGGAGCGAAATCGGGAATGGATTACGTGGGACCAGCCATCCTGATAGAAGAATGGCGTCGTATGCTTGGAGAGTGGGAACAACGTTACAATAATTTCAACGCTCTTTGGAAAAGAGAGGAAGTACGGTTGGTTCATAACGGATTGGTCTGGAAAGTGGAAGCCTAAGAAGCTATATGGCAAAAAATCGGAAGGGTAAAATACTGTACCATTTTTATTAAAGGGTGATATATGTAGTCAAATTAAATTTTTGTTTAAATATTGGTGTAGGAAAATCCACAATTAATGTGTTACCGTCATGAAGGAGAGGAGAATTGGATCTACTTGAGTTGCATCTTCATGGAGTGGAATCCGCCAAGTCCAACACCGTCACCAGATTCAGATATCGAAGCATAAGCATTTGCTTTAGGATGCCCAACCAAGCGATGATGGGGGTATGAATTACTCTAATTAATTAATGACAACGATATTTAAAAGATGTAATAATGTCTTAGTAAGCATCTTCGCACTCATACTGTGCCATGGAATGGCTTCTACGCTTAAATTTTATGTAATTGCTCAATGTAATGGCATATATTTCGCACCTAATATTAAGTATTGAAATGAAAAATGGTTCAGGCATTTTATCGAACATTTCACGTGCACAATAAATAATTAATGAAAAGAGAGTTGACATGTATTCAACAACCACACAAGCTCATATCGTACAATACTACGAACATTTAATGTGAATTATTATACTGCAAAAAAGTGCAATTACAATTTAAGTTTGCTGCAAAGATGAAAATAATTGAGGCATTTCATCGAACAACATGCGTGCATAAAAAAATAAAAAATAGAAAACAGCAGTGGTTGTGGCATTTTATCGAACACCATGCATGCACAAACAATCAACTAAGACAAAGACAGTCACCATGTATGGAACAACCTCACAACATCGATTTTATACCTAAAATACACAACAAATGCAGAGTGCATTATTCTCCACCAATTACAAAAATGAAATTTATACAACTTGTCTAAAAAACAATTTATGGATACATAATTTCAAACTATCGAAATAGCTATGTCAAAGTGATAAGGGAAAAAAATAATTATCAAAGTCATCAATATTGGAATCACCGACCTTCTCTCTCTCAGTTTTGTCCGCGTTGCTTGGTGGCATGAAGTCTTGGATTTTCGGTGGTGAGGTCTCATCCACTTAGGCTTTGGTTGCTGCAATAAAAAATAAAAAAACAACATAAAAATACACAGACAAATTTCAACCCAAACCACAACACAAGTTTATAAAAACGAAAGATTACCCGGTGTGCCTTTTGCTATGGATTTTTCACCCCTCTTTTGGCCCTTTCACTCGAAAGGATTTGACTTTCTAACATTGGCAAAACCACGGGGGCAAATCTTTCTCGGATCGCAAAACAGGGGAACTGTAATAGGGGGTTGCTTCACCGGAGCCTCACAACCAACATGAGCATGAGTCCAGACCATGTTTTTAAATTCTTTAGTCACTTCCTTCATTCATTGAAGGAATTGCTCACGGAGAGGGTTGCACTTCAAGCCGGTAGAAACGAGCTCAGACATGTATCTCATAAACTCATTACCGAGGGTCGTGTGCCTCATCATTGCACTCTCATCGACAGTATTATCTTGCAAAGGGATATTGATATATTTGGCTCTTTTTGTCCACCTGTGGTAAATCATAGTATCGGGAATGTCGTTGACATTTTCAATGACGTATATCCTCAAAATGTGCTAACAAAAAAATCCTTCAGTTTTCCACTTCCCTCAACCACATGTGGCTATGTGGGTGACGGAATTAAACACCACCATCCGGTCATAATCAGCTATTTCTCGGCATCTTGCAGTGTACTTGCAGTTTGCAAGGTCATACTCAAACTGCTTATAAATTGTACGAGTGAATACGGCTGCAGCTTTTTTAAGAAGTCCACAATGAGTGATAGCCTGCCCCGGCTGCCAAATTCCAAATGCATCTTCAGTACGCTCCGTGCTTCGCCAATTCTTTAAAATTTCTTCATATTGTTTAACAAAATCGATTCAAGTGACAGTGTGGCACGCAATATCTTTCAAAACCTTGTTCATTTACTCGCTTCGCGAAGTGGCAAGGAGACCAGCGGTAAAAATGCCGTGTGAAAATACGACGCCCACCGTTGTCGCATACTATGCATTCCATCAAACCACCCACGGTTGGGAATTTCGTAATTCTCCATCATCTCCTTCCACGTAGTGTCAAATTCTTTCATGCTCTCCACAATGTTTATGCATTTGTACCATAAAGACTTGAAGGATGAATCTCCATGCAACTTACTAAAATTTGATGCACAATTCTTCATTATATGCCAGTGACATAGATGGTGTTTGGACTTGGGGAACACAACATCAATGGCATTCATCATGGCCCTATACTGATCAGAGAAGATTACCTTTGGCTGTTTTCCATTCATGGACTGCAAGAAGGTTTCGAACAACCACTTGAATGTTCCGGTTGTCTCGTCCAACAGCATAGCCATGCCGAACATGACGTTGCGCGTGTAATGGTTAATGCCTACAAAAGGCATACATATCATGTTGTATTTATTTGTCCGGTACGTGGTGTCGACGGACAGGATATCGCCAAAGACATTGTAGTCCAAAGCACATCAATTATCCCTAAAAAAAAATATTCATGAGCCGCCCACTGTTGTTAAGCTAATACTTGTAGAAAAAGAAAGGATCCGAACTAAATTTTTAACTTAAATAATTATACAACAACCTTGCATCTCCATCCTCTACCTTCGTCTCCAATCTCACATGATCCATGTGATTATATGCATCTCTCTTCGTGAATCCAACATTCTGCACGCCTCCACATTCTTTCGCCATGAACTTGAATGCAGCGGTATCACCAATACCAGCCGAATTGAGAGCTTCCATTGCGGATTTCTTGGCATAGCTCATGTGATGACTAGATCGCAACAAAAATCTCTGATCAAAGTCTACGAGCTTGTGACTGTGCTCCTTGTCAAACATGACAACAACAAATGAACCCAAATCATCCCTTGACACACTTATCCTCACTTTACAGTTCATGCGGACCACAAGCTTCTTGTAAACACCTAGCTTGTGCTTATATCTTTGATAACTAGAAAACCCCGTACTTGAACGGATAAACTCCTTAAATCTAATATGGTTGCTCTTACCGAAATAGCATTGTTCTCCTTTACGAACACTAAAACCTTTCCAATGGCCGTACTCAAAGTATAACAAATAAAATTTCTCCAAATCTGGAAACTCAGTGCCAATCTTTTATTTCTCCTCAAGATCAAAACAATTTCTTGCCGCAACCATTCTACCATTAATTCCACTATCACACTCTATTTCTTCTACTTTTTCATCAACCACAGGTTCCTTTTTTTTCGGCTCCTTTAGTGGAACTTCCCTCTCCTTCTCATCATTCTCAAGATCACATTCTTCTATATTTAACTCCTTCAATGGAGTGCCCTTCTTATCATTCTCAACACCTCATTCTTCTTCTCTTTTCAACTCCTTCAATGGAATCTCATTCTTCCCAACACCTCATTCTTCTGGTTTTGACTCCTTCACTAGCGGATTCTCAGTTAAATCAACATCATCTGCTTCTTTTACACCATTTTTCAATGCTGCACCATGGCCATTATTCTCCATACTAAAAAGCTTACGAGCTGTGGCACCCACAATACGACAATTTGCCTCCTCCTCACAATTTGATGGAGGATTAAAAACAAACTTAGGCCAATTACCAACAAACTTAGGCCTAACAACTCTACCTGATTCCTCATCATCATCATAAAATTTCGACTCAAAAGTGGCAAAGTCAAAACCTGGTGGAGGGTCTATTAAACTCAAAGCCACATTCAAATCAACATCCCCAACTCCCATATCAAACAAAGCCAGCGAATCAAATTAACACAAAAATTTCAAGACCTGCAAATGTAAATAAATAAACTAAGATTATTAAGATAAATTAAATTGCCTAAACTTCTTCCCATCTTCAATATGGGTATAGATTTACCCATCAATTCAATTCAATTATGGGTATTACACCATAAATTCAATAAAACATAAGCAAAACACAATTAAACTACGCAATTATATCTACAACATCGAAGAATTAACATGCCCATTGCTGCAAAAAAAGAACGAAAATATGTTCAATCCCATATGCTAAAGTACAACAGAAACTTACTTCGACTTCGCCATCGTCACCATCAAGGTCAGGCTCAACTAAATTCCGGGCAACTTTGACGTCGAGATGGCAATGGAGGATTAAACCACAAATCGAAGCTCACATTCGCCGTCGTCGGGAATACTATTCACAGATAGAGAGAGAGGGAGCACATGAAAAAGGAAGGAAGAAAGAGGGAAACAAAAGGCTTTTTGGTGGTACAAAAAGATGGAGCTCAAATTCGCTGTCGGCGGTAGACAAATCGTCGTTCACCAAGAAGCGAATGGTTCAAGGAAAGAAGAAAGAGGGAAACACAGAAAAGGCTTTTTGAATTAGAATGAAAAAGGATTACAAATAACTATCTCATCTTCCTTCCATCCATACGTAAACCGGAAAATTATGTCTTAGCCATCAACATATTTACAGAAAGAATCATAAGATATTACCGATCCACTCATCGCCATAAATAAAATTCATCCTCCGGATACATTTCGGCCAAGTTCGACGCCGATGGCCATGGAGATCAAAATCCGGCCATGAAGTCAGAAGTGGGAACCACTCTTTCTTTGACTAAAAAGCTGATTTTGACTCAAACTAAACTAAGGTAGACCACTTAACCCATGGTTACAATATAATATTAATTTATAAAAAGAATAAAACTTTTTTTTATTATTACTACTTTATCAAAGTTGATGACGTGTCGCAATCTTATGGACACATGCATTGTGCCAACTACACAATATAGGCACCCGGTTGACAAATTAAAAATCGGTCAAATATTGTTTGCTCTAAAGGATTTGTTTGTACTACACTCTTCGTATCTTTTTCATTAAGTCTATTTTACCTTATTTAGACGTATTATTTATTTCTTTTTTGAAAAGTTAAATGATGCTTTTTTGAAAAGATTTGGATATGTCATTTGATTAAGTTCATTTCCTAAACTAGAATACACTATATAATAAATATCCTTTTATAACTCATAAAATACCATATATGTCACTAAAAAGCTATTAACTTCATTCTCTCTCCTACTTGATGTGATCAAAATACCCCTAAAAAGTTACTTTATCTTTTTTATCTTTATTATAAACAACTCATCTTTTAACACGCGTGCCCGACCAAATAACTTTAATTAAAATATACGGAGGGAGTACTATGTATTAAAGGATCCAACACCATTATTTGGATGTTTATTATTAAATGAACCAACACTCAATCCTAGTATGTCTCTTGCACAAACACACACAAAAGAGTGATCCTTCCTTGTTCATCAGTTGTGGAATTGGGTGCAATCCGTGGTTTGATATATCTAAAATTTTTTTTCGTGTTACGTAACTCTGTTTATAGTTATACACAAATATATTAATTCGTGATATATACTAGTCGTCTACCAATTGTTAGGAATTAATGCCATATGAATCTTGTGGGTGTACTAATTGTGTGTGATTTATGGTTTAATCCATCATTTATCTAAACTTTTGTACATGATCTTGCCTAATTGAAGTTGAATTTGTCAATACTTAAATCTATTATATTCCAGTTGAAGAAATTATGAAGTTCGGTTTATCACTAATTAAATTCACTATAACTCAATTGATGCAATTGGAATTGAATTTTGTCACTAATTGAATACATTCAATCCAATAAATGAAATTAAAGTTCAACTTTTTTTAATTAAATTCACTATATATATATATGTGTGTGTGTGTGTGTGTGTGTAGTTCAATTTATATATATTTTTTAAATAAGTAATATTATTAAGAACAAGACAAGGAAGATTTCGGAGACCCTCCATACAAACCCCAGGCTCATCAAAACATGAGTCGAATCAAAGCTCCTAGACAACTTAGCAAGTCAATGATAACATGCTTCAACTGAAGAAAATATTTGAGTCCAAATTTACTCCTACAACTAGAAGCAATGGAGCCAATTCCACAAAAATTCGCTCAAGAAAGAATATGGTTTTGATAGTACTGTACAGTCACTAATAACCTAAACCCGAATTAAATCGAGTTGTTTAATCCACGTGAGAGCCTCTCGATACCCATCACTTCACTCTTCTCCACTCTCCAACACCCGGGAAGCAAACAACCTTTGTAGCAACAAAATCCTCCCACCGCATTTCAAATAATGATCCCAATGCCTGTAGCATTTAGATCTTCGATCAAAGAAAGCCGCGTCCACCTTAAATTTCTATTATGAGTTGAACAGATTTCCTGTTGCATGCTTCTTTGTTATTTCTTGTATCTTTTATTTCTCTTTTCTATTAGTCGTGTTTGCTTGTTTCGCGCTTTAGGTTAGTTTAGTTAGCTGAGTTAATAGATTAGTCAGATATAAATAAGGGATTTTCCCTCTTGTAATTCTTCACGTGAACATTAATGAGAGTTTTCATATTTTCTTAGCTCATAATCTTTCATGGTACCAGAGCGCAATTCCGTTGTTTCTTTCATTTCTTCGGCCAAAATTCTTCATTTTTGATGGCTGCTAACCGTCGTAATACTGCCGATCGTGGCGATCTTGTTTCGATTGGTGAAGATCCAACGAGTCCATATCATTTGCCGGCGAGCGATAATCCCGGTGTCGTGTTGGTGACGCATCCCCTAAGTGGTCTAAACTACAATACCTGGCATCGGTCGATGCTCACGGCACTGATTACGAAGAATAAGGTTGCATTTATCGATGGTACTCTTCCTAAACCTGAAAATGATGATTTATTGTATGCTCAGTGGGTTTGATGAAACAGTATGGTAGTTTCGTGGTTGAGGAATTCTGTTATTCCTTAAATTGGTTCAAGTTTGATGTATACTGATTGTGTTGCTCAGATTTGGATAGATCCAGATCTGCGTGAAAGGTTTTCACATGGTGATTTAGCTCGGATTTATCAATTGCGTCAACAATTGCTTAGTTTAGTGCAAGGATCTAGTGATGTTAGAACTTACTATACCAATCTTCGTATTTTATGGGATGAGTATAAGGATTTTCAGCCTGTGAAATGGTGTTCCTGTGCTAGTTGTCAATGCAATAGTGCTAAGCGATGGTGTGAATATCAGGAGCAGGAAGTTTCTATGCAGTTTCTCCAAGGATTGAATAGCTCATTTGCTCAATTACGCTCTCATATTCTGTGTGCCAGTCCTACTCTTTCCTTGTCCAAGGTGTTTGCACTTGTAATTCAAGAAGAACGGCAAAAATCTATTAATGGTGGTGTTTTTGTTCCCTTTGTTCGATCCTCAAGAGAGCAACCTAGTATATATGCTAATGCTATTGGTTATGGTCGAGGCAGAGGTTGTGACTCTATTGTTTGTGGTCATTGTGGCAAACCTAACCACACTATTGATAAGTGTTTCGATCTCCATGGTTTTCCTATTGGATTTGGCCGAGGAAGGGGGGAGGTAATTGTAATTGTAATGGTAGATCCTTTCCTCCAAATCATTCTATTAATCAAGTGGAAGACACTTATGTTCCTGCTAAAGTTGTTGGTAACAATCAGCATAGTGTGGTTCTTGCTACATCTACTTCTAGTAGTCCAGTTTTGAGCAATGAGCAATGCATGCAACTTCTTCAATATCTTCAATCTCAGCTTCAAACCCCGTCCTCATCATTCTCATCTACTCAGTCTGTCAACTCTCCCACTCCACATCATTCCACATCTGCACCTTTTAGTCGTAATATTTTCATCTCTCATTTCATTGCTGATGTTCATAAATCTAAATCTTTGTGGTTGTTGGATACTGGTGCAACATATCATGCATGTTGTGATTTAAGCATGTTTAGTCAATCCACACCTGTTGATCAGTCCTCATCTACCCAATGGTAGTTCAGTACAAGTCTGTAGAGTTGGAGTTGTGATTTTAACTCTTTTTCTTCATCTTGAAAATGTTCTGTTTGTCCCTTCTTTTAGCTACAATCTCATCTCTGTAAGCTCCCTCACTTTCACATCTCAATGTTCAGTCCTTTTCACTCCTACTTTGTGTGTTCTTCAGTAAGCTTCACAGGGGATCTAGATTGGGAAGGGTAGAAGACTTGGAAACTTGTATGTGTTGGATACTTCCTATTCAGTTCCTGTTCATTCCATCATTAGAATTGTTGTTGTTGTTACTGCTGATATTTGGCATTCCAGATTAGGACACTCTGTAACACCCCGCTTTTTCATAGGCTTTAAATTTATTTTATCACTTATATGGATTATTATTGCTTCTATTATGTGAAATATTTCAACTTTTATTTGCTCGAATATTTTAGTTCGGACTTGAGGGAGTCCGGAGTTGCGTCCCGAGTTAGAAGAAATATGCTTAAATATACACGTAGCTTAAGCGTATACATTGGAATTTTATTTATTTTTCTTCTTGTACTAAATTAATAAGTTAAAACCTTAATTATTATTATTATGATTATTATTATTATTATTATTATTATTATTATTACTATTATTATTATTCTTATTTTATTGTAGTTATTATTATTTTATTTGAAATTGTAATTTGTAAAAAAAAGAAAACACGGTTATATAATTCTATGCAAATTAAGGGATAAACTTGCTTGGAAGTTTTTCAAATTACGTCTCTTTTAAATAAAGCTACAAACCTAGTTTGCTTTAATTCATTCACCCTAATCTAAATTTGTTCTCCACCGCTGAAGTGTCAAAGTTCTTTAGAGTTCCGCCTTCCAAATTTTTGTGCAACTTCGTTTCGGTAAGATCAAGGTTTTTGTTGGTAGTGTTAATATATGTGGTGTAGATTGTTCCGTTGCGTCTCGTATAAAATTATTAAATAGGCAGTGATATGAATTCAGATTTCTAGCACTTAATTAGATTTAAAGTTATGCTTATTTTGGGCTTTGCTTTCAACGAGTCACCATGAAAAGTGAATCTATATATTAAATAAGTCTTCTTATTAATACAGTATTATTGTCTAGTCTTAAGAACCTTACGATTTGAGGATTTATTAGTATAATCAAATACATGTGTACGTATAAAATAAAAGTAGTGTGTTGATGAAATCAAGTTTGATTTATTTAACAGAATTTTATTTGTAAGTGAGAGGGTATTAGAGTTGGTCCTGTAGGGTACTAAATATAATATTGGATGTCTGTTTTAATGATTCGAAATTTAGGATCAGTTGATGTTTTTCTTTTAATTTGAGGATTTCGAATACTGTCGGTCTCATCTATAAATAATTTATTTCGTTTTTTTTTAAAGTGAAATATTTGTTTAAATAGGTGCGGCGCAACTAGGACCCTCATCTGCTACTTGATTTGTTTGGATCGTTTGTGCTCAAACTTAAGGTGTGGGATCTTTACTTAAACTTTATACCGTTGATTTATTTTGTCCTCTTTAATACGATGTGATTTGCCGTACGTGATTATTTGACTTTAAGTGTTGAGCGGACCGTGCTAAGTTGTCCATTGACTTGCTCTCACTTGCGTACAATACATTTGATATCACTTGATGAGCAGGACCTGTTGAGTTGTCCATTGACTTTGCTCTTACTTATTGACGCCTTGTACGTTGACATTTAGTGTTGAGTGGACCGTGTTGAGTTGTCCATTAAGTTGCTCTCACTTCTTGTTGCGTATTATTTGACTTTAATATTCACTACGTGCCTCTATTTTATTAAATTGGACAAATTTATTGGTATAACTGCCCACACTAAGTATATTCGCGTATACTTATCCCCAAACTTAAACTTTTCAGGTATTTGAAGTCGGAGGCGTGGACGTGTCGAATGACGAGTCAAAATAAATAGAAATTTTATTTTATTTTCCTAAGATATTAGAATTCTATATTCTGCATTTACTTTAGTTCCTTTTCCGTACGTGTTGCATGTGATTGTTGGGATTTTCGCCATCTTTTGGTTAAATAAAATATTTCGTTTTCTTTCAATTAAGTTAATCATTATTCTTTATTCAAGAAGAAAAAAAATTACTCATATTTTCCGCTGCAAATATTTCTTTAAAATATTAAATATTCTTTTAAATATTATTTTAATGCCTTAATTAGATTAGGGTGTTACACACTCGTCTTTCAATAAGCTTCAAGTTATGTCAAAACTTCTTAGTCTTGATTCTTGTAAACACTCTTTGTGTGAGATTTGTCCTATTGCCAAACAGAAACGTTTAGCTTTTTCCCAATCTGTTCATAATGTTGAATATGTGTTTGATTTAATTCATTGTGATGCATGGGGCCCATATCAAACACCTACTTCACAGGGGTTTACTTATTTTCTTACTATTGTTGATGATCACTTTAGATTTGTTTGGACCTTTCTTCTCAAGGCTAAATCTGATGTCAAATCAGTTTTAACCCAGTTTTTCCACATTGTCCAAACTCAGTTTGATAAACACATTAAATGTGCAAGGAGTGATAATGCCCCTGAATTCATTCTTATATTCTCATTTTGGAACTGTTGTTCAACATTCCTATGTTTCTCATTTTGTTGAATGTAGCTAGGAGTTTACTCTTTCAGGGGCGGGCGGGGGGGGGGGGGGGGGGGGATCAATAGGATTTCTTCATCTGTTTTACTATCTCACATTACTCCATATGAGTTACTGTTTCATAAGTCTCCATCATACTCTCATCTAAAGGTGTTTGGATGTTTATATTTTGCCTCTACTCTTGATAGAGATAGAACCAAATGTTGGAAAATTGATTTTGATGAATCAATTGTAGATAGTAATATTTATTTAAGCAAATAAATATTGTACGGTTTGAATAGTATTCATGTTCTCAAAACCATTAAATAGTGAGTGAGAAATGAAAGTTTTGACTTGTGTGTTGAAGTTGAATTTGTTGGAGACGAATTCATTAATGTGGTGACATTAGGCTTGCATATAACAAATTGACTTTTAATTTGGTTATATGTATAATATTGGACTAGATTACAGTGCCAATTTGTAAGCTAATTAAACATCACAATGTTTAATTAGGTACTTAGATTTATCGGTCATGCTGTACACAACACACAAACAAATCAATTAAATAATTATATATTTAATTGATGGATGGTAAAGTCATAACAGATAGTAGAAACGGACAAATTGATTTAATCAATGTGATTTGTGTAACATCAATTTTGACAGCAAAAATCGACGAAAACATCAATTCGATGGTAATTACCTTTTAAGGTGTATTTAATCTCCTATGAGTGAGCTTGGCTATATAAAGAGATGCATTTCTCATTTGCATTATAGACTTGAAATCATTCTCCCATTGCATACAAAAATTGCATCATTTTTTGGTCTAGCTCACCTCTCCTCCTTGTCTAGTTCGTCGGAGCTCTACAGTTTGTGGTGCTGCTACTGTTGAGACATGAAGTCGTTTACCTTAGGAGACGAGCCGCCAATCCGTGAGCATTACCGGGACGTTTTTCATCTTGCGGGCAGAAGGAATCTTCGGGCGACTTCTAAACTGGTTTTGTTTAGTTTTTCGTTGTTTTGATTATTTCTTTGAATTACTGATATTGTTACTTGTTAGTACAAATTTTATTTTCCATTCCTTTGTAATTTTCACGAGCTAGTACACCGGTTCTAACACTAAATTCTCACCTCGAGCCATCAAAGGTGTTTTCATTGGGTGTCCTTCTGGCTATAAGGGTTATAAAGTTCTTCTCTTAGATTCTCTTGACATCATTATAAGCACAGATGTCACCTTTCATGAAACAATTTTCCCGTTTTCACACCTTTCACCAAATTCTTTTCCTTCTGAAGATCTTTCTTCTCAAACTGAAGCCACTTCTCATGTTCGTTCTACATCCGCCAATGAGTCTCCTTCTTCATCTATTGATCCTCCAGTTTTAGCTCATGAGTCCACTCAACCTGTTGTTACTACTAAATCATGTCGTGTGAGAAAACCACCTACTCAATTAACTGATTTTGTATGCAACTCCATCAATAATACCTCTTCCATTTATCCTCTCACTCAGTACCTTTCTTATTCCAAACTCACTACTGCATATCTCTTCTTTATCTGTTGTTTCACCATCATACCTGAACCGTCATGTTATGCTCAAGTTGCTCTATATCTAGAATGACTCAAAGCCATTAAACTTGAACTCGATGCTTTAATACGAAATGGTACGTGGATAATCACTCAATTACCTCCGGGGAAAGTTGCTATTGGATGTAGATGGTTATTCAAAATCAAACTCTTGGCCAATGGATTGCTAGACAGATATAAAGCTAGACTCATAGCTAAAGGTTACACTCAAATTGCTGGCATTGATTATGTTGATACATTCTCACCAGTTGCTAAACTTATCATTGTCAAGATCATGTTGGCATTAACTGCAGTTAAAGGCTGGACCCTTTGACATCTAGACATTAACAATACTTTCCTTTATGGTGAGCTTGATGAAGATATCTACATGGAGATTCCAGAAGGCTTGCTCATTCTTGAGGGGGAGCCTTATCCAAAAGTGTCAGTGTGTAAGCTTAAAAGATCTTTATATGGTTTAAAGCAAGCATCTCGGCAATGGTATCTGAAACTTTCAGAAGTTCTTGCTCAGTTTGGTTTACAGTAGTCCCCTTCTGATCACTTATTCTTTAGTAAGAAACAAGGGAATAGTTTTTTGGGCATAGTGGTGTATGTGGATGATATTTTGCTGGTATGTAATGATAGCAACCTCATAGCAGAGTTCAAGAAATTTCTGGGTACTCATTTTAAGTACAAGGATCTTGGAGTGCCTAAATATTTCTTGGGGGTGGAGTTGGCAAGAAATTCAGCTGGGATACATATTTATAAGCGCAAATATACTATGGATTTAGTGAGTGATGCAGGATTGATTGGGTGTAAACCTGCTAGAACTCCCGTGGAGTCTGGTAAAACTTTGAAAATGCAGGAAGGAAAATTTCTTGAAGATGCTAAACCTTATAGAAGGTTGGTTGGGCAATTGCTATCTCAGTATTACCAGACCAGACATTACTTTTGCAGTTCACTAGCTCAGTCAATTCCTTGGTAAGCCTTGTAGTGGTCGTATGGAAGCAACAGGGTGTTAAGATATCTAAAGGGAACCCTTGGTCATGGATTATTCTATTCCAGTAAGTCTTCTCTAAATATTAGCATGTTTGCTGATGCAGATTGGGCCGCATGCCCAGTATCTAGAAAATCGATAATTGGATATTGCTCTTTTATTGGAACTTCACTGATTTTTTGGAGAAGCAAGAAGCATGATACCATTTCCCGCTCATTTGCTGAAGCTGAATACAGATCAATGGCGCAGGCTTGCTGTGAAGTAGTGTGGATGAAGAAAATTCTTGAAGATTTTGGAATCACTCAGAGCACACCAATTCCATTGTTTGTGACAATAAAGCTGCTGTTTACATAACATCGAACTCTGCTTTCCATGAACGCACTAAGCATATACAAATTGATTGCCACACCATCCGAGATTACTATTTGTCAGGAGTAGTCAAGCCGCTGCATATCAAGAATAATCACCGGCTAGCAGACATGTTCACAAAGCCATTGACATCTCCAGCGCTTCAAACTCTCTTACACGAGATGGATTTCACAACCATTTACTCTCCATCTTGAGGGGGAGTATTATAAGTTGAACAAATTTCCTGATGCATGCTTCTTTGTTGTTATTTCTTATATCTTTTATTTCTCTTTTCTATTAGTCGTGTTTTCTTGTTTCACCCTGTAGGTTAGTTTAATTAGTTGAGTCAGCAATAGATATAAATAAGGGATTTTCCCTCTTGTAATTCTTCACATGAACAGTAATGAGAGTTTTCATATTTTCTTAGCTTAATCTTTCAATCTCAACTAACTTGTCATAAGATTGTGCCAACCGCGAACCACTACTGGTGAGGTCCAAGCATCGGCATTTACGTAACCACTCTTTCACGACAATGAGTGAAACCTTTTTATAGCATGCATAGGGTTAGGCCGGGGTGAAATCTATTCCACAGAAGCGAATTACACTCTTTTCTGATTTATATCATCATTTATGTAACAATGCAAATTAAACCTCTCAATTGCACTAATAAAAATTAATTGTATTAATGTTTTTTTTTTTCTAAGAACATTAATGTTGTGTTCGTCCTACAATATGTATATGACACTATATGTAACATTACTGCATGTGTGATGCTATAATATAGTACATAAATTAATAATTCAACTCAATCTACTACAGGATATATGATAAAATAATTATTATTATTTTTATAATATTGAAGTAACATTGTACTATATCATATAAAAATTAATAATTTCTAATGTTAAATTTGGGACATTATACTATAGACTACACTGTAAAAAAATTCGAGGGAATCATATGTTGTATATATATAATGACTATACTAAGGCTATCTGCATTTCTTGGAGATCATTAGTGGTCTCCAAAGGTGTCTCCAGCACTAGAGCACCCTGAAAGACCCCTGCCCCTGCATCCCAACTGTCTCCAAGGGGTCTCCAGCATAATATTAAACAATTCTCCATTGCCATTAAATTAATTCATAAAATTCCATTAATAAAAATAATATTACATTAATTAAAAAAAATTACATTAATTAAAATAAAAAATTACAGTAATTAAAATGTGGACTACTTCCGTAGAGGTCCAAATTTCTGGTAAACATGCTCGGTGAGATCATTGGTAAGCCGAACGTGCTTTCGTTGATCTCTCAATTTGGCTTCCCGAGCGAGATACGTCTTAAAGGCAATCGAACAGGTCCTCCGGGATATCCTGCTAGTGGACGGAGAATCGGAGTCGTCTCTCCAATTCTGGCCGCCTCCTGCATCCTCTTGAACCTCGCCTTCTTTGGGTCAGTTTCAACCTTCGGCGCTTTGATTAGTGTTGCCCAAGAAGGGTAGATCCCGTCGGTCAAGTAGTACCCCTTGTCGTAGTCGTTGCTGTTGACGGTGAAGGTGCACGGTGGAGCTCTATCCTCAAGCACGTCGGTGAACAAGGGCGACTGATTGAGGACGTTGATGTCGTTATTGGAGCCGGCACACCCAAAAAAGGTATGCCAGATCCACATATCCTGCGACGCCACCGCCTCCAAGATTAAGGTAGGCACGCCTTGATCGCCGCGAGTGTAGGCACCCGCCCATCCTTTTGGACAGTTCCTCCAAGCCCAGTGCATACAATCCAGGCTCCCGAGCATTCCGGGAAACCCATGTCGCACCTTGTGCATTCGGAGGAGACGTGCGGTGTCGGCAGCATTGGGCTTCCTCAGGTATCACTCGCTGAAGAGGTCGATCATTGCTCGGCAAAATTTTTTGAGGCAAAGTCGGCCCGTGCTATCGCTGATCTTCAGGTACTCGTCGAAGGAGTCCGCAGCACCACTGGTGGCCAGTTGTCGCACCGTCATCATGCATTTTTGCACTGACGTCAGCCCCCATCGTCCGAGTGCATCTTGTCGATGCGTGAAGTAGCGGACGTTTTCCTCCAACGTCTTGCAGATGCGCAAGAACAGATGCTTATGCATTCGGAAACGGCGTCGGAAAAAATGCTCGCCGTACGTGGGGTTGTCGGCGAAGTAGTCGGCGTGTAGGAGCGCACACACCGCTTATCGGTCGCGGTCGACGAACCCGCACGGCCTCTTCTTCTTCTTTTTCTACGCCACTAAGTGTGCACGTATGTGTCGATCCACGTCCGCCATCATCTCCATTACCTCGTCGTTGGTGCTGCCCTCTACATATTCCACCGACGAAGATGAAAAACTCGACGAAGACATTTTTTTGTAGTTAAATTTGAGAGAGAAAGAGGTTGTATTTTTTGTGTGAGAAGAATAAGGGTTGAAAGATGTATTTATAGTGGAGGAAAAGGAAAAAAAAATTAAAATAATTTAAATCGGCATTTAGCCGTTGAGAAAGCAGCAACGTTCGAAATTTAATTTTTTTATTTTTTTTATTTGAATATGGCCGCACGTGGCTTGCACGCGCTTAGCTTGAGCCCGTCCCGAGCATTGGAGCACGCCTCAAGGCGTGGTGGCTTGCTACGCGGGGGGCTCGAGCTCCACCCGTCTTGAGCTGGCTTCGAGACCCCTCGTAGAGGCGCGATGTGGACAGTCTAACAACAATCGAGGCAAGTGTTAAAAAATTCATGTGGGGCTCAAAGCATTGTCCAGTCTCGTTCAAAACTGTTTGTTGGCCGAAAAAAGAAGGGGGACTTGGGCTACGAGATTTATCTTCGTGGAACTTGGCTCTCCTCTCGAAAAATTTGTGGGATATCCATTCCTCCAAAGACTCTTTGTGGATTCGTTGGATTCACTCGGAATTCTTAATCGGACGCGATATTTGGGAGATCAAGGCACAACATAAAGACTCTCCCACGATCAAGAGTATTCTAGCCATCCGGGAGAGAATTCTCGCGGATAATGGAGGCGACAAAACGAAGGCGACTGCTCTTAGTAAGACTTGGTTCGAAGGCAAGGGCACTGCTGACGCTTACGAATATCTTCGCACCAAGGGAGAAAAACGTTAGTGGCACAAAGCAATTTGGAAAGATTACGTGCCGCCCAAGTACTCAACTGCCCTTTAGCTCGCAACCAAGGGCACTTTAAAACGGTTGATCGCCTACAATTACCGAATGTAAGTTTAACTTGTGCTTTATGTAATTGTGCACAAGAATCACATGCACATCTATTCTTTGGATGTGGGGCGTCGCGAGCCGTTTGGGGAAAGATTAAGGCGTGGCTACGAATCAGACCGGAGCTCACTACAATCACTAGCGCCTTGAGTCATTTCAAGCGTGAACGGGCCGGGTCAACCATCGTGTAAAAGGCGAAGATAATCGCCCTTGCCTCTACAGTCAAATACTTATGGCACGCGAGGAACAAGTTAATCTTTGAAGATCGGCCGTTTCTTGTGACGAAAACTGTGAAAGATATTCAAGCTAGCGTTTACGCTATGCTTTACGCTAAATATCCTTCAAAAATGGTCATTTCACATATGCAGCTAGACACGAATGAGTTCGATGCGATTAGAGCACAACAACTTCGGGCAGGAATTTCGGCATAGATGCTTTTGTATCGTTTGTTGTTTTTCTTTGCTTTGTTGATTAATCCGCTCCCAGCCCCAACCGACTTTGTCCCAACCTCCCCAAAACTGTAACTTGTGTGATTTAATGGATTATGCGTGCATGAGTTGGGGTTGGCTAAGTCCAATGACTTAGCCAGGCACCCGCGAGACAATCCATATGCACACTTGCACCATACAATTCATTTTATCACACACATTGGTACCACAAAAACGCGATTCGTTTCTCTTCCTATCTATCTCAGCGCTAGTGTAAGGTGTACTCTTTTCTCCTACGACTGTGGTTTTTCTACAAGGGTGGTTTACACGACTAGGTTTTAATGAGGCCAACCGTCCCAAACCGACGCACAATCCGGGGCGGCGTGACTTAGTGGCAGGGGCTAGTGCTGTGAACTAGCCCACCGTAATTGCTCTAAATGCTTTACACCGTCACACACTTGAAACTCCCATTGTTCGGGTAGTTCACTTAGCTTTTTTAAGCTCACTTGGCACACACTCGCCTCCGGGCCCACTTAGGGTTTTTTTTATTGGTCGGCAACGACCTTTTTTCCCTCCCCCGCCCCGCTTAGCATTGGCTTGCGTGGACTGTATTCCCTCGGGCATGTACGTGTAAATCCCTTGTATCTATTTTTTCTTTTTAATATACTGCATTTTTCGAGTAACACTTAATTATGTCAACCAAACTAGGACCGATGTTCAAATTTATACAAAATTGTTTTTTGTTTAAGTTGACTAGTAGAGAATCACGTGGAACGTCGCTTGCTTCTTCTTTAAATATTATTATTTCTTTTATACAAGATAAAGAATAATTTATTTTTCATACGATACCATTACATTTTTCTGGTTATCTTTTTTAAGATCCAATAATTGTATACATTGATTTCGAAATAAGCTACTCTATGTTGATAATTATGTTCCTCACAATTGGTTTAAAATTTGTAAATGTACTCAATCTACTATTTTATTGTATCGTAATTGTCCTCCAATACACATCAATTACAAATATGAAATATATATGTTTTAGTAAAAGATAAAATTAGAGAAAATATAGCTAATTAATAGAGGCTCACTTATAAATTCCAAAATAGTATGGTACCTTGATTTTTTCAAGACTAAATTAAAGTTTGTGATTCGAATTTTCACCATTTTTTAAAATTTATAACATGAACTTCTAGTTTTGTTGAATAAAATTGAACTCTACCTATTGTTTAAATAAGGTCACCCCTTTTTTTCCAACATCGAAAACGTTGACTCAATTGACCGATGAAGCTAATATGGATAATCCAATGCCAGCTCTAACGTATTGAATCATGACATGACAAGATTGATATAGGAATTAAGTGAAAATTTAGGTGGAATAAATCATATTTAACGCTACATTTTGAAATACAAACCGTTCTTCCTTCATTGGAGCATTTTATCAAATAGGAAATAGAATATTATTCAGACACCACCTCTGGCGGTTAGCTGAGTCAACATTCCTATTCCGAAAAAAGGGCATGCCTTATTCAAACAATTTCGTAAAGTTCGTGAATATTTTTTTTTATCTTCAATGAAGTTAAAAGTTAAGGGCATAATAAAAAAATGGTAAAAGTTCTGGCCACAAATTATAATTTGGCATTTTTTCAAGAGTTATTGTAGGATTCTAGCAGTTTTAAAGATAAAAATATTAATTCTAGTTTTAAAAGTTATTAATTATAGCAATTTATGAATTTTTTACCCTTATTCGAATTCTCATTATTTTTAATGTGAATTCCAAGTATTTTTCATGTGAATTCCCATTTTTTTCATGTGAATTCGAATTACATACGAAATCAAATAAATTGTAATGTGATTTCACATTATTTTTCATGTGAATCCCCATTTTTTATGTGAATTCCCATTATTCTGCTTGTGAAACCAGTATAATGTGATTTCACATTATTTTTCATGTGAAACCACACAAATTATAATGTAATTTCACATATTTATTCATGTGATTTCCCACAGATATATATTTGGGATCACGACTTTCAGAATTGATAAATAGAAAAAGGAAAAAAGGACAAATAAGTCTATAATTGCTATTATTTGATAGTTTTAAAAAGTATTGCTATAATTAATATTTTAAGTCTTAGAATTGTTATTTCTGCATTTTACCCTTTTTTCAATACTACTAAATGTTTAATTACGACTCTATACTTGTTAAGTGTCAATTCACTTTTAAGTAGGGGTGTAATCGAGTCGAGTCAAGCCGAATAGTGTCTTGCTTAAGATTGACCCATTTAGTTAAACGAGCTTCTCATTTATTTATCGAACGAGCTTTTATCGTATAAAATATAAGACATCTAATTAATAATTTTGTACACAATAATGTAATATATTTATTAAATTTAGACTTTCATTAAAAAATTTAGTTAATTTTCAAAAATATGAGATATTTTATTCACAATTATGTAATATTTTTTTTATATTTTCTTGTAAATAAATGGAGTTAAATAGATACATAATCCAAATATTACTAATTATAGTATAAAATATAAGACATCAAATTAATAATTTTATAGTTTTAAGATAAATCACTTAAGAAGCTTGCTCATGAGCTTACGAGTCGAGTATCGTCATACTCAAGCTTGACTCGTTTAACTAAACGAGATGTTCATTAAATTTACGATCGAACCTTTATTGAGTCGAACACCAAATAGCTCGCGAGTAACTTGACTCATTGACAACTCTACTTATAAGATGATACTTGGATATCATTTACCAACATTTTTAAACTCTGAGTTAGAGATAACACATGATTTATAAACCTTATATTTTATTTTCTAAATTTAATTAAACAATATTCAATTTAATTCAATTAGAATAAATTAATTACAATAACAGATTATTAATTCTAATGAAAATATATTCAATTCCTCTAGAACATCGATTTTCGTGGCACCGAAATTTCCTAATCGTACTATATTGCAAGAGTTTATGATAAATTTATTATATGTACATGAATATAATGTATATATATATTTTTAATTTTATTATAGTGTTTTATTTGAAGGATAAATTCTAATGGTCATATTGACTATATTTAGTCCATATTGTGTTTACATCCGGTTGTTATGGGTAGCTCGAACATATATAATGTAAGTTAATCATAACTTTGTAGAAGAACTCACCAATTAAGAGGATTTTATGTTACACTTGTTAATTATTCTTGTGAATTAACTCTTAAAGCATCAGTATATCTCTACTAGTAGAGATACCAAAATAAAAATTATGAAATTACATAATAAATTATTGAACCAATTAATCAGTTGATAAATTAGTTAGCACAGTAAGAAATAGGATAAACATGGGTTTATAATATGATCATATCTTTTTTCTTTTCTTTTCTTCATTGAAATATAATTAGGATTCTTCATGCTTCACTTCATCTATTTTGTTGAGCTATCATAAATTATTAATCGGATATATGTCTTTATAATGTTTCAATTCATAATATAGATTTATACTATTGCCCTTAAAATAAATATAATAAGAGAGTGTATATTAAGCAAATTAAATTTTATAAGAATCCGCTCTTTTATAATAGGTATAGATTTATATTGTTGTCAATGCTTATGTTTTAGCTATTTATGCAATAGGCAAAATTAATTGAGAGAAATTTTGAAACAACCAATATTGGCACTAAAATATAATATTTGGCCTTTCTTCTTCGTAATTATAAATTATGGACATTCTTTGCAATTTGGGACAAAAAAAATACTTCTAATGAAGGGTCGTGGGTCAGGTCAGGACACGGTTCGGGTCACTTTGCGAGCATGTATCAGAATTCTGGTTACATTTGGTATGTCTGGTGCATTTAAAAAATTTAGCTTTATTAGTATCAATTGTTTCAAATTTTGTACAATTGGGACGAATGATCTAATTAGTACCTTATGAGAGAGAAAATAGATGTGAGATGTAGAAGCAAAATAATACTTAAAACTAACTACTCTAATTTGACAATTAAAATAAAGTTGAAATATAAGATCAAATTAAACCCAAATAAAAAAAAAGAACAAGTAGTCTCTTCCACGAAATGGTTGTCACATTGTGAACACATGTGTTTTAAGAAAATGGTAGGTAGTAGTGGATAAAAGTGGGTATTGTAGTGAGTGGGTCCCACAATAAATATGAGTAAAGTAGTGAGAAATATAATATTAAATATAATATTTGTGAGTCCTACTACTATAAATGGAAGTGGCAAAGTGGACGGACTTAAATGGTAAAAGTGACAACTATTTCGTGGACGGAGGGAGTATCATTTAGGTGCAGAAGGCTCGAGTCTCCATTTGAGTTGGAAGCGAACAAATCTATGTGTTCATTGCAACATCTAACAATGTGTTCGAATTGAGGCTCTCGTGCTTCGGCAGCTGCTCTGCCACCAAACGAACTGTCGGGCACACCTTGGTCGAAATGCAGTCGTTTTAACCTTCAAATGTTGCAGAAATCTCTCTCTAGCTACAGTAGTGGTGAAATTCCCTGCCTATGCAACGCGAATGAGAGAGTGCATTTGTTTTGCTTTGGGGGTGGAAGATTGGCGATTGACGGCAATAGAGGCCAGGAGTGTGGCGGGTTAGTGTTTGGGGCGGTGCGGGGGGAAGGCTGAGCGAGAGGGATAAGTGTGAGAAATTAGAGAAAGGCATGCACGAGAGATAGAGAGTGGGAAATAGGAAGACGGGTCAGAACTGACGGGTTTAATAAATGGATCTAAATCGATAAAGGTATTTAGGTCCAAAATTCAAAAGAATGACCATAATTTGTGTTTATGAAAATAGTGAACCAAAATTTATATTTTAACTTAATGAATTTTGCTATTGTCTTTATTGAAATTGCAATTTAGAAACACATAAATTAGGAGCGCGATTAATTTTAATCTACAATTGTTCAATTTCTTTTTCCAATAAGTGGAGGAAAAGGGAAATATTGGCTATATTGTAAATTAAAAATAATGCAAAATATTTAGGAGGTATGTGTCACTATTGTATTGGGATAGCAGCTGACATCTGAAAAATTAATCAAGTCTTTCTGCATTTCACTTTGTTTCTCTCACTCTCACTCACACACACAGAAACAAGCGGAGGTGTTGCAAGTAGGAGGATGTCGACGAGTGATCCCAATTTTCTTTCATATATGGATCTGATGTTGGATAAGTTCCACAATATGAAATCAGAAATAGAAAGGGTTGTGATAGAGCGAGATTGTTTGAAGAAAGAGGTCGAGGAATTGAAATTGAAGAAGATGAAGTACAAAACTAGGGCTCGTGAATTGCAGGCCAACGCCACGCTTCCCTATTCTGCAGCTAAAACTCCTCATATTCCTATTCCATTCTCAACAAAACGTACATACTTCTAATTTAATTTGCACATTAATTATTAATGTGAAAAATGACGTTCTCTGTTTTCCTGTGCAATGCTCTCTCTCTCTCTCTCTCTCACACACACACACACACACACACACACACACACACAAACGTACACACACAGTGCAAGGATCTTCTTGGCTTGCCTGTTCCTTAGTTATAACTTGATTAGCAAGCCATGTATGTAATTATGTCAGTTTCATTTTACAAATATATTTGATTAAAAAAATTTTATAATATTAAATAAATTTGTGTTGGATGAATGTATGCAAATGGTGAAAAAAATTAATATAGCCACCGCCGCTGCAGGTTTAAAGAAAGAGGATGATTCTGTTTCTGGGACAGAAGAGGCAGCTGACCACACTTATATTAAATCTGCTATTGATAGAAGTGAGCAACATAATAGTCAAGCCAAAACCCAAATTTATGGTAAGTAAACTAAATTGTTGGAGGGTTAACACGTTTTTTCACATTATTTTCTATTAGGTGTAAATTAGACATAATTGCATATTTTGATGAATATTGATTTTAATTTTTGATTGATCAAAGAATGGTAGATTTTGGGAGGGAGTCTAGATTTATGTACCTTATCATATATAGTTATGACTAGTTTGATAAAATGTGGTAGGATTGAAGATGTACTTATAATGACAGTTCTAATTGTAATTTGATTACTTGGATATCTATACAGTTAAATTGGTTAGGCATTGTTTTCTGTTGATCTAAAAATAGTTTGTTTGTAATTTGTAACTATTTTGCATCTCAAATTAAGGTGATGAAAAGAATAATGAAACACATTGGGCTTAAATTTCTTTTGCTAATTAGTTAGTTACCTAGTCTGCAATTTCTACTATACCCTGACCATATTAATTATTTCTATGTTAAGTGTAGTTTCATATACTTGCTAATTTTATTGGCTGGTTTTTGTCTACAATTTCTGTTTCCTGGTGGTTTCAGGTTCTACCTATCTGATCCCTCATATAATAAACAAAATCAAGAAAAACTTAAAGAAGGAAAATTTGGAAAAATTCCAACAATCGTGCTTCGGGCATCTGTTACAAATTAAGGAACTCAAAATTCAAGGACAATCGTTGTTGCAGCTGCTCATGCACATGGACATGGCTGCCTCCAACAAGGAGTGTATTATCTTCAACATTAACAACTCTAGACTTGAGTTCGGAGCTAGAGAATTTTCTCTCATCACAGGGCTTCGTCTTGGCACAATGGAAGAAGCAGCAGCATTAACGGCATCATCTTCATCTATTCATGAGAAAGTTTTCAGTGGTAAACCTTTGATCATGTTTAAGGATATTGAAGATCACTTCCTTGATGTTAGTCGTGATGGTGAGGGCGGAGATGAAATTCCAGTGAAGTTGGCCTTGTTATATTTCCTCCATGGAATTTTCTTATCTGGAAATCTTTGCAAACAAGTTGACCAGCAATACCTTCATCTGATTGAGGATTTAGAGGCGTTTAACGCATTCCCTTGGGGTCGTGTTGCATTTGAGGTCCTTGCTTCGTACATGCTTTCAGCCGGAAACCACATAGATGATTCAAAACTCATCCATTCCAAACCAACCTACAGCATATATGGCTTCAGTCTTGCTCTTCAGGTTTGGGCTTATGAGGTGTTTCCTTCTCTAGCTAAATGCTGCGCTGCTCGTGCACGTAACCAGCTGGATGACCAAATCCCGCGGATCTTGCGTTGGTCTACACTTAAGAAAAGGATTTATGCCAAAGATCTCGACAAATTCTTTGCATCAAACAATGAAGCACATTCGGTAAGTAAATGTTTTTCATTTCAACATTTCTTTTTTTTGCTGTATCAAGTATTAAAGTTATGCGGTTAATTAATCACATGTATAGGTGTTGGATGACATTCGAGCTTCTCCGCGGGAACTGGAGGCGCTAACAACTGGCACTATTCCTCCTAAACCCAAAAAGGAGACATTGCTTATTGTCAAAGATGAAAGGTCTCATGCAGCAGCTCCAACATCCTCTGTGAATGCCCCAACACATCATCCCGCTCGTGTAAGTACTCAATATAAGGCTCATGAGGTGCAGGCTGAGGCGAAGCAGACACAGCCCCTTATGGGAAGATGTTTGTCTTTTGCTGCTGTAGACGCCATGATCCCAAGCGACAGCGATGATGATGAAGCTGCTGCTTCTGGTTCGAAATCTAAGGATTCAGATGATGAGCTTCTCTCGGATATGTACATGAATAACCTCATTGCTGCGCTTCAACGTAAAACCACCAGAAAATGAGTGTTGATTCATGTTCTTTTTTCACACACATTGTGGATTGTACCTAACTTTGTGTTGAGTTCAACTTCGTGCTACGATGGGAAAGGTTTCAGCTTCTTCGTATCGAATTGACCCATCTTATTTTATCATGTAACTATGGTGTCTGCAAGTCTGCACTCTGCTTATTTTGTAGTATCTCCACTATTTAGGAGTTTTTATGAGTGCATGCGAGTAAAATGATCTTGATACTCTATTTCCATTCTATGTAGATCCGAGGCATTATTTTGAGGTGCAACCCATCGTTTGATCGCTTGTTTTTTCTCGAGTGTTATATACCTCTGTTTATTGTTATTCACAAATATAATGTGCATGATATATGCAATTGCAAGGGGTGTGCTAGTTGTTAGGAATTAATGCCATATGAATCTTGTGTATATTAATTTGTATGTGATCAACTTAAGTCACTTATGGCAAGTTGGATATTCTATTGTCGAATTGTGATATCTCTATTACATTCATGGTTTAAAAATATGTGGCGTTCTTAAGATTTATGATTAAGTGATTAACAGTGTTAACCAATGGTGTTCGTGAATGAATAACGAAAGTCTTGAACATGGAAAATATTGAAAAGAGATTCGTGAAGGCTAGTTTATTTCTTCTGCCAACATCTACCATTCTCAATAAAACTTCATACTAAGAACAAATTGCACACATCTCTTAAACCTTACTTCTCTCTCTCTCTCTCTCTCTCTCTCTCTCTCTCTCTGTGACACGAGGGAGTGGGGAGCCATGGGTTTGAAACCCCGAGACCTCACTGCTTACTTCTCTTTTTTGATACATCGAACAATCATTTTACACAACATGGCATCTTAATTTCTTATATATATGTAATCGCATGCTAAATGTTGCTCAATTTAAGGAAATTACACCATTACCTGCTAATTCGATTTAAATGAGAACAAAAGCATGTGACAATATAATGTCTACAATTTCAAATCTTATATTCAGCGAGCAATCATTACTAGGCTTCTGGTGACTCCGCGATATATATAGTCATAAAGGTCAAATTAAAGAGGCTGGTGCTATTCAAATGTTGAGTTTTATATTATCTATATTTATTGCCGGATCATCACCGTTGCAACATTTTGTTTCCACTGTGGAGTTTTGTGGAGAATGGCAGATGTGTAGCGTGGACGAATCTCTTTTGAATTGGAGGTACTCTCCCATGCGATCTGCCTGCGATTGGGTCCGGTCGGGTTGATCTGGTCAAAATTAATTATTTATTTTTTGATTTTTTTTAATTTCAGTTTTTTTTTCTTTTTCCGGCTCCGCCTTCGTTCCGATTACTAATATAAGTATAATCGTCGGACAACAATTTGAACTTTTTCGACTCACTCGAGGCCTTCGGCTCCCCTTGCTCAAATCTTGACCAAAGAAGAAGCAGCAAATAAAAAAATGAAGAGGCAAACAAAAAAAGTTGGAAAAAAATGTGAAATTAAAAAAAATTGAAATAAAAGCTGAAAATTAAAAAAAAATCAGAAAATTGGAATTAAAAAAAAAATCGAAAAAAAAGAACGCGCCCCACGTGCGGTCGCATGGGGTGCGACCTGCCATAAACAAGTATTTGCCTTTGAATTGTTTTCATTTTAAACAATAAGTCAATTTGGTTTATTAAAACTTGCCTTATTCATTCACTAACATCATTATTAACACCGTTAATCTTAGATCTCAAAACTACCACAGATCTTTAATTCATTTATAAACTTAGATGTTCCCTTTAGTCTTTGACATGCAAACAATCTTCAACATGTATGTATATATGGGATGGAATGTTTACTTTTCTATACCTTGCCTAATTTTTTTTTTAATACGCTAGTTATAAAAAATGTTGTTATAAACTTGGGACTTCGGACAAATGATTTTTTTTTTTTTTTAATCGATAGTTTGGTTATTTAATTGAAATTTTTAATAAGTAGTACAAATGTAAAAAATTGAAAAGTTTCGTCATTTAAATGAAAAGTATCGTGAAGTCAATGATGATACAACATCCACCTTTAACCTGCATCATCGTCTATTTGGTCACTAATATTAGAAAAAAATTTCCTGTGGACGTCCACTAACTGCACCTCGTTAATCGATGGAGAGGATTTCGTCGTTGATGTCTGTAGTTTTCTTCTAATTATGTTTGTAGCTTAATTTTTAACATTAAATTTGTGCAACATACTATGGTAAGTAGATAGCAAAATCTGCAATAGCTATTCAATTACCAAAACTACGATTGCGATGATGACAAAAATAAAATAATACTAATATATAAAATTTTCGCATGAATTATATAGGTATTCGTTAATCCCTTAATAATACCCGCGTACACAATATCAATATATCTCAACAAATCTCCTTATTCACTTCATGCGTTATTATGGAGAATCTCAAATACAGCTACAAACTCCTTGTAAACACAGTGGGGTTGTCCCAGATCTTGAACAGTAAACGTTGCAATCGATATTAGTCGAACATTTGGGGGGAGGCGGCTGCTGCTGCGCCGCTGCCAAACCTGCATGCCATTCAAGATTTTTTTAATTAAAAATAAAACCAAAAAAAAAAGAGAGAGAGAAAATTATTAAGAGAGGAGAGAAATTAATCCGACCAGTTGCTATTAGCAGAAGAGCAGCCAGCAGAAATGATACCATTGCAGGAATGAACTTCATTTTGTAAGAAAAAGATGATAGACTATTCTGTGGATTGTTGTTAGTAAATTATGCAATGCAATGTCTCCTATTTATAGCCAAGCTCAGGTGTGGGACATTTAATATACTTTAAAGTGTAACTGATGTTTCATCGGTTTTAGCTTTCAAAAATTGCTGTTACATATACAATTTTGTACACAATTAATTAAAAATCAGCCGTTTCCACATTTGAAAACTCATGGCTAGCTAGCTAGCTGTGACGTTTAATTCTATCAATTAAACATTGAATTGTATGCTATACAAAATGAGCCGAGAAATCTAAGTAATTAAACATTGTGATGTTTAATCAGTTTTTAAATTGGGTTTAGGGTTTAGAAATTGATATCAACGCCTAGAAATGAAGTTCCACCTAAAATTTAAAATTAATGAAGTTTTTAAATTGGGATGGCTTTGATAGTTTATACTGTATAAAGGTTGAGATGAGAGTTGATACTGTCACCTCTTGTGAGCAGCATTTCTCGGCAACACACTCGATTTGTCTACATTAATATTATTTTATTTAATTTTTGATATTGTAATTTATTCTAATAGCTTAAAAGTATCATTGAAATCATTAAATTAAAATATTATATAAACATCAATGCTCGATTTGTTTATTTATTCATTTCTTGAAAGTTAAAGGGAAAAGAACAAATCAATTAAGCATTTATTTTCATATAATTTTCAATTTAATAATTTGAATAACATTTTTTGAGACATTAAATTAAGGTAAAAATGCATAAAAATACCTGACCTTTATCCAAATTCTTGATAAATGACAAACCTTTTTAATTTTAGCAAAATAAATACTAAGCTTCTAATTTTTCTCAATGTCCGTCCAAATTCAATTTGGAGAAAAAATTGACGATGACGTGTCCAATTCAGAATGACGTGGCATCAAAACGACGTCGTTTTAATTAACACGACGTCGTTTTGATTAAGAATTAAAAAACAAAAAAAATATATAGTACACATCATTTCCACCTCATCTTCTTCCTCTTTCCCTTTCCGTCTCTCTCTCCTCTCTCGCCCAACCCTCCTTCTCTGCCTCCCACTCTCTCTCTCTCGATCTCTATCTTTATCTCTACCCCTTTCGAGCTTTATCTCTTGCTCGTCGCTCGTCACCCTCAAGCTCGGCAATAATCAACTCTCTGGAGGACGATCAGGAGTTTTGAATCGGCGAGTTTGGGGAGGAGCTGCGGGATGGTGAAGGCGAGCACCGGCTTGGAATCGGAGATCTGTTTGGAGATCTCGCTGGAGGTGTTAAGCGGGTTGGTGGTGGTGATGACGGCGCCGAGGGACATGATGGCGAGGCAGACGATGGGAAAGTAGATAGAGTTGGGGGAGAGGAGGAGGACGACATGGCCCTTGCGGATGCCGAAGTCGGCGGAGAGGGAGGTGGAAACGGCGTCGACGGCGCGCCATAGATCGGCGAAGGTGAGGCGGCGGCCGGTGGAGGCGTCGATGAAGGCGACCTCGCCGTGGTGGAGGAGAAGATGTCGTCGGAGATAGAGAGTGAGAGAGAGAGAGAGAGAGAGAGAGAGAGAGAGAGAGAGAGAGAGAGTGGGAAGAGGCATAGAAGGAGGGTTGGACGAGAGAGGAGAGAGAGAGAAAGGGAAAGGGGAAGAAGATGAAGTGGAAATGATGTGTAATTTTTTTTTAATTTTTAATCACAACGACGTCGTTTTAGTTAAAACGATGTCGTTTTGAATGCCATGTCAATTTGAATTGGACACATCATCGTCAATTTTTTCCCCAAATTGAATTTGGACGGACATTGAGAAAAATTAGAAGCTTAGTATTATTTTGCTAAAATTAAAAGGTTTGTCATTTATCCAGAATTTGGATAAAGGTCAGATATTTTTATGCATTTTTGCCTTAAATTAAAATGCAATATCAAAATAAAATAAAATAAATAATGTTAATATAGAGAGTCTAGATAGACTAATAAGAATGAAAAGTTCGGATTGAATTCTTATTAACTCTTATTTTTGTTGGACTTTTTTGGACTTATAAATCAAGCTTGAGTCAGTCTTTTGTGCAATGTGTAGCACATTGTGAGACAAGTGCGTGGCGGATGCACGACACGCGCACGCCTTCAACACGCGGTGCGTGTTGTGCACGCGCCTGATTTTTTATAATAATAGTATAGTGTATCTTATTACACTGAGTGTTGCATCTCATTTCACGTTGTGCACTACAAGAAAAAAGGTTATAGACAACAGGGATTTCGCGTTGTCTATCACAAAAAGCCCCGTCGTCTATAGCTGTGTAAGTCTATTTGGGGCGATTATAGGCGACGAGGATTCCCCATCGTCTAGTATTATAGACAACGGGTAATTAGGTAATAGACGACGGGATTTTCTGTTGTTTATACTGTAAGACGACGCATTTTATCCGTTGTCTATAATATATTTCCCCGCTGTTTATATTTTCTACCAAAAAAAAAAACAAAACTAGTAACCTACCATAGTAGGCTACAATTTTTTGACTTATAGGAAATCCATTAGGATAATTTGCTGCCAAGAATTAAATAATAAATTCAAACAAAAAAAGAGCAATACATAAAACAATTATGATGTTTAATTTTATAAATTGTAATAGTATTGGGCTAATACATTAAACTGGCTCTTATTCCTTAACATCCTGAAAAACTAAATACAAAAGGTCTTTGATCCGAATTCAAACTCGCATCCACACAATTATATCGAAAATCTGGAGTTAAAAGTTCATCATCACCTTCATTCGCAACTCTTTACTTGGGAGAGATGAAGTTGTTCCATGTCATGTCCAAGCAAACAACAAGCAAATCTGCAACTACAGATCAAATATACATAAAAAACAGATCAAGATTTTCACGCAAAATAACGAAGAAAGTTGTTAATTCTTCTCACCATATGTTTACTGTTGTTTCCTTCTTCTCAACCGTGAGAAGCCAAATCTTCAATCCTGCCTGTGACAGCTTATGAATGCATTCAGGAACCATCATCAAAATCGAAAAAAAGATGGAAAAATAGAAAAACAGATTTATAATCACAAAACCACAATTTTATACAACTTCTGAAATATGGATTTTTTAATCTGAGTCCATATACTCAAAGCATTATATACTTTTGAAGAAATGCTGAACAAATGCCTAATTTGCAGATAAGGAATCCTTCCAAACTCTTCCCAACACTACAGATTACTCTACCTTTCTGTCAATTTAGTTTCAAGATATGAACATCACCCTAAGAATTTCATAGTTTCATTAAAACAACCAAGCAACAATTATTTATACATAACCTTCATAAAACATAAAGCATCAACCAACACTACGCCAAAATCGTTCATACATAACGCCACATAGACAACGGAGATTTTAAAAATCCGTTATGTATGAGCGCCTTTCTGCATATATAACGAAGATTTCAAAAAGCCGTTATGAAAAAGCTGTTATCTATAATTATTTATAACGTTTTTGAGTCTGACGTTATCTATGAGTGTTACCTATGTTATTTTTAATAACGTGTTTTTAAGTCCGTTATGCTTTATGTTATGTATGAGCATGTTTTAATAACATTAAATTTTACCGTTATCAATTATGTTATCTATTAGATTTATTTTTTAATTAAAATATTATTGGTGTTTTTATTATTGGCGCGATAGAAATATTTCATTCCCTCATTTCGCCCCTATTTTATATATCCCGCCTGATGGTCCCGATACGAGTTCTTGTGTATTGGGGGGGGGGGAGGAAATACACCAGTTAAGAATTTTAAAAAAACCCCCTGATAACAACCACAACTGAGTAAAAGGACTCAGCTGGAATCACAACTGAGTACGAACACTCAGCTGGAAGAGTGGTGCTGTGCGGAATGTGGTGGAAATAATAACTCGTATAAAATAACTCACGCTCAGATGCAAGGTCGGTCAATAACAAAAACAGTTGAAGTGTAAAGATGCAGTTTTAAGTGCTGGTTAGTTGGTCAGTTGGAAATGCAAAATATAACTGAACAGAAAAACACAAACACACAAAGGATTTACGTGGTTCGGAGAGAACTCCTACGTCCACGGGGAGTTGTGAGTCCATACAACTCAGTCCAAATTCTTTAGGATAGCTACCACAAAGCTTACGCGGGCTTTGCAACCGTTCAGATAAGTTTACGGGTACTTATCAACCTTACAGATAAGTTTGCGGGTACTTATCAACCTTTCTACTCAATTTCGGGAAGAGTAGGATCCTAACAACCTTTTTAGGGGATGTGTATGAGGGTGGGGTTTCCAACTACTAGCTATAACTAAGAAGTGAGCTAGGATCTAAGCTTGAACAAATGAAGACTCAAACTAAGATCGAAAACACCAAGACAGATTCTAACACTCTATGAACTCTCAACTGGTGATGTTCTTAGAGATTAAATTCAGTTTAGCTTGTGTAGAATAAAGTGGTTCTTTCGCTCGTCTATCTCTTGTCTGTCTACGCTATCTTCTGTCTTATTGAATGAATGAAGGCCTCTATTTATAGGCGGAGAGAATCAACTAGCCGTTGGATGAACCGTTGATCTCTGTTCTGTGAAAGCGATGGCTTGTCTCTCATCTCTGCAGATTTTCCCGATTTGGCAACTGTGAACTTTTGCTTTCCATCTGAGACAACCTTGTGTTGGGCCAAATGAGGTAATGACAGAGCGTCAAACCTTCACGTGACTTCCTTTTTTAAATTCAAATTTCAACCTTAGTCTTTCAACCTTGTTTAGTCGGTTGAGAAGTTTGGTCTTCATCCGAGTGGTCTTCAGCTGATGTTCCATCTGATCGATATCTTCATTTGACCTTCTGTCTGAATAGGAACAGTTGAACTCTCAGCTGCCTTGAACTTCATGTTGTCGATCTATCGGATTGAGTCTTGTAACTGATGTTCCATCTGAACAGTTTGCTTAAATGCTCAGTTGTCTTTCTTATATCTGATGTTCTATCTCTTGAACGCTAAGTTGTCTTTATTACATCTTATGTTCTTCATCCGATCAGTTGGCTTGAATGCTCAGTTGTCTTTCTCACATTTGATGTTCCATATCTTGAACGCTCAGTTGTCTTTCTTACATCTGATGTTCTCTTACATCTTCCCCCTTGAACGCTCAGTTATCTTTCTTACATATGATGTTCTATATCCGAACAGTTGGCTTCACATCTGATGTTTGCAACTGAAGTTCTATCCGAGTGTAGCCATGTTGCTGTCTTCAGCTGGAGACCTGTAAAGATAAAATCTCAACATTGCTCAAACAGCGAGCCTAAATGCTAACATTAGGATATGGAAACATCTACTCGGTTGGGGTCAGTTGGTTTTGGAATCAATCAAAACCTTACTTAAATTTCCCAACAATTTCCCCCTTTTTGATGATGCCAAAACCCTACTGATCTAAACCCTACTGACCTATCTAAAATCTCAGCTGAAATTCTAGACAGTCTATAAGATTAAACATCAGAGGGTTAGCACAGTTATAACATGGTATTGAAATAACTTTGCGATTCAGAGCTTGGACAACTAGAGGTGAATCGGATAAGATGAAAGTTTTCATTACAACTGATGTTTATAGAGATATGCACAAAAAAAATCAAAATACATCAGTTGCTCAAAAACTCTAACTTGGCTAATACTTCAGCCCATACTTGCTGAAAATTCTGACAAAAATTTCTCTTTTCGCATCTGACTCCTTCGATATATCTACTCCATGTTCTTGACATACTCTTCTAGCTTCAGCTGCTATTTTCGTCCTGTTGGGATTTCTTGTGTCAGGAATGAAAGGAGGGAGATAAGTAACTTTCTGAGGGACGGGGACAGTGTTCATATCCAGCTTTGCATCTATCATTGCTCGTCTGAACTGGCTGAACATGCCCGGATCCCCAGAGTGTAGCTCGGTCAGAGCTTCCTTGAACGCTCTCCTCGAATCCTCAGTTGTGAACACCTTCCTGTAGTAGAAATCATTCACAAACTCTTGCTTGAATGATTCCCAATCGTCATTCCATTCAGCTGGCATCCACTTATCCACATGGTTAAAGTGTCCCTGGAGCTTGATCTTCCCTGGCAATCTCTGTTGCTTCAACCTTGCTTCAGCCTTCACCTAATGTTTTTCAATTCGTCGTCAGCTGCGAGAGGCAATATTTCTGTCCAAGTTGTTGGTAACCTTGGCAAGCTCTTCTTTAAACTTGTTGACTCTCGTAGCTTGGTTGGCTGCGAACTTCTTGATCCATTCAGGATTCATGTAGTCTTTTTCCGGAACATACATAACCTTAGCAGCAGCAATACACTCTTCGGTTGTGATACCGTCGAGTTCAGCATCGAGCTCTGCTGCTATCTCAGCTTTGGAGTTGTAGAAATCTCCATACATCTTCGCTTGCTCCATGTCCTTCGCCATTTCGTCTCCTCCGACAGCAGCTTGTTTCTTGTCGATTGGCTTCTTCTTTGGAGCGGCGGACTTCTTCTTCGGCTGGGTCTTCTTCAGCTGAGATTCTTCGGCTGGTATCTCTTCTTGTGTCTCATCAACCCGGTTCTCATCTTCCCCAATCTCATCCTCCCCCTTTTTGGCATCAGCAACAAGGCTTGCGACTGAGCCATCCAGAGAAGTGAGTTGCAGTTCAGCTTGCTGAATTCGGTTGAAGAGTTCATCAACTGCACACTCTACATCAACCTTCTTCGCCAGATCACTATCACGGCGTTCTTGATCAGCTTTCTTCAGTGCAGCGAAGGTTTCATTGACTTCGGTTTGGAAAGCAACGAACTCAGCCCATCTGGATTCGAACCGAGAATCCCATTCTTCGTCTTGCGTTTGTTGAGATTTGGCAAGGTTGGAGTCAGATATGGACTTGAAGATGTTCAGATCTGATCGGATTGCATGAACGGTTGTCTTTAGTGCATTGATGTCTTGGCTGGTGGATGTTGAGAAGTCATCCAGCTTTAACTTCAGCGCATCATGCTCTTCCAGCAACTTCTTGTGCTTCTCATCCTGAGCTTCCATCATCCTCAGTTGTTCTTCTTTATTGAGCTGGATGTTGGCAAACATCTCCTTCCTCAGTTGATTTACCCTCTCAGCGATCAGCTCGCATATTTCATCTGTAGAGGGTGCTGGCTGATCAGCTGGAGCTGGTTGTTCAACTGGTGCTGGCTGTTCAACAGTGACCATGGCTTGGCGGTTTGCCAGGTACTGTTGAAGTTCTTCCTCTTCCTGCTTTGCTGCTGCTGCAGCTGTGTCAATATCATCTACAAAATCAGCAGATTTGATTAGCATGTTGTCAAGGAAGGCGACACAGTCTTGTTCAGCTGTCTCCCTTGTGTCTCTTCCTTCTGCCTTGCTGATGTCCAGTCTGCGAGTCAGCAGTGCAACCTTGTTGTTGTACGAAACTTCAAGGTTGGTGTAGTTGAAGTACTCCCTTATTCGCGACTCATCTGCCTTCAGTTGGTTCCAGCTGTGTATCCTGATGGTATCTTCCTTAACATACCAGTGGCTGAAGATAATGTTGAACTGATACAACAGCTCAGTTCCAAGAGTGGCAAATGTGGGCATGTCGCGCGCCTCCGGGAACATTCCTATCAGCTTCTGAAAGCAGTAGGCCAACTTGCCTTCATGTTCCAATGCGACAGCTCGACGGTCAGCTTCTTCGTCGATGGGGGAGGGAGAGAGATTTGCATATGGGATCGGTTCAAGGGTTTCCTCAACATTGGCCAGAGAAGTGGTCTCAATGTTGGCATCGAGCGGGGAGCTCGGAATTTCTGACTGTATGGGGATGTTGACATTAAGAGGTTCCTCAACATTGGCCAAAGAAGTGGTCTCAATGTTGGCATCGAGCAGAGAGCTCGGAATTTCTAACTGAGGATCAGTTGGGATAACCTGTTCGGGCTGTACGGCATCAGCTCCTGCCGTGGGGGAGGTTGGAATATCTTCGGTTTTCTCAGATGAAGAAGATGCATCTGAGGACATGTTCGGCTCATCTTCCGGATCCGTTTCCATCCCTTCCATCTCATCTGTTCCACCTGTGCGAGGAACAACTCGAAGGCAGCTGCTTCAACTGAGTGACTCGACTCAAATGGTGCCTCCTCATCTGGTGCCTCCTCAGCTGGTGCTTCCTTAGCTGGTGCCTCCTTAGTTGGTACCTCCTCAGCTGGTTTGGCAACTGACTTCTTGAGGTGAACCCTCAACTTCTTCTTAACTGGCTCCTCCTCCTGATCCTTGTCTGACTCATCTCTGAGTCGGTGAGCAGCTGTTGATTTTGAAGTGCGCCTGGCGCCTGGAGGCAACTCCTCAGCTGTGTCTTTTTCCTCAGTTGGTTTCACAGCTTTTCTTTTATCCTTGGGAGTGTAGACACTCCTAATCACATCCAAAGCCTTCTTGGCTGTTGGGAACAACATCTGTCTTTTTACTGGGGTCTCCTCACAGTCTTCCCAGACCATGTTCTGATCCTTTATTGCGAGAAGGATCAGAGCAGAGATTTTGACTCCGAAGTTGAGAGTTCCCTTAACACTCAACAACTTCTCTCCAGAGTCAGCTGTGGTTTCGGTAATCTTCTATTTCTCCAAAGTCAACTGGTGTTCAAAATACTTGAACCAGTTGATGTTGTGCTTGTGTTTGTATTCCAAGGCAATCAGCTGCTTGAGCTTTGGTCGGCTGATGTCTCCAAAGGTTCTGCTGTATCCGAAGATAACCTTGGATACAACATCGAACAGAAGTCGATGCTCTGGTTTCAACTTCGTGCGCTGCATGTTGCTCCTCAATCTTTCTGCTGTAATGAGAGCATTCTCCAGAAATTGATCTGCATCAGCATCTGAGATGTTCTCGACGGTGTCCGTGGCGGTGAGATTTGGTGGAATGATGGAGCGTAGCAAATCGGAAACTTGTATGGAGACGGTGACACGACGGATCGTTCTGGCGGGAACATCGCGCTGTCGACAAGAGATTTATGAGATGAGGCCATCTCGGCTGTCGATGGGGGATTTCAGGTTCAAGTAAAACTCTCCGACTTGACGCCTGAGAAGGTGAGTGGGGAAGAGCGTCGCCCACTTAAGAAGACCATTCTCCCTGAGAAGATTAGCGAGGGGAGATAGCACCGGCGAGTCCAGTGCGTCTTCTGACAATATCTGCTCAAAGTGGATCTTGGAGAGCATCATATCAAAAGACTCCTCGTATGATGAAGGAACTAGGGCTGGTCCAGAAGATGCCATCTTCTTTCCTTGAGAAGAAGCTTTTGGTGCCACTTGATATTGCACTGAAGTATATATATGAGAGAAGAAAAGAATAACTTAGTCAAAAATGGCAAAACAGAATCAGAGATGAAGATGAACAGTTACTGCAGATAAATACAAATGTAGAAGGTAAGAAATCACTTCCTGATTTTCCGCCTTTTATAGGGTCGTGGGTCGATTGAAATCGACGGCCAAGGTTGAATGGCGCGAATCCATCAACGGCTGAGATCTTGGGACTGTTGACTAGCTTTGACTTGACGTTGAATTCCGAGTTCCAATACCCACGCGTGAGAAAGTGAACCGTTTAATGTCAGCCCAGTCGCACTATAAAGTAGGGCTATTGATGTTCAGCCGTACTTTACATTAAATGCGCTATGATGGCTATTTTAATCTAACTGACATGCTCAGGAATGTTTGAATTTATTTCAAACATTCTCATTTAAGACACAAACACCTTCAGCCATAAATGATACCTGCCAGCAGATGTCGGAATCAGCTGTGATACCTGCTAGCTAATGTCGGAATCAACTGTGTTCCAATGTTGCGGCATACCATCAGCTGACTCGAGTTCGTCTGTTCAGCTGACGTCTGATGTCTTCGGTTGGCGATCCACATCTGAGATTCCATCTTCATCTGAGCTTTCCCCTCAGTTGGATATCTATCTCTTCACCTCGGCTGATTCCTCATCTGATGGATCCAACAATCCAAGGAGATCACATAACATCTTAATCCGCGCTTCGGCTAGAGGTTTGGTGAAGATATCGGCTCTCTGAATCTCAGTTGGAATTTTCTCCACAGATACATCATTCTTCTCAATATGATCTCGGATAAAATGATGTCAGATGTCAATGTGCTTCGTCCGAGAATGGTGAATAGGATTCAAAGAGATAGCAATGGCACTTGAGCTATCACAATGGATGGGAACCTGTCCAGTTGCGACTTCATAATCTCTCAGCTGTTGCTTGAGCCACAACACTTGCATGCAACAACTACCGGCAGCCATATACTCTGACTCGGTTGTAGAAGTGGCAACACATGCTTGTTTCTTGGAAAACCATGAGACTAACTTGCTTCCCATGAACTGACAGTGTCCAGATGTGGACTTCCTGTCCAACCGATCTCCGGCTAGATCCGCATCTGAGTATCCGGACAGTTGGATATTGTCGTCAGCTGGGTACCACAACCCAACATTAACAGTGCCCTTTAGATACTTAATGATGTTCTTTGCTGCCAACATGTGAGCTTCCCTCGGCTGAACTTGGAACCGAGCACACACTCCAACCGCGTAAGATATATCTGGCCGGCTGGCGGTTAGATATAGCAAAGAACCGATAATCCCTCTGTACTTACTGGCATCCACGAGTTTTCCCTCAGATCCGGGTTCAATCTTCCAGTTAGTATTCATCGGGATCCTTGTGGTTTTACTTGACTGCAAACCGAACTTTGCGATGAGCCCCTTTGTATATTTGGACTGATTAATAAAAATCCCTTTTGATGACTGCTTCACTTGTAGCCCAAGAAAATAATTCATCTCGCCCATCATTGACATTTCGAATTTCTCCTTCATGAGAGTTGAGAATTTCTCGCACAGCTCCTCCGACTTGGAGCCGAATATGATGTCGTCAACATAGATTTGCACAACAAGTATGTCTTCTCCAACTTTTATGGTGAACAGTGTTTTGTCAACTGACCCTCGTTTGAACCCCGAGTTCAGAAGAAAACTACATAGAGTGTCATACCAAGCCCTAGGTGCTTGCTTCAATCCGTAGATAGCTTTCTTCAACTTATACACTCTTCCATCTCCAGTCTCAAAACCTGGAGGCTGTTCAACATAAACATCTTCCTTAATATCACCGTTGAGGAAGGTACACTTCACATCCATCTGATAAACCTTGAATTTGTGAAATGCGGCATAGGCTAGAAATATTCGGATGGCTTCCAACCTTGCAACAGGCACGAAAGAATCTTCGAAATCAATTCCTTCTTGTTGGCAATATCCCTGAGCTACCAACCTTGCCTTGTTTCTCACGATGAATCCAATGGCATCTCTCTTGTTCTTGAAAATCCACTTTAATCTAATGACTTTGACACCATTTGGTCTTTCTACCAACTCTCATACACAGTTGCGTAGAAATTCATTCAGCTCTTCTTGCATGGCTGTTGTCCAATGAACACAGTTGAGAGCTTCCACAACATTCTTCGGTTCTGGCACATCAGCTACGAAACATGAAATCATGGCAACATCTCCTGCTTGTTCGAACTCCTCAAGAACTGCCAACTCCTCAGCATATTGGGCGTAAGTGTTGGAATCTTTCTCAGTTGAGTCTGGATTTGCAACTCTGCTCCTGGTACTCACACCTTTGGCTGGATCTCCAATGATGTTGTCCTTGGAATGATCTTCATACCATCTCTTGTTGCGTCTTCCTTCTTCTTCCAATAGTGGCTATTAAGTGATTTCAACTGATGGGATAACCTGAGCTGTGGGAGATGCTAGGATCTTCAGAACTGGTGATTTATCAGTTGTTGAGTCTGGATCCTCAACATGGATATTATCTCAAACCGGGCTCGGTTGAGCTTCGGATGCTGATGCAGTTGGAGTGACATCAGCTGAAGTTCCCCCTTGAGATGAGCTGGGGTCCTCACATTCATCTTCAGAGGAACAAGGATCATCATCCTCGGTTGCCCATACCAATGGTTCAGCCAGATTCTTCTGCCTTAGAAACTGCGATCTGGTGAGAACTGGTGGAACATGTGGATCAGCTTGTTGTCCTTTAGCCTGTTCCCTGCACTCAAAAGTAGATTCATCAAAACTAACATGAGGTGTTATCTCCACAACACGAGAACTGTTGTTAAAAACTCTATAAGTCTTGATTCGAGCGGCATATCCGAGAAATATGCCCTTCGAAGCCTTAGCGTCAAAAGTTTTCAACTGAGTCTTCCCATTGTTGTGAATATAACACTTAGAACCAAAAATGCGAAAATATGAAATATCAGGCTTCCTGTGTCTCCATAGTTCATATGGAGTTTTTCCCAACCGCTTGGTCAGAAGAGACCGGTTCTGAGTCTAGCAAGCTGTGTTGATTGCCTCAGCCCAAAATCTCTTTGGCAGAGCTGAGCTTGTCAACATGGATGTAGCAGCATCCTTCAGCGTTCGGTTCCTTCGCTCGGCTACTCCATTCTGTTGTGGAGTACGCGCAACTGATGTTTGATGAGTGATTCCGTGCTTCTCACAGTATTCGATGATGGTTTCATTGAGGAACTCGGTTCCACGGTCTGATCGGATAGAAATGATTTTCATCTCTTGTTGGTTCGATATCTGATCCATCAGTTTGGGTAGCTCATCTCGGGTTTCACTCTTTTGACGCATGAAAATGGTCCACGTGTACCTAGAGAAATCATCAGTAACAACAAGTGTATATTCGTTACCATTCATGCTTTTGGGAGTAACAGGCCTGAAGAGATCCATATGGATCAGCTGTAATACTCGGTCGGTTGAGGGAATCGTTTTCAACCGAAAGGAGGATCTAGCAGGCTTTCCCAACTGACATGCACTGCAGATATGTGTTGTTGAAAACACACGGTTCAGAATGCCCTTTGCATGTTCCTGTCTTGCAAGTCGGTTCATTGTCTTGAAATTCAGATGGTTGAGCCTTTTGTGCCACAGCCAGCTCACATCTGAACTGCTCTTCGATAACAGACAGGTTTCGGGAGGGCTACTGTTCCAATATGCATAGTAGACATTCCCGGTTGGGGATCGATTTCCCAACAATATGACTTGCTTTGTTTCAACATTTTTAACCCTGCAGCCCTGTGCATCAAACTTGACAGAGAAACCATTTTCACAGAATTGGCTGATGGAGAGCAAGTTATGCTTCAATCCATCATTATATGAAACATTAGAAATAGATACATGATTGGTTTTAAGGGTACCGTAGCCTTTGGTGTGACCTTTTGAGTTGTCACCAAAGGTAACTGATGGTCTTTCCTTCTCCACAAAACTTCCAAGCAAATTCCTCAGATTTGTCATGTGTTTCGAGCATCCACTGTCCATCACCCACATGGTATGTGATGCTTTATTCTTCCTCAGCTGTTCCTCCTGCTCCTCAGTATCATCCTGGTCGGTTCCAAATGCCATGAGACATTGATCCTGTCCGATAGCGTTGTTGGTAGAAGTTAGCTCGTCCTCATCTTCGGTGTCGGTGAAGATGTCCCTATCATCAGCTGCTTCTTCTGCAACCATGGCCTTGTTCTTTGCATTTTGCTTGGCCCTCAACGCTTCTCTATCTTTCTTCGACAGATCTGGACAATCAGCTTTAAAGTGTCCCTCTTTGCCGTATTCAAAGAAACTGTTGGTCAGAGGCTTTGAGTTATCTCGAGTTCGGTTGGATTTATAGAACCGTTTGTATTTTCCGAACCGAGTATCCATGTCAGCTAGCTTCTTTGACAAGGCGGCTATACTCTGTTGCAGCTCTTCTCTGCTCGGCTCCTTCGAAGCTGCGTCCGTAGATCTTGTTGCCCTTGATGTTCGTGGCTTGGAATAGTCAGCTCGAAGTGCTACTGTCTTTTTTCCTGAACTAAAATCCTCAAGTCGACTCGTCTGCCCCGAGGACTAAGTTGATCTTCGTCGGTTCACCTTGTACTCGTTTCCTTTCCGAATTGAGAACAGTCTGTCAGTTCCCATCTCTCCAAGATCAGCTCGGCTTTCATGAATGTTGGTGAAGGTGTCCCACTCAGCTGGTAGGGCTTGTAATACTTTGAGGTTGATTTCTCTTAAAGTATATTTTCCTCGTCGGATAGACTGAATCCTTCGGATGATATCCATGAACCGAAGCTCCAACTGATCAATGGTTTCATCAGCTCTTAGACAGAAGTTGTCAAAATCTTGACAAGCATGGGAGAACTTGTTCTCCTTGGTTTCATCACTCCCTTCACTAAGAGATGCCAAAATGTCCCACATCTCCTTAGCTGTGTTGCACTCTTCTATCCATGGAAGATAGTCTTGTCCAACTGTGGACATGATAGTGATCTGAGCCCAGATATCCAGCTGGCTCACTTTTGCTTCCTCAGGAGTGAAGTCTTCTGGCTTTTTCTCAACCATCACCTCAGTTGCATCCCCATCATTGGGATTTGTAGGAGTGCGGATGACTTTTTCCATGATGGTGATCGGTCCGGATGTGATCACTTGTTGCATTCGATAATGCTTGGACAGTAGAATCTTCTTCATCCGAGTTCTCCAGGATGTATAGTTCACAACCGAGAACATGACAACAATCTTGTCTTTAACATCCATCTGCACACAACAGACAACAAATGCAAGCAGAAATGCACTAGCGTGAAAAAGATCTATTCAGTTGACCACTGAAGAAAAACACCTCGATTCTCACCTCGTGAAACAGAGTCAGCAGTCTTTTAAACCACTGCTCTAATACCACTTGATGGTCCCGATACGAGTTCTGGTGTATGGGGGGAGGGGGGGAGGAATACACCAGTTAGAATTTTAAAAACAACCCCCTGATAACAACCACAACTGAGTAAAAGGACTCAGCTGGAATCACAACTGAGTACGAACTCTCAGCTGGAAGAGTGGTGTTGTGCGGAATGTGGTAAAAAAAATAACTCGTATAAAATAACTCACGCTTAGATGCAAGGTCGATCAATAACCAAAATAGTTGAAGTGTAAAGATGCAGTTTTAAGTGCTGGTTAGTTGGTCAGTTGGAAATGCAAAATATAACTGAACAGAAAAACACAAACACACAAAGGATTTACGTGGTTCGGAGAGAACTCCTACGTCCACGGGGAGTTGTGAGTCTACACAACTCAGTCCAAATTCTTTAGGACAGCTCCCACAAAGCTTACGCGGGCTTTGCAATCGTTCAGATAAGTTTACAGGTACTTATCAACCTTACAGATAAGTTTGCGGGTACTTATCAACCTTTCTACTCAATTTCGGGAAGAGTAGGATCCTAACAACCTTTTTAGGGGATGTGTATAAGGGTGGGGTTTCCAACTACTAGCTCTAACTAATAAGTGAGCTAGGATCTAAGCTTGAACAAATGAAGACTCAAACTAAGATCGAAAACACCAAAACAGATTCTAACACTCTATGAACTCTCAACTAGTGATGTTCTTAGAGATTAAATTCAGTTTAGCTTGTGTAGAATAAAGTCGTTCTTTCGCTCGTCTATCTCTTGTCTGTCTACTATATCTTCTGTCTTGATGAATGAATGAAGGCCTCTATTTATAGGCGAAGAGAATCAACTAGCCGTTGGATGAACCGTTGATCTCTGTTCTGTGAAAGCGATGGCTTGTCTCTCATCTCTGCAGATTTTCCCGATTTGGCAACTGTGAACTTTTGCTTTCCATCTGAGACAACCTTGTGTTGGGCCAAGTGAGGTAATGACAGAGCGTCAAACCTTCACGTGACTTCCTTTTTGAAATTCAAATTTCATCCTTAGTCTTTCAACCTTGTTTAGTCGGTTGAGAAGTTTGGTCTTCATCCGAGTGGTCTTCAGCTGATGTTCCATCTGATCGATATCTTCATCTGACCTTGTGTCTGAATAGGAATAGTTGAACTCTCAGCTGCCTTGAACTTCATGTTGTCGATCTATCGGATTGAGTCTTGTAACTGATGTTCCATATAAACAGTTTGCTTAAATGCTCAGTTGTCTTTCTTATATCTGATGTTCTATCTCTTGAACGCTCAGTTGTCTTTATTACATCTGATGTTCTTCATCCGATCAGTTGGCTTGAACGCTCAATTGTCTTTCTCACATCTGATGTTCCATATCTTGAACGCTCAGTTGTCTTTCTTACATCTGATGTTCTCTTACATCTTCCTCCTTAAACGCTCAGTTGTCTTTCTTACATCTGATGTTCTATATCCGAACAGTTGGCTTCACATCTGATGTTTGCAACTGAAGTTCTATCCGAGTATAGCCATGTTGCCGTCTTCAGCTGGAGACTTGTAAAGATAAAATCTCAACATTGCTCAAACAGCGAGCCTAAATGCTAACCCTAGGATATGGCAACATCTACTCGGTTGGGGTCAGTTGGTTTTGGAATCAATCAAAACTTTACTTAAATTTCCCAACACCGCCATTCTCCACATTGCAACTCCTCCTCCTGCCGCCTGCCGTCGCTCCTCCGCCTGCCGCTGCTCCTCCACCTATCGCCGCTCCTCCACCGCCGGCAACCTCTTCTTCGCCACGCTAAATCCCCAAACTTTCCTTTGTAGTAAAATCCCTAAAACTGAGATCCCCAAACCAGACGCCGACAACCTCCGCTCCGGCCACTGTAACGCCGGTATCTCTCTCTCTCTCTCTCTCTCTCTCTCTCTCTCACTCACTCTCATTCTCTCTGACCAAATTACAAGAAAAAAATGACAGTTTCGATCCTGGCCTTCTGTATTTTCACGTGATTAGTTCCCTTTAGCATACAAAAAATTATTTTTTAAAGTGTGAGTCTTCAAACTCAAATTATGTGGCGTATTAGATTTATGTGTCGCCCATAACAAACACGCCTCAAAAAATTAGATTTGTAGGCTTTATTCCTGTGTAGTACTAAGGACCTTTGGATTGAGTTCACAAATCCTTGATCAAATGGGCAAAGGAAGACCAAGTCAATCCTTCCTAGGATGAGCTACTAAATCACTAAACTGCTCCAATGCTAGGACTTATTAGTAAGGCAGAGAATGTGTATTAAAACAACAGCAGCCATGAAAATATCTGAACAGAGAATGTGTATTATCTGCTCCATTAGGACTGCTTAAAGGAGAAAAGATGTTCTCAAATTTCCCAAGGTTTTGTTCTGATTTTTACTTTGCTTGGTTTGTTAAATCATATTTGTTTTATATGATGTGCCGCCTATGATGAAGTTTGTTTGTGTATTATTTGCTGCTCCATTTTAACCTAAAGTTATCTTACAGAGTTTCTGATCTGGAATAGTCAAACTTGTTTCAGAGTGATTGGTTGGGAAATTTGAGTGATATGTTTAATAGCTTCACTTATGTTTAAGTATCTACATTTTTTTAGTTGCTGCCTTTGAATATACATTGAAGTTGAATTGCAAACAAGTAGGGCTTAGTCCTTATAAGGTCTCTGCAGCTGAATACGATTTCCGAAATACACTTTTCTAATTGGCAGGCTACTTAGCAACTTCTCGTGACACTCAATTGATTTGCAACATAGTGCAATGGAAGACTAACAAATGTTATGTCACTACATTGATTGAAAGCCATTAGACAGCTAGGCCTTAATCAGTTTGAATTTTTGACATGTCTTATTTTCTGGCTTTGTGATATACTTGAATCTGACATACATCGTCCAACTATATTTTCAGCTATTGCAGCTGAAGTTTCAGTAGTTCCACCTTCACGATTGATGGCTTTAATTGGTCAGGCTTTGAAATGGCAGCAGCATCAAGGTTCGTATAAAAGGACCATGTCCTATTCAATCTATTTACTTATTTCTGTGATGTGCTTATGTTAAAAATACAATTGCTAAGCAAGTTACTGTTATAGAATGAAGGGATGAGGATTGATTTGGCTTTCTTTATTAATTTGTTGTTCCAACAAGGCAACACTTATTATGGACTATAGGAGGACAATAAATAAGTTGCTGAGATAATAAGAGTACATTAATGTTGTTACTTCATGGCTGCTGTTGTTTTGATATTTTCATTAGGGCTCATTTTAAGCATTCTCATGGCTACTGTTGTTACTTCATTACTGCTCCATTAGGATTGATGGTAAGGGTGTGGGGGGGGGGGATTCTGAACAGAGAATGTGTATTATGACGAAAAGGTTTCTTTTTTTTTCCTATTTTGTTTTTTTGTGTGGGGTGGTCAGGAGGGGGGGGGGGGGATTCTGAACAGAGAAAATGTGTATGCGGCAAAGGTTGCAAAAGATACAATTGAACATCTTTAACTATGAAATATCTATAACTATCTTTTAATTTGAACATCTAATGGAATATCTTCAAATGAGAGTTGATTTCTTGCATATCATAGGTAGATGTGGTGAGATATTCAGTCAGTTTGCAATAGACTCAGAAAATTGACATGGTGATGACATTTTTGACAACATTTGCAGCCTTATGGTGATCTTAAAGTGAGGAAAAATATATCCAAGAAAAATGAGTAAAATCATCGACAAAAAGGATATCATTTTTTGACAAAGAGATAAGCTTAAAGGTGAGTTTCATATCCTCTTGCTTTTATATTTTACACCATGGCTCAAGTGGTAGCCATGGTTATGCAATTACCATAGATAAGCATGTATCTAGGTAGTGGATATGGAGAGTAGGTTGGGGAATGGCTCGTTCCATTCCATTTGTTGCTGTAGTGATGGCTTGGAGCCGATTATATGTTCTATGTGTGTTTGTGTTGTGTTTTGATGCTTACACTTAAATCTGAAAGCTTAATTAGTGAGGAATACGTAGGATGGATAAATCATGGATGTCAAAGAATAGATTATCAGATGAGTATGATGTTGGAGTCGATGCTTTCTTGAAGCTCGCAGTGGAAAGGGGCTGCGATGCTAACTTCATGTCTTGTCCTTGTTCAAAGTGTGCTAACACTAGGAAGCACAAATGTAGTATTGTAAAGGGGCATATCATAGTGAATGGTATGGATATGACTTATCAGTAGTGGATATGGCACGAGAAAGGACTTACATCGTCACAATCAACATGTGACACAAGTTGGGTTGGGAAGGGTGATACAAGTTACAATGTTGAGGAGCCAATAGCTATGATTCATGATGCGTATGATGTATATGAAGATAATCCAACTCAATTTCATACGCTGCTTGAAGATGCTGAAAAACCTCTATACAAAGATTGTAGCAATTTCACCATGTTGTCTCCCACAATAAAACTGTACAACTTAAAGGCAAAATACGGTTGGAGTGATAGGAGTTTTAAGGATTTACTGAAATTGATGATGGAGATGCTTCCTGAAGGAAATCTGATTCCTGCTTCTTTATACGCAACAAAGAAGACTTTAAGCACGCTAGGGTTAGATTATAAGAAGATTCATGCTTGCCCTAACGACTGCATTCTGTACCGAAAAGAGTTTAAGGATGCAAATGATTGCCCTACATGTGGGATGTCGAGATGGAAGACTAATACAAAAACTAAGGGTGTTTTCAGAGTGCCGTCGAAGGTCTTGTGGTATTTTCCACCGATACCAAGATTTTGAAGAATGTTTCGGACTCCAGAAATTTCTAAAGAGCTTACTTGGCATTCAGATGGAAGAACTCGTGACGGAACATTGCGTTACCCGGCTGATACCAGCTTGGAAATTAGTGGACAATAAGTGGCCAGATTTTGGGCAAGAACCAAGAAACCTCAGATTAGCATTGGCAGCCGATAGTATGAATCCACATAGTATGATGAGTTCTAACTATAGTTGTTGGCCAGTTATCCTTGTCACGTACAATTTACCACCTTGGTTATGTATGAAGAGAAAATTCATGATGTTAACTCTTCTGATTTCTGGTCCCAAGCAACCCGGGAACGATATTGATGTTTATTTGGCACCTTTGATTGATGACTTGAAAGAGTTTTGGGAGGTAGGCATCCAAACATATGATGGGTATCGTGATCAAAGCTTCACACTCAAATCTATTCTTTTATGGACGATTAATGATTTCCCTGCCTATGAAAATTTGAGTGGCTATTCAGTTAAAGGATATAAAGCATGTCCCATTTGTGTGGACAATACTCATTCTTTCTGGCTGCCCAAGAGTAGAAAAATATCTTATAGAGGACATAGGCAATGGCTGCCTAATTTCCATCCTTACCGAAAGCAGAAAAAAGCTTTTGATGGCGAACAACTTTTGGATGCTGCCCCTAAACCATTGAGTGGAACCGAGGTGTTACGGAGAATGCAAGGATGCAATTGTGTGTTTGGAAAAACAAAAGGTAAACACTTATCAAATGAAGGAAGTTCCAGAAAGAGGAAGAAAACGGGGATAAAAGGTAAAAAATTATCAGGCACATCTCCTGATGAAGAATCTGGTTAAAAAAAAAGTCGATATTTTACGAGCTAGAGTATTGGGAGCATTTACATATACGTCACATACTCGATGTGATGCATATCAAAAAAAATGTGTTGGAAAGTCTTCTTGGTACATTGCTTGATATTCCGGGGAAGACAAAGGATGTATACACTGCAAGGGCGGACTTGAAAGACATGAAAATAAAGCTTGAGTTAGCACCACATGTTGTTAGTAAAAAAACATGTTTGCCTCCTGCTTGCTATACACTAAGTAAAGAGGAGAAGAAAAAGGTTTGCACCTCATTTATTTAGTAGACTTGTATCCATGAAGGACCTGAAACTTGTTGGAATTAAATCACACGACTGCCATGTTCTCATGCAGCAACTTCTACCAATAGCTATTCGTGGTGTTTTGCCTAAGCATGTGAGGATTGCCATTACTAGGATGTGTCTGTTTTTCAATGAGATCTGCAAAAAGGAGATAGAGGTGCCAAGGTTGGAAGAAGTTTAAAAAGAAATTGTGACAACGTTGTGCCTCCTAGAGCAGTATTTCTTACCTTTTTTCTTTGATATAATGGTACATTTAACAGTGCATTTGGTACGTGAAGTTAAGTTGTGTGGACCGGTATGGTACAGATGGATGTACCCTTTTGAGAGGTACATAAAAATTTTGAAGGGGTATGTACGAAACCGTACTCGGCATGAGGGTTGCATTGTTGAGTCTTATATCATTGAAGAGGCCGTTGAATTCTGCTCTGAATATTTATCCGATGTAAACACTATAGGGATCCCATCTAGTGATCATAATTTTGATGTGACAGAGTCTTCATCAGCATGTGGTTATAAAATAATCAGTGATGAAGAATGCGAACAAGCTCATCATTATGTATTGACAAACGATCCTTATATTGAGTAAGTCCTTAATGTTGTTAATTTCATTTATGAAATAAAATTATAAAAAACTAATCTTAATATATTTATATAGGGAACACCAGGCATATTTGGCAAAAGAGTTTCCTAATAGAAATCCAAAATGGCTTCAAGATGAGCACAAGAGGTCATTTCTTAGTTGGATGTGCGACCACGTAAGTTGCCCAGTCTAGCACTTAATCTTGTGTTAAAGATAAAATTTAATATAAACTATTTTGTTTGTAGGTTGCTGTTGATAGTAAGTATAAGTTATCTGGCAGGTTGAAAACTCTTTGTGGGTGGCCAACCAAGCGAGTATTAGCATATACTAGTTATAGTATAGATGGTGTGAATTTTAGTACAATAAAGCGTGATGAATCTCGAGTTACTCAAAATTCTGGTGTTAGCATGCATGCAACGGTCATGCAAATTTCTAGCGCAAAGGATAAGAATCCAATTGTGTCCGAAATGCTGTTTTATGGAAGAATTGAAGAGATATGGGAGCTTGACTACACCAAATTTCAAGTTGTAGTGTTTAAGTGTAGTTGGGCCGACAACAATGGTGGTGTAAAAGTGGATAATAGTGGCTTCACCAGTCAACCTGAACAAATTAGGATACAAGTCAAACTCCTTCATTTTGGAAAGTCAAGCCAAGCAGGTGTTCTATATTCAAGACCCTAAAGATGTAGCATGGTCAGTCGTACTTGCTAGTCCCAACAAACGAAACACTGAAAGGATCAGTAGGGATGATTTGGGAGACAGTTTTATGCAACTACAAAGTTTTTCAAAAGGAGTTCCAATAGGTGACACAAGTAATACGTGTGATGAAAACGAGCCGCCATGTGTTCGTAAAGATTGTGAAGTGATATGGGTTAACAAGATGAATTTGTAGTTTGGTGAGCTTTAATAGACTCTACTATATATGTAATTATAGGTTACTTGGTTTAATATATGATTATGCATGTCTTAATTTTAGTGTTGATTCATACTTTGTGTTTGCATCTCTTAACTAAACGTGAATATGTTTTGGCTATTGAGTATTAATTCTTTACTTGAGCATTAAAATGGTTTCTGTTGTAATTATTTGTTGATCCTCATTTTACTTGTATTTATTGAGGAGGTTTCATATGATCATGGCTTCAAAGGGTAGTGCTGATTCAGCAGATGGCTCTAAAGATACCCAATCCACAAGGAAAAGTAGAGACAAGAGGGGAAAAGTTTGTTTGAATAGTGTTTATCAGAGAAGGAGTAAAAGAGTTATCGAAGAAGTTGAGTTTAATTGGGATGGACAACCAGTGGGGAAAGCTGCAACTCAGTTGCAGAGTTATATTCGTCTTATAACTCGTGATCATGTTAAAATCAGCATAAAGAACTGGAAAGAGGTTCCACAAGATGTGAAAGAAACAATATAGGCGCAGGTTAAGGTAAGTTTTAGATAAAATTGGGTTGTACATTATGATCTTACTGTTATTTGTGGTATAAAATGTATTCCATGTTCATGTTTTTCCAGGCTTCTTATAAGGTTCCGGAGAAATGGAAGTCTATATGCTTGGAATCAGCAAGTACAAAGTGGCGAACATGGAAATCCCGGATGTATAAGGATCATGTCGTTCCAAATGAAAATAATCCAAAAAAGTTGTTTAAAGTGCCGATATGCAGCGGCATACAGGAGAGTGACTGGGCTCTCTTTGTACATAGTCGTATCACAACTGAATTTAAGGTAATTAATACCATTTTTTTTTTTGCATATATTTGTTATATTTTCATGTATCTATTATATATTTCACATAATCTCCTTGTAGGAACTGAGTTAGCAGCAGAAGAAGGTGAGGGCTAAACACTTATACCCGCATTGACTATCACGTAAAGGTTATGCAAACCTTACCGAAGAAATCAAGGTTCAGCCCCATTTGTTTGTATTAAGCTCTTCTTTTAATATATTGTTTCTGGAATAGCGAGGATGTCAATTTAAATTGTTGCTTACATGACTTGCTTAGACTTCCGAGTTGCACGGTGATGAAGAGTGATGAGGCTGTCGTTCGCACTCTCAAAATGAATTTGTATCCTATTCTCACAGCTATATAGTTAGCAAGTAAGTACAGGGTCGATCCACAAGGAGTTGAATGTTACTATCTCTTAAAACCTCATCCACCTGTTCAGAAAAGTTGGTTTTTGCTATCTTGGTCACTAGGGTTCTCTTGCCCAATTCAAGAACTCAATTAAACACTGAAAAGTAGACAAAGAACTTGATCAATAATAAAATGGACTTGGTCTGGATCTAGACATTGTTAAGTGAAAACTCTAGCTTGGTCATTGGTGCAAATATATTCATCACATGCATGCATCGTTAGTTATAGGACTTGAATGATGAGACCCCTTTTTACTCGTCACGCCCTCAACAAACCCTTCCCTTACCAATCCTTACTTAATCGGCGACGCTCCGCCGGCTCCCTACTTGGGCAATACCTCTGTCGGAGTCATCGTTTAGTTTCTTGCCCAAGGAGCATTTATCTCTAGAAAGGCCTAACAAGGAATCATCACGTCTAACCCAATAGGGTAGACACCTTCCTCTAATATTAATCGATCTAAATCAAGGAGATATTGGATATCACTCCTACTCCCCAATTGATTGGTGATCTAATATTTCCTAAGTGATAAACGGCCTATTAATCCCCTATTCGTATTATCTCATATTAAAACAAGCTCATTAACATTATAGGAACACATGCATGCAACTATCTAGCACAATTTAGACCTATCAAGCATTGGTTAACACTTAACTCGTCTTGCCCAGACCAAGTATGAAAACTTAGCTAGACATAACAATAAAATAACAAACGCATGAATTGAAGAACATAATAAACACTATATAAAAACTCACGAAGTCTGCACAGCGAAATAAACTCGGCCAAAAGTGCCGATCAACAAAATACGAAATAAAGTTTGCCCTTAGGACTTGTTTTTCTCCTCACCAACTCTCGAATAATTACAGGAAAAATAAAGCATAAGAACGGCGTCGTCACATGCAGCAGCAGGGCTTCGATATTTATAGGAGAGTGCTTAGGGTTTGGGCCCCCTAGTCCTTAACATGGAAGGAATCCACGAGCTACCTTGGGATGCAAGTAATACTTGATAAGCTCGACCCCAACAAGGAAAGTCACATCTATCTCCAAGAGATCCCTTGCGGATCCTAAATCTAGTCGGATAAGGAAAGATATTTAAGTTAAATCATCTTTTCCTTATCCTTCTAGACTTAGGAGAGAAACTTTTCCTGTTGACCACGACACTCCTCCTATCTGTCTTAGCCAATATGGTTCTCCCTGACCTGCTTCCAGAAATGCTGCTTCTTTTCCCTGTTTTGCCCAACTTCCACCTATAAGGTAGCAGACATCCTCCTGCCCAGTATATGTCTTCCCAGACATAGAAACAAGACAAAACACACACAAAGACTCGATCTAAACTACCTAAAACAGACACTAGAAAGACACGAAATATGGACTCATCAAAGAGCTTGATAGATGTGTGCTATGGAAAAAAGCAAGACTGAATAAGGATGGAACCACTGACAATGAGAATTTGAAGATTGCCATGCAGAAAATAATATTACTCTATTCATTCATTTATGGAATTTCATTACAACTGTCAATTTATTTGTGGTTTTAATCAACATTATCTTTGCACTTAATAGGATGAATACATATGGGAAAAGGAGCAAGGGAAACTTGAATCAGAAGAAGGTTCAAGTGATTTACTTTTACTTGCCCTCGAAAAACCTGAACATTCTGGTCGTGTGCGAGGAAAAGGGGCAGGGATAAAGCCAAAAACTTACTTCCAAACTGTTAAAGGAACTCGGCGAGCAGCTGTTCAAGCTTCATGTGCTGAAATGGAAGAAGCAAAGAAAAAGATAGAGGTTTTGGATAAAGAAGTACATGAGTTAAATAGTCAAATGAAAAAGTTTGAAAGTAAGATGTGTGACTGACAAAGAGTCTGAAGGAATTGGTAGTTGTTCGGTGATAAAGATTGCAGCTCATGAAAAAATTGTGGAGTCTCATGATACCGTAGTTATACGAAAATCAGAGTTCTTGCAGGTACGTGTTGTTATTTTGATTAAATAGTGCCTTCACGCAATTATATTTTACCGAAACTTTATTTAATATGCAGGGGAAGGAGGTGAAATTACTCCTACAAGCCTCCAAAAACCCTGTAGCTTATGGAACTGTATTTGTTGCCGGTGCTCTCCTACATGGCTCGCCAATGCCTACAGATTACCTCCGTGTTTCGATTGACGATGTAGTTTGCTCGACTACCCTTTCGTGTTTCAGATGATATAGAGACAATAGGCAATGCACTAGGAACACATGTGGCTTGGCCTAGAGATTTGGTTGTGGCAAGACATATTGAGGTACTTTTAGCCAAATGTATATTGTGTTTTTGCTTAAACTTTTTTTTTGGGGGAATTGTTAATAACTATAACATTAACTATTTAGACACAGGAAAAGAAAAGAAGTGGAAAAAAGTTGTCTTTGGAAAATGAAGCTTTGAAAGTTAGCTTATCCTCATTGCCTTCATCATTGATGGTATTGTACTGTTTGTTTGAGAAAGGATACAAGGATGAGGGGTAGCGTGTTAAATTGGATGCTAAACTTTTTTGCCATGATTCGAAACTTTACATTCTTAAGAAGCCTGATTTAATTCCATTTTGCAACATGCAACCAATAACAGGTGGTTGCATTGTGGCATATGTTTGGTAAGACCTCGATCGTCAACTCTATATGTTTATTTATGAATTACAGGTTTTTATAATTGCTACATTTTTATTGGCAGGCATCTCTATAACAAGAAGAGGGAAAATGGTGCAGCTTCCAAGTTTTTATTTGCGAATCCATTTGCCGTAGAACAAGGAGTGAAGCAAGAGGATAGAACACGCGCACTGTCAGAAAGATTACTTGAGGCTGTTGCAGATGTACTCGTATTTGTGCCTTGCAACGTGGGGTAAGTGAACAAGTATATAAAACAGTTAGTGCCTTGTATGTTTTTGGCCTAACAATCTGACATATATCAAACAGTGGACATTGAATTCTGACTATCATTGAAGTCGAAAAAGGACAAGCTTTTTTACCGGATCCTCTTAGTCATCGTATTAAGGACAGCATATGGAAGGGGGTCGTCGACACGTGAGTTTTGGATTATACAACTAATTAATCATCTCTTTCATTTTATTTGATGTAAATGTTAACTTTATATAAATTTCCTTTGAAGTGCGATAAGTATGGTCACTGCAAAAAAGGGAAAGAAAATGAAAAAAACAAATTGGGAAGTTATCAAGGTATGTATGCTTAATTTACTGATGAGTTTTGTGGCTTTGTTATGATAGTAGTACATGGAATTTTTGAAGTAGTGTGGAAAAAAAAATATTGTTTTGGTTAGAGTTGATAAAATGCAGGCTTACCATTTTATTTCTGTAATAATTATAGGGTCCTATACAACCTGATGACAAGCAATGTGGCTATTTTGTGATGAGGTTTATGAGAGATATTATCGAAGGGTTTCAAAATACGGCAGCCTCAACTTTTAACTTGTCATCACTGGTATTAAATATATGTACTTGAATATTGTTTAACATAGTATTAGTAGTTATTAATAAATATATTGGTGATCTTGTTTGTATTTGTAGTTTAAGGGTGTTACTACTTATTCTCAAAATCAACTCAATGAGGTTCGTCAAGAATGGGCATCATGTGTGATTCAGCATGCATTGGATGGATAGGTACGTTTAAAATTTAATATATGAGTGAACTGAGGTTTGAGTATTGATGCACTTGTGTATGAGGCTAGTACAAGTTTGGTGTTTCTCCTATGATCTTCATGTGTGTGGTGTCGAACTGTTGTCGGTTTAGCTTTCATGTGCAGCTGCTTTGTCGGTTTAGCTTTCATGTGCAGCTGCTTTGGGATACTATGTGTTTCATTGCTATTGGATATTGTTTGTTGGGTGTGTTTTATGTCACTAGTATAGTTTCAGATTTTGAGTTCACATAGTTCATGTTATTGAATGCTTTATCATTTCGTCACTTCGCGGTGTGGCTGCAAACTTGTGTTTTTTGTTGTATTCTCCTACAGATGCTTTCCATGATGTGAAAAGGAGACTGGAGATGCTTTCGATAATATGAAAAAGAGACGGGGAAGGAGAAGAGATGTTGTATTAAACATCTTTTTGTTGTATTAAACTTGTGTTTTTGTAAACGTACTTTGGACGTACAACTTATAGAACTTTTGTTTTTGTTAACTCTATTCGGATGGTGGTTGTATGAATATTTTGGATGTTATGACATGATTTATAGATGATTTTTATTATTTTGTTGTTTTAGAATTAATTTTATTTTCAAATAAATTATAATTAAAAGTTGTGTAACAAAAAACAAATATACATAACGGATACTCTCGTTATGTATAATACTTATAGATAACGGATAAATATCATCTTTCGTAACGATAATGCACGTTATGTAAAAGCGTATAGATAACGGATAATCACACGTTATTAATTTAAGGACAAACATTATGTATAATAGTATAGATAAGGGACAAATATTATCTTTCGTAACGATCATGCACATTATGTAAAAGAGTATAGATAACGGATAATCACACGTTTTTAATTTAAGGACAAACGTTATGTATAATAGTATAGATAAAGGGCAAATATCATCTTTCGTTACGATCATGCACGTTATGTAAGAAAGTATAGATAACGGATAATCACACGTTATTAATTTAAGGACAAATGTTATGTATAATAGTATAGATAACGGATAAAACTCCGTTATGTATGAGCGCCACATAGAAAACACCATTATACTTTACGTCAATTTTTTAACATAGATTACGGATAAAATCCGTTATGTATGAGCGATTTTGGCATAGTGCAAGCAACAATTATAATGATCAATAACAAGTCGAACAAATTTTAATCATCACTAACATGTAACGGTATCCGCATTATAAATGCACACCTTTGAAGCTTGTGTTTTGATTACGTTTTTTGCTACGGAGCAAATTGCATGCTTTGCTGATTCAAACAACACGACTGCTGAAAAGAAGAAGCAATACTCATGGACTTCATAATTCTGAGTTTCTCATAGTTTCCTGACAAAAAAAAAAAGGTCAAAATCTAATAAACAAACTTTGGAGTATTACCTAAACTCATAATATATCCGGAAGATAGCTGGTGTAAATACTTGCATCTGTTAGAGCAGAAAAAGAAAATAAAAAAGGAACATATTTCATTCAAGGTCTTCCATGCTTAGCTTTGTTAGAAAAAGAAAAAAATTAATAACATTATGTAAAATGACATGGAACAAGAGACAAGGTAGAGAACAACAATGAACAGCAAAAATTAATAAACAATAAGAGAAGAACGGTTTAACTGGTAAAAATGTGACACCTTTTCTTAGCCTTTTTAACGTCATGCTATTAGACAACGGGTAAACCGTCGTCTATTATATAAAAAGACGATGGGTGATTGTAACCGTCATCTATATATGTTCTAAAGCGCTAATAGACGGATTTTGATCCCCGTCATCTATTTGAATGCTGACAGACAACGAATTTTAGATCCCCGTTGTCTATATTTATATAGACAGCGCGACTCAAATTCCCGTCGTCTATAACAAGTAGTCTATATCCGTTTTTCTTGTAGTGGTGGTGCATCTCATTATACAGTTGTGTGCATCTACCACATTGTGGTGCATCTCAGTACACATGGTAATGCATCTCATTATACATGATGGTGAATTTGCAAACAATATATGGTGCATCTCAATAAGCATGGTGGTGCATCTCAAAAAAATAGTGAAAAAAGAATATTAATAAAATTTAAAAAGGGTGCATCTCAATACACTTAGTAATGCATCTCATTACACAATGTGGTGCATATCACTTCACCGTAAAAAAAATCGAAAGAAAATTGGAAAGTCAAAGGATTGAATCGGGACCGAAAATGTGTCCTATTTCACTTTATGAACCATAACACCCTTTATTCTTTTCATTATTTACCAATTTTTACCTTTATTCCACTCATAACAATTTTTATTCCACTACCCGTCAACTCTACTTTTATCCCACTTACAACAAGTTTATTAGCTTTTCTTAAAACTCGTGTCACCCACATAATAGGGTACATTATCATGGACGGAAGGAGTATTAGTATACAGCTCCCATAATTCTTCTCATGACCCCATTTTTAATAAAATTAAAATTGTTATTAAATTTACTATTTTATTCTTTTAACCCCAAAATCATCTTCATTCAATAGCCCTAAAAATCCTAATATGTATAGCCTCCATAAATTTGGACAATAATAAGATGGAGTTCATCCATGGATTTCGGAAGTGAAATATTTAATCTAGAAATTTATGCATGTAAATTGTATATGTTACTGCAAAACTTAGTATAGAGATTAGCACAGAAAATTACGAGTATGCTAAGTAAAAAACACACAGAAGTGGTAACCCAGTTCAATTAGTCAATCTACGTCTGGGGGGCCTTCCTGCCTAAGAGAGAATCAATCCACTATTGTAAGTTGTAGTTACAGACTCTTACACATATAGTTCGTCAACTATATAAAGTCTCATAACTCACACACTTCCCAACCTAGCATGAACCAACGAATGTTCAAGACGAACTCGAACAATCTAAGCTTGAGTCACAACCCAATGCTCATCTCTCTCCCAAGTGTTTTTCTATGAATAAACACCCTCAAGAACAATACGAAAAATATTCACTCACGCAAGTATACTAGCTATGAATACAAGAAATATTGCTAATGCAGCAGCAGCCTCCAAATGATGTTGATGTCGATACATATAGGTCTTGAGAAACCCAAAATATAATCTCCATCGATTTGCCCTAGTTTCCTTGTAGATATAAACTTCCTTTGGAGGCTTATCTTGTGGAACAAACAATATCTTCTCCGGATACGATCTTCTCCGCATCAATAATGGATAAGGAAAATATCTCCGCATAATCCGCTTAAATATGGAAAGAATCTTCTGAATCTGTTCCAACCTGTTCCACAATACTTTAGCTCAGACTGAAGGACATAATCTCCATGTGTCAGCACACCTTGTAACATTTTAGTTTGACCTCCTTTTACATAAACTTGCCAACTTGATTGAGCTGCATGCTCGAATCTAACAATCTCCCCTTTGGCATTTATGTAGACAAAACCACAATCCAAGCATTCAATAAAATCAGAGTAACAATCATCTTCAAGCTTAGCATCAAACAATCAACCACGAGTAAAGATAGTATAGAAGCTCCCCCTCAAACTAACCTTGGTTGGGACTACGAAATAGCTTCCAGAATCATAACTGCCCCTTAACTCAATTAACAGTGAATCTTCAAAATAACTTCATTCCATTAAAGAGATAAGAAACTCCTTATAGCAGCGGAAACATCTACATATAAACATAAGAGATAGAATTCCAGAAAACTAGGAAGACCAACAACAACCAAAAACACCCGTGAAGTCGGTGTACCGCTTTGGTATCAATTGAAATATTTAATCTAACAATTTATGCATGTAAATTGTATCTGTTACTGCAAAACTTAGCACAGAAATTAGCAGAGAAAATAACGAGTATGCTAATTAAAGAACACATAGAAGTGGTAACCCAGTTCGGTTAGTCAACCTACGTCTGGGGGGCCTTCATGCCCAAGAGAGAATCAATTCACTATTGTAAGTTGTAGTTACTGACTCTTACACATATAGTTCGTCAACCATATGAAGTCTCCTAACTCACACACTTCCCAACCCAGCGTGAACCAACGAATGTTCAAGACGCACTCGAACAATCTAAGCTTGAGTCGCAACCCAACGCTCATCTCTCTCCCAAATATTTTTCTATGAATAAACACCCTCAAGAACAATACGAAAAATACTCACTCACGCAAGTATACTAGCTATGAATACAAGAAATATAGCTAATGCAGCAGCAACCTCCAAATGATGTTGATGTCGATATATATAGGTCTTGAGAAACCTTAGATATGATCTCCATCGATTTGCCCTAATTTCCTTGTAGATAAAAACTTCCTTTGGAGGCTTATCTTGTGGAACAAACAATATTATCTCCGGATATGATCTTTTCCGCGTCAATAATGGATAAGGAAAAGATCTCTGTATAATCCACTTAAATATGGAAAGAATTTTCCGAATCTGTTCCAACCTGTTCCACAATACTTTAGCTCATACTGAAGGACAAAATCTTCATTCTGTATCAGCACACCTTGTAACATTTCAGTTTGACCTCCTTCTACATAAACTTGCCAACTTGATTGAGCTGCATGCTCGAATCTAACAGGAAGCCACCGTTATAATGTGCATATACATTTGTCATTGTATCACTAATCATATTGGACTATTGGAGCCTTGGAATCATGAATTTGAAAAGTTCCAGTCTTTCTAAACGAGTTATTCGATTGTTCCTCAATTGTAAGTTTTTTTAAATTGTTGAATATTTATTGTTTGAAAAAAATTAAGTGTAACCGGTTGCATGCATTGGTTTTGTCCCGAGCCCCAATGCGACCCGGCTCGACCCACGTGCTTAAGAAAAAGAAAAAAATGACGGGATTAAAGTATATATACTATTAACGGTAGCCAATTGACAAATGAGCGAGTTAGCCTAGTGGGTAGTGTCTTAGCTATAGTGCTGGAGAGTTTGATTCTCAATGGGCGCATATGTTTATCTTTTACTTTTTTTCTTTTTCCTTTTTCAATTTTCAATTTTTTTTTTATGTTTATCCATTTTCGTTTTCCTTTCATTTTCCTTATTTCATCAGGTTTTTTTCCTTTTATGCGCTTTTTTTCTTTACATTTTTAGTTTTCTTTTTTAATTTTTTTAGTTTTCCATTTTTTATTTTCAGGTTATTTATTTATTTTTCTTTTTTCTCATTTTAGATTTTTATTTTCAATTTTTATTCACAACAACTTGTACTTTTAGTGATTTGGTCAAGTAATTATTGTCGTGATGAAAAATAATTATTGATATTAAGAAAGGTAATGTTTCACAATCATTACTTTTCTTAACGACAATGTATTTTTAATTCACGACAATTTTTATTTTTAATAAATTATTATTTATAGCGGTTATTATATAATTGTTGATAATTAAATAATTGTAGATTATTTTACTTATTGAGTAAATAATCGGAATATATATACATGTTCTCAATAAACCATTATTTGGTGAGTGAGAAATGAAATGATTTTAAATTGTGTGTTGAAGATGAATTTGTTGGAGTCAAATTCATGTTTGTTGTTATTCCACATCGTAAGAACGAGCTCGATTTAATTTGTTAGCTTTATTCTTGACTTGGGCTCTATTTATACTACTTGATTAATTGTTAGTTTAGGCCCAAAATTGAGAAATTGGGTTTGGCCCAATTTGTGACCAATACACAATGTAAGAAATTTAACAAATTTGGTGGAAATCATTACGTGAATGACTTGTTTCATGTGAAAAGTCATTAGTTAGTGTTCTTTGGATGAAAACTGCCGCCGAATTAACTTTGGAATTTGATTAGCATTGTTTTCAATAATTGTGAAATTCCATGAGACTTTTGAGGTGGAGAACCGACGTTATTTTCATAATGTGCGGTGTTTTCCCTTAATTGTGTATTAAATCTCCCATGGTGAAATTGCCTATATAAGGAGCTTAGTTCATTGTAGAATTCACTCAATCATTCATTCTCTCATCTCTCAAAGCAAGCATAGCATAGAATAGCATTCGAGTTCAGTCCTCGTTCTAGTTCCAGTTCGCCGGTGCTCGGTTCTGTTTGTGGTGCTACTACAGCCGAGACGTTTAGATCGTTTTAACCTTTAGGGACGAGCCGCCTTACCGTGAGCACTACCGGAGCGTATTCTCGTCTTGTGGGCAGAAGTCTAACTTCGGACGATCTGGTTTTCTAATCTCTATTTTTCAGTTTCCATTGTAATTCTTACAAGTTCTGTTTCTGTTCAAAGTTCATCAATAAAAAAAGAAGTATTGTTCATTGAAATCTACACGAGCAAGTACCCGATTCCTAACAATCGCAAGACTAGAATACGAAAGTTACTTGTTCGTGTGCTTCCTCAAAACTGAAGTTCAACCTGAAACTCTGCTGAAAAAAATGTCTACCAATTCGAGCACCGGCGCTTCCACTCTTTCTTCCACCACTTCTGGAACCATTGGCTCCTCGAGCTCAACCATGGCTCCTGTTCAACCTGCTGCTCGGCTCATGCCTATCGCCGAGAAACCTCCCAGTTTTTCGGGAACTGACTTCAAAAGAAGGTCCCAAAAGATGATGTTCTACATCACCACAATTGGGCTTGCCAGCTTCCTGCGTGAAGAAAGACCTCCTGTCCCAGCCGAGGACGAGGCAAATGTGCAAGTTCGTACTGAATACGATACTTGGGTGCATTCTGACTATCTGTGTCGGAATATGTTGTTGAACGAGCTTGATGATGGCCTGTTCAATGTGTTCAGCATCAAGGAGACCACCAAAGAAATTTGGGATGCTCTTGAGTTGAAGTACCGTATTAATCCTGCTAGCACGAAGAAGTTCGTAGTGACGAGGCTCACCGAATTCCAAATGGTGGACACTCGTCCTATGATGCCCCAAGTACAAGAGTTCCAAACTCTTATACACGTTGTTCATTTCGAGGGGATGCCTCTGCCCGAAGCGTATACTATGGCACTCTTGGTTGACAAGTTGCCGCCAAGTTGGAAGGAATTCAAGGGATACCTTAAGCACAAGCGAAAGGAGATTACCCTTGAGACGTTGGTGGCTAAGCTTCAAACCGAAGCTCAAGTCCGTGATCAAGACATGAAGACCAAGGCTCCAATGGAGGCTAAGGCGAACTTGACCGATGGTAGAGGCAGACCTTCTAAGAAGCGTCCTTATCCTGCCAAAGACAAATGGAAAGAAGTGGCACCGCCGACCAAGTTCACCGGGACATGCTACAATTGTGATAAGCCCGGACATATGGCGAAGAACTGCCGTCTGCCGAAGAAGAAGGGAAAGGGCAAGGTCAACCATGTCTAAAATGACTTCGACACTTGGGACAAAGACGACCTTGTTGCCATGATCACCGAGGTCAACCATGTCTCGGACCTTAATCCTGTTACTTGGTTTCTTGACACAGGTGCAACTGTTCATATTTGCATGAACCGGGACTTGTTCTATACCTACAAGGAAGTTCAAGACCGCTTTGTCACCGAGGCGAGTGACCGTACCTCACTTGTTCTTGGAGTTGGGACTGTTGTACTCCAACTCACTTCCGGTGTGGAGATAACTTTGAAGGATGTGCTGCATGCTCCGGCGATCTGCAAGAATTTGGTGTCAGGCGTCAAACTAGTTAGGGCTAAGTTTGATATAGATCTTCGTAGTGATTTTATAATCATATGTAAGTTTGATAAGACTGTTGGAAAAGGTCACATTGTTGATGATATGTTCAAGTTGAGTGTTCGTACTTGAAAGCCTTCTAAGGCAGTTGCTAATGATAATAAAGCTACTACTTCTGCTTACTTGCTTGAGTGTTGTGATTTATGGCATTGTAGACTTGATCACGTAAATCTAAATGCTATAAAAAGACTTGCGAACATGGACATGTTAAAAATTGATTTATCTAAGACACAAGACAAGTGTGAAGTTTGTGTTGAAGCAAAAATGGCTAAGTTACCGTTTAAGTCGGTTGAACGAAGCACTAAACCTCTAGAACTTGTTCACACCGATGTATGTGACTTAAAGTTTGTGCAAACTAGAGGTGGTAAAAGGTATTTTATTACCTTTATTGACGATTGCACAAGGTATTGTTACCTTTACTTGTTAAGAAGTAAAGATGAGGCTATTGAAGCTTTTAGAAACTTCAAGAATGAAGCTGAAAATCAACTTGGTTGCCGAATCAAAATGGTTCGAAGTGATAGAGGTGGAGAGTATGTTGCTCCGTTTGCTGAATTATGCAACGAAAGTGGTATAATCCATCAAACGACTGCTCCTTATTCACCACAATCAAATGGCATTGCTAAACGTAAGAATCGTACTCTTAAAGAGATGATGAACGCCTTGTTGATTAGTTCAGGATTACCCCAAAACATGTGAGGGGAAGCTGTTTTGACAGCTAACTATATCTTGAACAAGATTCCACTCAAAGGGAAGGACGTGACTCCTTATGAACTTTGGAAAGGGAGGAAACCTTCGTATAAATACCTCAAAGTGTGGGGGTGTTTAGCTAAGGTTGAAGTGCCTTTACCAAAACAAGTTACAATTGGACCTAAAACGGTAGATTATATCTTTATTGGTTATGCACTTAACAGCAGCGCGTATCGGTTTGTTGTACACAAATCCGATATACCCGACATTCATGTGGGTACGACGATGGAATCAAGGAATGCTGTATTCTTTGAGAACATCTATCCTAATAAGGATAAGGTTGATCCTAACTCTAGTAAGAGAGTTGAGGATGAAGCTACGAGTTCTAAACTTGTAGATGAGTCTATGAGTTCTGAATCCATAGATGAAAATGTTGCATCGAGTTCTAATCCGGTGTTCTATGGACCGCCGAATAGAAAGCGACTTAGGTCTATGCAATGAATGAGCCTAAACGTGGTACTAGAGTACGGAAAGCAAAAATTTATGGACTGGACTACGTCGTTTTAATGCTAAATGGTGAACCGGTATCCGTAAAAGAAGCCTTATCTGGTTCGGATGCGGCTTTGTGGAAAGAAGCTATAGACATCGAGATTGAGTCTATTATGCTTAATCACACTTGGGTGTTAGTCGAACTACCACCAGGTTGTAAGGCATTAGGATGCAAGTGGCTCCTAAAGAAGAAGTACAAGTCTGACGGTACTATTGATAAATATAAGGCCAGACTTGTAGTTCAAGGCTTTAGACAAAAAGCCGGTTATGATTTCTTTGATACCTATTCGCCTGTGACGAGACTTACTACTATTAGGGGGCTTCTCGCTATTGCTTCTTTGTGCAATCTTGAGATTCATCAAATGGATGTTAAGACTGTATTCTTGTATGGGGAGTTAGATGATGAAATCTATATGAAGCAACCAGAAGGGTTTGTTGTACCTGGAAAAGAGCACATGGTATGCAAACTACAACGGTCTTTATATGGATTGAAACAAGCGCCTTTGCGTTGGCACTTGAAGTTTGAAAAAGTGATGTTGTCAAATGGTTTCAAGATCAACGAGAGTGACAAATGTGTCTATATTAAGAAAACGGGTGACGATTATGTTATCGTTTTTCTTTATGTAGATGACATGTTAATCATGGGTAGTAACTCTCGTGTGATTGGTGAAACCAAGAGGATGCTAAGTATGAATTTTAGCATGAAAGATATGGGTTTAGCTGACGTTATTCTTGGAATTAAGATTCTAAGAACGCCCAATGGAATTGCATTGTCGCAATCTCACTATGTTGAGAAAGTGTTGAGGAGATTCAACGCTTATGAGAAACCTATTGCTAAGACTCCTTGGGAACTGAATGTTCATCTAAGTGAGCACAAGGGGGAACCTGTGGGTCAAGATGAATATGCTAAGATCATTGGGAGTTTGATGTATTTGTCAAACTGTACCCGACCTGATATAGCATGCTCGGTTCCCAAGTTGAGTAGTTATACTGCTAATCCAAGTAAAGTACATTGGAGAGCCCTAAAGCACGTATTGGGTTATTTAAAATATACTCAGAACTTTGCGATTCACTATTCAAGAGAGCCTGCTGTACTTGAAGGGTATAGTGATGCTAATTGGATATCTGACTCCAAAGACTCGTTTTCTACTAGTGGATACGTGTTCACTATTGGGGGTGGTGCAGTATCTTGGAAGTCTAAGAAACAGACTTGTATTGCCAGGTCTACCATGGAATCTGAATTCATAGCTTTGGATAAAGCTAGTGAAGAAGCCGAATGGCTTAAAAATTTCCTCGAGGATATTCCATGTTGGACGAGGCCTGTGTCGTCTGTGTTGATACATTGTGATAGCCAATCTGCTATTGGACGAGCACAGAATATGTTTTATAACGGTAAGTCTCGACATATTCGTCGACGACATAATACCGTAAGATATTTGATCTTGAGTGGGGTTATCTCAATTGACTATGTAAGGTCAATAGATAATCTAGCGGATCCGCTGACTAAGAGCATTAATCGAGATCAAATGTATAAACTGTTAGAGGGAATGGGTGTTAAATCCACATCTTAAGGATGATTATAGCGGATACCCAACCTTGCAGATTGGAGGATCCCAAGAGCTTGGTTCAATGGGACAACAAAGTTATAAGAATCTGTGTGTTAAACACTCGAACATACCTATTCTTTGAGAACAGTGAGTGTTTGTTTACCTACAAGTGGTGAGGTTAAGTCTTATGACTTTTAATGATTCTTGGATACCTCGGAGAGGTCAAGTATAGTAGGATACTTGGGAATAAGAATCACCTATATAAGTGTGAAGTGAGGGCCGCTTCAATTGATACACTTATGAATCCAAAGGGGTGTCCAAGGCCGAAAAGGACACAAAACGTTAGAACGGACGGAATTGAGATGATATTGTGTCAATATTGTTGTCTCGGTATACACCATGGAGGACTAGTTCAAGATTTTCATAACCACTATGCCGCCAGTATACTCGATGATGTTGACTATGGATAGGTTCAAGGCCACAAGCCACCTAGCCAAATGCAGTATTGTCTCTTGAGGACTGAACTTTGCATTTGCATTCATTTTGTATTGGCATTCTCACTCATGTGGGGGATTGTTGGAAATAATGGTTTGAAAATCATTATTTATGGCGGTTATTATTTAATTGTTGATAATTAAATAATTGTAGATTATTTTACTTATTGAGTAAATAATCGGAATATATATACATGTTCTCAATAAATCATTATTTGGTGAGTGAGAAATGAAATGATTTTAAATTGTGTGTTGAAGATGAATTTGTTGGAGTCAAATTCATGTTTGTTGTTATTCCACATCGTAAGAACGAGCTCGATTTAATTTGTTAGCTTTATTCTTGACTTGGGCTCTATTTATACTACTTGATTAATTGTTAGTTTAGGCCCAAAATTGAGAAATTGGGTTTGGCCCAATTTGTGACCAATACACAATGTAAGAAATTTAACAAATTTGGTGGAAATCATTACGTGAATGACTTGTTTCATGTGAAAAGTCATTAGTTAGTGTTCTTTGGATGAAAACTGCCGCCGAATTAACTTTGGAATTTGATTAGCATTGTTTTCAATAATTGTGAAATTCCATGAGACCTTTGAGGTGGAGAACCGACGTTATTTTCATAATGTGCGGTGTTTTCCCTTAATTGTGTATTAAATCTCCCATGGTGAAATTGCCTATATAAGGAGCTTAGTTCATTGTAGAATTCACTCAATCATTCATTCTCTCATCTCTCAAAGCAAGCATAGCATAGAATAGCATTCGAGTTCAGTCCTCGTTCTAGTTCCAGTTCGCCGGTGCTCGGTTCTGTTTGTGGTGCTACTACAGCCGAGACGTTTAGATCGTTTTAACCTTTGGGGACGAGCAGCCTTACTGTGAGCACTACCGGGGCGTATTCTCGTCTTGCGGGCAGAAGTCTAACTTCAGACGATCTGGTTTTCTAATCTCTGTTCTTCAGTTTCCATTGTAATTCTTACAAGTTCTGTTTCTGTTCAAAGTTCATCAATAAAAAAATAAGTATTGTTCATTGAAATCTACACGAGCAAGTACCCGATTCCTAACATTTTTAAAAATAAAAGATTACGTAGCTGCTGCATCTTTTCTTTTTGATGTTATGGAGGCTACCTGTATTTTAGGTTTTTAATTAGGGTCAACGTAGGATGAATTGATTTTCATTAATAATTTAATTAAGAGTTGTTGGGGCAAAAGCTTTTATATATATATACATATATATATATATATATATATATATATATATATATAGGGTGTGGATCTAGTGAGAACCAATTCTTATATGAGAACTAGGAACTAATCCTCACCATTTATTTATATAGAATGTATGGCTAAGATTAGATCTAAAACATTGACATGGATTCAAAACCAAAAGATGGAGGGTTATTTTGAGGAAAAATTTCTGTCTCTCACTCTCGTATATCACAGTTCTCTCTTCTTCCCTCTTCCATCTTTCTCTTCACCACCGACACCACCCATCATAGCCGTCGTCGCTGCCGCCGCCGGACAGCATCTCCGCCACTGCCGCTGCCGGACAGCATTGCCGCCGCCCCATCATTGGCAGCTAGAGTTTGATTTTGTTTGCAGGTGGAAGAGTGTGATTATATTTTCGAGTAAAAAATTATTCAGAGAATGAAGATTTCAATCCTTTCAACTCTCCAATGGAAGATGAATTTGTCCAACCCACATTTGTTTCTTGATAACCTCACTTTAAAGTTATGTTATTGTAATGCCCCGTAAATTCCTTACGTTCTAAAAATATTTAAAGTTAATTAAATAAATGGCTTTGCACGCCTAAGTTTACAATTTATGAATTCTAAGACTAACGGTCGAATCCGTTATTAAAAATAAATTACAAAAGTCTGATAGACGGCTACTATATTTAAGGTTAACGCGTACGAAAAGTTTTTAGTTCGTAAATTAAGAACGGAAAACCGTCTAATTTTTTACGTTTACAAAATTGTGATACGAACACGCCGAAAAAGTTTGTTATTATATTTTTCCGGACCTCAGACTATATCGTCCCAAGTTTTTGTCAAAATAAATTTTGTAAAGTTATTTTCTAATTAAGTTCATACGTTAGAATTTTTAAGTCAAATCGAATCGCGACGATTTTTTGTACCGAACAACGTTTTTCGTCGTTCGTTTTCCCGTAACGTCGGATCGCGCCGGAAAAACCCGTAACCCTTTATTTTTTTTCTGCATGCAGCCGAGACACCTCACCATAATTGGTGTCAACATGCATGTTGACCTTATTAGCTTTATGACACCTTAACCTTACCTTTCCATGTGTTCAACTTTCATCATTTCATCATCTAGACAAAATACATTTTCTCTCCAACTCTCACTCTCTCTCTCTCGGCAGCAGCACACACACACACTCTAAATCATCATCTTCTTCATCATTCATCCACCATTGAAGCCTTCTTCAAGAGCTTGAGAAAGAACACAAGTCCTCAATCCATCCATTCAATTCCATACTTCTTTCATTAAATCTTAAGGTATTTCCATCCTCTACATTTCTATCCAATTAGTTTTCTTTTCTTTTCCTTTTTTTTCTTGTTCGAATTTTTAGAGGTTTGATTTAGATATTTTGATCTTAGAATAATGTAATTGAATGTGTTAGATATGATAATTGGAGATTAAAATGGAACAAAAACAAGAACTCTAATTATTGTGTGAATGCAGAATTTTTTTGGGAAATTGTAGGATTTTTGTTTTTCTTCTTTTGATCATGGATTCATGCTTAGTAGATGATTAATTAGTGTTTAGAATAAAAAGGGAGTGAAAGCCCTATGTGTTTGTAAGTTTTCAATTAGGATTTTGAATTGAATTTAGGGATTTTATGCATGTTAGTTGTTTTTGGAATTATAATCGATTAATGGATAATATAAGATGTTGATTAGTGAATATATGTTGTTAATTGAAGAAGAAAATCATCCCCTTAACATATGTTTAAAACCAGAAATTTATAAGTAATTAGGGGTTTATACATGTTAGACATAAGTGATGATTTGTTAGTTGATTTATGTTGCAAATAGTGTTAGTTGATAATAGAAATTAAATGAGATTTTTCTAAAAATGTTTAATAAAACATAAGAGGCAAAGATCACCATATAAACTGAGTTATAATAATATTAAGATGTGTTTGCATGCTTGAAAATGATTCACGTTAGACGTAGTTTAACGTCGTAAAATTTGAACAAAAACCGACAACGTTAAAAAAATCGCATAAGAGACGAATATTTAGTTGTAACTAATAATCGAGAAGTCGGATGGGAATTCTAACTTGATATTACTGTTTATAATGAAAATTTGAACATCTTTCTAGTTGACGTCATAAGCTTTCGAGTTAATCTAATATGAGCTATAGTTGTAATCGAGAACTAGAAGACGTTTGGAATGTCTTTGTTGGTTTAGTACTTGTTAGTTGGAATAAGACGTTAGAACGTCGTGCTTTTGAGCGAGTTGAGAAGGAGTTTGTCACGTACGGAAGTACGTGATGACTGCCTTGAGAGTCCAGTTTCTAAAAAAATGAATACGAGAGCTTAAGACGAACCTAAAACGTTATACGTCGAACTTATCAATCAATTAGGGTTTCCACGGCAGTTTTGCGACCCTCGCCGGAAACTGTAATATCTTCCAACTCGTTTATCGGATTTGTGATCCGTAAATTGGAGTGCGAACTAGACTTCCTAAGCTTTCTAATGGTATAGGGCTCACCCCCTGTTTCCAAGTCCTCTGTTCTGGACAGCCTCCAGAGTTACTGGAATGTGCAGTGAAATTTCAGTTTCTTGTTTCCTAAGTTGTTTAATTCACAACTTAGTTTCTTTCAAATGTTTAAGCCGTTTTTAGCTAACGAACATCTCCCTACTGACCTTAGAGTCAAGTATAGAACCTTGAGTGATGAAAACCAGTCGAGATCTTATATCTTATCCTTTTATTAAAAAAGTAATAAACGAGAAATTTCATAAGTCGTTCAAGGAACTAAAATATAAATCGCCTAAGTTGATTCTTTCCAACTTAGTTTCTTATAATCCTTAAAGTCGTATTAAGACATCGAATACCTTCTCTTCTGACCCGAGAGTCGAATATGAGATCTTCCGAGTTCTAAACAAGATTAGTACGAGTCTCGTTTTCCGTTTAAGTAAAACGAAACTAGTAAGCGTGCAAATGCCAAAAGAATAAAATAACTAAATCTTTCTTCGATCCTCTTTCTTCGATTATTCTTTTTCGAACCGTTTTTAAGTATGTTTATTTTACGATGAAGGAGGAAGCCAACTGTAAAGAGAGGACAGAAGATCCAAAGTTGGAAGCTTTGGCTTATAAGTTCTGTATTTTACAAGGTGGGCTTTTATTATATGAAAATAAAACATGGGTTTTTCCACAAACCGAAAGTGAAGTTTACAGCTTTGATAATTGTGTTTTATCAACGTGATAATCTTGGCATAAAATGTTTAACTGTTTTATGTGAGTTCTCTTGTACCTTTCTGAGTTAACCTTCGGGTTTTCCAGAATTTATAGTTAACTGCTAGGATTGTTAACTATTATCGATCGGCTCTGAGTTAGCTATTAAGCGCTTTCCAGAGTTAGTGCACTTTGTAACCTGTGGTGTATGTGGTATCCTGTTGAGGGGTAGCCAACCACGGTGAATTAGCTTTGGTCAAGATTGAACATAACATACTCTAAAAATGCTTGCGCAAGCTGCTTTATACAAATTAGTCAGAAAAGGTTTAGTAGGCTCGGGCCTTTTCAACAAAACCCCGATGCGCTACGGTTATAAAATGCCAGATTATTTATACTTATGATTATGATTTCGGCATCGTGCCCACTAAGTACGTTTGTACTTAGCCCTACATTGTTTTCTAAATATACAGGTTGAAGCGACGGTGAGCGGCGACGGTTGATGTTGAGTTAAAAGATAGGATGTTTAGTTAGAACCCTTCCGCTGCCAAACTTTGAATTTCTTTGATGTACTTTTGAACAATATTTAGTAATCTAAGTATGTAAATTTTGAACTTAGTTTCTTTTTATACTTTTGTCGAGTAATCTTTAGGGATTAACTCTTTCTTATTGATATTCAAGTCTTATTCATAGTTTGTCGATGTTTTTCATGTATGTTTAGTCAATTAGCCCCCTTCTTCCCCGCTTCTTTAATCCAACCCCAGTCACACCCCGGCTTCTGCCGTCCCTCGGGATTTGGGGCTGTGACAGTTATTCAGCCATATCTCCAAAAAATATCATCAGAGCTGTGATCGTCTTTTTTCATCTCTAGCATTTGGGAACAAATGTTCTCTCTCTCTCTCTCTCTCTTATTTTTTTTTGTATAATGTTGGCATCTTATATGTCAAAACAACAATGGTGTTCTGCCAACGGATTTGGGGGTGGTGGCGAGGTGGTGTTGGAGAAGTGATGAAGTGTGGGGCTATTAAATTTCGTTTAGCAGATTAATGGTATATTTGCATCATGTTGTTAACATTAATGCATTACATTAATATTGTTTATGCATTATAAGAGAATACATAATCAAATGCATAAATTGAAACAATGTAATGCACAAATATCACATACGTAATGCATTAATTATGTTAACAAGTCATTTTCTAGTTTGTGCATTTAGAGTATCATATTGATACATCACATAAATTGTGTTAATGCATCACAAAATTGTTCCCAGAATATTAAGTAATAAATACGAAAATAATATATGTAATGCATTAATTATGATACTATATACGCATACGAATACGATATACATAATGCATTAGTTGTATAAGTACATATTTATATGAATTTTATTTGTTGTCTACAAAACCGTATATTTTGATATTGATGCATCACTTTGTACTAGTTTATGTATCACTTTATACTAGTTAATGCATTACGATTTTACAGTGCATAAATAGCGAAAATGAACATTTTAACCCTACTTAAGTAAAAGACACGGGATTAACCAAAAAAAAGCGGGTTTGACCAACTAATTATGAGATTAAATCATATCCATTGATCTTGTAGGATGGATGGCTTGGATTGGTTCCTAATTCCTATATAAAATGTGGTTCCTATATGATCCTATCCCTATATATATATATATATGAATAAGTTCTTGAATTTAATAGTTAGGTGATAATAATTATTGGATAAAATGTATGTTCCAAAACAAAAAACAATTTTATTTGAATAATCTCAAGTATAGATGTTTGACCTCATTTTGGTACATTCAAAAAATTCACTATATATTATATAAACGAAAACGACTTTACGTAAAAAAAAATCTATAGGGCACCCCTCAAATCCATCCATTCTCATTTATCTAAATTCTCAAATTTTCAGAATTTTATATCTTTATCATATTTATATTCTATATTATATATAATATGAAAATAAAATTTTAGCAAAGATCAGATCTTCAAAATTAATATATACTATATTTTAATTATTGTATCATTTTATATTATAAATTTCTAACGTTACTGTATATAAGATTATGATGGTCCCGATAACGAGTATTTGGTGTATATATGGGGATACAACAGTAAGGATTTTTAAACAAAATCGATTTTAACTCTTGGTGAACTTCTCAGTTCAGTTAGCTCAACAATTGTAAAGGACAGCCAGAGCGCTTCACTAGTCAGGATCTAAGCTGACTGATGTTTTAACTAGAGTTTATAACTTTGCGGGAGTTGGAGAGTTTTAGACTCGTTACAAAACTGAAAACCTTTTGAGGGAAGGTCAAGTTCCCTATACTGTTTTAGTGCAGAATGAAAGTTTGTTTTGTGCAAGGGTTAGTTGGTTAGATAACTGAACTAAAAATTCAAGATTTCACATTCAATATAAACTTTTATAACTTCCGAATAAATTGCATTTAATAATTTTAATAAGTGATGATTCCCCTCGATTTTCGACGGGCTGCACGCTAGTATTATATATGTAATGCCCCGTAAATTCCTTACGTTCTTAAAATTTAAAGTTAATTAAATAAATGGCTTTGCACGTCTAAGTTTACAATTTTTTGAATTCTAAGGCTAACGGTCGAATCCGTTATTAAAAAAATAAATTACAGAAGTCAGCTAGACGACTACTGTATTTAGGGTTAGCACGTACGAAAAGTTTTTAGTTCGTAAACTAAGAACGGAAAACCATCTAATTTTTTTTTACAATCACGAAGTTGCGATACGAACACGCCGAGAAAGTTCATTTTTATGTTTTTCCGGACGAAACTCGGACTGTGTCGTCCCGAGTTTTTGTCAAAATAAATTTTGTAAATTTATTTTCCAATTAAGTTCATACGTTAGAATTTTAAAGTCAAATCGAATCGCGACGTTTTTGTACCGAACAACGTTTTTTGTCGTTCGTTTTTCCGTAACGTCGGATCGCGCCGGAAAAACCCGTAACCTTCTAAATTTCCTCCATGCAGCCGACACATCATCATCATTAGTGGCAAACATGCATGTTTGACTTGTGTAATTAAGTGACACCAAATCCTTTACTTTCCATGTGTTCAACCTTTCATCATGACAAACAATTAGACAAAACCAATTCCTCCCTTCTCTCTCTCTATCTCTCGGCAGCACCACCCCATAATCTTCATCTTCTTCATCTTCTTCACTCCTTCTATCCTCCATTGAAGCCTTCTCCAAGAACAAGAAGAAAGAACACAAGCCAATCCATCCATTCAAACTCTATACTTCTATCATTAATTCTCAAGGTATTTCTTTCCTCCACAACTCCATCCAATTAGATTTCTTTTCTTCTCTTTTTCCTCTTGATCGAAATTTTTAGAAGTGGTGATATAGATGTTTTGATCTTAGAATAATGAAATTGGATATGTTAGATAGATTAAATAGGGTTTAAAATTGATCAAAACCAAGAACCCTAAATCTTGTGTAAATGCCGAAATTTTAAGCATGTTTGTAGGATTTTTAATTTTCTTCATTTGATGATTGATTCATGCTTAGTAGATGTTTAATTAGTGTTTGAAATGAAAAGGAATTGAAAGCCCTATGTGTTTGTGAAATTTAAATTAGGGTTTGAAGTTGGAATTAGGGATTTTTTGTATGTTAATTGATAATGGAATTGCAATTGATTAATGGTTGTTATAATAGGTTGATTAGTGAATAAATGTTGTTAATTGGAGAAGAAAATCACCCTCTTAACATGTGTATGAAAACCGAAAATTATAGGATAATTAGGAGTTTCCACATGTTTGATATAAGTGATGATTTGTTAGTTGATTTATGTTGCAAATCATGTTAGTTGGTTATAGAATTTAATTAAGAATTTTCTAAAAATGTTTAATGAAACATAAGAGATAAAGATCACCATATAAACTGAGTTATAATGATGTTATAATATATTTGCATGCATGAAAATGTTTCACGTTAGACGTAGTTTAACGTCGTAAAATTTGGATGAAATCCGACAACGTTGAAAAATCGCGTAAGAGACAAACATTTAGTTGTAACTAATATTCGAGAAGTCGGATGGGTTTTCTAAATTGATATTATTGTTTATAATGAAATTTAGAACAACTTTCTAGTTGACGTCATAAGCTTTCGAGTTGATATAATATGGGTTATAGTTATAGTCGAGAACTAGAACGCGTTTGGATTTTATTTGTTGGTTTAGTACTTGTTAGTTGAAAACCGACGTTTAGAACGTCGTGCTTTTGAGCGAGTTTTGAGAAGGAGTTTGTCACGTACGGAGATACGTGATGACTGCCTTGAGAGTCCAGTTTCTAAAAAAATTGAATACGAGAGCTTAGAACGAACCTAAGACGTTATACGTCGAACCTATCAAGCAATTAGGGTTTTCACGGCAGTTTTGCGACCCTCGCCGGAAACTGTAATAAGTTCCAGCTCGTTTATCGGATTTGTGAACCGTAAATTGGAGCGCGAACTAGACTTCCTAAGATTTCTAGTGGTACAGGGCTCACCCCCTGTTTCCAAATCCTCTATTCTGGACAGCCTCCAGAGTTACTGGACTGTGCAGTGAAAATTCAGTTTCTTGTTTTCTAAGTTGTTTAGTTCACAACTTAGCTTCTTTCAATCGTTTAAGCCGTTTTATCTAACGAATATCTACCTACTGACCTTAGAGTCAAGTATAGGACCTTGAGTGATGAAAACCAGTCGAGATCTTATATCTTATCCTTTCATTAAAAAAGTAATAAACGAGAAATTTTATAAATCGTTCAATGAACTAAAATTAAATCGCCTAAGTTGATTCTTTCCAACTTAGTTTCTTTTAATCTTTAAAGTCGTATTAAGTTATCGACTACCTTCTCTACTGACCCGAGAGTCGAGTATGAGATCTTCAGAGTTCAAAATGAGATTGGTTCGAGTCTCATTTCCCGTTTAAGTAAAACGAATCTAGTAAGCGTGCAAATGCCTAAAGAATGAAACAACTAAAAACTTGCTTCGATTCTCTTTAATCGATTATCTTTTACGACCCATTTTTAAGTATGTTTATTTTACGATGAAGGAGCAAGCCACTGTAGAGAAAGAACGGAAGATCCAAAGTTGGAAGCTTTTGCTTAAAGTTCTGTAAATCAAGGTGGGCTTTTATATACAAATAAAACGAGCAATGCTCGGAAAATCTTTCTTTATCGCTTTGATATCTGTGTTTTCAAAGTGATTATATGGCATGAACTGTTTTATGTTTTATGTGAGTTCTCTTGTACCTATCTGAGTTAACATTCATGTTTTCCAGATTTAGAGTTAGTCTATTTTAGATTAACTAACGATCGGCTCTGAGTTAGCTGCTAAGTGCTTTCCAGAGTTAGTGCACTTTGTAACCTGTGGTGTATGTGATATCCTGTTGAGGGGTACCAGCCACGGTGAATTAGAATTGGTCAAGATTGAACGTAACATTAGTCAGAAAATACTCGCGCGAGTGATTTATGAGAAAAAGTCAGAAAATGTTTAGTAGACACGGATTCTTTCAATAAAACTCCGATGTGCTACGTTTATGAAATGCCATATTTATCTATATTTATGATTATTTTTTCGGCATCGTGCCCACTAAGTACGTTTGTACTTAGCCCTGCATTGCTTTCTAAATGTGCAGGTTGAAGCGACGGTAAGCGGCGACGGTTGATGTTGAGTTAAAGTATAGAATGTATAGCTAGAACCCTTCCGCTGCCAAACTCTGTATTTCTTTTTGAGATGTATTTTTGAACAATACTCAGTAGTCTATGTCTGTAGATATGAACTCAGTTTCCTTTGTATTTTTGTCGAGTAATCCTTAGGGATTAACTCTTTCTTATTTATATTCAAGTCTTGTTCATGTTTTATCGATGCCTTTTCATGTATGTTTAGTCAATTAGCCCCCTTCTTCCCCGCTTCTTTAATCCAACCCCAGTCGCACCCCGGCTTCTACCGTCCCTCGGAATTTGGGGCTGTGACAATATACACAAATTATCTAAAGTTTTCATCTTTAATCGGTAAATAAACTCATAGAACAACAATGTAGAATGTCCACGACCAAACAGCCCTAAAATCAAGAGATTACAAACCAATCTCAAACTACAAACAAATAAAATAAGCATCTAACCAAAAAATATATATATAAACAGAAGATAAGAAATTTAGAAACAAAGTTCTAAATCTTGCGAATAGTAATCGAGAGAAGCGAATGGAAAAGAAGTCGACATGAGGAAAGAAAACAACACTCTGTTTCAGTTTTTTATTTCTTGTATAATTCCCATACACACACGAGTACAATATATAGTACAAACTATACTATTAAATAAGGAAACAAATACATTCCTAATATGTAATGATTTGATTTCCTTGATTTGTGTTTCTCTAATTTGGGCTATAATTGCTGTGAGATTCTTAACACTCCCCCTCAAGTTAAGCAACGGCATTTCCGATACTTAACTTGACCAGAACTTCTCTAAAGATTTTTATGTTGACGGCCTTCGTTAATATGTCGGCCAACTGTTCTTCCGATCGTATGAAGGGAAGTTCAATGACCCTATTATCCAACTTCTCTTTGATGAAGTGCCGATCGACCTCCACGTGTTTGGTCCTATCGTGTTGTACGGGATTTCCAGATATACTGATTGCAGCTTTGTTGTCACAAAAAAGCCGGCTTCCCCTTTTTGGAGGAAAACCGATTTCTGTGAGCAATCTCCGAAGCCATAGGATTTCAGTGATCCCATTTTTAACTCCTCTGAATTCTGCCTCTGCGCTCGATAGGGCCACTACCTTTTGTTTTTTGCTCCTCCATGTGACCAGGTTTCCTCCAACGAAGGTGAAATATCCGGCAGTAGATTTCCGATCATTTGGGTTACTAGCCCAATCTGCATCTGTATACCTGTCAACTTCCAAATCTTCTTGTTTCCTGAACAAAATCCCATACTCACTGGTTCCTTTCAGGTATCGGACAATTCTCAAAGCTGCCTCCATATGCTCCTTCTGAGGTTTATGCATAAACTGACTTACTATTCCAACTGCATACGCGATGTCAGGCCGTGTATGGGAGAGATAGATGAGTTTTCCAACTAGACGCTGATATTTTCCTTGATCTGTCAAATCAGCTCCTTCAACCATGGTTAATCGATGATTAGTCACAATCGGTGTTTCTGCTGGCTTACACTTAAGTAGCCCAGTTTCTGCAAGTAGGTCAAGGATATACTTCCTTTGTCTCAGAAAAATTCCCTTTTTAGACCTTAAAATCTCAATTCCCAGAAAGTATTTCAGAGATCCAAGGTCTTTCATTTCGAATTCCTGGAACAAGCTCTCCTTCAGTTTTTCTATCTCCTCGACATCATCCCCTGTGATAATCATGTCGTCAACATAGATGATCAAACATGTCACCTTCCCTTCTCTCCTTTTCACGAACAATGTATGATCAGAGTTACTCTGTTTATAGCCATTTTTTGACATAGCTTGACAGAATCTCCCGAACCAAACTCTGGGTGATTGCTTTAATCCATAGAGTGTCTTCTTTAGTCTGCACACCTGTCCTGTCTCGAACTCTTCGGAATAACCTGGAGGAACTTCCATATATATTTCTGCATTTTTCTCCAATTCTCCATGTAGGAAGGCATTAGTTACGTCCAACTGATGTAAAGGCCAATCCTTGCATGCTGCTACTGAAAGAAGTGTTCTTACTGTGCTCATCTTGGCCACTGGAGAGAATGTTTCTTCATAGTCTATCCTGTAGGTCTGAGTATATCCTTTTGCAACTAACCTAGCTTTGTACCTCTCAATTGAACCATCCGATCGCCTTTTTATTGTGAATACCCATCTGCACCCTACTGGCCTCTTTCCTGCTAGCAACACACACCTTTCCCACGTCTCGTTTTTAATTAGGGCATCCATCTCTTTCTTCATGGCCTCCCTCCAATGTTTATGTTTTTTTGCTTCTTCTGCTGTCTGGGGTACATCCTCCTCTTCATACAGAGCTGCTTCAAAGGCCCGTGCCATTTCTGTGAATTGTCCCTGAACAAGGTTGACAACTGAGTACCTAGTCTTTCGTCCTTGCCAGTCTGGGGAGTAACGTTTGGGTGGTTTTCCCCTTGTACTACGTGGAGGCAATGTGTACTGATCTGTAGCACCTACCGACTCAGTATGTCCATTATCTTGACTTGTATCCACTCCAGTGTCTGTATCAGAATCTCCACCCCTAGTTTCCTCAATGTTAGTATTAACTTGAGAACTATTAAGATTACTTACCTCAGTACTGGAAGAGGATGGAGTTGACAGTGGGGAGTCGCTGGACATCTCGTACTGCAACTGTGTTGTAGGTATCTCGGCGGGTGTACTAACCTTCTCTGTTGGACCAACGTCTGGCACAGAATTTGGCAATGGCACTGAGGTAATCTGGACAGTGGTGGTTTGGACAGTGGATGGTGTAGTGGATGGTTGTGTAGTGGATGGTGTAGTGGATGGTGGTGTAGTGGATGGTGTATGGAGCCAATTTAGGGAGTCGATCACTGTTTTCTCCCCCTGACTCCCTTGTTGGTGGAAGAAATATTCGGTTTCGACAAAGTCACAGTTTAAGGTAGTATGAAGGTGATTAGTCACAGGGTCATAACATCTATACCCCTTCTGATTTTTACCATATCCCAAGAAAACACACTTAACAGTATTTGGTGAGAATTTTGTACGATTGTGTTTAGGAATATAAACATAGACGGTGCATCCAAAGACTCTGGGTTCAAGTGTGAGAGATGAGGGTATGTCAGAGTGGGCAGCTAGGAACTCAAGAGGTGGTTTTAAGTTTAGGATGTGAGTTGGTAGCCGATTCAGGAGGTAAACAAAGGTAGCTACAGCTTCAGGCCAGTAAGAAGTGGGAACTTGGGAGTCGATGATGAGGGCTCTGGTTATCTCTAAAATGATCCTATTCTTTCGCTCAGCTACCCCATTCTGTTCAGGTGTGTATGGACAGGTGGTTTGGTGGATAAGACCCTTTTCAGTGAAGAAGTTTGTCATCTTGGAATTAACATACTCCCCCCCATTATCAGATCGAAGGATTTGGATAGATTTTTTGTATTGTGTTTGTACTGATTATAAAAATGAGTAAATTTTTCAAAGACTTCCCCTTTTGAATTCAAGAAATATACCTATGTCATTCTAGAACAGTCATCAACAAATAGCAAAAAATATCTAAACCCATTATCACTACTAACCGGAGCTGGACCCCAAATGTCAGAGTGCAGTAAAGAAAAAACTGAATTCACACGAGTATTATTGAGTTTGAATGAGTGACGATGGCTTTTGGCCAAATAACAGGTTTCCCAGTTTAAAGGGTGTGAAGTAGCAAGGTTTGGATAAATTAACCGTAGATATCCTATGGATGGGTGTCCTAACCGTCGATGCCAAAGCCAAGTCTGGTCCTCTGTCGGTCCTTGAGTCAGCATCGCAGCACCCTTTTGAGTTATCCCATCCACGTAGTAGAGTCCTCGATGTTCAGTGCCACGCCCAACTATCTTCCCCATCCTCGTATCCTGTACAATGCAGAAACCGGGCTGCATTAGTAAGTTACAATGTAATTCTCTTGTTAATTGACTAACAGACACCAATTTATGAGATAAAGACGGGATATATAAGCAGTTTGGCAGGCATAAATCCGAGGATAATTTAATAGTTCCAGCTCCTTCCACAGATGCTAAATTGCCACTAGCAACTCTAATATATTTTTTCCGGGTTGGAAAAATCTCCATAAAATCTGAGGCATCAAAGGACATAGTATCTGTTGCTCCACAATAAAAAATCCAACAGTAGTCTTTATCGGGTATATCGGAATTAATAGAGGATAATGCTGAGGCCGGGGGAAAAGAACGGGATATATAAGAAGGGGATATATAAGAGAGAGAGGGGTTAAATAGATATAACCCATCATTACCTCCATTGTGAACCCTAGCCGCTAGAGCTCATACTCCTCTCTCCTCGTTGAGGCGCGGCTGTGACGACGGTGGTCCGATGTTGCCCGCCGGTGTTCCAGCATAGGCGGCTCGTGTCTCACTGTCTGTCCCGGAGTTGACGGCTCGAGTTCCACCGCCTGACCACGGCCCTGCTGGCGGCGCTTATCCGTTTGGGATCCATGGCCCTCCGGTCGTCGCTCCGGCAGCCACCGCTGACGTGCCGCCGCTGACTGCTATCGTTGCCTGTCCAGCCGATGACCATGGTTGATTCCGATTCCTTGAGGCCGCTCTTGATTTCTTCATTTCGTTCCACCACTCGGGAAACCCGATGAGTAAGAAACACCCCTCTTTTGTATGCTTTTTACCTCCACAATGTGTACACACGAGTTTGCTCTTGTTGATTTCCCCTTTCCTATTGTTCCAGTTTTGATTTCCGTGCTGTGGTGGTCGATTGGAAGGCGGTGGCGGTCGGCTTGGCGGTGGTGGTCGGCTGTGGTTGACCACGGCGAGTCCGGACCCAATTCCTCCAGTCGGAGACTCTAAGGGCTTGAGGATGCCCTCGTTTGTGGCTTGCCTTCGTACCAGTCCATATGCTCTTCAAACGGTTGGTAATGGATCCTTGTCCATAATCTCCCTCTTGATATTTGCATATTTGTCATCCAATGCACTTAGAAATTGATAGAGGCGGTGACACTCTTCCCTTTTCTAATATCCCTCTATGTCGGTCGGACTTGGATCTCGAGTATCAATTGAAATCCATAAGTCCTGCATCTTGGTCCACAATCCTTCTAGTGTCATAGATTCTTGTTTGATTGTCATAGCTTGCCTGTGCAGATCGTAGATTTGGAATGGATCTGATCCACTTCCATAAGTGATCGCCAATCCTTCCCATAGATCGATGGCAGTTGCGTACTGTGATACCTCATTCACAAGTCCGGTTTCGATATTGTTGATCATCCAATTGAAAACGCAGTTATCCCGTTGCTCCAATCTTGTGTAGCCGGGATCGTCAATAGCAGGGGGTTTTGAAACTCCATTAATGTGAGATGTCAAGCCCTTTCCTGCAATTGCTTGTTTCATGAGGTTAACCCATAAGGGATAATTTTCCCCATTGAGTTTCGCCTTGATGGAAATTTCTCCAAAGGATTCAGGTTGGTCGTGGTTTGAGGGTTTATGAACCGATGATGATTCTGAAATTCTGAGGTTCTGTTTGAGAAATTCTACAAATTGTGCAGCGAATTCCATAGGAAAATTTGTCGGGGTAGTATTTGATGTGTTTGAAGTTTCGGAATCTGACATGATTTATGTGTTTTGGGTAGATTTTGTGAATGGTTTTACAGGTTCTAGGCGGACGATTTGCCTGCTCTGATACCATCTTGCGGATAGTAATCGAGAGAAGCGAATGGAAAAGAAGTCGACATGAGGAAAGAAAACAACACTCTGTTACAGTTTTTTATTTCTTGTATAATTCCCATACACACACGAGTACAATATATAGCACAAACTATACTATTAAATAAGGAAACAAATACATTCCTAATATGTAATGATTTGATTTCCTTGATCTGTGTTTCTCTAATTTGGGCTATAATTGCTGTGAGATTCTTAACACTAAATACTATTATTTTATAACTATCTAATATTTAACTATTGTGATTGTTCTGTCCTCCCCAAACTTTCTAACTTTAGAACCCCAAACTGAAAATCCTAAAAATCTGAATTCGAAAAGCTATAAATTTAGAATCTGAAATTCTTCCTTCCCTTGCTCTCAACTCCGGCAAGGGGAAAACTCCACCAGCTCCGTTGACAAGAACGCCGCTGCCTTTGAGCCAGATCGAGCTCGCCAAGGAGAATCGGGCTCGTGCATTGGGCTGTGGACTTGTTTTGAAATCAAATGAGTGTATGTGTATCCCACATCGCTAGTAAATTCTAATTACATATTAAATTCAAATAATATAATGTAAATTGAAATTGATGGAGAAAATTAAAAATAACATGGCTATATGTGAAATAATTATGCAACAAGAGCAACGTTTTAGACTTTGAGATTCCTTCTCTCAAATCTCGACTCCGTATCCCAACCGGTACCTCTACCACCTTATCCCACACAATCTCACACTGATACACACCCTCACCTCCATTACACAGCCGTTGTGTCTCTAACCAAACAAACAACGGCAACTTGTTTTATGCTTGTTTGTTTTTCTGGCCGACAGCTGGTAAAACTTGCCCTTTCTGGCCACTAGAACTATGAAGATAGATGAGCATTTTGCAGAGGTGTTTTTTGGATTATATTTTGATTCTTCTAGAAAATTTCATCTGAGACGGTAAGGGTGTAGTGAGCATATATATTTTAATCTCTTAAGTAGCTAGGTCACTATTTAGTGTGTGTGCATGTAAACAGAACAATAGTGCTAATGCTGCAATTTCTCGCGCATTAAGGTATTGATAATATATTATTCTATTTCGACGTAGATTCGAGGTTGTAGTCGCTCCGTTGTTATTCATTGCTAGCTTCCGACAACATGCAGTCTATCGTAGATAGGCTCTTTTTTTTTTCTTTTTCTTTTTTCATAGTGTTCCATACTAGATCTGTTGTTTATCGTAACTTACAAATATAATAATCTGTGATGATATATGTTACTTACTGCTCCGAATGTCATATAAATCTTTTTTTTTTTAAATATTGTCATATAGCTTCTTTGTGCTAAATTTTCAATAATTTGTAAGGAACGTCATATATAAATTTTGCGTGATTTTTCATACTACTCATATATCATCAGCTTATGAATCAACAGATTCACCACTATATTTTTGAACTTATATGTTTTCCACTCGACAAACATATTTCAAATATATATGTGATGGATAATTGATGTTTGCCTAGTTTATTTTTGTATATTGGGACTTGGAACGAAAAATGTTAACAAAATTTTCAGAGTTAGAGACTTTTTCAAGATAGTATCTTATTACAGAGTTCGAATTGAAGACAATTTCCTCGCGGACTTCGATTTAAGGACACTAACTTGTTAATTGCTACTCCGTAGGACAAAATTTGGCCCGATTTTGCGGTTCCGCCTTCGGTTCCACCTTCACTCCGATTACTAATATAAAGATAATTGTCGGGCAAAAATTTAGATTTCTTCGGCTCGCTCCGAGGACTTCGGCTCCCCTCGCTCGAATCTTGACGAAAGAAGAAGCGGCAAACAAAAAAACGAAGAGGCAAACAAAAATTTGGAAATTAAAAAAAAATCTGAAAAATAAAAAAAATAGAAAAAAAGGAAAATAAATCTGGAAAAAAAAAAAAAAACAGAAATCTGGAAAATACGAAAAAAAAGAAAAAGAAATATGGAAAATAAGAAAAAAACAGAAAAAAAAAGAAAAAAAAAACTGAAAAATAAAAAAAAATAAAGAAAAAACTTGGAAAGGGAATTAAGTGTCAATAAAATGGATCAAGAAGTGATGGATCACAAATAGAAGAGGGGAAAGGGTATTTAGGTCCTAAGTTCAAAAAAATGGTCATAATTTATATTTATAAAGAGGGTGAGCCATAATTTATATTTCAATGCTCATATTGACTATATTACATGATATTCTCTATATTATATGGGCATGATTGAATTCTTCAAATTCATTTTTCCATTTCTCTTAGTTACACTAATTAATCTGTTAAATGAGTTCTAGACATTAGAATTTGTTAAAAAATTTCCAAAATATATGTAGTTTTTTTGGAATATCTGTTGACGTGCATGGATAATAGAACGCTGCCCGTGTTAGTTTTTCTAATGTTGCAGCTAATTAATTAAAAAAAAAAACGAACTCCATCCTATTCCCTATGTAAATCGTTTTAACTTTTCATTTTAGTATTACACCGTGCAGTGCGCGGTGAGCGTTTTTATAAGTAAACTTCTCAAAAGTTATAAGCATTATGAATTAATTCAATTATATTTTTAATTATAGATAATTTAACACTTATGCAGGGAGAATATTTTATATGTTCTAAGTTTCAATCATGTATATATAGATATATAACAAAAACATGAATCTAATAAAAGTATTAAGATTTTAAAATTTATATGTGCACAGAATTTGCATACTCACACACCATTTGTATAAACAATTTTTGTTATATATATTTTAATTGTTACATTTTTTAGTTAGTTGAAGGAGCTAATTGTCAAAAGAGAACGGTAATTTTGAGTGTTTTCAAAAAGAGGACCATATTTTACAAAATTTAAAAATGTATATCTTTCGTTTTTTTGTATTTATACTCCTATTTTGGGCCCAAAATTAATAATTTGGGCTTTTGGTGACACCTCAAGCCCGTTGATGATGTGGCCGTGACGTGGTGGTGTCATGTCACTTTTTTTTATGTATTATCGGAAATTTGTCCTCTTTTTTTGTTTTATCGATTTTTTTTTTTGCATTATCAATTTTTTTTTCTTTTTTTTGTATGACCGTGTTGCAGCATTTGCCAAGAGAAATCTTCCGTTAACGTCTCAGCTTGATCAGTTGTACGAGTTTTCTAAATCGGATAAGGCTCAGACGAGGCTGCTCGCTCACACTGATAAGCTTAAGATTCTGAACAAGGCTGCCATAATTGTTGAGGGACAAGGAGAAAGAAATTGTCGTTACAGTGTTACGAGAGTTGAGGAAGTGAAGCTGCTCATATACATGATTCCAATCTGGCTAACGACTTTGTCATTCGGCATGTGCATAGCGCAAAGCACCACCTTCTTCATCAAATAGAGCGTCGCGCTCGACCGCAGGGTCAGCTGTGATTTCGTAATCCCACCAGCGTCCACGTGTGCGCTGGTGGCAATTGGGATGATCGTGGTCGTTGTCATCTACGACAGGATTCTCATGCCTTTCTTCAGGAAGGTGACGGAAAATGAGAGGGGGATCGACATCCTACCGAGAATCAAGATCGGGATGTGTTTCTCCGTGGCGACGATGGTGGTGGCAGCATTGGTGGAGAGGAAGAGGCTGAATCTGGTGGCACGGAATCCATCGTATTCGATGAGCGTATTTTGGTTGGGGCCGCAGTTTCTGATAATTGGAGCAAGGTGCCCTTGTCGGATTGCAGGAGTATTTCTACGATCAGGTGTCGGATTCCATAAAGAGTTTAGGGATTGTGTTATATCTTAGTGTGATAGGCGCTGCGAATTTCTTCAGCAGTCTTCTGATTATGGTGGTTGATCATTTGACAGAGAAGACAAAAGAAAGAGAAATCGGTAATACAAAAAAAAAGTGACATGGCACCACCATATCATCAATGGGCTTGAGGTGTCACCAAAAGCCCAAATTATTAATTTTGGGCCCAAAATAGGAGTACAAATGCAAAAAACAAAAGTTATAGTCCTCATTTTCAAATTTTGTAAGATATGGTCCTCTTTTTAAAAGCACTTAAAGTTACGGTCCTATTTTGACAATTAGCTCTAGTTGAAGAGAAGCTAAACGATTTAATTTTGTAAGATATGCGTCTATGTAATTGTGACGATTTTTACTGACATACAACTACAAAGAGTGTGATTCTGATACGTACTATTTGGGGTACTGAAATATGTATTGGAAAAATTAGTAAAGATTTTGATTTATCCCAAAATTCAACTGACCTCAACCGAGTGGATGAAGCCATCAGTCTGAACTTAGCTAGAGCTTACTGTTTGAGCGTAGGGATTTTATCTTTACAGGATTCAAGCAGAAGATGTGAGCCAGACTGAAGAAGGCAGTTCGTGATTGAGTTGGTCAGTCAGACCGCAACTCGACTGACTCCATGATTGAACCATGCAATTCATGCATGTCGAGAAGTTGTGTTGAAGTCACACGTCCTAAAAGTCAGAAGAGAAGACTAAGAAGACGTTGAAGAAGGAAGAGTTGAATTCAAATTCAAATCTACTTGAAAGTACAAGACAACATGTAACTTTCCATAAATGGACCGACCACGAAGACGCGCTAAAAGCAATGGTTAGACTTACCATTTCAGAAAAGATTATTGTGGAGTAGGCGGAGTGTCATACCTTTTGGCAGAGATCAAATGACTCTTTCTAACGGCTAAATTGATCTCCCTCTCTATAAAGAGAAGTCTCCCAATTGCGAAAAGAAGAGAGCATACACAAGAAAAGTAGTAGAAAATGAATTCAAGCAAAATCTCTCTCGCCAAAGCAAGAACCCGTAAGCTGAAGTAATAGTAGAGCTTGAATCTCTCTCGCCAAAGCAAGAACCTGTGACTTGAAGAACCATTAGAGCTTGAATCTCTCTCGCCAAAGCAAGAACCCGTGAGCTGAAGAACCAGTAGAAGTAGAGAGTCTCATTCGTCCTTGTGTTCTTCCCTCTAGTCTCTCACAAATTCTATTCTTTGATAGAGTCTAGATTGGTAGTTTCTTGCATAGATTCTAAGCAGACTCTCTCCAATAGATTTGAGTCTCTTAGCCTTAGGAAGTAGCCACTGTTCTCAGTGTAGAAGGCTTCATAATTGGAAAATCCTCGACCCCACCCTTTAGGTCCCTTAGAACCTGTAAGTAAGCCAAGATTTACTCTAGCTTGCCCGTAAAAGAGTTGTAGGTTGTACACTTGCCCGCAAAAGTGTTGTAAGGTTTTGTTCAAATCCGTAATCAAACTAGTAAGTTTGTTTAGTGCCCATAAACCAAGCACAACGTTTGATAAGCACGCGTAAGCTTATCTAGTGGATTACTTCCCCGAAAAGGAAGTCGTGGATGTAGGAGGTCAATCTCTGAACCACGTAAGACTATTGTGTTCTTTAATTCCAGTGTTTACATTCAGTTTTCTAACCAACTGACCGTGCATACAAAACTGTGTTTGTGAAAATTTCACTAAGTATTTGGGAACTTGACCATCCCCTTTCAAAGATTTCAGTTTAAGTAACGAGCGTTAATTCCACCAACTTCCACATTTCTTAACTCTTTGAAACCTCAGTCGGAATTACATAGTTGGCCCTCAGTCAAAGAAGTCAGTTGTGCACCTGATTGTGCGATCAGCTCCGACTGGCCTTCTCAGTCATCGAGTCAACCAAAATGAACAATTTAGGATAGAGAAGCACTGGTATCGAATAAAACGTTAATAGGTATGCCATTAAGCTTTCCCATACCTGCTAAATTTCCTTGGTCTTTCGCTGACGGTTTCTGCTTAATTGCAAAAGCTCTTTGAAAATGCGGGGACTCATGTTGAGGAGGTTGCTTCTTTGGCTGTTGCGGTTTACGCTGGTGCTGAATAAACTTGTGCGGTCGAGTTGCTTCAACGACTTTCATCTGCTAAGGCTGAAACTGGTTTGGCCTTCCGACACTCATTCCTTGTTGTTTACTTGGGCACCTGTTTGAGAAATGACCAGGTTGACCACAAGTATAACAGAGGTTACTTCCAATTTTACAGATGCCTTGATGCATTCTGCCACATTTCGAACAAGCAGGGAGTCCTTGAGGTCCTACGGGTACATTGCTTCGATTAACCTGCGGAGCTCTCACTTTCTGGGATTGCTGAGATTGCTGTTGGCTTTTTCCTTGCCACGGTTTCTTGCTTGGGTGGCCTCCACCACTCCATTTTCCTTTTCTCTTTCCATGCTGACTGAACTGAGACTGATGGGTAGTTACGGTCTCTCAAACACACACGATAAAATTACTTAAATTTCCACGGCTTCCTTGAATCACTTCTACATGCAGGAATCATCCTCACTCGGCCTATTGTCGTCGTATTGCTCTGCGTCAGAGTCTACTTCAAAGTGCTCTATAGGGTCTTCCTCTTCCTCAGGGTCTTCTTCTTCTTCTTCCTCTTCCTCAAGCATGTTGTCTACAGGTTGTCCATCTTCCTCAACGTTATCATCTTCGATAGTGAAACACTCATGCTCGGCTGCCCTCAAAGCTTCCTCGCAATCTTCTAAAGTGTAGTTGAGTGCAGCTAGCTCAGACTCAACCCATGGCGGGGTGTTGGGATTTTCTTCTTGACGAAGGTAAGAAGCTATGTCAGCTGAGGCACCAAATTGAGAGTTGTGCTCATCTTCTGGCCTTTCTAGGGAGGTAGATGCACAAGCAAAAGAGGTAGGAAAGACATTGCTAGGTAAGGCTTGGAGATATCCTTTTCCCACTGTTGCTGCATCGGTTAGCTCACTTTCGTTCTCATTGCCGTTGTTTGAACGGGCTGGCCTAGAGGATTCTGCTTCGGGATGAATTGGAAGAGTTGCTTGGTAATGATGCATATAAGCGGCGAACTGATCTTCATTCGATGACGGATTTCCATTGCATCCGCTCGGCTGCAATGTTGGCAAGTTAGACAAAATAAATGGATCAAAAGATTGGATTGAAAGCACACCACTTACAAATGAATAATCTGGATGGGAATTTCGAGGTTCAAGCTCAGTTCGTGGTGGCGAATTAATTTGAAGGAAGACAGGGTCATCTTGAGGAATTGGTGGAGGAGCACGGACAATTTCATTTAGCAAGTTTGGAGAGTCATCATCATACGGCTCTATCGGAGGGGCACCATACGTCATGAAACGGGTTGAGATAGTGGAGATAAACGCATTCACATCACCGTACAGGGTTCGGTCGAAGTATCGATAGCCTAGAAATCGAGGAACAAGGGATGCTGCCCAATCTTTCCATTCCTGAGGTAGGGCCTGGATTAAATGCGTCATGCCTTCTAGTGGTCTAATGTCCATAAACTAGACTTTTCCCCATATCGTATGATAGCGCGCTAGGAATTCCGCTAATGACTAAGTACTCATTTTTCTCATGTGCAAGTACTCCTGAATCCAGTCGTTATCGTCCATCCTATACGAATTTTTAAACGCATGAGCACACTTAAACAATTAATCGAGCATACTAGAATTTCCACCACATACTCATTCTTGCGTTCCAAATGGGGATTTTCGTTCATGGTTTCGGACAATTCCAAATCACATAATCATTTGCACACGCGTTTCATCCTTTCCGATTTTTCCACACGAACACGCATTGGGGAGGACATTCTAAAGCAATCTAGTTATCAATCAACTTAATAGCTTTCATCTCTAAACATCATAACTCAAAAATAACTCAAAAGAATTTCTCAAAATCTTGATAAATCAAACATCACTTTAACTTGAAAAACTTTTAGAAAATAAGACATACCTAGTTGCCGGATGAGATGGAGGATAGCTTGGTGTGGTTTACTGACTCAAATAAGTCTAGGAATTAAATCTAGACTCGACTCATCAAAGAATATCAGATTTCAGAGCAATCAAAGCCTTGCTCTGATACCAACCTGTCACACCCCGACTCCCGAGGTGCGACTTACGAACAACAACACAACTTAATCAACTAACCATCACTCAAATACAGGGAACATGCTCGGGAAACATTAATGAAAAGCAATAGCACTCGAATAAGACCATCAAGAACATAATGAAACAATAACCAAGCATTTCAAATCAGATATCAACGAGGATATGATAAATATTTCAAGTCAACGAGATTAAGATTCAACAAGCATTTAAACCATCGAGCACATTGCTTGGAATAAAAAACATGTATCAAAGTGTATATCAACAGACTTTCATTTCAAAAGAGTTGCAGCGGAAACTTGACTCAATTCCCAACATTCACACGTATGAAGACGTGCAAATGCCAGTCCGACATTCGACTCGACTCAACCAAAAACACCACACCACCAAGTATCCATGCCATCACCATACTGTCAACCTGCACGTTTAGAAATACACGTAGGGCTGAGTACTTCGTACTCAGTGAACATATGCCGAAATTATTTGGAAAAAGATGCTCTTAAAGCTATATCAATGGAACTTGCCTTGCCGAAACATCACAAGTACTTAAGCAACTTAAAACGATTTTACTTGTGCATGCTAAAACATTTTCTTTCAAATAGACTGCGCAGTCAAAACATAATATATACTCAACAGTATGCATCATCTGTCACAAATACTCTCACTGTGCCGAGAAGTAGGCCTCCTTCTCGAAAACTGTGACCGGTCCAACCGAAGTAAGGCTCACAGTCACCTCAACATTTGACATACCACACGTGGGTTTCCTGCCTTTCACAGGATGATAATATCTCAAATAAACAGATGATAACACATACCAAACTCAATAAAAACGGCAAGTCAATCGCATTTAAAAATCATATAATAATACTCAATAGCATAATAACATTCATCGATAGTTTTGGTTCAGAAAAAGCCCACCTAACTTCCGAAGATTCTAGCTAGGCGGTTTAAGGGCTATTGTCCTTGTTTATCTTTCCGTCCGGCTTGATCCTTCATAGTTCGACATCGATAAAGAAACTAAGATACTACGCAAGGACGGATATTTAGACGTTGGTCTCGACTGAAAGACTTCTACTTGAGTCGTTTCTCTTAAAGCTATTCTTTTCTAAAAGTCTCGCATTCTCGTCTCTAAGCCATTAACTCTACTCGGTAATTGGTTAATACTACTAACCAATGTCTTAGTATTTCTCGCTTTAATTATGAAACGTCGTCTATCTAAATTCTATTATTCGAGCTTTCTTTTATAAAATTAATCAATTCTTGATTTAATTAACAACTCAATAGCTCAATTATATCAAACTCAATAATTCTTCACGTTATCACCAAATAATATCATTCACTCAAACATATTAATTCAATTGCATAATAATTCTAAATAAATCAAACACATTGTTTCAAATTCAATCACATTTTAAGACACATTAACATTTACTCAATTTTTATTTTAGAACTTAATTCAAATAAGAATTCTTGTTTTATAAAAACTCAAAACAATAATTTATCTTTCTCTACTTAAAAACAACACTTTTCCAAATTCGTTGTCTTATGAAGCATATTATAAATCTTTACTCAATTAATAAAAATTCTTTTTATTTTTATTAAGCTCTTGTGAAATAGGAATTTGATTTCTATTTCTAACTCGATTCTCATTTATTAACTCCACTATTATTTTTCTAATTATTATCTCGGCAATTCTTCTCGATTTATTCTTAATCTACACGGTTTGAAACACAACTTATTTAATTAATTTTAATTAATTACTTTCAAAATCATTACTCGATATCTTATTCCATTATTTTCTTGATTAACCTATACGAGTATTTAAACTTAACTCGTCTAGCATCTTTTTCTCGACTCGATTAAATCTTCTTTTCATTTTCTTATTATTTTATTCTCTTTATTTTAACTCGATTTTCTCGACTCTTATTTATTTAATTAATAAATTTCTTTTCTTTTTTATTCTTCAATTAATTTTTATTTCAAGAAATATCTAGATTATTTTATTAGTTAAATTACAAAATTTCTTTTTGATTTAATTTAATCAAAACTCAAATCTTCAAGTCTTATTTCAAGAACACTTAAAACACTTACTAGATATATTTTTCTATGTATTTTCCAATTCTTAACATTTTTAAAGCTTTAAAACTTCATTCTTTTATCACAATAAATCCTATTTTCATCTAGGATTCAAATTAGCATTTTAATACACATCAACATAAATTATTCTTTAAAACTTCACATGCAAATCGATTTTCTTCACACTTAAACAACATCAAAGATTAAATCATCACATCTCAAAATAATCTCATGCTCAAAACATCACTTAAATCATCAACAAAATAATTTCTTCCTCCTACTCTAAAACTCACGGCAATCATAACAAAAATTGGGGCAATCGGTTTTTCAAATTTTCAAGCATATAACTCCATTCTCAACATGATAAAAATCATAAATCAAACATCAAGATAACAATAACTCAAGAAATTTAAATTCTCCTATTTTTATCTAAATTTTCGGTATTAACCATATTTTAGGGTGTTTAATTTCTTTTTCTTCTCTTAATTCATCGATTAATCTCCTATTGATTTCTCCTCAGTTAATCCTCACATCGATAACCTAGGTTTGTCTAAACATAAAATAAATATCATGCATGCATGTTTTCTTTCTTTTAGGGCTTAGAGAGATACATATATACAAGAAATCAAATTAATTATCATACTTTAGAAAATAAATGGGATCTTCTCCTCTTGATCTTCTTGAAATCGAAATTGATGGGGGAAATAGGCTCAACTTCTAGCTTGGATTTCTCTTGGAAGAACTTGTCTTGAATCCTCAAGAAAAAAAATATAAAACAACAATCAATCATCCATTTTTAGGGCTTAAGAGCCGAAAATAATGAAGAATGGGGATGATTATTGGATTTCAAACTCAAGAACTTGGAGAATTATTACCTTTCAACTTGGGGTTTGGAAGAATTAAGATGATGATGATGATCTTCTCTTGATTTGCATGAGATTGGAGCTTGAATACAAGACTTCATTGGAAGAAATCTCAAGTATGTATGTGTGTGTGTATGCTACGGCATTAGAGAGAGAGGGGAGAGAGTTTTTCTTCTTTGTTTTTCTTGGGAGATTTTCGAAAGTAAGAGAGATGGATTGAATGAAAGGATTCTTCTCTTTTGAATAGAGAGAGATCGAAAGAGAGAGAGAGATAGATTGTGTGAATTTTGCATGCACTTGATTACCAACATTTAGAATAAAAATGATGGTGTTTGTATTGGAACTTGGTTTGATAAAGAGTGATAGATGGTTTGATGTGATGGATCTTGCATGCAATCTATGTGTCACGCCCCGACTCTCGAGGTGCGACTTACAAATAACAACAAAACCTAACAACTAACAATCAACTCAAATATGGGGAAAACATGCTCGGGGAAAACGATAATGAAAGATAAGGCAATCGAATTAGGCTTCCAAAGTATAATGAAGTAATATCCGAGCATCTCAAAACCACTTATAACTGGAATTTAAATAAGTACTTCATGCTGACGGGGATAGAATCCCAACAAAAGAGAATACACCCATATATACCAAGTTAAGATGATCATGTTCAACAACATTTCAAGTCAATGAGCCCATCGCTCGGAAGTACAAATCAAGTAGTTTAAGAAGTTAACAAATATTCAAGGTCATCGAGCACAACGCTCGGAATAAAAAACATGAGAATCAAAGTATTAGCATCAATAGACATCATTTCAAAAGGGTTGCAGCGGAAACTTGCATCAATACCCAACATCTGCACGTATGAAGACGTACAAATGCCAGTCTGAAATTCGACTAGACTCAACCAAAAGAACCAAACCACACCACCAAATATCCATGCCATCGCCATCCAGTCAACCTGCATGTTTAGAAACACACGCAGGGCTGAGTACTTCGTACTCAGTGAACACAAGCCAAAACATTTGATATAAAGATGCTTTTTAAAGCTATAACAATTGAACTTGTCTTGCCGAACATCACAAGTATATAAGCAGTTTTATAAACAGTTTTACTTGTGCATGTTAAAAACATTTTCTTTTAAACAGACTGCGCAGTCAAATATCATATAATGTAACAATATGCATCATCTGTCATAAATAATCTTACTGTGCCGAGAAGTAGGCCTCCTTCTCAAACACTGTGACCGGCTTAACCGAAGCAAGGCTCACAGTCACCTCAACATATACCACACGTGGGTTTCCTATCTTTCACAGGATAATAACATCTTCACATAAACAGATGATAACACATACCAATCTTAATAAAAACGGCAAGTCAATCATATTTAAAATCATATCATAATACTCAATAGCATAACTGATTCTCATCGATAGTTTTGGTTCATAAAAGCCCACCTGACTTCCGAAGATCTAGCTAGGTGGTTTAGGGCTATTTGTCCTTGCTTAATGATCTGTCCGGCTCGATCCTTCACAGTTCGACATCGATAGAAAAATAAGATACGCAACATGACGGATACAAAGGCGTTGGACTTAACTGAAGGACTTCTATTTGAGTCGATTCTCTCTTCGTTTAACCTTTCTAAAGGATCTCGCGTTCTCGTCTTTAAATCTTTAACTCGACTCGAACTGGTTAATACTATTAATCAACGTCTCAAAACTTCCTCACTTTAATTAATAAACGTCATCATCTACATTCTATTACTCGAGCTTTCTTTCAAAGACTTTAATCAATTCTCGATTTAACAATTAGTAATTCAATCATTTTGCATACAAATAATTCAATGATTTTTCACATTATAAATAATATCATGCGATTAAACACTTATTCAATCATAAATGAATTCAAATAAATAAAATATACTTCAAAACATATTAACATTTATTCAATTCAAATCTTAAAATCTAACTCGATTATGCATTTCTTTTTATGAAGGCTCAAACTATTTACTCTATTTTATAGACAACGCTTTGTTCTACATCCGTTATCTTATGAGGTATTTCATATTTTTTTCTCAATTAATAATATTTCTCTTTAATTATTATTAACTCTTATGAAATTAGAATTTCTTATTCATTTCTAATTCGATTCTCATTTCTTAACTCGACTATTATTTTTATAATTATTTACTCAGTAATTTTTTAATTTGTTTGGTTGGAAATAAGGTACTCAATTAATTATTTTTAATTAACTTCTTTTCAACTCATTACTCGATATCTTATTCCATTATTATTTTCTTGATTAGCTTATACGAGTTTCTAACCTTACTCGTCTAGCATCTTTTCTTTACTCGATTAAAACTTTCTTTCTATTTCTTCTCGATTAATTCTTTTAAACTCGGTTTTCTCAATTTTTGCTCAATTATTTAATAATTTCTTCTTCTTTTGTCTTTAACCTTTAAGCCATTTCTTACTTAATAGGTTTTCTTTATCTTTTAATAAACATTTTTATTAACTAGTCCATTTTATTAGTTAAGTTATAAAATATCTTTTTGTTGTAGTTTAGTAAAAATTCAAGTCTTTAAATTTTAATACAAGAAAATTCATTAACAAATCTTTCATGCATTTTTCATCTTTAATAAATTAAAAGCTTTTAAACTTTAGTCTTTTTATTACAAAACTTCTATCTTTACTTATAATTAAACTAGTATTCATACACACCATATAACATCTAACATCAATTTATTTTCTATATTTTCACATTTTATTTCTTTAAAAACTCAACATGCAATTTCATTTTCTTAACTTAAACACATGTATGATTATACTAACATATCATACAATCATCTCATTGATCAAAACATCACTCAATTCATCAACAAAATCAACAAAATAATTTCTCCATTTTTCATCAAAACACACGACATTGCATACATATTTTATGCAATTTATTTCTTAATTTTTCATGCATATAATCTCATTCTCAACATGATAAAAATAACAAATCAAGCATCAAAATATTAATAACTCAAGGAATTCATATTTTTCCTATTTTGTCTAACATTTTCGGTATTCATCAAGATTTTAGGGTTTTAACTCCTTTTTCTTCTCTTAATTCACCGATTAAACCAATGTTCGACTCTCCTAACGATTTCTTCTCACTCGATTATCACATGCACATCCTAAGTTTGCCTAAACATAAATTAAATAACATACATGCATAGATCTTTCTTTAAGGACTTAGAGATATACATATTTACAACTAATCAAATGAATACCATACTTTAATTTAAATAGAAATCCTTCTCTTGGCCCTTGGAATCGAAATGGATGGAAATTGTAGCTTCAAAGCTTGGTCTTGAAGGGAAGAAAGAAGTCTTCTTGAATCCTCAATGAAAAGAATAACATGAAATTAATCATCTATCTCTTTTAGGGCTTAAGAGCCAAAATGAAGAAAATGTCGGATGATTGTTGAATTTAACTTCAAAAACTTGGAGGATTATTACCTTTTTCTTGAAAATATGGATGGAATGAATGGAGGATGATACTTTCTACTTCATTTTCATGGATGAGGAGCTTGAATACATGGTTGCATGTAAGAAAAATTGAATGTAGGTGTGTAAGTGTGTGTGTGCCGTGAGTTTGAGAGAGAGTAGGGAGAGTTTTCTTTTTTTCTTCTTCTTTGAGAGAGAGTTCGAATGAGAGAGAGAGATGGAGTGATGAATGAATAAGTTCTTCTCTCTTTTGAATAAAGTTGCATGTATTTTGAATTCCAACATAAGGAATAAGAATGATGATGTTTTGTTGTTGGAAATTTTATTAAGACATGAATGGATAGGTTGATGTGATGTTGATTGCATGCTACTTTAGGTAATGTCATGCATAAGACATAATTATGGCAATTAGTCTTGGAAATTGAAGAGTGATGGGAGAGGAAGAGTGAGGTGGCGTGAGAGGGAGAGAGGTGTGTCGACACGTGTCTTCGTCGTGTCGTTACGGGTGTTAATTACCCGGTCGTAAAGGTTTTCCGGATAAATCGATTCGTATTAATTTTTTTTTATACTATAAATGGGTCTAACCTCTTCTCGTCTCACTTTTGACACTAACTCATCTCAACCCTATTTCACGTCTCAATTAAAAGATTAAAGAATTCGATCATTTAGTCTTTTAAATCTCAAAAGGAATTTAGTCGGCTTATTAATCCGTTTATTAATCCTTTAAAGATTAACTCTTCATTACTCTTCTCAATTCTCGGGTAAGTTCTTACCCTATCTCAGTGACCTTAAAAGCAATTCTAGGTTCGAAGATTCTAATTCAATTCTATTCTAAGTTCATCGGTATAAATATATTTCTCGGCGATTAATATTATGCTATCTCAATCAAGCAAACTCTTCGGAATTTTTATAGAAATTAATCTTATACTCATTTTCACATAAACAACTCAACAAGTATATCACATCATTATCATCTCAGATAAATAGAACAGATAAATTCACACAAAACTCACAAAGCAATTTAAACGTTTTACTCATTTCTCTTTGTTTAGAAAAGAAAAATTTTACTCCTAAATTCTCATCTTTTTAACTCACTCGGTTAATTATACGCTTTCTAAAGGTATAAAAGCTCGGGGTATCGCACTATGCATCACAATTTACTAAGATTTGGTAAGAATATTAATGATGAATTCCACTTTAATATATTTAGAGAGAGATTAGGGAGAGAGATGAGAGAGATGGCGGTGGAGAGGGAGAGAGATGAGTGGAATTTGTCTCATTATTTTATTACGGGTATTACTTACCCGGTCGTAAAGAGTTTTCCGGATAAAAAGGTCCGTATTATTCCATTTATGCTAAAAACGGGTCTAATCTCTCCTCGTCTCATTTTCGACACTAAAAACATCTCAAACCTAATTCACATCTCAATAAATAAATTAAGGATTCCGATCATCTAATTTTTAAGCCTAAATTTCATATAACGAAGAAAACTTAAGAATTAGTCGACTTATTAATCCGCTTATTAAATTCTCATAACTCTTCTCAAATTATCTCGGATAAGCTTCTATCTTATCTTAATGATCTTAGAATTAATTCTAGGTTAAAAGATTTTAATTAAAATCTATTCTAAGTTCATCGGCACATAGCAATTTCTCGATTAACAACATTATTCACTTCCAATCAAAAATCTTCGGAGTTTTTCTGAAAATTATACTCGTACTCATTCTCATATAAGCAAGCTCAATATATACATCACATTATCATTTCAAGAAATAGACACAGATAATTTCACGTAAAAACACATAAGGCATTTCAGTCATTTTACTCATTTATACTTATAAGGTTATTTAATACGCTCTCTAATGGAATAGAAGTTCGGGGTATTACAGGAAAATTCGTTCGCCTTCTGCTTACGATAACTCCTAGGCACGGACTTCTCATACAAGGCTTCCTTGAATTGTTCCCAAGTCAAATTCTCACGTTCTTCGGGTGCATACGTCCTTTGTCTTGCTTCCCACCAATAGTCGGCAGTTCCTTTCAGTTGATACATCATACACTCGAGACATTCGCGATCGGTGCAACGAAGGAATCGAAAAATTCGCTCGAGGGAACAAATCCAGTCCTCGGCTTCTGCCGAACTGCCTTTACCATGTTGGGGGATTTTGGCGAAGAAAAAGTTCTTCGACACGTCGTTCATTTTGAAGGGGCGGGGTAGGATCACGCTGATCCTCTTCTTCATTTCTCTCATTCCTAATATTTCTTCATCTTGGAGGCATTCTAAAGAAAATGCAAAAGAAATTTTTTAATCATCTCGGAAGGACGAATTATCTCACTTGGAGCCTTTCTCAATTTCGAAAATATTTCCTTTTCAAGAAAAATATGATTCTCGATCGGTACTTATCAAACGCATCGGAGGAAATTAATTTCATAATCATTGCAAATATAACCATCATCTCAATTACTCACATATTTTAAAACAGTTCAATTCTCAACTCAAAACAATCAATCATCATTAAGAAAAACAGATTTTATCATCATCATATATAAATAATTTCTCAAAACAATTACTTCCTCAAACAGATCAATCAAAATAATAATCTCAAATATCATCACATCAATATTCACATATAAATTTTTCTCAATGCTCAAAAACATTCACGAACTTATATAATATGAATTTCAACTCGTATATAACTCATTTCTAAATTTCCATTACTCAAGATCAAGCTGTCTGATTAACTCGTTTTTCCTTCTCATTATTCTTCACTCGATAGATTTCAACTTATATTGCTAAAGAATAGCTTATTCCATTTACTTAACTCTTATCTCGTTAATCATTCTCGTCTTAATCATTATTTCGGAATCTTGCATACTCTGGTTAATATAATTTCTTAAGAGACTCAAAGTTGATTTTAATGGCCTAACGGCTCATCTTTTCATATCACTCGATAGTGGCCTCTTCTGAGGACTTAATACACGGTAGGGATTAAAGCATTTACACAGAAAAATTTTCCCTCACGTCTACTCGATAATCTCACACACTAGTCGAACTACACGAACTATCTCTTCGCGTTCGACCTTACCATCTAACTCAATCATCATGCCACGAATAATTACATCACTGCTGAAAATTAAATAGAGTTCGACTCTCAAACATAAACGATAAACACTTCTTGGATTTCCACAACTTGCTTGAATTGATTCTAGACGTTAGAATCATCCTCACTCGGACCATGATCATCATAGTGCTCTTCATCGGCGTTTCCATCTTCTGGGTTCTCTTCCTCTTCAGGATCCTCTTTGGGATCTTCTTCCTCTGCTGGCTCCTCTGCCTCGATGCCGTCGTTGTTGTCTTTAAACTGCACTAACTTAGCTGCCCTTACTTCTTCCTCATAGTCTTGGAGGATATAGTTGGTTTGCTCCAATTCATGCTCAACCCACGGGGGTGTCAAAGGGCGATCTTCGCTACGACGAAGGTATGACACTACATCGGTAGTGGCACCAAACTAGGATTCATATTCTTCATTGACTGGCACGACAGGAGTAGGGGCAAACGTATATGGATTTGAAAAGTAGTCGTTCAGCAGGGCTTGGAGATAACCACTGCCCACGGTTGCCTCGGCTGTTTGCTCCTCGTCATACTCATCGTTGTTGCCGTCATCGGTATGGGCTGGCCTAGAAAGCTCGGTTATGGGCTGAATCGGCGAGGGAGTGCGATTACGGTGCATGTACTCGGCAAACTGGTCATCCAAAGGTGATAGGATTCCATTGGGATCATGATAACCGTTTGGCTATGCTGGATGTGGAAAAAAGAATA